>CM051832.1:6032547-7284026 GCA_028451465.1 Erethizon dorsatum | reverse complement strand
ATGCAGAGCAAGCTCATGCCTTTCCTTCATCTCTACATGTCCTCAGGACGGTAGAAGGAATCGTGAACATAGGGATTCTAGTTGTGTCTTGTGTTTGTCAGTTTTGACATAAAGACCCACAGAAAGAGTAGGAATACTCTGCTTTTAAAATGACTGTGGGGCAAAAAAGATTAGTTTTAGGAATTTACTATTAAGCACAATACTGATTTTGAGTTTAAGATTTGTAATTTTACCTTATGTCTAGAAAAATTTATCTATTCTCCTAATAAAACAATGTATTTTTCAAAAAGTGATATAAGATTAACTATAATTATGCATAAACAAAATTCCAAGTGTTCAATCATCATTAAACTTGGAATGCTAATTCTAGCCAAGGTGAAGAAATGTAGATGTATTTGTCTTCTTACCGAAAAAAACTCCAAAGAAATAAGACAGAAAACATCATTAGAGATAAAGGAAAAAGATTCCAAAATAACAATTGGTAAGCACTTCAATATCCCACTTTCACCAATGAACAGAAAATCAACAAAGAAATATTAGAGGTAAGTTATACTATGCGCCAAATGGACCTAACAGACAATGGAACGTTTCATGCAATAGCTGCAGAATACATTTGGAAAAAAGCTAATGATGTCACTGGGATGTAGATTAATCCATAAAACTTCTCCCCACAGTAACCTAGAGTGGAGCTGTTGCGGAGCAATTCATCCAGCTTTCTGCCACCTCCACCACCAAACCTGTTGACTGGTCCGCATCTCTCGTGGATTTTGGTCTGGTAGAGGTGTTGACCTGTATTCTCCTCCCATGAGAATTCGCCCCCGTGGGACCTTTGACTTGTACTTCTCTCCTGTAGGACCAGGTAAGCCTGTTCAACTCTATCCTTCTCCGTGGGATTTTGACCAGGTGGTGCTATCGACCTTTACCCTTCCCTGTGGGATTTTGCCGGGAAGTGGTGTTGGACCCATACCTGTTTCCTGTAGATCCTCTCTGCTAGAGTCGTAGTTAACCCTTTGTTTCCCTGTTAGTGCCAGTTAACTCTAATAAAACTTATGTCTCACAAAGACTATTTCTAGGTATTCTCTTTGGTCTCTTGGTTGGAAATCCACTGTACCTCCCAGAGTACCTGGGCTTTGGGCAACACAGCTGGATGCTGTTCAGCCATAGAAGAAAGTGAAGTTCTACCATTTACACTAACATGAATGAGTGTGTTAAATGAAGAGCCCAAATATTCCACCAAAAGACTTCTAGATTAATAACCAGATTCAGTAGCGTAGCTGGATACAAAGTCAACACTGAAACATCAATAGCATTCCTGTATGAGAATAAAAAACTCACTGAGAGAGAAATTAGGGAAACAACATCTTTCACAGTATCATCCTAAAAACTGAAATACTTAGGAATCAATCTAATGAAGGAGATAAAAGACCTCTACATTGAGAACTACAGTACTCTGAAAAAAGAGATGAAGAGGATATCAGTAAATGGAAAGATATCCCTTGCTCTTGGGTAGGAAGAACCAATAAAGTGAAATGGCCATACTTCCAAAATTTTTATACAGATTTAATGCAATCCCAACCAAAATACCATTAGCATATCTCACAGAACTAGAGAAAACATTCCTAAAATTCATTTGGATGCAGAAGAGACCTAGAATAGCAAAGACAATTCTGGACAACAAAGGCAAGGCAGGGGGCATCACAAACCCTGACTTGAAATTATAATGCAAAACTATTGTGATAAAAACAGCATGGTACTGGCAAAATAACAGACCCAAAGATCAATGGAACAGATTAGAAGATGCAGAAACAACTCTAGACATACTGAGCCACCTTGTCTTTGACAAAGTAGCCAAACACATTTGCTAGAAGAAAATTAGCCTCTTTAATAAATGGTGCTGAATAAAATGGCTTTCCACATGCCAAAGAGTAAAACTAGACCTATGTCTATCATGATACACTAAACTAAAATCAAAATGCATCCAAGATCTAAATATTAAAATAGAAACACTAGGTCTGCTGGAAGAGAGAATAGGTAGACTCTTGAAGACACTGGTATAGGCAAAAACTTCATGAAGAAAACTCCAGTTGCACAGGAACTATCACAAAGAATCAACAAGTGGGATCTCATCTTATTAAAAAGGATTTGCACAGCAAAATAAATCATCAACAGAGTGCAAAGACAACCCACAGAGTTGGAAAAAATATTTGCCAGCTGTTTCTTAGACAAAGGACTATCTAGAATATATAAATAATTAAAAAAAATAGACACCCCCTAGATTTAAAGATGCAATGCAAAAATGGGCATCTGAGATGAATACACACTTCTCAGATGAGGAAGTACAAATGACAAATAAATATATGAAAAAATGTTCAACATCACTGATCATTTTAGAGATGCAAATTAAATCAACACTGAGATTCCATCTCACTACAGGAAGAATGGCAATTATCAAGAAATTAACCAGTAATAAATGTTGGCAAGGCTGTGGGGAAAAATTCACTCTTCTCTGATGTTGGTGGGAGTGTAGACTGGTGCAACCAGTGTGGAAATCAGTGTGGAGATTCCTCAAAAGCTAGGATTAGAGGTCCCACTTGACCCAGCTATTCCCCTCCTGGGTATCTTCCCCAAAGTATTAAAAGCATCATGCCATAGCGATATATTTGCACCCATGTTCATAGCAGCATAGTTTGTAATAGCTAAATCTTAGAAACAACCCAAATGTGCATCAACTGATGAATGGATAAAGGTGTGTGTGTTTTTTTATATACAATGGAGTACTTCTCAGCCATTAAGAAGGATACCTTGGCACATTTCTAGGTACACGGATGGACTTTGAGACCATACTCTTAAGTGAAATAAATTGGACACACATGTAAATATCACATTGTCTTTCTGGTGTGAGAAACTGAACTTGTAAATAAGGACCAAAGTGTTTAATAGATACTGTGAAATAGGAAAAAAATTTTTCAAAAGGAAGGGGTAACTAAGGAGAGGAGATGGGAAGGGAGGAAGGGAAAAGGAAAAAAAAATGAGAAAGAAGGATAAAATGGAAACAAATCTTTGTAAATAAGGAGGGAAAGAGGGGTTGAAAAGAGGGGAGGGGAATGGGAAAAAAGTAGGTACGAAGATATATCATGTAGAGGTACAAATTCCCTATGATGAAAGTGATCAATATCTATATCTAAACTGTAATAAAATCAATAATAAAAATAATTTTTGTCCTCATAAAGCAGTTTATTTTCATTATTTAAAAATGTAAATCTCATTTCAATAAATATTAAAAAACATAAAGTCGAAGTGACCTTTGCTTTTTTACTTGCAACAGAAGAATTGTCTTTCATTTCTCCTCCCTGACTCTGTATAAGATTGACCCTAATCTCAGAGAATTTATTGTACTCTTCGATGCCTTCACATAAGAGACAGAGGCAGTCATTGAGATTCCACTGTGTTGCCAACACCATCTTTGTTAGTTTATGGTCTGATTGTGGAATTAGTAGCAAACAAGCTCAGCGTCAGACACATATTTATATTTGATCTGTAATTAACTTTCTACACCAGAGTTTTTTCATAGCACTTTTCATTTCTGAATTTCTCAGGATGTATATTAAAGGATTCAGCATGGGAGTAATAACTGTAAAGAACACACTTACAGATTTATCAATGGGAAGGGTAGAAACAGGTCTAACATAAACAAAAATACAGGGAACAAAAAAGAGCACAACCACGGTGACGTGGGAGCTGCAGGTAGAAAGGGCTTTCTTCCGCCCTTCCTGACCATGAGTTTTAAGAGAGTTTAGGATGAAGCCATAGGAGATGAACAGGAGGATAAAGACCACCATGCAGATGGCTCCACCATTGGCGACCACAGTGAGGCCAATAAAGTAGGTGTCGGTGCACGCAAGCTCCAACAATGGGTACATGTCACAGATGAAATGATCAACGACATTGGGGCCACAGAAAGGGAGACCAGACATGAACACAAGTTGAACCACAGAGTGTACAAAACCTCCAACCCAGGTTACCATCAGCAGGAGGACACAAACCCGCCGATTCATGATGCTCAAATAGTGCAGAGGCTTACAGATGGCCACATAGCGGTCAAGGGCCATTGCCACCAGAAGGAAGACCTCAGCACCACCAAATAGGTGCTCTACAAAGAGCTGGCCCATGCAGGCTGGGAAGGAGATGGTCTTCCTATCACTGAGCAAGTCTATAAGCAACTTGGGTGAGATGGCAGAGGAATAAACAGCATCCATGAGTGACAGATAGGCCAGGAAGAAGTACATTGGGGAGTCCAAGGAGGGGCTGGCGAGGACAGTCACCACGATGAGCAGGTTGCCCAGCATTGTCACAATGTAGATGAGTAAAAACATGACAAATAATGTAATTTGTCCATTGGGATCCTGAGTGAGGCCTAGGAGGACAAATTCTGTGACATTGTTACTATGTGCCATTCAGTTTTCCAGAAGGCTTGTTTCAGAGATGGGAGCTCAGAACAGGACTTGCCAGGAAAATGCAAATAGAACCATGAATCCAGTCTATCATTATGTGCTCTACAGTAGTGAATACACAGCAATCATTTAGTTAATACTTTTCAAATTCCTATTTCAAGAAGCCCAATAAACCTTTTCTTGGGATTCTATTTCTGCTCTGATGATTTTTTTTGGGAGGAGACCCACTGTTGTTACTTCCATCTCTGTCATAGATGATAGTTTATTGAGAAGAGTAGTAAAAAACCCATCATCATTTATATATTTAATAACTCTTTCTTTTAAGTATGTCTTGACATAGAAGTCAGCAACGATGAACAGGGAAAGTGTTCCTGATGCCAAGAAATGTTCTCTCTAGTGGTGACAATAAATTCTAGATAATGAGCTAACATGGACTCAGTCATTTTAGTTCATAACATTTGTGTGGAATAACTTTACCATATGGTCTGTACTACACTAAAAAGAACTCCTGTTTTGCACCCAACCACACTTTAGATGATGAATCTTTCATACATCAAAGAATGTTCAATCTTTTTGAATATCTTGGTAAGTCTCAAGGTAATAGATTTTGAGATGTATCCAATAACTGCAAAATTATTTAGCGCATCGATGCCTCTAGCAATTACTTTATTTAAATATGACTCTTTACTTTCGAGACCTACAATCTTCTCTATCTTATTTTTGCCTATACCAAGTTCCTAGCAAGTTTATGCTTTCTATCCTGATTTTCAGCAATTATTTTTAACTGAACTGAAGTAACTCAGGACTGGGGACAACCAGTGTATTAACAGCCAGCACTGTATTAGATTTTTAGGACTCCTAGCATAAGCTAGATACTAAGAAACAAGAAAAATAGAAAATGAAAAGAGACATAGAGAATAGTGTGACATGGTGTTATATATAAGACTTCTGATGTACTGAGGATGCTTAAAAATAGAATTCCAGTGTGAAGATTCTAATAATCAGTCTACTCAAGGGAAAAGTCCACCTGTACTTAGCAAAAAGGCATGGATTTGAGTGATTTTCTAAATATAATTACAAATATTTCTCAGCACATTGAAAAACAAAAGAATTGATTTAGATGAGGTCAGAATCCTTTCCACCCCAACTCATCACAACACTATCAGGGCAGGCCTACTGTTCTTACACTGCAGACATTTTACCTCTTTTCATATTTTATCAGAAAATAGCAATTTGCAAGCTTATTACCATTACTTCAAAAATGCCAGCCTGTAGCAAATGAGATGCAACACTGACAGTGGCCAAATAATGAGTCTAAGTTTCCATTCAGTGTCTCCCTAAGCAGGACCCAAGACATCCTGAGTGATGTGCCGCTGGGCTGTGGTGCTTGTGTAGCAATCCCCGGTTAGTCCCTTATTTTCTAGGGGACATTGGCCAACTTAATAAATGTCCCTGTATCTCCATTTCATCATTTTAACATGGGGATACCTGCAGCATCTATCTCTTAAGGTTATTTTTATTACATATCTAGAACACTGTAGGGCATCTGATAAAATCTAAAAATGTATTTATTATTGTTGTTTTTCAGTGTTTCACTAAGAGCATTGATCTCTGAGAATTTAATCAGAATTATAAACATAGTCCAGGATATAAAGAATAGTACACTTATAACTATGAATCCCTTTTTTTTTTTTTTTTTTTAATGTGGGTACTGGGAGTCGACCTCAGGACCTCGCGCTTGCCGGGCAGGTGCTTATGCCGCTGAGCCATCTCACCGGCCCTGAATCCCTTTTTTGAGCATAGATTAAAATTTTACATCTTAGAAATTTCCTATTTTATTATATATAAGTACCAGCACTATTCACCTGTGATGTATTGTGGCTAGAAGCAGGAGAGTTCCACGCACACGGACTTGGTAGTGGAGGAAGACACGTGCAAGAAGAGTTTGAGCCGTCATCAGAAGCCAGCGGTGAGGAGCCTTCCACGCGTGTCACTCATGGAACTTCTCCCGTCTGATTCAGCGCATGTGTCACTGTTGAAGCTATGGACCACAAACCATGCCTGTTGAAGAGTAAAAAGGGCATGTCCAATGCTCTTATTTTCAAAACTTGCTTTCTGAAATGTTTACCCTCCTTAATTATCAGTGGGAATTTCAACAGGGTTTATCTATTGGCCAATTTCATTATCTACATGTTAAAAATAAGGTACGTGAAGCATGCACTAGTCCGTAGTGCACGTCATCAGCAAAACTGAAAGATACTGTATGATTTTTCCCTCAAACTGAACTTTTAAAATTTTTCTAGAGAAAATTGTCATAGGTTCTTAAGACATTTTTTTTTTTCAGTCAAAACATAATATAGTAGCAGAATGCTCTGCGTGGTACTTTACAGTAACAGTCTTATTAAATTCTCTAAATGACAGTAGGTGAGTTACTTTCTTGAGTATGCATGTACTAATATGTTAGTACAATTACTAACATATTTGCTGGGATAATTTTAAGATTCACCCATAAAAACCTACATAAGCAACCACAGCATAATAGATATTTATTCCATTATTTTCTAGCATACTTCATCTGATACATAATTTTATGTTTTCTAATTCAAATATACCTAAAAGAAATTATACTTCTTTGTTAGCATGTTATGCAACATATCCTAAAAACTTAGGTAAAATTCATTAGTTTATTTGTTGTGCATGCAATATGTATTGCTTGTCATTTGACAAAATACAAAATAAACACCTATCAGGTGTAATATTAAAACCAAATATACTTTGCATGCTCTAATTAATATCTGTGTTTTGTTGGCTTTATTAGTGCAATTCAGATAACTACAATGAGAATGTAAGACATTGCTGCATTTCAGTATGTCACAGGAATTTCCAGCTAGTATCCATTGTCAGGTGTTTTATGAGCTCACGTTTCGGGTGTTGTCCTGAGTTTGGAAAATCAAAGCTTCTTTCACTGAGGATAACTAGATGTCTCATGTAGCTCCATGTGATCATAAAACACATAAAATGTGAGTCTGGTCAGTGCATCCAGAAATAGCTCCAAGTGCTACAATTTCCATATTTCAAAATAGTATTCTCATTACCTTTGTCTCTCAGAAAAATCTTAAATTGTATAAAGCAGATGTCTAAGATATAAAGATTTAAATAACATTTACCATATAAAAGTAGTGGAACAGTCTCACCTGCTGGAAGAATTTCTTCATGTAAAAACAAACATTCTAAGCTTCGATGACCACATCAACTTGATCTAATCAGTGGAAATTAACCTGGCCAAGCCCATTATTTGGCAGAATAAATAAAACTTTTAACAACACTAAAATTAATTTTACAGAATTTTCTCAAATATAATGAAGAAATAAAAAACTTTTATTAGGAGATTTATGATATTGTTCATTTACCTACCTATTTAATGCTGTACCTAGCAAAGCAAAGACTGACATACAACTTCATGACATTTACAGACACATAAAAACATTTAAATATAATGTCAATGTTTATAGCACAAAGGTAGTTTAAAATTTTTACCTCCTGGGAAACATCTTTATAGGAAAAGAAAGTTGCCATATCTGTTCAGTTATGTAAAAATTTGACCTAATTAGTGGAAATTTCCATGGCTAAATGCATTATTTGATGGTTACATAAAGAAAAAAAAATTCACAACACAAAAGTTGGCTGTGTGATTTTTTTCTCCTTTCAATCACTTACTGTAAAATAACCAAAAGTTCTTCGCTTTCAGGGTTTCCAGTGACATTCACGTGCCTGGTTGACAGGTCCTGTACTAACAAGGTAAAGATTGCTATTTAATTTTTTGAAACAGTCACGATGGAAGTTTTCTCACAAGCAGAAGCATGACTCTTCAGTCTTTCTGTCATTCAGGTGACATTTTCCTAAGGCCCATTTTCTTCCACGTTAAAAACATGTCCCTATAACCCCCAAATTCATTCCAAGAAACTGAGCTATCCCACCGACTTCTAAAAACAGTGATGATATAAGAAGAAAGCATGGCACCTCCAGGACCTGATATCAGCTGAATACATGCTCCAGCTGGGGCGGAATTTGAGTGTCTGGAAACCTCCTGGGTCATTCTAACGGGAGAGTGATTCCTCTGTTTACACATGCAGATACAGTCTACGATGTTTCTGCATCATTCCTATTTTAATAGATCCATTTGTTAGAATATTTGGAACAGATTCAAGTGACGTAGTCTCCCCTGAACAGGTTTCTTCCCATGAAAACCCCTAGAGGATAAAGACTTGGGTTTTGCCGGGAAAGAATAACTGACTGCCGAGTGATATGAAAACCTCTAAAGTGAAAAGATTCTAAAGTGTAAGATTAATAAACAATTGATTGAAATATTTAGTTAAGGCAAGGAATACACAAACCAGCATGAAACGGCCACAAATTCCTCCCCAAGCCACAACCCAGCCAAAATGTCCTTACTCTGAAACCCTGCAAATGCAATGAATCCCTGCATTTTGGGTCTCTTCTTTCAAAAATACAGAATAATTCTAAAATCCATGAATAAAAACCTGAAAATCTAGAGGAACATTCTATAGGTGCTTTATTCTGAGGAAAACAAATTAAATTAGAGGTCTGCCAAGAGGAGTGTCCTTCGTAAACAGCCAGGCTTTCCCGTGAGAGCACAAAGGGGCTTACTCTTGATGTAGGAGTGGTCAAATTACAATAATATCCAAAGGAACTCAAGCTCAGCTTGACTCATCTAAATTTCGCTGAATTAAAGTGAATTGTGTATTTTACTTTTCCAGCATTTCCATGTTTATTGCAGCACAATTCCCAGCGGCTAAGCTATGGGAACAGGTTAGGTTGCTATTGCCACAGCCGTCCAGATGAATGGATAAAGAAATGTCTATGTGTACAATGGAATATTCTTCAGCCACAAAAATGAATAAAATCACATAACTTGAAGGAAAATAGATGGAACTGGAGACCTTCTTGTTAAGTGAAATAAGACAGACTCAGAACTCAAATAGTGGATGCTTTCTCTAATATGAGAAAACTCATCTTACAGATATTTTTAAAAAGAAAGATGACATGAAAGTAGGAAGGAAGACCACACAGTGCAGCTAGAGCAGCTGTGTAGCCGACCTGGCTGGCAAGGAGGCAGTGAAAGCAACTTTGCTCCTCGCTGGGAGACTGAGACCTGACCTGGACCAGGAGAGTCTTGTGTAGTATGAGGCAGCAGTGAGAACAGGAGACACTGTTTCCTAAGCTCCCCCCACCCCCAGGCAGCGGTTATTGAGCGAACTAGAGTGGTGCCTGGCACACGGTTGTGTGGAGGAGCAGCAGTGGGCGAGCAGGATGACCATTTTATTTCAATGGGCTTGGGGCTTGAACTCCAGCAGCAGAACAACATATGCAAATCAATAAATGTAATACACCATATCAACAGAGCCGAAAACAAAAATCACGTGATCATCTCAATAGACACAGAAAAAGTATTTGACAAAGTCCAACCCCTATTCATAATGAAAACCCTACAGAAAATTTAAGAGATGGTCTTTATCTCAATTTGATAAAAGCCATCTATGACAAAGCAACAGCCAACATCATACTAAATGGTCAAAAGCTGAAAGCTTTCGCTTTAAAATCAGGAACAAGACAAGGATGTCCACTGTCACCACTTCTATTTAACACAGTTCTGGAAACATTACACAGAGCAATTAGATAAAAGAAAGAAAAAGAATAAAGATAGAGAAGGAAGAAGTTAAATTATCATTATTTGTACATGACATGATACTCTACACAGAAGACTCCAAAAACTCCACCAAAAGACTTCTAGATTGAACAACCAAATTGAGTTTCCTAGTTGGATATAAAGTCAACACTCAAAAATCAATAGCATTCCTGTACAGAAATAGCAAACTCACTGAGAAATTAGGGAAACAATGCCTTTCATAATAGCACCAAAAACAAACAAACAAACAAACAAAAAACAAAAAACAAAAACAAACCAAAAAACCCAAAAACCAAACCAAAACCAAACCAAACATAAAAGGAATACTTAGGAATTAGTCTGACAGAGAAAGTAAAAGATCTCTACATTGCAAAAGGAGATCGAAAAGGATATCAGAAAATGGAAATATATCCCTTGCTCTTGGATAGGAAGAACCAACATAGTGAAAATGGCTTTACTCCCAAAACTGTTATACAGATTTAATGCAATACCAATCAAAATACCATTAGCATACCTCACAGAACTAGAGAAAACATTCCTAAAATTCTTCGGATGCAGAAAAGTCCTAGAATAGCAAAGGCAATTCTGTGCAACAAAGGCAGGGCAGGGGGCATCACAATCCCTGACTTGAAATTATACTACAGAACTACTGCGCTGAAAATAACATGGTACTTAAAAAAAACAGATTAGAAGATGCAGAAACAACTCCAAACACACTCAGCCAAAATACCTTTGACAAAGGGACAAAACACATTCACTGAAAGAAAGTCTCTTCAATAAATGGTGCTGGAAAAACTGGTTTTCCACATGCAGAAGACTAAAACTAGACCCATGTCTTTCACCATGCACTAAACTAAAGTCAAAATGGATCAAAGATCTAAGTGTTAAAATAGAAATACTAAATCTTCGGAAAGAGAGACTAGGTAGAACCCCTAAAGACATAGGTGTAAGCCAAGACCTCATGAGAAAAACCCTGATTGCACAGGAAATATATACTAAATCAACAACTGGGATTTCATCTTATTAAAAAGCTTTTGCAGGCAAAAGTAACCACCAAGAAAGTGAAAAGACAGCCCACAGAGTGGGGAAAACAATCTTAGCCAGTTATTCCTCAGACAAATGACTAATATCTAGAATATATATAAAGAACTGACAAAATCAGACCCCTCCAAATTTAAAGATCCAATCCAAAGTGGGCATCTGAGATGAATCCACACTTCTCAGATGAAGTAGAAATGGCAAGTAAATATATGGAAAAATATTCAAAGTCACTGATTATTCGAGAGATGCAAATTAAAACAATGCTAAGATTCCATCTTACTTCAGAAAAAATGGTTATTATCAAGAAATCAACCAATGATAAATGTTGGTGGGGTGTGGGGAAAAAAGGAACCCTTTTCCACTGTTCGTGGGAGTGTGGAATAGTACAACCACTGTGGAAATCAGTATGGAGATTCCTCAAAAACTAGTTCTAGTGGTTCCATTTGACCTAGCCATTCCCCTTCTTAGTATTTTCCCAAAAGAATTAAAAGCATCATAACATAGTGATATATGCACATCCATGTTTGTAGCAGCACAGTTTGTAATAGCTAAATATGGAAATAACCCAAATGCCCATCAACTGGTGAATGGATAAAAAAGATTTTTTTTTTTTTACAATGGAGTACTACTCAGCTGTAAGGAAGGATAAACATGAGACATTTATAGCTAAATGGATGGACCTTGAGCCCATACTCTTAAGTGAAATAAATTGGATACACGTGTGTAAGTATTGCTTCATCTCTCAGGTGTGAGAAACTGAAAGTGTAAATAAGGACCAGAATATATAATAGATATTGTGAAATTGGAAGAAATTGTTCTAAAGGAAAGGGGAACTGGGAGGCGGGGAGGCAGGAAGGGAAAAGAAAAAAGTGAGAAAAAAAGATAAAATGGGAACAAATGCTTGTAAATAGGAGGGGAAGAGGGGTTGAAGGGAGGGAGGGGAATGGGAAAAAAAGATATGTCATGTATAGGTACAAGTTCCCTATGATGAATATGATCATTATGTATATCTAAATTGTACCAATAAACTTAATAATAATAAAAAAGTAGGTAGGAAACTATTGACGGGAAGGGGGTCAGAGGAGAGGGCAGAAATAGAAATGGTTGGGGCATCACTGTGTCTTGTATTCAAAATAAACCCAATGTAGGAACATGCATTAATAAGAAAGATCTTCAGAAGGCTAAGAGTAAATGAAAATATGTATTCACAGAAACCAGTGATTAGGAAAAAGCAGAGCTTAGCTAAAAGCTGCTCATTACATAGGGCTTTGACAGTTTTAAAACTCTGAATGCACTGTCATTGTAAGACATGAAGGACCTTTGTTACTAGATTTTCCCATCAATGGGAAAACAGCTGTTCTCTCTCTCTCTCCGTTTCTCTCTCTCTCTCTTTGCCTCTCTCTCTCTTTTCTCCCCCCTCTCATTCTCATACATATATGTTTTGTGATTTTATGTTTTCAGTGGCTGTAAGCAGTGAGACCCTCCGTGGTTATTTTGAGGTCCTTTGGGTGTCTTAAAAGGGATGAATATGTTGCGGATTGGTGGAAATAGATAGAAGTGCTACCAAGCACATTGCAGAGGGATTGGGCTCAGGAATAAAGGTTCTGACCCCAACTTTTCATAACATAGCTTAAATTTTGCTCTCTCAGTGAGGAAACAGATAACAGTTCTGCTCAGCCAGTTAGAGGGTGGAGCCAGGATCTTTTTTTTTTTAAATTTTATGGAAAAAAAGTAAAACAAAATTTCATAACAAAATAATAGGAGAATAACAATAGTTAATACATTGAGCATTGTTATCTTCAAAGTAGTTAATTAGTGTACAAGATATGGGCTTATAAAATTCTGCAAACAATATTAGCACAAGCCTTTCTTTTTAGTGAACTAAGAGAAACTAGTAGTATAACTATCTTGTGTTTTGTTTTTTCCCTTTTCCCTACTGTCCTTTCCCCTTTCTCCATCCTAGTTCCTTTTTCCTTTTGAACAATTTCTTCCCATTTCACAATATCTACTGTGCATTTTGGACTTTATTTACCCCTTCAGGTCCTCAAACCAGGGAGACAATATAATGCTTACATACGTGAGCCTGATTTATTTCACTTATGAGTATGGTCTCAAGTTGCATCCATTTACCTATAAAAGTCTCCAGTTTATCCTTCTTTGTGGCTGAGTAGTATTCCATTGTACAAAAATACCACATCTTTTTTATCCATTCCTTTGTTGATGGGCATTTGGTTTGTTTCCAAGAGTTAGCTATTATTAATTGTGCTACTATAAACATGGTTGTACATATATCACTATGGTGTGATGCTTTTAATTCTTCTGGGAAGATACCCAGAAGGGGAGTAGCTGGGTGGAATGGGACTTCTAATTCTAGATTTTTGAGGAATCCCCACACTGATTTCCACAGTGGTTGCACCAGTCTGCACTCCCATCAACAGTGGAGAAGTGTTCCTTTTTCCCCACAACCCCTCCAGCATTTGTTATTGGTTGTTTAATAGACTTCTCAAAAATGTGTTCCTAAGAAATCCCCTTTGATTAATGCCAGATGGGTACACAATTTTTTTAAAAAGGATGTGAAGATATACTTTATTATTATTATTACGTTTTGGTACTGGGAATCGAACTCACAACCTTGCATTTGCCAGGCAGGTGCTGTGCCGCTGAGCTATATCCCTGGCAAGATATGCTTTAAGACAACATAAATAGTTATAATAGTAAGAAAACAAATATCCTGATGAAAAATTAGACAGAGATTCTGAGCAGACTTTTCTCAAAAGATGACATACACATAGGCAACAGTTACTTGGAAAAATTCTTAATACCATTAATGATTGAAGAAATAAAAATTAAAACCATAATGAGATATCACCTTATGGCTATTAAATTGCTATAAAGAAGAGTTAAAAGTCATTTTGGAGGAGATGTGGAGAAAGGGAAGACTTGAACAGAGTTGATGAGAATGTAAATTAGTACAGCTATTGTGAAAAACAGCATAGAACTTCTTCAACAATTCATCAGAAAACTAAACGTATGCAATCCCACTTCTGGGTATATGAAGGACAGGAACATCTAAACATTGAAGAGATATCTCCACCCTAATATTCACTGCAGCTACATTGATAATTGCCAAAGTATATGATCAACCTAAATGACCAATGAGAAATGAATGGGTAAGGAGAATATGGTAAATGACAATGGAATATGATTTGGCCTTTACAAGAGAGAAAGTGTTGCCACTTATGTTAAGTAAAATATGCCAAGCACAGAAAGATAGGTGCTGCAAGATCTCACTCACAGATGGAATCCAAAAGATGTTGAACTTATGGAGGGTAGAATGGTAGTTACCAAGGGCTAGAATGAGGGTTTGGGAAATTATTTATCAAAGAATACACATTTTCATTGGAGAGGAGGGCTAAGTTCAGAACTCTATTGACTATACTTAATAATAATTTACTGTGTTCTTAAAAATGGCTAAAACCATAGACTGTGTTCTCAACCACCCCCACAACAAATTCTAACCATATAAAGTAATCTATAAGTAAACTAGTTCAATTAATCATTCTACAATGTATCCATATTTCAAAACAACATATGTGTCATAAATACATAGCTTTTCTTGATCAATTTATAAAATATATAAAAATGCAATACATAAAATCAATTTATAAAATATATAGAAAAAGGTTTAATAAAAATGCAAAAAGTTACCATTCATCAAATGAAGTGGTAATAGATCTTTTGTAAATGGGAAGGTACCAAGAGATGGAGGGGAGGGGGTGGAATAAACTGATTTGAGATGTGCTCTGTACAGGTACCACCTCCCTAGGATGAATGTGACCATTATGTATGGGAAATGTGTACTAATAAACATAAAAAAATTTAAACAAGCAAAACACAAACAGAGAAACTTTGTGATACATATAAATAATAAAGAATTAGTTTATAGGCTACCTACCGAGTTGCAAAAATTTAATAACAACAGGAAAACAACATATAGAATAATTGGCAAAAGACATAAACATACGTTTGATAGAAAATTATAAGAAACGGGAAAACGTGCTTAACTTTGCTAGCAATGAGGAAAAAATTCCCAATGAACGTGCAGTCTAGCACCCATTACATTAACAAAAATATCAAACATCTTACAATATCAAGAATTGGAAAGTATGAGGAACAATGGAACTAGTTTGTTGTTGTTGTTGTTTTGTTTTTTGAGTCTCACTGTGTAGTTCAGGTTGGCCTTGAACTCACTGTGTAGCCCAGGCTGGCCTCAAACTCACGGTGACCCTCCTGCCTCAGCCTCCCGAGTACTGGAATTACAGGTGTGCACCACCATGCCCAGCTGTGCGATGCAACTGTTATGCATTACTGATTGCAGCACAATTCATAATACAACATGAAAAAAAATGAAATCATCTGTAAAAGTGAGTGTATAAATATCTGGCTTAACACTAAATAATTTGCTTTCAGGATGTGCATGGGAAGACTATTTGAAATATAAAAACAGGAAACAACCCATGGATCGAATGGATACGTGATGTGTGGACATTCACTTGCGGAATAAGGTACAATGGGGAAAGGCTGGGTCTAAAGCAGTGGGCAGCAACGTGATCAAATCTTAGAAAATTAACATTATGGGTACAAAATTCAGAAAACTATATCCTATTTAATATAAATTTAATAAAGGTAAGTAATAAGGAAATCTATATGAAATAATTTAAGAAAACTTACATTTGTATTTAAACTACTTTTAGTTGTTATTCACAAAAAGTTACGCATTGTGATTACCACTGGAGGGGACACAGAGCACTGGAAGCAGGAAGGTCCACACAAATATCATCAACACTAGCAATAATATTTTAGCTGAGAGACTACAAAACTCATGAATAATTTGCACATACTGTTGTATATGCATGAAAATTTTAATATATGTTAAAATATAAAAGATCTAAATATATATTTTTAGTTAGAAAAGTAAATACATTGACATTAGATTTCTAGACTTCGACACATCTGCATCTGCTTCTTTGCATGGGCCTGATGTGTATTAGGCCTGGTAATGAAATTGCACTGCATTGGGGATTTATGCTAAAGGAGATTTTACTGGCTCTTGCAACATAAGCAAAGAATTTGGGTAACTATCTGAGGTGATGGGTATGTTAATTTGACTGACTCCTGTAACATTTTTATTACCTATATGTATCCACACTATCACATTATATATCTTAAATATGCAAAATAATTTTTTGAAAAAGAAAAGATAAGCCAGGTGTGGTGGTGTAAGCCTGAAATCCTAGCACTTGGGAGGTTGAGGCAGGAGGATCATTGCAAGTTCAAGACCAGCCTGGGCTACAAAGTGAGCTCAAGTCCAGACTGAACTGCAGAGCGAGACCCTGTCTCACAAAGACAAAAAAACAAAAAAACAAAAAAACCCAGATAATCCTTACAAAGCACAGGTAATGTTTCCATACAGCAATGAAAGTAATTCTATTCTCTTCCTGATTTGTCATGTTCCAAGGTGCAAGCAGAAGGCAAAAAACTGTTTTTGCTTTCTTTATTATATACAATTGAAACATAAAAGTTTCATCATAACAAGATAATTTTTAAGTATATGAAGAAATTATTGAAATTGAATACTACCTTTTGGGATCAAGCTGCTTACGGAGAATATATTTCTTTATCAATTTTTTCAGCATCATGGAGATAAAATAAGAAATATCTATTCTTTGAACTATGGCAAAATTGCACTAGGAAGGAGTATCATAAAAACATATTTCCAACTTGACTTATTATTTTTTCTGAAACAATGTATCTGTCCTGTAGTGAAGAACTATGATTTGGTTTCCTCATCAACCTCATCCATCTAACGAAACTTCACTGATAGTGCCATTAGCTAAACACAATATCATCTGCTATGGAAACATCTGAACTGAATGTATAGACATTGACTTAAGGAATGGAAGTGATCCTAAAACGATGTGCATAATGCAGATACGTAAATCTGGTATGCTGATAAATAATGAACAACACCATTTGAAAACTTTTTTAGTCTCAGAAATTTGTCTACACATTAGTCATATTCTTTTTTTATGAAGGTAGCTAACAGTGAATTTTGAAAAATGGTTTATTTTTCATCATTGAAAAGAACGTTGGTTTTTTATAAGGCCTATTTCAATCTAAACTGAGAAAACTAAACTTACAAGTGAGCTTAGATTTATCGTTACTTATAACATGACAAAAACCTGTGCTTTTTATGCACCTTCAAGAGTTTGTCTATTAGATTGATTCGAATCTCAAAGAATAATTTTTTTTTTGCTTTCTTCATGGCTTTGTAAAAATAAAGAGAAACATACATAGAAATTCCATTGAATTGGCCACATTCTCCTCTGCTGGAATTCACTGCCTCTGGTTTCTCTAGAGTTAGTAACGCATTGAACACAGAGACCTACTTATTGTATCTGTGGTTAAGTTCTTATGCAAGAGTTTTTGCATACAGTATTTTTTTTTTTTGTGGGTACCAGGGATTGACCTCAGGACCTCGCGCGCCAGCAGGCGCCCATGCCACTGAGCGATATCACCGGCCCTTTTTTTGTATGTGGGTTCCGGGAGTCGAACTCGGGCCCTCGCGCTTGCCAGGCAAGCGCTTATGCCACTGAGCTATCTCACTGGCTCTGCGTACAGTTTTTGATCTCTAAGTTTCTCAACATGTATATTAAAGGATTCAACATAGGAGTAACCACTGTATAAAAATGGTTATGAATTTATCTAAGGGAAAGTTGGAAACAGGTCTAACATACATGAAATACAGGGAACCAAAAAGAGCACAACCATGGTGACGTGGGAGCTGCAGGTAGAAAGGGCTTTTTTCTGCCCTTCCTGACTATGAGTTTTAAGAGAGTTTAGGACAAAGCCATAGGAGATGAACAGGAGGATAAAGACCACCATGCAGATGGCTCCACCATTGGCGACCACAGTGAGGACAATAAAGTAGGTGTTGGTTCACTCAAGCTCCAGTAATGGGTACATGTCACAGATGAAATGATCGATGACATTGGGGCCACAGAAGGGGAGACCAGACACGAACACAAGTTGAACCAGAGTGTACAAATCTCCAGCCTAGGGCATCACCAAAAGGAGGATGCAAACCCGCCGATTCATGATGGTCAAATAGTGCAGAGGCTTACAGATGGCCACATAGCGGTCAAGGGCCATCGCCACAAGAAGGAAGACCTCAGCACCATCAAATAGGTGCTCTACAAAGAGCTGGCCCATGCAGGCTGGGAAGGAGATGGTCTTTCTATCGCTGAGCAAGTCTATAAGCAACTTGGGTGAGAAGACAGTGGAATAAACAGCATCCATGAGTGACAGATAGGCCAGGAAGAAGTACATTGGGGAGCCCAAGGAGGGGCTGGCGAGGACAGTCACCATGATGAGCAGGTTGCCCAGCATTGTCACAGTGTAGATGAGTAAAAACATGACAAATAATGCGATTTTTCCATGGGGATCCTGAGTGAGGCCCAGGAGGACAAATTCTGTGACATTTCTTCTGTGTCCCATTCACTCTGGAAGGCTTCTTTCAGAGGTGAGAGCTCAAGAGAACAGGACCTGCCAGAAAATTGTGAACAGGACCACGATCCAATCCGTCACAGAGCACATCTTCATCACCGTCTCTTCCACAGTGCTGAACACACAGTGATAACTTGCTAAGAATCTACTGAATTCATCCTCAAAATAGCCCAAAGGATCTTCTTTTAGTGACGCTATTTTCCCATGATGGTTTTGTTGGGCCTGCGTGTAAGAGTTTCTATATCATAGCCTCAGTGCATCTCTGGAGAGGAGAGTAAAGCCCTCGCAGTCATTCATACATTTACTACTTTTTTCTTTTAAATGTTATTTCTTGGCACAAAATTCAGCAATGACAGAAAAGGGTTTTTACTTTCAAGCCACCTACTCTTCTAGGCATGGGAATAAGCCTTAAATATATAAGGTTACAGAATATGTTTCCAAATTGGTAATATTTGTGGGGAGCAATGTATCATATGATGTGTTCAGCCCCAAAACTAACACCTCTCCTGGAGCATCCAGCTCAGCGCTATGCTATTGCAGTGCTGGATAGCTCCCTTGCACAATTCAAAGGACTTTCAATTTGCATATATATCTCCCTAAATTTTAAAAATTGTTCTTTGAATTTATTAGATAACTACAAAATTGTTTAGCATATTACTGCCTGCAGCAGTTGCTTTATCTGATTATAAGTGTCAGCCTTTTAGGAGCTATAATTCTGTCCATTTCATCCTAGCCTATACCAATTCCTAATATATTTACTTGCACTAGCCTGGTTTTCAACGTATCTTTTCTAGAAGAATTGAACTAACCCATAAATGTCACCAACTACCATTATCAGTTAGTATATATTTATTTCAGAACACTTGGCATGAGCTAGGTAATGAAAGAGGATGAAAGCAGAAAGTAAGAAATAGAGAACATCTATCATGGTTTTATACAGAATGTTTCTTAGAAGTAAGAGTTTTCAGAAATAGAAGTTCACTGTGCATATTCCGGAAAACAGTATTCTCAAGGGAAAAGTCCATACCCAGTATGAGAAAGCATGAATTTTTGTCATACTAGTAACTACAATAATGGATATGTCTCATTTTGCAAATTAAAAAAAAAAAGAGAAGAATTTAGATAATCTCAGAATCCTTTCCAGTCTAACTATGTTCAACAATATTAGCTCAGTTGTACTTCTTTGTGTTCTGTTAGCATTTTACTTTTTTCATATTTGCCTAGCATAATATCAGTTATTTGGCAAAAATGGAAGATATACACCTATTGGGCTTTAACATAAAAAACAAATATACTTTGTATATTCTGATTAATTTTCTGTGTTTTAAAAGCTTAATTTTCCTAAGCAGATACTTCCTATGAGAACATAGGACCTTGAAGACATTGGTTGGATTTCTGTGTATCAGAGGAATATTCAACTAGCTTCCTTTCTCTGTTATTTCATGAACTCAAATTTTGGGTCTTGTCCTTGGTCCAGAAAATCAATGCCTCTTTTATGGATGGTAACTACAGGTACCTCATATGCCTGTGTCCTCATAGAACATATGGCAGTATATGGCTAACAAAGGGATTTGAAAATATTAGCAAGTGCCTGCAGTTAGTGGCTTCCCATTATCTCAGCCTTTTAGAAGTGTAAAAGTATTCAAGTTAAGGTCAATACGTATTGTACAAATGTAATTAAATATTCTCATCTGCTCCCAAAACATCTTCATAAAAATGCTTTGTGCAACTATCTAAAAAATTGACCCAATTAGTGTAAATTAATTGATTCAAATCCATTATTTAGAGGCCCAAATAAACAACAGTTTAACAACATAAAAATATGTTCAGTGAAATTTTCTGTTTTTACTGGGTTATGGTCAAACACCTGAAAAGGACTTTGCTTTCATGGTTTACACTAACATCATTGTACCTGGCAAATAAGCCACACACCTAACAAGGCAAAGGCTGAATTTAGTTTTTTGGAAATGTTGATGATAGAGATCTCAAAAGCAGTACTCTTCCATCGTGGAGCCATCCAAATGACATTTTCCTGAGGCCTCTTTTTTTAGGAATTAAAAACATTGTCCCTGGATATTCACCCTCTCATCCCAGGAAATTGAATATTTCCACCAATTTCCACTAAGCAATGATAACATGACAAGAACACATGACACGTCAAGGACTGGATGCCAGCTGAACACATACGCAAGCTCGGGCAGAGTCCGAGTTTTCAGGAACCTCCCGGGTCTCTAACAGGAGAGTAATTCTTCCATTTACACATGCAGATACGGTCTATGGCTTTTTGCATCACCACTATTTTAATAGATTCATTTATTAGAATATTTGGAACAGATTCAAATGAAGTAATCGCCTCTGAATGGGTTTCTTCCCATGAAAAATCCCGAGAGGATCAAGATTTGGGTTTTGCCAGGAAAGAGTAGCTGACTTCTAAGTGATATGAAAACCTCTACTGTGAAAAGAAAATGTTCAGTGTAATGGTTCATGAACTATGAGTTGCACACCATGTGCACACCATGAAATATTTGGGTCGGGCCAGTAAATTTAACCAGCATTCAGGAGAAAGCAGTTTCAGTGCCTCACCCAAGCACACCCTGGCTAATGACAGCTTTATTCTCACACTGAGAAAGCGTCTCCTCTGGGAGTCTGAGGCTGGGAGCAGGGAGCTCTGCGCTGAAGAGTCTGCTGCAGTCGACCTGATTCTTGCAAGAATGTGTCAGATGAAACCATAATGATCCTCACATCTGTTAATTCAGTCCACTAATTTCAATCCAATATTAACTGAATAGCTGATTCTATATGAAAGTTATCTTCCAAAAAGACAGCAGTGATTATTTCTTCCATCTTGCCCCCTTATCTTGGCATTGCTTCTCCTTTGCTGAGCCTGTCTGAATATGTTTAGTTATACACTGGATCTCCTGCATCGTGAAGGCCTTGGATGCAGGGTTACATACATAACTATCTGAAGCAGCAAAAGAATTTAAAGAGGTGGTTTCCATCATGATTTATTTTCCCTTTGGGTTGTTGAGAAAGGCATTCTTAATTATGAAGCACGTCTGAATTTTCTGCCAACATCTATATCAGTTATTATTTCCAAAGTATCTTCTTCTGGAAGAGATACAGAGGATGCTTTAGCATATATAAATTCTCCATTGTTGAGTAGTAATTTAACCAACAGAAGTTTGATCATATTAGGTGGTTCTTTCCAATTAAAGATACATTTGTTCATCTTTTACTAATACCAATAAGAGAGGCACAACGATTAGACATGCACTTTCTTTTAGAAGTAATACATGTTATGTTTGAGGATGCTGGGTTTAATGCACTTGTTAGGTAGGTTAAAAACTTCCAAATTCTACCACAGCCCATCAACTGGTACAGGTCTTTCTGTCGTTCAGCTAAGAGTGTATGTGACCCCGTACCTTGGGAGTTTTGGACACACAAGATCCCATATGTAACTAAACAGGATGACAGAAGTTCAGTGGAGACAATGGCAAGCCAAACTAAGGAAGTAACCTTGGAAGACAATAAGCACTGTTCATTTTTTTAAAAAATAACTTTCATTCTTATAGAAGTAGTTGTGGAATTAATATGGTATTGAAATTAAGGGATTGAATTATAGAAGGAAGGCCATTATGGTCCATCAGACAAACATTCAGGTCTTGATCAAAAGCCTCTACTCCAAATAGAAGTGCAGGACTATGGTTATCTGTCTTTTCAAGAATTAGAACAACTACGATAGACTTGCAAGCTCCTTCCTCTGAACCTTTAATTCAATGGGTAGAGACCCTCAAACAGCCAGAGGAAGATCATCTTTGCTAGTGTGTGGTTCGTGAGGGAAGCCAGACTGCTTCCTCTTTCAGGGTGGATTAAATATGACTTGGTTTACTTAATGTTTCATAATGTGCAACTCCTAGGTTATCAATCATTACACTTTGAAATGTTTAATTCTTGCGTGAGAAGTTTTCATATCACTTAGCAGTCAGCTACTCTTTCTTGGGGAGACTCAAGTGTTTTTCCTTGAGGGATTGTTCATGGGAAGAAACCAGCTCAGAAGAGATTACTTCACTTGAATTTATCCTGAATATTCTAACAAACTGTTATGTTAAAAGTAGTCCTAATTGAAAAAGTCATAGAGTGCATCTGCACCTGTAAATGGAAGAATTATTTTCCTGTTAGAATGACCCAAGAGGTTTCTGACAGCTCAAATTCAGTCCATGTTGGAGTGTGTCTTCAGCTTGTATGTGGTCCTGGAAGCTGGTGGAAGGTCTCTATTTCCTGCAATGAGCTTGGAAAGATAGGTATATATTTTTAATTAGGAAGGAAGAGGCCTTAAAAGATGTGACCTGAATGGCTGAGAGACTGAAGAGTTCTGCTTCTACTTGTGAGAAACTTTTATTATTCACTTTTTGAAGAAAGTGAACCCAAGCATTTGCTCACTAAGTATGTGGTTTATTGGTCGGGCACAGAAGTGTTTTTGAAATCCTGCAAGCATAATCCTTTGTGGTTACTTCACCATGATCAACTGAAAAGAGAAGAAAATCATGGAACTAATATTTGTTTATTTGTGCCATCATACACTGAATTTGGCCAAGAAAGTTTCCACTTACTAGGTTGATTTTTTACATAGTTGTGCAAACATAGCATCTCTATTTTTTCTATGAAGATGCTTTCCCAGCAGGTGAGCATATCTGACTACTTTTGTACAACACGTATAGACATTATCTTTAAATGTCTTTACATTTTAGGTGTTAGCTTGGCTTCTTTTACACTTCTGAGTGAGATCATGGAAAGTCTGTTGTGAAAATATGTTTGCTGGGGCCACTTGACACTATTTCTGGATCCCCTAGTGAGCTGTGCACTATCACGTGTTTCTTGAAGATGCAGAGGCACATGAGGTATTTGCAGTCACCCACAGTAATAAGAACACTGATTTTCAGGACCATGGACAAGACCCAAGATGAAAATTTATAAAAACAACAAGGGAAACTAGTGGAATATACCTGGAATAGAGTGAACTCCAGCTAATGTATTAAAAGTGGTATAGGAGGTAAGTGAATTAGGAAAATTAAGTTGCCAAAATAAAGAAATTAATCAGAACATACAAAATATGTACAAAATATATTTTGTTTCAGTGTTGAACCCTGATAGGTGTTTATTTTCCATTTTGCCACATGACAAGTAAAGCATGTTACATGTATTGCAAATAAAATATTGGATTTATTACTCTAGTTTATGGGGTATTATATTTTTCATAATAGGTTAACACAGAAGTGTAATTATTTTTAGGTATATTTGAATTAGTGGTTTTAAAATTGCATAACATAACATGAGTATTAACAGTGTAAGGGGACAAATGTCTCACTTGTTGTGTAAACTTGGGCTTCTGTATACTAATCTCAAAATTATCCCAGGAAACATGCTTGTGCATATATTTAGAGACATCTATGGTCAGGGAAGTGCCTCATCTATGGTCACTTATTATTGTAAAGTACAAGTACAAATTGTCGGGATTTTAAAAAATGTTCTTAAAATTGTGTTTTATGGAAGAGTTCATGGTTTATGTTGACAGTGTGATCACACTATTCTTCAATTTTGTGGTATCAAATCTTTGATAACTTAAACTCCACAGCATGCAGTGCAGTTTAATTGCTTTATTTTTTTCTATTATGTAAACAATTATTCTGGTCAGCCGAAGATTTGTCTTGGTGAAACTCAGAATTGGTAATGAAGGTAAAGACACTAAACACTGCAGAAAGGTGTGAAAAAGAGAAGTGGGCATAGACTACTTTGTAGCCTTACATTTTCAACAGGTGTGCGCTGTTATTTATAAAGCTTCAACAGAGGGAGGTTTCTGGAATGTGAGGCACAGTATTGCGCATGAGGCACACAGCGGGGGCTCCCTCTGCACGTCTTCCTCTACTCCCACACCCATGTGTGTGGGATCCTCCTGCTTTCTCCTAGTCAAAATATATTTGTTCATAGGTAAATATTGCTAGTACTTATATATAATAAAATATGTAATTCCTAAGACATACAATTTTACCTTTTTCCCCCTAAAAGGATTCATGAGTTATACCTATACTATTCCTCATATCCTGGCCCATGTCAATAATTCTTACTAAATTAAGAGATTCTGGTGATCTATTCTAATACAATGCTCACAGTGAATCATTCAGAAACAGTAAAAATTGGTATTAGTTATTTAAATTTTTGCCTGGTGCCCCATAGTAGTTTAGAAACTGCACATATAATAATAACTTCAGGAGTAGAGGCGCTGAGTATCCTCATGCTAAAAATGATGAAATGGAAACACAGCTATGTTTGTTAAGTTGCTGAAGCTCACCTAGATAGAAAAGGAGTAAATTTTGGATTGAAACACAAGCGCTGCATCTCCAGCATACACATTACCCCTGACCGTGCTATGCTTTCTCTCCAAGGACGTGTTGGGTGCTGTCTACGCTCATACTAAATGAGAATCCTAGAGTCATTACTTGGTTATTGTAGTTGTAAAATCCAATTTGCTACTGCGCAGCATTTTTCAGGACCCAGTGATGGGCCTGAAGACTTTTATTTGATTATGTAAATGTGAAAAAAGAGGAAAATGTCACCAGATTAAAAGACCTCAGGGTTGCACTAATAGTGTTGTAGACAGTTTCATTTGACAGATTCTGAGATTGTCTAGTTCAATCCCTTTGGTTTTCATTGTGGGGACTGCAGCATTTATAATTGCATTTAAAAGAATGACTCATTTCTAAACTTGTCAGGAATTTGGTACAGGCAAGGATGAAATGGAAAGAATCATAGCTCTTGAAAAAGCAGACAATCAGATTCATACAAACTTTTTTCTACAAGAAGTAGTGTGCCGAATAATTTTGTAGTTTTTTCATAAGTCACAGTTCAGCCTCTTAATACTGAATGGGAGATTATGAAGATTCAAAGTCCTTTTAGATTTGTGTGACAGAAGCCTCATGCTGCAGTATCACAGTATTGACCTGGCCTTTCCCGAACAGATGTCACTTTTGGTGTGACAGAGGTTTTGTTGCAAAGTTATTCCCTATGAATGCCATCAGTTTGAAAGACTGAATCTATGTCAGTTAATATACTTAGTATTCATTTCCATGACTAGAGAATAAGTTTCTTGAAAGCAGATGCCTCTCTCCTATTTGTCCGTTCTGATTTCTGTGTCATGAAGTAACATATTTGAAAGAAAGTGTGAAATGTGTGAATGATGGTGATGGCTTCATCTCTCTTCTCTACAGATATCCACTCAAAAAGAGCCTCTTATTTGTAGGCCCAACGAAATCATTCAGGGAGGATTAGAACTATCAACAGTTCTATTGGGCTATTTGGAAGAGGATCTCACTTGATGCTTGCTAATTGTCTACTGTGTGTTCAGCACTGTGGAAGATATGGCAATGAAGATTTCTCTGTGACAGAATGGATCATTGTCCTATTCATAAATTCCTGACAGGTCCTGCTGTCCTCACTGCTCCTCTCTGAAACAAGCCTTCCAGAGTGAATGGAACACAGAAGAAATGTCACAGAATTTGTCCTCCTGGGCCTCACTCAGGATCCCCATGGAAAAATCGCATTATTTGTCATGTTTTTACTCATCTACACTGTGACAGTGCTGGGCAACCTGCTCATCATGGTGACTGTCCTCGCCAGCCCCTCCTTGGACTCCCCAATGTACTTCTTCCTGGCCTATCTGTCACTCATGGATGCTGTTTATTCCACTGTCTTCTCACCCAAGTTGCTTATAGACTTGCTCAGCGATAGAAAGACCATCTCCTTCCCAGCCTGCATGGGCCAGCTCTTTGTAGAGCACCTATTTGGTGGTGCTGAGGTCTTCCTTCTGGTGGCGATGGCCCTTGACCGCTATGTGGCCATCTGTAAGCCTCTGCACTATTTGACCATCATGAATCGGCGGGTTTGCATCCTCCTTTTGGTGGTGGCCTGGGTTGGAGGTTTTGTACACTCTGTGGTTCAACTTGTGTTCGTGTCTGGTCTCCCCTTCTGTGGCCCCAATATCATCGATCATTTCATCTGTGACATGTACCCATTACTGGAGCTTGCGTGCACTGACACCTACTTTATTGGCCTCACTGTGGTTGCCAATGGTGGAGCCATCTGCATGGTGGTCTTTATCTTCCTGTTCATCTCCTATGGCTTCATCCTAAACTCTCTTAAAACTCACGGTCAGGAAGGGCGGAAGAAAGCCCTTTCTACCTGCAGCTCCCACGTCACCGTGGTTGTGCTCTTCTTTGTTCCCTGTATTTTCATGTATGTTAGACCTGTCTCCAACTTTCCTGCTGATAAATTAATGACTGTAACTTATACGATTATTACTCCTATGTTGAATCCTTTAATATATACTTTGAGAAATTCAGAGATGAAAAATGCTATGAAAAAACTCTGGTGTCCGAAGTTAACTATGGAGTGAATAGCTTCATATCGAACCTGTTACTAATTCTAGTGTAAGAAACATGCAATAAATCCTAAGGATGATGCTGTCACCTCACTGGATTATTTAGGGGTGTATCATGTACAGAACCATTAAAGAAGGAGAATAAATTATCCTTTATGTTGTAAGAAATGTAATAGGGAGTTTGTGGAAGATGTGGTAAAAGCACCAGTTTTTCTTCTCTTACAAGTAAAGAAATGGATAAAACCAAACACAGCATGTCTTCTAACTTGTTTTTTCTAAGTTTAGATTAAACTAAGGCTTTAACATAGTGATTGTATTCTTTCCAAAGAGGAAAAAACAAGCTCCTTTTGGAAATTTTCTATAACCCATATTTATGAGAAAGGAAATATGTCTAATGCTCAGATAATTTCTGGGACTAAAAGAGAAGTGTTGAAGTTGTGATGTTCATTATTTGACCAGTATAACAAATTTATTAGCTGGATTATGAACTTTGCTCTAAAGTTACTTCTATTCCTCAGGTCAAAATCTATGCATTTTCAGTTTAGGGTTGTTGGATAGAAGATGACATTGTCTTTAGCTAAAGAGATCATCAGTGAACAGTTTTCTTAAAGATTGAGATTCAGTTGATGAGGAAACCAGATTGAAGTTCTTTATTAGAGTGAGATATTTTGATTCAGAAAACCATAAGAGGCCAAGTTGGGGTTGTAATGGGTTTTGCTGGGTACCCACTGTAGTGGAACAATTGCAGTCAATGTATTCAATGCTTATCACCCTACAGTACTTTCCTATACTTTCGTAGTCAACTTGTGTCTTTCCATTAGGTCCTGGCAAAGACTGATACAATTCTTTCCTTCTTTTTTTTTTTTTTGAGTGCTATCTGTTTTATTACTGCTAGGTGTTTGATTTCTGCTGTAACCCTGGCAGATGACAACAGATTGCTTAGCATGACAAAGAGTAGATTATTTCTTATATGATCAGTCTTTTTGTGTATTTGGGGTGGCTGAAGATTTTTAATATTGAAAATTCAAACAGCTTTGACTATTTCAACCACCATCTGCTTAGCCTGTTACTTACAGTCCCATCTCTCTTTTTTTTTTTTATTTTAAAGAGAAGAAAACAAAACAAAACAAATCAAAAAAAGAACAAATTTTCAAAACAACATAACATGAGGGTAACAATGGTCAATGCATTAAGTATTATTATCTTTAAGTTAGTTATTCAGGATACCAGACATTAGCATTCAATTGTCCAAACATTATTGGCTCAAACCTTACTCTTCAATGAACTAAGTAAAATTGGTAGTGTATCTATCTTAACCATCTTATATATATATACAATTTTTTTCCCTTTCCCTTCTTTCTTTTCCCTATTCCAGTCTCTCTTTCTTATTGACCAGTTTCTTTTTGATTCACCATGTCTATTGTACATTTTGGATCTTATTTACTCTTTCGGTTTCTCATACTAGAGAGACAATACGATGCTTACATATGTGCGTCTGGTTTATTTCACTTATGAGTATTTTCTCGAGTTGCATCCATTTACCTATACAAGTCTCCAGTTTATCCTTCTTTATGGCTGAATAGTACTCCATTGTATAAAAATACCACATCTTTCTTATCCATTCCTCAGTTGATGGGCATTTGGGTTGTTTCCAAGATCTGGCTATTACAAATTGTGCTGCTATAAACATGGGTGCACATATATCACTGTGGTACAATGTTTTTAATTCTTCTGGGAAGATGCCTAGAAGGGGAATAGCTGGGTCAAATGAGACCTCCAACCCTAGTTTTTTGAGGAATCTCCACACTGACTTCCACAGTGGCTGTACCAGTCGACACTCCCACCAACAGTGAAGAAGGGTTCCTTTTTCCCCACAGACCCTCCAGCATTTGTTATTAGTTGATTTCTTTATAGTAGCCATTCTTTCTGGAGTGAGATGGTATCTCAGTGTTGTTTTAATTTGCATCTCTCGAATGACTAGTGATGTTGCACATGTTTTTGTATATTTATTTGCCATTAGTATTTCTTCATCTGAGAAATGTGTATTCATCTCAGATGCCCATTTTTGGAGTGGGTCTTTAAATTTGGGAGGTCTGATTTTTTTGAGTTCTTTATATGTGCTCGATAGTAATCCTTTGTCTGAGGAACAGCTGGCAAACATTTTTTCCCACGTTGTGGGTTGTCTTTTCACTCTGTTGGTGATTTCTCTTGCTGTGCAAAAGCTTTTTAATAAGATGAGATCCCAGTTATTGATTCTTTGGGATAGTTCCCGTGCGGTTGAGTTTTTATTCATGAAGAGACTGATACATTTCTGTCCTAATTTTGCCTTTACCTGAGTGTTGCATTAGTAAATATGAGGCTACAGAGTATGTAGACCTTTGAAACTGGCTTCTTTCCCATAATTCATTTGAGATCTTTGAGTATTCCTGTAGATATAAGCAAAGCATTCATTTCTACTCCTGGGTAGTGTTTCATTTTACAGACCTATCAGAGTTTGTTTAACATCTTTAATCCCTTTTCCAATTAGAGATATTCAAGTTCATTCCAGATATCCAAAATTATGAATGAAACTGTTCTAATATGATAATATAGAATGTATATGAGTGGATACGCTTTCACTTAGTCATAAGTTTTCGTTACACAAGTAAATATCTAGGAGTAAAAGATCTAGGTTTTATGGCAAGTGTATATTTGACTTACCATAATAATGGCTGAAATATTTTCCAAAGTGTTCACTTTTGTTTTCCAGCTAGCAAATGATATTTTCAGGTCATCTCCCTCTTTGTCAGAACTTGGTGTGGAAGAGATTTATAAATTTTAGCCATTCTAATTGGTTTGTAGTGATATCATTTCATTTTTGAATGACTAATAATACTGAGCATCTTTTCGGGTGCTTAATTTTCTTTCATATATCTTCTTAAGTGGATAAGTGGATGTTTTGCTCATTTGATATTAAGTTCGATACTGAAAGTTGTGTTTATTATACATTCCGGAAACAATTTCTCTATCAGCTTTATGATTTGCATATATTTTGCCCCCTTTTAGTTTTCTTAAAAGTATCTGCACGAAAAATGTGTGAATTTTTATGGAGTACAATTAACAACTTCATTCTTTTATCCATCATTTTTGCCATGTTTAGGAAGTCTTTGTGTAACTCAAACTCACTAAAATTTTCTCTGATGTTCACCTTTAGACCATTTGTAGTTTTTGGTTTAATGTTAGGTTTGTAAGTCATTTTGGGTTAACTTTTATTTATGGTGTGAGGTATCCATCAATATATACATTTTGCAAGTGGACATCCGATTACCTCCGTACTGTTTCTGAAAAGACTGCTATTTTTCTATCTCTCTGCACTTCTGTAAGACAATCACCCATCCAGGGTGTGGATCTATTTCTGGACTCTCTATTCATATATTTACATATAAATTTTCTCCAATACTGCACTTTATGCTATATATAGAAATCCAGTAGTATGAGTTCTTCAACTTCGTTCATTTTCAAAATTATTTTGACTGTGCTATGTCTTTTGTGTTTTCACACAAATTCCTGAAACAGCTTGTCAGTTTCTACAAAGAAATCAATGGTTCGTTGTTCAGAATTCCTTTCGTGCTAGTGATAATGAGCTGTCCTCTTCCTGGCTATGGTGAACCACCTCGTATTCTGATTTCCTTTGACTTCTTTCAACAGTGTTTTATAGTTTCAAGGAATTATAATTGTCCTACAGGTTGTTAACTTTCAGAACAAGTCGTTGGAAACCTTGATTAAAATGAAAATGCAGCCTGGTTTGCTCCTAAAATAAATCTTGCTTATCACGTGGTTTTTAAGGGGCCATTGCTGGAATGTGCATTGGAACAGAAATTGGAAACAGAGAACAGATGTGAGACTTCTTCACATATCCCCGTGTATCCATGGAACATTCGCCATAATAGATAAGAAATGGGGTCATAGATGTATCTGACAATAAGGAACTGGAGTATAAATTGTTAACAAAAATATACATAAAATTTGCCCCAAACATTTACTAATCAAACAACCCAGATGAATTTGAGACACAATAATCTATCAATCTCTACTGGAATATATTCTACAGGAAAAAATACTGCAAAGAAATATTTTGAGAAGTACTCTTATTTTAGTAGTACCATTAGTGTTATTTTCTGTTTTTTTTCCTAGCTCTATTAATGTATAATTAATTGCCAAATATGAATCACATGTACTTAAAGAGTACTCTTGATGTTTTGATATGTGTACATGCTATGGAATTACTGTCACAATCTAATGAATGCATTGATCACCTCAGCTAATAAATATTTTCTTTCATTTATTATTGTGGTTAGAACGTTTAAGGTCTACCATTTTAGCCAATTTAAGTATGCAGTATAGTCTTTTTAGCAAATTTCAGATATACAATATAGTCTTCTTAACTGTAGCTACTATGCTCTATGTGAAATGTAGAAATCATTTTTCTTGCTTAACCAATCCTGCAGGCTTTAATAAGCACCCTTCTACTCCCCTGTTCTGTGAGATTATTTTATATCCCACATATAAGTAAGATAAGGCATTATCTTATAAGTCATACTTACAGTAATATAGCCTTCAGGTTCACTTATATTGTCATAAATAACAGCATATCATTCCTATTTAAGGTTAAAAAATATTCCAGTGCCGGTGAGATGGCTCAGTGGCATAAGCACCTGCCTGGCAAGTGCGAGGTCCTGAGTTCGACTCCTGGTACCCACATACGAAAAAAGGGCTGGTGATATTGCTCAGCGGCACAGGCACGTGCTGGCGCATGAGGTCCTGAGTTTGAGCCCCAGTACCCACAAAAAAAAATCAGAATACTTCGTATCAAGAAAGGAGGAAAAATATGAAAAAGGAAAAAGTGAAGAAAGTATCTGAATAGATGTTATCAAATGAAAATATAAAATGGTCAATAGGGAACATAAAACAGTGCTCAATTTGATGAATCATCAAAAAGTACAAATCAAAAGTACTGAAGTATATCTAACATCTGTTAGAGCGGCTATTATCAAATAGACACAAATAATAAATGTTAGTGAGGGGGCCAATGAGATGGCTCATTGGCATAAGCGCCTGCCTGGCAAGCGCGAGGGCCTGAGTTCGACTTCTGGAACCCACATACGAGAAAAGGGCTGGTGATATCGCTCAGCGACATGGGCGCCTGCTGGCGCATGAGGTCCTGAGGTCGACCCCTGGTAACCACACACAAAAAAAAATGTTAGTGAGGATGTAGAAAAAAGGACAGCCTTGTGCACTTCTGTTGAGGCTCTAAATTGGTACAGTAATTACAGAATTAATGGAGATTATGGAGATTCCTCAAAAAATAAAAATAGAACTACCATATCACCCACCAATCCCACTTCTGGATGTTATTAAAAGGCAAAAAATAGGATCTTATACAGGTCTGCATTTCCACGATCACAGCTGCGTTATTCACAAAAACCAACATATGAAAACAGCAGCATCCACTGCTCAATAAGTGGATACCAAAAAGTGACACATGTGTAATGTACATATAATTATCATTCAATTATATTATATATTATATAATAAGTTGGTAGGTAAAACATAATACAATAATATAGTACCTCAGTTTGCAGATGCTTCTGTTCACAAAAAATTCAGTTCACGAACAGAAGCATTCAGCAAAATTTTGCTTCCTTTCATGAACTCTGTATCAGGAGTGGACACCATCTTCCCCAGGGAAAGGAAATGAATTAAGTGTGCAAACTGAGGTACCAGTGATATACGCTGTCATGTTAATTATAATAATCATATAATATTTTGTTGTATATGTTATTTGTTAAATACCTATAATGGAATTTTTTTTGTGTGGGTAGTGGGGGTTGAACCCAGGACCTTGCGTGCCAGCAGGCGCCCGTGCCGCTGAGCGATATCACCGGTCCTTTTTTTGTATGTGGGATCCGGGAGTTGAACTCAGGACCTCGTGCTTACCAGGCAGGCGCTTATGCCACTGAGCCATCTCACCGGCCCAGTATTCTGATTTTTTGATTTTCTCTTTTTACCAGACACATGGAACACAGGAGAAGGAGTACAATGAGGAAAGTTTATTGTAATAAAAACTGACATTTTAAAGAAAAGGAAAGATCTCACATAAATGACCAAATTATACACAAAAGGAATGAGAAAAAGAACAAATCAGCCCAAAGTTAGCAGAAAGAAGGAAATAATACAGATTAGTAAAGTGACAAATCAAGTACTTAGCATAAAACAACAGAAAAAAAAATCAAGAAAACAAAAAGTTGGTCTTTTAAGAGGGCAAAACAAAATTGAGAGGTCCTTAGCTAATTTTAATGAAGAAGAGAAAATTCAAATAAATGCAATGAGAAGAGCAAGAACACACACTACAATATAAACTTGAGAAATCATAAAGATTATTCTGAACTATTTTGGGCCCCCAAATAGACCTCTGTCCATTACATCCAAGAAATGGGCTTAATATTAGAAACATAATACCTAACAAGGCTGAATCCAGGAGAAACAGAATGCCTAAGCAGACCAATAAAACATAAGAAGATCGAGTCAATAACCAAAAACCTAACAAGTAGGCCGGTGATATCGCTCAGCGGCACAAGGGCTTGCTGGCAAGCACGAGGTCCTGAGGTTGACTCCCGGTACCCACATAAAAATCAAACAAATGAACAAAAAATCAACCTCACAAGTAAGAAAAGCCAAGAACTAATTTTCTTCATCTTCTAGTTGTGAGTCCAGAGGTCAACTGAAAAGGCATATGCTAAACTATGCCTTCACCAAATTCACCTATAACACAGGTCATTTTTTAAAATTATATTTTGAATAGTGCATATTGATTTTACAACTTTAGGCTTCAATGATATTTTCATAGGTGCATATAATATATTTTGATCATATCCATCTCTTGTAGTAGCCCCACTTTCAGATGTAGGTCACGATTTTAATGAGCATTTTTACATATTTCTTTTGTGTCCAGATTTGATTTTTCCTTTTTGGTGATTTGGCCTCAAGTTGTTCATTTATGATATTTTCCCCAGAGGATAAGTTTCTGTAATTCTTTTTCTACACAGTTATTATCCTCATAGCATCTCTGGAGGTGCACAGTCTACCATCAGAGTGATGCTTAGGCTCCCAGTGAATTTAATTAAGGGAAACATCACCCTTGGAGAGGCAGTAACTGAACGATTGAGTGTTTTAAATGCAGATTAAGTGCCCATAGACTTTTGCCATTACCTCAGAGAGTGTTTGTCTATATCAGTATTCACTGCTTTCATAGAAATTGAAGTGATAGACTCAAAGCAAGATAAAATGGGGATTAAATTTTTCCCCATCTTTTAGTTAATCCTAAATTCCAGTATCTAGGATGAAGCCAGGCCAATACATCTGATGGAGAATCAAACTATCTTCAAGTCTGTTTCATTCTTTCCCTTTTATTGCTATAATGTACAAATTGCAAATATGTGTCTTAATAATGTGTGGTGCTTTCTACCACACATTTTACTTTTTTAACCTCGAAATGCTCATTTAGTATTTGGTTTTAGGAGAAATTTTGCCCATAATGAAAATTTGAGGTATCTTTGTTTGTAACCAAGATTCAGATTCTTGGGCTGGTGAGATAGATCAGCGGCATAAGCGCCTGCCTGGCAAGTGCGAGGTCCTGAGTTCGACTCCGGATACCCACATACAAAGGAAAAAAGGCCGGTGATATCACTCAGTGGCACAAGCACCTGCTTGCAAGCGCAAGATCCTGAGTTCGACCCCTAGTACCCACAAAAAAAAAATTCAGATTCTTGAGGTTTCAGGACATTCCTGACATTAATTTTAAAAATTGCAGTAATTTAAAAGTAATATTTTTCCCCCTGAAAGTTTGATGAATCAAACTTCCTGCACCTGCAAGCATGGAAAGAATTGATCACTTGGAAACATTTCAAAGAGTGGTAGAGGTGCATATGTTTATTTTCTGCCTGTATTTCCGGAGATGGTATGGGTGCATGAAGCTCTTATCATTTAAGATCAGCAGAGTGCATGAAAACCTACAACTTGGAAAAAATGACTGCATCCTTATGCCGATGACTTAGGAGGGGTATTTACTTGTATGATTCGGTACTAGGCTTTCTATTGTGCAACTATAGTACATAGGTGACATAGGAATTCATAATCTTTTAAAAATTCTACATGAGCCGGCCAGGATGGTGCATGCCTATAATTGCAGCACTTAGGAGGCTGAGGCAGGAGGATTGCCGTGAGTTTGATGCCAGCCTGGGCTACAAAGTGAGTTCAAGTCCAGTGTGAACTGCATCGTGAAACCCTGTCTCAAAAATACAAAAAAAAAAAAAAAATTCTATGTGATTCTGATGATCAGTTATATTAGGGGGTCTTATGTGACTGCTAACATATGTATACAGTGATTCCAAACTTTAATAGTCTTTTTAGGTATTTTAATAGTACAAAAATGCAGAATGATCTGAGCATCTCAAACCTCAGTTTTCTTACAAACTAATTTCCATTGTAACAATCTGGGAGATATTTTAGTGTGCAGGTATTTTTAACCTCTTGACAGGATCAACTGAATTGTTTTCTAAAAGTTCTTTAGAATGCTAAAAAATAGAGGAGGGTATAGCATCTGTAGAAGTTAGTGACTTCAGAGAACATAACATAATACAAGGGCAAGCCTGCTTTTAGTTTACTTCCTGGGAATGTTGGGTAGAGTAAGAGGAGGACTCAGACTGATCTTGACCTTGATGAAGGGAAGGGGTTCACATAATAAGCTCAGAGAACAGAGTTGGAGTGCATGCTTGAAAGAGCTATGAGGGCAAAGGATAGAATTTTTATTTTACATTTTATTTTATTTATTTTATATTTTATTTTATTGTTTGAGGCAGGGTCTTGCTGTGCTGTTCAGGCTGGCCTTGAACTCACTGTGTAGCTCAGGCTGGCCTCGAAGGATAGAATTTTTAAAACGGAAATACAGATGCACTGTGTAACTCTGCAGACAGAGTGCTGCGATACAGGGAGAGGAATGCGTGATGCGGGAGTCGGAGGAGCGGTGTCCTTAAGGGCGATGAAGAGGAGGGACCCTGCGGGAGCAGACATGGACCACAGCTGGGAAAGAGAAAATCCGGTTTGTGAGGGGCATACGGCAGAATTTCTGAAGTCAGATTAAAGTACCTATAAAAGCCAACATGTATTTAGAGAGGAACTGTCATGAATAGGATTATTTAAAGGAGTATCTGGGTTAGTGACTGTTGGTCCGACTTATAGTTGTTTTTCCTGGGTGTGAAGACTTCTTCACTTTCTGCCTCTCAGTCTATTTTCTCTCTGTCTCCGTCTCTGTCTCTGTCTCTCCCTCTCCCTCGCGCTGCTCTCCCTGTCCCTGTCTCCATCTCTGTCTCTTTCTGTCTCTCTCTCTCCCTCCCTCCCTCTTTCCATCTTTCTCTAGAGCTAGCTTTTTCTGCTCAAGTCGTTTTCATCTTTCACACATCATCACTGGTTTCTCCCTGTACCAAGAGCACAAATGTAAACTATATTTACAACAAAACTTATCTTCCCATGCTCCTCACACTCATTGTAACTATGTACGAGCATTTACAAGTGGATACATATATGGAATTTTTATTTTTGTTTCATAATAATATCATCTTATACATAGTTTTATGCATATTTCTTTCTTTTTCCACAGCCAGTTGTGGAAATTTCTCTAATAGTACTGCTATAATGGTCATTAATTTTCTTTTTTTTTCTTTTTTTTTTTTTTTGTGGGTACCGGGGGGTCAACCTCAGGACCTCGTGCGCCAACAGGCACCCGTGCCGCTGAGCGATATCACCGGCCCCTTTTTCGTATGTGGGATCCGGGAGTCGAACTCGGGCCCTCGTGCTTGCAAGGCAGGCGCTTACGCCGCTGAGCCACATTAATTTTCTTAACACTGCTTTTTTCTACATAATGGATTTTGTATTCTACTCAACCACTTCTTTATTACCATTCACCTTAATTTGTTACACATTTTTGTTTAATGCTATTATAAATGCCACAAAAACATACCATGCCATTATCATATGTACTAGGACTTTAATTTCTATGGGATAGATTCAAAAGAATGCAGTTAAGATGGAAACTATGAATATTTTGATTTCTAGCAGAGGTTGACAAATTGTGTTCCAAAAATGTATAAAATTTACATTTCATTAGATGTGTAAGAAAATGTCTTTTCCCATTTTTACCAGCCACAATTAAAGATTTATCACTCTAAATTTCATTTATATGAGGTGACATCATTCGTTTTTTAAATTTTGCTGTTTTCTGTTTGCAGGTGAACTTCAGCACCCTATCAGATATTTATTAGTCATTTGAACGTATTTTTCCTTTAATTGGTTGCTTATTTCACTTACCCACTATACAACAGGTTTGTCTTTTATTTATAATTTTCTTCAAGGTCTTTGTCTATTTTAGATATTAACTTTTTATGTCCGCTAAAATATAAATCTCTTCTTCAAACTTGTTAGTTATATTTACTTTTGGTATCCTTTCCTACGTGCTTAAAATGTTTTGAAAATGTCAAGTGAATTTATTTAAGATTTCCCTTATTAGTTGAGAAGATTCTTCTATTCCAAGAATATAGAAAGTCATCTCTCTTTTATTACCTTGAAGTTACTGTAAAGTAAATCCTGCTGTTTTACATTAAATTTTAATCCATCTTTATTGTTGTTTATGGTGTTATCTATATACACAACTTTATTAGCTTCCATATGGAAAGCTAGTTATGGCAGACTCTTTTTCTCGCGTAATCAGTCCTTTCCCCACATATCCCTAATTTCTTTCTTTCTTTTTTTTTTTTTTTGTGGGTTCCGGGAGTCGAACTCAGGATCTTGTGCTTGCCAGGCAGGCGCTTATGCTGCTGAGCTATCTCACCGGCCCCCTAATTTATTTCTGACACCATTAATCTGTAAGAATGTTAAACTTAGGCATAATGCTTTATCATACTTGCATTCTCCTCTGAGAGAGTTCTAAAACATAATAAATGATAGTGCTTATTCATGGAATAAATCAACACATTATCCTAAAATTTCATGAACTCACTAGTAATTACATTGCAGATAATTTTGTTGTGAGCAGTGACACCGGACACACAGAAGGACGTATGGAACAAAGGAGCAATGTGACCGAGTTTGTGCTCTTGGGGCTCACTCAGAGCCTCCAGGGTCAGAAAATATTATTTGCTGTGTTCTTGCTGATCTACATGGTGACGATGGCAGGAAACCTACTCATTGTTGTGAGTGTGGTGCTCAGCCCAGCCTTGGATGCCCCGATGTTCTTCTTTCTTGGCTACTTATCATTTATGGATGCCATTTATTCCACTACGGTTACCCCAAATATGGTTAAAGACTTACTCTATGAGAAGAAAACCATTTCCTTCAAAGCTTGTATGACCCAACTCTTTGTAGGTCACTTATTTGGTGGTGCTGAGATTTTGCTCCTGGTGGCCATGGCCTATGACCGTTATGTGGCCATCTGCAAACCCCTGCATTATCTGACCATCATGAATCAACAGCGGTGTGTTCTACTGCTGCTGCTGGCCTGGGTTGGGGGTTTTGTGCACGCTGTTCTTCAACTTCTCTTTGTTTACAACCTTCCCTTCTGTGGCCCCAATGTCATCGACCACTTCATCTGTGACATGTACCCCCTATTAAAGCTTGCCTGCACGGACACCCATATTATTGGCCTCACAGTGGTGGTCAATGACGGGGCGATCTGTGTGGTCATCTTTTCACTCTTGCTCATCTCCTATGGGGTCATTCTGCACTCCCTGAAGGGCCGGAGTCAGGAAGGGAGGCGCAAGGCCTTATCCACCTGTGGCTCCCACATCGCGGTGGTCGTCCTCTTCTTCGTTCCTTGCATTTTCATGTATGTGAGAACTCCCTCTACCTTGCCCATTGATAAATCCTTGACCGTGTTTTACACTGTTATCACCCCTATGTTGAACCCCCTCATCTATACTCTGAGAAATGCAGAGATGAAAAGTGCCATGAAGAAGCTCTGGACTAGAAAACAAAACTGAGGTGGTAGCAGAATGTATCATCTCAGTGTTCAGTGAAGAGTTGCTTCTTCCAGAAAATCATGTGCGATTATTCCATTATGCTACTATTCCCTCAAGGTTAATAACTGTACAGAATGGAAAATATTTATTTGTGAATTTTTCCAATGATCAATATATGTTCTTAAGACTATTAGAATTTGTTAGGAAAATATATTTGTATTTTACCGAATGAAATGGTTCTGTAGAAGTTATAAATATATGTATCATCATTAATACCCATAAATTTTATTTTACTTAATGAAGTATTTTATTTTTCTTTCATGAATAAAGTTAATACTGTTTCAGAATTAATAGTCAAAAAATATGAAATAATATGTACATGTTTTATTCTTTCCTTGCCAAGTGCAGAAAATATTAGATCACTTATTTGAAGTGTCTATTTTATTTTTGCACTCATAAGGTACATTAAAACCCAATGTTGTTCATATTGCTTAGCATATTCATGCTGAAGTTAAATACCATTTTATTTTAAATATTAATCATAAAGAGACTGAGTAAAGAGAAAGAATCTACATGTTGTTCTAACTGGACCATTTTTGTCCACAGCCCTGTTTCTTGGATTATTTTTGTCTCACAAACATGCTGCTTTTGTTTTTCAAGAATATCTATGTATTTATTTGCAATATGCAACAATTCCATCCGTCTTGGGGCATTGGCCCACATACACATCCCATCTGACCGTTTTTGCTTCTCCTTCCCTTGTCACCCTCTCCCCGTCCCCAGATCCTTTCCTATCTTAAAAATATCTGCCTACCAGATTCCTATCATCTTGTATTTTTGTCTAAAAATTATTTCTATTTGGGCTTATCATAAAATAGGATCCAGCCAATATTTAAGCTTGTGTGTTTGATTTATTTCACTTAGATTTATGGTGAAATAAATGCTCCATCCATTTTTCCTAGGAAAGGCTCAAATTTCTCCTTCTTTATGGCAGAGTAGTACACTATTGTGTATGTATATGACATTTTATTAATCCATTCATCTGTTGATGGACATATCAGCCTTTCCCATAATTTAGATATTCTGAATTGTGCTGTTATAAACATGGGTATGCATATGTCACTGTAATATGATGCTTTAAATCTTTTTAGAAGACATCTAGGAGAGGTATAGGTGTGTCAAATAAAATTTCTACTTTTCCTTTTTGAAAGAATCTCCATATGGAATTTCATAGTGTTTGTACTAGTTTACACTCCCACCAACAATGTAGAAAGTTTCCTTTTTCTCCGGGACCTCACAGCATTTGTTGCTTTTAGAGTTTTTTATGATGGCCATTCTTACTGGAGTGAGATAGAATCTCAGTGTTGTTTTAATTAGCACTTTTCTAATGGCTAAAGATGCTAAACATTGTTTCATATGCTTATTGGCCATGTACACTTCTTTTGAGAAGCTTCCATTTGTTTCAATTGCCATTTTTTAATTGGATCCTTCGCTTTTTTGGGGGGGTCATCTATGTTTTCGAGTTCTTTATGAATTCGAGGAATTAGTCCTATGCTATGGAGTACTTTCCCGATCTGTAGGTTGTCTCTTCACTCTGTTGGTTGTTTCCTGTGCAGTACAGAAGATTTTAAATTTGATGTGATCCCATTTGTTGACTCCTGGGATTATTTCTTATGCAACAGCTGTTCTGTCCAGAAAGTCCTTACCGATGCTTATATATTTAAACATTTTATCTATTTTATCTCTCAACAGATTTATCATTCCACTTTTTATAACTAGGTCTTTGAACCATTTTGATTTGATTTTAGTACAGGGTAGAGATATGGGTCTAGATTCATTTTTCTGCACATAGATAATCAGTTTTTCAGCACCTCGGCTGAAGAGTGTATAACTTTTCCCCAGCTTACCTTTCCCCCTTTGTCCAAAATCAGATGGCTGAAGGTGCATGGCATTGTGTTTTTTTGCAACCTCAATTCAATTCTACACAGTGATCTATTTTTTGGCAGTAATATGCTGTTTTTATAACTTTGTAATGCAACTTGAAATCCCCAATTGTAATACCTCCCACTTTGCTGTTCCTTTTTTTTTTTTTTTTTGTGGGTACCAGGGGTCGAACTCAGGACCTCATGAGCCAGCAGGCACCCGTGCCACTGAGCCATCTCACTGGACCTGCTCTTCTTTTTTAGAATTATTTTGGCTATTTTAAATCACTTCTGATTCCTTATGAGTTAAGTTTGTTTTTTCCAGTTCTGTGAAGGGTGTTCTTGGTATTTTGATTGGAATTGCATTAAATCTGCACATCATTTTTGGTAATATATCCATGTTGACTATATTGGTTCTGCTTATGCAGGAACAGGGATATCTTTTCATTTTCTAATGTCCTCTTCTACCTCATTTTCCAGAGGAGCATAGTGTTTGTTTTAGAGATCTTTAACTTTCCTGGTTAGGTTATTCAGTTTTTTTGAAGGTATCATGAATAAGATTGTTCTACTGATTTCTTTCTTGGTAGCTTTATTGTTAACATACGGAGACACTATTGAGTTTTATCTACTGATTTTGTCTGCCATTGTGATGAATTTGATTTTAGTTCTAAGGGTCTTCTCATCATTTTTTGTGTCTTTGATATAAAACACCATGACATCTGCAAATAAAGACAGCTTGACTTCTTCCTTTCCTATTTGTATTCCCTTTTATTTCTTTCTCTTGCTGATTGCTCTGGGTAAATTTTTAAGAAATATAATGGATAATGTAGTGAGAATAGGGACCTTTGTTGTGTTTATAATCTTAGAATGATTTCAAGTTTTCTTCATTTACTAGGATGTCCACAGTGGGTTTGTTATAAATGATTTTTTATAGTTTAAGGTAAGATCCTTCTATACCTGTTTTCATCAGGGCTTTTTCATGAATGGATGTTGGATTATGTCAAAGGCTCTTTATGCATGTATTGAGATGATCATGCCATTTTTATCCTCATTTCTTTTTAAGCGAGGTATTATATTTAATGATTCATATATTTGATCCATCCTTGCATCCCTTGGATGAAGTTAATTTGGTCATGATGTACAATAGTTTTAATGATTTGCTGCAGTCTGGTTGAAAGTATCAGTTAATGATTTTTGCATCTATATTCATTAAGGAAATTTGCCAGCAGTTTTCTGTTTTTGTTGTGTTCTTGTCCAGTTATTTTGCCAGGACAAGGCTGGCTTCAGGGAATGAGTTTAGAAGTACTCCTTTCCTTTCAATTTCATTGATGAGTTTGTGTATCATCTTTAGATCCTCGCTGAAGTTCTGGTAAAATTCAGTGTTGAATTTTTTTAGTGCTGAGATTTTGTTTGTTGGTAGGATTTTTATTGTTACACTACCTCATTGCTTGTTATTATCTGTTCAGTGTTTTTTATACCTTCTTTGTTTAGTTCCTGAATATATTGGAATACAATTATTTAGACAGTTTCCTAGATTGCTATTCATTTTGGTAGTATCTTTGTGACTTCACCTTTTCATTTCTAATTGCATTGATATGAGTTTTTTCTTTCATTTATTTGATAAGTTTGGCTAAGGGTTTTGTACTCTTGTTTATTGTCTTAAAGAACTGACTTTTTGCTTTATTGATCATCTGTATTTTTTTAGTCTCAAATTTATTAATTTCCTCTTTGATATTTCTAAGTTTTTCCTTCTACAAGGTTTGGATTTAGATTGCTCTTGGTTTTGTGACCTTGACATGCATTATTAAGTTATTTATTTAGGATTATCTTATTTTTAAATGTTGGCATTTACCACTATCAGCTTTTCTCTTGACGAACTGCTTTCATTGTGTCCCATACTTTTGGTATGTTGGGTTTCCATTGCTATTTGATTCCAGAAACGTTTTAGTTTCTTTTATTCCTTCTCTGACCCATTGGTTCTTCAAGAGTGTATTAATTAATCTCCATTTGTTTGCATAGGTTCTGCATTTTGTTTTGCTATTAATTTCTAGTTTCCTTCCTCTATGATCCAGTAGTATAGAGAGGATTATTTCAATTCCTCTGGCCTGAGATGTGGTCTATTTAGGAGAAAGTTATAGAACAGCAAGACAGTGTAGTGGCATTGGCGACAAACAGGCTGGGTTTAGAAGGTGAGGTGAGGAAAAAGGAAGACGGAAAGGAAGAAAGTATTTCAGAAAGAAGGGAAGGACATAAAGAAGTGACTGCAGATGAAAAAAAGGAAAAGAGCATTTTAGTGATATTATTTTCAAATTTGGAATAGAAGGAAGAGGGCAACAGCGTTTGAGAGGTTATATTTTGGGAGAGGGGAGAAAGAATGGGGGAAGTATAAGTGGAAATTTGGAAAGGTATAAGAAGGTTGAAGCCGATTTGTGTGCTGGTAGAAAACCTGTGTTTGAATCCTCCATACACAATTTTTGGTGAGGGTCAACTTGACATGACCATGAAAGATACTCTCTAAGTGTGAGCACTAATGAATTAGTTTTTATTAGTACACGTTTGCAGTACTCGAGAATTACATTCATCGTGGGGAATAGGTAGATGTACATAGCAAATCTTTATTCTTTTTATTTTCCCTTCCCCTTGATGCCATCCCATTCCCTTCATCTCTAAACCACTTTCCCTTTTGCAAATGATCTGTCTCCCTGTTTCCTATTGTCTATCTTATATTGCTAAAATCATTTATACTTTTAGTTTCTCATAAGAGAAAATATATCATATTTAAGATCACGTGTCTGATTTATTTCACTTAACATTATGGTTTCAGGTGCATCCAGTCTTACAAGTGACTCAAATTTATCTTTCTTTATGGCAGAATAGTACTGTATTGTGAACAAATGCCACATTTTCTTTATCCATTCATCTGCTGATGAATGTATGAGCCACTTCCAAGATTTTGCTATTATGAGCTCTGCTACCACAAATATGTGTATGCAAATATCACTGTAGTACGATGTCTTTAACTCTTTGAGGAAGATACCTAGAAGGAAAATAGCTGGATCAAATAGAATTTCTAATGTATTTTTTTGAGTGAACTCCATACTGATTTCCATAGTAGTTGTAGTAATTTACATCCCCACCAACACTGTAGAAGGGGGCCTTTCCCCTAACAGCCTCTCCGGTATTTATTATTATTTAATTTCTTGATGATAGGCATTCTATCTGGAGGAAGAAGGATTCTCAGTGTTTTTTAAATTTGAATTTCTCTGATGGCCATGGATGTTGAACATTTTTTATGTATTTATTGACTTTTTTTTACCTCTTGTTCTGAGAAATGCTTATTCATTTCAGTAACCTATTTTGTGATTGAGTCCTTTTTTTGGGGGGGTCTAATTTTTTCTGTCATTTATATATTATGGATATTATTCCTCTGTCAGAGGAGTAGCTGGCAAAATTTTCCCCTTCCGGAGGCTGTGTCTTCACTGTATCGGTTGTTTCCTTTGCCGTCCTGAGTCTCTTTCGTTTCATACGATTCCATTTGTTGATTTCTGATATTAATTCTTGTACAATTGGGGTTCTGTTTAGAAAGTTTTTTTACCTGGGCCTATGTCTTCAAGAGTTTTGGTATTTTATCTTTCAGCAGGATAAGTGTTTCTGAGGTAATATTTAGATCTTTGATTCATTTTGATTTTGGTTTAGTGCGTGGTGATAGATATGGGACCAGTTTCAGCCTTCTGTTGGGATAACCAGCTTTCCCAGCACCGTTTGTTAAAGATGTTATCTTTCCTCCAGCATCTACTTCCGGCCTCTTTGTCAAAGATCAGATGACTTAATGTGACCGGAGAGTTTTCTTCACTCTTTACTCTGTTCCATTACTCTGCATGTCTGTTTTTGCACCAGTACTAGGTTGTTTTTGTGACTAGTGTTGCAACATAACCTGAAAACGTGGATTTTGATGCCTCCTGCTTTGGCTTTATTGCTTAGATTTGATTTTCCTATGTTGGAGTTCTGATTTCAATAATGTTAGGATTGTTTTTCTCATTCTTTGAAGAATGCTTTTTGGTATTCAGACTGGGATTTATTTTCATCTATGAGTTTTGATAACATGACCATTTTGACAATATTGGTTCTGCCTTTTCAGGAACAGGAGATGGCGTTTTCTTTTCTGATGTCTACTTTTGTCCCTCTTTGTAGAGTACTGTAGCTTCATTACAGAAGAATTTCACTTTCTTGGTTAGGTTAATTCCTAAGCATTTAATTTTTCTTGAGTCTATTTGAATGGTATTGTTTTCCTAATTTCTTTCTTGGTGGATTCAGTTTTTTTTTTTTTTTTCGTGGGTACCGGGGGTTGAACTCAGGACCTCGCGTGCCAGCAGGCGCCCGTGCCGCTGAGCGATATCACCGGCTCTTTTTTCGTATGTGGGTACCGGGAGTCGAACTCAGGACCTCGTGCTTGCCAGGCAGGTGCTTATGCCACTGAGCTATCTCACTGGCCTGGTGGATTCATTTTTGATGTGCAGGATTGCTACTGATTTTTGTGTGTTGACTTTTGTATCCTAATATATTGCTGAATTTGGTTATTGGTTCTAGGAGTCTTTTGGTGGAATTTTTTAGGTCTTCTATCTATAGGATCATATCTGGGAATAATGATAATTTGAGTTCTTCTTTTTTACATGTATCTTTTTTATTTCTTTCTCTTTCCTCACTGCTCTGGCTAATGATTGGAATGCTATATTGAACAGCAGTGGTGATAGTGGCTTGTCTTGTTTCTGAGTTTTGTCCTTGCTTTCTGTTTATGTGATGTGTTCTACATTAATTGTTTTGTGCATTTTGAACCTTTTTTCCATTCCTAGGATGAAATCTACTTGGTCATGATATATGATCTTTCTGATGATTTGTTGTTTTCTACTTGCCAGTGTCTTTATTTTTTTAATTTTTATTTTAAGGAGAAAAAAATAGAACAAAATTTCAAAACAACGTAATAGGAGGGTAACAATGGTTAATATGTTGTTTATTGTTATCTTTAAATTAGTTACTCAGAGTACAAGATATTGCCATTCAATTGTCCAGAAAATATTAGCACAAACCTTCCTTTTCAATGAACTAAGAGAAATTAGTAGTGTATCTATCTTTTATATATATATATATTTATTTTTTTATTTTTTTATTTTTTTGCTTTTCCCTTCCTTCTTTTCTCCATTCCCCCATCCCTGTTTCTCTTTCCTTTTGAACAGTTTCTTCCTGTTTTACAGTATCTATTGTACATTTTGGATCTTATTTAGTCTTTCAGTTTCTCACACTAGGGAGACAATATGATGTTTACACATGTGCATCTGGTTTATTTCACTTATGAGTATGGTCTCAAGTTGCATCCATTTAGCTATAAAAATCTCCAGTTTATCCTTCTTTATGGCTGAGTAGTACTCCATTGTATAAAAATACCACATCTTTTTTATCCGTTCCTCAGTTGGTGAGTATTTGGGTTGTTGCCAAGATCTAGGTATTACAAATTGTGCTGCTATAAACATGGGTGCACATATACTGCTGTGGTACAATGTTTTTAATTCTTCTGGGAAGATACCCAGAAGGGGAATAGCTGGGTCAAATGGGACCTCTAGTTTTAGTTTTTTGAGGAATCTCCACACTGATTTCCACAGTGGCTGTACCAGCCTACACTCCCACCAACAGTGGAGAAGGGTTCCTTTTTCCCCACAGCCCCTCCAGCATTTGTTATTGGTTGATTTCTTGATAATAGCCATTCTTTCTGGGGTGAGATGGAATCTCAGTGTTGTTTTAATTTACATCTCTTGAATGGCCAGTGATGTTGAGCATTTTTTCTTATATTTATTTGCTGTTTGTATTTCTTCATCTGAGAAATGTGTATTCAACTCAGATGCCCATTTTCAGATGGGATCTTTAAATTTGGGAGGTCTGATTTTTTTGAGTTCTTTGTATGTTCTTGATAGTAATCCTTTGTCTGAGGAACAGCTGGCAAACATTTTTTCCAACGTTGTGGGTTGTTTCTTCACTCTGTTGGTGATTTCTCTTGCTGTGCAAAAGCTTTTTAATAAGATGAGATCCCAGTTGTTGATTCTTTGTGATAGTTCCTTTGTGATCGGGGTTTTATTTATAAAATCTTTGCCTACACCAATGTCTTCAAGAGTTTTACCTATTCTATTTTCCAGGAGATTTAATGTTTCTGTTTTAATATTTAGATCTTTGATCCATTTTGAATTTAGTTTAGTGCATGGTGAAAGATATGAGTCCAATTTTAATCTTCGGCATGTGCAGAGCCAGTGTTTCCAGCACCATTTTTTAAAGATTTCCAGTGTCTTGTCAAAGAGTTTTGCACCTATGTCCATTAAAAAGGCCTGAAGTTTTCCTTTTTTAGTTGGGTCTTAGTCTGGTTTTGCAGTCAAAGTAATGATACCTTCCAGGAATGAGTTTGGCAGTACTCTTTCCCTTTTAATTTCATAAAATGTTTCTGGATTATTATTATTATATGCCTTCACCAAAATTCTTGTGCAATGAAGAAGAGAGAAGAAAATGAATCAGGAGGAAAAAAGTTAAAATAAAAAAGAAATATCCAAAGGGGGATCAGAATAAAGAAAAAAAAAAAAAAACTAACAGAACAACAGTAACAAAGAAGCAGAACCCAAAACAAAGGAAAACAAAAAGTAATACGAAATCCAAAATAATGAGTAACACAAACAAACGAAAAACTCTCATGCAGCTGCTATATTATAGAAACCAAATATCCACACATTTCCCCTTACAGTGCAGTGACGGTCTGATTGCAGGCAGCCGGTTTCCCCGTCGTCTGCTTCATTGCCTGCTTGAAGTGTGAGGCGTGCTGGCCTGGGTGGCTCTCTGGTCACAGCTTCTGGCTCCAAGCTGTGCCTCTGTGGGGGTTGACTGCAGGCCCACTGCCCCCCACCCCCGAGTTGACTCAACTCACCAATCAAAACACACGAATCAGCAGAGAGGGTCAAGAAAGGAAATCCAGCAGTATGGTACCACAAGGGACATATTTAATACAAAAAGAAATTCGTAGACTAAAAATCAAAGGAGGGAAAACAGTATTCATGCAATGGGAACCTGAAAACGAGCAGAGGTGTTAGTGTATTTTCAGACAAAGCGGACTTCAAGCTGAAGTTGATCAAAAGAGGCAAAGGAGGATGTTACATGTTGTTTTCTAAAATGTATACTTTCGTTTTCTGGCTTACAAAAGTGACATGTTTAGGCTTTCTCTGTCTGTGTCAGAACTCGATTTCAATAATATTTTAAAATTTTAGCCATTCTATGGGTAAAGAAAATTTGGTGTGTATACACAATGGAGTACCATTCTGCTATACAGAAGGATAAATTTGAGTCATTGGTAGAAACTGGGTGGATCTTGAGACCATACCACTAAGTGATACAAGTCAGCCACAGAAGGTTAAGTGTCACATTTAGTATGAGAGACCCAGAATAAAAATAATTTACAGAGCAAAATAAAAGGGCCATATTAAGAAACTGGGAGGTGGGCCGGTGAGATGGCTCAGCGGCGTAAGCACCTGCCTGGCAAGCGCGAGGTCTTGAGTTTGACTCCTGGAACCCACATAAAGGAAAAAAGGGGCTGGTGATACTGCTCAGTGGCTCAAGCGCTTGCTGACAAGCGTGAGGTCCTGAGGTCAACTCCCGGTACCCACATTAAAAAAAAAAAAAAAAAAGAAAAAAAAAGAAACTGGGAGGTCAGCTGTGGAGATGGGAAAGGGGTCAGGGAAGGAAGGAGGGAGAGAGCAGGAGGAGATGGGGGAGGAAAAATGGTCAGGATGTGACACTGTGTGAATCAGTTCCTCATGCTGAATGTGATTGCTGTGCTTTGAGAACACACACTAATTACAAATTTAAAACTTTTTAGCATTTTGTTCATTTTATATGGAGTTATTACTACTGAAAATTTTTACTACTGAAAATTAAATTTATTATATATTCTGGAAACAAATGCTTTATCAGCTTTATGATTTGCACATATTTTACCCCATCAGTGACTTGTCTTTTTTTTCTTTATGAGGGTACCGGGAACTGAACTCAGGACCTTGTGCTTGCCAGGCAGGCGCTTATGCCGCTGAGCGATATCACGGGCCCGACTTGTCTTTACCTTCTCTTCAAAGCGTCTGAGCAGCAGAATTTGTCAGTTTTGATACAGAATAATGAAAAATTTTATTGTTTTATCAATCATAGTTTCATCGCCAAGTTTAGGAAATCTTTGTGTAACCCAGCATCACCACAATTTTCTCCAATGTTCCCTTTTAGACCTTTTATAATTTTAGGTTTCACATTTAGGTCTACAGTTCATTTGGTAACAGTTTGTTTATGGTATGAATTGTTGATCAATGTTCACTTTTTGCAGATGGATATCAGCACCATTTCCTGAAAAGACTACTATTTCTCCATTGAATTTCCTTTGCACTTTAAAAAGATGTCATCCAGGGTTTGCATTTATTTCTGGACTACCTATTCTGCTTGACTAATTTATATATGTACCCTTCCTCCAATACTACACTTACTGTTATGTGTAATAATCCACTAATGTGAGATAGTTCAACTGTATTCTTTTTCACTATAATTGTGAATATGTCAGCTATTTTGTCTTTTTGTAAAATCTTTGAATGAGCTTGTCAATTTCTAAAAGAATATCAGTGGGTAAAAGATGCCTGCAAAATAAAAGATCTCATTTTAGAAAAACAAGACAAAAAGCAAATTCCAAAAGACTAATATTTTTAAAATTACATATATACATAAATATATCATAGTGGACTACTAATAAAAAGAATTGTTGAATGAAAAGACTGACTCTGTCAGTCAAATCTCAAAAGTTATAAACTCTTACTAAGTAATCCTTTCTAAATGAAATCTCATTGAAAATGATATTGAAATAGTTTTTATGAGACTAGCTCCACTTTAATTTAATTTAAAACAAATATGTGAGAATGAGGTTAATTTAAGACAAATGAGCAGTACTGGCATATTAAACATGAAAATAAATTTTATATCAAAAGCAGTCTTATGAATTGTTTGTTAATTAGCAGTACAAAAGAGATCGATGGAAATCAATGGAATCATCAGGGGGATTCAAACACATGTGAGATTTTAGAATACCATAAAATTAGGATTTCAAAACAGTGGGAAAAAATAATTATGCCCTATAAAAGTGTCCATCCAGAAAAAGTTGACATCAATGCATCTCTAAACTCCTGATATCCAGAGAAATGCTAGATGGATCAAAACTATAAAACTATAAAAATGCTAAAATTACACGCTAAAATGTGGGCAGAATGTTAGGCTAACAATGAATTAGGAAAACCCGTTCCAGCACACTTTCTAAAATGAAATGTTGACAGATTTAACCAGGAAATATAGAAATATTGCTATTCAGTCAAAAACTACCTCATAAATAAAACATCAAAAGCAAATCATCTGGGAAATTAAATTTACGTATATGTTAAAAGGGATAATTTTAATATATATAGATTAAGTTGTGAAAATCAGTACATAAAATATCAGCAATCACAGAAAATATGTAAAGGTCGTTAATAGACAACTCACAGAAAAGAAATACCTTACGTATTAGTTTAAACTGAGAAGTGATGTTTACACTAAACTTACTCAATTCCAATTAGACCAGACCAGTGAAATATTCTATCGGATTGCCGTGTGTCACATTGTCGTACTCAAGCGCTCTTTGTTGAGAGGTGGACGGACGTATTCTCATCAAGGGTGTGCAGTGGTGGCTTGCAGTCTGCTCATGGGTGGTATTTTTTCAGTAACTGAATATCAGCATTTTAAATACGTACACCAAAGGGCTCTACAAACAGCTTCCAAGAACTCACACTTCGACATGTCCCAAACGTTTGTTCTTTTTTTTTTTTTTTTGTGGGTACCGGGGGGTCGACCTCAGGACCTCGCGTGCCAGCAGGCACCCGTGCCGCTGAGCGATATCACCGGCCCCTTTTTCGTATGTGGGTTCCGGGAGTTGAACTCGGGCCCTCGCTCTTGCAAGGCAGGTGCTTAAGCTGCTGAGCCATCTCACCGGACCCAAACGTTTGTTCTTAGACTTAGAGAAAAAGAATTTGTTGGGGAATTATTTGCGATAGACAATGATTGGAAACATTTTGAAGGTTATATCAGTTTTAGTACATTTTTATAAAGGAGATTTATGTGGTAATGGGAAAACTGAAAATGGGGTAGACCTTTGTGAACTGGTATCTAAAGATCTTTAGTAGCCTGAGGAGTAACTGCAAAGTTCTACACACAGAAACAAAACCACTCGTGTGTGTATAGAAATATGCTTGTATCTGCCTAGAATAAATACGAGGTGTGCTTAACAAAGAGATGAAGGTTTAAATAAAATGTTTTCAAATTATTACATGAAAGACACATTTCTACTAACGGCCCCCCAAAAATAAAAACCTCTTCCTTACTTCAAACACACTTATCCCATCATTTTTGCCACTTTCTGAAGCAGTTCTGGAAGTCCTCTTTCCTGAGTGTCTTTATGATGTATAATCAAAAATTTGATGAATGCTGCTGCTGATTGCCACCCATGGGAAAGGAAAGCTCTAAAAACATTAAGATGTGTCCTCATTCAGCCTGCCTCACTGGGTCTGGCACCACGCACCTTCTGGCTCTTTCCTAAAGTCAAAATGACCACGCAAGGTAGAGTCAACTTGGATAAGCAGCAGTGGAATAAACAGCATCCAAGAGTGACAGATCCGCAAGGAAGAAGTACATCGGGGAGCCCAAGGGTGGGCAGGCAGAGCAGCCACCACTGTACAACGGGGATGAGTAACACCATGACGAATAATGCCTTTTGTCCATGGGGATCGAGAGTAAGATCCAGGAGAACAAATTCTATGACATTCTTACTGTGTCTCGTTCACTCGCTTGATACTTGTTTTTTAGAAAGCTGGGCTTAGGAGAACAAGACCCGCCACGAAACTGAACGGGAAGGTTAATCCACCCCGCCCTAGAGCACATCTTTATCATTCTATCTGCAAAGGAAACACTTAGTACCTGTCCATTCCATTCCTTTTCCAAACTGCACAATAGATAAATTACGTTGATAAATTCTAATAGGATGATTTTGTTGGACCTACAAATAAGAGGTTCTTCTCAAGGCCTGGGTGCATCTCCATAGGGTAGATAAAGGCCTCGCAGCCATTCACACATTTATTAACTCTTTCTTTCAAATCATGGAATTAAACCTAACTACACAAACTAACACAGCGTGGGTACTTGAGTGGGTGGTATTAGTGGGGCACAGTTTTACAACACGATCTGTGTGACATCAGAAGCGGCACCTGCCTTGGAACATCCGGACCAACACCTGATACTGTGCGGTTAGGCTCCCTAACCCACGCCTATGAACACCCACTACACAGCTCGCCTGTAGACATTTTTCTAAGGAGGGCACTGACGATGCAGGCTGTTTTCATTCTTACTCCCTTCTTTTTTACTTTTTAAAGGATATATACTTACGATATATATTTTATTATTATTTTAATTATAAATATAGGATGCTAATGGATAGTAGTACACGATGTGTAATGATCAAATCAGGGTAGTTTATATTTTCATCTCCTTAAGTCTTAAAAAACACAATTCAAACATGAACGTAGGTTTATGACGTACAGTGTGATATTTTCATTTGTGTATACAGCGTGTACTGAGCACATCAGTGTAAAGAATGTTTCCTTCTCCTTGTCATTATTTTATATTTGGAAAATTTGAGCTTCAATATTAGTGGAATGTGGATTATTAGGTAATAAAAGGGCCAGAACATACGTTTTATTGGATAGTAACCTCATTCATAAAATCTGTATGACATTTTCCCTTTGATTCTGGTTTAAAACAAAATATTGTGTGTGTCTAATATGTAGAAACATGTTTTAAGAAATTCATTGTTCTTGCTTCCCCTTATTAGCCTGGATTTATGGGTTTCTAAGGCTGTGGGAAAATGGGTGCTTCTCATTGAAATCACATTGTATTAAGATTCTGAGTCATTTTTAATTCAAATTTTATCAAATTTAACTTTCGCATTGGTGTGAGTTATGCTGAGTGATGTTATGAAATCTTTGGCAAATGATTTGTTCATTTTCACTGGTCTCCAAGTTCCCTGAAGTCAAGGGAAGGCACTTGTCTCTGCTCACTGCTCGTTTCACAAGGTCTGGGAAAGGAAAACTAGAACCTCTGTCATTCGATCGTGACTCCATTTCTCACTCCGCTGGAATCGGAGTGTTTGCTGAAGGACTTCGACAAACTCTTTCTAATTGACATAAGTATGTATATGTAAATTCCTTTCTTGATCTTTGCTATATTTACCTTTTTTTTTTTTTTTTTGTGGGTACCGGGGGATCGACCTCAGGACCTTGCTCACCAATAGGCGCCCGTGCCACTGAGTGATATCACCGGCCCCTTTTTCGTATGTGGGTTCCGGGAGTCGAACTCGGGCCCTGGCGCTTGCAAGGCAGGTGCTTACACCGCTGAGCCATCTCACCGGCCCCTATATTTACCTTTTTATATTGTTATACTTGAATATTTTATATGCAGTTGTATCTTAATATTGTTTTAATTTTTAATTTTTACACTTTGGAAAATTTTCTTTTTCTCTGTGACTCTATAAATGTTAACATCTTATTTTTTCTGCTTAGATGTCTCTTCTGCCTGTATTATTATATTTTTATTAGTACATGTTTGCAGTACATAATGATTACAAGCAGGATTTCAGACAAAGAGGAGGAAAGGAGATGGGAAAAAACAGTTGAAGGGGAAGATGTGATCCATTATATTTTTAATACATTTTAAAAAATTGTTTTCCAGCCCACTGGTGATTTACTTTTGTTTGCTATAAAGAAAAGCCTAAGGTTTTTTCTATCATTGGCAAAGCCAATACAATTTATTATTAACTTTTCAATAATAATTTGCAATTTATCTTTTTTTTTTTTTTTTTGTGGGTACCGGGGGGTCGACCTCAGGACCTCGCATGCCAACAGGCGCCCGTGCCGCTGAGCGATATCACCGGCCCCTTTTTCGTATGTGGGATCCGGGAGTCGAACTCGGGCCCTCGCGCTTGCAAGGCAGGCGCTTACGCCGCTGAGCCATCTCACCGGCCCACAATTTATCTTTTTAATAGGCCAAATGTCTTATAACTAGAAATTTGGACAGTAGGCTTTTTTCGGTATACAGATTTTCTTTATGATTAATAATTATTCCTCTTCAACCACAACATGCTAAGCAATATGAACAAAATTGTGTATTTAAAATCTTACAAAAGTAAAATAATACTAAAAATATGACTATGACCTGTTAATAGTTACTGACCTTCTGAAAGAAAAAATATCCAAGTATTTGCTTTATATTTCTTTGATTCTTTCAAAAGGTGTCATGAACATTATTCAATCTGAAAAAGAATTAATTTGGTCTTTGTAAGAAATAGGAAACAATATTATGTGAAGAGAAATAAATTATTAATATTAATTATGCTACATAAATTAAAGTCACAGTAGAATAATTTTATACTTTAATAGGTTATATATCTCTATCTATCTATCATCTCTCTATCTATAGGTATATAGATCCCTAACATAGATTCTTAACTAGATTCAAACTAGATTCTTAATTAGACTCAAATTCTAACAGTCTTATTTATATTTCAATCCAAATTTTTTATTAAGTTGTAAATGAGGTAACTAAAAATAGGGAAATCATTATGACTAAGTTTCTATCCAGCATGAGTGTGAAAAAGGAGTGTATTCCTTTGAACCCGAATTATAGCAAAATCCCTTTTATTTTACTGGTGTTGGGTATGGGGCCTTTTTTTACTAAGTTCATTGGTACGATGTAGATATACACAATGACCACATTCATCTTAGGGAACGTCTACCTGTACATGGTATGTCTTAGTTCCTCCTTTTCTTTCCCATTCCCCTCTCCTCCCTTCAACTCCTCTTCCTCTCCTTATCTACAAAGCTTTGTTTCCATTTTATCCCTTTTTTCTCATTTTTTTTCTTTTCCCTTCCTTTCTTCATCCCTCATTTCCCCTTCCTTTTGAACAATTTCTCCCTATTTCACAATACCTATTATACATATATACATTTTGCTCCTTTTTTATACTTTCAGTTTCTCAACACCAGAGAGACAATGCGATATTTACACGTGTGTCCGATTTGTTTCACCTAAGAGTATGGTCTCAAGGTGCATCCATTTAGCTACAGATCACTCTACCAAGGGGAAACTCACAATCCTGGGGTCTTTTTAAGATGGGAATTCTGTTGCAGGTCTTCACTCTCTGATTTGGCACATCATAACTCTCTATGCCACATGGCTCACGGCCATCCTTCAGCCTCAGCCTCACAAGTGCTGGGATTGCAGCCATGCACCACCACACCTGGCCCTGAATACCTATTTTCGATGATGAGAACACTGAGGGAAAGGGTCTGCATTTCCCAAGAATAAAGCACTGGTGCAGTTCATCCTTATGGAAAATGTTCAAATGTGAGCATATAATTTATCTAGCATTATAGAAAGTTAGAGAATATTATCAGGATATTTTGTAAAGTACCATAGGAGATATTCAGGACAGAAACCAAATTTTGTTTACTCACTTTCCTACAGATATTTGGTTAATTAATTCAAGAGAAATTCTACTTAAAATATTAGGCTAATCCCACGATTTCATCACCCAAACTCACTTACACTGTACAGACACTTCTCAAACTCCCTTCCTGCAATTGGGTCATTAAATGAAATGGCCACTAAATGAGGAATTGCATATAGTACGTACATCACAATATTCAGAACATAGAAATGTTCAAAGGAAATTCCAACCCAATGACTTTGATTATCTTTGCCTCTTACATGCAGTACCGTGATGTGTAATAGAACATAAAACTACAGTATTCTACTGTACAGTACGACCAGCGAAAATTGCAGTACTGTATAAACAAGGTGTACTAGACAAGAGAAAGACACTGAGACCCTATAAACAAGATGTACAGAACGGTACCAAAAAAGACGGGTTACAAGTATAAAGGAGGGTCAAAAATCCAAACAGTGCACCCGAGTCTTAAATCTGAACAGTCGTTAAACAGGTAGGTCTTTAAATCAAGAAAATCTGTATTAGGCCAAGACTGGTGATGATTTTTTTCCCATCTATACAGGCCTGCCCTCTAGCGGCAAGTTTTCACTAGCAATTTAAAAAGTGGTCCTGCTCTGGTTACATGTAGGATTTGTCAAAGAATCATTTCATCAAGTAAATGAATGCATTGGTACACAAATTCCACGCCTCCAACAGATCTACTGATTTTTAAAAAAAATAAAATGTAAAGAAAAATGAAAGAAATAGTAACAATGAAACTCTTATGTGTTACCTACATTGTAGTCAATCTTTTGTTTCCCTATTCATTCATCATTAGCCAATAAATGCACCAGATAATAAAGCAGCAATGAAAGTAAAGAATTGCAGAGTTCTAGACGCAATGATGAAAAATAATCCTCAGTTGTAGACTATAATGATCTGGGTCACTGTGTAAATGCATTCCTGCCCCGTCTTCAAAATCTCTTGGATGCAGCCTACCAACACATCCAGTGGCACTGAAGTAGAATCTAAACTGATGACCGCCTATTTTTTTTTTTTTTGTCTTTTTGAGACAGGGTCTTGCTATGTATTCCAGGCTGGCCTTGAACTCACTATGTAGCCAGGCTAGCCTTGAACTCAAGGCGATACTCCTGCCTCAGCCTCCTGAGTGCTGGGATTACAGGCCTGCACCACCATGCCTGGTCTTGAATACCTATTTTAAAGGATTATAAATAATTATCATTTACAAAGTTCAGTTTAAATTTAGAAGTGGAAACTAGAAACCAGTAATATATGGTATTTCCTTTGGGGTACAAATTGTAGGAAATTACTGGATGTAGTCAAAAGCTTATAGAAATATGAAATTAAAGTCATTAGTGATAAGTAAAGAAAAGCACCCCAAACTTTTCCAATTCATAGTATAAGCAGGAAATTATAATATCTGTGCATGCACTGGTAAAAAATAAATACAAGACTGTTCTCAGATGAACCCCTTAGGGCTGCACAAGTCAATATTTCACTCACAATAGAAAGGAATTTGTGGACTAAAGAGTCAAATTTACAAAAGTCCTAGTGGCAAAATGCTGTACTTAAACCATTGCAAATACTTTGGTGAAGTCTTAAAAACCAAGAACTGAATTCAGAAACATTATGTTGGTCTTTTCTTGTCAATATTCAGGAAGGAGGTTCTCTCTCTTACTTCACTTTCTTCCAGTGGTGTGAAACCATGGTCCAGGAAAACAGTGATTCCAGTGACAATGTGTTAAACCTGCAGAGAAGGGTCAAAGTGACCTCCACAGCCACACAGGGCCAAAGTCGTAGCTGAATGCTGTGCGCTTAAATCCCATCGCCTTGCTCAGTCCTGGGTGGTACTGTTAGCTCTACCTTGGCTGTCTTTCTTTAAAAAAAATGGAGGGCTTAACTCACAAATCCAGAGTCTTATAATCATGAGACTGCTGTTCAATCCCTTCCCAAGAGGATTCATTCCAATTTTGTGGTTCAAAAGCAGTTGTAATATTGCACTTGGAAAATAGAAGAAATTAACTTCTTGCTACTGTTACAAATAATAACAACGCAGCCCAGGTTGCTGCGACCTCTAATAGAGCCAGGAAATGGGTCATTTTCTCCTCTTGTGATTATAGCGTATTGTAAGACGACTTGTCATTTAATAATTATGCTGATAATCTGAGTTTCCCTTTCAATTCACTAAATTTCAATTATCTGTCATAAAGAGCCAATAAACAAAAATGAATTACATTCTGCTACATTTTTTAAACTATAAAAACATCTTGTGTCTCTTTCACCCTGAGCAGCCTTTTCCTTTTCCAAATACTGAGGCCACCTGTAGATACAAAGGCAAGGGGCTAAGCTGACAAGGTCTCCTTGGCACCCACAGACAGGACTGCGATGAGCCCCGATGGTTCAGTTAGGGACAAAATGTTCCCTGTGGGATTGGAATTCTTCCTACAATGAAGGAAGCCACAATGACCAAGACCAGGAACAGACACTTGTCACAGAAGATGGAAAACATTGGAGCTTCGTAATCAGCAACTTCCTACTTCTTGTTCTACAAGCTTCTACCCTCTTTCTCCATCTGAGGCATTTCTCTACCATTAACTTCAGAAAGTTTTTGAGTCACTTCTCGGGAAATAGCATCCTCCCTCTTCTGGCTACTTTGTACCTGAGAACAAATTTTACATTCTTGTTCACAAAGGCTACCCAGTGTTTACGAGGGTCCTCACAGTATAGAGAACAGCAGACTGAATATGATCCGTATGCCATATATGCCAAAATAACCAGATGGGGACCATAAACATGATGAATGCGTCCCAAGGAAGAGTGCAGAGGACTCTAGAGTGGCTAAAATCCTGCAGGGGCAGGTCCTTCCGGACTGCGGCTTAGAGCCGCCTTTGGTAGTCATAGTGGAGCAGGAGGCGAGACCCAGGAAGGCCACCAGAGGCCTCTCGAATCCTAATAGTCTTAAAAATGCACGTGAATCACTGGAAGAGCTCACATAATAAATATTTTCCATTATGTACAGTTATTAAACCTGAGGGGAAATTTAGTTGAATAACATAACCACACATGTGACTTGTTCACAAGAAGTAACTCTCTTCACACAACACAGATGACACGATTCTCTGTCACTTCATTTTTATTTTCTAGTCCAGAGCTTCTTCATGGCACTTTTCATCTCTGCGTTTCTCAGAGTATAAATGACAGGGTTCAGCATAGGAGTGATAACAGTGTAAAACACAGCTAAGTATTTGTCAGTGGACAAGGTAGCAGGAGGTCTCACAAATAGAACAATACAAGGAACGAAGAAGAGGACGACCACCGCGATGTGGGAGCCACAGGTGGACAAGGCCTTGCGCCTCCCTTCCTGACTCCGGCTCTTCAGGGAGTGCAGAAGGACCCCATAGGAGACGAGCAAAATAGTAAAGATGGCCACACAGATCGCCCCGTCATTGGCCAGCACCGTGAGGCCTATAACGTAGGTGTCCATGCAGGCGAGCTTTAATAAGGGGTACATGTCACAGATGAAGTGGTCGATGATATTGGGGCCACAGAAGGGAAGATTATAAACAAACACAATATGCGGTACAGCGTGCACAAAACCCCCTAACCAGGCCAGCAGCAGCAGCAGGAAACACATCCTTTGGTTCATGATGGTCAGATAGTGCAGGGGTTTGCAGAATGCCACGTAGTGGTCATAGGCCATGGCCACCAGGAGCGAAATCTCAGCACCACCAAAAAAGTGTTCTAAAAAAAGCTGAGTCATACAAGCTTGGAAGGAAATGGTTTTCTTCCCATGGAGTAAGTCTATCAGCAAATTTGGGGCAGCCGTGTTAGAATAAGCAACATCCATGAATGATAAGTGGCCAAGAAAGAAGTACATCGGGGCACCCAAGGCTGGGCTGAGCACCACGGTCACAACAACGAGTAGGTTGCCTGCCATTGTCACCACGTAGATCAGCAAGAACACAGCAAATAATATTTTCTGACCCTGGAGGCTCTGAGTGAGCCCCAAGAGCACAAACTCGGTCACATTGTTCCTTTGTTCCATACGTCCTTCTGTGTGTCCGGTGTCACTGCTCACAACAAAATTATCTACAAACAGAATTATTACCAGAGAGTCCATGAAATTTTAGGATGTTTATTCATTCCTTAAATAGCCATTATGAATATTCTGTTCCTGAACTGTCAGATATTATAAGGATTCAAATTTGATGAAGCATGGAGCTTAACTTTAGGACTCTTGTAGAATAATCATGACTGAAATAAAAAATTAGAACAAAAGCTAAAGTCATGTGCCTGTGAAAGAAAAATGAGTCTCCCATACTAGCTTTCTGTCTGGAAGCTAATGGAAGTACTCATAGAGCTAACACCACAAAGAAAATGAAAGATGGGTTAAATATTTAATGTAAAACAAAGCAGACTTATTTTATATTTACTTGTCAGTAACTAAGTAAATGTGATTTTCTACTTTTATGAGTTTGAAAAAACTTCTCAACTAATAGAAATCTCAGATTGACACATTTGAAAGTTTTAAAATATTTTAAGAATGTACAAAAGGATACAATAAATAAATACACAAAAGCAGTGCAGAGAGGAGAGACAGGAGAGGAGAAGAGAGAGGAGGGGAGGTCTGGGCAGGGGAGGGGAGTGGAGGGGAGGAGGGAGAGAGAAGAGAGCAGGGCAGTGACAGATGATGAGAAGCAGACAGGAAGATTGCACACATACAAAAAAAAACTACGTGGGATCATATTCACTAGCACAATGTTCTCTTAAAAATAATCCTAGTAATGACAGTTGCTCTCTAAATCTCTGCAGATGTCTACTTCACTCTGATTCATGAATTCTGCCTTGCGTCCTCTTCACAGACATGGAATATCTTTATTTTTAACTATGCCCCGTGTCTCTGTTCATGCTGTTGATTTCAGTCTCTTTATCACTCCTAACACTGCTCTTCCAATCTTCCCCTCCATTTCCTGGATCCTTATTTTCTTTCCTGTATTGCAGCATTCTATCAGTGTATTTACACAGTATGTCTTTATGTTTAAAAAATTCTATCCTCAGACCCCACATCTCTTTCAAGCAAGGATCCGAATGCAATTCTCTGCTCATATTACACAAACCCCATCAAGTCCAAAGTCAACTTGCATTCTCCTCTTACTTGACACAACATTCTTTTGAATTAACCTAAAAGCTCGCTGACTCAAATATGCATTACATTATGTTGTCTAGACTCCTTCTTTAACTTCTACAGATGCTAAATCACTTTAATTTTTAACATTCTAAACAATGTTCAGAAGACAGCTCTGGGGACCCTAACAAGAAATTTACAAACACCGGCTCAGCAAAAATCTCCCAAATGGGTACAATGCAATTAGTTTGTAAGAAGACTGATGTTAGAGGAGGAATACTTATTCTCCATTTATATAATTTTGAAATATGATAGAGGAATTTTCAAGATTGTAATCAATATACACACTTATAACAAAAGACCCTACAATGTAACTATCAGAATCATATAAATCTTTCAAAAGACTATGAGTTCTTATGTCATCAGTGTACATAGTGAAATGTCCAGCTTAGAATCTCACAAGTAAATAACCTTCCTGAGTTACCTGCACAAGGAAAGAGTCATTTTTTCCAAGTTGTATATTTTGACAATTGTCCTTGGTTCTAAATGATAACAGCTTCATGCACTGATGTCGTCTCTCTTTATCCAAAAAGCAAAATAACACATGCACCGTTGCTGCATCTTGGAATGTTTCCGTTGACCAACTCTTTCCATGCTTGCAGGACGGTTGATTCATTAGACATTCAGAAAAACACTTATTTTTAAAATTGTTGCAAATCTTTAAACTAATCTCAACAATGTCCCATAACCTCAAGAAATCTGAATCTATTATACAGACACACAAATCTTTATTTTTGGCAAAATTTGCCCTTAAAACAAACATATATTAAATAAGCATTTTGAGGTTTTAAAAGATAAGTTTTGTGGGAAAAGGAATCATGAGTAGCTGAGATATATATTTGCAATCTTTTAAATAAAAAAAACTATGATCTAGCCTTCAGAATACTTTGATTTCTGGTCAGGTGTTGGCCTGACCTCATACACCATCGTTAAATTTAGGACTAACTAAAGAATGAAGAAGAATTGAATCCCTTTTCTATCCTGCATTGAGTATATTGTGCCTACTGATAAGAAAACAGTTCTGTGAATACTAATATAGACGGACACTCCCCGAGGTAAGGGCAAAGTCTTTGGACAATTTATCTGCATTTGAACCACAGTGCATATTATTGTATCATTCAGTCGCTCTAGCTCAATGGGAGATGCTTCCTTAATTAAACTCAGTGGGACCTCCAGAATTCTGATGGTGGGCAATGCACTGAGATGTCAGAAGGATAAAAACTGTCTGGAACATGATTTCCAGCAACATGCCCTCTGGGGGAATTATCATAATTGAACAACTTTAGGTCACATCACCAACAGGGAAAATTCCAGTCTGGGCAGAACCGAAATATTAAAATCCTTTCTTATTGTTTTAAGGAAGGAAAATAGCAGATATGGATATAAACAAAATAAGCAAGTGTTAACATTGCCCATTTTCTCACCTCTGGTCTTGAATATCTCTTTCTTATGAGGTTTCTGACTACTGATTCAATCTTCTTATGAATTATTGGCACTGTAGATATTTTATTTCATTTGGATTCAGTCTTGTTAGGTAGTATGTTTTTAGTAGCATATTCTATTTCTTGGAATGAATATATATAAATATATTTCTTTGCTCTTGATACTAGTCTTTCCCCAAGGAGTAGTGGGATACAAAGAAGTAAAAAAAAAATTATGGAAATAAATATGGAGATAACTCAAAAAACTAGTAAGACAATTTATATTGAACTCAGCTACACCTTTTCTAAGTATCTTTCCCAAAGAGTTGAAGACATCAAACTACAGTGATATATGTGCTGTGGGACTATGTGCTCTGTTATGATGAAACCACAAAATACTGAGAAAACAAATTGAAGAAATCAAAATGTGAGAAGAGGTAACCCAGAACCATGAATAGAAAGACTCATTATTATTAAGAGATCAAACCTTCTTTAATTGATCTATAGACTCAAAGAAATCATAAACAATAAATAATTTATAATACTTTAGGGAATTCACAATCTGGTTCAAAGATTTATACGAAAAACAAACAAACAAAAAATCATTAAGAGCCAAAATAATTTTGGAAAAGGACAGAGTCGAATATCTCATAGTGCTGGATTTCTACACATAGCATGAAGTACAATATTGGAGAATGGATAGGTATGAAGATGAAGCAGAAAAGATAGTCCAGAATTAGACCTAAACATGGAAGGAATTTTTTTACCAAAGTGCAGAGGTAATTCAATAAGAAATAGTAGTCTTAACAGAAGAAGGTGCTGAGGTAATTCAGTATCGATTTTTTAAAATGCACTTTGATTAATATCTTATACTATAAACATGAAGTTAACGCAAAAGACACGTAGAACTAAATGTGACCCCTAAAACTACAAAAAAGTTGAAAGGACAATATTAGCGATAACTTTTGTGACACTGAGTTGCACAAAGATTTCTTAAACATTCCAACAAAACCAAGATTGATAATAGAATTAAATTGTTATTATTATTATTATTTTTTTTGTGTGTGGGTACCGGGGGTCGAGCTCAGGACCTTGCGTGCCAGCAGGCGCCCATGCTGCTGAGTGATATCACTGGCCCTTTTTTCGTATGTGGGTTCCAGGAGTTGAACTCAGGACCTTGCGCTTGCCAGGCAGGCGCTTATGCTGCTGAGCTATCTCACTGGCCCCTAGAATTAAATTATTAATTGCACTGCATAAAAACTGACAAATCTGCTGTTCAAATACTTTTGAAAGAAAAACAATGTCACAGATGGGGCAAAATATGGACAAATAATAAGCTGATAAAGGACTTGTTTCAAGAATGTGTATTAAGGGCCGGTGAGACGGCTCAGCGGCTTAAGTGCCTGCCTTGCAAGCGCGAAGGCCCGAGTTCGACTCCCGGAACCCACATACGAAAAAGGGGCCGGTGATATCGCTCAGCGGCACGGGTGCCTGTTGGCACGTGAGGTCCTGAGGTCGTCCCCCCAGTACCCACAAAAAAAAAAAAAAAAAAAAGAATGTGTATTAAAATCAGCTGTCAGGAGGATTAACTCAAAATGAGCAGAATAGTGTAAGAAAAACTGGAACACTGAGTACTGTGATGATGTCATGACTGCAGGTATCTGTCAAAACTCAGAGAAGAACAGGCTAAAAACAAGGAATCGTGCATTGTGGAAATCGTATCCTGCTTAAAAAAGAGAGAAAAATCCTAAGTTTTCTATGTTCAGACAACAGACACCTGGGAAATAAAAAAAAATCTCATTAACAAAACCGAGATAAAAGACAAATTCCAAAGGACTAAATTAAAAACAACCACAGTTGTATATGAACAGAGTATAATCGACTTCTGGTCATAAAAGTCCTGTAAATGACTGGATATAATTGAGACTCCATGGTCTAGAGTTGCAATTCTTACTAAATAAACCCTTCTAAATCAAACCTCATTGAAAATTAGTGTATCTTATTTTTATTTTAATTAAGACAAGTAAGCAAGAATAATTCTCAGAATTAGTCTGGGAGGGCTCCCTCCTATGTATTCACATGCCTGGGCTCTAGAACTGTACGGGCCTCATGAAAATAAAGATATGCTTTGGTGTTCCTGTAAAGGGAAAAGATATCTATGGGAAAGAACAGAGTCATGAGGGATTCTAATATACACAGTAGAAAACAAGTTTAGAACACATAAATGTTGGGCTTTCAAAACAGTAGGAAAAAATAATTATGCCCCATAAAAATGTCCTTCTAAAATTCAATCTATAACTAAACTTCTGTTATAAAAACAAGCTCCAGATGGATCACAAGTTTAAACATAAATTTTAAAGAAATAATGGTGAAAAATCATGCTGAAAAACTGGAAAAATATTTTCATAAGAGCAAAATGAGGGAATTGCTTCCCACAACACATAAAATAAAGAAAACAAGATTTGACTAAGGAAATACAGAATATTGGTATACAGTCAAAATTACTTCAAACAATAAAAACATAAAAGACAAACCACAAACTATAAAATAACAATCACATAGACAATGGTAAAAGAAATAATTGTACTGGCATATACAGTATTTTCAACAAAATGTCCAAAAAAGTTTAGTAATCACAGAACATAGATAAAAATTTGTAATGACAATTCATTTTAAAAAATTACCTCTGAGTTTGAACTGAATGCTTAAATTAGATTTAATTTAATTTCAATTAAAGTAAACAAAACAGTTAGTTATTCAAATTATTATATATCATATTGTCATTGTCAAGGGCCGATTCTTGAGAATGTGGACAAATATATTCTCATAGAATGTGGGCAGGAACATGCCGCTTAATAAATTGATGAATGGCAATTGTGAATAACTATGAATATCAAAGTTTTAAATATGCATATCAATAGACTCAATATAGCTTCCAGGAACTCACACTGAGACATATTCAAAGAGTTTGTTCTCAGACTTCCTCTACAAGAGTTCGTTATGGAATTATTTTCCTTAGAAAATAATTGGAAGCCACTTGAAGAACACTGAATACATCAATTTTAGTACATCTTTATGCGGAATATTATAGAGTAAAAGGACACATGAGCATGCGGTAGACCTGTGTGCACTAGTACATAAAGTTCTTCAGGAGGCTGAGGAGTAAAGGAAAAGCACGTGTTACAGTTTGTGTCTTGATGTCCCCCCAGAGCCTCATGTGGTTACAGCGTTTTACAGAAGGGGGTGAATCTAGAGTGTGTGATTGATCCATAGTGCAATGCTGGGATTAAGGGTGCTGGGGTTAAGGTGGGTGATCGCTGGATCAGTCCACTGGTGGGATTGGCAGCACCCTAATCCTGGTATACTGGATGCAGTGTGAGGGACAGAAAGAGGTTTGTCTCCCTCCCTTGCTGCTTTTTCTGTCTGGTTGCCCATCTGCCATGTGCCTCCCTGCCTTGGAGCCAGCTGTGGACTGAAATGTCTACAGACTGTGAGCTAAATAAACCTTTCCTCTTTTAACACTGGGTGCTGGGTGTTTTGTCTGAGCAATGAGAAAAATAACTAAAACACAGGGGACACAGAAAGGAAGGTTGTGAACAAACAGAATGTGTAGTATAGCCTGCACAGAACCTTCAACCCAGGCCAGCAGCAGCAGTAGAACACACACCCGTTGGCTCATGATGGTCAGATAGTGCAGGGGTTTGCAGATGGCCACGTAGCAGTCATGGGCCATGGCCACCAGGAGCAAAATCTCAGCACCACCAAATAAGTGACCTACAATGAGCTGAGTCATACAAGGCATAGGTCAAATTATTTAATCACAAAATTAATCTATATTGTCAAGCATAATTCTTATATGTACTTTTATTGTTCTTATTAATTTTATTTTATTTTTTTTTTATTTTATTTTTTTTGTGGGTACCGGGGGGTCGACCTCAGGACCTCGCGTGCCAGCAGGCGCCCGTGCCGCTGAGCGATATCACCGGCCCCTTTTTCGTATGTGGGTTGCGGGAGTCGAACTCGGGCCCTCGCGCTTGCCAGGCAGGCGCTTAAGCCGCTGAGCCATCCCACCGGCCCTCTTATTAATTTTATGAAATATTGGAATTCATTTCATTTTTGGCATTTTCATACGTACATATAAAATATTTTCATTATTCTATCTTCTTATTCCTTCCTTTCTACCCCAAGGTTATTATTTTACTTTCTTATTTTATTTTATTTTATTTTATTTTATTTTATTTTATTTTTGGTTTTCTTGACACAGGGTTTCACTACGTAGTCCAGGCTGGTCTCAAACTCATGGCGATCCTCTCTGCGCCCAAGTGTTGGAATTACAGGTATGCACCACCCTGCCCGGTATGCTTAGGCAATAATTTTAGTAAGAAAGTTTGCACATATTTCACTTGTGCTCAGACTGGGTTTTTCCTTTTTTGTGATTTGACCCCAAGTTGTTTAATTATGATATTGCTTCCAGAGTGTGCGTTACTGTAGAACTCTTTCTACACAGTTATTATCCTTCTGGCGTCTCTGGAGGTGCAGAGCCTACCCTCAGCATTATGACCAGGGTCCCAAAGAGTTTAATTAAGGAAACTCAGCCTTTGAGAAGCAGTGACTGAATGATTCAACATGTGCTGTGGTTCCAATACAGATAAATCGTCCACAGACCATTGCCCTTGCCTCAGAGAGCCTGTCTACACTAGTACTTAAGTGACTGTTTTCTTAGGAATTGCAGTGATAGATGCAAGGCATGGTAGGATGGAGATTAAATCTTTCCTCATCCTTCAGTCAACATTAAATTTAAGCATGCTCTGTGTAGCCAGGCCAGTGTACCTGACTGAGAATCAAAGTATTTTAAAATCTGTTTTAGTGTTTCACTTTCAGTGAATAAAACACAAATTGCCAAGGCGTATCTTAAAAATTCATGATTCTTTCTTCCATAAAATTTAGGGTTTTTTAAACTGAAAATGTTTTTTATTTTTAAATATTGGGTTGTAAGTACAGATTTTGCCAGCAATGAAGATTTTGTAATTTGTTTATAATGAAGATTCAGATTTCTTGAGGTCACACTGCATTCTTCATATTCATTTTAAAATTTCAAAAATTTAAAACATAACTTTTTCTGAAAGATCGATGAATCAACCTTTCTGCAAACATGGAAAGAATAGGTGAAGGGAAACAACTCAAGTTGCAGCGGTGGTGCATGCGTGATTTTGCTCTCTGTGTTCCTCGAGACGCTATGGGAGCATGAAGCCGTGATCATTCAGGACCAAGGAGAGAGCATCAAAATTTACAACTTGGAGGGGATGACTGCCCCTTATCAGGTGATCCAGAAGGTGTATTTGTTTGTAAGATTCTGAGCTAGGCTTCCCATTATGGAAGTACAGTACTTTGGTGATATAAGAACTCATAATCTTTTAAAAGTTCTCTGTGATTCTGATAATGAATTATATCAGGGGTTCTTCATAATTGCCAGAATATGTGGACATTGGTTCCAAACTTTAATACTTTTCTTGGATATTTTAATGTTATAAAAATCCAAAAGAAATTTACCCCATTTAACATGGATCTTCTCACGAACTTATTTCAAGTGTAACTGGGAGAATTTCAGTGAGCAGCTGTTTGTTAGTCTCTGAATGGAATCCACCCAGTTAACTTCTAAGCAGTGTTTAGAATGTTCAAAATGCTATGATGATGTAGCATCTGCAGAAGTTGAATAAGTGAGTGACTTCAGAGAGCACAGTGTCATATTTGAGCAAGCAAGATTTACTTAATAAAGCGCAATCGTGGGTAAGTAAGAGGAGGACTCAATTTGGCCACTGGACTTAGCAAATGGAAGCACATTTTACAAGATGAGCAGAGACTCGTGGGGTGCTTGCTTGAAAGTGATAGGGGGTCAAAGGACAGATTGTTTTAACACTGAGGTGTACGGCATAAACATTGAGAAATACTGCATAAATACATGGACAGAACGGTGCAATGTAAGAAAGAAAATTGATAATTTAGGAAATGGAAGGGAAAATTAGAGGAGCAGCGTTCTTAAGAGTTATAAAGAAGATCAAATCTACTACATGAGCAGAAACAGGGGCCATAATTAGACAGACAGATAATCACATTTGCGAAGGGGAAGCAGGGCAGCATTTACGAAGTCAGGTCGAAGTGAGCGTCCGTAGACACTTAGACAGTAGCTGTCATTACTAGGATTATTTTAAGAAGAAACTGGGCTAGTGAATTTTGATCCTGGTTGTGGTATAGATTTTCCCCCTGTGGGAAACCTTCCTCTCTGTCTGTCTGTCTGTCTGTCACTGCTCTGTTCTCCCTCCCTCCCCTCTTCTCTTCTCTCCTCTCCACTTCCCTGCCCTCCTCTCCTCTCCTTTCCTCTCTTCTCCTTTCCCTTCCTTTCTCTTTTCCACTCTCCTGCTCTCCTATGCCCTCCTCTTGCTCTCCTCCCTTCCCTTCTCTTCTCTTTCATTCCGTTTGCTTCTCTTCCCTTCTCTCTTCTTCTTCTTTTTTTTTTTTTGTGGGTACCGGGGAGTCGACCTCAGGACCTTGCGCGCCAGCAGGCGCCCGTGCTGCTGAGCGATATCACTGGCCCTTTTTTCGTATGTGGGTTCCGGAAGTCGAACTCAGGCCCTCGCGCTTGCCAGGCAGGCGCTTATGCCGCTGAGCCATCTCACCGGCCCCCTTTCTCTCTTCTTTTCTCTTCTTTACAGTTGGGATTCTCCCATCTTGTCATTTTAATCTTTAAACACAAACCCGGCTTCTCCCTGCCTCAATACCACAAATATTCACCATGATTACAACAAAAGATGTATATGTCCATATTCCCTGTGCTCATATAACCCCATGCAAATATTTATAAGTTGATAAATGCGTGGCAATTTTTCTTTCATAGTAGTATCATGTTACATATGGTTTTACGTTTCTTTCTTATTAACAGCAATGTGGAAATTCTCTGAGTACTGACACAATTCAAATGTCTGTTTTCTACCTGAGAGATTTTGTGGTCTATATGACTATTTATAAGCATTCACCTTACATTTATTTTTATAGTTTTGTTTAATGACATTATAAATATGCCACAAACCTACTGTGCATATGTCCTTATATACTAGGGCCTTAATAGCTTGGCAATAGATTTCCAAAAGTAAAATTATGATGAAAGGTATATGTAATTTTATTTCCAATAGGCATGGTAAGTTATGTGCCATAAGTTATAAAATTCATTCTGTAAGAAAATGCTCTTGCCATTTTTGCTAGTCACTTTGAAAGCTTCGTCATTTTTAATGTCTGACATATATCTTCAAAGTGATACCTATATATTTCCTTTTTCTTTTTTCTGTTTACAGGTGAATATCAGCACCCTAACATATGCTTATTAATCATGTGAGAGTAGTTTTTCTTTAGTTGCTTGTTCATAAAATTTGTCCACTTTGCTATTGGCTTGTCCTTTATTTATTAATTTCTTAAAGATTTTTGTCTATTTTAGATAGTAACTATGTCATGTAAATTTTAAGTTTCTTCTCTAGCCTACTTTTGTCTATTTATTTAGGATATCATTTCCCACACTCTGATAAATGAAATTTCTATTAATAGCTGAGAAGATTCTTCTACCTTAAGAATGTAAGAAGTAATCTCTCTTTATTATTACCTTGAAGTAAACATAAAGTAAATGTTGTCACCCCTTTACATCAAATCTTTAATGCCACTTATGTTGGTTTATAGTATGATAAATACATGCAATTTCATTAACTCGCAGATGGAAAGTTTGTTGTGGCAAACTTATTTACTTTTCATAATCCATTCTCTCCCTACATGTCTGTAATTTTGCATTTCTGACACCATCCTTCTGTCCGATTGCTAAATTGGGTACCACATTTTAATCAACTTTTATTGTTATAACCTCTAAGAGTTCTACAGTATAATAAAATGTAATGTCAATTTACAGGACAAATAAACAAATTATCTTAAAATATCATGAATTCACTAGTAAGAAATATATTTACAGATAATTTTGTTCTGAGCAGTGACACAGGACACACAGAAGGACGTATGGAACAAAGGAACAATGTGACCGAGTTTGTGCTCTTGGGGCTCACTCAGAGCCTCCAGGGTCAGAAAATATTATTTGCTGTGTTCTTCCTGATCTACGTGGTGACGATGGCAGGCAACCTACTCATTGTCGTGACCGTGGTGCTCAGCCCGGCCTTGGATGCCCCGATGTTCTTCTTTCTTGGCTACTTATCATTTATGGATGCTGTTTATTCTAACACAGTTACTCCCAATATGATGATAGACTTACTCCATGTAAGGAAAACCATTTCCTTTGAAGCTTGCATGACTCAGCTTTTTTTTGAACATTTCTTTGGCGGTGCTGAGATTTTACTCCTGGTTGTCATGGCCTATGACCGCTACGTGGCCATCTGCAAACCCCTGCATTACCCGACCATCATGAACCAACGCCTTTGTGTTCAGTTGTTGGTGTTGGCCTGGGCTGGGGGTTTTGTGCACGCTGTGGTTCACATTCTTTGTGTTTACAACCTTCCCTTCTGTGGCTCCAATGTCATCGATCACTTTGTCTGTGACATGTACCCACTATTAAAGCTCGCCTGCACGGACACCCACGTTATTGGCCTCACAGTGCTGGCCAATGACGGGGCGATCTGTGTGGTCATCTTTTCACTCTTGCTCGTCTCCTATGGGGTCATTCTGCACTCCCTGAAGGGCCTGAGTCAGGAAGGGAGGCGCAAGGCCTTATCCACCTGTGTCTCCCACATTGCGGTGGTTGTCCTCTTCTTCGTTCCTTGCATTTTTATGTATGTGAGAACCCCCTCTACCTTGCCCATTGATAAACCCTTGACCGTGTTTTACACCGTTATCACCCCTATGTTGAACCCCCTCATCTATACTCTGAGAAATGCAGAGATGAAAAGTGCCATGAAGAAGCTCTGGACTAGAAAATAAACATGTAGCAGAAAAACTTACAATTTATGTTCCATGAAGTGTTGCTTCCTCAGGGGAAATCAGGAGTGGTTTTATTCATTATTTTCAATTTTCCCTTAGATTCAATAACTGTGCAAAATGGAAAACATTTATTATGTAAATTCTTCCAACATTCAACATACATTTAAAGACTATTAGAATTTGTTAGAAAAATGTATAATTTTTATTATAAAATGGTGCAGCTGAGTCCTTAGATTTATGTACTATAATTAATATTGTAATTATTTTACTTTATGAAAGATTTCTTTATGTTTATTATGTGAAGTTATTCCTTTTCAGAATTAATAGTTACCATGACAGATATTGAAATAATAAGAAAAAAATGTGGTTTCTTCTTTCCTTCAGAAGCTCAAAAAATATTGTTATATTATATTCAACTTTGAACTATATATTTTTGCATTTGTAACATACTTTAAAGGTATAATTTTCATATTACTTAGCATGTTATGGTTGAATGGGAAGAATACTCTATTTTTAATATTAATCATAAAGAGAGAAGTAAAAAAGAGGAAACTAAAGGAACATAGGAGAGATGTAGAAAAACAACTAAAAGTTCCATGTCTTCCTCAGGAGAAATGCTGTGAGCTGCTCGCATACGGCAGCTTTGGTGTCATATTTTCATAAAAAGACGATCTGGTGGAAGTCCGTCATGGTGGATTAGAGCTAGCACTGCACTGGGAGAATGCTCACCCGGATCTGCAGGGACTCGGGAAGAAGGATGAATAAAAAACCCTAATACTGGACGACAATTGTTGGAGAAGCCCACTGGATGATACCCGTACTGGTACTAGCAGTGCTTGGAGAGCACAGCAGGGATCGCATTGCATCCCAACACTGTTTACCACTCAAGTCTGGTGCACAAACCATGTTGGGAGAGCAGCTGGCCCCCTGAGGGAAGAAGCCACATACAGCAGAGGTGCCCTGGCTGCTTACTCGGGCACCAGAGCGAGCTGTCAAGTGGTGCAGGATGCCAGCATTGCTTCCAGGTCAGGTCCAGTGAAAACGCTGTCTTGGGGAACATCTGCCCCTGACAGAATTGGCTGAGTACGGCAGTGGCAGCTGGCAGCTGCATGTAGGGTCCAGCTGGCAGTCAGGCAGCTGGGCTGTCAGACAGCTCTGATTTTAGCTCAGTTCTGGTGTATGCCATCTTGAGAGAGTGTCTAATCCCCTGAAGGAAGGGCCCAGGGCATCATGGCGGCAGGCCTGCAGTTGGGCAGCTCCCATTCCAGCACTGATTGCAGCTTGGGGATGGCTCTTTGGGGGAGCCTCCAACCCCTCAGGGAAGAGGCTTAGCACAGCAGCAGCAGCTGGGCTGCTGTGTTTGGCACTAGCTGAGCAGTCACTCCCCTGTGCCACCAGTCCTACCTCTCTTCACACTGAGAGACAGAGCCCAGAGAGCAAGATATACACAAAATAGAGTCCCCTCAAATTAGGACACTAAGCAAGGCATGGTCGAGAAATCATTCAGACGGTGTTGATTGAATTAGCACCAGTGAACCCTAGGGACAGAAAGAAACAAGAGCATGTTCTCAAAAAAGATCTGGAACCAGGAAGGGACATGAAGTAGCTGTGACCAGTGTGATCTAGTGGTAGAAAAGAGACAGTGGAGCGGCACCACAGTGGGCACAACACCACAGCTGTACAATTGTCCCCAAGCTCTGTGCCTGTGAGGTACTCTGTCCCTTCCCCAACTCTCCAAATGTCACAGAGTCCAGAACTTCTGCTGGATTCGTTTTTTGTTTTTGTTTTTTTAAAGAGAAAAAATTAAAAATAACAATAAAACAGTTTCAAAACAGGCTAGTAGGAGAGTAACAATAGTTAATACACTGCGTATTGCTGGATTCTTTTTTGTGGTCCAATAAAGCCTGCTGAGCTAGGAGCCTTGTGAACTCCCTGCTATTAACTCCTAGATGTTCCCGAGGTCCAGCCAGCTTCCTCCTGAGCTCTAGACACCACTGAATTTGTGGGCTCGATGTAGAACCTATGGAGGTGTGGACAGAGAGTTAAGAATGTGCAATACACAATGTATTAACTGTTGTTATTCTCCTATTATTTTGCTATCAAATTTTGTTTTGTTTTTGTTCCATAAAAATAAAAAAATTACTAAAATGATACAGAATGTGCAGTGAATCACAGAGGAGCAGAGGTGACAGTGAGAGTCGCATGGTGTCTCACTTTGAGAAGTGTGGAGGGAGTAGATGTAAACAGCTTCAGGGATTACTGAGGAGGGAAGGGGACAGGAATGGAAGAGCCCCCAGCCTCAGAGATAAGTGGAGGTCCAGGTGCTTCACGGTCCCACTCCGCCCTCCCAGCCTCTGAAACAATTGAAGGTGTCAGATCACAGGAAAGAAAGAAAAACATCCAGCTCCTGATGCCTATTAAGCACAGCTGAGCCGAGGCAGAGCTCTGCTTGAAGATGGAACAGAAACCAATCTGACTGAAGTAAACAAGCCTATTTAAGATAAATATGACCAGTTTGGTAGCAAAATAGAAATTAGAAGAGAACCAAGCAGAAAGCCAGGGTATAAAAATTCAATTGAAAGTATGGGTAGCAGAAACAACCAGTGTGAGAAAGAATATCAGATCTTGAAGTAAGGGTTGAGGTAATAAATCATGTACTCAGTAGTAGCCCCAAAACAAGAAGATATCATGGAAGCTGGACTCAACAGCAGCTAGGTAACAGAAAAAGAAACAAACAAACAACCTAAGAATTATTGGAGTAAAGGAAAGATTATAAGGGACTCAAAGGTATAAGGAATTTATTCACTAAAATCACAGCAGAGAAATTTCCAAATGTAGAGAAATTATTCAATTTTAGGTACATGGCACTTATAGAACCCCAAATAAACATGACCAGAAAAGAGCTTCATGACACATTGTAGTAAAAACTCCAGAAATTCACCCCAATTAGAGAATACAAAAAGCTGTTAAAGGAAACAGCAAGTAACCTAAAAGACAAGCCTATCAGAACAATAGCAGATTTCTCATCACAAACCTCAGTGGCCAGGAGAGCTTGGAGCAAAGTTTTTCAAGCCAGAAAGTAAAACAGTTGTTATTCAAGACTTCTATATTATAACTGGTGAAGAAATAAAAACTTTCCATTGTAAAGAAATCCTAAGGAAATTCATAACCACAAAAACAACGTTGCAGAAAATACTTTAGTGAAACCTAGACAGAGCAAGAGAGGCTTTCAGCAGCAAACTCTCAAAGGACAGTATAGTAATATAGCTTACACTGAGAGGAGTTAAATAAAAGGAAAAAAAAAAGATATCAGCACTGGAAAAATACTGCAATGGCAGGATTCAGTAAATCCTTAAAATTCTAACTTAGTGTTAATGGCATTAATTTCCCAATTTAAAAAATGGCAAATTGGATTAAGGGGATAAACTCCAGCCATATGTTGCCTGCAAAGACACAATTAATCAAGAAAGAAACACACAGACTGAAAATGAAAATAATGAAAATAGTATACCATGCATCTGGAGCCTGAAAGAAAGCAGAAGCACCTTTGCTATTTCAGAGAAGATAGACTTCAAGCCAAGACTGATTGGAAGAGACTAAGAAGGTCGTTATATACTGGCAAATGGAATGATTCAACAGGACAAGATAACAATTGTAAATACATATGCACCGAATATCAGTGCAACCAACTTTTTTTTTGTGTGTGTGCGTACCGGGGGTCGAACTCAGGACCTTGTGCACCAGCAGGTGTCCGTGCCACTGAGTGATATCACTGGCCCTTTTTTCGTATGTGGGTACCGGGAGTTGAACTCAGGACCTCACGCTTGCCAGGCAGGCGCTTATGCTGCTGAGCTATCTCACTGGCCCAGTACAACCAGCTTTAAAAAACAAAAGCTATTGGACTAAAAAAGACAAATTTATACCAAACAATCATAGCAGGGGACTTCTATATCCATCTCATAAATAAACAGGTCCTCTAGACAATAAATTAACAAAGAAGCACCACTGGAGCATTCCATTGAACAAATGGATTTAACAAAGATCTACAGGATGTTTCATCCATCAAGAACAGAAAATACATATTTTTCAGTAGAATAGGGAAAATTTCCAAAAATAGATTATATGTTAGGCCATAAAGCATGCTAAGAGAAATACAAAAGATAATTGCTTGCATCGTATTGGATATAGAGAAATTAAAGTAGAAATTAATGGCAAAAGAAATTACAAAACCTACGCAAACACATAGAGATTAAATAATACTCTGTAAAATAATGATTGGGTCACAGAAAATGTTAGAGAAACATTAAAAATTTCCTTTTAAGACCCAAGTCTCTATACTTTAGCGATTGTTCATAGAATGAAAGCTGTTCAGAGGAGATGACTTCATTTGATTTTGTTCCAAACACTGTAATGAACTAATCTATTAAAATAGTGATAATACAAAAAAGCTATAGAGTGAATCTGCATATAATTGGAAGGGTTGATTTCTTGTTAGAATTACAGAACAAGTTTCTAAGAACAGAAATGCTGCCAAAATTTGAGTATATCTCCAGCCAGTGCATATCCTTAAGGTGTCATGTTGTATTGGTCAGGTTTACTGGCACTTGGACAAAATAACTAACATTTACAATGTCCAACATAGAAGTTGCATTCACTTATGATTTGGGGGCATTTATTTTATGGCTAGTTGATTTCAAACAGAAGAGGCAAGATGAAAGGCCATGGCTGAAGTAAGTTGCTCAACTCACGGCTGCCAAGAAGCAGAATGAGGGACGGGAGGGGCGAAGGACAGTAACACGCTTATCCAGGTTTCACCCAGTAAACCACACCTTCTGACCAGGCCCTACCTCTGAGCACATGAAATTTAGGAGAGGACATTGTAGATTTATTTATTTATTTATTTATTTATTTATTTATTTATTTTGTGGGTACCGGAGGTTGAACTCAGGACCTTGTGCACCAGCAGGTGCCTGTGCTGCTGAGCAATATCACCAGCCCTTTTTTTCGTATGTAGGTATCAGGAGTCGAACTCAGGACCTTGTGCTTGCCAGGCAGGTGCTTATGCCACTGAGCCATCTCACCGGCCTGACATTGTAGATTTAAACTGTGACACTCTGCTCCGATCTCCATAAGGTTTATGTTCATCTCACTACGTGCAGTTAGTTCATCTCTGAGAGTTGCAAATTTTAACAGTTTCACCATTGCCAAAAAGTCCAAGCTCAAAATCTCTTCTGAGACTCAAGGCAAAGTGTTAGCTCTGAGCTCCTGTAAAAATCAAAAAGAAATTTAAGTACTTCCAATAGGCAGGAATAGGCAGAATGAAAGGATAAAAGCACAACAAGGCTAGAATGCAGCAGGACAAATATTAAGTGCTAAACCTCCAAATCTATCATTGGGGACATATGTTGGTGAGATGTGACTTTCATAGGGCTTGGGCAGCTCTGCTTTTATGTCCTTGCTGTTTGCCACCCACATGTCCTTTCTGTTAGGCTGGGGTCTCCACTGTACTTTCAGCACATTGCATAGTCACCCAGGATTTCTTTTGAAACCAGGGCAGGAGCCTCACTGGTCCCAATCTTAGAAGTGCTTGGTTTCTGTCCAAGCTGCCAATTTGTTTTTTACATCTTTTAGTTGCAGTATTTGCTTATGATATTCACTATATATTTTGCTAAAAATTCCTAGCATTATCCATGCCACAGCTTGAACCTCAGGTTGCTTTGAAATTACATTTGCAAGAAATTTAACCTCACACAGAATTTAGAACTTGGAGGAAATATACAGAAATTCACTGCTAGAAAGAAACACAGATGGGCTCACTCCCAGTTTCCAATAGCCATGCTCCCAACTGAAATCTCATGAACGTTTTCTTCACTGTCTGCATTCTAACCAGCATTCTAGTCTTGGGAGCTCTTGCCTGGTATTGTAGAATATCCCTAACCAGATCCTGTTTTTAATTCTAGAATAAGAAACATAAAATAAATCTAAGAGACAATTAATGATGCAGCTATCTTAGTGGATTACCTAGGAATGCATCTCTTTATTTATACAAACCATAAAACAAGCAGAATAAACTATGTTTTAGATCAAAATCAATTTAATTGAGAGTCTGTGGGAAAGTCAAAGTTTTGTCTTCTAGCAAGTGAAGATAAAAATAAAACTAAGCTTACCCAGTAACTCTCCTTTTCTCCATTTTGGTTGAAATTCGACTATGTTAATTTGGTGTATTCTTTTCAAAGGGGAAGAAACAAACTACTTTTGGCAATTTACTATTACCAATGTTCATAAGAATGGAAAATAGCAATGCTGATCAAAATAGTGGATAATAAAAGAGAAACTTTAAAATTATAGTCTTGATTGTTTTGCCAGCAAAACACGACTCATAGTTGTGTTCTGCTCAGTGTTTTAAGATTAGTTCCATTCCTCAGGTCAGTGTCTGTGAATATTCAGTTCTGGATGCTTGGATAGCAGACGACATTGTGTTTAACCAAAGACTCTACTAACAAGGAATAGTTTTGTTAGATGGAGGTGCTGTTCATGAGCAAATTTATTTTGGTCTAGGGAAATTTTTGTTTTCAATGTTGTTTAAAAAGCAGTTTTTTTTTTCATTCTAATTTTAACAGTATAAATCAAGTTTGTCATCATTTGGACAAAATGCCTGCCACAAAACTTAAAGGAAGAGGTTTAATTTGGCTTATGGTTGGGGTGTTTCAGTCCATGGCTGGCTGGCACCAAGGAAGAAACTACATGGCAAGAAGGCATGATGGAATAAAGCTGTACATCTTATGATAGTGAGGAAGCAGAGGGAGAAGGCAAGAGATGGGGAGGAAGATATTACCCTCCAGAAACACACCAGCTGACACACCTCTTCCACCCAGTATCCACCTCCTCACAGCCACTTAATTATGATCCAGTGTTCATGATGCCCATGTTCCCATCACTTTCTAGAATCTTTACCTCTGAATACAGGAGAATTTGGGTGGATAGCTCACATCTAACCTGTAACATTCCATCTCAAATCTCCAAAATGTTCATGTCCATCTCATTATGTAAGACACATTTTATCCACCTCTGAGAGTTGCCCAAGTCTTAACAGTTCCAGTGCTGCTGAAACTACAATTCCAGGGTCTCCTTTGGGAATCAGTGAGTGTTTTCAGTTGTGCTGTTGTGGGTGCCTCAGTGTCCTGAATGGATTAAGAATGATTACCTTTCTAGGTCATTTTGACTTTGGGGAAAAGCCAGAAAAGTCACATGTGTCAGTTCCAGTGAGTAAGGTGGGTGAGAGCACAGCATGTTTTTATTTGACAGAAATTACCATAAATGTTCTGAGAGCTCTGTACAGATATGAAGGAAGACTTCCAGAACTGCTTTTCAAAATGACAAGAATGATGGGGTAAGTGTATTTGTAGTGAAGGAAAGTATCTTGGCAGGGATTACTGTAATAATTGTTTATAAGTTTTTAAAATACTCACCAAATCTCTTGATCACACCTCATATTTATTTTTTGGCAAATGAAAACATATTTACTTACACACATGAGTGGTTTTATTTCTGTGACTTGACTAGAACTTTGCATTAACTCTTCAGCCCCCTGAAGACCTTCATATACCAGTACACATAGATCTGCGTAATTTTCAATTTTTCTTTTATTGTGTAATACTCCCTTATAAAGATGTACTACACTTAATGCATTCAGTGTTCTTCAACCTGTTGCCAATTTGTCATTTTCTATGACAAATAATTCTGCAAGAAATTGTTTTTGAATTAGTCTAAAACAAACTTTTGGAATATGTCAAAATATGAGTTCCTAGACCCTGTATATTTGAGTCAATTGGTATACATATTTAAATTGTGGATATTTGTAGTTATTGGAAAAAGTGTCATCCATGAATTTACTGTCAGATAATCTACTCCCCACAGTCTTCTAGAATATTTTTGTCCACATTCTAAATACACTCTTTTTGGTGATAATGATTATATGTTATAGAGTAATTTGATTAAGTAATTAAGTCACCTACTTTAACTGAAATTAAGTTTAATCCAATTTAAGCATTATCTCTGTTTAAATTCATTTGTATTTCTTTTCTATGAATTATCCATTAGAGACTTTTACTTATTATTTTGTGATCTTTAAACTTTTCTGTACTAGTTTGTGATTTAAATTGTATACCGGTAATCTTTTTTTACATTGTCTATGTAATTAATTCCTAGCACATGATTCATTTTTGATGTTTTTATTGTATGAAGTAATTTGACTGTAATCAATATTGTTACATTTTCTTGGTCAAATCTATTAATATTTTCTTTGTTTTTTATATCATGCTTGAAAGGACTTTCCTAAATTTCTTGTTATGAAAACATTTTTCCACAATTTTTCAGGATATAATTTTTTAGCATTTTTTCATTTAATATTTTGTGTTTAAATTTTGATCCGTTTGGAATTTGTTATGATATGAGGAGTTTAATTATGGATTAAATTTCACATTTTTTCTAAAAGGACATTTTTGTGGGACACAATTATTTTTTCCCACTGTTTTGAAATTGTAGCTTTATTGTACTCTAAAATCTTGCATGTGTTTGAATCTGATTCAGGATTCCATTCTTTTCCATAGATCTCTTCCCAAGTGTGATTTAAGGCACAATGCATAAAATTACATTTGATAGAACATAGACTTTGATATCTGCCATGCCTAATAATGCTCATTTTTTGCTAACAAGAATTAATCTTGTTCTCTGATATTTGTTTTAAATTAAATTAAATTCAAAGTGAGTATAAAAAACGTTTCCATAAGACTTTCTATGAAATTGATTTAGAAAGGGTTAGCGGGTGCTAATAACTTAAGGCATCTGAGATTTGTATTTATAAAACATGACTCCTTTCATTTAATGTCTTTTATTGTCAGTAGTCTATGATATTTTCATTACGTATATCTGTAATTTTTCTTCTAAATTTAGTCTTATAGAATTTGTCTTTTCTCTTGGTTTTGTAAATAAGAACTTTTCTCTTTATCGCAGGAGTTTGTGGTTTGAATGTAAGGAATTTACGATTTTTTTCATTTTCAGTAAGACATGATTTTCATAGGTCAAAGTTCATCTTTTTAAAATCTGTAGTTCTGAGAGTGGACATGTTCCTACAGAGATGGAAGCACTGCAGACAATATACTCAAAGTTTTATTACTCTAAATACTTTCCTGTACCCTTTTGTGACACATATTTTTTCTCCCATATCCTGGCAAATACTGATCTATTTTTGTACACCTACTTTTGCCTTGCCAGAGTGTCATATAAATAAATATGTACCCCTGAGTGTGCAGACTTTGGAATCTGCCTTCTTTCTTACAGTGTAATGAATTTGAGATTTATGTATATCACTATATTAAATATGGAAATAAAACAATAATTGATAATAAAATAAAATTATTAATTGTATTGCATACAAATGACAAATTCTTCTGTTCAGATACATTTAAAAGAATAATAAAACAAGCCACAGATGGGAGCAATATAGTGTGCAAACCATAAAGTTGGTAACATTCTTATTCCCACAATATATAATGAAATAATATTTTTAGTTCATGTTTATGACGTATAATGTTTGCGTTGGTTGTGGGTATTTGGTATGTATGCATGGCATTTTATTTCATCTGGATTTTGTCTTGTCAAGTGTTATATTTCTAGTAATACAGTATAAACATTTCTTGGATGATATGGATACAAGACAATTTTTGTTTTATGATTGTTCAAGATAATCCCTTATGATCTTTATCATTTCTGAGGCTTCTGTAATAATGTGCCATCTTTTGCATTTTTTTTTTTTCATGTGGGTACTGGGAGTCGACCTCAGGACCTCGCGCTTGCCAGCAGGTGCTTATGCCATTGAGCTATCTCACTAGCCCCATATTTTGCATTTCTGATTTTATTTTTTTTGAATTTTCTGTCTTTTTGTTTCTTGAGACAGCGTCTCCCTGTGCAGCCCAGACTGACCTCGAATTCACAGTGTCCTCCTGACTTAGCCTGCCTAGCGCTGGGGTTACAGGTGTGCCTCTAGCTATTTGTTAGAGGCACTAATCTTTATTATTTCCCCCCTTCTGCTAACATTGGGCTAATTTGTTCTCTTTGTAATTCCTTTGGTTAATGTTTGGTTATTTTTGTGAATGTTCCATGGGTCTGATAAAGTATGAATGTCAAAAAATCAGGAACTTACAAAACTTAATAACAAGAAAGAAGAACAAAAAAAGATAAGAAAATTGTCTCAATAGAAATTATTGAAAACAAACATACATATGTCCAATGTGTATATGAAAAGGTGGGTTAATGTCACAACCACCAGGGAAATGCATATCAAAAGTATGGAAAGATAGCACCTCAAGTGTGTTAGAATGAACATTATGAAAAACATAAAAGAAAAAAATGTTGGTGAAAATATAGAGAAGAGAAGCCTTATACAGTGTTGTTAGAAATCTAAATATGTACGATGATTATAGAAACAGTATGAAGGTTTCCCAAAATGTTAAAAATACAACCACCCTATCATCCAGATACCGTGCTTCTGGGCATTTATATGAAAGAAAGAAGAAATGAATCGCAAAGAGATCTGCCCTTCCGTGTTCACTGCAGAATTGTTCCTGGTAACCAACATGTGAAAACACCAATGTGCCCATCATTCAATGGCGAATCGAAATGTGACCGCATAATATAATTATATTTTTGTTATAACATAAAACATTATTTGAAAGATATATGATTGTAGAATATGTTAATTGTGAGAATTATATAATACATATAATATTATTTTACCTGTATTGTATAAAAGTATTTAATAAGATGTAATTTGGCCTTAAATAAGAAAGATAAGCTACGCTTTATTACAACATAGGTTGACAAGAAGGCTAGAATGATAAGTTATATAAGTCAGACACAGAGAGACAATGCATTAAGTCACATGCAGAATATCAAATAGTCAAACTCATTGAAATCAGGAGCAGAATGACAGTTAACACAGCCTGGAGAATGAAGGAAATAAGAAAGACTACACAGTAGCCTTGGTACTTTGTAGTTATTGGTAAAGGCTGAAAAGTTTGGATACAGAAGACAAAAGATTTCTGCATTCTAGTGTATAGCATGGAAGCTACAGTGAAGATAACTCTATTGTATACCTGATATTTGCTAAAAGAACCATATTGTATACCTGAAATATGCTAAAATGATTAAATATTTTAACCATGAAAATAAACCAAAGAGGAAAATGTTGATTTTCTGAGGGATGGATGCATTAATGAACCTAATTGTGGTGATGATTTGATATTGTATACATATATCAAAACAAGTTCTATGTCTTAAATACACGTGATTCTTTCTTGGGCAATTATATCTCAATAGAGCTGAAAAAATTAAAAAAACATAAAACAATACTAACGGTACTACTAAAATATGACTTCTCAAATCAACTGAGCATTTCTTTCAAGTTGTGTTTATTTGTAGACTCTATTCCAGTAGAGATTGACAGTTATCATGTTTCAAATTCACATGAGTTGCTAAATTAGTAAATAATTGGGAAAATTCAGTTATATTTTGTGCCATAAATTTCTAGTCAAATTTCTTATTATCGGAAATATAATCTATATGATTTAAACAATTGAGATATACAGCCATGTGTTATGGCCCCTTGTTTTGTCTATTTTGGTGAATGCTTCATGAGTACTTAGAGATACATGGAATAATATCACATCTGCTCTCTCTTTCACTATTCTTGTTCTAATATACATTGTAACAATTGCCTTGTTTGACACTATGTGATGCACTCAGTTTTTTAATTACAGGGAAACCAAACCTTATCTGCTTTTGAATCAAGTTTTCAGTGACTTGTTCTGAAATCAATTTTCCTCATCTCTGGTTGTGAGTTCAGGTGTCAACTGAAAAAGCACAAGTTAAACTATACACTCTACATACTCATCTACTTTGTAGGGCACGGGATTTTTAGTAAATACACTTTTTATAAGTGCTTATTACTTTAGCAAAATATTGGAATTCAATGTGGTATTTCATGCATGGGTATAATACTTGTATACGTATTTCGATCATATCCACCCCCCATTATACTTCTTTAAACCCATAGGTCATGATTTTAATGAGAGAGTTTATTTCATTTCTTCCCAGACTGGAGTTTTCCTTTGGCTTTTGACCTCATGTTGTTCAATTACGATATTTCCCCAGAGGGTAAGTTTCTGTAATTCTTGTTCTAGATAGTTATTACACTTCTGACATCTCTGGAGGTGCATAGTCTACTGTTAGACTTATGATTCAGGTCCCAATGAGGTTCATTAAGGAAAATTCACCCCTGAAGAAATATAAACTGAATGATTCTGTATCTTGTACTACATTCAAATACAGATAAAATGTCCACTTCTGCCCTTGTCTCTGGGAGTATTTGTCTCTACTAGTATTCTCAAGACTGCTACTTAGGATTTGAAATGACTCAGAACATGATAGAATAGGGGTTAAATTTTGTCTCTATCTTTTAATCAATCCTATATTAAAGTATGATGAATGAAGACAGACCAGTGTACCTCACTGAAATCAAATTACTTTAAAAGCTATTTTAGTATTTAATTTTTATATTACAAAATACAGTTTGCAATTTCTTCCACCATTAATCTTTATGCTCTCTCAGGTACATAAAATGCTCTAATCAAAAGTGTACTATAATCTCTGACAGTTTTAGAACATAATAAATCATAAGGTCTATTGATGGAATGAATAAACAAGTTATCCTAAAATTTCATGGACTCACTGGTAATAATTCTGTTTGTAGATAATTTTGTTCTGAGCAGTGACATAGGACACACAGAAGGACATATGGAACAAAGGAACAATGTGACCGAGTTTGTGCTCTTGGGGCTCACTCAGAGCTTCCATGGTCAGAAAATATTATTTGCTGTGTTCTTGCTGATCTACGTGGTGACAATGGAAGGCAACCTACTCATTGTCGTGACTGTGGTGCTCAGCCCAGTCTTGGATTCCCTGATGAACTTCTTTCTTGGTTATTTATCACTTATGGATGCTGTTTATTGTAACACAGTTACCCCAAATATGATGACAGACTTACTCCATGTGAACAAAACCATGTCCTTCCAAGCTTGTATGACTCAGCTCATTGTAGGTCACTTATTTGGTGGTGCTGAGATTTTGCTCCTGGTGGCCATGGCCCATGACCGCTACGTGACCATCTGCAAACCCCTGCATTATCCGACCATCATGAGCCAACGGGTGTGTGTTCTACTGCTGCTGCTGGCCTGGGCTGAAGGTTCTGTGCAGGCTACACTGCACATTCTGTTTGTTCACAACCTTCCTTTCTGTGTCCCCTGTGTTTTAGTTATTTTTCTCATTGCTGAGACAAAACACCCAACACCCAGTGTCAAAAGAGGAAAGGTTTATTTAGCTCACAGTCTGTAGACATTTCAGTCCATAGCTGGCTCCAAGGCAGGGAGGCACATGGCAGAAGGGCAAGCATTCATGGCGGTGCAAGACTATAAAGCAGCAAGGGAGGGAGATGAGCCTCTTTCTGCCCATTACACTGCATCTGGTCTACCAGGATTAGGGTGCTGCCAATCCCATTGGTGGACTCATCCAGCAATCACCCACCTTAACCCCAGCACCCTTAATCCCAACATTGCACTATGGATCAATCACACACTCTAGATTCACCCCCTTCTGTAAAAACGCTGTAACCACATGAGGCTCTGGGGGGACATCAAGACACAAACCATAACACATGCTTTTCCTTTACTCTTCAGCCTCCTGAAGAACTTTATGTACTAGTGCACACAGGTCTACCGCCTGCTCATGTGTCCTTTTACTCTATAATATTCCGCATAAAGATGTACTGAAATTGATATATTCAGTGTTCTTCAAGTGGCTTGCAATTATTTTCTATGGAAGATAATTTAATAACAAACCCTTGTTGAAGAAGTCTAAGAACAAACTCTTTGAATATGTCTCAGTGTGAGTTCCTAGAAGCTATATTGAGTCTATTGATATGCATATTTAAAACTTTGATATTCATAGTTATTCACAAAATGCCAGTCATCAATTTATTAAGTGGCATGTTCCTGCCCACATTCTATGAGAATATATTTGTCCACATTCTCAAGAATCGGCCCTTGACAAAGACAAGATGATATATAATAATTTGAGTAACTAATTGTTTTGTTTACTTTAATTGAAATTAAGTTAAATCTAATTTAAGCATTCAGTTCAAACTCAGATGTAATTTTTAAAAATGAATTGTCATTACAAATTTTTATCTATGTTCTGTGATTACTAATTATTTTTGGACTTTTTGTTGAAAATACTGTACGTACCAGTACAATTATTTCTTTTACCATTGTCTATGTGATTGTTATTTTACAGCTTTTGGTTTGTCTTGTATGTTTTTATTGTTTGAAGTAATTTTGACTGTATACCAATATTCTGTATTTCCTTAGTCAAACCTTGTTTTCTTTATTTTATGTGTTGTGGGAAGCAATTCCCTCATTTTGCTCTTATGAAAATATTTTTCTAGTTTTTCAGCATGATTTTTCACCATTATTTCTTTAAAATTTATGTTTAAACTTGTGATCCATCTGGAGCTTGTTTTTATAACAGAAGTTTAGTTATAGATTGAATTTTAGAAGGACATTTTTATGGGGCATAATTATTTTTTCCTACTGTTTTGAAAGCCCAACATTTATGTGTTCTAAACTTGTTTTCTACTGTGTATATTTGAATCCCTCATGACTTTGTTCTTTCCCATAGATATCTTTTCCCTTTACAGGAACACAAAAGCAAATCTTTATTTTCATGAGGCCCGCACAGTTCTAGAGCCCAGGCGTGTCAATACATAGGAGGGAGCCCTCCCAGACTAAATCTGAGAATTGTTCTTGCTTATTTGTCTTAATTAAAATAAAAATGAGATACACTAGTTTTCAATGAGGTTTGATTTAGAAGGGATTATTTAGTAAGAATTGTAGCTCTAGAACATGGATTCTCAATTATATCCAGTCATTTACAGGACTTTTATGACCAGAAGTCGATTATACTCTGTTCATGTACAACTGCGGTTGTTTTTAATTTAGTCCTTTGGAATTTGTCTTTTATCTTGGTTTTGTTAATGAGATTTTTTTTTATTTCCCAGGTGTCTGTTGTCTGAACATAGAAAACTTAGGATTTTTCTCTCTTTTTTAAGCAGGATACGATTTCCACAATGCACGATTCCTTGTTTTTAGCCTGTTCTTCTCTGAGTTTTGACAGATACCTGCAGTCATGACATCATCACAGTACTCAGTGTTCCAGTTTTTCTTACACTATTCTGCTCATTTTGAGTTAATCCTCCTGACAGCTGATTTTAATACACATTCTTGAAACAAGTCCTTTATCAGCTTATTATTTGTCCATATTTTGCCCCATCTGTGGCATCATTTTTCTTTCAAAAGTATTTGAACAGCAGAATTTGTCAGCTTTTATGCAGTACATTTAATAATTTAATTCTATTATCAATCTTGGTTTTTTTGGAATGTTTAAGAAATCTTTGTGCAACTCAGTGGTCACAAAAGTTATCTCTAATGTTGTCCTTTCAACTTTTTATTGTTTTAGGGGTCATATTTAGTTGTAGGAATCATTTTGGGGTAACTTCATGTTTATACTATGAGGTATTGATCAAAGTGCATTTTAAAAAAATGATATTGAATTACCTCAGCACCTTTTTCTGATAAGACTACTATTTCTTATTGAATTACCTCTGCAGTATGGTAAAAAAATCATTCTGTGTTTGGGTCTGATTCAGGACTATCTTTTCTGCTTCATCTTCATATGTATCCATTCTCCAATATTGTATTTTATGCTATGTGTAGAAATCCAGCACTATGCGATATTCAGCTGTTCTTTTCCAAAATTATTTTGCCTCTTATTGGTGTTTTGTTTGTCATATAAATCTTTGAACCAGATTGTGAATTCTCTAAAATAGTATCAATCATTTATTGTTTATGATTTCTTTGATTCTATAGATCAGTTAAAGAAGGTTTGATCTCTTATTAATAATGAGTCTTTCTATTCATGGTTCTGGGTTACCTCCTCTCACATTTTGATTTCTTTTTTTTTTTTTTTTTGGTGGGTACCTGGGGGTCGACCTCAGGACCTCGCATGCCAGCAGGCGCCCGTGCCGCTGAGCGATATCACCGGCCCCTTTTTCGTATGTGGGTTCCGGGAGTCGAACTCGGGCCCTCGCGCTTTCAAGGCAGGCGATTATGCCGCTGAGCCATCTCACCGGCCCACATTTTGATTTCTTCAATTTGTTTTCTCAGTATTTTGTGTTTTCATCATACCAGAGCACATAGTCCCATAGCACATATATCACTGTAGTTTGATGTCTTTAACTCTTTGCGGAAGATACTTAGAAAAGGTGTAGCTGAGTTCAATATAAATTGTCTTACTGGTTTTTTGAGGAATCTCCATATTTATTTCCATAACGTTGTTTTTTTTTTTTTTTTTAAATTGTTTGTGTCCCACTACTCCTTGGGGAAAGACTAGTATCAAGAACAAAGAAATATATATATATTCATTCCAAGAAACAGAATATGCTGCTAAAAACATACTACCTAACAAGACTGAATCCAAATGAAATAAAATACCTATGGTGCCAATATTTCACAAGAAGATTGAATCAGTAGTCAAAAACCTCATAAGAAAGAGATATTCAATACCAGAGGTGAGAAAATGGGCAATGTTAACACTTGCTTATTTTGTTTATATCCATATCTGCTCTTTTCCTTCCTTAGAACAATAAGAAAGGATTTTAATAAGAGAGTTCTACATATTTCAGTTCTGCCAGACTGGAATTTTCCCTGTTAGTGATGTGACCTCAAGTTGTTCAATTATGATAATTCCCCCAGAGGTCATGTTGCTGGAAATTGTGTTCCAGACAGTTTTTATCCTTCTGACATCTCAGTGCATTGCCCACTGTCAGAGTTCTGGAGGTCCCACTGAGTTTAATTAAGGAAGCATCTCCCATTGAGCTAGAGCAACTGAATGATACAATAATATGCACTGTGGTTCAAACACAGATAAAGTGTCCAAAGACTTTGCCCTTACCTCCGGGAGTGTCTGTCTATATTAGTATTCACAGAACTGTTTTCCTAGCAGTAGACACGATATACTCAATGCAGGATAAAAGAGGGATTCAATTTTTCTTCATTCTTTAGTTAGTCCTAGATTTAACGATGGTGTACGAGGTCAGGCCGCTATACCTGACCGGAAATCAAAGTATTCTGAAGGCTAGATCACAGTTTTTTTTTTTATTTAAAAGATTGCAAATATATATCTCAGCTACTCGTGATTCCTTTTCCCACAAAACTTACCTTTTAAAACCTCAAAATGCTTATTTAATATATGTTTGTTTTAAGGACAAATTCTGCCAAAAATAAAGATTTGTGTCTCTGTATAATAGATTCAGATTTCTTGAGATTATGGGACATTGTTGAGATTAGTTTAAAGATTTGCAACAATTTTAAAAATAGTGCTTTTCTGAATATCTGATGAATCAACCGTCCTGCAAGCATGGAAAGAGTTGGTCAATGGAAACATTCCAAGGTGCAGTGGCGGTGCATGTGTTATTTTGCTTTTTGCATACAGAGAGACAACATCAGTGCGTGAAGCTGTTATCATTTAAGACCAAAGACAAATGTCAAAATGTAGAACTTGGAACAAATGACTCTGTCCTTGCCAGGTAACTCAGGAAGGTTATTCACTTGTGTGATTCTAAGCTGGACTTTTCACTATGTATACTGATGATGTAAGAATTCATGGTCTTTAGAAAGCTTTGTTTGATTCTGATAGGTACATTGTAGGGTCCTTTGTTATAAGTGTGTATATTGATTACAATCTTGAAAATTCCTCTATCATATTTCAAAATTATAAAAATGTACAATAAGTTTTCCTCCTGTAACATCAGTGTTCTTACAAACTAATAGCATTGTAACCATTTAGGAGATTTTGGCTGAGCTGGTGTTTATAAATTTCTTGTTAGGGTCACCAGAGCTGTCTTCTGAGCATTGTTTAGAATGTTAAAAATTAGTGTGATTTAGCATCTGTAGAAGTTAGAGAGGGAGTCTAGACAACATAAAGTAATGCATACTTGAGTCAGCAGGCTTTTAGGTTAATTCAAAAGAATGTTGTGTCAAGTAAGAGGAGAACACAAATTGATTTTGGACTTAAGTGACGGGGTTGTGTAATATGAGCAGAGAATTGCATTCGGATCCTTGCTTGAAAGAGATGTGGGGTCCGAGGATAGAATTTTTTAAACATAAAGACATACTCTGCAAATACGCTGACAGAATGGTGCAATACAGGAAGGAAAATAAGGATCCAGGAAATGGAGGGAAAGATTGGAAGAGCAGTGTTAGGAGTGATAAAGAGACTGAAATCAACAGCATGAACAGAGACACGGGGCATAGTTAAAAAGAAAGATATTCCGTGTCTGTGAAGAGGACGCAGGGCAGAATTCATGAATCAGAGTGAAGTAGACATCTGCAGAGATTTAGAGAGCAACTGTCATTACTAGGATTATTTTTAAGAGAATATTGTGCTAGTGAATATGATCCCACGTAGTTTTTTTTTTTTGTGTGTTTTTTTTCCTGTCTGCTTCTCATCATGTGTCACTGCCCTGTTCTCTTCTCTCTCCCTCCTCCCCTCCACTCCCCTTCCCTGTCCTGCCCTTCCCTCCTCTCTCTTCTCCTCTCCTGTCTCTCCTCTCTACACTGCTTTTGTGTATTTATTTATTGTATCCTTTTGTACATGCTTAAAATATTTTAAAACTTTCAAATGTGTCAATCTGAGATTTCTATTAGTTGAGAAGTTTTTTCAAACCCAAGGATGTAGAAAATCACATTTACTTTGTTACTGACAAGTAAATATAAGTCTTGCAGTTGTTTTACATTAAATATTTAACACATCTTTCCTTTTCTTTGTGGTGTTAGCTCTATGAGCACTTCCATTAGCTTCCAGACAGAAAGCTAGTATGGGAGACTCATTTTTCTTCCACAGGCACATGTCTTTAATTTTTTATTTCAATTATGATTATTCTATAAGAGTCCTAAAGTTAAGCTCCATGCTTCAACAAATTTGAATCCTTATAATATCTGACAGTTCAGGAACAGATATTCATAATATCTATTTAAGGAACGAATAAACATCCTAAAATTTCATAGACTCACTAGTAATAATTCTGTTTGTAGATAATTTTGTTGTGAGCAGTGACACTGGACACACAGAAGGACATATGGAGCAAAGGAACAATGTGACCGAGTTTGTGCTCTTGGGGCTCACTCAGAGCCTCCAGGGTCAGAAAATACTATTTGCTGTGTTCTTGCTGATCTATGTGGTGACAATGGCAGGCAACCTACTCGTTGTTGTGACCGTGATGCTCAGCCCAGCCTTGGGTGCCCCGATATACTTCTTTCTTGGCTACTTATCATTTATGGATGTTGCTTATTCTAACACGGCTACCCCAAATTTGCTGATAGACTTACTCCATGGGAAGAAAACCATTTCCTTCCAAGCTTGCATGACTCAGCTTTTTTTAGAACACTTTTTTGGTGGTGCTGAGATTTCGCTCCTGGTGGCCATGGCCTATGACCGCTACGTGGCCATCTGCAAACCCCTGCATTATCTGACCATCATGAACCAAAGGATGTGTTTCCTGCTGCTGCTGCTGGCCTGGTTTGGGGGTTTTGTGCACGCTATACTGCATATTGTGTTTGTTTATAATCTTCCCTTCTGTGGCCCCAATATCATCGACCACTTCATCTGTGACATGTACCCCTTATTAAAGCTCGCCTGCATGGACACCTACGTTATAGGCCTCACGGTGCTGGCCAATGACGGAGCGATCTGTGTGGTCATCTTTACTATTTTGCTTGTCTCCTATGGGGTCCTTCTGCACTCCCTGAAGAGCCGGAGTCAGGAAGGGAGGCGCAAGGCCTTGTCCACCTGTGGCTCCCACATCGCGGTGGTCGTCCTCTTCTTCGTTCCTTGTATTGTTCTATTTGTGAGACCTCCTGCTACCTTGTCCGCTGACAAATATTTAGCTGTGTTTTACACTGTTATCACTCCTATGCTGAACCCTGTTATTTATACTCTGAGAAACGCAGAGATGAAAAGTGCCATGAAGAAGCTCTGGACTAGAAAATAAAAATGAAGTGACAGAGAATCGTATCATCTGTGTTCTGTGAAGAGAGTTACTTCTTGCGAAGAAGTCACATGTGTGGTTATGTCATTCAACTAAATTTCCCCTCAGGTTTAATAACTGTACATAATGGAAAATATTTATTATGTGAGTTCTTCCAGTGATTCACATACATTTTTAAGACTATTAGGATTCGAGAGGCCTCTGGTGGCCTTCCTGGGTCTCGCCTCCTGCTCCACCATGACTACCAAAGGCGGCTCTAAGCCGCAGTCCAGGAGGATCTGCCCCTGCAGGATTTTAGCCACGTCCTCTAGAGTCCTCTGCACTCTTCCTTGGGATGCATTCATCATGTTTATAGTCCCCATCTGGTTATTTTGGCATATATGGCGTACAGATCGTATTCAGTCTGCTGTTTTCTATACTGTGAGGACCCTCATAAACACTCGGTAGCCTTTGTGAACAAGAATGTAAAATTTGTTCTCAGGTACAAAGTAGCCAGAAGAGGGAGGATGCTATTTCCCGAGAAGTGACTCAAAAACTTTCTGAAGTTGATGGTAGAGAAATGCCTCAGATGGAGAAAGAGGGTAGAAGCTTGTAGAACAAGAAGTAGGAAGTTGCTGATTACGAAGCTCCAATGTTTTCCATCTTCTGTGACAACTGTCTGTTCCTGGTCTTGGTTGTTGTGGCTTCCCTCATTGTAGGAAGAATTCCAATCCCACAGGGAACATCTTGTGCATAACTGAACCATTGGGGCTCATCGCAGTCCTGTGTGTGGGTGCCAAGGAGACCTTGCAGGCTAAGCCCTTTCCTTTGTATCTATGGGTGGCCTCGGTATTTGGAAAAGGAGCAGGCTGCACAGGGTGAAAGAGACACAAGATACTTTTATAGTTTAAAAAATGTAGCAGATGGGCCGGTGAGATGGCTCAGCAGCTTAAGCGCCTGCCCAGCAAGCGCGAGGGCCTGAGTTCGACTCCTGGTACCCACATACGAAAAAGGGGCCGGTGATATCGCTCAGCAGCACGGGCACCTGCTGGCGCGCGATGTCCTGAGGTCGACCCCCAGTACCCACACACACAAAAAAGTAGCAGAATGTAATTCATTATTTTTTTATTGGCTCTTTATGACAGATAATTGAAATTTAATGAATTGAAAGGGAAACTCAGATTATGAGCACATTTACTAAAAGGCAAGTTGTCTTATAATACGATACAATCACGAGAGGAGAAATTGACCTGTTTCCTGGATCTATTAGAGGTCACAGCATCCTGGGCTGGGCTGTTATTATTTGTAACAGTAGCAAGAAGTTAACTTCTCCTCCTTTTTTCCAAACACAATATTACAACAGTTTTTGAAACATAAAATCGGAATGAATCCTTTTCAGAAGGGATTTAACAGTAGCCTCATGTTTACAAAGCTCTGGATTTGTGAGTTAAGCCCTCCATTTTTTTTTAAAGAAGAAAGGCAGCCAAGGTAGAGCAATCTTGCATTTTTTTTTACCAGTGCATGCACAGATATTATAATTTCCTGCCTGTACTATGAATTGGAAAAGTTTGGGGTGCTCTACTTTATTTATCACTAATGATATTGGTTTCATATTTCTATAAGCTTTTGACTACATCCAGTAATTTCCTACAATTTGTATCCCAAAGGAAATACCATGTATAACTGGCCTTTAGTTTCCATTTCTATATTTAAACTGAACTTTGTAAATGATATTTATTTATAATCCTTTAAAATAGGTATTCAAGCCCAGGCATGGTGGCACATGCTGGTAATCCCAGCACTCGGGAGGCTGAAGCTGGAGGATCGCCGTGAATTCAAGGCCAGCCTGGGCTATATAGTGAGTTCAAGGCCAGTCTGGAATACATAGCAAGACCCTGTCTCAAAAAGACAAAAAAAAAAAAAAAAAAGAAAAAAAAGTAGGTATTCATCAGTTTAGAAAAAGTAGGTATTCATCAGTTTAGATTCTACTTCAGTGCCACTGGATGTGTTGGTAGGCTACATATAAGAAATTTTGAAGACAGGGACAGGAATGCATTTACACAGTGACCCAGATCATTATAGTCTACAAATGAGGATGAGTTTTCGTCATTGCTTCTAGAACTCTGCACTGCTTTACTTTCATTGCTGCTTTACTGTCTGGTGCATTCATTGGCTAATGATGAATGAATAGGGAAACGAGATCAACTGCAAAGTAGGTAACATATAAGAGGTTCATTTTTATTATTGCTTTCATTTTTCTTTACATTTGATTTTTTAAAAAAATCAGTAGATTGGCTGGTGACGTGGAATTTGTGTACCAGTGCATTTGTTTACTTGATGAAACGATTCGTTGACAAATCCTACATGTAACCAAAGCAGGACCATTTTTTAAATTGCTAGTGAAAGCTTGCCACTAGAGGGCAGGCCTATGTAGATGGGAAAAAATCATCTCCAGTCTCGGCCTAATACAGATTTTCTTGATTTAAAGACCTACTGTTCAACGACTGTTCAGATTTAAGACCCAGGTGCACTGTTTGAATTTATGACCCACCTTTAGACTTGTAACCCGTCTTTTTTTGCACAGTTCTGTACTTCTTGCTTATTAGGTCTCAGTGTCTTTCCTTTGTCTAGTACACCTTGTTTATACAGTACTGCAATTTTTGGTGGTCCTACTGTACAGTACAATACTGTAGTTTTATTTTCCACTATAAATTACAGCACTTCGTATAAGGGGCAAAGAAAAGCAAAGTCATCGAGTTGGAGTTTCCTTTGAACATTTCTGTGTTCGGAATATAGTAATGTACATACTATATACACTTCCTCATTTAGTGGCCATTTCATTTAATGACCCAGTTGCAGGAAGGGAGTTCGGTCATTAAATGAGAAGTGTCTGTACAGTGTAAGTGAGTTTGGGTGATGAAATCATGGGATTAGCCTAATATTTTAAGCAGAATTTCTCTTGAATTAATTAACCAAATATTTGTAGGAAAGTGAGTAAATAAACGTTGGTTTCTGTCCTGAATATTTCCTATGGCACTTTACAAAATATCCTGATAATGTTCTCTAACTTTCTATAATGCTAGAAAAATTATATGCTCACATTTGAACATTTTCCATAAGGATGAACTGCACCAGTGCTTTATTCTTGGGAAACGCACACCCTTTCCCTCAGTGTTCTCCGCATGATTGAAAATAGGTATTCAGGGCCAGGTGTGGTGGCGCATGCCTGTAATCCCAGCACTAGAGAGGCTGAGGCTGGAGGATGGCCGTGAGCCATGTGGCATAGAGAGTTATGATGTGCCAAATTAGACTTAGAGAGTGAAGACCTGCAGCAGAATTCCCATCTTAAAAAGACCCCAGGATTTTGTGTTTCCCCTTGGTAGAGTGATTTGTAGCTAAATGGATGCACCTTGAGACCATACTCTTAGGTGAAATAAATCACATTGTCTCTCTCTGTGAGAAACTGAAAGTGTAAATAAGGACCAATACGTATAATAGATATTATGAAATAGGGAGAAATTATTCAAAAGATAAGGGGAAAGGGGGTGGGTGAAGAAAGGAAGGGAAAAGAAAAAAAATGAGAAAAAAGGGATAAAATGGAAACAAAACTTTGTAGATAAGGAGAGGAAGAGGAGTTGAAGGGAGGAGAGGGGAATGGGAAAGAAAAGGAGGAACTAAGACATACCATGTACAGGTAGACGTTCCCTAAGATGAATGTGGTCATTGTGTATATCTAAATCGTACCAATAAACTTAGTAAAAAAAGGCCCCATACCCAACACCAGTAAAATAAAAGGGATTTTGCTATAATTCAAGTTCAAAGGAATACATTCTTTTTTTCACACTCATGCTGGATAGAAACTTAGTGTTAGTCATAATAATTTTCTTATTTTTAGTTACCTCATTTACAACTTAATAAAAAATTTGGATTGAAATATAAATAAGACTATTAGAATTTGTTAAGAATCTATCTATATTAGGAATCTATATACCTATAGATAGATAGATAGAGATATATACCCTTTTAAAGTATAAAATTATTCTATTGTGACTTTAATTTATGTAGCATAATTAATATTAATAATTTATTTCACAACATAATCTTGCTTCCTATTTCTTACAAAGACCAAATTAATCCTTTTTCAGAATGAATAATGTTCATGACACCTTTTGAAAGAATCGAAGAAATATAAAGCAAATACTTGGGTATATTTTCTTCCAGAAGGTCAGTAGCTATTAACAGGTCATAGTTGTATTTTTAGTATTATTTTACTTTTGTAAGATTTTAAATACATAATTTTTCATATTGCTTAGCATGTTATGGCTGAAGAGGAATAATAATATTAATTGTAAAGAAACAATTTATACAGAAGAAAGCTTAGGGTCCAAATTTCTAGTTATAAAACATTTGGCCTATTAAAAGGATAAATTGCAAATTATTACTGAGAAGTTAATAATAAATTGTATTGGCTTTACCAATGATAGAAAAACCTTACGCTTTTCTTTATAGCAAAGAAAAATAAATCACCAGTGGGCTGGAAAACAATTTTTAAAAATGTATTAAAAATATAATGCATCACATTTTCCCCTTCCACTGTTTTTTCCCATCTCCTTTCCCTCCTCTTTGTCTGAAATCCTGCTTGTAATCATTATGTACTACAAACATGTACTAATAAAAATATAAAAATACAGGCAGAACAGACATCTAAGCAGAAAAAATAAGATGTTAACATTTATAAAGTCACAGAGAAAAAGAAAATTTTCCAAAGTGTAAAAATTAAAAATTAAAACAATATTAAGATACAACTGCATATAAAATATTCAAGTATAACAATATAAAAAGGTAAATATAGCAAAGATCAAGAGAGGAAATTACATATACATACTTATGTCCATTAGAAAGAGTTTGTCGAAGTCCTTCAGCAAGCACTCCGATTCCAGCGGAGTGAGAAATGGAGTCACGATCGAATGACAGAGGTTCTAGTTTTCCTTTCCCAGACCTTGTGAAACGAGCAGTGAGCAGAGACAAGTGCCTTCCCTTGACTTCAGGGAACTTGGAGACCAGTGAAAATGAACAAATCATTTGCCAAAGTTTTCATAACATCACTCAACATAACTCACACAAATGCGAAAATTAAATTTGATAAAATTTGACTTAAAAATGACTCATATTCTTCATACAGTGTGATTTCAGTGGGAAGCATCCATTTTCCCACAGCCTTAGAAACCCATAAAACCAGGCTAATAAGGGGAAGCAAGAGCAATGAATTTCTTAAAACATGTTTCTACATATTAGACACACACAATATTTTGTTTTAAACTAGAATCAAAGGGAAAATGTCATACAGATTTTATGAATGAGGTTACTATCCAACAAAATGTATGTTCTGGCCTTTTTCTTACTTAATAATCTGCATTCCACTAATATTGGAGCTCAAAATTTCTAAATATAAAATAATGACAATGAGATGGAAACATTCTTTACCCTGATGTGCTCAGTACACACTATATACTCAAAAGAAAATATCACACTCTACATCATAAACATATGTTCATGTTTGAATTGTATTTTTTTTGTGTGGGTACCGGGGGTCAAACTCAGAATCTCTCGCGCCAGCAGGCGCCCCTGCCGCTGAGCTATCTCACCGGCCCCTTAATTGTATTTTTTAAGACTTAAGGAGATGAAAATATAAACTACCCTGATTTGATCATTACACATCATGTACTACTATCCATTAGCATCCTATATTTATAATTAAAATAATAATAAAATATATATCGTAAGTATATATCCTTTAAAAAGTAAAAAAGAAGGGAGTAAGAATGAAAACAGCTTGTATCGTCAGTGCCCTCCTTAGAAAAATGTCTACAGGCGAGCTGTGTAGTGGGTGTTCATAGGCGTGGGTTAGGGAGCCTAACCGCACAGTATCAGGTGTTGGTCCGGATGTTCCAAGGCAGGTGCCGCTTCTGATCTTACACAGATCGTGTTGTAAAACTGTGCCCCACTAATACCACCCACTCAAGTACCCACGCTGTGTTAGTTTGTGTAGTTAGGTTTAATTCCATGATTTGAAAGAAAGAGTTAATAAATGTGTGAATGGCTGCGAGGCCTTTATCTACCCTATGGAGATGCACCCAGGCCTTGAGAAGAACCTCTTATTTGTAGGTCCAACAAAATCATCCTATTAGAATTTATCAACGTAATTTATCTATTGTGCAGTTTGGAAAAGGAATGGAATGGACAGGTACTAAGTGTTTCCTTTGCAGATAGAATGATAAAGATGTGCTCTAGGGCGGGGTGGATTAACCTTCCCGTTCAGTTTCGTGGCGGGTCTTGTTCTCCTAAGCCCAGCTTTCTAAAAAACAAGTATCAAGCGAGTGAACGAGACACAGTAAGAATGTCATAGAATTTGTTCTCCTGGATCTTACTCTCGATCCCCATGGACAAAAGGCATTATTCGTCATGCTTTTACTCATCCCCATTGTACAGTGGTGGCTGCTCTGCCTGCCCACCCTTGGGCTCCCCGATGTACCTCTTCCTTGCGGATCTGTCACTCTTGGATGCTGTTTATTCCACTGCTGCTTATCCAAGTTGACTCTACCTTGCGTGGTCATTTTGACTTTAGGAAAGAGCCAGAAGGTGCGTGGTGCTACATGCAAGTGAGGCAGGCTGAACAAGGACATATCTTAATGTTTTTAGAGCTTTTCTTACCCATGGGTGGCAATCAACATCAGCATTCATCAAATTTTTGATTATACATCATAAAGACACTCAGGAAAGAGGACTTCCAGAACTGCTTCAGAAAGTGGCAAAAATGATGGGATAAGTGTGTTTGAAGTAAGGAAGAGGTTTTTATTTTGGGGGGGACATTAATAGAAATGTGTCTTTCATGTAATAATTTGAAAACATTTTATTTAAATATTCATCTGTTTGTTAAGCACACCTCGTATTTATTCTTGGGAGATACAAGCATATTTCTATACACACACGAGTGGTTTTGTTTCTGTGTGTAGAACTTTGCAGTTACTCCTCAGGCTCCTAGAGATCTTTAGATACCAGTTCACAAAGGTCTACCCCATTTTCAGTTTTCCCATTACCACATAAATCTCCCTTATAAAGATGTGCTAAAATTGATATAACTTTGAAAATGTTTCCAATCATTGTCTATCACAAATAATTCCCCAACAAATTATTTTTCTCTAAGTTTAAGAACAAACGTTTGGGACATGTCGAAGTGTGAGTTCTTGGAAGCTGTTTGTAGAGCTCTTTCATGTATGTATTTAAAATGCTGATATCCAGTTACTGAAGAAATACCACCCATGAGCAGACTGCAAGCCACCACTACACACCCTTGATGAGAATGCATCCATCAACCTCTCAACAAAGAGCCCTTGAGAATGACAATATGACACACGGCAATCTGATAGAATAATTCACTGGTCTGGTCTAATTGGAATTGAGTAAGTTTAGTGTAAGCATTATTTCTCAGTTTAAACTAGTATGTATAGGTATTTCTTTTCTGTGAGTTGTCTATAAAAGAGCTTTACATATTTTCTGTGATTGCTGATATTTTATGTACTGATTTTCACAACTTAATCTATATATATTAAAATTATCCCTTTTAACATATACATAAATTTAATTTCCTGGGTTTGATTTGCTTTTGATGTTTTATTTATGAGGTAGTTTTTGACTGAATAGCAATATTTCTATATTTCCTTGGTTAAATCTGTCAACATTTCTTCATTTTAGAAAGTGTGCTGGAAAGGGTTTTCCTAATTCATTGTTAACCTAACATTCTTCCACACATTTTAGCGTGTAAGTATAGTATTTTTGTGGTTTTATAGTTTTGATCCATCTAGCGTTTTTCTGGCTATCAGGAGTTTAGAGATGCATTGATGTCAACTTTTTCTCGATGGACACTTTTATAGGGCATAATTATTTTTTCCCACTGTTTTGAAATCCCGATTTTATGGTATTCTAAAATCTCACATGTGTTTGAATCCACCTGATGGCTCCATTGATTTCCATAGATCTCTTTTGTACTGCTAATTAAGACACAATGCATAAGACTGCTCTTGATATAAAATTTATTTTCATGTTTAATATGCCGGTACTGCTCATTTGTCTTAAATTAACCTCATTCTCACATTTTTTTTAATTTAACTAAAATGGAGCTATTCTCATAAAAAATTGCTTCAATATTATTTTCAATGAGATTTCATTCAGAAAGGATTACTTACTTAGTAAGAGTTTATAATTTTTGAGATTTGACTGACAGAGTCGGTCTTTTCATTCAACAATTCCTTTTGTGATTAGTAGTCCACTATCATTTATTTTTGTATATCTGTAATTTTAAAAATATTAGTCTTTTGGAATTTGCTTTTTGTCTTGTTTTTCTAAAATGAGATCTTTTATGTTGCAGGCATCGTTTGTTTGAATGTAGGAAATTTATGCCTTATTTTCATTTTTCAGTACGATGTGGTCTCCACAGGGCACAATTGTCCTGCAGCACACCTGCTCCTTGTCTTTTCTTATTTGTGAGATTGTTGACAATCGATTCGATCTTCTTCTGTATTATGGGTCCGCTTAGTGTTTCTGTTTCATTTGGGTTCTGTATGTTAGCTGGTACGTTTCTAATACTATATCCATTTCTTCAGTGTTTAAGATACATGTCATTTTGTTGGCATATACTTTTATTCAGATAATCCCGTATGATCTTCATCATTTGGAAAACTTTTATTATAATCTCTTTTTACCATTCCAGTTTTATTTATTTGCATTTCTACTTTTTCCTTAAGTAGTCTAGCTAAGTGTTTGTCTGTTTTGTTAGTCCTCGTATAATAACAATAAGAATGAAAATGGGTAAAGGGGAGTTAGAGATGGAGAGAGGGAGAGAGGCAAGAGAAGAGGATTAGAAAAACAAACAAGATGTGCTGTGCACGTGCACCTTCTCCCCGATATGCATGTACTGCAGACATACTAATTAAGCAAAAATGAAAACTAAAAAACAACTTTTTCTCTTTTTGATTGCTTTCACCTTTTTATAAAATTCACTAATTGTTACACACCAATCTGATTGACAGATGATCGTGTCTCAGATTCACACATTTACATTTGTAAGTAATTGGGGAAATTTAGTTATATTTTTGTCACCAGTTTCTAGTTGAGTTTCTTATTATCAGGTATGTATTCCTTATGATTTAGGTCCTTTGACGCATATAGCTGTGTGTTTTATTGTCTCATTTATTGTTTATTTTTGTGAGTGTTCCATGAATACTTAGAAATAAATAATCTCTCATCTGTTTTCTCTTTCCCTATGCCTCTTCTGATACACATTCTAACCACTGCTCTGTTTACAACCATGGTATATTCAGACTTTTTTCTTACTGGCGAACCGTACTTTACCGGCATTTGAATCAAGTTTTCAATGGCTTGTCCTGAAATCAATTTTCCTCCTCCCAGGTTGTGAGTTCTGATGTCAAGTGAAAATGCATAGGTTAAAGGATATACTCACTGAATTCATGTATTTTGTTAAGGCATGATCTTTTAAAAGTACACTTTTCATTAGTTAGTATCAATTTTACAAAATACTAGGATTTGAAGAAGTGGTTTCATGCATGCATATATTACTCATATTTTGATCATATTCAGCCGCCTTGCTGTCCTACTTTAAAGTCAGAGGTCATGATTTTAATAAGATAGTTTTTATGTATTTCATTTCTGCCCCAACTGGCTATTCCCTTTTTGATGACTTGATCTCAAGTTGTTCAATTACGACATTCCCCCAGAGGATGTGTCGCTGGAAATCGTGCTTTGGACAGTCATTCTTCTTCTAGCATCCCTGGAGCTGCGTATTGTATACTTAGAATTATGACTGAGGTCCCAGTGAGTTTAATTACAGAAAAAACCACCTTGGAGATTCAGCAAATGAGCGATTCAGCGATATGTGTTATGGTGCAGATAAAGTGTCCACAGCCTTGTCTAACCTCAGGCAGTGTTAGTTTATACCAGTATTCGTACGATTGTTTTCTTAGGAGTTGATAAACTCAAATCATGACAAAGCAGGGATTAAATTTCATTTCCATACTTAGTCAACCTTAGATTCAAGTATGGTGTGTGAAGCCAGGCCAATATATTTGACTGGTATTAACAATAACTTCATTATTTCACTTTTGCATGTCTAAAATGCAAATTGCCAGTGTGTATGTGTTTTGTGAATCTTTTTTCCTCACAACATTCATTATTTTACCTCAAAATGCTTATTTCATATTGTTTTGTATTTAGGCCAAATTTTAAAACGATGAATATTTGGGGTTTCTTTGTTTTATAATCACAATCCAGATTTCTCGCAGTTACAGGACATTCTTGATATTAATTTTAAAGATCACAGCAATTAAAAAAATAACATTTCTTTTCTGGAAGTCTGATGAATCAATCTTTCTGTAAATATGGAAAGAATGGAAGCATCTCGAGGTGCAGCGGTGGGCATGTGTTCTTTTGCTTTCTGTATTTTCAGTGATGGCATCCGTGCATGAAGCTGCTATCATATAGGACCACAGGGAAAGCTCCAAAATCTAGAACTTGGAACAAGTGACCATCTCCTTATGCAGGTAACTCAGGAGGGATATTTATTTGTGAGATTCTGGACTAGGTTTTACCTATGCAATTATAGTATAGTGGTTACATAGGAACTTGTACTCTTTTAAAAATTCTACATGATTTTGGTAATTGCGGGATCTTTTGTCATTGCTAAAAAATGTGTGTATTGATTCCAATCTTTAATACTCTTCTTGGATTTTTTTTTTTTAATTTTGAGACGGGGCCTCCCTATGTAGTTCAGGCTGATATTGAACTGTCTTATGCAGCCCAGGCTGGCCTCGAACTCACAGTGATCCTCCTGCCTCAGCCTCCCAAGTGCTGGGATTACAGGCATGAGCCACCACGCCTGGGTTCTTCTTGGATATTTTAATATTATAAATATCCAGATTAAATGTGTACCCCTAACATCAGTGTTCTTACAAACTATTTTGAAGTGTAACTATTTGAGAGAATTTTAGAGTCCAGTTATTTGTAAATCTTTTCATAGGGTCAGCCAAGTTATCTTCTAGGAATTGTTTAGATGTCAAAAATCAAAGAGTGAGGTTGTCTCTGTAGAAGGTGAATATGTGGCTTCCAGAGCTGCTGGTGAGTCTTGAATAAGGAAGCTACTGCTTCAATTCACAGGAATGGTGGGGGAAGTCAGGGAGGACTCAGCTGCACCGTTGGACTTAACGAAGTGAAGAGCTTTGTACAAGAAGAACTGAGAAGTGAGGTAGGGTGCTCGTTTCAAACAGATGTTGGATTGAAGGATAGAGTTTTAAACATGCAGAAATATTGTATAAATATGTTGACAGAATGGTGCAATACAGGAAGAAAAATTGGTGATGTAGGAAACGGAGGGGGCATTAGAGGAGCGTTATTATCAAGAGTAATAGGAAGAATGAAACCTGCAGAAGCAGAATTGTGAGCCACAGTGAGGGAGGCAGAAAATCCGTGTTTATGAAGAGGAAGCAGGGCAGAATTTATGAAGTCAGAGTGAAGTAAAGGTCAACAGAGATTTAGGAGTAACTGTTAATACTAGGATTACTTTAAAATGTAAAGGGGCTGTTGGATATTGATCCTACTTTTAGTATAGTTTTGATTTTCAGTGTGGAAATTCCCTCTGCCTCTCTGTCTGCCTGTCGGTACCCTGCTCTCTCTCCTCTTCTTCCCTTCTCCTTCTCCCCTTCCTCTTCCCCTTCATTTCCTTCTTCTTCTCTCTCCCTCCCGCAGTTGTCCCCCGCCTGTCATTTTAATCTTTCATGTAGAAAACATCAATAACACAACTGAGGTATAAATCACAAACTGCGGTCGTGCTTGCCTGAATGGCACAAATATACAGCAGGTTTACAACGTACATATGTACTTCCACATTCCCCACACTCATGTGGACTCATACATTTATAAGTGGATAAATATATGGTATCTTTATATATATATATATATATATTTTTTTTTTTTTTTAATGTGGGTACTGGGGATCGAACTCAGGACCTTGTGCTTGCCAGCAGGCACCTGTGCCGCTGAGTGATATCACCGGCCCTTTTTTCCTTTTTATGTGGGTACCGGAAGTCGAACTCAAGACCTTGTGCTTGCCAGGCAGGTGCTTATGCCGCTGAGCCATCTCACTGGTCCTATACTTGTTTTATAATAATATCCTGTCATACATAGTTTTCTGCTTCTGATTCAATAGTAACTTGTGGAAATTTCTCTAAGAGAACTGACATAATTGTAATTAACTCTTATAAATGATGGCTTTTCCTTTTAAGAGATTTTATAATCTGTTCAATGATTTCTTTATTATTATTCATCTTAAATTGTAAACTTTAGAAGTGCTATTAAAATAACGCGCAAAACATGTTGTGCATATGTCCTTAGGTACCAAGGCTTTAATTTCCATGCAATAGATTCAAAGAATGTAATTGTGATGAATGGTATGTGTATTTTTACTTCAATCGAGGTTGTCAAAGTGTGTTCCAAAAATTATAAAATTCAAAGTGGAGAAAACACCCTTTTAAAATTTTACGTGTCACCATTAAAGCTTTCTCACATTTAAAATCTGATGTCTATGAAGTGATATTTGTATGTTTTCTTGTGTCATTTTCTCCTCACAGGGGAATGGCAGCATCCTCTCATATGTTTATTGATCATGAGGGTGTACTTTTTCTTTCATTGCCGGTTTACATTGTCTCTCCACTTTGCTATTGGTTTGTAGTTTATTTATTAATTTCTTAAAAGCTTTTGTATATTTTAGTTAGTAACTTTTTATGTTCCCTCAGATGTAATTCCATTCTCCAAATACTTTTGTCTATTTATTCAGGATATGAATTCCTAACTGTGAAAAACAAATTGAAAATCGCAGTGTGTCTGTTTGAGACATCTATTATTAACTGTGATTAACTTTCTATCACAGGAATGTGGAAAGACACCTCTCCTTTATTACCTTGAAATAAATAATGCTTTTTACATTAAATCTAACTAATCCTTATTTTTGTATATACAGTTAGTTATATGTGCAAATATTTTAGTTTCATAATAAAGCTGGCTGTGACAGACTCACTTTTCTTTCATAACCAGTCCTTTCCACCACGTCTTTAATTACTTATTTCTGACAACATTCCTCTACAAAATGGCAACTTGCTTCAACAAAACTTGCATACTTATAAACTCTGGCAGTACTGGAACATAATAAATGGCAGTGCCTGCAAATGAAATGAATAAACAAATTACCCTAAAAATTTTGAAGTCATGCTAATAATTCTGTTTGTAAATAATTTTGTCCTGAGCAGTGACACAGGACACACAGAAGGACGTATGGAGCAAAGGAACAATGTGACTGAGTTTGTGCTCTTGGGGCTCACTCAGAGCCTTCAGGGTCAGAAAATATTATTTGCTAAGTTCTTGCTGATCTACGTGGTGACACTGGCAGGCAACCTACTCACTGTCATGACCGTGGTGCTCAGCCCAGCTTTGGATGCCCCGATGTTCATCTTTCTTGGCTACCTATCATTTATGGATGCTGTTTATTCCACTACAGTTACCCCAAATATGATTAAAGACTTACTCCATGAAAAAAGAACCATTTCCTTCAAAGGTTGCATGACGCAGCTTTTCGTAGGTCACTTATTTGGTGGTATTGACACAATACTCCTGGTTGTCATGGCCTTTGACCGCTACGTGGCCATCTGCAAACCCCTGCATTATCTGACCATCATGAACCAGCAGCGGTGTGCTCTGCTGCTGCTGCTGACCTGGGTTGGGGGTTTTGTGCACGCTGTACCGCATGTTCTCTTTGTTTACAATCTTCCCTTCTGTGGCCCCAATGTCATCGACCACTTCATCTGTGACATGTACCCCTTATTAAAGCTTGCCTGCACGGACACCCATGTTATTGGCCTCACAGTGCTGGCCAACGATGGTGTCATCTGTGTGGTCATCTTTTCACTCTTGCTCGTCTCCTATGGGGTCATTCTGCACTCCCTGAAGAGCCTGAGTCAGGAAGGGAGGCGCAAGGCCTTATCCACCTGTGGCTCCCACGTCGCGGTGGTCGTCCTCTTCTTCGTTCCTTGCATTTTTATTTATGTGAGACCCCCCTCTACCTTGCCCATTGATAAGTTCTTGACTGTGTTTTACACCGTTATCACCCCTATGTTGAACCCCCTCATCTATACTCTGAGAAACACAGAGATTAAAAGTGCCATGAAGAAGCTCTGGACTAGAAAACAAAACTGAAGTTGTTTCACTTATATTCAATGGAGAGTTGGTTCTTCCAGGAAAGGCATGTGTGATTATTTCAGTGTGCTGCAATTTCCTTCAGGCTTAGTAACTGAGCAACAGAAAGCATGTATTATGTGAATTCCTTTTTTTGTTTTTTTCGGTACTGGGGGTCAACCTCAGGACCTCACACGCTAGCAGGTGCCTGTGCTGCTGAGTGATATCACCGGCCCTTTTTTTGTATGTGGGTACCAGGAGTCGAACTCAGGACCTCATGCTTACCAGGGAGGCGCTTATGCTGCTGAGCTATTTCACCAGCTCTATGTGAATTCTTGTAACAATCCACATATATATACATACATATTTTTGGTATTGGGAATTGAACTCAGGACCTTGTGCTTGCCAGGCAGGCACTGTGCCTCTGAGCTGGCCCCCCACATATATTTTTAAGACTATTAGAATTTGTCAGGAAAATATATATTCTTTTTTTTTTTTGGTGAAATGTTTCAGTTGAGACTGTAAGTTTGTGTGCCATAATTAATGCCATAAACTTATTTTACTTAATGAGACTTTTTCCATGGTTGTTGCAAAACAAAAAGTCACTCTTTTCCAGAATTATATGGGAAAACCAAAATATAAATAAAAATCAAAATAGAAGATAAAAGGAAGTAGGGAGACAGATGGTTCTCAGATAGGAAGGGGATCAGGACTTGGAGGGAGGGATGGGGTTGGGGATGAAAAAAAGAATGAAGACATGTTCCATGCACGCACCAACTCAACTCAAGGAAGGTAAGTGCTATGTGCTGCAAACATGTACTGATAAAGAGATTTTAAAAGCACAAAAGACAAATGGCTAATGTTTATGATACATTTTGTTTTTTTATGTGGGTGCCAGGAGTCGAACTCAGGACCTCGTGCTTGCCAGGCAGGTGCTTATGCCACTGAGCCATATCACGGGCCCTATGATACATTGTGCAAGAATAAAATTATATATAAATATACAGTTTATTCTTTTTTCAGAATTTCAGAAAATAATGGTGGAACGCATACATATTTGAAATGCCTATCTTATTTTTGTTTTGTAAGACTTTGTATATATAATTTTGTAATATTGCTTAGCATGTCATGCTTTAAGAGGAATCATACTTTAGTTTCAATATAATCAGAAAGAGGCTATAAATTTAAACAGGAGAAGGTGGTATTAATGGTGCTACTAAAATGACTTATTTTCATGTAATTTAGCATTTCTTTGTAGCCATTTTTCCCACAAAATATAATCCAATACAGATAGGCAGTTTATTGTACTACAAATTCACAGAGATCGCTTAATTTTAAATGCTTGGGGAACATTCTGTCAGATATTTTGTCACCAATTTCTAGTTGAGTTCCTTATCATTAGATGTAGAAGCCATAGGATTTAAATCCTCTGAGATATACAGCAATGTGTGTTATGATCTGTGTGTTGTCTATTTTGGTGAACATTTCATGAACACTTGCATATATATAGGACAGTCCCACATCTGTTTTCTCTTTTCCGATTCCTGCTCTAATACACATCCTAAGGATTGGGCTGTTGGAAACTGTGATACACAGACTTCTTCATACAGGAGAACTAGCCTTTATCTGTGTCTGAATCAAGTTTTCAATGACTTCTTCAGAAATCAGTTTTCCTCATCTCTGTTTGTGAGTTCAAAAGTCAAATGTAAATTGTTAAATTCTATAATTACTAAATTTGCCTACATTGTAGAGCATGGGCTTTTAAAAATATTATTTTTATTAGTGCCTATTAATTTTACAAAATAGTGGGATTCAACACACTGTCTACAAGCATGTACATAACACTCATATTTTGATTATATCCATCTCTCCTAGTATCCTTCCTTAAACCCATAGGTCATGATTTTCATTAGGGAGTTTTTTCTGCTCATCCTAGATTGCTTCCTTTTGGTGATGTGACCTCAAGTTGTTCAATCGTGCTATTTCCCCTGAGGGCATGTCTCTGGACATCGTGTTCTAGATGGTTATTATTCTTCTGGCATCTCTGGAGGCACGTAGTCTACCGTCGTAGTTAGAACGAAGGTCCCAGAGAGTTTAATTAAGGGATAAGTCACCTTGGACATGCAGTTAGGGAGAGATTCAACCATAAGTGCTGTGGTTCCAACACACATAAAGGTCCCCAGGCTTTTGCCCTTCCCTACAGGAGCATTCACAGGACTGTGTCCTCAGACATCAAACCACAGACCCAAAGCATGATCAAGTGGGGATTACGGATCCAATTTTCATGTCCTCCCAAAACCAAATGTTGCATTTGAAGGCAGGATGGTGCACTGTCATTATTTCACTCTTATTTTATAAAACACAATTTGCAAATATGCGCCTTAGTAACGCAAGATTCCTTTTCCCAATAAATTTACCCATTAAACATTAAAATGTTACTTCATATTGGTGTTTAGGCAAAATATTGCCAAAACTGAACTTTGGGTATTTCTTTTTTATAATCAAGAATCAGATTTCTTGAGTTTGCATGACATTCATGGTATGAAATTTAGAAGCCATAACAATTTAATAAAGTAACATTTTTTCTATAAATCGGATAAGTTATCTTCCAGGCAAGTATGGCGGGATTGGTGTGTGGAACCATTGCCAGGTGCCGCGATGCTGTGTGTGGTATTTTGCTCTCCGTATTCCCAGTGACAGCACCGGTGTGCGAAGCCTCTGTCATTTAGGACCAGGAGAAACCAGCAATGCAGCACCTGGGCTGAAGGACAGTCCGCCTATATACAGGTAACTCGCGAAGGATTCCCAGCTGTCAGATTCTGAAGTCGGGTTTACATTATGCAAGTACAGTAGATTTATCACGGTGGAATTCAACATCTTTTCAAACTTTATATGATTCTGATGCTCGGTTACACTATATTGCCCTTTGTCATTGCTAAAATATGCACAAGTTGATTCCAATCTTTAACTCTTCTGTGATCTCTTAGTATTATAAAAACCTAGAATAAATTTGCCTTCTCTGACATCAGTGTCCCTATCAACTAATGTTGAGTGTACGTATTTGTGAGATATTTGGTGTGCAGGTGTTTACACATCTCTTAATAGGATCAGCAGATTATCCTCTAAACATTGTTTAGAATATTAAAAATTAAAAGATGATGTCACATCTGTAGGAGTTAAATGAGTGACTTTAGCGCACAGAGTGTAATAAGTTCAGCAAACAAACTTTTGTATAAATTCTCAAGATTGGTGCATCGAGTAAGAAGAGGACGCAAGTTGACTTTTGTGCTTAATAAAGGAAGAAGTTCGTCTAGGAAGAGCTGAGAATTGAGGTGGCATCTTCCGTGAAAGAGGTGCGTATCAAAGGATAGATTTCATCCAGCATGCAAATATGCTGCCTAAATAGGAGCACAAGATGTTTAATACTGGATATGTGGGAAAACTGATGATGTAGGAAATGTGGGGGAAGTTGGAAGAGCAGTGTCCTCAAAAGGATGAAATCCACTGCGTGAACAGAGACACTGAACGTAATTAAGAAGAAGATGATCCATGTTTGTGCAGAGGAAGGGGGAGAATTTATGAAGTGAGATTGAAGAATATGTCAACAAACACTGAAAGCATAACTGTTATTTCTGTGATTATTTTCACTGGAGGTTGGGCCAGTGAATACGAACCCTACTAATGTATCATTTTGTTTGTTTCTCTTGCCCCATCTCCTTCTCTTTCTTCTCCTCTCCTTCCTCCCCTTCATTTCCCCTGCTCATCTCCCTCCTCAGCTTCGATCCCCTTCTCCTGTTAACAGTTTGCATATCGGTCTTGCTTTTTCCTGCACCAATAACACGGAAGTGGACCATGCTTTAGTCAAACACTTATACTTGTATATTCCCAATGCCCATAGACCCACACACAAACATTTACAATTGGATATGTGTGGTCTTTTATACTTGTTTTATACTATTATGATCTTATACATACTTTTAAGCTTATTTCTTTCTTATTCCACTGTAACTTGTAGAAATGTCTCTTAACCATAATCATTTAAATAGCTGTTTTCTATTTAATAGATTTTATATGCTATCTAGCTATAGTTTGTTTGAGCATTCATCTTTATATTTTTTTACCTTATTTATTTAATGCCATTAAAGTAATGCCACAAAACCATAGTGTACACATGTTCTTATTTACTGGAGGTTTAATATTCCTGCCACACATTCCAAAGTTCGTAATTGCTGTGATGAAAGGTATGTGTATTTTTACTTTTCATAGAGATGGAGAAATTGTGTTCCAAAAATTGTAAAATTCCAACTGCAAGAAAATGTTCTTTTCATTTTAACTATCTTTGAAGCTTTATCACATTTAATATGTGATGTTTATAAAATATTTATATCTGTTTGTTGTTGAATTCAGCTTTTTATCATATGCTTTTTGATTACTGAATATACTTTTTATGTTCCTTGTTTATATCCCTTGACCACTTTGCTATTGCCTTGTGTTTCTTTAATTAATTCCTTAAAGTTTGTTGTCTATTGCAGGTACTATTCTGGTTATGTTCTCTAAAATGCAAATCCTTTATCTAAATTACTTTTATGTAATCATTTATGGCACTGTTTCCTACATTGTTAAGCTATTTTAAAATTGCCAAATGTGTTAATTTGAAATTTCTCTTCTTAGTTGAAAGGATTCTTCCACGCCCATAAGTAGAAAAATCGTCTATATTTCATTACCTTGATGTATATGTAAAGTAAGTATTCCTGTCATTTTACATTAAATCTTTAATATATTTTTAGTTTTGATTTTGGAATTTTCTATTTGGACAATGTTATTAACAACCAGATGGAAAGCTAATTCTGGGAGAGTCAGTTTTCTTCTATGAAGAGTCATTATTCTGTATGTCTGTGGTGACTTATTTTGGTTGCCGTTAACTTGTGAGATCACTGAAGTTAGGGATATATTTCAAATTTGCATCATTATCCCTTTCAGTTCTGGGACATAATGATCTTGATGGCTATTTATGGGATGAAAAACAAGTTTTCCTAAAAGTTTATGGACTCAGTGGTAATAATTCTGTTTGTACATAATTTTGTCCTGAACAGTGACACTGGACACACAGAAGGACGTATGGAGCAAAGCAACAATGTGACCGAGTTTGTGCTCTTGGGGCTCACTCAGAGCCACCAAGGTCAGAAAATACTATTTGCTGTGTTCTTGCTGATCTACGTGGTGACACTGGCAGGCAACCTACTCATTGTCGTGACTGTGGTGCTCAGCCCAGCCTTGGATGCCCCACTGTTCATCTTTCTTGGCTACTTATCATTTATGGATGCCATTTATTCCACTACAGTTACCCCAAATTTGATTAAAAACTTACTATATGAGAAAAGAACCACTTCTTTCAAAGCTTGCATGACAGAACTTTTTGTAGGTCACTTATTTGGTGGTGTTGATGTAATACTCCTGGTTGTCATGGCCTATGACCGCTACGTGGCCATCTGCAAACCCCTGCATTATCTGGTCATCATGAACCAGCAGCGGTGTGTTCTACTGCTGCTGCTGGCCTGGGTTGGGGGTTTTGTGCACGCTGCACCACATGTTGTTTTTGTTTACAACCTTCCCTTCTGTGGCCCCAATGTCATTGACCACTTCATCTGTGACATGTACCCCTTATTAAAGCTCGCATGCACGGACACCTATGTCGTTAGCCTCACAGTGCTGGCCAATGACGGGGCGATCTGTGTGGTCATCTTTACAATCTTGCTCGTCTCCTATGGGGTCATTCTGCACTCCCTGAAGAGCCTGAGTCAGGAAGGGAGGCGCAAGGCCTTATCCACCTGTGGCTCCCACATCTCTGTGGTCGTCCTCTTCTTTGTTCCTTGCATTTTTATTTATGTGAGAACCCCCTCTACTTTGCCCATTGATAAATCCTTGACTGTGTTTTTCACCGTTATCACCCCTATGTTGAACCCTCTCATCTATACTCTGAGAAACGCAGAGATGAAAAGTGCCATGAAGAAGCTCTGGACTAGAAAACAAAGCTGAAGTTGTTTCACTTATATTTAATGGAGAGTTGGTTCTTCCAGGAAAGGCATGTGTGATTATTTCAGTGTGCTGAAATTTCCTTTAAGCTTAATAACTGAATAATAGAAAGCATATATTATGTGAATTCTTGTAACATTCCATATATATATTGATACTGGGAATTGAACTCAGGGTTTCGTGCTTGCCAGGCAGGTGCTGTACCTCTGAGCTATATCCCCAACCCCCCACATATATTTTTAAGGCAGTTAGAATTTGTTAGGAAAATATATATTCTCTTTTTTGTTGAAATGTTTCAGTTGAGACTATCAATTTATGTGCCATATTTAATGCCCTAAACTGATTTCACTTAATGAGACTTTTTCCATGGTTGTTGCAAAACAAAAAGTCACTCTTTTCCAGAATTATATGGAAAACCCAAAATATATATAAAAATCAAAATAGAAGATAAATGATAGGAATTAGGGAGAGAGATGTTTCTCACATAGTAAGGGGATCAGGACTTGGAGGGAGGGATGTGTTTGGGGATGAAAAAAAGAATGAAGACATGTTCCATGTGCGCACCAACTCCACTCAAGGAATGTAAGCGCTATGTACTGCAAACATGTACTGATAAAGAGATTTTAAAAGCATAAAAGAAGAATCGCTAATGTTTATGGCACATTTTGCAGGAATAAAATTATATTTATATATATTTTATTTTATTTCAGAACTTCAGAAAATAATGGTGGATCACATACATATTTGAAATGTCTATCTTATTTTTGTTTTGTAAGACTTTGTATATATAATTTTGTAATATTGCTAAGCAATGCTTGAAGAGGAATAATACTTTAGTTTCAATATAATCAGAAAGAGGCTATAAATTTAAACAGGAGAAGATGGTATTAATAGTGCTACTAAAATGACTTGTTTTCATGTAATTTAGCATTTCTTTGTAGCCATTTTTCCCATAAAATACAGTCCATACGGGTAGATAGATTATTGTCTTTCAAATTCACACAGATTGCTTAATTTTAAATGCTTGGGGAACATTGTATCAGATATTTTGTCACCAATTTCTAGTTGAGTTCCTTATTATCAGATATAGAAGCCATAGGATTTAAATCCTTTGAGATATACAGCAATGCGTGCTATGGTCCGTGTGTTGTCTATTTTGGTGAACATTTCATGAACACTTGCGTATGTATAGGACGGTCCCGCATCTGTTTTCTCTTTTCCGATTCAGGTTCTAATACACACCCTAAGGATGGGGCTGTTCGAAAGTGTTTTACAGAGAGTTTTTCGTACAAGTGAACTGGGCTTTATCTGTATTTGAATCAAGTTTTCAATGACTTCTTCAGAAATCAGTTTTCCTCATCTCTGCTTGTGAGTTCAGAAGTCAACTGAAAATTGTTAAACTCTATGATTACCAAATATGTGTACATGGTAGAGCATGGGTTTTTAAAAATATTCTTTTATTAGTGCCAGTTAATTGTACAAAATTGTACTGGAATTCAACACGCTATCTACAATCACGCATATGAGACTCATGTTTTGATCATACCCATCCCTCCTAGTATTCTTCCTTAAACCCATAGGTCATGATTTTCATGAGGGAGTGTTTTCATATTTTATTTCTGCTCATCCGGGATTGCTTCCTTTTGGTGATTTGACCTCTAGTTGTTCAATCCTGCTATTTCCCCCGAGGGCATGTCTCTGGAAATCGTGTTCTAGATGGTTATTATTCTTCTGGCATCTCTGGAGGCGCGTAGTCTACCGTCGTAGTTAGAACGAAGGTCCCGGCGAGTTTAATTAAGGGATAAGTCACCTTGGACATGCAGTTAGGGAGAGATTCAACCATAAGTGCTGTGGTTCCAGCACACATAAAGGTCCCCGGACTTTTGCCCTTCCCTCAGGTAGTGTCCCTACAGGAGCATTCACAGGACTGTGTCCTCAGACATCAAACCACAGACTCAAAGCATGATCAAGTGGGGATTACGGATCTAATTTTCATGCCCTCCCAAAGCCAAATGTTGCATTTAAAGGCAGGACAGGGCACTGTCATTATTTCACTCTTACTTTATAAAACATAAATTGTGAATATGTGTCTTAGTAATGCAAGATTCCTTTTCCCAATAAATTTACCCATTAAACATTAAAATGCTACTTCGTATTGGTGTTTAGGCAAAATATTGCCAAAACTGAACTTTGGGCATTTCTTTTTTATAATGAGTAATCAGATTTCTTGAGTTTGTATGACATTCATGGTATTAAATTTAGAAACCATAGCAATTTAATAAAGTAGCGTTTTTTCCATGAATCAGATAAGTTCTCTTTCCAGCAAGTATGGCGGGATTGGTGCGTGGAAACGTTGCCAGGTGCCGCGATGCTGTGTGTGGTATTTTGCTGTCCGTGTTCCCAGTGACAGCACCGGTGTGCGAAGCCTCTGTCATTTAGGACCAGGAGAAACCAGCAGTGCAGCACCTGGGCTGAAGGGCGGTCTGCTTATATACAGGTAACTCAGGAGCGATACCCATGTGTCATATTCTGAATTCAGATTTACATTACCCAAGTACACTCGATTTATCACAGTGGAATTCAACATCTTTTCGAACTTTATATGATTCTGATGCTCGGTTACACTATATTGCCCTTTGTCATTGCTAAAATATGCACAAGTTGATTCCAATCTTTAACTCTTCTGTGATCTCTTAGTATTATAAAAACCTAGAATAAATTTGCCTTCTCTGACATCAGTGTCCCTATCAACTAATGTTGAGTGTACGTATTTGTGAGATATTTGTTGTGCAGGTGTTTACACATCTCTTAATAGGATCAACAGATTATCCTCTAAACATTGTTTAGAATATTAAAAATTAAAAGACGATGTCACATCTGTAGGAGTTAAATGAGTGACTTTAGCGCACAGAGTGTAATAAGTTAAGCAAACAAACTTTTGTATAAATTCTCAAGATTGGTGCATCGAGTAAAAAGAGGATGCAAGTTGACTTTTGGGCTTAATAAAGTAAGAGTTTCGTCTAAGAAGAGCTGAGAATTGAGGTGGCATCTTCCGTGAAAGAGGTGCGTATCAAAGGATAGATTTCATCCAGCATGCAAATATGCTGCCTAAATAGGAGCACAAGATGTTTAATACTGGATATGTGGGAAAACTGATGATGTAGAAAATGTGGGGGAAGTTGGAAGAGCAGTGTCCTTAAAAGGATGAAATCCACTGCGTGAACAGAGACACTGAACGTAATTAAGAAGAAGATGATCCATGTTTGTGCAGAGGAAGGGGGAGAATTTATGAAGTGAGATTGAAGAGTATGTCAACAAACACTGAAAGCATAACTGTTATTTCTGTGATTATTTTCACTGGAGACTGGGCCAGTGAATATGAACCCTATCAATGTATCATTTTGTTTGTTTCTCTTGCCCCATCTCCTTCTCTTTCCTCTCCTCTCTCTTCTCCCCTTCATTTCCCCTGCCCATCTCCCTCCTCAGCTTCGATCCCCTTCTCCTGTTAACAGTTTGCATATCGGTCTTGCTTTCTCCTGCACCAACACCACAGATGTGGACCATGCTTTAGTCAAACACTTATACTTGTATATTCCCAATGCCCATAGACCCACACACAAACATTTACAATTGGATATGTGTGGTCTTTTATACTTGTTTTATACTATTATCATGTTATACATGCTTTTAGGCTTATTTGTTTCTTATTCTACTGTAACTTGTGGAAATGTCCCCCTGAGTACTTACATAACCATGATTATTTAAATGGCTGTTTTCTATTGAATAGATTTTATATTCTGTCCAACCATATCTTGTTTTAGCATTCATCTTTATATTTTTTACCTTTTTTGTTTAATGTCTTTAAAATAATGCCACAAAACCATAGTGTACACATGTTCTTATGTACTAGAGCTTTAATTTTCCTGCCATATATTCCAAAGTGTGTAATTGCTATGATGAGAGGTATGTGTATTTTTACTTTCCATAGAGATACAGCAACTGCATTCTAAAAATTATAAAATTCCAAGTGCAAGAAATTTTTCTTTTCATTTTAACTGTCTTTGAAGCTTTATCACATTTAAAATGTGATGTTTATAAATATCTTTTATTTATGTCTGTTGGTTGATGATTTTAGCTTTTAATCATATTCTTTTTGATTACTGAATGGACTTTTTATCTTCCTTGTTTATATCCCTTGTCCACTTTGCTATTGCCTTGTGTTTTTAAATTAATTTCTTAAAGTTTGTTTTCTACTTCAGGTGCTATCTCTGCTTCTGTTCTCTAAAATGTAAATTCTTTATCTGAATTACTTCTATGTAATTATTTATGGCACTGTTTCCTACATTGCTAAATTATTTCAAAATTGTCAAATGTGTTATTTTGACATTCCTCTTATTGCTTGAAAAGATTCTTCTATGCCCGCAAGTAGAAAAATCATCCATAGTTAATTAACTTGAGGTATATGTAAAATAAGTTTTCCTGTCATTTTACACTAAATCTTTAATATATTTTTATCTTTGATTTTGGAATTATCTATATGTACAATGTTATTAACAACCAGATGAAAAGCTAGTTTTGGGAGAGTCAGTTTTCTGTTATGAAAAGTCATTCTGCAGGTCTCTGATGACTGATTTTGGTTCCCGGTAGCCTGTGAGATCACTGAAGTTATGGACATGTTTCAAATTTGCATCATTATCTCTTTCAGTTCTGGAACATAATGATCTTGATGGCTATTTATGGGATGAAAAACAAGTTATCCTAAAAGTTCATGGACTCACTGATAGTAATTCTGTTTGTACATGATTTTGTCCTGAGCAGTGACACCAGACACACAGAAGGACGTATGGAGCAAAGCAACAATGTGACCGAGTTTGTGCTCTTGGGGCTCACTCAGAGCCTCCAGGGTCAGAAAATACTATTTGCTGTGTTCTTGCTGATCTACGTGGTGACAATGGCAACCTACTCATTGTCGTGACTGTGGTGCTCAGCCCAGCGTTGGATGCCCCGATGTACTTCTTTCTTGGTTATTTATCACTTATGGATGAAGTTTACTCTAACACAGTTACTCCAAATATGATGGTAGATTTACTTCATGTGAATAAAACCATTTCCTTCAAAGCTTGTATCAGCCAGCTTTTTTTAGAACACTTATTTGGTGGTGCTGAGATTTTGCTCCTGGTGGCCATGGCCTATGACCGTTACGTGGCCATCTGCAAACCCCTGCACTATCTGACCATCATGAACCAACGGGTGTGTGTTTTACTGTTGGTGTTGGCCTGGGTTGGGGGTTTCGTGCACGCTATACTGCACATACTTTTTGTTTACAACCTTCCCTTCTGTGGCCCCAATGTCATTGACCACTTCGGCTGTGACATGTACCCCTTATTAAAGCTCGCCTGCATGGACACCTACGTTATTGGCCTCACAGTGGTGGCCAATGATGGTGTCATCTGTGTGGTCATCTTTTCACTCTTGCTTGTCTCCTATGGGGTCATTCTGCACTCCCTGAAGAGCCTGAGTCAGGAAGGGAGGCGCAAGGCCTTATCCACCTGTGGCTTCCACATCACGGTGGTCGTCCTCTTCTTTGTTCCTTGCATTTTTCTGTATGTGAGACCTCCCTCTACCTTGCCCATTGATAAATCCTTGGCTGTGTTTTACACTGTCATTACACCTTTGTTGAACCCCCTCATCTATACTCTGAGAAATGCAGAGATGAAAAATGCCATGAAGAAACTTTGGACTAGAAAAGGGAAATGACATGACAGAGAACTGTGTCACTTGTGTTGTGTGAAGATAGTTGCTTCTTCCAAAGTAGACACACCTGATTATTTCATTAAACTAAGTTTTTGCTGAAGTTTAATAATGGTGCATAATGGCAAATATACATTTTAAGACTATAAGAATTTTTTTTTTATATGGGTACCAGTGGTCGAACTCAGGACCTTGCGCTTGCCAGGCGGGCACTTATGCCGCTGAGCTATCTCACCAGCCCCATAAGAATATTTTTGAAGAACTATTTTTAGTACAAAATGGTTCTGTCAAGATTATAGTTCTGTGTGCCACAATTAATGTTTATTTATAATGTATAAATGTTTATACATTTATTTTCTTAAGGGACGATTTCTTCATGATTCATATATAAGCAAATCCATCCTTTTTCAGAATTAATAATGTTCAAGATAAATTGGCAATAATACAATAAGAAATAATATGTAAATACTTGGTTTCTTCTATCACAAATTAAAAAACATTAATAGATCATATTGATTTGTGAAATATATATATATATATATATATATATATATATTTGTTTTGTGAGATACTTTCCATAATTTTATTCATATTGCTTAGCTCATTATGCTTGAAGAGGAATAATACTTCATTTTTAATATACTCATAAGGAGTTAAATGCAAAAGAAGGCAGTAAATGAATAAGAGACATATGCAAAATACAACTAAATGTTACTCTTCTTTCCAACTGGAAATCCTTTGAGTGCCTCGGGGGAGAAGCTTTGTTTGCTGTCATGTTTTCATACAGATAAAGGTGATCCTTTCATCTTCCTGTATAGCTTAGAATATCTGATAATGACTCCACTATTTTTCATTATGTCCTTCATTATATCCTTAAGTGTGTATGTTCTTCTAAAAGGGACCAGGCTCTGGTTTTCATATACCAACTTAGCATAATCCTTAATCCATAAAGTACAACTATGCAGTATAGAACTTGATAGCAGATAGTTGTCAAAGAAGATTTTGGGAGTACATGCTGTTTTCATTCTTATCGCTTTATTTGTGAATTACATATAATTAATTATTATTTTAATTACACACAGTACAGCATGATCATTCTATACTATCATACAATGTGTACTGATCAAATTAGTGTGGGTAACGTTTCTATGTTTTGAGACCTTATAAAATTTGATCAACAGGTAAAAAGTATACATAGTTATGGGATACAGCATGATGTTTTCATATAAATATACAGTGTGCACCGATCTAATCAGTGGAATTAATGGTTCCAACTCCTTGTCATCATTTTGTGTTTGGAGACTTTGAGCCTCTCTGCTAGTAGAATGAAGATTATTAGGTAGCAAAGATGCCAGAACATATGGTTTTATTGGATTGTAACCTCATTCATAACAACTTTGTGACAAATTCTTTGTGACTCAGCCTTAAAGTCAAATATTATCTATGTGTGATATAGTAGAAAACATATGGTCAGCAAAAATTCCTGTTCTTGCTCCTCCTGAAAAGCCTGGCATTATGGCAGTCAAAGGCCTTGGGAAAATCCATGTTTTTCACTGGTAAATCATGCTATCTGAATAACTCTGTATCATTATTTTTATCCTTATAATTATTTCATAGAAACTGATTATGTCATTTAATCTCTTTCCAAACATAAACATAGATTCACTGGATTGTATCAAGAGTTTGTTTATACCAGATTTCATGTAACTATGTCTTATGTTTTTGGACATGCAATTGATTTTCAAATTTGCAGTTATATTGAGTGATGAGTTAAAAGGCAGAAATGGCACTATTGAAGGGCCAGAACGGAGGAAGGCTGCTCACATCATGGCGCCTAGGAAATAGCGAAGGGAGGAGACAGTGCAGGCGATGCACTCTTCCAGGTCAGACCTAACACTTCCAACCAGGCCCCACCTCCTAAAAGCACATTTAGCTCTGAATTCCACTGATGAGTTTAGTTCACCCATGATCCCATCACATTCCCAAAACCCCCCTTCTGAACAGTGAGGCTTTGGGAGTCATCTAGATCTAAACCCTAACACTATGTTTATATAACTCTGGAAAAAATTAACCCAATTAGAAATTAAGCTGGCCAAACCCATTATATTCAGGTACAAAGAAACAAAATTTTAACAACTCAAAAATTAGTTACATGGATTTTTTTTCAGTAAATTAAGATGAAACAATAAAAAGACTTTATTTTGAAGATTTACTGTATCATTTATGTATCTGGCAAATAAAGCATGTATCTAATAAGGGAAAAGCTAGGATTTAATTTCTGGAGAAATCTAGTGATGCTAGAAGCACTACTCCAGTCTTTCAGTCATTCAATTGTTTTCTTCTGAAAGCCCCTTCCTTCTAATTAAAGGAACTTCTCACCTGAGGAACTTGAGTTCTTCAATCAAATTTTACGAGCAAAGAAAATATAACCAGAAATCTTATATTATGCTTCATATCTAAAATGTTTCCAAATTTCTCAAGTGCTCCTATATGGGGCTTGGTCCTGAGTGGATAGGTCACTGGCTGTGTGATCTTGAATGGTATACTCTTGTTTTCCCAGCTGCTCCTGTCTGCTTCCTGGATGCATGGCATGAACAACTTTCTCATGCTATACCCTTCTTCCATGGAGTTTCTGCCTGGAAGCCAAATGACCATAAATGAAATCTAAAACCATAAGCCAAGTTAATTCTTTCCTCCTTTAACTTAATAGGTTTGAGTATTTTGTTTGAGGAATGGGAAAGCTAACTTATACAGAGAAATGCACTAGAAGTGGGCTCATTACTGTTACTGTACCTTATCATATGTTCAGAATTCTGGCAGTTGGTTTGCCAAGGAAAATGAAGGGTAGAGAAACCGAAGAATGTTGTGAGCAGCACTTGTCAGACAACATTGCTCAAGAGTTCACAGACCAGAATGCAGAGAGTAGAGGCCGTGCTTGTGAGCTTTCATTTGGGAACATGATTTTATTGGAAGCTGGATTTGAGGGCATCCATGTTTTTTTCTGGCAATGAGTTTCTCTAGGTTTTCTCTAAGTTCTACATTTTGTGTGAGGTTAAATGTAAAGGTGGTAGACTAATTTATCCTGCAGAGGTTAATTTCAAAGCAACCTGACATTCAAGCTGTGGTGTGAGCAATGCTGGCTACTTTTAGCAAAATGTATAGTGAGCGACATGAGTAAATGCCAGAACTGAAAGATGTAAAAAAAAAAAACAGGCAGCTTGGCCTGAATCCAAGCTCTTATGAAACTGAGATCACTGAGGCTTCTGCTCAGATTTTGAAAGTTATCCTGTGTGAGCCACACCATGTGCACCATAGTGAGTGATGTGTAAAGCTTTGACAGTCAGCTGGAAGTGTTGCTGACCACAGTGCTCTCAGCTGTGTTGGAGAAGCTCATTTTCACAGCCTCTGGAGGCAAGGTAAGACCGCAGCTGCATATCTGACACTTCCTATTCCAGAGTAATAAACTGCCAACCTTAGCGATAGAACAGTTCTCTTAATTTGCAAGATTTACTACTTTGAATGTCTTTGTTCTAACTTGTCAAGGCCCTGCTCACTTTCATGGGCTTTTGCCTCAGATGTGCCCTCCACTTCCAGCACTCTTTGAATGGTTAAGGACCAGTAAATATGGGGAATACAGAGAAGTCTTTGTCTTAACTCCAAGAGAGTTCTGACCTTCCTGGACTCCCCACAAACCATATTAATTGTCTCTTTTATTTAAGCCTTTGCTGTCCACTTGTCATAGGAGATTGGGAGCCTGGTCAAGCCCCCAATAGAAGTGTGGAGGAGACTCAAGATAGCTGGACATACCAGAACATGGAATGTCCTACAACAAAGCTGCAAGCTACGTTCAGAGCCAGCCCAACGGAGAGGCCATGTGTCAGCAAACAAGGCCACAGGATCAGCGATGCCTAAATACTACGGAGGTCCTATCTCACCAACATGTGCCCAGATGCTGCATATGGGAGTACAGAACTTAGTATTTTTTTTTCTGCTGGATTTCAATTTTGTTTTGGTCAGATTCACTTCATTCTTCCTATTTCTATCTTTTGGAATGGGAATGTTGGCTCTGGGTCATTGTATGCTGGAAGGACTTTACTTTCCTTTTGATTTTTTTCAGGGGTTCATAGATAGCAGTTTGCCTTGAGTCTCAGAAGAACTTTTGGACTTGGTCAGCAATGCTGAAATAGCTAAAACTGGCAAATTAGAGATGGATGAAATGCACTTAATGAAATGAACCCTTGCCATTTGGGGACTCATGCAGAATGTTACGATTCAGCTCTATAGAGTTCCACAAAAAACAAAAAACAACAAAACCTTCACTTGTTGCGATATAAGGTCTGGTCAGAGGGGATGGTTCCCTGGGTGTAACCTGGAAGAGTGTGTTATTGTGTTATTGTATTACTAATTTGTTACAATATTTGGAACAAATTCAAGTGAGATAGTCTCTCCTGAACAGCTTTTATCCTATGAACAATACTGAGCATATAAACACATGTGTCCTCCAAGGAAATTTTTAATGGTTTTCTGATTTTGTCTGTGACCCAATGACTAGTCAAGAATATATTATTTAATCTCCATGTGTTTGTATAATTTTTGTGATTTCTTTTGCTATTTATTTCTAATTTTATTTCTCTTTGATCCAATAATATGCAAGAGATCATATTTAAATTTTTTTGGTATTTATTTAAACATGTTTATGGCCCAAGGTATAGTCTATTTGGAAGAAGTTCCATGTACTTCTGAGATATGTGTATTCTATTCTTAGATGAAACACCTGTAGATAAATCTGTTAAATACATTTGTTCAATACTATGTTTCATCTATAATATTTCTGTGTTGATTTTTTGTCTAGATGATCTATTTGTGCCCTGCTATGATTGTTTGGTATTTATCTGTCTTTTTTAATAGCTTTTGTTTTATTAGGAGTTGCACTGACATTTGGTTCATATATATTAATTACTTTATTGTCTTGTTGAACTGTTCCCTTTTACTGACCTTCTTTGTCTCTTCTGATCAGCTTTGGCTTGAATTCTACTTTTTCAGAAAATAGCATAGTAGCTTCTGCTTTGTTTTAATGTGGGTACTGGGAGTCGACCTCAGGACCTGGTGCTTGGCAGCAAGCGCTTGTGCTGCTGAGTGGTATCACCGGCCCTTTTTTTTTTTTTTTTCCTTTATATGGGTACCGGGAGTTGAACTCAGGACCTTGCGCTTGCCAGGCAGGTGCTTGTGCCGCTGAGCTATATCACTGGCCCCTGCTTCGTTTTAGTCTCAGTTGCTTGGTATGTTACATTCTATACTTTCACTTCCAGTCCATGTGTTTCCTTTTTGATGAGTTGTGTCTGTTACAGATAATATTTGGATGGGGCTTGTTTCCTTAATCCAAACTGACAGTGTGTTTTTTTGTTTGTTTTGTTTTTTAATTGTGGAATCAAGACCACTAACACAGCTATTACTTTAAGGCTTTTACTGAATCTTGTCATTGAAATATTTTTCCAGTGCTGATTTCTTTATTTTTTCCTTTTTTTTTTTTTAAAGCTCTTCTCCAATGTAGATTTATTATTTTCCTTTGGGCTCTTTGGTACTGGTAGCCTCCCTTGCTCTGTCTAGGTGTTGCTAAAGTATTTTCTGCAATGTGGGTTTTGTGGTTATGAATATTTTTAGGATTTCTTTGGTATGGAGAGTTTTTGTTTCTCCAGCAATTAGAATATAAAAATATTCATTAATAATTTTTTTCTTTTTTGGCCTGAAAAAATGTTACTCCAAGCTCTTCTGGCCATTGAAGTTTGTGGAGAGAAATTTGCCATTATTCTGATAGGCTTGTGTTTTAAGTTACTTGCTGTTTTTCTCTAACAGCTTTTTCAGTTTTTTATTCATGCTGAATATCTAGAATTTTGAATATAATGTGTCATGGAGGTGTTTTCTGGTCATGGTATTTCGGGTTCTATAAGCCTGAAAATTAAGTTCTTTCCCTACATTTGGAAATTTCTGCTATAATTTTGGTGAATGACTTCCTTATACTTTTTGAGTCCCTTGTAATCTTTCCTTTACTATGATAATTCTTTTTTTGTCATCTAGCTGCTGTTGAACCCAGCTTTCGTGGCGTCTTGTTCTTTTCAGGCTACTAAAAAGGGTGATTTATTACCTCAGACTTTACTTCAAGATCTGATACTCTTCCCTCACATTGGTTGTAATTTTTCTGTTTTTTTTTTTTTGTTTTTTTGTTTGTTTGTTTTTTGTTTTTTGAGACAAGGTCTGGCTATGTAGTTCAAGCTGCCCCTCAACTCACTATGTAGCCCAGGCTGGCCTCAAAAACTTGCTGCGATCCTCCTTCCTCAGCTTTCCAAGTGTTGGTATTACAGGTGTACATAACTATCCCCAGACACATTTGTTGTATCTTCTATCCATACTTTCAATTGAATTGTTTATATTCTGGATTTCTGCTTGGTTCTTTTCACAATTTCTGGTCATTTATAACTTGGATAGCCTTGTTTAATTCAGTCAGCTTATTTTTTGCATCCTATTTAAGCTCACTGAATATTTTATTATTAATATCTTTACCTGTTTAATTACATCCTCTTTAAGCTCACTAGACATCTTATTCATACGCTTGTTTTCATTTGTCTTGTTTTTTTTTTTTTTTTTACCTGTTCAAACATCTTAACCATTTGGTTTTTGACTTCTTTGTCTGTAACTTCTTCACTCCCATGCTTGTGAGATCGGCTTTCGGGATGATAGAAGCTTTGGGCTGCATCTTGTTACCATGTTTCCTCATGCGCCTACTGTTTTGTGAATTTAAACTAAAGTGCTAGTTAATTCTTACACTCCATTTCCCATATACAATCAACTTGCATATATATACCCAATGAAAAGTGGAAAGAAAAAGAAAAAAGAAAGCCAGAAAAACTCACAAAGACAAAAATAAAGGGTCTTCTCCAGGAGGACCACCAAGCAGCTTTCTGGTTCCTTCTTCAGGCACAGCTCTGTTATGTTTCATCTGTGTCCAGTGGGCACCATGAGCTGGATGTTTTTGTTTCTCTCTGACACATTCAGTTGTTTCTTTCAGAAGCTGGGCAGGCAGAGTGGGACTGGTGAAGCACCTGGACCTCCACTCCTCTCTGGGGCGGGGATAGGGAGAGGGCTTCTTTGATCCTTGTCCTCTTCACTCTAGGGTAATGCTTGAAGTTCTTTACATCTGTTCTCTCCACACTGCTTCAGGTGAGACACCACATGACTCTCACTGATCCCCCTGTTTCTCTTTGACACTCTGCACATTCTTAACTATCTGTCCACACCTGTCATAGGCTCTCCAGCCCACAAATTCAGTGGTATCTAGAGCTCAGAAGGGAAGGGCATTTCTGCCTGGACCTTAGGAGCATCCAGAAGTCAACAGGAGGGAGTTCACTGGGCTCCTAGCTCAACAGGCTGTAATGGACGGCAGGAAGGATCGTAAAGGAACTCTGGACTATGTCATATGGAAGACAAAGGTGAGGACAGAGTTCATCACAGGCCCAGAGCTTGGGGCAATAGTGTGGCAGTGTGTTGTGCCCACTCTGTGCTGCTCCATTGTTTCTTTTCTACCCCCAGATCACACTTGTCAAAGCCACTGCATGCCCATCCCCGCTTCCCTCTCCAAGTGCTGCTGGTAGTGATATCGTCCAGTGGGCATCTCAACACACTGCCTTCCAGTATTAGGGTTTTTTATTCTTCCTCTTTCCTGAGTCCCTGCATATCCAGTCGAGCATCTTCCCAGTGTCTCCAGTGCACTGTTAGCTCTAATCTGCTATGACGGTTTTCCTCTAGATCATCTTTTTATGAAAATAGGACACAAATGTTACTCTACCTGAGAAGCTCATAGGATTTCTACTTGGGAAGATAAGGAACATTTAGTTATGTTTCTGTGTATCACCTATGTTCATTTAGTTTCTTCCTTTATACTTGCCTCTCTGTGATTATTATTAAAATAAACAATCTTCCCATTCAATAACATACTAAATCATATGAATGAAATCATACATTTAAAGCATCTTACAAATACAAATATATATAGTTCAAAGTTGAGTATAATATATATATTAATACTTTCTGAACTTGTGAAAGAAGGAACCACATATTTACATATTGTTTCCTATTTTATTATTTCAATATCTGTCATGATATTTGGTAATTCTGAAAAAAATATAGCTTTATGTAAGAAACATAAGGATATTTTTGCAAAGTAAAAAGATTACAATATTAATTATGGCACATAAATCTATAGACTCAACAGCAACATTTTACACTAAAAATCATTTATTTTCCTAAAAAATTCTAGTAGTAAAATGTATGTTGATCATTGGAAGAATCCACATAATTAATATTTTCCATTGTGCACAGATATTAAGCCTGATGGAAAATTAGATATAATGAAATAATCACTGTGGCTAAAGAAGCAACAATTCATGGAAAATAAATGATACACTTCCTGCTACCTCATTTGTGTTGTTTCCTAGTCCAGAGCTTCTTCATGGCACTTTTCATCTCTGCGTTTCTCAGAGTATAGATGAGGGGGTTCAACGTAGGGGTGATAACAGTGTTAAACACGGTCAATGGTTTATCAATGGGCAAGGTAGAGGGGGGTCTAACATACCCAAAAATGCAAGGAACGAAGAAGAGGACGACCACTGCGATGTGGGAGCCACAGGTGGATAAGGCCTTGCGCCTCCCTTCCTGACTCAGGCTCTTCAGGGAGTGCAGAATGACCCCATAGGAGACGAGCAAGAGTGAAAAGATGACCACACAGATCGCCCCGTCATTGGCTAGCACTGTGAGGCCAATAACGTAGGTGTCTGTGCATGCGAGCTTTAATAGGGGGTACATGTCACAGATGAAGTGGTCGATGACATTGGGGCCACAAAAGGGAAGGTCGTAAACAAAAAGAATGTGAACCACAGCGTGCACAAAACCCCCAGCCCAGGCCAACACCAACAACTGAACACAGAGGCGTTGGTTCATGATGGTCGGGTAATGCAGGGGTTTGCAGATGGCCACGTAGCGGTCATAGGCCATGACAACCAGGAGTAAAATCTCAGCACCGCCAAAGAAATGTTCAAAAAAAAGCTGAGTCATGCAAGCTTCAAAGGAAATGGTTTTCCTTACATGGAGTAAGTCTATCATCATATTGGGAGTAACTGTGTTAGAATAAACAGCATCCATAAATGATAAGTAGCCAAGAAAGAAGAACATCGGGGCCTCCAAGGCTGGGCTGAGCACCACGGTCACGACAATGAGTAGGTTGCCTGCCATCGTCACCACGTAGATCAGGAAGAACACAGCAAATAATATTTTCTGACCCTGGAGGCTCTGAGTGAGCCCCAAGAGCACAAACTCGGTCACATTGTTCCTTTGCTCCATACGTCCTTCTGTGTGTCCTGTGTCACGTTGAGGACAAAATTATCTGCACATAGATTATTAGCAGTGACTTCATTAAATTTTAGGGTGATTTGTTCATTTTATAAACAGGCATTATGATTTATTATGTTTTAGAACTATCAGAGATTATAACAAGATAAGATTGACAAAAGCACGGTGCTCAACCTTAGAGATTTTGTATAGCATTGATGTCTGAAAAAAGAAACTAGGAACATGGAGAAAGGACTGATTAAGAAAGAATGACTACTCCAACTGATTCTTCATCTGCAAGCTAATAATTTTGCACATATGTATAACACCATAAAATGAATCAGCATTAAAGACTTTAAGTAAAAAAAGTTACTTATATATACTTCAAATAATAAAGAGAAGTGACTCTACACTCTTGAGGCAGAGGAATCTAATCAACTAATAATAAAAATCTCCAACACAGTTGCAATATCAAAGGATTTTAAGGCTGTATGTAATGATACCTTAAATAGACAAAAAATAGTTTGGGAAAGAACTTAAAATTAAATGACATAAAAAGAGTTAGTACCTAAAATATATGAAACCCTTTAAGAAAGTAATAAATAAAAGACAAGCAAATAGCAAATTGAGCAAATAATACAAATAGGCAAATAAAGGAAATATACACCCAAAATGACTATAACATAGGATAGGATGCTGAAGTCACCTGTAAACAGAAAAGGCCAAATGAAAAACTCCAGATATTTCAGATATGTCATACTTTAAAGCTGATGAATTGAAAGGGTTAGTAGAAATGGCCAGAGTACTTTTATAATTTTATAACTGAAATTTTATAATTTTTTGCAACATAATTTTTCAATCTCTTTTGGAAATAAAATTACATACACCTTTTATCACAACCATTTCACTCTTGGGAACTTACCACATAGATATTAAAACCCTTGTGCATAAGGACATATGTACAGCAGGTTTTGTGCCATTATTTATAATGGCCTTAGACCAAAACATAAAAATAAATTTAAGGTGGATGCTAATAAAGAAATTGTTGAGTACGAAATCTATGAAATTGAAAACAGACGTTTAAAAGAATTACAGTAATATCAGTACTGTATTCAGAGAACTTCACAAGTTACTGTGAAATAAGAAAGAAATAAGCACAAAACTACATACAACATGATATTAACAGGTAAAAATAAAAACACCACATACGTATCCACTTATAAATGTATGTGGTAATACGAGCATGGGGAATATGGAAGCATTCATGTTTTGCTGTGAACATGGGTGATATTTTGATATTTATGTAGATAGAAGCCAGGGGTTGTGTGTAAAAGATTGAAATGATAGGAGTGGAGAATCCAAACAGAGAGGAGAGAAGAAAAAAGAACAGAAAAGGGAGGGAAGAGGAGGAGAGGGGAGTGGGAGGGAGGGAAGAAGAGTGAAAAGGAGGGAAGGGAAAGGGAAGAGAGAGGGGAAGTGAGGGGTGGGGATGAGAGAGGCAAGAGGAGGAGTGGAAAAGGGGGAGGGAGGGAGAGGGGAGGGAGAGGAGAAGGAGAGGGAGCAGAGCAGTAACAGGCGACGAAAGGAAGATTTAACACAAAGAAAGAAAACATCACCACAAGAAGGATCAATATTCACCAGCTCAGTTCGCTTCTGAAATGATCCTAGTAATGCCAATTGTTCTCTAAGTCTCTGTTAATTCTTACTTCACTCTGACTTCATAAATTCTGCCCCGCTTCCTTTCATAAACATGGATTATCTGTCTTCCTAGCTCTGTCCCATGTCTATGCTCATGCGGTAGATTTCATCCTCTTTGTAACTCTTATGGACATGGCTCCTCCAATTTTCTCTTCCATTTCCTACACCAACAATTTTCCTCCTTCGCATACACCGTGCTGTCAGCCATGTATGTACTATTTCTCTGTTAAAACAATCTATCCTTTGACCCTACACTGCTTTTAAGCAATCATTCCCACTCAATTATTTGATCCTCTTGCACAATGTCCTTCTGTTTATTAAGTCCAGCGGTCAGTTGGAGTCCTCTTCTCATCTGATTCACTGTTACAATTCACTAAAAGCTTGCTCACTCAAATATTAAGCTAGATTCTCTAAAGACACTCATTCAACTTCCACAGATGCTACCTTTTAATTTTTAACAATCTAAACAATGCTTAGATGGTAAGTCTGTTGATTCTATCTAGAGATTCACAAACACCTGCATACTAAAAATCTCTCAAGTAGTTACACATTAAATTGATTCGTAAGAACACTGATGTTAGAGAAGGTAAACTTATCAAGGTAAACCTATGTGCATATATAACATAAAGCCTACTTCAGAATCTTACATAAAGATACTTCTCCTGGGATTTTGGTAATATCAAAATATCCGAGAAGAGTATAAAAGTTTGGAACCAAGGTGCATATATTTTAGCTGTCGCAAAGGACCTCCTGATGTAATTCATTATCAGAATCACATAGAGCTTTTATAAGTTTATGAGTTTTTATATCACCAAAGTAGTACTTACATAATGTAAAGCCTAGTTCAGAATCTTACAAATAAATACTCCTTCTGGGTTAGCTGTGTAAGGGGGCAGTCATTCTCTCCAAGTTGTAGATTTTGGTGCTCTCTCCTTGGTCCTGAAAGATCACAGCTTTATGCTCCCATAGCAACTGTAGGAACACAGAGAGCAAAATCATGCATGCACCAAGGATGCACCTTGAGATGTTTCCATTCTAATTTTGCCCATGCTTTCAGGAAGGTTGATTCATCAAACTTTCCATAAAAATTACTCTTTAGTTTTTTTTTTCAATTTTTAAAATCAATACCAAGAATGACCTATAATATCAAGAAATCTAAATCTTGATTATAAACAAAGAAATCCCAAATCTACGCCATTGGCAAAATTTGCCCTAATAATAAACAAATATTAACAAAGCATTTTTAGGGTTAATAACCCTGAATTTTGTTTAAGAAAGAATCATGAATTGTTAAGACGCATATTTACAATTTGTGTTTTATTCACTGACAGTGAAATAATGAAAGAGCCTTCAAAATATTTTCACTCTCAGTCAGGTATACTGGCCTGGCTACACAGAGCATGCTTAAATTTAATGTTGACTGAAGGACGGGGAAAGATTTGATCCCCATCCTACCATGCTTTGCTTCTAGTAGTGCAATTCCTAAGAAAACAGTCATGTGAGTACTAGTGTAGACAGGCTCTCTGGGGCAAGGGCAAAGGTCTGGGGACAATTAGTCTGCATTGGAACCACAGCACATGTTGTTGAATCATTCAGTTGCTGCATCTCAAAGGCTGAGTTTCTTTAATTAAACTCTTTGGGACCCTGGTCATAATGCTGAGGGTAGGTGCTGCACCTCCAGAGATGCCAGAAGGATAAGTTTTGTAGAGATGTAGTCTTGTGGGGAAATATCATAACTGAACAACTTGAGGTCCAATCACCATGTCTTGGCAGTAATGAAATGTGTAAAAAATGCTTTTTCTAAAACCATAACCTATGGGTATGAGAGGAACTATAAGGAGACAGAATGGTCAAAATATATTATACACATGTAAGAAAATCCCAATGTTATGTAAAAACAAGAATTTCTTAAAGTACTGTATTTAAGAAAATCCCAATAGTATGTAAAATTAAGAATAACTTCTAAAAGTACTATATTAAAGAAAATCCTAATATTATGTAAAAATAAGAACTAAATGTAGTATAATTTTTAAAAACTCATGTCCTACATGAAAGTGAATTTGGTGAGTAAAATATTTAACCTGTGACAGAACAAGTCTTTGAAAACTTTTAGTGTTTGGCATGTGGAAAGCCAGTTTTCCCAGCACCATTTATTAAAGAGGCTATCTTTCTTCCAGTGAACATGTTTGGCCCCTTTGTCAAAGAAGGGTGGGTGAGTGTGTTTGGAGTTGTTTCTGCATCTTCTAATCTGTTCCACTGATCCTCTTCCATCTGTTTCTTTGCCAGTACCATGCTGTTTTATCGCAATAGCTGTAGTATAACTAACTAGGACTAGAGGTCCCACTTGACCCAGCTATTCCCCTTTTTGGTATCTTCCCAAAAGAATTAAAAGCATTGTACCACAGTGATATATGCAAACCCATGTTTATAGCGGCACAGTTTATAATAGCTAAATCTTGGAAATAGCCCGAATGCCCATCAACCGATGAATGGATAAAGAAGATGTGGGTTTTTTATATAATGGAGGGCTACTTGGCCATAAAGAAAGATAAACTGGAGACATTTTTTACTAAATGGATGAATCTTGAGACCATACTCAAGTGAAATAAATCGGACACACACGTGTAAATATTGTATTGTGTCACTGGTGTGAGAAACCAAAAGTAGAAATAAGAACCAAATTGTACAATAGAGATGGTGAAATAGGAAGAAATTGTTCAAAAGGAAAGGGGATCTAGGAAGGGAGAGGGGGAAAGGAAGGAGGGAAAAAGAAAAAATGAGAAAAAAAGGGTGAAATGGAAACAAAGCTTTGTAAATACGGAGGAGAACTTGAGTCAAATGCAGATAAAGACTGGTTTGCCCCTATAAAACAAAGTCTTGTATATCGCATAGTTTCAAAGTGGTCAATTATTATAATGTAAATTTGGAAAGGAAAAGGAAAAGGGAAAACAGATTACACTACATATCTGTAAGTGTTCCTGAAATATTCAGAAAAATAGATAGTGTACGGAGCTATAACATACATTACTATACATCTCAAATGACTTCAATCATAGGGAACGCATATCCAATAGTACTGAACTCAACTAAAGGTTGATAACAAAAATACAGCTTAATTTTTCAAATTATTTACAAATTAACTAACGTACCTGAATTTGAAACACAATAATCAAATGGTCAGTCTCTACTGGAATATATTCTGCAGGTAAAAACAACTACAAAGAAAGGTTAAACTGCATTGCAAAGTAATCGTATTTGAGTAACATCATTAAATTTTTTTCTGTTTTTAACTTTTCTTTGGCCTTATTGATGTATAATTGAAAAATAGGAATCACATCTACTTAAGGCATACCACTTAACGTTTTGATATACGTATACATTGTTGAATGATCACAACAATTAAAATAATTAACACATTCATCACCTCAGATATTGAATATTTTCTTCTGTCACTTATTTTTGTGATTAAAACATTTAAGTTTCATCTTTTTAGCAAATTTCAAGTGTCCCATACAGTTATTTGAGCAAATTTCAGGTGCACGATATAATCATAATCGCTATAGCTACCATGCTATACATTAGAATGTGGAAATCATTTATCTCATGTATCCAAACTTTGTAGACTTTAAAAGCACCTAGAAAGTGCTGAGGCTGCTTATAGCCTTTGCCTTTTTCTTCAGAATCTGACAAGCACATTTTCTTTGCTAGGCATTATTTGTCTTTCTGTCCTTGACTTGTATAACTTATAATACTCTCTAGAGTCACTTATTTTGTCTTAAAAGATGGTATATCATTTTAATTTAATGCAAAATAATATTTGTTTTTTATATACCTTATATTTTACAACATACACATTAGATAATTATTAGAATTTATATATCTATATACATATGTGTTATATATAATAATGGATTTATAATCATATATTGCATGTGTCACATTTTATTTATCCATTCATTAAGTGATAGACACTTTGGGGGGTTTTGTTGATTATTGTGAGAAATGCTGCAATGAGAATGGAAGTGAAGGTCTCTCTCTTATATTTTTTTTTAATGTGGGTACTGGGAGTTGAACTCAGGACCTTGTGCTTGCCAGGCAGGCGCTTACGCTGCCAAGCCATTTCACCAGCCTGTGAAGGTCTCTTTGAGATTCAGTTTTATTTCTTTTGGACAAACACTTAGAAGTAGGTTTGGTGGTTGAGGTAGTAGTTCTACTTTTAATTTTGGGGGGACTCTCCACACTCTCTTCTATAATAACTGCACCAGTTTAGATTTCCTGCAACAGTGTAGAAGGGCTTCTTTCTCTGCATTCTCACCAACATTTATTATTTTTATCTTTTTGATAATACATATTTCAATAGATGCGAGGTAATATCTCCCCGTGCTTTTGATTTTTTTTTTTATGTGGGTACCGGGAGTTGAACTCAGGACCTCAAGCTTGCCAGCAGGCGCTTATGCCGCTGAGCTATGTCACCAGCCCTACTGGCTTGATTTGGGTTTCCTTGACAATTAGTGATATTGAGTACCTTTTCACACACCTATTGGTCATTGCATGTTTTCTTTCAAAAGTTTTTATTGACATACTTTACTCATTTCCTCTTTTTTCTTATTTATTTCTTTTTTCTTGCTATCGAGTTGCTGATTTTTTATATTCACAGTATATGAAACATGAACACAGGGCAGTACAAAGGAAAAGGAACATAAAGAGGGAAGCTTATTGAAACAAAAATATATAGTAAAAAAATAACTCACACAAATAACCAAAATTTATACCAAAATTTAGGGAAAAAGTCAGCCCATAGCAGAAAGAAGGAAATAATAAAGATTATTACAGTGACAAATCAAGTACTAGCTAGTACAAAAGCAACAGAAAAAAAATCAATAAAACAATATGTTTTTTTTAAAGGACAAACAAAATTGACCAACGCTAGATGAATTAAGAAAAAAAGGAAAAAATTTGAAGAAATAAATTCAGGAGCGCAAGAACACACATTACAACAGATGCCTTCAAAAAAAGATAAATATCATCAGGGATTATCTGGTACAATTATATAGCAAGAAATTGACATGTATTCAAACATTCAATAAAACCAGCACTAGAAACATCACACCTAACAAGACTGAATCCAGACAAAATAGATGGCTTCAGTAAATCGCTAAAACAAAAGATTAAATCATAGTCAAAAACCTCAGAGGGAAAGGTCGAGGAGAAGATGTGCTGTAGGGCTATGTGCTGTAATGTGCAGAGAGTACACAAATACTGTTGAAGGAAATTAAAGAAACTCCAAATACAAGATTTACCACAGACATGCATGTGAAGGCTCACTCTCATCTAGATGTCAGATCGTGACAAATTGATCTATAGATTCAAATTGATCTATAGAAATCCAAAACAACCGATTGATTTTTTGTACAAATTGACAAGCTGGCCCAAGGATTTTAGGAAAAGATTAAATAACTAGAATATTCACAACAGTTTTGAGAAAGAACAAAGGTCATTGTTTCACATGAGAGATTTCTACATACAGCAGTAAGTGTAGTGCTGGAGAAAGGATACTTGTGTAGATCAGCGAAGCAGTCCGGAAATAGGATGAAGTCCAGAAATAGACTCAAAACCTGGATGACTTTTTTCAGAAGTGCAGAGGCAGTTCAGTGGAGAACTAGTAGTCTTTTCAGGAAATGGTGCTGTGGTGATGGGATATCCATCTGCAAAATGTGAACTTTGATCAGTAGTTTACACCATCAACAAAGTTAAACCTAAATGACTCAGAGACATAAATGTGAACCCTAAAATTACAAAAGACCTAAAAGGGAACATCAGAGAAAATTGTTGTGATTGTTGTGTCACACAAAAATTTTCTGGCAAACTATGACTGACAAAAGAATGAAATTTTTCATTTTTCTGCATCAAAACTGACAAATTCTGCTGCTCAAATGCTTTGAAGAGAAGGTAAAGACAAGTCACCGATGGGGTAAAATATGTGCAAATCATAAAGCTGTTAAAGCATTTGTTTCCAGCATATATAATAAACTTAACTTTCTATAGTAATAACTCAATAGAAAATGTACAAAGTGCTAAGAAGTTTTAAATTTGTAATTAGTGTGTTCTCAAAGCACAGCAATCGTATTCAGCGTGAGGAACTGATTCACACAGTGTCACCTCCTGACCATTTTTCCTCCCCCGTCTCCTCCTGCTCTCCCCTCTCTCCTTCCCGACCCCCTTCCCATCTCCACAGCTGACCTCCCAGTTTCTTAACATGGCCCTTTTATTTTGCGCTGTAAATTATTTTTATTTGGGGTCTCTCATATTAAAGAAACCTTTTGCAGCTGACTGGTATCACTTAGTAGTATGGTCTCAAGATCCACCCATTTTCCTACAAATGACTCAAATTTATCCTTCTCTAATGTGGGGGCATTGGCCAGAGGCATGTGTGAGATGGATATGCAGAGGTAAAGGACTTTTTAGGGCTACATGCCCAAAACCTCCCCAAATGCATGGTTAGAGAGTAAAAGCCTACAGGGCACAAATCCAATTAGGATCAAAACACATTGCCTTAAGGAATGAATGCCCTGGTCCTCGTCCTCCCCATACTCTGATTTATTATTTTGATTACTAAGGTCAGTCATGTAGCAGACCACTCTGTCATTACCCTGTCTTTCCTATTCTCTCCACGAATTCCTGCACAGGTGTCCTTCTTTGTCCCTTACCCTTGCTTCCTGGACCTATCACTAAAAAGCCATAGAAACCTCAGTTCGGGGCTGTCCTTTCTCCTGAGCCTCTCTCATGCTGATGGGTCTCGGTTAAGGCAGCTCTTCTGGGCCCTCTTGGAAGTTGAACTACACATGGACTCCGAGTCGTCTTTTATCCTTTGCACCGTGCCACGGCTGTGAACTGAGACACTCTATAAGCTGAATGGTACATTTTCTTTATCCATAGAATGGCTAAAATTTTAAAAATTCATTAACACCAAATTTTGACAAAGAGGATCCTTGACTTATGAACTCAAAGCATGCACTTTGATCCTCTACCTTTTCCTCTTCATACCCCCTTCTCTAACAAACTTCTACTTCAACAGTTTTCCACCTACTTTTATGTCATGTTGCTTAAACATATCTTTATTTTTCTAGGCTTCTTATATGAGAAAAAGAATTGCATGTTTAACTTTTGAGTCTGACTAATCTCACTTAACATGATGGTCTCCAGTTCCATCTATTTTCCTGCAAGTGACATGATTTTATTCTTTTTGGTGGCTGAATAATACTCCATCATACATATACACATTTCTTTATCCATCCCTCTGGATAGCTATCACAATAGCAACCTAGGTTGTTTCCATTGCTTAGCCATTGGGAATTGTGAATAAACATGGATATGCTGAAGAAGTAAAGCATACAATTTAATTCAGAAAAAAAATACAGTAGATAATTCAAGCTGAGTTTTAGTTCCTTTGGACATTATTACAATTTTTTACTACTACTACGTTACTTCAAGAATAAAGCCCTTTGCGCTCTCAAGAGAAAGCCTGCTTGTTTCCAAAGAGCACGTCTCTTGGCAGACTGTGAATTTAATTTGTTTTCCCTCAGGCTAAGGCATCCATAAAAGGTTCCACTCAGATTCTCAGGCTTGCATTTGTGGCTTCTAGAATATTCCACATGATTGATAGGCGAGACCCAAAAGGCAGGTTTCACTCACAGGCAGGCAGAGGAAGAGCGTCTGCTGCGGGGTGGATGGGGGTGGAAACTAGGGCTGTTTCCTCCTTTGTGGTGTTTTGAATATTCCTTCCCTTAACTAAACAGTTCGTCTTGTGCAAGTCAGTGTGTATTAACCCTTGTACTTCGCAACCTTTTCTTTTCACAGTAGAGGTTTGCAGGTGACTTGGCAGTCGGCCACACTTTCTTGGGAAGACCTACGTGTTTTTCCCGTAGGGATTGCTTATAGGAAGAACCTGTTTGGGGGATATTACTTCATTTGAATTTGTTGCAAATAGTCTAGCAAACTAAACTACTCAAAGTGATTCTGCAGAAGAGTCGTAGATTGTATCTGTTCGTATAAATGGGAGACTTATTCCTCGGGTGGAACGACACAAGAGCTTTGTGAAAACTGAAATTCTGTCCAAGCTGGAGTGTGTCATCTGGTGTCAGGTCTGGAGGTGTCATGCGTCCTCGTTATACTGTCATTGCTTATATAATTTGGTAGACATTCTCAAGTCCCTGCGATGATATTGGAGAGATATAGGGACACATTTGTATGGAAGAAGGGAGGGGTTTTAGGAAGTTGCCACTTGAATGGCTGAAAGACTGAAGAGTTTTGCTCCTACTTGTGAAAATCTTCCATCATTGACTGTTCCAAGAAATTGAATCCCAGTTTCCTCCTTGTTAGATACATAGCTCACTGGCCAGGCAATTAAAAGTGCTTGTACATCCTGAAAGCAAATCTTTTTGTTGTTGTTGTTACTTTACCATAATTGACTGACAAGTGAAATTTTCTCACAATTAATTTTTGGTTGTTAAATATTTTGATTATGCATGCCATCAAATATATTTTACCGTGAAATTTTCCGCTAGTTAGGTCAATTTTTTACATAATAGGACAAACATGCAGCTTTATTTTTCTATGAAGATGTTTTCCTAGCAGGTGAGAATTTTAAACCACTTTGTGTTATAAATATTGACATTATATTTAAATATCTTTATGTGTCTTTAAATGTCATGAAGTTGTATTCCAGCATTTGCTTTGTTCGGTACAGAGCATAATAGGTAGGCATATCAACAATATGATAAATCCTGCAATAAAGTTTCTTTTGATTTCTTCACTATGATTGAGAAAAAAATACGTAACTAATTTTAGTGTTACTGAATGTTTTGTTTATTTGTTCTACCAAATAATGGGCTGATTAGATCACATTTACATAGTCATGCAAGCGCAGCATGCTTGTTGTTCCATGAAACAATTCTTCCACCGAGTGAGAATATTCAAGGACTTTTATACAGTAAATATTATTTAAACATCTTTATATCTAGGCATCTGAATTATACAACTTAACACTTCTCTGAGAAATTGAGGTAGTGGGGAGCCTTTTCAGAAATATGAAGACTGTGAAAACTTAGAACTATTTCTAGACACATTGATCAGCCTCACATTTTCATTGTTTTATGATTGCATGGAACTACATGAGACATCCAGTTATCCTCGGTGAAAGAAGCCTTGGTTTTCCATACTCAGGACGAGACCCAGAGTGTGAGCTCATAAAACACCTGACAATGGATACTAGCTGGAAATTCTTGTGACATATTGAAATGCAGCGATGTGTTACATTCTCACTGGAGGTATCTGAATTGGACTAATAAAGCCAGCAAAACATAGAAATTAATTGCAGCATACAAAGTATATTTAGTTTTACCATTACAATTGATAGGTGTTTATTTTCCATTTTGCCAAATTGGACAATTGGTACATATTACTTGTAAAACAAATAAACCAATAGATTTATTCCCTTTGTTTATAGGATGTTATATTTTGTACAATATATTAAAAAGAAATACAATTTCTTTTAGGTATATATTTGAATTAGAAAATATAAAATTACATATCATATCAAACATGCTAGAATGTAAATGAATAAATATCTATTATGCTCTGGAAGCTTTAATGGACTTTTATAAGTAAATTTTGAAATTATCCCAGCAAATATGTTAGTACTTATAAATACAGAAACCCATGCCCAGAAGTAACTCACTTACTGTCACCTACAGAATCTTATAAAATTTTTATTGTAAAGAACCATATATAATATTATTACTATAAAAATAAGAAAGTGTGTTTTGAAAATTAGACTGCTGGACACACTCTTTTACTCTTCAATGGGTGTGATTTTTTTTTTTTTCGGGGGGTCCATAGCTTCAACAGTGGCGCATCTCCTGAATCTGATGGAAGTTCTGTGAGTGTGACGTGTGGAAATTTCCTCATAGCTGGCTTCTGAAGATACTTCAGACTCTTCCTGCACGTGTCTTCCTCCACCTTCAAGTCCATGTGCATGGAATTCTCTTGCTTCTAGCCATGATACATTTCTTTGCAGGTAAATATTGTTAGTACTCATACATAATAAAATAGGTAATTCATAAAACATACAATTTTAATCTATACCCCAGAAAAGGTTTCATGATCTGTAAGTGTACTATTCTTTATATCCTGAACTATGTTGATAATTCTGATTAAATTGTCAGAGGTCAAGGCTTACAGTGAAACACTGAAAAACAATAAGTATGCTTTTTCTTTTTTTTAGATTTTATCAGATGTCCTATAATGTTCTAGGCACTTTACATGTAATAAAAATAACCTTAAGAAATAGATGCTGCAGGTATCCCCATGTTAAAATGATGAAATGGAGATACAGGAACATTTATTAAGTTGGCCAATGTCCCGTAGAAAGTAAGAGACTAACCAGGTATTGTGACACAAGCACCACAGCCCAGCGGCACATCGCTCAGGATGTCTTGGGTCCTGCTTAGGGAGACACTGAATGGAAACTCAGAGTCATTATTTGGCCACCGTCAGTGTTGCATCTCAGCCAGCTGCAGGTTGGCATTTTTGAAGTAATGGTAATAAGCTTGCAAATTGCTATTTTCTGGTAAAATATGAAAAAAGGTAAAATGTCTGCAGAGTAAGAAGCAGTAGGCCTGCCTTGATAGTGTTGTGATGAGTTGGGGTGGAAAGGATTCTGACCTCATCTAATTCAATTCTTTTATTTTTCAATGTGCTGAGAAATATTTGTAATTATGTTTAGAAAATCACTCAAATCCATGCCTTTTTGCTGAGTATAGGTGGACTTTTCCCTTGAGTAGACTGCTTTTCAGAATCTGCACACTGCAATTCTATTTTTAAGCATTCTCAGTATGTAGGAAGTCTTATATACAACACCATGTCACACTATGCTCCACCTCTCCTTTCATTTTCTATTTTTCTCCTTCATTAGTACCTACCTTTTAGAGTCCTGAACTCTAAGAGTCCTGAAAATCTAATGCCAGCAGCTAAAGCAGTAGTTGTTTATAGTCATGAGTTCATTCAGTTTAGTTAAAAAATATCTGCTGAAAATCAGGATGGAGAACACAAATTTGCTAAGAATTTGATATAGTCAAGGATGAAATGGACAGGATTATAGGTCCTGAAAATGGAAATCAAGATTCAAATAAAGTAATTGCTATAGACAGCAATGTGCTAAATATTTTTGTAGTTATTTAAAACAGTTCAAAATCGAGTATCTTGAGATTCAATGAGAGATTCACCAAGAATAAATGTCATTTGATACAGGAAAGGTGGCTCATCTAACGTGCGGTAGGATGCAATAGTATTCAGTTGACTATTCCAGAAGAAGAGATATTTTTGGTGCAATACAGAGCATGTGGTAAAGTTATTCCACACAAATGCTACCAACTAAAATGACTGACTCTATGTTAGCTTATATAGCTAGAATTTATTGTGGCCAGGAGAGTACTGTACATTTCTTTGCATTACGAGCAGTTTCACTGTTTGTATTGCTGACCTCTGTGTCTCTACATCTTTGAAAGAAATAGTTAATAATTCAAGGCACAAAATGCACACCCCAAAGTGAATTCACGCATTCTAGGTTTTGTGCCTCTGATGCAGCCCATCAGAGATCAGGCTTCATGGCTGATAAAACTAAGTTTACTGAATGACATTCTATTTCTTAGGTGGAAGAGAGCAGACCTATAAACACCATGTAGCTAATTTCTCCAAGATATGGAGACTACAAATATAAGCACTTTATTAAAAACCAGACGGTCCCCTTTATTTTCATAAGAATTTTGTACGTATTTATGAAGATGATTCTGTATTCTAGTACATCGTTTTGGGCATGGACTAATTTCTCTCTCTTCATACTCATATTATGCATGATCTGTATATAATACATCAAACTTAAGAGAGGTACGACTTCAAATTTAAACTTAAAAAATAACTGGGAGGTCAATAAAATGTAAATTGCTTACCTATAAAAAGAGAGTTAGTAATAAAATGACCTTTGGGTTTTTACTACTCTTCTCTATAGACTATAATCTAGGATGAAGAAATAGAAGAATTAATAGCTGGCCGCCTGAACAAAATCATTTGAGGAGGAACAGAATCATCAAGAGAAGGTCTGTTGGCATTCTTGGAAGAAGAATTAAAAACAACATCAACTAAATGTTTACTGTGTGTTCACCACTGCAGAAGATATAAGGAGGAAGACTGCTCTATGACAGAATACAATCAGGGTCCTATTCACAGTTCCCTGACAGGTCCTGCTGTCCTCACTGCTCCTCTCTGAAACAAGCCTTCTGGACTGAATGGGACACAGTAGCAGTGTCACAGAATTTGTCCTCCTGGGCCTCACTCAGGATCCCAACGAACAAATCGCATTATTTGTCATGTTTTTACTCATTTACACTGTGACAATGCTGGGCAACCTGCTCATCGTGGTGACTGTCCTCACCAGCCCCTCCTTGGACTCCCCAATGTACTTCTTCCTGGCCTATCTGTCACTCATTGATGCTGTTTATTCCACTGTCTTCTCACCCAAGTTGCTTATAGACTTGCTTAGTGATAGGAAGACCATCTCCTTCCCAGCCTGCATGGGCCAGCTCTTTGTAGAGCACCTATTTGGTGGTGCTGAGGTCTTCCTTCTGGTGGCGATGGCCCTTGACCGCTATGTGGCCATCTGTAAGCCTCTGCACTATTTGACCATCATGAATCGACAGGTTTGTGTCCTCCTTCTGGTTGTAGCCTGGGTTGGAGGTTTTGTACACTCTGTGGTTCGACTTGTGTTCTTGTCTGGTCTCCCCTTCTGTGGCCCCTATGTCATTGATCATTTCGTCTGTGACATGTACCCATTACTGGAGCTTGCGTGCACCAACACCTACTTTATTGGCCTCACTGTGGTCGCCAATGGTGGAGCCATCTGCATGGTGGTCTTTATCCTCCTGTTCATCTCCTATGGCTTCATCCTAAACTCTCTTAAAACTCATGGTCAGGAAGGGCGGAAGAAAGCCCTTTCTACCTGCAGCTCCCACGTCATCGTGGTTGTGCTCTTCTTTGTTCCCTGTATTTTCATGTATGTTAGACCTGTTTCCAACTTTCCTATTGATAAATTCATAAGTGTATTTTTTACAATTATTACTCCCATGCTGAATCCTTTAATATACACCTTGAGAAATTCAGAGATCAAAAATGCTATGAAAAAATTTTGGTGTAGAAAGTTAACTACTGATAGAATATGAACATATGATCCACACTGAACATCTTTGCTACTAATTCTGCAACCAGACCATAAACTCTAACAAAGATGACGTTGTCAACACAATAGAGTCTTTATGGATGTTTCTGTATTTTGCATAAAGCCATCGAAGAGTATAATACATTTCTTTTGAGGTTAATATCAGTCTTATAGAGAATAAAGGAGGATGATTAAAAGTATTTGTCATATGTAATTAAAATAAAACTTTTAAACTTTATTATTATTGAAATGAGATTTAAAGTTTTAAAAATAATGACAATAATCTACTTTATGGCTTAACAAAACTATTTATATTATGTCATAGATCCTGTAACCATTGAAGAAGCTACTTTTGAAAAATCGTTATAATCCAATTTAATGAGAAAGAAATTTGACTAGTACTAAATGAATTTCTGTAACCAAAAGAATCATTTTTTATTTTTCATTTTCTTTATTTTGCTAGGACAGAAACCTTGTGTGCCTGAATTATGGTTTTCTCTTAAGATCACTCCATTTTTGAATCACAGTCTATGCACTTTCACTTCATAATATTCAGATGGCAGATGATACTGCTTAAAAATATTTGCAATGAGCAACATTGTTACACAGAATGTGATCAATGATGAAAACAGTTCTATCTATCTCTATCATCTATCTATCATCTATCTACCTATATCTATCTATCATCTATGTTTCTATCATCATTGATCGAGAGAGATAGATTATAGTTTCCTAATCTGCAGTCAACTAGAAAAATCAAAAAACCGGGGAGAAGATAGAATTGCTTTTTTTGCAACAAGGAACATCATATATGTTTATAAGAGTTCTTTTCTAGCTGAAATTCTTACATGATAATAAGGAATTTATACATTTTCTTTAATAGATGATTGCGTGTTTTCTCTAACACTCTGTTATAAATTACACTCCTACCAGTAGCGTAAAATAGTTCTATTGCTGTACATTCATTGGTCAAATGCCTGATATTGTGAAATGCTTACTATTTTTGTGAATGTAATGGGTACAAGACTCATCAGTAATTGTGAATATTAATTTGCATTTCATTGCCTCTGAAGTTGACTATATTTTCATACATTTACTGGACATTCATTTTTTCCCAATCTTTATGAAATGCATATGTTTGTGCTAGGGTTTGCATGGTTTTTCTATTACTATTATTAAATTATTAGGATTCTTTATATATCTCACGTACTAGTTATTATTTATTTTTTCCTTTTTTATTTTATTGGTGCGTATTAGATATAAATAGTGATAACATTCATCATAGGGAATTTGTACGTGTACATGATATATCTTGCTTGTTCTTTTTTTTTCCCATTCCTCTCCCCTACTTTCAACCTCTCTTTCCCTATTTACAAAAGCTTTGTTTGCATTTTTTCCTTCTTTTTTTTTCTCGTCCCTTCTTTCCCTCCCCCTTCCTTGTTCCCCTTCACATTGAACATTTTTTTCCTATTTTACATTATCTATTATACGTTTTGGTCCTTTTTTACACTTCTGTTTCTCACACCAGAGAAACAGTACAATATTTACACATGTGTGTCTGATTTATTTCAGTTAAAAGAATAGTCTCAAGGTCCATCCATTTACCTAGAAAAGTCTCAAGTTTATCTTTATTTGTGGCAGAGTAGTACTCCATGGTAATAAAAATATATTTTTCTTTATCCAGTCATTGGTTGATGAGCATTTGGGCTGTTTCCAAGATTTGGCTATTACAAACTGTGCTGCTATAAACATGGGTGTGCATATATCTCTGTAGTACGATGCTTTTAATTCTCTTGGGAAGATACCAAGAGGGGAATAGCTGGGTGAAATGGAACCTCTAATCCTAGTTATTGGAGGAACCTCCACACTGATTAGCACAGTGGTTTCACCAGTCTGTCCTCCCACCAACAGTGGAGAAGGGTTCCTTTTTCACCACAGCTCTGCCAGCATTTTTGTTATTGGTTGTTTTCTTGATAATAGCCATTCTTTCTGGGGTGAGATGGAATTTCAGTGTTGTTTTAATTTGCATCTCTAGAATGACCAGTGATGTCAAACATATTTCATATATTCATTTGCCATTTTTACTTCTTCATCTAAGAAGTGTCTATTCATTTCAGATGCCCATTTTGGGATTGGGTCTTTAAATTTGGGGGGTCTGATTATTTGGAGTTCTTTATATATTCTAGATATTAGTCCTTTGTCTGAGGGACAGCTGGAAAAATTTTTTTCCTGCACTGTGGGTTGTCTCTTCACTCTGTTGGTGGTTTCTCTTCCTGTGCAAAAGCTTTTTAATAAGGTGAGATCCCAGCTGAGACCTCAGTTTAATAAGATGAGATCCCAGATTCTTTGTAATATTTCCCATGTGATTGGGTTTTTTTTTCATGAAGTCTTTGCCTACACCAATATCTTCAAGAGTTCTACCTATTCTCTTTTCCAGCAGATTTAGTGTTTCAGTTTTAATATTTAGATCTTTGATCCATTTTGATTTTAGTTTAGTACACGGTGAAAGATATAGGTCCAGTTTAATTTTTGGCATGTGGAAAGCCAGTTTTTCCAGCACCATTTATTAAAGAGGTTGTCTTTCTTTCGGTGAAGTTGTTTGGCCCCTTTGTCAAAGTTAAGGTGGCTGAGTGTGTCTGTAGTTGATTCTGAATCTTGTACTCTGTTTCATTGATACTCAGATCTGTTTTTCTCCAGTAACATGCTGTTTCTATCACAGTAGCTTTGTAGTACAGTTTCAAATCAGGGATCGTGATGCCCCCCTGCCTTGCCCTTGTTGCCTAGAATTGCTTTTGCTATTCTAGAATAGCAAAAGAGACCTAGTCTCCTTTGGTTTCAAATGAATTTTAGTATTTTTTTCTTAATTCTGTGAGATATCTTATTGGAATTTTGATAGGATTGCATTAAATCTGTATAACAATTTTGGAAGTCTGACCCTTTTCACTATATTGGTGCTTTCTACCCACAAGCAAGGGATATCTTTTCATTTTTTGATATTCTCTTTGATTTCCTGTTTCAGAGTACTGTAGTTTTCAATATAGAGATCTTTTTACTTCCTTCGTTAGATTGATTCACAGGTGTTTCATTTTTTGGATGCTATTGTGAAAGGCATTGTTTCCCTAATTTCTCTCAGTGAGTTTGTTATTTGTGTACAGGAATGCTATTGATTTTTGAGTCTTGAATTTGTGCCCAGCTACAACACAGAATTTGGCCATTAAATCTAGAAGTCTTTTGGTGGGGTTTTTGCAGTCTTCTATACAGAGTATCATGTCATCTGCAAATAATGATACTTTAACTTTTCATTTCTTATGCTTCTCCCTTCTATTTCTTCTTCTTGTGTAATTGCTATGGCTAATGTTTCCAGAGCTTTGTTGAATTAGAGTGGTGACACTGGATATCCTTGTCTTATTCCTGATTTTAGGAACAAGCTGCAAGCTTTCAGTTTTTTGATCATTTAGTATGATGTTGGCTCTTAGTTTGTCATAGGTGGCTTTTATCATATTGAGAAAAGACCGTCTATTCCAGTTGTCTTCAGGGATTTTTTTTCTTTATCATGAATGGGTGTTGGACTTCATCAAATGCTTGTTCCGCAATATTAAGATGATCATGCAGTTTTGTTCTTGGCTCTGTTGATATGGTATATTACATTTATTGATTTGTGTATGTTGAACCAACCTTGCATCTCTGGGATGTATCCTGGGATGTTGGTCATGGTGTATAATCTTCCTGATGATTTTCTGCATTCTGTTTGCCAGTATCTTATTGAGGATTTTTGCATCTATGCTCGTTAGGGAGATTTGCCTGCCATTTTCTTTTTTGGTTGGATCCTTCTCTGGGTCTAGTATTAAGGTAATGCTTGCATATAGGAATAAATTTGGGAGTATTCTCTTTCAGTTTCATTAAAGAGTTTGAGAAGTAGCAGCATTAGGTCGTCTCTAAAATTCTCATAGAATTCAGCAGTGAACAAATCTGGGCCTGGGCTTTTCTTTGTTGGTATGTTTTTAATTAGGTCTTTAATTTTAGTGATTGATATTGGTTTATTTAGAATTTTTATTTCTTTTTGATTCAGCTTTGGTAATTCATATATACCTAGGATTCTGTCTATTTCATCTGTGTTTTCTATCTTATTAGAATACAGGTTCTCAAGGTTGGTATTGATGATCTTCTGTATTTCTGCAGGATCTGTTGTGATTTAACCCTTTTTATTCCTAATTGCATGGATTTGAGCCTTTACTTTTTTGATAAGTTTGGCTAAGTGTCTGTCAATTTTATTTAATCTTTCAAAGAACCAACTCTCCAATTCATTGAGTCTTTGTATTGTTTTCTTAGTCTCCACTGAATTGATTTCTGCTCTGATCTTTGTAGTTTCCTCCATCAAATGAATTTAGGTCTTAACTTACTATTCTTTTTCTAGAAGCTTGAGGTTCAACATTAGCTTGTTCCTTTGAGTTCCCTTTGTTTTTCGGATATGGGTGTTATAAATTTCCCTCATAGGACAGATTTCATTGTGTCTTGTAAGTTCTGGTATGTTTTATTGGCCTTATTATTAAGTTGTAGAAACTATGTAATTTCCTCTTTAATTTCATATGTGACCCACTGGTTGTTCACAAGGGTGTTATTTAATTTCCATGTGTTTATGAAGTTCTTGTTGTTTCTTTTGCATTGATTTCCAATTTCATTGCACTATGTTCTGATAATATGCATGGGATAATTTCAATTTTTTTTCAATTATTTAAGCATGTTTTGTGGGCTAGTATGTGGTCTGTTTTGAAGAACATATCATGCACACCTGGGAAGAATGTGTATTCTGATATTCTGGGTTGGAACACTCTGTAGACATCTACTGAGTTCATTTGTTCAAAAGTTTGGTTCACTTCTGGTATTTCATTATTGATTTTTTTGTCTAGTTGATCTGTGTACTTGTGACAGTAGGGTATTAAGGTCATCCATTATAATCGTATTAGTGCTTATTTGATTTTTCATGTCCATTAATATTTGTTTTGAATGGTTGGTGCACTGGTATTTGGTGCATATATATTAATAATTGTTATCTTTTCTTCTTGGGTTGTTCACTTTACAGGGATGTAGTGACCCTATTTGTCTTTCTTAATCAGTCTTGCCTTGAAATCCACTTTATCTGCAAATAGAATAGCTTCCCCTGCTTTCTTCCAGGTTCTTGTCACATGAAGCATTATTTTCCATCCTTTGACATTCAGTCTATGAATTTCTTTTTGAATTAAATGTGCTTTTTTGTTTTAATGCATATTTTTAATTAGGAGACTGAGCATTTTTCTACATAATGAGACCTTGTCTCCAAAAAGAAAACAAAGAGAAAAGATGTACTACAAAGGATTAATGTGTATAGTATACAAACAGTATCTATAAATCATTAAAGAAAAGCCAGCATAGACTACTACTAAACAAAGGATGTGAAAAGAAGAAATTTAAATGTGTTTCTTGTATGCAGTATATTGTTGGAACTTGCTTCTTGATCCATTCTGCCAGTATATTTCTTTCTTTCTTTCTTTTTTAGTATATTTCTTTTGACTGGTGAATTGAGTCCCTTAACATTGATGGTTATAACTGATATATAATGACTTATCCTTGTCATGTTATTTTCCTGATTTTCCCCCCCTCTGTTTAATTGCTTACCTTGCCTGGTGGATTCATTCTCTTGGGGTTCATGGAGTTGTCATCCTTATTATCTTTTTCTTGAATGTCCTTCAGAACATTTTGGAGTGCTGGTTTGGTGGTCATGAATTTCCTCAGGTGTTCTTTGTCATGAAAATACCTTATTCATTAATTTTTTTTTTATTTTAAAGAGAAGAAAAAACAAAACAAATCAAAAGAACAAATTTTCAAAGCAACATAATAGGAGGGTAACAATGGTTAATACATTACGTATTACTATCTTTAAGTTAGTTATTCAGGACACCAGACATTAGCATTCAATTGTCCAAACATTATTGGCACAAACCTGACTCTTCAATGAACTAAGTAAAAATGGTAGTGTATCTATCTTAACCATCTTATATATATATATATATACAATTTTTTGGAAAGAAAGTTTTACAGGATACATCAATCTAGGTTGGGATTTTTTTTCTTTTAGGGCTTGAAATACTTCAATTCATGTGTCCTTTTGGGGAGAAAGTATAACACTTGGGTAAAATCACCAAGTAGCTTAGATTACCTTATGTTCAGCATTTATCAGATCCCATTTAGCAGGAGTTGTAGACAAAGTAGGATATATGTGACTTGGTATGTGAGGTCTCCCCCAAGTGCATGAGCCAGTATAATTATAAGGTAAGTGTAGTCATCCACTAGTACAGCATACTCATAACCTTCCCCTCACATGCTGATCAGCATCGCCACCCCAGATAGATAGTGTCCTTGCATAAGATAGCAAAGTTGCATTGACTTGTGGGGGTCCATCTCATATTTGCAGAGGGTAAAGAGATGTTACTGTTATTGTTTCTTTTGATAAAGAGAGAAACTTCCGCCTCTCTTACTTCCATCTGTGTGGTACTAAGCCACTCCAGGCCATCAAACACAGCATACCCTAGCAGAGGCTTAGTTATATTCACTGGTTTTCATAGCAGGTGGAAGACATGGTACAGTATTTAATATCATCAGAAGAAGGCAACTCTATGTCCAAGTCCACAGAGCAGCCATCTGTCTGTGGCTATGAGCCATGAATGTCGTTCCAGCTCAGCATTTATTTCTACTGCCACCAGTTGTGTCACTGAAGAATAGTAGAGGGCAAAACTCACTGTATACCCAACAATCCACTTAGTTATGGTCTTCTGCACTACCCTCATATACTCAGCTTTGTGTCATTCTTGGCGCATATAATTGTTTTCAGTGTGAACATCTGAAGATCTTGAATTTCAATGGAAGGTCTGGTAAATCATAATTGAGTAGACTCGGGACAAATTTATGATTTTTGTGGAGTCTTTTGCTACAGTTGCATTCAAGCACTCACGTGTAAGATCCCTTTGTTCAAAAGTCCTTGGCTTTTAATTTTTGGGCTAACAGAAGTGCTTCCATCTTGATTTTGACAGCTGATGCATTTCTTTTATCTCGTCTTGTCTTTCTGAGATTCTTTCCAAAAGCATCACTAATCAATCATTCTATAGATACATTTTTAATTTGTATCTTGTTGCCAGAATTCTGTTTGTTGGTATTAACTGGTCCCACACTGGAAGGGAAGTGATTGATAGTAGAGTCAGCGTCATAACCCTTTTAGCCATATTTGAGCGCTGAAGATATTTAGAAGGAGGAGCTTTTAGGCCTTTTTCCTCAAATTCATCATTAGTTTAATTTTAAGTATTTTGCAGGTGATAGTCAACTGTCAAAACATTGCATGATATCTCCTTGGTATGAGTTGTACTTTGTAGAATGTCAAGAGATGACAGTTACAAAGTTTTAAAAGGAAAATATAAAACCAAATGAGCCACAACAAAACAAATTCAGTTTATATAACAGTTTTGAGCCAAGGGAAAAAGAAATTTCTTGTTATACCAATTTTTACCAAAGAGTAAAAGAAAGAACCAATTTAGTGCTTGATAACAATTCTTCCATGAATCTGATTGCGAATGCTTCAGAGAAGAATCAGAACTTAGGGTGACAACAAAGATTTAGAAGATGCCTGATTGGAGTTTTTGTGAGTTGAACAACTGATAGGATAATCATTATTTATTTTATATGGCATTTTATGATGATAATCATGATTGATAATATTAAATCAGGATCAATGAACTCTCTTTTATAGATATATTCCTTAGGTGACTGATACCCAATTTCTTTTTATTATCAGCATGGCACTGTCTTAGTAAGTCTACACAGGTTAATATCGATGATAAACAGTTTCTTTGGAAATTCAATTCATAATATTTTGATATAGTCTTTGCTTCTAAATTCTATTGGAGGGGGTCATGAATTTAATTGTAATAGTTTCCATTTTTTTAACCATAGTTTTGTATGACGTTACACACATTTTTGGCTTCTCTTTATTTTGAAATCCAGAAGCACGTTTTCTATATGGTTAGAGTAAGAGTTAAGGATTTGGGTGTCTTATATAAAATTTATCGTAACTGCTCTTCTTTATTTTTACTTATTTATTTATTTATTTTTTTGTGGGTACCGGGGGTCGAACTCAGGACCTCGTGCTTGCCAGGCAGGCACTTATGACTCTGAGCTATCTCACCGGCCCCCTATTTTTATTTTCTTAGTATAGTAAAATTATTTAAATGGGGAATTGAAGATCAGCGTGTATTTATATTTTGCCCTTCTTTGTTTCCTCATAACCTGAATTATGCTTTTAGTGTCCTTGATACTTGGTGTGTATTTTCTATGTGATATTTCATGCTCTTATGGTGTTTGGGGATTGTGTAGAGAGGTTAGGTTTAAAGAGCTTCTACTGTTATATAAAAGACATCTGAATAACAAGGGTCAAATATTTCCAGGTTTCATTTGTATTATTTTTCTGTATATTGTTTCATAATAATATCTTTAAAGTTATAGGTCCTAATTGCTTGTTTCAGTATTTCTTTTCAAGAAAGGTCATTTTGTTGTGAAATGGATTTAACATTAGGATATTATCTCTTCTGAGTTGGATTGAAACTTTTACTAAGTTGATTTGCAATGACCTACCATTCTCTTTAAATATGTTTGCCCTACAAAAACCCTGAAGCTTCTCTTTCATGCATGTGTTTTCTTAGATTTGGGAATTTTGAATACATGTTCATTAACTGGAAACAAACTATTCTTATTCATGCAACCTTTGTCTTTGTTTTAAGTAGTGACTTAACCTTTGTGAGATTGCTGATATATGTTTCCCTAAATTAGTCTACAGTGATTGTCCAGGGGAAGCCTCTGAAACATGGAATGATCACATTGGAAAGATCATGTAGAAGGGATGTGTTCTCTTGGGTGCAATTCCCCAGTGAATTTAATTTGGGACACACAGCATTGGGAACAGCAGCTTGAGCATCTCTGTGACATACTTTTTGTTTATTGTTGATTAAATATCCAGCCATACTTTCTCTTACTTTAGAGAATAATTCGCTTTGGGTATTAATATTTCTGTATAGATGTAAAATAAAAGCCATTACCATTCTAGATATGAATTAGGTTATTGCAGAAGTGTGAATCCTTTAGAAATATCCAAAACAAAGTGAATTTTGTAGATTATCCAGTATTGTGGATTACTGGACTACAAATAGATTTGGTCAATTAATTTGGTCAGCAAACCTAGCAGCAAAGCTTTAAATTTGTTTGATTCTTTTTACATGTTCTCAATATAGCTTTCAACTTTGATGATATGACGCACATATCAACTATTTGAAACCAACTCTGGGTAAATCCAATTTAATCTGTAAAATGTTTTAATAGTAAGGGAAGATGTATACCATACCTTGTGCTTGGATTTGGAATAAGGGACCAAAGAAGAAATAGAAAACCCAGGTAATATATTTATGAAAACTCTTCACTTCTTATAGGGCAGGTCAGAATTATTTGGAATGAATTACGTAGCTTTCATAAGAAGCAGATTTATAATTTGTCTGGAAAGTTTTATGAAAGAAGCAAGGACAAGACAGCCCATGCATTTTGTCTACTTCACAAAAAATTATTAGAATGTAGTGGCAATAATTTTCCCAAAATTTTATATTAAAGTTGTTTAAATACATACAAAAAAAAAAGAAAACACATGGTACAAAATAACAATATAACACAACACATATTATCTTAAAAATTTTTATAATATAAATTATAAAACAAGTTTTATGTAATTTAGAAACTCTGATAATTATTTTTATATATTATCACCTTACATATGCTATGTTAAAACATTCCAGTTCTGTACAGATGTTTTATTTCTGTTTTATAATTGTGGTAAGGTGTATGTAACACATCATATCACACAGAAATTCTGTACCCATTAAATAATAACTCCCATTCCTTCCCCTTCCCAGAACCTGGTAACATCTGTTGTACTTTATTTCTCTATGAATATGGCTGTTCTAGATGCCACATAAAAGTGGGATCATAAAATATCTGTCCCTTTGCACCTGGCTTATTTAATAACCTAGGATGTCTCTGAGGTTTATCCATGTTGTAGCATATATCAGAATTTCATTCCTTTGTAAGGCTGAACAATATCCCATTGTATGAATACACATAACACGTTTATCCACACAGTAGCTGGTGGACTTTAGGTTGTTTCTACCTTGGCACTATTGTAAATAATACAGGTATGATAGCATGTAAATTTTGCATATTACAAACAAAACAAAACTGTCAGGGACTGTGTATGAGATGGACAACTCACCCTCCCCAAGTACTGCTTTTCTGTATTATTCTCAAAAGCCCACTGTGCTTTCATTTTAGAACAAGTGTTTTGTACAGAGTTCTGGACCTCATCCTTCCAGGACCAATGTGTTTCTTTGTTTTAGTGTAGTTCTCTGGAGAGGTTACAAATGAGGTGATGCAGTTATATTTTTAAGTCAAACAAGCTCTGGTTCCTTCATATTTTATAGTTCCTTCCATAGCATGTCCAGCAGGTTTCACAGGCAGCAGTTTTATTTTACAGTGAAGAAACCAACTGGAAAAAAAAGGTGTGCTATATTTAACATTTATCTTGTTTTAAAGAATTCTGATGAGCTGATCTGTGTTTTGTTAAAACCTCGAATTTTTGCTGCATCATTTCTGTTTATTGCTCATCTTACAAAAAAGGTGCTGTTTCCACAGAAAACAGCTTTTACTACAAAAGTTAAACAGAAACATATGTAGAAATAGGCTGTTACCATGTTTCAAAAATTTCTGGATTCAAACTCAAAATTTCAGAGTCTATAATTTCAAATATCTTGTAGATTGAAAATGTTTCGCAGTATTTTATATCTTACATGTTACATCCTCAGATGAAACGCTTGAGTGTAGCTTTGCTTCCATAGAAGTACACAAGTTAGAATAACCTCTTGACTTTCACAGATGATCAAGAAGTGTGAGCATGACATGGAACATGTTTAAAATAATCTTGACAATATGAAGTTACACACGTTACTTTTAAAGTTGACCCTTGATCACATCTGAAAGGCTCAATACATGATTTATTCGACTCAAGTGAGAATGAATATCTCCTATTCAGCATGAACTCCGACAGCCAAGAGTTAATAATATGAGTTGTTCATAGATGCTTTAGTACAAGCTAAGTCATTCTGATTAACATAAAAATGATCTACTAGTAAAAATCTCTTTGTGTCATTTCAAATAATGTGTTCGATGATAAGAATACAGAAAAACACATCTGAAGAGGCCATAACATTTTTGATAAGGAAATAAAGGCAGGACATGATTTTCTTATTATGATTGAGCTAAATATCAACTAATATTTGCAAGCTATTCCTACAGAGTTATTTGTATTGTACCATGATTCTACCTAAAAATCTTTATTTTTGACATTTTGAATTGATTCCTGGTTAGCCATAGTCGATACTAAACACATTTGGAAAGTGGAGAAGATGCCCGTGTTGTGTCTATCCTTGTGTTACTTATTTGTTTTCCCTTCAAAACCTAGGTTGCAATTAATGTCAACTCAGTTTAAGTGCTTTTATTGGGCTTTTATGACTGGGAATAATTTAATATTTTTATCATTGCTCAGTGGCTCTAATGAACTTTGAAATTCAGCTTAATTAAATAAAGTATTTTTTTTTTAATGTGGGTACCGGGAGTTGAACTCAGGACCTCGTGCTTGCCAGCAGGCGCTTATGCCACTGAGCTATCTCACCGGCCCTAAATAAAGTTTAATAAGCATCTAATAAGAACTCACAATGCACCTATTAATTACTACGAGGGAGTCACTCCTGGTTTCTAGAAGCTCATAATACGATGCAGGGTATGTAAATATGTAAATATTGGCCAATAAGTTTATAGATGTGATCAGAAAACATGGTGAATGTTTAATTTAAAAATAAAAATTATTACATTAAAAAACATTGTCATTAACTTCCTTCAGAATCCTTCCAGTCACTTGGGACACATCCCATTGTTCTTGGTACTTTCTGAAGTAGTTCTGAAAGTCCTCTTTTGTGAATCTTTTCATGCTGCATTGACATCCTAAATGAAATGTTCAGGGCAATTTCTGTCAAATAGAAACATATTGGTGTATCCTTATTCTTCTTATTCATCAGATCTGGCATCATCCATTCCTGGCTTCTCCTGAAAGTCGAAATAAGTATGAAAGGGAAATGGGGAGTTTGAAGTGATTCAGGGCATCGGGGCAGACCTGACAGCGCAACGAAAAACCCACAAAGAGGACCCCAGAACGGCTTCAGTAAGTGTCAGGATCTAAGGAAGAAGCGTGTCAAAGTGAGGGGGAGTATTTTGAGAGGGATTAATCGCAATGTGTTTTAGGGTAATAATAGTTTCAAACATAAGCATTCACTATATTTTTATCACCCTGCATACCTGTATGTAATATTTATTATTTTGCATCAATGTATGAGTGAAGCCATTAACTATGAATAGTTTTCATGGTGGATCACAGAGGGTCAAAGGCCTTAAAGAAAAAAAATATAATGCAAAAATGCAGTCTTCATGAAAGATATTCTGGAAAAAGCAGTGTTCTTCATATTTGTGATTACCTGGGTTCCCTATGTATTTTTTTCTTGCTTATTTATCATTAATAATACTGTCTGTTCTACCTCCATTACTCCCAAAATGATTATAAACTTCATGAGGAAAGGGTCATCTCCTTCCAGGCCTGTAGGACTCACATTTTTCATGGATAAATGCCCTTGCACATGTCTGCTGCTTAGAATCCTGAAGTCTCATCTTTGCTGTTGAAGAAAGAAATTTGTGAAAATGGGTGGGGCAATAGTGGAAGGAGATTCCAAACACTCATTTTCTAGTAAGCTCATCTGTGTGAGGCCTTGGAGAGGAAACCTCATGGAGGACAGCATCGTATTTTCATCACAAAGCTTGGCATTGCCTCAAATCCACTACTGGTCTCTTGTGTTTGCAGGTTCTGATCCGAGCTCAATGCCTTCAGAAGAACCCATGGAAAATAGGAACAATGTCACTGAATTTATCCTCTTGGGTGTCACCCAGAATCCTGAGGGACAAAAGATTCTCTTTGTCACCTTCTTACTCATCTACATTGTGACAATAATGGGCAACCTGCTCATCATGGTGACAATCATGGCCAGCCAGTCCCTGGGATCCCCCATGTACTTTTTCCTGGCTTATCTCTCATTTATAGACACTGTCTATTCTACTACGATTGCTCCTAAAATGATTGTTGACTTACTCTACGAGAAAAAGACCATTTCTTTCCAGGCTTGTATGACTCAAGTTTTTATAGATCACTTATTTGCTGGTGCCGAAGTCATTCTTCTGGTGGTGATGGCCTATGACCGCTACGTGGCCATCTGCAAACCTCTCCATTATCTGACCATCATGAGTCGGCGGGTGTGCGTTCTCATGCTGTTGGTGGCCTGGGCTGGAGGCTTTCTTCACTCATTAGTTCAATTTCTCTTTATTTATCAGCTCCCTTTCTGCGGGCCCAATGTCATTGACAACTTTGTGTGTGACATCTACCCCTTACTGAAACTTGCCTGCACCAATACCTACCTGCTTGGGCTGTCTATGATAGCCAACGGGGGTGCCATCTGCTCTGTCACTTTCTTGATCCTCCTTGTTTCCTACGGGGTCATTTTACACTCCCTGAAGGGCCACAGTTTGGAAGGGAAATGCAAAGCCTTCTACACCTGTGCCTCCCACATCACTGTGGTCATCTTATTTTTTGTCCCTTGCATCTTCCTGTACGCCAGGCCCAGTTCCACGTTTCCCATTGATAAATCCATGACTGTGGTTTTAACTTTCATCACGCCCATGCTGAACCCCCTCATCTATAGCTTGAGAAATGCGGAGATGAAAAATGCCATGAGGAAACTTTGGGGTAGAAAAGTGACTTGTGGTGGGAGAGGGCTGAATCCCTAACACAGAACCTGACATTCATTCTTCTTACTGCAGCAAGGGGTCCTTTCACCATCAGTGGTTATATTTTTACCAGTGATTACATTTTACATTCCTTTTGGTGGTTTAGCCTATTTATTCTGAAACAGCTATAAAAAACAATCTTTGTCTAAGTGGCATATGGTATACCCTTAAGAGACCAAGAGAATTGCATGTTTAATACCATATATATGTATGAAAAAATATATATATTCATGCTTTTTTTTTTTTTTGAGACAGTGTCTAGCTACGTAGTTCAGGCTGTCCTTGAGTTCATTATGTAACCCATATGGGCTTCAAAATCATGGCGATCATCCTGTCTCAGCCTCCCGAGTGCTGGGATTACAGGCATGCACCACCATGCCCTGCTATAGTCATACTATTTTAAGATTCTTTGGTGGGCAGAAATTTTTACTTTTATTTAAAGTTCTTTCTGGGCCGGTGAGATGGCTCAGTGGCATAAGTGCGTGCCTGGCAAGCGCGAGGGCCCTGAGTTCGACTCCTGGAACCCACATACGAAAAAAGGGCCGGTGATATCGCTCAGCGGCATGGGCACCTGCTGGCACTTGAGGTCCTGAGGTCGACCCCTGGTACCCACAAAAATAAAATAAAATAAAATAAAGTTCTTTCTGCTTTTAAAAAATTTGCATTTATTTTTAACTAATAATAATCACATACATTTATAGGGTACAATATGATGTTTTGATCTATATATACATTATAGTGAGACTCAAGCAATCTAATTAACTTCACTGCCTTATCAGCTTATTGTTGTTTATGATAATGTTGAAAATTATTTTTGTGTGTGGGTCGTGGCACCTCCCTACTCATGCAAATGTGGCGCAGTAGAACTTGTTCTCTTTCATCTATAAGATGGGTATTTTAAATCTTTAATAATTCAGATCTTTAAAACACTTAATCTAACAGAAATAACATATTTCTTGGTCAAATTGATTTCAGGTTCCAAAGCACACGTTCCTAGCTGAGGATAAGCTCAGGAGAAATGAAGTTTGTTAACTTTATAGTGTGAAGGAGTTAACGTGTAGGGTTGATGTCCAGGAAGTGTGTGCTTGGGTTTATATTTGCTAACCAACTTTTATTTTTTATTTATTTATTTTTTTTAAAGAGGGAAATAGGCATTTTGGCAGCAGAATGATGGTATCATCTGAAATTTAAGTCAACTGTGGGACAAATCCAGCCATCCTATTTCAAGACTAATACCCCCCCCTCAAAAAAATGCCTAATACTTCCTTCTGGGACTAAAGTTTACTTTGAAAGGAACCGAGTGTATATGTCAGTGGTGGAGAGTATGCTTAGCCTGTGCAAAGTCCTAGGTTCAATCTTCAGCATCTACCAAAGTTACTTTCTTTTACTGAGAATGTAGACATGTGCCACCATGCCCAGCCAAAAAAGTTACTTTGAAAGACTTCGGCTTTTTTTTTTTTTCAGTACTGTTTTTATAGCTCAGTGCAAGGCAGACCCTAGGTTGAATAACCAACTTTTAAACAGAAATATTATTACCCAGTGCTTTCTGTATATCTAGATGAACTGACCTCCTCCAATAGTTGACGTATATTTAGTTTCTTGTACCATGGTGGAGCTGCTAAACTTCCCTACATTAAATGAAACTCCCTGGACACACAGATTGTTTTATTTTACACATTTTACACTTTTCTGGTTCTCACTGATTTAAGTAATAAGTCAAAGTTATTTTCTCTGTGTACATTGTTGTAAATTACATTTGGAGATTGAATACTGTATTACAAACATCATTTTTTTTAGAAGCTCTGAAATTACTTACTGTCCTGTTGAAAAGCCAACCCACAGCATATACTGTACAATAAACTAAAAACACTAGCATTTCTTTTTTCATCCTTTTCTGAACTTATCCTGGTTTTAGTTATGGAACTTAGCAATATTAATGCATCGGATTATTCAGCACATATTGAGTAAATGCCAGCCATGAAATTTCATTTATTCTTTGGTAGAGAAAATAAAAAGTATTCTAAATATTTTAACAAAAGAGGCATCCAGTATGGAGAATTAGAAGCTTCATAATTATTGGGAGTGGTGAATCTGGCATCTGGACACCAATGTGAGCCCACGTGTTATTGAGAGTTCACCCTGCAGTTACAACGCAGAGAGGAGAGAATTGGATTCAGGGAGAAAGTAAGTCTTCTTCAGCTACTTCTCAAAGTCCTTTCCTCCTGTGAGTTTTATATAAAGGTAACTCTCTCTAAAATTTTAGTTTTGCTTTCCAAATTAATCTAGTTAATCCACATAGAGTTTGAACTTTCTGATACGGTGTGAGATGGAAATACACTTTGCTTTTTATCATATGAATAACTGCATTTTCCTGCACAATTATTTTGTCAACCACTCAATCCCCCACTACCCTGCACCACCACTTTCATACATAAACATTTATATACTAATTATTCTAGGTCCTAGTTTTCTATTCTGTGAAATTTTTTTTAATTCATGAGCCAATACTACAGTGTGTAAATTGCTCTCAAATTTCAGATTCTATTGCTATGTAATAAATCGCTCCCCAGTTAGCCGCCTATGACACCTTATTATTACATTAGGTGGCTTCTGTGGTGAGGAACGCATGAGCAGACCGTGGGGGTGATGACTCTGTCTCAGGCTAATTGATGTCCGTCAGAGACTGGCTGGGACCAAAGTCATCGGATGTGTCTTCACTCACAGGTCTGCTGCGTCTTGAACCCTGGCCCTACAATAGTGGGTGCTCCTTTAAATTATGAACAGGGTGCCCTGTTTCCATGTAGTCTCTTGGCAGCCTATCCTAAGCATGCGCGGTCAGTGTGATGGAACTTTTTACACAGTGACTCAGGGCTGGAACAGCATGTGTTCTAAGAGAGTGAGTCAACGTGAGACCTGACCTTAGGAGGCACACAGAATTATTTCTGCCCCCGCATTACTCAAGACAGTGAGAAAGCCCCTCCACTGAGGAAGTGGATGGATGAGGACATGCCAATGTTCCCAGAAGAGCATACACAACCAGAAATACTGTTGTGCAAATACATTGTGTCACGCTTTGCCCTCTGGTCACAGTAATGCACGTCCTCTTGAAAGCGTAAAACCCTTTTGGTGTTCCTTCTCTACAGGCTACTTTTCCAAGTTTCATACCCTTCTGGTTCAGATTCAAGGTCTAAGATTTCCTCATCTCAATCAAGTCCAGCTGCGGATGAGGTGTCTGCGGTGTGATTGTGTTGTGGAAATCTGATATCAACCGAATGGAAGATGCTTTGCACTGAGGAGTTGGAAGGCAACTTTTATTATGCTATCAGGCTAGTGGGAACCAAGTCCAAATCACCAGCCCAGAGTCAACTTAGAGTTCAGTTTAAATACATTAAAAAAGTAAATGAATACATTTTGCAAGCAGGAAGTACAAAGCTGATAGCAGGTTATTACATGATTGGTTACATGAATCAAGTCATATGTTGTCAAGCAGATTTTTTTAAAGCAGGTTTACTTAAAAGGAATTGTTTATCATAAGGCGGGAACATTCTGGGAAGGAAGGGGATGGTTTGAGCAGAGCGGGTAGAGTTAAACGTGTCCTTGACTGGGCCAGTCAGTTCTGGGCCTAAAGTCTTTGAAGAAGCTGGAAAACTATAAACATGTGTTTAGGTAGGAAAACACAGACATTACAGCTGGATGTGGTCGAGTTGTCCTGGCGTGCTGTTTAGGAGAAGAGCTGGATGCAGACAGTCAAGGCTGACTGAGCTTAGCAATGCAACTATGTGAGAAGCAGCATGAGCACAGCCAGTAGTCACAGGATACTAATCGATTTTTCATTTCTACTATAAGATTTCTATAAATTTGCCATTACAATCACAGCTCTTGATTAGAAGACAGGTGAACTAGAGACAAGCTACCTACCTCTTCATTCCTTGTCTCACCAGAGCACAGTGGTGGGACGGACATGGGATAATCCCAGAGATACTTGGGCTCTTAAGGCAGAAGAAACAGGATGCACACAGCAGTGGCGTTAGATGGCAATTTTGGACCCTTTTAGGGATGTGTCATCTCTTTCCTTCATTATTGCTCAGCCAGTGGGTTTCCATGACTCTTTTGCTTCGCTTAGGCTTTGGAGTAAGTTTTTTGAGCTTTCCATTATTTTTTGTAAGTGATAACAACATGCGCTTATAGGTCAGTAGTTTTCCAGCCTGCTTCTTATCACAGAAGTTTGGAGGTCCAATGTTCTTTTTACATTTATTTTTGTCTAAACTGTTATAATTTCTGTAAATTTTCTGTGAGTTCCCTACAAACATTATTGGTTTTTATCTGACAAGATAAAAGTAATTTCCACAAGTGTCATCGAGTTAGCTTTTGTTCCCCATAAAAGCCCTGCAACAGTGCTGTAAAACAACACCTGTCCAACAGCCAACATTTGAAGAAACCTTATTGGTTAGAGCAAGAACCTGGCAGGCCTGCTCCAACAACCAGGAGAGCCTCATGTCTGTTAAAGGTCTTTAGGAAAGGCCTCCTTAAATATTTCTGTGATGTTATCAAAGTGCTCTGCAGTCACAATTTTCTTCCCATCTTTGAACATTCTTTTCCCATAGTGCGCTGGGGTTTATTCCTCCAGGAATGAATGGGTTTCTTCGTTTTAGCATAGTTACTTGGAGAGGCTACAGATGCAGTTTTATTTTTAAAGTCAAATAAGTTCTGGTTCCATACTACTTTGTATTTCTTTCTCTAACAGGTCTTTGTTTCTTCCTGAATTCTATTAGAAGCAGTTAGCTGGGAGACCCTTCTGCCCAGAAACCTCCTTAGATAATGCTGTTCATCAAGTTTATTTTCTGTTTTCCATGTTTCTACACTCAAAGGTATTGCAAAAAGCACCCTTCCCCATCAGTAAGGACTTTCCCCCCCTTACCTTTGATAGTATTTTCTTCATTTTATTTTCAGTCCTCCCTGGATTAAGCATATTGCTGCCAACCGCAAGTAGGAACATTACATTTTGAACTACTGAGTTTGGGGTGATTTATTACTTGATATTGTTATATCAATACAAGGTAGATAAAATGTTAGTTTTATCGGACATTTTCTCTGTTTTGTTGGTTATCTCTTTTTTAATCACTTTGTTGATTGCTTCCTTTTATTTGATGTAATTCCATTCATTAATTCTTGATATTATTTCCTGTACTATTGAAGCTTTATGAAGTTCTTACCTGTGCTTATGGTTTCAAGTGTCTGCCCTATATTATCTTCCAGATGATTCAAAAGGATGATATCTAAGCCTTTGACCCATTTTAATTTTATTTTAGCAGAGGGTGAGAGATACGGATCTAGTTTAAATCTCGTGCATATGGATAACCAGTTTTCCCTGCACCATTAGTTGCAGAAGCTATTTTTCTCCAGTGTATGCCTTTGTCCCCTTTATCAAAAATCAAACAACTTCAATGAATGTATACATTATAAGCAATAACATGAGCTAAGATGAATAATACTAACAAGAATGAAAATAGGGATGGGGTAATTAGAAAAGGGAGGGAGGAGGGAGAAAAGGAGAAGGGAATTGAAAGAAGAAACAAGCTGTGGGTACATGTACCCACTCCCCAAGATGACTGTAAACTGCATGCTTTGGAAACACATACTAATAAAAAAAAGTTAAAAAATCAGATGGCTGAAATTGCATGGGGTTGTTTTTACATCTTCTTCTTTTACATACCATTTCATTGGTCTACAAGTCTATGTTTGTGCTAGTACCATGCTGTTTTTGTTACTATAGCTTCATAGTATAACTTGAAATTAGGCCAGGGATATAGCTCAGCGGCACAGTGCCTGCCTGGCAATCACGAGGATGTGGGTTCGATTCCTGGTGCCAAAAAAAAAAAAAAAAAAAGGGAATTATGCTGCCTTTCCACTTTCCTTTTTTTGCTCAGTATGGCTTTGGCTCTTATGTTTCTTTTCTGGTTCCATACAAAGTTTAGGACTTTTTGGTTCTAAGAATGTTGTTGGTTTTTTAATAGGGGTTGCATTAGATCTATAGATTCCTTTTGGTAAAATTGCCATTTTAATGATATTAATTCTACCTACCTAGGAAACGGGATGTTTTGAATTACAGTTCTATGACTTACTAGTTACATTATCCTGGGTGCATGAAATAAACCATTCTCTGCTTTAGCTTTTCTATCTGTGAATTTGAAATCATGCATTTACATCATAGGGTTATTTTGTAATTAATATGAAAGTAGCTTACAATAAGGCATAATCAACATGTATTTTTATTTAATTGTGAATTTAGAACAGATTAGAAATACTGTTTGAGCAGGGACAGTAATGTGTTATTAACCGACTCAGCAAAATAAATAAATTGATAGTTCTAAATATTTCTGAGAGGGAAGATGAGAAATTCTCGGAAGATCCCTAGGAGACAACATCTTTTAAATTCCCAAGTGCTTTTTGAATCAAGTTTTATTTTGCCTCCGTAAGTTAGGATGAGAGAGTCTTTTTAAAACCTTTGTGGGGGGCCGGTGAGATGGCTCAGTGGCGTAAGCGCCTGCCGGGCAAGCACGAGGTCCTGAGTTCGACTCCCGGAACCCACATATGATAAAAGGGCCGGTGATATTGCTCAGCAGCACGGGCGCCTGCTGGCGCGTGAGGTCCTGAGGTCGACCCCTGGTACCCACAAAACAAAAACAAAAACAAAAAACCTTTGTGGAGGGGCAACATTAAAGAAGAATAATACTATTTAGGTAAGCTGTTATGTGGGAGGTGCTGTGGAGTCAAGTCAAGAGAAAACCTGAGGCCAGGCTTGGATTTATGTCTTTCAGGGCTGTTCTTCACTAACTTCCCGTCCTAGAGCACAAGGCTTAACCGCTTGGTGTCTCAGTTTTCCCATCTGAAACAGTCATTCGCATTTTGAAGTGATGGGAAGCAAGTAAGGTGGATGTTCCCAGATTAGGCAGCTAGAATACTGTGTTCTCTTTATCTCCAGCGTAAACAAGCGAGAGGTATTACAAGGTGATGGGAAGAAGTGGACACAAAAGGGTCATTTTTGTGTGTATATGATGAAGAGAGGTTGCTGAGCAGTAAAGTAGAAGACAATATTTCTAAAGAGAATTGTGTCACTGAATAACAATGCTTGTAAGTTAATATGTTTATGCCAGAAAATTATATTTTATATATATTTTAGAAACGTAATAATGTGTGACAGACACTGTCTCTCTGTGCCTAATGTCAAAATTAACCACTAAGTCTGATGTGCGGTGAATGTATAATGCGTGTGTTAAATAGCTTACAGTCACTTTGGTAAAGAAGAGAAAAACAATGCTGGCTGGCTAAAAACCATGTGGATAAATGATAGAGAAAAGTGGTATTTTTAAAAATAATTCATTACTTTTGCCTTGTAGAAAGAACATGGTGACTTAGTAATCATGATCTAGTGGTCTCATGCCACCCCCTTCACAGTCCATCATGATGGCTTACTCTCCCAAAAAGAATGATACAAATTATACCCACATTGAGACAAAGCCTATTCCTAGCCTCATTTCAGAGATGGAACAAATAAGACGGGATAAGGAAGTTGTTCAATGTTACTTAGTAGACTGAAATTCTAGCTTTATGTTGAAATAAATAGCAAAGGTAATCATTCTGTGAGATGTAGGTAATCTTTGGAGTTCTTGAATATTTTCTCTGAACAAGATTATGGCTTGGGAAGTTACTGTGAGAATGAAAGGGAGACCGGCTCACTAAGTGACACAAAATAGGTATAAAGTAGGCAGCTGACATAGGGGTTATTTAAATTTGCTTGATATGGAGTATAAACAGGGAAAAGACTAAAAATTACTCCCAAGTTTTTGACCATATCACTTGAAGAAAGCGTTGTCATACATCGAGGCAATTTCATGTGTAGAAAATGCAACTATCTCATCCAGCATTTGCTTGAGGATTGCACTTCCCATCAGGTAAGTTGGTTGGATTTTCCTTCACAGTCCATTTTTTCCCCATGACCAGCCTGGTCCAAACCACGTTCCTTTCAGCTGTCACAATGACACTAACTAGTGTCCCTGCTTCTGCTTTGCTCCTCTGCACCCTGTTTTCATGCAGTACTCCAGATGACCCATCTGACAGTTAAGTCAGATCATGTCGTTCTGCTCTGAGGCATTGTCACTTAGGATGAAGTCGCAGCCCTCGTGATGGTCTACAAAGCCCTGCGAGATCTGTTATCAAGAGGTCCTCGCTCGCTCCATCCCAGCTGCAGCCCCTTAGTCACTGATCCTGGCTCCTCTGCCTCCCAGGGATTCTCCCTTGCTGGCATTTGTATCTGGAGCCATCCTGTAGGTATCTTCTTGCTTCTCATTCCTTACCCTGTTATTTCTCATTACTACATCTCAATGAAGCCTTCTCTGACAGCCTCATACAAAATGATTCCTCTCTTCAGGCTCTGTTTCCTGTTCTCTGCTTTATTTTCCCATACATCCATTATAATCTACCACATTATACAATTTCTTTTTTAAAAAATTGCTGTTCTCTGTCTCTTTCTACTGGGACATGAAGGTAGGCTTTATCCACATTCTTTACTGCTGTATCTCCACTTTGTAGTGTGCCAGATATGTGTATAAGTAAAGTCACAAGTCTTATACTACTACAAAGTGGACACATAACAAGGATTTTACTTAGCTCACTAATTAGTGACAGGAGAGTAACACTTAAGTTATTACAAATAAATTCAAATGCTTTATATGCAATGGTCAGGAAAATCAATAGAACTTCCATCAGACAACATTTGTAGTTCTATGAGCAATGATTATTTACAGTATTATCTGGTTTCTACAGTTTAAAAGATTTGTGAAATAGCTTCAAGACAGTGAAAGGCACAGGCTTTGTAGACGCCTAGATTTCCGTAACCCTCAAGACAGTGCCCTAGAATCCACATAGATTGAAGAAACATAGATCTACAAGTGATCTATAAATATGGTGAACGTTTACATTTACAAAAAAATACACATTTAAAACACGTTGCCATTAATCCCTCTCAAAGTACCCTCACGCCCCTGCTTGGAACACACTTACCCCATTGTTCCAGACACTTTTAATTCGGCTCTGGAAGTCTTCTTTTGTGAACATCTCGGTGTACTGTTGGGGCTGCCTCAATGTACTCAATTGATACAAATTGTTTTCTTTTCATCCTCATTTTGACTTTGGAGTAGAGCTAAAAGTCTCACAGTGGATAAGGTGGATGAGGATGCACTGCAATGGTTTTATAAGCCCATTTTTCCATTGGATGGCACTCAAGAAGCAGATTTTCACAGCATGGGGGAATTCTTGCTGAGCTACTTCTCCAGTCCAATATATATGTAACTTTTATATATAACTTTTTTGAGATATGGTCTGGCTAAGTCACTGAATTGCCCAGGCTGAGCTTGAACTTGTTATCCTCCTGCCCCAGCCTCCCAGATCACTGAAGTTAGAAGCATGCACCACCATGCCTGGATTAAGAAAAGACTTAACATTACCTTGTATAGTCTTTCCTGATAAGTAGTAAATTTGCTTAGCAGCTATACCTCAAAAGAAGTGTAAATGACTATTGAATAAAATATGTATATGAGAAGGAAAACAACTTTTTAATTTATGTTTAATTATTTACCAAGGAAAAATACAAATTTTCTGCATCCTTGGAGTCTTGACAAGAAGTACTAAAGAAATGAAATGAATATGTTAAAGAGCGTTTGATTATGACTGCTTATCACGTAAATTTCTTAGAGTTAAAAGAAACTAATGAGGTCGGATAAAGCACCTCAGGGGTAGTAACAGCAGGCAGCATTACCACCACCTGGCCTCAGACTGAGTGGGGAGAAGGTGATTATGGGAACGGGAGAGGCCTGCAAGTCTTGTAAAGGTGCACCCCAAAGAGCAGCAGTCTTCGTTGAAGGCGCCACTTCGTCCAAACCGTAGGAGAGAGCCAGCCGAATAAACCCTCGACAGCCTCTCTCTTCCCCCCACCCTACATTCAGCTGCCGCTGCACATGGTGTGTGGGGGTGCTGTTGACACTGACCGTGGGGATGGCCATGAGAGTGACAGTCATAAAGGGAAACCTGAAGGACGTGGGATGGCCACCAGGGTGACAGGCATAAAGGGACAGCTGAAGGATGGAGGGAACGGGTCATTGACACTCTGTTTTGGTGTTAGCTACAAAAAGAAAAGACAGCAGAGGAACTAAAGGGTCTTCCAATTTATTCATTTAATTAATATTTACAGAATACTTTATGAAGCAGACGACCCTGAAGCAAATTCTTTGTTTTTTGTTTTTGTTTTTGTTTTTGTTTTCAAATTAGCAGATGTTTGCAGTTCATAATGTTTCCATTCCTTGTGGGGAGTTGATACGGGTACCTTTTTTTTCTTCCCCTTTACCTCCCCTCCCACAGGGCAGTTTCTTTGTAGCTTCTATAAGCATTTCTACATCGACTTTGTACATGAACAGTGTGTGCAGTGTCGTAAAAGGGGTTTCAGCAGCCTTGTAAGAAGTTGAAATAGCTGCAAAAAGGGTTGATATAATCTCCTTCTATAAAATAGAAAACATAGTGCATTTCTTCTCTTCTGGAATACCATGAAAGAAACTAGCTTATTTGGGCCCAGGAGATAGCTCAGCAACGTAAGCGTCTGCCTGGTAAGTGTGAGGTCCTGAGTTTGACTCCCGGAACCCACATTAAAAAAAAAAAAAAAAAGAAAATAGCTTATTTTACTAAATTTTTTAAAATTTCATTAAATTCTTTTGACTTACCTGACAACCCAAAATATGTTGGCTCACCACATTTGCTATGAAGGATTTTATTTTTACAGCTTAATCAACCACCTCTGAATTCAGCATTAGCACTGAAATGGAAGACAACAAAAGGAATGTGACTCAATTCATTCTAATGGGGCTGACACAGAATTCTGAGATGCAGAAAATTCTGTTTTTTGTGTTACTTATCACCTACATTGTCACTGTCACAGGAAACCTGCTCATTGCCACTACGATAATCTGCAGCCAGACTTTGGACTCTCCAATGTACTTTTTCCTGGCATTCTTATCTCTGATAGATGCATGCTATTCCTCTTCCATAATCCCTAAAATGCTAGTTGATTTGCTTTCTGACACAAAAGTTGTCTCATTCAATGGCTGCGTGACACAACTTTTTCTTGAACATTTCTTAGGAGGTTCGGAGATTGCCCTCCTTGTTGTCATGGCCTATGACCGCGGTGTGGCCATCTGTAGACCTCTGCACTATGTGACCATGATGAACCACAACGTGTGCTGTGTCCTAGTGGGGGTGTGTTGGACAGCGGGCTTTCTCCACTCCTTTGGACAGATTCTAGTCACCTTCTGGCTCCCGTTCTGTGGTCCCAACAAGATAGATCATTTTATGTGTGACGTCTTTCCCCTGATACAGCTTGCCTGCACTGACACTTCCCTTCTTGGTCTCTTGGTTGCTGCCAATGGAGGGGGACTGGCTATGATTGCCTTTGTCATGTTGTTGCTGTCCTATGTGGTCATCTTATGCTCTTTGAGGACTCACAGCTCCGCGGGGAGGAAAAAGGCCCTCTCCACTTGTGGCTCCCACCTCACAGTGGTTGCCTTGTTCTTTGTGCCCTGTATTTTTATGTATCTGTGACCAGTGGCCACCTTTCCCATGGATAAAGCAGTAACAGTATTTTATACTCTGGTCACTCCCATGTTAAACCCTATCATTTACACAGCAAGGAATGCAGAAGTAAAAAATGCCATTAGAATATTATTAAACAGGAATGCAATTTTAGATAGCAAATAATTGCATGAAAATTTTATTTGTCTTAAGATCTTTACTATTTCATGTTTCATCATGGTTGTCCTCCTTATCCATGGGCCTTACCTTCCCGGATCTTTCAAAGGATAGATGTTACCGAGACTGTGGATATCACTAAACTATGTTTTTCCTTTATATACACATCCATCATAAAGTTCAACTTAACAGTAATAACAAAGCAAAAACAATTATAACAATATACTGTAATAAATTATTGCACCTTAAAGCCATTATAACCCGTTATGGCTTACTTGATCTTAAGTATTGTGATACCATGACGGTTGACCTCATAATTTAGATTATGTGCTTATGCTGGACAAAGGGATAATTCATGTCACAAGCCAGACAGAGGGACGTGGTGTGAGATTTGTTCACACTATTAAAAACAACATACAATTTATAATTTATGAACTGTTTCTGCAATTTCCCATTTAACATTTCTGGACCATGGCTGACCATGGAACCATGGGAAAGTGAAAATTGTTGTACTTTAAATCTTTTCTTAGATCTCTTATTTGACTTTAAAACACTTTCCCAAGGTAGATAGTATTATGGTCAAGGAAGAATAAAGTTCAAACATGTTAAATAACCAGCCCAATGTCAGACAGAGTTAGTGTCAGATTTGCATTTTAGAGTCAAATTTGATACTCTTTCAATGGCTAGCATCACACGCTACATTTTTTATTTTATGGAAAGGAAGCATTTAAGTCAGAATGTTTCTTGTTTTTAGCAAATTGAAACATTTTCTTTTCAGGTTGCAGACTCGTGCAACATACCTGCATTTACAAGTAGCGGGTACTGAGAAGTCTGCGTTGCCTCCTGGAATCTAAGGTTGGAGTGTAATTTAGAAGAAAGATGCTTATCAATGATCTCAGCGCACACCCAATATCTGATTTTTTTTTTTTTTTGTGGGTACCGGGGGTCGACCTCAGGACCTCGCGCGCCAGCAGGCGCCCGTGCCGCTGAGCGATATCACTGGCCCTTTTTTCGTATGTGGGTTCCGGGAGTTGAACTTGGGCCCTTGCGCTTGCCAGGCAGGTGCTTACACCATTGAGCCATCTCACCAGACCTCTCAATCTCTGATTTTAAAATTATAATGAGCTTTTTGTTCTGTTGAGTAAAAGTAATCCAGTGATTTTAGAACTTAATTTAAACCTGTGTGAAACTTTATTTTCCCCACAAGACCACAACCACCTCACAACACTGAAATCTAGTGTTCTTACTGTACAAAATAAAAGAATTAGACAAGTTAAATGACTAACAACAGAACATGTACATAAACCTTGAACATAAATACTATTCTTATTCCATATCCTTTCATGTTTTTATTATATAAAAGTATTTGGGCCCTGTATTTGATTCTGGTTGGTTTGATTTATAAAATGTTTTTATTATATATCATAAGAAACGTCAATTTATTAGATTAAAAATCTTTAATGAGAAGTGCAATTTTTAAAAACATGTAAAAATGTTCACAATTAAGGAAAAATATTAATAAAATGAAAGTAATATTCATTACAATAATAAATATTGATATTACTAGTATTCTTAGTTGTATGAATCTAGAACCTTCTTTGAAAATTGCTTTAGACACACACACACACACACACACACACACAAACACACACACACTCACCTTCTCTAGTAATGTGAAACCCTGCTTTTTTTCTGGACATTATCAGAAAGAGGACCATTACCAAATGCAGTCCCCAACCATGAATCTCCTGAAATTTGAGTGAAAATGAATCTTTCCTTACAACTTGAGAAAAAGGAAAGAAAAGAAAAAGAAAAAATAAACTAAATTCAGTAGTGTAGCAGAGTACAAAGTCAATCCTCAAAAATCAACAACATTCCTGTACACCAATGAAAAACTCACCGAGAGAAATTAGGGAAACAACACTTTTTACAGTAGCATCAAGAAAAATGAAATACTTAGGAATTAACCTAAACAAAAAAATGAAAGACCTGTACAATGAAAACTATGGCACTCTGAAAAAGAGATCAAAATGGATATCAGAAAATAGAAAGATATCCCTTGTTCCTCGATAGGCGGAACCAATACAGTCAAAATGATCATGCTTCCAAATTGTTGTACAGATTTAATACAATCTAAATCAAAATGACAATAGCATTCCCCCACAGAACTAGAGAAAGCAGTCTTAAAATTCATATGGAAGTGGAAAAGCCAAAGCACTTCTGGGCAACAAGGGCAAGGTAGGGTGCATCATGATCCTTGATTTCAAGGAATACTACAAAACTAAAGTGATAAAAACAGCATGGTATTGGTAAAAAGCAGACTTATGTGTCAATGGTACAGAATACAGGATGCAAAAACAACTCCATGCACACTCATCTATGTTATGTCTGACGAAGAGGCCAAATTTTTTTTTTTTTTCCTTGCTGGAGGAAAGATAGCTTCTTTAACAAATGGTGCTGGGAAACTGGTTATTCACATGATAAGGATTGAACCTACACCCATATCTTTTACGTGCACTAAACTAAGATCAAAATGGATCAAGAATCTGAACATTGTAACAGAAAAAATTAATATGTTGGAAGACAAAATAGGTAAAACACTTGACATAGATGTAGACAAAGACCTTCTGAACAGAACCCTGATTGCACAAAATATAATACCAATAATTAACGAGTGGGATCACAACATATTAAAACTTCTGCACAGCAAAGGAAATCACCAACTGAGGGAACCTACAGACTGTAAAAAAATTTTTTGCCAACTACTCCTCTGAAAGAAGATTACTATCTAGAATATATAAAGAAGTCAAAAGTGTTAGACCTCCCCCCAAATTTAAGAGCCCCATTCAAAAGTGAGTATCTGAAATGAATAGACATCAGATAAAGAAGTACAAACAACAAATAAATACATGAAAAAAATGTTTAATGTCATTGGCCATTCAAGAAATGCAAATTAAAACAACACTAAGATTCCATCTCCAGAAAGAGTGGCTGTCATCAAGAAATCAACCAATAACAAATGCTGGTGACACTGCTGGGATAAAGGAACCCTTTTTTATTGTTGGTGGGAGTGTAAACTGGTACAACCACTATGGAAATCAGTATGGAGATTCCTTGAAAACTAAAAATAGAAATTCCATTTGACCTAGCTATTACCCTTCTAGGAATGATCCCCAAAGAGTTAAAGACCTCATAACATAGTGGCATATGCATACCCATGATTATAGCAGCACAATTCATAATAGCTAAATCTTGGAAGCAGGCTATTTGTCCATCAAAAGAAGAGTAAATAAAGAAAATGTGGTATGTATATACAAGGGAACACTACTCTGTCATAAAGAAGGATTAACTTGAATCTTTTGTAGGAAAACAGGTGCACCTTGAGAACATGATATTAAGTGAAGTAAATCAGATGTACAAGCTTAAATATTGCAAGGTTTCTCTTGTATGAGGAACTCAATATAAATAAATTAAGTTCAAAATGAAAGACAAATAATAGAAAAAAGAGAGAAAAAAGTTACTATAATTCATCATGGGCAAGGTATATAAAAGTGTACCTTGATTTAATACATTTTTTAATGTGTTTTATATGTTATTTTCACCTATTAGTCTGGTTGTTAAACTGTATGTGTGATAATTAACTTTATAAGGACTTACAACATAAATAAATAAATCTGATGCAGGCAAAAAAAAAAAGAAAAAAGGGAGTGCAGGGGGAGGGGAAATAAGAATTGAAATATATTATGTAAATGTACCAGTTCCCTACAGTGAATGTAATCATCATATACTGCAAACATGGACTAAGAAAAATTAAAAAGAAAAAGAACAGTAAAAGAAAAAGGAGATGGTTTATATGGTATAAAGAAAGAAAAAATAATCACTCCATATTTGAACAAAAAATTATTTCTCAGCTAAACAACTTACCTTAATTACAAAATTTTCTTATGGATAACTTTTGTATTTTTAGAAAGATGTAGTGTATTTCCACAATATAAATATACAGAAAGATCCAACATCCCACCTGACAACTACCATATGTTTTGTTGAAGAACTCAGTGAACCCTGTGATATAACAATATTTAGCGGATATGTTATAATAATAGAATCTTGATGGGCCAAGGGAACATCAGCTTCTGGATCAACAGAATAGGGGCTCATTCCAGGATCTTAAGTAGTTCATCTTTCTCTACAAGCAGTTTACCTAGGTCATTTAGAAGGTGTACAATTCTGTGATTCTTTCTATGTATTCTTTTAAGTTTTATTTTTATTAGTACGTGTTATCAGTACTTAATGATTACATTTATCATGGCAACCTGGTACATGTACATAATGCATTTTAATTTTCTTTGCATCCTTTTCCCCTCCCTACTCTTCTTCCATCTCTTGAGCCCCTTCTCATTTGCAAAATATAATATTTTTATTACCTTAAATAGTGTTATACTTGCTTCTATTTCAAGTAGTAAAGGTCAAATTGGAAGACTTTTGAGAAATGATCTGTAGTAAGTCAGCAATCAAACACAGCTCTAAACTTTTTCACTTTTTAAACAACTTAGGAGATGTCTTCGTGGCATGAAAAGATTTTTGCATTAGACTAAGACAGTATGAGCTCTGTGTTTGAGCATTTTCTTGCCTTGCAAAGTGTTCTTTTGCTGACTAACGGGCATGATACTGTTCACTTTGGGAAGTACCCATTATCTTTTGTTTGTTTGTTTTATTAGGCCATGAACCTGTCAATCATGATAATACTTGCCAACTATGATCTGATTCATATTTAATTTCTCCTTCTTTCATTCTCATTTACCCTTTCACTTTGAAATATGCATTTCTGTCTTTCTAGAGGTTTTCCACTCCTTTCTTGTATTCTGAAAATAGACTTTCCCTTATAGCTCCAAAAGTTCTCCTTTTGCAACTTTCCTTCATGGACAACTCTTCATATTTTGGACTTAACTTTATGTTTCTCCAGGTTATATTACTCTAGGTTATGGGGAGCTCAACTAGACAGGTGTGGGGACTCAAAATAATTCTATACTTATCATTCAAGTTATTTTAGTAGAGGCTGGATGAACAGGTAATAGGCATCATGGGTGGATTTAATCTGTCATTGGGTTAGGCATGATATAGGTTAAAGCACATGTGTGTTCTCCAGTTGGACTCTCTGCTTTCATTCTAGAGTTGAAAGATGTTATGGTTGTGTCTAGATGTCCCCAAAGCCGCATGTGCTTATAGGTGGGGAGATTTGAAGGTGACTGGATTAGGGTGTGTCACTGTAGATTAGGGTGTGATACCGAGATTAAGGGTGTGGATAATAGAAGCCCCACCCTGGGTATGGGTGGCACCAATCAATATGCTTCCAGCCTGGATGGAATAGAAAGGGACAGAAAGAAGCCAGGCTTGCTGCTGCTGCTTCTGCTGCTGCTTGCTGTCTTCTGCCTGCCCTGCCATGAACTCTTTCTCCTCTGTGTTGCACCTCTGCCATGCCGCCCTGCCTGGGAGCCAGCCAACTATGGATTGAAACTCTGCAAATTGTGAGCCAAAATAAATCTCTCCTCTTTTAACTTTGTGTGTTAGGTATTTTGTTCCACCAATGAGAAAAGTAACGAAGATGAAAGACAAAGTTTATCATAACACTACGATGTTCAAATGTCTAGATGAATCAAATTTATCACACGGCATTGATCGTTAAACTGTTTTCTACCACACTGCACAGAATGCCTGCGTTCTCTAAAGCCAACTCAGAGTTATGTGCAATTTATCTCTCTCTCTCTTTTTTTTTATATATGGGTACCAGGAGTTGAACTCAGGACCTCGTGCTTGCCAGGCAGGCTCTTATGCCACTGAGCTATATCACTGGCCCCTCTCTCTCTTTTTTACTTTAGAAAATATAAGTGAATGTGAGTGAATGAACCTATTATATTTAGGAAATTCCTAAATTTAACTGAATTCAGTTTGCTTTTAAAAATAATTTCAAGGATTCAACATGGCTGAATAGAGGAGGAGCCTCGCTCAGAGCTACTCAGAGAAATTCAACTAAAACCCAGGTAACTGGAAGAAAGGCAAGGGACACATACCTTGAAACTAAAATCAGTCTGACATAAGAGACTAATAGATCAAGCAGAACATGGGTAAAGTACTTAATAAAAAATAAAACAGCCAGCCAGCCCACCTGGCTGCTGTGGCTCACCAGATCAGGATGACTGCCCGCCATAATTGGAATCTTAGGAGAAGAAGAAGGAGGAGAAGGAGAAGGAGGAGGAGGAGGAGGAGGAGGAAGTGGAGGAGGAGAAGGAGGAGAAGGAGAAGGAGAAGTAGAAGAAGGAGGAGAAGGAGAAGGAGAAGAAGGAGAAGGAGAAGGAGAAGGAGAAGGAGAAGGAGAAGGAGAAGAAGAAGAAGAAGAAGAAGAAGAAGAAGAAGAAGAAGAAGAAGAAGGAGAAGAAGGAGAAAAAGATATTCTAAAATAATGTGGCTAAATCAAGCCATACAGGATAGACTTGGGATATAAGGTCCCCTGCCTCTTCTGCCTTCCTCCAAACAGAAGATGCTACAGTCCAGCGCTAAACTCTGTCAACATGAACTGCTCCCTCCCTGACAATTGGCCAGTTTTCCTCCTTTTTTTCTTTTCTTTTGTTTTCTTTTTCCTTTCCTTTCCTTTCTTTTCCTCTTCCTTTTCCTTTTCTTTTTTACTTTCTTCCCATTCATTTTGTGCACCAGAGCACTAACTGGAACTGCCAGGAACAAAATTAAAAACTACAGGGCTGCATAGTAAGTGAAACAGCTAACCCCTCCCTGTGACCTGTGGTTAGAGAGGCATGGGGAAATTAATTAGCCCTGCACCTCGGGACTGTGCAGACCCGGGCTGTCACCAGGCTGCAGGGGGCAGGAGCAGAAGGGCAGCCCACAGCAGCCCCCCATCTCACCTGAGGAAGTTACAGACTACAGCAGAGGAGGTTGACAGTGGCAGCGGAACTTGTAAAGCAAGGATGGGAAGTTAGCACCCCGCCTCCGGAAAGGAGTAAGAATTGGGACCCAGCAGTCTTGGACTGCAACAGCAGGAGTAGAGGACCAGACCATATCACAGCATCCCAACCCACCCTGCAACAAACTACCTGAAAGGACAGAGACTCGCCAGGGGAAGAGGAACACAGAGGGCTGAGCAAAGACCCGGGGAGCCTAAGGTGCACCGGATTGGGAAGAGTGCCCTGTCTCTGCCTGAAAACAGCCCAGCAACTGGGAGAGAGATGCCACCAAGAGGAACAGGTTAAGGAGTGGGAGGCCACTAAGGGACCTCAGGGAAAGTACTGACTCTGGCCCCAGGGCCCCACATCTGGAGGCAAAGATCAGCCTCAAGTCCACCACAAACTCTACTGCAGGCTTGGCAGTGTTATCCAGTAGTTTTGGACTCTCGGTGGACACCAGAGGAATTTTTTAAAAATTTTATTTTATTTTTCTTCTTTTTTGCTGGCTTGTTTCCTGTTCCTTTTCTTTTCTTTTCTTTTAATAAATTTTGTCTTTTACCTATATTTTTGTTCTGATCTATTCACCTTCTTCCCCCTTTTCCTCAATTTACCTCTCTAGACTTAATCATATTTTCATATGAGTGAATAGCCTCTGTAATTTTTCAGGTTAACTTCAATAATCCCTTGCTTACTCCTTCATTCTTTCTCTTCTGCTCTCTTCTCTAGTTTCCCAAAGCTTGCATGGTCATCTTTTGTCCTCCAGCCCAGCTTCTACTTTATTTCTTTTCAGTTATCTCTGTTCTACCCACTATACTTCTTAAATTTCCCCACCACAGTGTAAAACCACTCTACCGAGGGGAAACACTTTGCATACAAGCTCTCAATTTATGATCGGTTTTATTACATAACTGTAGATTTTGCTTCTATGGTTTAAGGTACAAAATTAATAGTTACCACAGTTTGTCAGTTTCTAAACTGTGTTTGATGCTATGGTTAGTGCTAATTATACTACTTTAGCTAGGATGTCTTGTATATTTTAATCAGTTGTTCGCACTTCTGTAGCAATACTGGGAAGTTCTGGGATAATAACCTCACCACATCCCAGCACCAAAAGACTGGGGACTGAGCCAAACAGATACCAACATCTCACACTTAATTAATTGGAAAGGTTGGATCTTGGGATATACACAAACCAAGAACCTCCTACATACAGAAGACATCCTGAAGAACAAACCTTGCCTGGAGAGGCCTTGATACCACTGATAAAGCTACCTGCTACAAAAACTTACAAGGATCAGCCAGAAAACTAAAAACTTCTGAAATAGAAAATGATAAGATGCAGAAGCAAAATGCAACCTCAGACCTCCAGCTCACCCAGAACAAGTCCAGGGGGCAACGAGATAGAGGAAAATGGAAAACACACACCTGACATTTCTGAAATGATAGCAACCAAAGTAAAGAGACAAATCCATGAGGCTATAGAGGAAATCAGATCAGAAATACTCTCTCAGGTAAATAAAGAAATATCGATATTCATAAAGGAATTTCTCAGCAAATCTAGAGTAGAGATAGATAAAAAAATAGATGATGATAGGAAGAGGGTGGAAACCATGAATAATCAATATAGGAAAGAAATAGAATTCATGGAGTGGATTCAAACAGATATCCAGGAAATTAAAAATTCCATTGAAAGCTGGCAAAACCGCTTGAACAAAACTGAAGACAGACTTTCAGACCTTGAAGACAGGATTGTGGCTGTGATCATGGGAAAGATCTCCTGAAAATAACAAAAGATCAGGAAATAACAAATCAACAGCTGCAAGACAACACAAAGAAAAATAATATAAGCATAATTGGTATCAATGAAAATGCAGGAGTCAACACAAATGACATAAAAACTATTTGCAGAAGTAATAGCAGAAAATTTCCCAAGCATGGGAAAGGAAACTGACATTCAGATATGTGAGGCACACAGAACTCAAATTAGCCATAACCAAAATAAATCTATAGCCAGACATATAGTAATCAAGATTCCAGAAATTCAGCACAAGAACAGATTATTAAAAGGTTTTAGAAAAAAGAAATAGATCACCTATAAAGGAAGGGCCATCAGAATTGCAGCAGACTTCTCAACACAAACCCTCCAGTCAAGAAGAGCTTGGGGTGAAGTATTTCAAGTCCTAAAAGAAAACAACTTCTAACCCATTTTGATGTATCCTGCAAAACTATCCTTCAAAATTAATGGAGAAATAAGATACTTCCATGATAAAGAACAACTGAAGAAATTCATGACCAACAAACCAACACTACAAAGGGTACTGAAAGATATTCTAGACAGAGACAAAAATGATCACAATTCCAAGAACAATAACAGAAAGAAACCACCAATCAGGGCAAGTAACTAAACAGGGGAAAAGAAGGAAACCAATGGAAGGAAAAAAACATGATAAAGATAAGCCAATACATATCAGTTATAACCATCAATGTAAATGGCCTCAATTTACCAATCAAAAGAAACAGACTGGCAGAATTAATCAAGAAACAAGATCCAAAAATATACTGTATACAAGAAACACATTTAACTCAAAAGAAATTCATAGACTGAAAGTCAAAGGATGGAAAACAATACTCCATGCAACAGGAACCCAGAAAAAAGCAGGGGTAGCTATTCTGTTTGCAGACAATGTGAACTTCAAACTAAGAATGATCAAAAGAGATTATGAAGGTCACTACGTACTTGTTAGGGGAAAACTTCAAGAGGAGGAGACAACAATCATAAATATACATGCACCAAATATGGGAGCACCCAACTATATAAGACAAATATTAATAAATATTAATAGACATGAAAAATTAAATGAGTAATAAAACAATTGTAATGGGCCAGCTTGTGACTCCACTATCCCAAATAGATAGATCAACCAGACAAAAAATCAGCAAAGAAATATCAGAACTGAACCAAACCTGTGAAGAAATAGACTTGGTAGGTGTTTACAGAGTGTTCCACCCAATGACATCAGAATACACATTCTTCTCAGCTGCACATGGGACATTCGCTAAAATAGACCATAAACTATCCCATAGAACATGCTTAAGTAAATGCAAAAGAATTGAAATTGTCGCATGTATATTATTTGACCATAGTGCAATGAAAATGGAAATTAATGGCAAAAAAATTGTGAAAACTCCATAAACACATGGAAATTAAATAACACCATCCTGAACAACCAATGTGTCACAGATGAAATTAAAGAAGAGATTAAACAATACCTACAATTAAGCAAAAATGCAGACACAGTGTACAAGAACCTATGGGATACAATGAAAGCAGTACTAAGAGGGAAATTTATACTGGTGAATTCTCACATCAGGAAAACAGAATGAGCATAAGTAAACAACCTAATGTTGCACCTCAACTTCTAGAAAAAGAAAAGCAAGTCAAGCCCAAAGCCCATAGAAGGGAGGAAAATATAAAGATCAGAGCAGAAATTAACATAACTGAGACTAAGAAAACAATACAAATAATTAATGAATTGAAGAGTTTGTTCTCTGAAAGAATAAATAAAATAGATAAACCCTTAGCTGATCTTATAAAAAAAAAAGGAAAGAAAAGACTCAAATTCATGCAATGAAGAATGAAAAGAGTGAAATCACTACAGATCAGGTGAAAATTCAGATCATCTATACCTTCTTTGAAAATCTTTACTCTCATAGTATGAAAAACACGGAAAAAATGGACAGATTCCTAGAAACATATCAATTACCAAAGCTGAATCAAGAAGATACAAAAATTTTGAATAACCCAATATCAGTCAATGAAATTGAAAATGTAATTAAAAGCTTAACAACAAAGAAAAGCCCAGGTCCTGATGGATTCATTGCTGAATTGTATGAGAAATTTAGAGAAGATTTAATACCAATACTCCTCAAACTCTTAAATGAAATTGAAAGGGAAGCAGTACTCCCTAACTCATTCCTGGAGGCAAGTATTACCCTGATACCAAAACCAGAGAAAGACTCAACCGAAAAAGAGAACTACAGGCCGATCTCTCTAATGAACGTAGATACAAAAATCCTGAGTAAGATGCTAGCAAACAGAATGCAGCAAGTCATCAAGAAGATTATACACCATGACCAAGTGGGATTCATCCCAGGAATGCAGGGATGGTTCAACATATGCAAATCAATAAATGTAATACACCATGTCAACAGAGCCAAAGGCAAAAATCACATGAGCATCTCAATAGATGCATAAAAAGCTTTTGACAAAGTCCAACAATCATTTGTGTTACAAACCCTAGAGAAAACCAGAATAGATTGTCTTTATCTCAAGCTGATAAAAGCCTTCTATGACAAAACAATAGCCAACATCATACTAAATGGACAAAAACTGAAAGCTTTCACTCTAAAATCAGGAACAAGATAAGGATGTCCACTATCACCACTCATATTCAATATAGTTCTGGAAACACTAGCCAGAGCAGTTAGACAAGAAATAGAGAGAGAAATAAAAGGAATAAGGATAGGAAAGGAAGAAGTTAAATTATCATTATTTGCAGATGATATGATACTCTACATAGGAGATCCCAAAAACTCCACCAAAAGACTTCTAGAGTTAATAAACATATTCAGTAGCATATCTGGATACAAAGTCAATACTCAAAAATCAATAGCATTCCTGTACACAAAGAACAAACTCACTGAGAGAAATTAGTGAAACCATACACTTCACAATAGTATCTAACAAAATGAAATACTTAGGAATCAACCTAACAGAGAAAGTGAGGTATCTATACATTGAAAATTACAGTACTCTGAAAATGGAGATCAAAGAGGATAACAGAAAATGGAAAGATATCCCTTGCTCATGAATAGAAAGTACCAAAATACTGCAAATGGCTATACTTCCCAAACTGTTATACAGATTTAATGCAATCCTGATCAAAATACAATTTGCATACCTCACAGATGTAGACAAAACATTCCTAAAATTCATCTGGAAGCAGAAGACACCTAGAATAGGAAAGGCAATCCTGGGCAACAAAGGCAAGACAGGAGGCATCACAATCCCTGACTTGAAATTATACTATAAAGCTACTGTGATAAAATCAGCATGGTACTGGCAAAAACAAAGCAAAAAGAAAACAAAACAAAAAAAACAAAAAACAACAAACAGACCTGAGGATCAGTGGAACAGATTAGAAGATGCAGACACAACTACAAACACCCTCAGCCACCTTATCTTTGACAAAGGGGCCAAACATGTTCACTGGAAGAAAGACAGCCTCTTAATAAATGGTGCTGGGAAAATTGGCTCTCTGCATGCTGAAGATTAAAACTAGACCCATGTCTATCACCATGCACTAAACTAAAGTCAAAATGGATCAAAGATCTAAATATTAAAACAGAAACAGGAAATCTAGTGAAATAGAAAGTAGGTAGAAATCTTGAAGACAGGTGTAGGCAGAGAGTTCATGAACAAAACCCAGACTGCATGGGAAATACTTCAAAGAATCAACAAATGGGATCTCATCTTATTAAAAAGCTTTTGCACAGCAAAAGAAATCACCAACAAAGTGAAAAGACAACCCACAGAGTTGAAAATTTTAGCCAACTGTCCCTCAGACAGGACTTCTATATAGAACGTATAAAGAATTGAAAAACTCAGACCTCCCATATTCAAAGACCCAATTAAAAAATGGGCATCTGAGATGAATACACACTTCTCAGATGAAGAAATACAAATGGCAAATAAATATATGAAAAAATGTTCATCATCACTGGTCATTTGAGAGATGCAAGTTAAAACAACACTGAGGTTCCATCTCACCCCAGAAAGAATGGCTACCATCAAGAAATCAATGAAAAATGCTAGAGGAGCTGTGGGGGAAAAGGAACTCTTCTCCACTGTTGGTGGGAGTGTAGACTGGTGCAGCCACTGTGTGGAGTGTGGAGATTCCCCAAAAAACTAGGATTAGAGGACACATTCGACCCAGCTATTCCCCTTCTGGGTATCTTCCCAGAAGGATCAAAAACATCTTACCACAGAGATGTACCTGCACCCATGTTTAAAGCAGCACAATTTGTAATAGCTAAATCTTGGAAACAACCCAAATGCCCATCAACTGAGGAATGGATAGAAAAGATGTGGTCTTTTTATACAATGGAGTAGCACTGAGCCATAAAGGATAAACATGAGCATTTTAGGTAAATGGATGCAACTTGAGACCATACTCATAAGTTAAATAAATCAGACTCACGTGTGTAAGCATCATATTGTCTTCCTGGTGTGAGAAACTGAAAGAATAAATAAGTTCTAAAATGTACAGTAGATACTGTGAAATGGGAAGAAATTGTTCAAAAGGAAAAAGAAACTAGGATGGGTGAAAGGGGAAAGGACAGTAGGGAAAAGGGACAAATGCAAGTCAGTTATATTAGTGTCTCTCATTGGTTCATTAAAAAGGGAGGTTTGTGCTAATATCTCTTGGAGAAATTTTTATGCCCATATCTTGTACCCTGAGCAACTACTTTAAAGATAACAACATGTAATGTATTAACTATTGTTATTCTCCTATTATTTTGTTATGAAATTTTGTTTTACCTGTTTTCCATAAAATAAATTAAAAACTTTTCCAATATTGGTATGTGTTTCTTTTAGTAGACAATTTCATTGCACGTCACAATTGCAGCCAGCGTAAAAGTGTCTCGACACATTAGTTTTCACACAATAATCTAAGCATGAGGACTCCGGCCCAGGACTCAGGAGGCCTGGCTTTCATTTTACACTGGTAGAAGATTACCTTATTTCATGACTTGGTTTTCCCTGTTAAAAAGAGGTAACATGGGCCGGTGAGATGGCTCAGCGGCTTAAGCGCCTGCCTGGCAAGCGCGAGGGTCCGAGTTCGACTCCCGGATCCCACATACGAAAAAGGGACCGGTGATATCGCTCAGAGGCACGGGCGCCTGCTGGCGCGCGAGGTCCTGAGGTCGACCCCCCGGTACCCACAAAAAAAAAAAAAAAAAAAAAAAAAAAAAAGAGGTAACATTAATGCCTGTTTTTCCATCTCATAGGCATATCATTAGATTACATTTGATTGACCGAAAAACGTTATCTTACAACTATGAAGACAGTTGAAGGATATAACTATTTTCATCATCGTGCTGCTAATCTGGTTTCAGAATTTGTTATGAGAAAGACTGCTTTGAAGAAACACTGTCAACTACCTCTCTTGTGAAGTGCTGCTGTTATATGTGTCATAATTATCATTTCATGTGTGTCCCCCAAGACAATATTTAAAGAGGGTTATACCAGTGCAGGAGGGGTTGATAAGGAAACAAAATATAATAAAATTTTAAGAAGTCAGTTACTCACCTAAATGTTCAATTTATACAACACCAAATATCCTAACTCCACTAATAAACTAAGTTCATTTGTTATTGTATGTCCAAGTTCACTAGCAGAGGACTGTTTTGCTTTCTCTTCACACAGTGATTTGTCTTTGGGTGAATTTAAGGAAAAAGTTAATTAAAGATGAGTGCCATGAAAGTTCCTATCTAATGCTCAGTTGAGTAAGATGAAGTCATTGGGCTGCTGGCAGTGTCTGCCAGTGAAACACCCCTGAGGTCTAATTAGCCACAGCTAAGAAAGTTAAGAATTTGCCTACAGACAGGATATGTGGCTGTGGTGAGACTCCAGAGAAAGGATCCCCCAGTGGCGCCATTTATAAATCAGCCAAGGCTGACGGATCTGAGCTGCTTGACATTTTTAATCTTATAACTTTCATTTATTTCTTCATAAACTAACAGCTGCCCGGGACCCTGGCCATGGAGCTATGTCAGACAAGTTGATAGGTGAGATATTTTTAAAGGAAGTCATGAGGATAGAATGTCATGATTAAATGAACCTGAAAAATCCTATAATCACCTCTCATTGCCACCGACCTAGGCTTCAGTCTTTCTTCAGCATGCTGAGCTCTGAGAATGGCAGAATCAATTATAATTCCTTAAATTTAGAAGTGAAAGTATTTTGAGGTCTTTTGTTTACTATGGAAATAGATTTAAACTAGAGTCATACTCAATATTAAAAATTTGCATTCCAAAATTTTCCCATTTGATATTACAACAAAAGAATTTTCTATGATATTATAAATTTAGAAATATCTCTATTAAATTTACATATATACTATTATATATAATCTATTTTGTTATATATTTTTCTTCCTAATTTTGGACATTGCAGTTTATAATTTTATAATAATTTTTCTCAGCTATTAAATAATCTCATTGAACATATTTTTACACAATAAATTTTCTTTTCAAAAATATTTTCCTTTAGGGTTTATGTCTAGGAAGAATATTGTGAAGTCAAAGACAAAATGATTTTTATTCCTTCAAATTTCTTTCTAAATCACTTGTGTTGTCTTATTCTTACTTTATGTACACTGTTCTCTTTTCACATCTGGTTGGAGTTGTTCTTAGATTAAGGAAACACAATTAAGTTGCTGTACTTTCTTTTCACATATGTGTAAGATTTTCATTTTGGGTAAAAAATAAAGCCCTGTGTCCATTTAACTTTGAAAAGAAAAGAAATATTTTAACAAAATACTTTCTGTTACACTTATGTGTTCTCTTTTCATTTCTTGGTAATATTTATGTCCACAAATTAAGATGATTTCCCCCCTTATTAATAATGCAATATTCTTTATCCAAGAATGACAAATGCTATGGGAGAATGGGAGAGGGCGGAAGAAGGTATGGAGCAGAAACAGAGAGAAGTAGGGTGGAACATTCTCCTGTGGATGGATGGATTGCTGCAGTGTGATAACAAAATATCAGGAGAGGGATTATGAAGGGCGTTTAACACAAGCATTTTTATAATTATATAAATCAAAGTACATTCCTGCACACAGTAAGTGTCCAATAAATAGTTGTTGAATGAATGAACTTATGTACTTGTGGTAATTAATCTATCTACAAATTACATGTACTTATCTAGCAGTCTATTTCTTTCTGTATTCCACCTTAAGTTTCTATTTTCAAAACTTTGAAAATAAGGATTTTTTTTACTTAATAGATCTTTATGATTTGATAAGTCTATGTAAGAGAATTTTTTAGCCCAGTATTGAAACTGAATTTACCGAGTGAGACTATGTTAAATTTTCTGTGGGATGTAATTTTGAAGAATCAACAATATTAACTACCAGTGTAATTATCTTAAAAGTCAAATTCCCCAATAACATATTTTCAAACTCAACATATTAAATATGCCAAAGCTATTAAACTGGAACGTACCCTCCCTTTTAAAAGTTTATTGATATTTCTCATAAAGTAGGTATGTACCATGGATAAACAGAGAGAGACAATGAGTACTTGAGCTCCTCGGTGTATGGCCAGGGAGGTGTGCGTATTTGTGGAGATGTAGGAAGTTTGGGAATTGGTCAAGCATATTTATCACCTAATAGGTGCCACACGTTGCAGACCTGATTCCAGACACTATGCTAGGCACACTGAGGAAACAGCCATGAGTGTCACATGTGTACAGTAGGTGCCAGGGAAGATGTGTCCCCAACGATTTACACATGATCCTCATCTGCTTGCTTAGATTGCCTTGCAAGATAGATCTTCACCATGTCTTAGTTTAAAATTTAAAATCGTGGATTCAAAGGTAAATTCTGGAAGAGGGAATAAGCTTTACCTCTATGCCACACTTTACAACTTACACAGTATGTCCCATGGCTGTAATTTGTAAGCTCACGGACTTCAAGGGAGGATCAGACCCATCAGGGAAGGGAGGGAGGTAATGAAGTCTCAAGGTATTGGAAGCGGAGAATCCGGAGCTCATGTGCATAGCCCGCGTCTTCTTGTTAAATTACCCAATAACTGATGCTTTCTGAGTGTTTTACAGGTGACAGCATGTATTAGGCATCTGAAGACACAGCTGTACTATGAAATTCAGGCTATGACCCTGCACGATGAACTTTGTCTCTTATCTTTTGGTAGGTAATTCAGGACTTGAGAAGGCGTTACCTCCCGAATGGATCACCTCATGCCTCCCAATAATGTCACTGAATTTATTCTCTTGGGACTCACACAGAATCCACACTTGCAGAAAATACTCTTCCTTGTCTTTTTGTTCATTTTCTTATTTACTGTGTTGGCCAATTTTCTTGTTGTCATCACCATCTCCCTCAGCCCCACGCTGTCTGCTCCCATGTACTTCTTCCTCACTTACTTGTCCCTCATAGATGCCTCCTACACCTCTGTCACCACCCCGAAAATGCTCATCGACCTGCTCTGCCGGAGGAGGACCATCTCCTTGGGCAGCTGTGTGGCGCAGCTTTTTGTGGAGCACCTCCTGGGAGGCTCCGAGATCCTCCTCCTCACTGTGATGGCCTACGACCGCTATGTGGCCATCTGCAAGCCCCTGCACTATGTGACCATCATGCGGCTGGGACTCTGTCGCCTCTTGGTAGTGGTAGCCTGGATGGGAGGGATCCTGCACGCCACTGTGCAAATTCTTTTCATGATCCACCTGCCCTTCTGTGGTCCCAATGTCATTGACCACTTCATGTGTGACCTCTTTCCGTTGTTGAAACTGGCCTGCAGAGACACCTACTGGCTGGGAATGGTGGTGGCGGCCAATAGTGGAGCCATGTGCTTGCTCATTCTCTCCATGCTGCTCGTCTCTTACGCAGTCATCCTGAACTCCCTGAAATCCCGTGGCTCTGAGGGGCGGCACAAAGCCCTCTCCACCTGTGGCTCCCACTTCACCGTCGTTGTCCTCTTTTTTGTACCTTGCATATTCACTTACATGCGTCCTGTGGCTACCTACCCCGTAGACAAGTTGGTGACTGTGTTCTTTGCAATCCTCACTCCCATGTTGAATCCTATAATTTACACAGTGAGAAACACAGAGGTGAAAAGTGCCATGAGGAGTGTGCTGAAGAGGAGAAGAACTTAGCTCGTTCTCAAAGCCAGGAAGATGATGGTGTACATAAAGAGGGACTTAGTAACTGTGGTTATTGGGGACTTAATACTGGCTAGGTGCTTTTGATAGCTAGCGCCTTTTGCCAGGAGTGTTGCCCAGGCTTTGATGTTCATGTGCATAGACTCAGGATATGAAATGGAAAGAACTATACATCTCCAGCTTGAAGATTCCAAAGCACGTCATACTCCAGAGTTTCCCTGCTAATTTACTAAATTCTTCCTGCATATTTTTCTTGGCTGAACTTGGCTTCTCCAGGGAACCTGATCTGTGAATCTTTTAAAGTTTTGCTTGGCCAGGATGAGGAAAAGCTAAAAAAAGGGTAGAATCCCTTGGATGGGTGTTTGGGTAGGTGAGAGTTGGGAGTGAGGAATTGTTGATTTTATTCCTTTCTTTATTTTGTATTTGTGCAAAAGAAAAACGCAAAACACAAGAAGAGAGATACCCATTAAAGGAAGAAAGAAACAATTTCTAACTTAAGAAATAAACAATTGCTAGCCTATCTGTAAAATGTTTTCTGGCACAAAAAAAGGCTAAGAATTTAGAAATTCCTCTTAATGTGGTCTTATTTTCTTAAATATCTTCATGCTCACCTCAGTTTTTCTTGAAAATAGAGGAAGGGGTTTTTCTCCCCTACTAATATTTGAGGAACGTTTTGCAGAAACAAAAGTAACTAATCTCCCTAACTGGCATTTGGTAAGTTTCTAGAGCTACTGCTTCTGACACATGGATTTATATTAAATGAATATTTTAATATCTAACAGACACATTTCAGTTAGGTGATTTAATCTGCATATGACAAGAGGTAGTTGTAACATTACTGTCTCCTATTTACAAAGAAATTAAATGGAAAATAGTAGAGATTTACTATCATATGTTTTCAGGATACACATCTTAGAGTTTCAGCTACAAAATTTAAATCCAGGTCTTTCTTCCAACTCTCAGTTCTACTTCAAATAAAACACAGGTCTTCCTATGTTTATGGCTATAGACAAGGAATTTACATGTAGTCTTAATGATTCTCTTTGTCCTTGGGTTCGGATAATTCCAAATGTGTTGTAGCCTTTTCTCACATGTACTACTAGTATGTTTCAGTAGCAATGTTCTATGTGCAGAGAAAACATCAGTTCATTTATATGCTACATTCCACTATGTGAATCTTGGGACTGTACACTCCCAACTTACATTTCTTACAAAATGTCCCCTTTCACAAACTCAACGATTATCTGGAGCTATTTCTCCCATAATTTAAGCATACATTAATGCCTGATCCTGGAATGCCTGTCTTTTGGGAGTGAGTGTACGTTCTAGGTTATACAAGCATTTCTCAAATTCAGAAGAAACAACCTTTTCCCACAAAGCCTAGGCCTGGAAGATTAGATAATCAAGACTTAGACTATTAAAAATGATCAAGTTTGTGATTGTCGGTGAGAATTAAACATTTCCAGAGACACTGGACTAAGTGAGCTGTGGTTCTCTTTGTGTAACGGTTGTTAGAAGATAAGGGTGTGCCAGGAAGGATGGGAGGAAAATCAAGACAATGTCATTTCTACTCAAAGACAAAAGGATTTTAAGAGGTAAACTAAGGGGCCATGCCAACTGCTCAGTGACCTGGCCAGAGGATTAATGAGACAAATGATAATTTGTCAACAAACTTAGAAGAGGTAAGAACTAACGTAGGGATATGAATAAGCCGGACCTTCTCAGTGGGTGGATTCCTGCCCATTTGTGGACAATTTTAGGAAATTCATCCCTTCGCACCCCTCCTTGATAACCCCTCTAAAGCTCACTGTCATCTGATTATTTCTAGTGCTTAAAAATGAAAGAACCTAAAAGAAAGTATGTAGTTATTTTCTGAAAATTTATAATATAAATAATGGATTTGATGTATAAGGATATTGGTCAATGTGGATATTGAATTAAGTGAAAATATCAGGCATTATCTGGGTGAAGGGAATGAGCAAGTTGTTGTGAAGGGCAACTGTGTTGCACACATATTGCTATTTTCCTTATATATTTTATCTCTCTTAATGAAGCGATGGGCATATTTGATGAGTCTGCCATTTTCTGCAACGAGAATATAAAGCTGGGTGCGGTGGTGCACACCTGTAATCCCAGTACTCTGAGAAGCTGAGGAATCAGGATCACAAATGTGAGCCCGGCCTAGGCAGCTTAGTGGTTTAGCAAGATTGTGTTTCAAAATGAAAAATAAAAAGGGCTGGGGCTGTGGCTCAGTGCAGAGGCCCTGGATCCAATCCCCAGAATGAAGAAGAAAAAGAGAAGAAGAGGTGAGAAGGGGAAGAGAAGGAAGGAAGGAAGGAATGAAGAAAAAAAAAGGAAAGAAAGAAAGAAAGAAGAAGAGGAGGAGGTGGAAGAGGAAGAGGAGACTGCAGCCAAATGTTTCGATTCTCCCTCCTCTTCTCTCCCTATGTTACTGCATTCCTTGCTAGCATGATGCAGAACATCAAACACAGAACCGATCACGGGTCCCACTGGGTATCTCATCTTGAGAGTGCTTCCCTTATTATTGTTTGGTAGAGGCACTCTCTTCCGTTCAGGTTTTCCTCGACCTCCATTTCCTGTATTGTTCACACTCTGAATTCTGCTCCTGTCAGGGAAATGTCATCTGATTATCTCCTCCTCATCCATGCACAAGCATCATGGAACATGGAATGCGATGGGATCAAGAAATGAATAATTAATGGTTAAATTTCAGTGAAATCAACATATGGTTGGGAGGAAAAAAAAACTACTCCATCACAGAGATAATTTGATACCCTTTTTGGGCATAAAGTCAGGCCCTTCAAAAGTTAACTATAGTTTCTTTGGGACATACCCATTGCTCTCCCATAGTGTTAAAATATATTGTTTGAAAAGTTGCTGTATGGGCAGCTGAGTTTAAGTTTTAACTTTATTCATCTCCTACAGTATGTCAGACGGGATGCTCAGTGGAACAATAAAAAGTCATGTTTGCATGGAATTTAAGTTTCAATTAAGAATACAATGGTAACTAACAAGTACATATATAAACAATTTGGTTAGCACAGAAGTAAGTACTTTGAAGGAAATAGTTATAAGAGGGAGATGAGGAAGATAAGATGGGGCATTGATGTGTGTAGCTGTTGGAGTGTTTCTAGAATTTTAGTTAGACCCCAGTTTAAATAACAACCTTCTTTTCAAGAAGATCCTGAAAAGATAAAGCGAGTGCCAGGATGGGTGGCAGAAAACTTTGGTTCTTGTACTTTGTAGGTGGCCAAGATAAGTAGTATTCCTTTTCCTTCATCTGTACTGTCAACAATATAGTGTGACTATATTAGTGACTATTGTGTCACTGAAGCATACAGTTTAGTTTTAGAGCAAATAGATGAATGGCTAACACTATGATCTTGTCTTTTTGCTTGTGGATTATCAGCTTGGCTTGGGTCCGATAAAACTCCAGCCCTGTGGAAAGAGGATTTCTGCAGGCATGGATGGGAATTTACCAGCTCTGTGATCAGCTCCTCACTCAGTAGAGACAGTTGGGAGGATGATGCCATGTGCACATTTTGAAATTCTGTGCCTCTTTTGGCACAAGTCCATTACCCAAAGGACGACGTCTTATTAATGATGTTCCTTAAAAGCCGTGGATTGGAAACTGTTTACCAATTAAGTTCAAAATACAGCCGCGTGGTGGGCACAGTGTCATAAATGATTGGGTAAGCAGTTTTCCTGACCACTATTTTGGGCAACATTTCCTATTCGGAAGTAATTCAAGTTCCCCTGCCAACCACAGGGTTGTTTCTTAGTTAAGTCCTTAGACATTTCAAGCAGCTGTTTCTTTAAATATTTTCTTCATAAGCATGACAAAATCTATTATTAACAAATAACTCTCCCTTGAGTGGTTGGATGGTTTATTCTCTGCGAGGTTTTTTTTTTTTTTTTTGTTTTGTTTTTTTGAGCTCTCCTATAATTCCTAATTCTTCTGTGGAGGAAAGTTCATGAACATGTATCCTGGATGGAACTAGACCTTTGGTCACTCTGAGGTGATCCTAGAAAATTTACTTGCACAATTTTTGCTCTTTTCTTACTGGAATAATCAGGTAATGGGCTTTGGTGGTGGCCTCAAGATTTTACTTGAGTATTAAACAGGCTCTTATTAATTTGAGATAGTATTTTGAAGTTGCTGAAATAATTTAATCACCTAACATATGAAAACTTATATTTTAAATGTGGTAGTAATTCACCTATTTATTTTATTTGATGCATAACTGCAGTCTTGGGATGGAAAAGCCTTCTGCTATCAACAATTTGTTGTTTGATTTACCTTAGTTTCTTTTTGCAACCTGCCAAAAATGAATAATGTACTGAAATAAGAGCCCAAGGTGTAGTTCAGCTCTTGAGTTTGCCTAAGCACATCCAGGAATGGAAATGGTACAGATGGAAGATGGGAAATTGGATATTTGAGCCAGGATGCCAGAGCAATAGCCATGCTCTGACATGGCACTTAGGCTCTGGAGGCAGGGACTGGCACTGGCATTGCCTGGATTCAATGTACTTTTCCTTGGGTGAGTTAAGTGTACGGAGTTAATTAAATTTAATTAAATGGCTAGTGTGTATGTAGCCCAGCAAAAGATAATAAATTAATCATCTTTAAGCAACCTCGTAAGGAGGTAAAACCAGCAAGCAATTATTAACAGTTAGCAAAGAAGATCACTATGCTAACACTAGTTAGCAACCTATAGAGGTGCATGCAATTAACCTCCTAGACGACACTGACGAAGGAAGTAGACAGGAAGAAGCAAGGGCTGGAGGTGGAGTTGTGCCATAATGGGTTTCTTAACCAAGGGCATAGGCAGAGGCAGCAGGAAGTCAGGTAGCTAACAGGAATGGCAAATAATCACAATGAGTATTTGAATACCATTCTCCAAACAGCCTCATGCCTCTTACTTTCTTTATCTTCACTAAAGTCCCGCGAGGCAAGACATAATATTCTTGGAGAAGCTGACCAGCAGGGTGGTTGGCTGACTCTGCGATGAACTTGATCACACACCCAGGTGAAGGCTTTAATCAGGTTTCACGAGTTCTCCAAGCTTTATTGGTTGCATTCAAAACGCAGGATAACAATGTAACAAACTCAAATAGTGTTTGTAGGAAGTCAAAGAGAAAACCATGAAGCTATCAAGAGTATCCTTACACATATGGGCTTTGATTACTACTGAACTGTTTTGATTCTATGGGACTGAAGGCCCAGTGTTTAGGAAGTGGCCTCACTAGGACAGAGAATTGAGTCTCCTGAGCCTGCACCCAGGGTCTTATATACTGTGCAAAAGAGGCTGAAGCGGGTGTCTGACAGTAAGAGATGGGCTTTACTTCTCTGAGAGGAAGACCTGCAAAAACAGGAGACAGATTACTCTACAAGATAGCTTTGAAGGTCAGGTTAAATGAGATGTGTTCTAGGAGTCAAAAGAGAATTTTGATAGTTCTTGGGTTTGAAGGCAGGAAGGTGATTATTGTCTATTATTGCACAGAGCATATTGTTTTAAAATACTTTAGGTCTTTCGACTGCTCAAAGAAAATTTTACTTGCAAGTGTAAGGATACAATGCAGGTAAGAACTGAACAGCTCTGTTTGAAAAGGACTGAGCCCTGGAGATGGTTCTTTAGAACCCCTAGTATTCACGGATGTGTAACAATCGCTTGAAACCCGAGGAACAATATAGCAACATATCCTAGGAGATAAAGGGACAAGCAAAGAAGTCCTTTTATCCTGTTTCCAAGAATGTGCTTTGTCCAGCTTATTAGAGTTATTTAAGAACTTTTGAAGTTCTTGGGCTGGAGATGGGAAGTTAGACTATATTGCAGATTTACAAAAAATAGTTGTCTACTTTATTTAGCAAGGTGGATAAAACCATAGGCCCTAAAATATTTAAACCAAGTGGCACAGCTTTTGCTATGTCACTAGCAAAGAGAAATCTGTTACTCCCTGATGTAGCTCTTTTCCCCTAGGACTCGGCTGCGTTAACAATTTTATTAAGCTAGCTGTAGGCACTGGTCACTTCTTCAGAGTCTAAGTGTGATTGCTAAGATCTTGTGCTTAAAGTTTCTGAGGCTCAGTTTCCTCAATCTCAATCTGGGATTCATGGTAGTACCCAACTCACGTGATATGAAAAATAGATGTTGCAAAGCATGGAACAGATGTAGTGCCTCGATGGTATGCAGTGAGTGCAAAATAAAGGTGCTTTTTAAATTGATATTTTCACTATTCTTTAGTAGCCTGTATTTTTGTAGAATTGTTGTAGAATGAAACAAGAATAGGAAGTATAAATCTATCTTCCTGTATTCTTATGCAAATAAAATTTTATCATGATGGACAATACCTTCTTGATATTGGGAACCTGAAATTATCATAAAAGAAAAGTGTAGATCATTATTAATATTTATTTTGGAAACAGGAAAAGCTGAATTTGAATTTGGCTTCAGTATTTACTAGTTGTTGGAACTTGGCATCATTTTTTCACCTCTACGAGCCTCAGTATATAATCTAAAAAAATGAAGAAAATATTTCATAAGCTCTTCCACTGCATAAGACATAGTAGGTATGTGGTGAACATCAGCAGTATGTAGTAATGATAATATTAATAATTTAACTTTTGAAAGTAGGCATGCAGATAGAAAGAGTATAATCCTTAATAAATGAAAGTCCTTGGGATATGGCCTGTCCCCTAGCTCTTCAAGTAGCACATGCTAAGTGTTCAATAATGACAAGGAATACATAAAATAAATTTATATAATATTTTCCAAGTTATCTGGTGTGTCTAATGAAAAACAAAGGTCAACATCCTGGGTTGAAGTCCCCTAAAGCATAAACTGACAGAAAGGCTTGTATAGAGGTAGTTTATTTCAAAAATCACAGGGAATAAACAAGATTTAGCTGAAGATTTTGTTAAGCTAGTGCCAATTTATACATAGGCTTCTAGCTACTGATCGTCAAGAGTTTACCCAAGGGTGTTAATGCCTTCGTAGTTCTGGGAACATGTGTGCACTACAATAGTGAAGCAGAGGTTACTAACTGTCACAAGCAGCAGACACCAAAACAGAAAGGAAGAGTCCTACTGCTGGAAGGAGGTATTGTCATGGACACCGGTAGGATCCAGATGGTGTCAAGCTTCTATTGTTAGCTTCCAGTTTCTGTAGCACTAGCTGGTGACAAAAGCAGGTTAGTAGGGCTTGAGATACACATCCCGTGGTCACTAATAAAATCATATTTCCTTTGCAGTCTTTCCAGTGCTGTGCGATGTGATTTTGTCAGTTCTGGTTCAATGGAGAATGGTAACAATGTGACTGAATTCATTCTTTTGGGAATTACAAAGAATCCAGGTTTGAGGAAAATATTCTTTGCTCTGTTTCTAGTCATGTATGTGGTCACAGTATTGGGAAACCTACTCATTGTGGCAACTGTAATTGCCAGTCGGCGACTGAGGTCACCCATGTATTTTTTTCTTATTTCCTTGTCCCTTGCGGATGTCAACTACTCTTGTGTCTTGGTCCCCAAGTTGATTGTGGACCTCCTGTCTGAGAGCACCACCATCTCCCTCGAAGGCTGCATGACCCAACTCTTTGCAGAGCATTTCTTTGGCGGAGCGGCGATCATTTTGCTCATTGTGATGGCCTATGACCGCTATGTGGCCATCTGTAAGCCCCTGCACTATGCGACCATCATGAGTCCTGGGCTGTGCTGCCTGATGGTGGCAGGGTCTTGGGTGGGGGGATTGGTGCATGCCACAATACAGCTCCTTTTCATGATTCAAATACCTTTTGTGGCCCCAATGTCATTGACCACTTTATGTGTGACTTGTTTCCATTGCTGAAACTGGCCTGCATGGACACCCACATCCTGGGCCTCTTAGTCATCCTGAACAGTGGGGTGATGTGTGCGACCATTTTCCTCATCCTCATCGCCTCCTATGTGGTCATCCTCTGCTCCCTGAAGTCATGCAGCGCGGAAGGCAGGCACAAGGCCCTGTCAACCTGTGGCTCCCACCTCATGGTGGTCATGTTGTTCTTTGTGCCATGCATTTTCTTATACATGAGACCTGTGGACACTTACCCCATAGACAAGGCAGTTGCTGTATCCTTTACCGTTGTACCAATGCTGAATCCCTTGATCTACACCTTGAGGAATGCAGATGTGAAAAATGCCATGAAGGAACTGTGGAAGAAGCCAGGTACCCTGGGTGTCACTAACTTGCATGTCTAAAGAATGAATCTTTCCTATAAAGTCAGTGGAATCTAACGCACCCCTTTAACCCCAACCCGCTGGGCACAAAGCAGTCAGTGGCATCTTTTAAGCTTATGAAACAGGTCAAAGTATAAGCATCCTTCGTAATCAGGTCCTGTTACACCCCCAGGCCATCAGCCAGTACATTTGATAGTATATCCCATTTCTCACCAGGCTTGAGGCATGATTTTTTAAAAAAGTTTAGTATGTATTTGTAGTAACCTGAGCCTTTCCCAGTTTAGGATTTTTCTTTCTTTTTTCTCTTCTCTCTGTTGGAATGATCTTTTCTGGAGGGTTTACCTGACAGGCTTCCTGGCATTGTTTCCCATTTCTATTATAATTCATTTCAAAAGGGAAGAGAAGTATATCCTGATGACTTTTTCTAATCATTCCTCTCAGTTATTCTCTGCTTCTGCATCCAGGTTGTATCCTTAATTCTCATGATCTCAAATTATAGTATTTCTTGACTTTAAATTCTGTTTCTCCCCTAAGCGTGTAATGCTTTTTGATGCAGAATCTATGTTTTTTCCTCGGGCTGTAATCCCAGTGATTAGAACCCTCCCATCACTGAGTATGTGCTTAATAGACATTATTGGATGAATAAAATTCTGAAAGAGACTTGGGAGCTTTAAAAACATTTGGAAATAAATATAAAGAAATAAGTGAGGAAGATAAATGCATGCAGGCACTTTAGAAAGGGGGATTCTCCCAGTTTGCACTTTGCCACGTGTCATTTTTTTTACACAAAGACAGCTGCAGTTTATTAGTGTGCTATTCAATACGGAGGCTGCCACTTTGCCTGCTTTTAGTGCGCATGAGGTGTTGAAGATGAAGCCCAGGCCCCAGTGCCCCTCGGCAGAGCCTTTATCAATGAGCTGCACCCCCAGCTGGCCTCTTGTCCTCCCGAGAAGGAGTAAACGAAGGCTCACTCTGGTGGAGTCAAGATACCGAACGTCTATGTCATACGGTTTTATTTTCTTTACAGCAGTGGACTGCTGGAGACCGGGCTGTACAGGGTTGAATTGCTGAACACGGGGTCCTCTGGCTGTGTGGGAAAAGAGCACATGCATGGTGCTCTGAAGTCAAGATGACACCACAGCTGTGGCAGCTAAGGACAAGGGCTGCTGATGCCCCCTATTCCAGAGCAATAAATCTGCCAACCTCAGAGATAAGATAGTTCTCTTAATTGGCAAAGTTTACTGCTTGGTGAAATCTTTGAACTGACTCCCAAGGTCCTGCTTAGCTTCTGCCTTGCCACAGTATTCCCTTCCTTTGTTTGAAAACCAAATAAATTTGGGCTGTCCTGTGCAGCTCTTTGTCTTTATTCCTGAGGGAGAGAGAGAGAGAGAGAGAAAGAGAGAGAGAGAGAGAGAGAGAGCGAGAGAAAGAGAGAGTTCTCACCTTCCTGGAAGCCCCCAAAACCACACTACTGGTCTTTTTTTTTTTTTTTTTTTTTGTGGGTACTGGGAGTCAACCTCAGGACCTCGCACTTGCCAGTAAGCGCTTGTGCCGCTGAGCAATATCACCGGCCCTTTTTTCCCTTTATGTGGGTACCAGGAGTCGAACTCAGGACCTCACGCTTGCCAGGCAGGCGCTTATGCCGCTGAGCTGTCTCACCGGCCCCTATTGGTCTTTTTTACTTAAGCTGTTCACCGTCCACTCGTTTAGGAGTTTGGGGCTAGGCCAAGACCATGACTGTAGAGTAACTGTTATTTTGAGACTTGAGTTTCTGAATAAAATGGGTGTTTATTTTCTCTAAGAGCCTGTTGTGGAAAAACTAAAGCAAAACAAAACAAATAAAACAAACCACTGCCAGTTTTTAAATCCACCTCCCCACCTTCCTTGATAAGGGATATGAGAAGCCTAAAATTATAGCAGGGCTTATTCGTTACCAGTCTTTTTTCTTATTAAAATCAATACACGTATGACAAATAACATGACAATAGCTATGAGGTTGGTTACAATATTCAAATAAAAACATTTAAATCATGATTTTTATTTTTAAATAAAAATATGTATGTGCAATCACTGTCTAGTTCTAATAATCACCAGTTACGGAGAATAACTTTAAGGTTAATTTATTCAATGGTGTTATGGTTTGCATCTAGATGTCCTCCCAAAGCCTCATGCAGTCAGGGGGGGCGGGCTTCTAGAATTTGTGATTGATTCACGGTCCAATGCTGAGATTATGGGTGTGAGAGCTACACCAACCCTGGGGTGGGCAGCCTGCATACAATATAAGGGACAGAAAGAGTCTTGTCTCTCCTCCTTTCTCTCTCTCTGCCACTTGTTGCTTTTGCTGTTTTTCATTGCCGTGAACTGTTTCCCTTCTGGCATGTACCACCCTGCCTTGCAGCCAGCTGATTATGGACTGAAATGCCCATGAACTGTAACCTAAGTAAACCTTTCCTCCTCTAACTTTGGGTGTTGGGTGTTTTGTCTCAGCAACGAGAAAAGTAACTAAGACAAATGGTGAATATTTGCTGAGTTTTTATGACGCTTCAGACACTCCTCTAGGAGTTGGTTTTATAGTGATGCATAAAACACTATGTTTCCTTACATGTTGGAGCTCACAGTTTAGCGCAGGAGTTGAACAACACAAATATAGAAATAAATAAAAGAACAGATCTACAACTGATTCTCAGAAAATTGGAAGAAAATGCCACATATATGTGGGGTAACTGCAGATATGTAGACGGGGGCCTTCGCTGAGACGAATTTTTAAGCTGAGATGTGAATGTTGAGATAGGATAATCCTCAAATATAGCAGTGGAAAGAGTGCTGTAGGCAAAAGGGAGAGGGATGCAGAGAAGCTAGCCTGAGGTTAAGAAGTTTGCAAAGAGTGGGGGCTGGCAAGAGGAATCATGGTGCAGGGTCCTGGTAAGAGAACTTAATTCTTAAATTGAGAAAGAGCATAGAAATGAAAGTGACTATTAGGGCACAATTTTTAAAAATCAAATCCTAAACAGACTGCTAAATGACTTTAGAAACTTCACATCAGAAATCTCTGCACATAGCTTTCACTGAATGTTTGATTTATCAGTAGTCGAACATAATAGCGTATTTGTTTCCTGATAGCAGTATTTTAGAACTAAATGCATGGATTCATCTTACTTTTATTCACCCTGGCTTATGTTAAGAAGAAAATGACTTCGATAGTGAGATAACTTTGTTCTACATAAAAATATATAGATCTTTTTATTTGTTGTATTAAGTCAATTACGAAGTGGAAGAATCAAAATGAGATCCCTCACATTAAATATGTATAGGCTGCTTGATAATTTTACATAGTTAAAAGTAGATCTAGAGTCTACATTTTCTATTTTATACATAAAAGCTGCCCTGACCATTTGTGCTAAAATTTTAGATTCCAAATCTTCTCAACGTCTGTGCTCTACAGATCCTCTAAAGAAATTCACATTAGTTCTACTCATTAAACACATTCTAAGCAGGCCAGTATTTTATTTCTTTTTAATATTCTAGCTTTTGAAGCAAAGCTTGGTATTTTAAAATAGGAAGAAACTGTTATGATTAATAGTTTTTTTAATCATATAATTATCTATTAGAATTTGAAAATTTCAGTACTATTCATGATACATAGGCATAGCAAAGTAAAAATAGAAGGTGCTTAAACTGAAAGAAGGAATCTGCCTAAACAACTACTGCAAACTTCAACCTTTATGGGAACTAGTAGGTGAATTTGCTTCCTATTTGATTGAGAAAATTTAAGCCATCAGAGGAGAATTTCCGCAAGCTCTAACAACTTTATCTGCCAATCTGCCAGCATGAGTTCAACTGTGTGCTGCCCTCCTACCCGTTACTGTGCGTGAGTTACCCATGCAACATCCAAACCAATGAAGCCACTCATCTGTAACCTGTACTTGAGTCTCTCGTTATCACTTATGCAAGGACATTGGCCTAAACACTCCTTTGTGCTTCTGCTTTCATCTATATTTCCTTTTCCATGGTATCATTTACATCAGCAAAGAAGCAAACTTCTATCTCCCTTATATTTAAAAGAATCTTTCTGTAACTCTACTTCCTCCATCAGCTACTACACTATTTCATTTTCTGTCCTTCACCCCAAAATTTGTGAGATCACTATAATGCTTAGCACTCATTTATTTCCTTGTATTTTGTCAGTCATGAATCAATATGTAAGACTTTCTGAAGGTGACCTTCTAAACACCAGTGAGACCTATATCAGTAAGTATAACAACCATTTATCATCTTATAAAATCCAGTAGTAACGTGATGGTGATATTATGTGCACTTTTCTTGGTCTCAAGCCACATTGATGAAGTTTAGCACTAGCATGAATGGGACCACTTTTCTGAGTCTGCAGTCAGGTCTTCCCTTTTCCTCTCTTTGGCAGAGTGTGAAGGCAGGGATGTAGAGAATGCAAATGACAACACATTCAAGGAGCGTAGTGATGGTGGTCTAACAAATTGAAGGAAAGACGTGGACAGAAGATGTGAAGTTTCGTACTTATGCTATAAAAACCAAACAGCTAATTTGACATAGCCAAGAAAGGAATTCTTGTCAAATATTCTTGAATAGCTGGTCATAAAGAAAAAATCTTGAGAGTCTCACTGGAAGCCAATAAATGTGGTCATAGTGATAAATGATGCCACATCAGGAGTAATGAAGAGGATGGTACTAAGCAACAGCAGAGGCATCTTCTCTACATGAACAGGCTCTGCAGAGAAGAATAAGGATGATTCCTGGACCAGGGAGAGAGATGCCTGGACACTAGGAAGCATTTTCATGACCTATGACTGGCTAAGAATAAACAAACTAGTGTCTCCTCACTGTTCACCATTCTAAATCTCCATCAGTAAATCATCACACCTGACACCGGCGTAGGAATTTCGTAGTAAAGTTTTTAGTCTGATTATTTTTATGTGAAACTGATTATATAAACAATAGTCCTGCAAAAAACATTGGATGGCTCTGCACATTCTAGGGTTGGCCTTGATTCCATCGACAATAATTGCGTAATGAATTAATAACTCCCTCCCATTACAATAAAAATATTTTTATAAATATTGCCAAGCCAGTTCCAAAATTATATGAAAGTTATAGCAGGCTTGGTATTAAAAACTATGAGAATAAAGATGGAGGCCTCATTAAATATCAAAATAAGTTAAATATCTGGTTTATAAGATTTGTACTATAAGAATAATAATACAGGATTCGAAAGAACAGAAGAAATTGGGCGATCTCTCTCTCTCAGGAAACTTGCTATAAACTTTGTGATTTAATAGTGATGATAACAGAATTTTAAGTCAGTGAGAAAATGTGGAATATTGGACAAATTCTGGAAGAGAAAATGGCAATCCCCTCCCTCCTAGTTTCTAACATCTCCTTTGATGTTGGTCTCTTAATATCTCCATTTTTTTCTCATTTGACCTTAAAAATTATTTTTTCACAATAGAACAAAAGTAATGTTGTTCTTATGGTATCTTCCCTACTCCATTTTATAATTTATTTCACTGTTATTCAACTCTATTCCTTTCATAGAAACAGAAAATAAAATACAAAGCAGTATATAGAATACAGTGGAAGATGATACGTGTGGTTTCGAGAGAGAACCAGGCTTCCAGAATGTTTTGCTAAAAATCTGGTTCTGAGTAATAATTTATTAATAGGACTCTGACCAGGGTGTAACCCATGTAAGGTGATTTTTGTGTGTCACCACACACATGTAAAATTTCAATTATAATAAAATAGTACTTCTCTCTTAATTCTCTACACAATTGAAGTGATGGCATTTTGGGCTTTAACTTTCCTTACTACTCAATTCAATTCTGCATGTTGCCGTGAGGTGTGGAATAGATATAAAAGCAGGTAGGAAGCAATGCTGAAAGACTGTGCAAAGTAGCGAGTTGTTTGGCCTGGTCTCTCCGGAAGGGGCCTGCTGTGCGAAGTCCAAGTTTCCCTTCAAGCTTCAGTCGTAATGCCACGCTCCCTTCCATTAAACAGACCCGCCATGTCTCCTTTTCGGAGATAATGAAAAGAGAAAAGGTTAATCCTAGAAAGTGTGCTTTTCGTTTAAAGTACAGGAATATCAAAATCAGTTTCTGAGACAAAAATGTAACATTTTATTACTATGTCTTTCCATGTTTGACATAGATGTTATTCTTTCATAATCACTCTTTTTGGCTCCAATGCAGTCAGTCCATGTGGTCTTCAACCCAGAATTCAGATCTTGTGGTAAATATATAAACTTTTTGCCCTGGTTCTAGAAAGTGACACTGTATTTCATCCCTGTGTACACTGGGCTCTGTTTTTGAACATAACAAGACATGAAAACATCTTCAAGTACAAAGTCAGGAAAGGTTAAATAGGGAAATACGGAAAAAAGTTTCTTATTTGTAAGAATCTTTTTGGTTCATGTCTGAGTAACTGCTTTGAAAACAGTGATCCACGGTGTAGTAACTATTGTTAGTCTCTTATTATTTGGTTATGAAATTTTGTTTTATTTTTTTATAAATTTAAAAAATAAGTAAAATTTAAAAACATACAACCCTGCTAACAAATAAATAAAAGAACTCTAATTGTTTGGGGACATAAAAGTTTGTGAACTCTTTTTTTTGTTGTGGGTACCGGGGGGTTGACCTCAGGACCTCGTGCGCCAACAGGCACCCGTGCTGCTGAGCGATATCACCAGTGCCTTTTTCGTATGTGGGATCCGGGAGTCGAACTTGGGCCCTCGCGCTTGCAAGGCAAGCGCTTACGCAACTGAGCCATCTCACCAGCCCAAAAGCTTGTGAACTCTTGAGCAAGTCAACACACACAATTTGTCTTGGAAAATCATGCTGATGGAAAATTTTCAGGCCCTGGGGGGAACTGAGAAGCAATTTTATAGATCCGTGAGCTCTCAGGGAAGGCTCTTTAAATTCCAGTTGAAAGTCAAGGAGGAAATTTTGCTTCTTCATTTCCTTTCCTGAGCCCAGGCTAAAGGCAGCGCAGGAGCAGCAGGAGGACCCTTCTCTACCTTGACTGCCAGGGAGGTCTTCCTTTGCATCTCAGGTGGAGAAGGAAGGGCTGGACACTGCACAACATGCTGACCACACTGAAGAGATGTGGAGGAAAGGAGGTGGCCGTCACCAGGATTTGCCAGGAACTGACCGTTAGTGAGATTTCTCTTCCATATTTTTGCATTTTTCAGAGAGGATTTCAAATTGTAGTGCAGTGCTTAACAGTGTGGGTGTTGTGATCAGGCTGCTGTGTTTAATGTTATGTGTGGGCCGGTCCATAGCTGTGCACTTGAGCTGGTAATAGACTCTTCACCTTTAAAGGGCAATTACCCATATTCAATGGGTATGTAAGTAAATAATGTAAGTGGTCAATAAATGACAATTGTTATTTCAAAAGAATTTAATCTTATTACTCCATCAAGTACAATAATTTAGACCTATCATCTGATTTTTGTCTTTAAATTAAATCCAAAAAATGTAGAAATGCAACAAGGGCATATTTTGTCTAGCTTTCAATAGAATGTTGTTATTTCTAACTATATATTTCATTTACCCTTTAATGCTTTCCCTAGGTTTAAGATTAAAAAGTGGAATTTTATGAGGCTATATGAAGAATACTGATACAGGAATATGATAAATTTAAGTACAGCTGTGTTATCCACAGTTATTAGTGTAGAACATAGAATTTACTATTTCACAAGTCCACACTAACATATGGTACAGGGACAATATTTAAGGTATAAAAGAGTGACTCAATTTACAGATAGGAGTTTCTGACATAATTATGCTCACTTCATTTCCCCTAAGTATGTTTGGTGTTGTAAATAGCATTAGGTTTCTGTCTCAGAATCATTTAGAAAAATTACAGTGGCTGAAGCTCTTAACTGCTTTAGTGCTAGCTGTCATGGCTTGGTCTCATCCTTAAAATGATCTTAATCATGAAAACAATCGAAATGAATGTTTACTTATCTATTTGGAAGACAAAGGTGGAAACAGAGAAAAATGGTGTCCTTCACACTTCAGAAGTAGCAAGAATATAAACAGAGAGACATTGAGGAAAATCAGCAGAACTATATGGAAGAGAGAGAAAAGGTACTAAAATCGTAAAGGAACATACTTTACAGATATTTCAAAAAAGAGATATGCTTACCTTTGACAGACAAGAAATTAATCTGCTATTGCTGGATAATAATTCTGAAATAAAAATATAGTGGATGTATGGAACTTAACAGAAAAAGTAACTACAAATAGAGATTTAATGGACTTTTTAATTTGTAAAAATAATACTGGGCAACGTAGCTCGGGGGTCCAGGGAGGTGAATGTCTCCTGTCCCTACCCCAGGGGCTGGTCTGGGGTCGACAGCTCCTGCTGTGTAGGAACCCAGGGCAAGTGCAAGGGCAAATGCACTCCGGCGTGTTCAAGGGTTCAGCTATGGAGAAATGAAAGACCATGGAACGTTGTAGAAGAAATATGGACAGAAGAAGCTGCTCTCTGTAGGAGGCTGTGAATTTAAACTCATATCAACGCAAATTCACAGAGGATGGGGCAGGCTGGGCCCTTGATATGGCTATGAATGGAAAGTTTACAATAGCTGAACATTTTATTACAGGATTCTGTGTTAGCCTTGCTAGTTAGTTCTACCTGGGCAAACGAATATCCCTAAAATTTCACCACCTTTCATTGTACTTTACATGATGGACAATTTAGTACCATGCATTTAGATTTACATTCGATTTTAAATATCCTTACAATAGTAACCAGACATATATTGCAAATTAAAAGTCTACATCTTTTTTATATGTTCCCTTCCAGATTACAAAATTGTGTTTCAAATATTTATGCAAATGAGCTATTACTAGAAGTTTTTCTTCCATTTTTCTCACTTAACATATTATAGTAATCTTCACCTTCTCTATCCTTGTATTATTAAATCATGTTTTATTTATAACATCGTGTTATTAATTTCTAACAATCTGTTTTACACAAACATCTTTCTGTTACTCAATATTTTAGATATTTTTCATTTTTTTCTATAATGCATGACCCTGTAGTGCTCTATGTTATTAAGGTTCCCCACCTGATTTCACTGCTAGAATGGATTTTTAGGATTGAGGTCACAGGTATCAAAAATATGAACACCTTTATGGTTCTAGGATCATTTACTAATAAGTAATATGTTTTCCCAAAGAATTAGATGAATGCACAAATTTCATTGTAAATTAAGAGGTAATATTTAAAAATAGCACAATGTTAAAACGACATAGTTTATTCCAATAGCCATTTCAATGTCCAACTCACTTTTTGGAGGTAGAAACTGCTTAAAAGTATTGTTGACATCAATATTTCATATTAGCCTTTTGATTTATACTTTTCAAAACATGTTCAAATCACGCTTCTCAGAAATCATGTAGCTTGACAATTTACTATTTCTATTTTGTATTTGAGGAGATTGAAGCCTTGTTCAGTGACACATGAGTATTGGGAAATTTGGTGGGAATTCCATTTTCAGTGCAGACACTGAGCGATTGCTTAAAATTAACATTTTATTTAGAGTAAGTTTGGATTAACATAAGTTTTGCTAAGGTACTATAGAAACATCCTGTGTATTACTCAGTTTTTGTTAATATTATCACCTTAAATTGCCATAAGTGTAATTTGTCAAGATTATTAATAAACGTGGGTATATTACTCAATAAAACAGCAGATTTTATTTACATTTAAATAATTTTTATATTTTATTTATATTTAACTAATTTTTCTATTGCTATCCTTTTTCTCTTCTAGGATTTAATCCAGGATAACCCATTGCATTTAAGACAATCATCTGTTAAATGATTTAAAATCAAACTTTTGATCATAAACCACAAATAAACTATATTCTCCATTGTCAATATATTTGGACACTAATTTTGGAAATGATTTAAAAAATGGGGAGTTGTTTGGTTTATATTTCATAAATATTTTAAGACTGAAGTGGTTTTGCTCTTAGAACATCCCAGAAAAAGAAGTTGAGAAATGTTTTATTAAATTTTTTTATTAATTAAGTTTATTGGTACATTTTAGATACATATAATGATCACATTCATCATAGGGAAATTGTACCTGTACATGATATATCTTAATTCTTCTTTTTCTTTTCCCATTCCCCTACCCTCCCTTCAACCCCTCTTCCCCTCCTGATTTACAAAAGCTTTGCTTCCATTTTTTCATTTTCTTTTCTTTACCCTTCCTTCCTTTTCCTCTCCCCCCTCTAGTTTCCCTTCCCATTTGAACATTTTTTCCTATTTCTTCCCATTTCTTTCTATTTCATAATATCTAGTATACATTTTACTCCTTATTTACACTTTTGCTTTCTCAAACCAGAGAAATAATGAGATATTTACACATGTGTATTCGATTTATTTCACTTAAGAGTATGGTCTCAAGGTGCATCCATTTACCTAGAATTGTATCAAGTTTATCTTTCTTTATGGCAGAATAGTACTCTGTTGTTTAAAAAAACCACATCTTTATCCATTTGTAGGTTGATGGGCATTTGGGCTGTTTCCAAGATTGAGCTATTACAAACTGTGCTGCTATAAACATGGGTGTGCATATATTGCTGTGGTAGGATGTTTTTAATTGTTTCAAGAAGACACTAAGAAGGGGAATAGTGGGGTCAAATGGAAGCTTTAGAGGTTCCACTTATCTTGGTTATTAGATTAACTTAGAGCCTTGCCTTCCTTCCCACATCCTACCCTCTCTGCTTTGCTCTGAGTGATAATGCATTTGCACAGGAGAGGATGCCGTGGATCTGAGGGCCACGGTGGTGCTTTCTAAGTTTACTAAAGACATTTCAAAGTGCCATGCATGTTACAGAGCATCACATCTGCACTTCAACCAGCCAAACGAAAATATTTAACATTTGTAACTACGCAAGAGAAAAAACTACTTCTCAGCCTTGGCCATTGGCAAAGCAGGAATAAGGAGTAAAAGTATTGTCACCTGTGCTCTGTGTCATTGGCCGTGGCATCCTTCCCTCCCGCTTCCACCCTGTTCTGCCCTTCTGACTGCATCAGTGTTTTCCTGTGGGCACTCACCTGATTCTCACAGGACGCCTATCCACTGACATCCTTATTAAACACCCAGACAGCCCGAGGTGACGGAATTTTAAGTAAGCTGTTCCACGCATAGAACAAATTGAAGAGCCTGGGTTAGAGCCCAGGTCCGCATGAGCCTGGAGCTGATGTTCTTACTCACTTCACTTTGTCCTCTTTCTGATTTTGGCCCCAGGCTAAGCTGGCCAAGCTGGATGAGCACCATGACCATTTAGGGTTTATTTTACACTCTTATTTCCTTGGTGATAGTTTGTAAGTGTATATGGAGCTTATTGTGTAGACTCTGGGCAGGGATGAACCTGAGAGCATCGTAGAAATGGTTGTTTTAAGGAAAGTGGAAGGACAGATACTATTTACACAATTGTGTATTTCTTAGTTTTACTAACCTTTTAAATTGTTTTCATCAACTGAAAGTGGCATTCATAAAATTAGCTTATTTTTAATTCTCACAATAAACCCAATTATTTTATTCATCTGTTTTTAAGAAAAAAAAATGTGTGTGTGTGTATACAAATATCCACCCACATATACAATTTGACTGATACATTTCAGAAACACGTAGAGGTGAGTATAAAATCAATCATCCTTTGATCGTGTATGAACAGTGTCTAAAGGAAAATGAAGTTGAGATCAGATGATTATCAGGATGACTAATGGAAAAGCTTTCTTTCAGTAAGAAGACTGGCTTTTTACATAAACACAAAATAACTATAACTGGTAAGGGCACATTATCATAAGCAACATTTTCACATTTTCAAATATGACCCCCATAATCCTGAGAGATGAGCAGATAAGCTGAATATGAACATCTCTAATTCACAAGAAGCCTATATATCTTGAGGATGTGTACTTGATCAGACTGGGTTACACTGTGTAAGTAATTCAGAAAGTCTCAAGACTCTGGCTGAGGGCCAACATGTTGTTTTCCTTCCTTCATACCTATCTGGTTGATGTCAATTTGTGTGTGCGAGTGACCAGACTTTCACCTTCTGATTCTTGATCATTTGCTCTGTTTCCTTCATCAATATGTTGCATTCAAATATGAAAAGAAGAACTAGAGGTTTTCATGTTTGCAGGTGGGCAGAAATGCTAGAATGACCACTCTGCTCTGAAATTCTTGACAGAAAAGAGGTTTCTATTCTTTTCTTTTTGACCCAGTGGAAAGGACTTGGACACAGAGACAGGAGTTCTGTATCAGACCCCAGACCAACCATCTGTTGCAGGCTTGAACTTCACTCCTTGAAGCACGAATTTCACTCCAGGGAAACAGGGATAATAAGATCTAAATTGTTCTTTAGGCAGCAAGTTCAGGGTCGCTGCTTCCCTTGTATTATTTCAATTAGTCATTATGACAGTGCTGTGAGGTAGGTAATACTGTTTTCATGAACTTCTCTTCTCATTTTTAAATGATGAATTGAAAAAGAAATGTTCAACATTTAGAGCACACATGTGCTGGGTGAAGTCTGTGGCTAGGCACCATTCTGTAGATCTTTCTCTTAGAAAGAATGCTTTAATTCATTGAAAGATTGAACTTGTAGACTTTCATAAAAACTTTTTTGGGGTAGCCATGATTTTCAACTGCCTTTTCAGATGTGTGTTTTTTCTTCTCCTTGTAGCTATGACCGACTCCACAGGGGAGATGGCCTACAGTCATTCTTGCCACCCACCCACAAAGATGCAGGCTCCCCTCATTTCCTCACATAGAAGCTGTGTGAGACTGATAGTAATCTCTTCAGGAGATCGCTAGTACATTGTGAAAGCTGGCAGTCAAGATAAGAGCTATTAATCTTCTCTCCACACATGGATGCTTCTATTACCCTATATAGAATTTCTCTTTATTTTAAACTAGCCAGTAATTTATCACCACCTCAATTTGGAATGATCACCAACTATGACTCCTAATGAAATTCCGATTTTCTATCCTCAATGACAAAGACACACTAAAATAATTTTGCACCTGGGTGCACAAACTAACTAGTGATGACTACGAAATTACGTCCTTGTCGGAAACAAATCTTTCTTTATCATAATTGCAAACTTTACAGATTTTTATTTTACATTCACCTTTTCCTTGGAAATCATGGAAAACCATAGCTTTGTAACTGAATTTGTCCTCCTGGGACTTTCACAGAATCCAAACGTTCAGAAAATAGAATTTGTTGTATTTTTGTTCGTTTACATAATAACAATTGGAGGCAACATGCTAATTGTGGTGACCATTATTTGCAGCCCTGCTCTGCTGAGCTCCCCCATGTACTTCTTCTTGGCTTTCTTGTCCTTCCTGGATGGCTGCTTCTCCTCCGCTATGACCCCGAAGATGATTGTGCACCTGCTCTATAAGAGGAAAACCATCTCTTTTCAAGGCTGCATGGTGCAGCTGTTTTCTGAACACTTCTTCGGTGGAGCAGAAGTGATTGTCCTCACTGCCATGGCCTATGACCGCTATGTGGCCATTTGCAAGCCCTTGCACTACTCTTCCATCATGAGTAGGAGGCTCTGTTTTGTTCTAATGGGTGTAGCTTGGACAGGGGGCTTCCTGCATTCCATCGTCCAAATTCTCTTCACTCTCCAGCTCCCGTTTTGTGGCCCCAATGTCATTGACCATTTCATGTGTGACCTGTACCCATTACTGAAGCTTGCCTGCACTGACACTCACATCTTTGGCCTTTTGGTGGTTGCCAACAGCGGGTCTATCTGCATTATAATATTCTCCTTGTTGCTCGTCTCCTACGGTGTCATCTTGTTCTCTCTAAGGAAGCACCGTTCCGAAGGGCGGCAGAAAGCTCTGTCCACCTGTGGGTCCCATGTTGCTGTAGTGGTTTTATTCTTTGTCCCCTGCATATTTACATATGCGCGACCTCCATCTGCCTTCTCCTTTGACAAAATGGTGGCCATATTTTACTGTACCCTCTCTCCCCTGCTCAATCCTTTGATTTATACTTTTAGGAATAAGGAAGTGAAAAATGCCATGAGGAAAGTGTGGAAGAGATTGGTACTGGTGTCTGATGAAAAATAAAATAATTAAACTTTGTAAAACAATGTAAAGAGCAGGGAAGGCAAACTGTCCTTAGGAAAAACCTTTATGCGATGATCATTATATGTAAAGTGGTAATGCATTATTGTGGAGGTGAGAAAATATTTTCCTTTTTATGTCATCTATCTACTCTGAGTTGGCAACCCAGTATCTTCAATTGTATATAAAGAGAATTGAGTTTTATGCTTAAATGGAATCTAATAAACAAAAAATAAAAAGAAGAAAGAAATATTTTCTGTCAGACTTTTGGGTGTTATCCCCATACTTTGAAAAAAATAGTGGAGGGAAAATGAAATATCTTAGACATTAGGACAGAAAATTCCTCTAGCTATTTTAAGTGAAAATAAAAAGTGAGTGGTTAGTAGCAACCTCAGTCACTCTGAAGAAAAGCAATCAGAATCTAGGCATGGCACAAGGACAATTATTCTTAGAAGCTCAATGGTAGATATTCCTGTGTCATACGTCGCCATCATTTGAGGTCAGTTCCCTACTATTTGTTGTAGAACTTGAGTTATTTTTCAAATTTTAGGAAAGGTAAAACCTGATTGGCCCAGTTATTCCCATGAAGAGTTCCTGATGGGTCACGTGACCACCACATACCAATCAGCCACAGCAGATTTCCACACTGGAATCAGCAATGAGTTCCTCTTATTCAAGTATAATCAAGGGAATTCCTGAATTACCACGTTTTTAACAAAACCAGGACCAACTGCAGATGTAGTGAACTGACTTATTTCAGCTCCAAAGGTGCAATAAAACCTAGAAGCACCAGAAATTTAGAAGTAATTTTCAAACAAGGATCACATTTCAATTTACTTGGTGATTTTATTTTTCTCAAATTTGTATATACAAGTAATAATTCATTTGAAAAGTTGTCAATAAAGAGATCATTCAACTTTAGAGATATCTTATAAACTATCCCATAGTTAAGGTTTATTAATCTCAGGTGGCCATATGGTTTTCAGAATAAATTTATTGAGAGTAAAATATTTCAATTTTCCCTAGTAAATCAATACTAATAAAAATGCTTATTAGTTGAGTATCAAGGAAAAACTAATAAAGCTACTCTTCAATCTTTCATAGTAAAGTCACAGTAGAAGTGCTGGTTATATTAGTTTTCTTCCACGGAATAGATGTGACAGATGTTGGTAAGATTTCCTAGATCTGCCTTGAGAGGGATTACAACGAGAACAAGAAATGAGGACACCTCCATATTTTCCTTTCCTTTCTTCTCCATTGTGTGCTGTCCTCATATCAGTGGTAGCCACATAATGTCCTTTCCTTTGAGACAGAATTTCTCAATATGACATACTTCATGTACCTTTAAGAACTACCTAGAGAGATAAAGATCTGGTGCTGTCAATTCAGCTAGTTTGTAAATATATGATTCCAAGACTTGAAATTCCATAAAATAAAATATTCTCCTAGCCAACCAATGCAGATTCATGTCTGATCCATCATAAACTCAAATTCAAAAACATTTTTACCTTTCTTTAACTTCTTGCCTCTCACTGTGTACTCTGCTAATGATAGGCATGTGTGAAGAAAATATAATATTCAGCAGAGGAATAAACAAATAATGAAAGATATCTACCCAACATATTTCATTCTAGCTACTGTAGTGAAGAGAATTTTGCATAGTTCTCCAAATAACAGATGTTACTTTAGTGTTGTCTTCTAATTTCTGTATTGATTTTACCTAAGCATTCATTGCAATGTTTTCACCTCTTAGGAGTTGTAACTATTTTGCTAACACTGTATGTTATGGTTTAGACCTAAAATGTGGTCTACAGCTCTCATGTGTTCAGAGGTGTGGCTTTGAAAGGTGAATGGATCGTGGGGCACTGTCCTCATCCATGGTCCATGGATAAAATCAGCTAAATGTGTTGTGGGGGAGGGGCTGACTGGAGCAGATGGGTGACCGGAAGTGTGACCCAGGAGGGTGCATAGCTGTCCTTGATTCTTCCTTTCTCTACCTCTGCTTCCTGGCTGACGTAAGTTGAGTAACTTCCCTCCATCAGGGATGTCGGACGTGGAGCCAGGCAACCATGCATGGAGCAAATCCTCTAAAAGCATGAGCCCAAATAAATGCTTCCCTTATGTTGCAAGTGTCAGGTGTTTCATACCAGTTATGAAAAGTAAATAATCCATGTAGATACCGTAGCTATCCAGTGACTTTTTAGAAACACATGCTGATACAAAAAGTGGGAATTAAAATAAAAGCTCCGTGGATACCTAAAGACAATAGAGAACAGATTTCTAACTTAAATAAATTACTCAGGAATTAGATTGTGTTACATCATAAATCAGATAAAATCATGATTTTCCTTAAAGTCTTGCAATAATTCTCCTCTCTAAATCATTCTGTTCCTAGCTTGAATCTTTGCTCATCCTGTACTGTGGGATTTTCCTTATCTCTTCGCTGATTACCCTCCCTTCTCTTACAGCTCCTTGAAGTGACATTGGTTTTCTTCTTTTACCCTGACTCCCTCCTTTTCTTGTTACCCTTTCTATCAGTTCCTCACTATTAGTTTTCAAACATACTTAAGAAATGCTGGTATCTTTGACCCATTCTGAAGACTACATCCATTTGGTAGTCCATGGTCAGAACCTGTGTGAAGGTACTGGGGTTTCCTTCACTATGTGTCTGTTCATATTGATTCCATCTGGAGGGTTGGAGTGGGATGCTTCACATGGCGGTGTGGGGTGGAGGGCAGGAATTCCCGTGGAGTATGAAATCTTGCATTCTAGTCCAGGATTTCCCTTTGATTGCTTTACGTTCAGCTTTGTTTCCCAGTTTAGCCATCGGTCCCTAAACTTGAACACTAACTTGCTTTACAAGATGCAGTGAAACCCAATAGATGAATGAAGTTGACACAAAACTCAGAGAGAGATGTATTTAAAGACTGCGTGATTCAGTAAACACACATGTGTTAGTGGACGGACATTAGCAAGGAAGCTATTTGGCTAGAATGGTCAGGGAGGAATCTTCAGAGGAGAGGACATTTGAGGGAGGCATCCTGCCCACTACTGAAGTACAGGGCAGAGGTTAGAGCTGAAAAAAATGTCATCAGACTCTGAGATGTGGAGCGTGCAGGGAATGAGACTGTCCACGTGTGTTTCTGAGGGACCACGATTGTCGGGAGTGGCTGGAGCATGGATCAGCACGAGTCTTAGGAGGACAAGTGGAGCCAGGTGACCGTGTAGTCTGGGAGCTTTGAAAGTCATGGTGAATCTCAACCAACGAATTTGCAAACAGAAGAATAATTATATTATATTTATAAATCATTATATTCTTAAAGTGCCCAATTTCTCCTTTAATTGATATAAAAGAGGGAAAAGATGGAAAAAGTGGAAACTTTGCAAGGATAAGATATCCTAATTTTATAACTTGGCATTCACAACCTTTGGCCAGGAAGACAACTTACTTTTTCAAACTTTTCTACTGTGACTTTGGAGTGTGGCTAACTCGAGTTTCTGCACTGGTATTCTCATTTGCCTGGGAAAACACTGTCCTCATCTGCATTAACATTTTGCATTTTTCTCCTCCCAATTACTCTCCTCTGATTTTCGTATCTCTGGATCCCAACTTTGTTCATAACCAAAGACCTATTTTGTTTCTATTTTTTGTCATTATGAGCCTTATATAGTCAAGATGTTATGAACTTTTCCTTTTATTTTTATATATATTAAAGATATTTGGAGCTGTTATACCTACATTTTGATAACGATGACAACATTCTTGTGATCCTCAGTGCTCATATAATTTCAGATATGCAGGAAAGGAACTGCATGTTTTGAAACTGTTATGTGGTTGAACCATGAGTAAATAAAGAATTGCAATTAGTACTTTTAAATGATGTGTAGAACTCTTTGGAAAGCCAGTACTAATAATCATAATGCATATAGTACAGAGCCCTATTTTCTTGTTTTACACATACTGAATTATTTAATCTTCATAGCAACTCTAAGACATATGATTAAAATTTTTTTTAGGGGGGCTGGTGAGATGGCTCAGCAGCGTAAGCGCCTGCCTGGCAAGCGCGAGGGCCTGAGTTCGACTCCCGGAACCCACATACGAAAAAAGGTCCGGTGATATCGCTCAGCGGCACAGGTGCCTGCTGGCATGCAAGGTCCTGAGGTCGACCCCTGGTACTCACACAAAAAAATTTTTTTTTAGTTTCTCTTGTGATGATTAAGGAATTTGTTACATATCAGACCAGTAGTGAGCAGTAGGGTGCGGGTTGAGGCAGGTAGGTGTCAGATAGTTAACATATTCTCTATTGGGTATAGGCCTAGTGGTCATTCATGTTACATTCTGGGAAAGGACTCATCTCCATTTTGTCCATGTGATAAGACTTTGTGAGAAGCTGAGTTTAATGATAATAGATTAATTAATCTAGAGGAGGAAATTTTTAAGGTAGGAATACATTAAAGTTGTAACATTGGTATTTTTTGGCACTCGTGCCCAGATTTACAGACAGAATTAGGAGCAAAAACAGAGGTGGAAGATTTAAAAACCTTAAAGTTTGGCCAGAAAAGAAGAATGTGAAAAGCTGGGGCCGAAGAAGAGATTAGCACCATAAAAAAGAAACCAAGTACAGTACTTGCTCTGAGTCGAAGGAAATGGGAACCTCAGGAGCTGGCCCGAACCTGCCCATCACAGGATTAAGGGTGGAAAAGGATAAACTCCTGTGAAAGGCTTTAGCCTGAGAAGAGGGTCCCAGGAGCCCTGCTCACTCCAGGTCAGTGAAGGAAGTGTTTCACTGAGTGTAGTCATCCAGGCATTCAGAGGCCATGGTAGCCATGGTTCCAGGGGTCCCAGCTATTGCTCACTCTGACACAAGGCCTTAGCATCCATGTGATACTCGTTCAGGCATGCAGAATTCAAAAGTTTGCAGTCATGCAGTCTTTACCTGAATTTCAAAGGAATGCCTGGGAGACCAGGCAATATGTAACAGGATTAAAGCTGCTGCTGGGAGACACCTAGACAGTGATGTATGAAGTTGTGGGAAGGAGGCTAAAGACACAATAGAGACTCCAGGAAGCTGAAGATGCCAGCAATGAAGAATATCTGTCAAGGAAAGCCACACATGGCGAGTGGAGCCATTCCAAGAGAGAGGCCATGAGGGACACAAACATCAAGGCCATCTGGTAGAGCTGCTGGAACCCCCTGGCGCTCACATTCTGCCACTGTGTGCCCTGGATGCTGGACATAGAGCTGCAGGATTTAATGTTTGTAATTCTGTGTCTTGCTTTTTGGCCTTATTCTTGTATTTCTCCTTTCTAGAATTCTGGAATGGGAGTGAATACCCCATACCATTATATTGAGGATACCTAAATGACATTTTGTATTTTATAGCGGCTTACTGCAGCTAAAAGTTTGGAGTCTCAGAACAGGATTTGGACTTGTATTTTTTGCTAATTCTTTGTAGTAGTGTGGACTGAACACAGGGTCTTGGCATTGAGCTATATCCCCTTCTCCTGGGTATATTTGTTTTGTTATTTGGAACTGGGTGTTGCCAAGGCAGTGAGTGGAGCATGGTGGGGTGCAGCTTGTGATCCTCCTGCCTTGAACTCCCAGAGAGCAGTGGTGGAGAGCGGAGACTTTGGAGATGGAGTGTTGGAGATGGACTAAATGCATTTTACGTAAAGAGATGGACATGAACCTTTTTGGGGGGTTGAGGGATGGAATGTTATGGTGGGATCCAAAATATTCGTTCACAAGGCTCATTGTGTTGAAGGCTCCCTTGCTGATGGGCTTTTGGAGTGTGACTGGATAATGAGGGCTCTAACTTCATCAGTGGATTAACCCATCTACGAGAATAGAATTTGATGGAATTATTAGGAGATACCGGAAAATTAGGAGGCGGGGCCTTTGGAGGAAGTAGGTCACTGGGAACCTACTTAGCAGGGTATGTCTCTGTCATTCTCTTTTCCCCTTCCTTGCTTCCCGGTCGCCATAAGGTGAAGAGTTTTTCTCCATCTTCCCCTTCTGCCCTGATGTTTCTGCCTCGTCAAAGACTTAAAAATAATGGAACTGGCAGACTATGGACTGAAACTGAGCAAAATTAATTCTCTTTCCTTGAAGGCATTTATGTCAGAATTTTGTCACAGTGATGAAAAGCTGACAACACTTGCAGCAATGTGGGTAGTGATGTAAAATGGAAATGAAGAGTACTAAGGAAGCATGGAGGCATCACATCAACATCTGGGGCTCTGCAGGTACCAATACGAGATGATTCTGAGCCCTGAGAAGGAGAGCGACTCCAGGATTGTAGGAGGAATCCTTGGGTGCTCTGGTTGGACAGTAGATGCTTCTGTCCTGAGTCTAAACCCCTATCAGTAAATTGCAACGTATACCATTGGATCTGGAATTTTATGCATAATCTTCAGTCACATTGCATATTTACATATCCTGTATTTATAAACAAGGTATCCATAAAATATTTGGCTGGTTTTGCACACTTTCCATGAGGCATTCCTTTTAAAATTTTGTGATTCCTTAATATCCTCAGTACTTCTCCCACTGAAATAAACCTCTCTTCACAGAAATTAATAAGCCAATCCTAAAACTTATATGGATGCACGCCTGCGTTTGAAGAGAAGCCTTGCTAATCAAAGCAGTGTGAGAATAGAAGTGAGGACTAGATCTGTTAGATATCAGTGCATATCTTATTTTGCTACAGGCTGAGAATGATAAAGAACAGAGGAAACTTCCCAGAAATTGAGCCCATCTGACTCTGGAAATTTTGAATCAGTTTTGTAATTTAACAAATGATGATGGTAGAATTTTGAAAGCGTGGGAAAGTGGGGAATATTGAGTAAATTCTGGAAGGGTGGATTTCCATCTCTTCACCCTTTAAGTGGTTCTTAGCTGTGGTTCCCTCTCTCTCTGTCTATTTTCTGATTTGAGTTTGGAAAACAAAATCACCTCAGTGGTACCTTGAAAATATCACCCTGATGTGGAGTGTGGTCTATTGCAGGTAATTATTCTGTGTTAAGCACGCATAATATTTTAATTAACCTGTCTCAGGATTAAAAAAAAATAAATGAAAGATCCAGGATGTAGTTCAGTGCAAAGGCCCTGGGTTCAATCTCCAGGTACCAAAAAAGAAAGAAAATAAGACTTTTTCTCTTAATTCCATAGGGGATTGAACGTCTTTTGGCCCTGAACTCTTCTCCTGAATCACATAACTTCTTCACTTTCGGTGGAGTGTGAGTAGATTTTTAAAAGGTAACATTCAGTGTTCAAAAACTCTCGAGACAACAAGTTACTTGGTGTGAGACCTGTTTGTTGGGGTTTGAGAAACTAAGCCCACATTTTCCATCCATCCATCATCAGTCTTAATGCTATGTTCCTTAACATTAAACATATCTGCCATATCATCTTTCAGATACAAATAAGAGAGAAAAATGTCTTTAGTCTCTAGATATTATGGTTTTAATTTTAAAGTCATAGATTCTCAAAATCAGTTTCTAAGAGAAAAAAGAAACATTTCTATTAATCTATACCTCTGTGTGTATTTTTACATGATATGTCTTCTTTGAATAAGCACTCCTTGCTTTTTTAGTCCCCTAAGCTACACATATTTCCAATACATTGTTGGATGGATTCCTTATCATAGAACTCAGCATTAAAAAAAAAATACACTAGCACTTTGCCTGAGTCTTGCGAAAAGGCTCTATTATTCCACCCCAGCATACATACTGATCTACCTCTGAATGTTACGGGAGAAGAAATCATCTTCAAGTAGAAACCCAGGATAAGTTAAATAAGAAAAAGAAAACAAAAAACAAAAAAAAACCACTCTAATTGTTTGGGGACATAAACTTTTTTAAACACTTAAGCAAGTGAGAAAGCACCCAAAATTCCATTTGTTTTGGAAAATCATGTTGATGGAAAATGCTTAAGCCCTTTGGGGGACTGAGAAACAATTCTATAGGTTCCTGACCTCTCAGGGAAATTTTCTTAAATTCCAGTTGGAAGACAAGGAGGAACTTTGCGTCTTCATTTTTCTTTTTTTTCTGAGACTATGTTGAAGGCAGCACTTGAAAAACACTGGAAACATTTTTCACCTGTGCTGCCAGCAGCCTCTTCCTCTCACTCTGAAATATGAAAGAGTTGCATACAAACATTGTGTTTTCCCTACCTCTAGTGGACTTTCTTTCATAGAGAATAGGAGATGGCCATCATCAGAATGTTAAAGGAACTGATATTTGGTGAGATTTGTAGTTCACATTTTTCAGTTTTCAGAGTTGATTTTAAATTATGATACAGCGACTAAAAGCATGGGTCAATTTTAGTGCAATGTATGGGTCTATTAATAACTCTGTCGACTTTGGTTAATTATATAGCCTTTCTGGTTATCATATTTCTCACCTTTAATGAGGACTGTAATATCAACCAGATTGAGGTATGTGGAAATGGATAAAATAGAACCCAAGGCATCCACATTTAGCAGTTGATGTGCAATAAATGTCCAGCGAACAGCAGCTGTTGTAACAGTCTGAATATTTTTTGGTAGAAGTGGTTAGGGGCACCTACTCCCGAAGTCTAATGAAATAAGAGTCACTTTCAACTTTCCACTTTCAAGGTAAATACAAATAATGCAGAAATATAACAAGTGCAAATTTGTGTGTGTTGGGGTTTAATTTACAATTTATTGAATCCTCCAACTAATGAATATGGAATTTTGCTCTTATTGTGTAGATTGTTATTAATGTTATGCAATTCATTTTTTCATTAGTTTAATTCACATATAATAAGTATATCTATTTATTGGGGACAATGTGCTATTTCAATGTACATATATGATTTGTAATGATCACATAGGAAATCTATCACCTCAAACATTTATCATTTCATGTTAGCAAAATTCAAATCGTCTCTAATCCCAAGCTTTTTTGAAGTATACAATGACTGATTTCAATTGGTCGCCCTATTATGCCATAGTCCATTAGAAGTTATTCTTTCCACGCAATGCACCCCTAACCTCTTACCCATCTTCTCTTTACCCTCCCACTCCACCTTTCCCAGCCTCGAGTAACCACCATTCTACTCATCACTGTGTGAGATCTGCTTTTTTAGCTTTTTTGTCTAAGTGAAAACATGTGGTATTTGTCCTTCCTGGCTTAACTTACTTAGCAAGTGTATATTTTTGTCTGATCTCCCTCTAGCATTTCATTTGTTTTTTTTTCTAAGTATATTCCTATTTATTATTCATTGTCTAATAGTATTCACATCACACTGATGCTTTAGATTTAAAATGCGGTATTTTCTGAGGCGGTATAGAGAATATCAATGTGTTAACATAGTAATCGTAAGTGTCATAGTACTGGTTACAGAGTTATTGATACAGAAAATAGCATTTCACATGATGCAGTAATATTAGGCATGGGGAAACCTTGGAGGTCAGATGAGTGACTCAAGTCACAACAACGTCTTCTCGCTTTAACTATGTCCACTTGGTTTTCCCCGTGTGAGTTTGATATAAATCGCATTAGATTCCTGTCTCAGACTCCTTTGCGAAAATTTAAGGGGCTGAAGCTGTGAATTACTTTAGTGTTTATTTTGGTGGCTAAGTCTGGACACTTAAAATAAGCTAATCATTATGAACAGAGAGACAGAAGCCGCGGGGACACATCAAGAGTGATACCAATGGAAAGAACAAAAAAGGTTGTATTTTTTTTCCAAATCCAGAGAGAGAGAGAGAGAGACAGAGGGAGAAAGGGATTGATTGATTTAGGTAAAATAGCAGAGCAATACTGAGAAACAAAAACGGACCTGAAATTTGAAGTGATTATAATTCTAGGTTGTAAGAATGTGCTCAGCTAGACAGAAAAAGAAATAATGTTTTACTACTGAAAAAAAATCCTTGATCAAAAAGATAACATATTATAAAAACTTAAGGCCCGGTGAGATGGCTCAGCGGCGTAAGCGCCTGCCCGGCAAGCGCAAGGGCCCGAGTTCGACTCCCGGATCCCACATACGAAAAAGGGGCCGGTGATATCGCTCAGCGGCACGGATGCCTGTTGGCGCGCGAGGTCCTGAGGTCGACCCCCGGTACCCACAAAAAAAAACAACAAAAAAACTTCAAAGCTTTGTAAATAGGGAGGGGAAGATGAGTTGAAGGGAGGAGAGGGCATTGGGAAAAATAGAAAAATAAAAATATATCATGTACAGGTACAAATTCCCTACAATGAATGTGATCATTATGTCTATCTAAAATGTACCAATAAATTTAATAAAATGACTGATAAGAATATAATTGCAAACAAGATTTTCAGTTATTTTTAATTTGCAATAACAATATTATGTAGTAAAATGCATGCAAGTGTGACAGGCGCATACTGTATATGTACATATAAATGCATCTAAAATGTATTGTTTAACATAAAATTACAGCCAAGTGTGGTGGTGTATGCCTGTAATCCCAGCACTCTGGGAGGCTGAGGCAAGAGAATCACAAATTCAAGCCCAGCCTGGGCAACTTGTGACTTAGTGAGACCCCGTCTCAGAAAGAAAAGCTGGATATTGTATCTCAATGCTAAGGCCCTTAGTTCAATTCCAAATACTGTATATATTTGTGTGTATGTTTTGTATACATATTCTACATATATATTAGCCTATGTATCTGTATATATCACAAACTATAAAGACAGGCTTAATACTTATCCTTCTTTAGTTTGAATGTTAACAGTGATTCAGCATTGAAAAAGAAATGATATTGTTTTCAGTGTTTGTTGCTAAAATTAACGTTGCTGATATAAGTAATGGAAAGGGAAGAGTTGGCAATGTGGATAGTGGGACCCGGGGAGGAAAACTTTCCATGGTGGTGACTCCTGGAGTAGACCCTGTGCCCACATCCCTGCCAGGAGGGGGATGGGGAAGGGAAGGGAGAGGGAGGGGGAGGGGAGGGAGTGGGGGAATGGGCGAGGGTGCTTTATTACTACGTCTATGTGATATGCAATGAATACCGTCGTCATGGGGAGCTGGTACATACACATCACATCTTAGTCTTTTTTATTTCCCCGTCTCCCCCCTCCTCTTCCTCCATTGATAGATTCCCTGAACTGAAAACTGTTATCAAAATATTATCCAGAGATGTTGGAAAGGGCTGGTTCTATGGTATAATTAGTAGTGGAATGTTTAAAATAGTTTATATTTTAACGCTAAAATCCACGTTATGCTGCCGTGTTAGTTTGCATTTCCAAATGAATTATTCCCAAACCTCACATCCCCTTTATAAACTGTTTGGATGATGGACAAGTTAGTTACTGTGTGGTCAAATTCATATTCAGCTTTAAATAATCTTATAAAAGTAACCAGATATAGGCTGGAAATAAAAGTTACAATCATTTCTATACGTTCTGTTCCAAATTGTGAAATTACATTTAAAATATCTATATAAACGGAGAGGTAATTTTTCTTGTTTTTCTCACTTAACATAGTAAAACTTCTTCACATTCTAAATCCTCATATTATGGACTGTTTTACTCATGACCTGATGTTAATTTATTAAAGTCTGATTTACACAAACATCTGTTATTGAATAATTTAGATATTTCACTGTTATACATGACACTGCAAAATCTTCTATTATATATAAAGCTCCTCTGGGATATTTCACTTTTAGAATCAATTATTAGGTTTAAGACTACTATGATAAAGGATAGAAATATTTATAATTCTGAAATTATTAACTAATGTTTTCCAAAATGTACATTATTGAACCAGCTTTAGTATGGGTATAACTTTTTTTTTTTTTGAGATGGGGTCTCATTATGTAGTTCAGTCTAACCTTGAACTAACTGTGTAGCCCAGGCTGGCCTCAAACTGATGGCGATCCTCCTGCCTCAGCCTCCTGAGTGCTGGGATTACAGGCGTGCACCACCACGCCTGGACTAGAATGGGTATAATTTTAAAAGGATCATATAACCTTAAGATTAACTCAATTGTCTGCTTCACTTTATGTATGGTGATGTTATTTATAAATAGTAGCATGAATATTTCTCATGCTCCTTTTGACTTATGCTGTGCACAGCATGTTAATAATGAGTCTCTATTTCACTGTCATGGTTGGGTAACTTGAGATATACGGACTTGTGCCACGACACATGACTTAGCAAATGATGTGGGATTGTGAGCTTTTTGATAGAAGAAAGTCAACAATATTTTCCATCCTATTTAACTTTTTATTTGGTGTAACTTTAGATTAGCAAAAGAGTTGCAAAGATGTTACTGAAAGTTCTTGTAAGCTGATCACTTATTTTTCCTTTCTATGCATTATTATGTATGCATTTATCAAGTCCATAAAACGAACATTGATACATCTTTTCCTACTACTGTACTTTTTCTCTTGTAGGATGCAATCAGAGATAACAGAATCTTTAGACAATTAATTTTTAAGTGATTTAAAATCCTAAAGTTTATGATCATAAACCGTGGACACACTATATTCTCCTCCTTCAATGTTTTACCACTAATTCCAGAAATTCCTTTTATCTGAAAACAGAAGAGGGTGGTTTCTTTACATCAAATCATTTTAATTGTACAATGACCCTGCCCTTTTAACACCCCAGAAAGAGCAAGTGGAGAGGTAAGATTTACTTCCATATTAGATTAATAGAAACTTGTCTTCCTTTCAACTTCTCACTTACATCGAATTTCTTTGTACAACGAGGCCATCTGAAGCAGGTGTGGATCCAGCTGCGTCTAGAAGTCACACTTATGTATTCAGGGATTAGTGAGGATATTTAGAAATGTGTATTAAAAATCTATCATTTCTGCCTTGCAACTGGCTGGAGAAAGTTTAATTTTGGAGATAAAGAGGATGTGTGAAAGCACTTCTCGGCCTCTTCATGGTGAAGGAGGAAATAGAAGAATATTAGCATTTCTCCTCTCTGTTGATGGACCTCAGGCTGTTCTCACATCGTTATCCTCTGTGCTTTTTATTGCATAAGTGTTTTTATGTTTAGGACCTCATCCTTTTGCAAGAATGCTATCAATAGACTTTCTTATTAAATACATTTAAGAGATCGTAACTTGAGGCTTATAAAATTTTAGGAAAATGGTTTAAAGCCTATTTTACTTTGATTCACCTATTTTTAAAACAAATACATACATATCTACATACACATAGAAGCATTATTTCATTGTTGCTGTAAACTTACATGTATAGGGAGGATGCAGTCATCCTTTGAAACTGCCTGTGGAAAATGGTGTTAAGAGCTCATGACATTTTCCGATCCCTCGTGGAAAAGCTTACTGTGGATAAGGAGGGCGGCTCCTTAGTGAGAGAATAATTCCTGCAGTGGGTAAGTATACTTTATCGTGAGTAACTCTGTCGAATGTGAGCCTCAGAGTAATTCTGGAGGATGAGAGAGTGAGCTGAGTATGAGCGCCTCTGCTTCGCAAGCCAGGCACGCACAGCTGAGATGTATCTCGAGGAGTCCTCTTGATCCGAGTGGGCCCCATGATCAGTAAAGCCTCGAGGCTCTGGCTGATATCCAACACTTCTCTTCTCTGCTTTACCTCTGTGGTTGTTACCGATTTGCATGTAAAGGTGATTATGCTGTCACCTTCTGTTTCCTCATCCTTTGTGCTGTCCTTCATCGAGGTGAAAGGGATCAGAGGCTTTAATCTTTACAGGCATGTGGAGACTGTAGCAGGACCACCTCTGCCCTGAAGTCCTTGCTGGAAAAGAAAAATCTCCATCATTTTTCTGTTGATAAAGTGTCAAGGACTTGAGGCTGTGAGTAGAGGTTCTGTGTCCCAGAAGAGGCATCTATCGTTTATGTAAACTTGGTGTCTCTAAGCATGAGTGACCCAGCAGTAAAACAGGGACAATAAGACCAGGAGTGGAACTGCTTCCTAGGCAGTGAGCCCCGAGCAATTCCTACTGTGCACTATTTCACTAAGAGGTCAGGAAAACACTTGGAATACCATTATTATTTTTAGCAACTTCTGGTCTCATTTATGAACAATGAATTAGAATTTAATCTCACCACAACATGCATGTTAAATGTAAAGCCAGCCACTTTCCCATATGCCCTTCTGTGAATTAGAGAGTTAATTCATTTCTTTAAAGGCCAAATTCAGTTCAGATTTTTAGAGAAATATTTAAGGAGTAGCCATAATATTCTAGTGTTTCTTAAATTGCATGTTTTTTTCCTTCGGTTTGCAGATAATGCTATCTCAGGTGAGGGATAACATGGCACTATTTTATGCAAATGACAGGTATGATTAATAACTTATAGTCATTCATTTCTCATAACTTGATTTTGGTTTCATAATGCTTTTAAGTAATTCAGACCTGGAAGCCACTAGCAAAAGCGATTTCTCTTTTTTACTACATCTCGATACATCCTTTCCTGTATAATTACAGTAGGACTACTTTAAAGTATTAAATAATTTACCTCTATTTCAATTCGGATTTGTCTCCAACTATGACCTTCTATGAATTTCTGATTTTGTATTCTGGTTATAACAGAAATACTCAGGAAAAGTTGGCATAAATGCACCAATTTGTTGAAGACTACAATATTAAACTTTGGTCTGAAGAAAATTTTTCTTTATCATAATTGCAGGTTTATATGACCCCTCCTTTACTTGGACATTTGTGTGGAAATCATGCATAACCACAGCTTTGTAACTGAATTCATTCTCCTAGGACTTTCACAGAATCCAAGAGTTCAGAAAATGGTATTCATTGTATTTTTGTTTGTCTACGTTGCAACAATTGGGAGCAACATGCTAATTGTGGTGACCATCGTCTGCAGCCCTGCTCTGCTGGAGTCCCCCATGTACTTCTTCTTGGCTTTCCTGTCCTTCCTGGACGCATGTGTTTCTTCTGTCATCACACCAAAGGTGATTGCTGACTCCCTCTGTGAGAGGAAATCCATCTCCTTTGAAGGCTGCATGATGCAACTCTTTGCTGGACACTTCTTTGCTGGGGTAGAGGTGATTGTCCTCACAGCCATGGCCTATGACCGCTATGTGGCCATTTGCAAGCCCTTGCACTACTTTTCCATCATGAACAGGAGGCTCTGTTGTGTTCTAATGGGTGTAGCTTGGGTGGGGGGCTTCCTGCATTTCGTCATCCAAATTCTCTTCACTTTCCAGCTCCCGTTTTGTGGCCCCAATGTCATTGACCATTTCATGTGTGACCTGTACCCATTACTGAAGCTTGCCTGCACTGACACTCACATCTTTGACCTTTTGGTGGTTGCCAACAGTGGGTCTATCTGCATTATAATCTTCTCCCTGTTGCTTGTTTCCTACGGTGTCATCTTGTTCTCTCTGAGGAAGTGCAGTTCTGAAGGGCGAAGGAAGGCTCTGTCCACCTGTGGGTCCCATGTTGCTGTTGTCATTCTGCTGTTTGTCCCATGCATATTTATATATGCACGACCTCCATCTGCCTTCTCCTTTGACAAAATGGTGACAACATTTTACACCATGCTAACTCCATTGCTCAACCCTTTGATTTATACTTTTAAGAATAAGGATGTGAAAAATGCTATAGTGAAAGTGTGGAAGAGGCTGGTGGTGGTTTCCGGTAAAATATAGAATGCTACACTTATAAAAATGTAAAAATCAAAGTATTTGATATTGATATAAGATACAAGTTTGTGGGATGTGCCTTGAAGAGAAAGAGATAGCATAGTTCCATGAACTATTAATGATGGGGGTCAGAGTATTTTGTTTGTTTGAGAACACACTTCCATTCCAAGTTGACAGTTCAGTGTCAGGACATGTAATGATAATTCAATTTAATTCTTTCTTAAATGTAATCAACACTGGAAGATATTTTACCCACCAGAATTGTTGCCATTTAGCTTATGCTTAGAAAAACCTTTTTAGAAGAAGATAAAAATTAATTAGAAATTTGGAAAAGCTACTTGAACACTTCAAAGAGACAAGAATTTTATATATAGCACTGATCTCAATGACTGATGAAAACAACCAGGACTTAGGAAAGACAGAGAGAAGAACATTTAGAAAACCTCAACTGTAAGTGTTCCTGAAACATTTGACGTCATTTGAAATGTGTCTTCATTAACAAGTGGTGCAAGATTTCATTCTCTTCTTGACTTCCTGGCCAGATTGGCTCAGACTTGACTGTGAAGGGGTCAAGTGGCCATTCCGTACCCTCTACTGGAGAGGAAGGGGGTTCAGATTCCGAAGGTGTATCACTTACTTGGGTACAATCAGTGGGAACCCTTGAGACACCACATTACTACACCGCCACTACACCTCAGCACCAGACCAAAGCAATGGATGTAGTGAGTCTGTTTCTCCCGCCACACACAGAAAGAATGGAACCCAAGGGAAACAGAGAGTTAAAAGTAGCTAACAGGAGGTAGAGAGATAGATCTTTCTCACATGGGAAGGAGATGAAGAGATGGGGGAGAGGGAAGGAGGGAAAGGGCATGGAAAAAGGGATTAGGATGTGTTATGTACTTGTACCAACTCTACCAACTCCACCTAAGGAATATAAACTATATGGGCTGCAAATATGTACTAAAAATAAATAAATAAATAAATAAATAAATAAATAATAACTAGATTCAAAAGAGAATTACTTCCCAATTTACTGGATGAATTTAATTTTCCTGACTTTTTGTATCTATTAAAAATAATTACCAGGGTGGCAGAAAAGGAAAAAGAAACTCAGTCTGATCAGTACAGATGAGTACATTAGCCTTTGAAGTCAACACAAAAATTAAACTTTCAGGGTTTTTCAAAGATGTAGATACTTAATGTTACGCAGCTGCTAAATTATGCAATTTTGTTGAAGGAACAACAAGTAACTAACTAATAGTCTATAATTTTATGCTTTTGGCTTAAAAGTGAAAAGAAAATATGTAGAATTCTAGCGGAACTTAATGTTTATTGTTTACTATCCATACTTATCACTTTAGTTTTTCATCATTCAGTAAAATTGCTTTACTATTCAAAAAAACAATTCAATTCAAATGATATTTATATATCATTCAAGTTTAGTACATATTTTGTGTCATTTCTACAGTTATTTTAATTAGTCTCAGATTGTCAAGTCACCCTGCCATTAAATTGCTTTTGAGAAAGTATTTAGATTTCTGCAAGCAAACCAACATTAATGACATTCCAGTTGAATATTGTGGACAAAAATACAAAAGAATTATGTTTTTTTCTACTAATGTTATATCCCAACCCCGAAGTGGAAAAATGTATGTCATTAGTTTTCTTCGTAATAATAGATATGCAGAATATACAAAGGATTTCCTTCATCTCTCCCTGGGCAGTCCATGAGAGATTAAATTTTGAGTCTAAAACATCATCCGTACATTTGGCTTGCAGAAGACTAAGTGTGTAACAAGGTGTAGACATGCTAGGATACATTTTCACCTCCTTTTCCTTTCTTCGCCATTGTCTGACAGGAGGTTCTGCCTCTAAGTGTCCTTTCCAACACAGATTCATGCCTGATCAGCTATACACTTAAATTCAAATGCATTTCATTGTTTTAACTATCAACATTTCATTGTGGACTCTCGTAATGGGATACAATGAAGAAATCTACATTATATTTAGCTGAGGAATAAACTAACACTGAAAGTCATCTATTTATTTTTCATTTCTACTATTTTAATGAATAGAATCTTGCAAAAGTGTCCAAACACCTATTGTTCCTTTGGCTTTCCATTTTATTTTTTGTGTTGCTTTTGCTTAAGGATTGTAAAACTCCAATATTTTTAGTTCTTAGGCAATGTATCCAATGTGTTAATATTAAGTTGACTTGGTGTAGTTACTGTAGCTATTTAGGTAATTTTCAGAAACATTGTTGATAGAAAAAGAGGGAATTTTTATAGCTGTCTCTGGTTATCTGAAAAAGGATGACAGAGAGTTGGTTTCTAACTTAAAGAATGAATGATTCATTCTTTAATTCTCTTATTTTGTTAAATCATATGTCAGATAAAATCATGACTTTGCTAAAATCTTGCAGTGGATTTCTTTCCCTAAATATGTATTCCTTATTCTTACCATGGGTCTTTGTACTGGGATAATTATCCCCGCTCGATCTCCGTGTCATTGTTCCTTGTCTGGCTCTTGATTAAAATGTAATGTTTTTTTTAGCTTGGCTCCAACTCCTTCCCTCATTCATAAAATTTGATTTTTGAAAAATTCCTTTTTTCTTAGCCCATGTTTGCAATACATAATGAATACATTCATCATGGGGACTTGGTACCCTTAACCTTTGCATGTCTTCCTATTAGTTTTCTGTTTTTTTTTTTTTTTTTTGTGGGTACCGGGGGTCGACCTCAGGACCTCACATGCCAGCGGGTGCCCGTGCCTCTGAGCGATATCACCGGCCCTTTTTTCATATGTGGGTTCTGGGAGTTGAACTTGGGCTCTCGCGCTTGCCAGGCAGGCACTTACGCTGCTGGGCCATCTCACCGGCCCACTATTAGTTTTCAAATGTATTTGTAAAATGTCTAGGTCCTAACTAATACTGAAAGTCATATATTTTTCATTTCTACTATTTTAATGAATAGAATCATAAAATGTTCTCCCAACATCCATTTTCGCTTTGGCTTTCCATCTTCTTTTCTTTTTTTTTTTTTTTTTTTTGGTGGTTACCGGGGTTCTAACTCAGGACCTTGCTCGCCAGCAGGCGCCTGTGCTGCTGAGCGATATCACCGGCCTTTTTTTCCCATGTGGGTACCAGGAGTCGAACTCAGGACCTCACACTTGCCAAGCAGGCACTTATACCACTGAGCCATCTCACCGGCCTCCATCTTATTTTCTGTATTGCTTTTGCTTAAGCATTATGGGAACTTGGTACCTTTGGCCTTTGTATGTCTTCCTCACTATTAACTTTCAAATATACTTATAAAACATCTATGTCCTCAATGAATATTGAAGATTGCATACATTTAATAGAAAATATTCAGAATATGTCAGAGGTTTCCTTTGTTACTGCTCTGTGATTTCCTGGTTTTACAATGTCTCCACCTAGATTGTTGGAGTGTGTGATTCTTTGGATTACAAGTGGGTACAGTATGAGATGGAGATTTCCATAGATTTTGAAGTTTTGAGTTCTGACCTAAAGTGATTGCTCTCTGGTAAACATCTCTTAGTGTAGCTTGAACTGCATGAAGCAGAAGAATACTCACTTAATGTAAAATGTATTGCAAAATCAAATAAATTGAAGAAGCTGAATTAAAAGTGAGAAGAATATACTCATGGACTACATGATTCGGTAAGTACATTCATATGCATTTTAATAGTAAAGTGATATTAGGAAGGGGGTTATTTGGCTATGGTAATTTGCAAAGAATTTTCTGAGGAGCTGGTGTTTGAAGTGGGTGCTGTGTCCACAACAGAAAGGGAGGAGGGTTGAGGTGAAAGCAGAAAGAGGTTATCAGACTCTGGGAGATATGGGAAAACCAGGAAATGAGACTGTCCAGGTATATTTATGAGACACAGAAAGCATCAGGCATGACTGGATTGTGGATGAACACAAGTTCTAAGGAGGAAGTGGGAAGGCAAACGTAAGTGCAGATATAAATTCCCTACAATGAATATGGTCATTATGTACTTAATTGTACCAATAAAATTAAATTTAAAAAATTCTCAAGAAAAAAAGGAATTGGAAAGTCATAGTGAGTATCTCAACCAATGTATTTCAGAAGCATAATAATGATTAGATTATTTTCATAAATCACCATATTTAAAAAATTCCCACTTTGCCTTCTCAAATGATAGAAAGGATGCAAAAAATAGCAGTTGGAAAAAGTGAGAAGTGGGAATATATTTGCGTTCATTCTCCTTGTTCAGAAAATGGACTTGTTGTTATGGTCTGTTTCTGGATGTCCCCCAAAGCCACATGTGGTCACACGGGCTTGGCTTCTGGAGGGGGCTGAATCTAGAGTTTGTGATTGGTGCATTTTCTAGTGCTGGGAGTGGCAGTGTGAGTGCTACACTTATCCTAGGCGAGTAGCCTGCATACAGTGTAAGGGATAGAAAAGAGGCTTACTCTTCCCTTTTGTCCTTTTCCTGTTGTTTCTTTTGCTGTCTTCCACTACCTTGAACTGTTGCCCTCCTGCCACTTGCCACTGTGCCTTGGAGCCAGCTGAGTACTGACTGAAACCTCCACAAAGTGTGAGCTAAAAAATCCTTTCCTTCCTTAATTTTGGACATTCGGTATTTTGTCCCAGCATTGAGAGAAAAGGAACTAACACAGAATTTGGTACCAGGAGCGGGGTTGTTGATGTGACCATATGACCATGTGGTTCAAGAGCCTTTGGAAATGGCTTGTGGGAAGAGTTTATAAAAGTTTGGAGATGTCACCTGAAAGAGTAGAGCTGGAACACTTTAGGTTCTTCTGTATGGGAGATTCTGGTCAGAGCTCAGAAGACCAGAAGACTGATAGAAATCCTGCTGGTAAAGACCAAAAAATCTCGGGAGGTTTCTGCTGGGAAGAAGGACTGAATTGGCTGTTGGACTCCAGGTCATGTGTGTTATTGCTTGGCAGAAAGTTTGTCTGCATTTAGCTCGTATCCAGAGACTTCACCTGAGACTAGGATTAAGGGCAGCAGACTAATTAATCTGGTGGAAGAAATTTCAAGGCAGTCAAATGTTGAGGCAGTAGCAGGGCTACTATTGAGGTTTTTAGCCAGATCTATGTTGAGAATGAAGAGTAAAGAGCCCAGCAGGATGATTTAAAATGTTTTGAGTTTGGCCAGAAGGGAAGCTCCAGTAAATCTGTGGACTGCAAAAATAGAGCATAGATCCTGAGTGCTGAGAAGGACTAGCACAGTAGAAAAGATGGCCTGCAGGCATCATGGGAAGCAGCAGGATTCCACCCTTCACAGCCTCAGGATTGCAAAAATGAAGGATTTTGCTTTGTGAGGTAAGCCCCAAAGCACCAGTTTCCAGAATGGTGTCAGCCACCGCACCAGGTTCCAAAATGGTGATGGCAGCCACACCATGTTCCAGAATGGCAGCAGCACAGAGAATTTGTCCCTCAGAATTGGATTCAGAGTGCCCAGCCATCCAGGTACTTGACCCCTGCAGCCACGAGAGAGGAAAGCCTGGCTACTGCTCCAGCTGACAGCAGACCTTGGCATCCACGTGGTGCTGGCTTTAGGTGCTTGCAGAATTCAACAGCCCCTGGCCATCTGCATCATGACTCACCCACTGGCATGTTTTCAGGGTCTTGTTGTAAAAAGTTAAATAAAATTATAGTTCATTGCTTTACACAATGAACAGTCTACTCTTCCTATTGATGACAGTATGTGGTACATGGAGGGCAGGAATATAGGCAATTTCAAAGGACTTCGCATTTCACCACTGGAGTGGTTGATTAGACTTAAACTGAAGGGAAGATATGACCAGAAGGTCTGTGGCTCCGTACCTGTGCTATAAAACTCCAAATGTTAAGTTTCACATGCTTAAGGGAGGAGTTGTTTATACTTTCTTGCACACAAGATCATCAGAGTTGTGTCTGTGGTCATCATCAAGAAAGTAGCACCCACGAGAGTCTCATTGGAAGCCGGTGAACATGGCCAGACTGACCAGTGATGCAGCACCATAAGTAATGATGTTGGAACAAAGTGAAATGAATCGTACTAACGAACCACAGAGGCAGCATTTCAGCATGAACAGGCTGTGCAGAGAACAATAACAGAGAGGGAGAAAGAGAGAGAAAGAAAAAGACAGAGAGAGAGGGAGAGAGAAACACATGCAGTGTGTGCTCCAGTTGAACAGTAGGTAAACACTTTGTTCACAATTCTGAATCTCTATCAATAAATTACTAGATCAATAAATTACTCTATCAATAAATTACTTTTGAGGATTTTATAAGACACTCTTTAATCAAAATGCATATAAAAGAATACATGTATATATAATCATGTAATTATCTTTTTTAATTACTTGATTATATAAAAAAGGTACCTGTAAAAAATATTTGTCTGGCTTTGCACCCTCTTGATGAGGCATGGATTTTACAGAAAATTTTGTGATGCATTAATATCCTAAACACTTCTACCACAAAAACAAATGTGTTTTTAAGGTAACTGATAAGACAGTTCTAAAATCTATGTGGATTTATGCTTGTGTTTGAATGGCAGCCTTGGTAATGAACATAATGTGAAACTAGAGATGGAGAATTAGATCCGTTAGGTATCAGAACATATCTTAAAGCTTTGGTTTATAAAAATTTTGCTTAACCCAAGTAGTAAAAGATTCTAAATAACAGGAAACTATCCAGAAATTGAAACATCTCTCTCTGGAAACTTATCAACTTTGTAAATTATGACATGATGATGATGGAGAAATGTGATATTGGGTAAATTTTGGAAAAGTAAGTCATTGGCCCCTCACCCCTCATTTCTCCCATGTTCTCTGCTGTCACTACTTCTCTCTCTACTGATTTCAGAGTTACGGTATTTGTGTCATTATTTTCTCTTTTTCTAACACTAAAAAATAATAAAAATTTGACAACACACAACAAATATTAAAATAAAAGGTGCTAAGAATGTTTGGAAATGAGAACCCAGAAGGGTTGTAGAACGTATTGATAGGGTATTGTTGCTGGGTGATATCCAAAAATATCACTGTGACCAGGAATGTGACCCAAGTCAGATGTGGTGCATGACAGGTGATTCTTCTGAATGAGGACACATCTGTAAAATTTCAGTTAAAGGCTTTGTGTAAGGTGGCAGAAAACTGTGACTCTGAGAGTGAGGAGATCTAGGACAACAAAAATGAAACATATGGGATGGACAGAAAGTGAAAAAATAGCTTCAGGAATGAAGAAAGAAGTGAAGGAAAACTAAAAAGCATGGAGAAACAGAAATGTAACACAGAGAAAACTACAGAGCAATTTGCAGCTTCAACCTTGACTCCGTGGGTGGAGGGGAACCCAGCACTGCAAACGCAAGCTAAGCTATGAGAGGCCAGGCATCCACAATGATAAACAATTCCTGTCAGTCTCCTCTGCAGGAGAAGCCCATGACTCTTACAAACTTCAAATTCAGGACTGGAATTTAATCTTAAAGTGACTCCTCCTGCATGGCAGGCTAGCTTTGGAAAAGAAATCCATTGCTTTGCTCACTGTGTCTTGGAGAGGTATAACCAGGAGCAGTGTGAGGGAGCTCTAGTGTTTGACACTGGGCTACTCTGGGGATAAAAAACACAGAATAATCACAATTTTGAATCCCCAGGGAAAAGCTGTTGCAGTGATTGACTGGGAGATATTCATAAGGACAGTCCTCGGGACCAGCAGGGTCTGTTGTAAGCCTGCTGAGAAGGTTGAGGCTAGCATAATGGTGAGTGGCACTGCCCTCTGTGCTGAGAAGTGAGACCTGTCTGTGGTTTACTGAGAGTGCTGGGTCTGCAGAGTATCCATAATGAGGCCAGCTGGTGGACTCCTTAGCCATAAGATATGGCTGCCCCTCCAGTGCACACAACTCCATTGTCTGTTTCTACCCCCACACCCTGATACTTTTGTGGATGTACCCCAGCCTGGACATCAGCTGTGCCCCTGGGTGTACAGGCTGGGGGCCTCTGGAGCATGTGTGTACCTATTGCACCCAAACATCTCAAAGCTCGCTGGAGTTAGCAATCTCTCTCTCTCTCTCTCCTTCTGCGTGTGTCAGCTTCAGGAGTGAATACAGCCCTGCAGCCCCATAACATACCATTAACCAGCTCCACACTGTAGAAGACAGGACAGGGTTTAGCCTGCAGAAAGCCCTAATCTGTTTGGTGGGAGCAGAGTGGAATCCCGACAGGCCCCAACAACAACTCATTCCCCTTCCACTATTGTGGATTCCAGTGTTAGAGAACCCAGAACAAAGCTCCTCTGATCCAAGCGCACTGTCTAGGAAGAACTTTTTGATTCACTTTTCTTTTCTTTTCAACTTTATGCTCTTCTTTAATATAATCTAATTTTATTTACTTATTTTTTGGTTCCTTAACTGGAGTTTCAACTACTCTTCCTTTCTCCTTATTTTTCATTTTCTTTTCAGTTTTATCTTATTTTCTTTTTTCCTTTTCCTGCTGGCCTCTAAAATTATTTTATTGCTTAGTTTTGTTTTTATTAATTTATCCTTATAACTTAATCTATGTCATTTGGGGCCCATTCTTTTCTATTGCTATCGGTGATATATTTGTTGGTTTTTTTTTTTTTTTTTTTTTTTGTGGGTACCGGGGGGTCGACCTCAGGACCTCGCGCGCCAGCAGGCGCCCGTGCCGCTGAGCGATATCACCGGCCCCTTTTTCGTATGTGGGATCCGGGAGTCGAACTTGGGCCCTCGCGCTTGCCAGGCAGGCGCTTAAGCCGCTGAGCCATCTCACCGGCCCTATTTGTTGGTTTTAAATAGTTTTTACTATATGTATGTACCTATGTGTCTTTGTGTTGTTACCATTGGTTGTTTTCCTCTCTCTGAGTGTTACTAAAAATCAAGCATGCAAGAGAAGGTTGTCAATTAACAAGGCCCTCACATAAAATAGAAGGGAGATAGATCCCAACAGATGCACAAATATTTTCATAAAAACACAAGAAATATGAAAAAAATACAATACGATTCCTCTAAAACTTCATAAATCTTCAGTAATTAAATCTAAAGGTACTGAATTGGATGAAATGCAAAAGAAAAAATTGAAAAGATTGTTTTTACAAGTGTTCAAAGACTTCAAAGAGGATATGAATAAACAAGTGAAAAAATTAAAGAAAACTACAGGATATGAAAGAATATTTCAATAAAAATACGAAGATTTTGAACAAGAACGAAACAGAAATATTGGAAATGAAGTGCTCAATAAGTCAAATGGAAAGCTCAGTTGAGAACTTTATGAATACATTATATCAAATAGAAGAAAGAATACCAAAGCTTGAAGAAAAAGTTGATGATCTCTTTCAGAAAGTAATAAAGAAACAATAATAAATTATTAACAGAATATACAATGCCTATAGAATAAAATAAAGAGACCAAATCTATGACTAATGGATTAGATGAAGGAGCCAATGTACAGAATAAAGTCATAGAAAACTTATTAGGTGAAAGAAGAGGACAGATTTTCCCAAATCTTGGGAAAGACATGGATGTAGAGGTGCAGGAGGCATATAGAGCCCCAAAGAGACATGACTATAAAAAATTCTTTACATCATGTTATAGTCAAAATACCAAGTGCACAGAATGTAGGAAGAATATTGAAAGCTGCAAGAGAAAAGCACCAAGTAGTTTATGAAGATAAACCCATCAAATAACAGCAGATTTTTTTCGTTAGGAACTCCAAAGGACTAGAGGCCCGGAAAGGAAATAAGTGGTAACCTAGAATACTATAGTCAGCAAAACTATCCTTCAGAATCAAGGGAGCAATAGAGACCTTCCAACACAAGCCAAATTTAAAGAAATTCATGAGCACTAAGAAAGCATTGCAGAAGATACTCAAAGCTATCCTAAAAACAGAAAAGGAAAAGTACATAAGAAAATAAGAATGCAAAGTGAACCAGCATTGGGAAAACAACATGACAGGAATTAGTACATACCTTTGTATAACAACTTTGGTTATAAATGGACTAAATTCTCAAATTTAAAGACAGAGACTGCCATATTAGATTTAAAACCAAGACCCAACTTTTTCTGCTTGCAGGAAACACACCTCATTTGCAAAGACAGACACAGACTAAAGGTGAAAGGATGGAAAATGATATTCCATGAAAACGCAACCTGAATGCAAGAAGTAGCTCTACTTGTATCTAACAATGCAGACATCAAGCCAAAATTAGAAGAGACAAGAATAGTCAGTACATATTAGTAACGGGAAAAATCCATTAAGAAGATATAACAAATATGTATGCATTAAACATCAGTGTGCCTAATTTCATAAAACAAACACTACTAGACTCTTGGGACAGATAGGCTGAAATACAAAAATACTGTGTGACTTTGATACTTCACTATACCCAATACATAGGGCATCCAAACCAAAGACAATTCAACAAAGGAACACTAGACTTGAACTACACCATAGAGGAAGTCGATTTAACAGATGCCTAAACAATTGCAGAATTCACATTCTTTTCAAAACCTCATTGAACTTTTACAATTTAGACTTTACTTTAGGCCATAAAGCAAGTGAAACCTCAGTCTCCAAATGAGAGAAAAATCTTTGACAGCTACTTTCGGAGAGATGATTAGTATCTTGAATATATAAAGAACTCAAACGAGTGAGTACGAAAACGCCAAATAATTCTATACAAATGAGCAACAAACTGAACAAGCAGTTCACAAATCACGTGAAAAAAATTCAACAACTTTAACTCTCAGGGAAATACAAATAAAAACAACATTGAGATTCCATCTCACCCAATCAAAATGGCTATCATCACAAATACAGGAAACCAGAAATGCTGGTGAGTACAGGGGGTGTGGGGGACAATCTACAGAAGCTGGTGGGACTGTAAATTAGTACAGCCACTGTGGAAATCAGTATGGAGTTTACTCAAAAAACTAAATAGAGTAACTTTATGACTGAACTATAAACTCTCTAGTTTATAGCCAAGGCAACGGAAGTCAGCACACCATGGAGATACCTGCATATCCCTGTGTGTTGGGGCACAATTCATAAGAGCCAGCATTCATAATCAGCCTAGTTGCCCTCCCACGTATAAATGGATGAATATAACATGGTGTTTATGCAGAACGGAGTATTATTTAACCATAAAGAAGAGCATATCTCTTCGTATATTTTTACATCAAATGTTTTTCTTTGGTAAGCAGTACTTGGTACCCTAGGCCCAAAAGTATACATATTTCCTCATAAATTAGATGGATTTATTATCATAGAACTCAGATTTATTATTCAGCAAGTTTGCGAGAATTTGCGTTCCCTTAAATACAGTTCAATTCCTGGATCTGATGGGAAATGAAAGCATCTTTCATTAACCTAAGAGAAGTAAAATGAGAAAAAAGTACAGCTTCTGATTGTCCTAATTGTTTGGGGACATAACATTTTGTGAACACTTGAGAAAACGTAACCACAGAAGAAATGATCTTGGACAATCATGCTGGTGGAAACTTTCAAAACTCTGGGGAGAACTGGGAAGCAATTCTAGAGGTATATGACCTCTCAGGAACACTACTTTCAGTTGAAACTTGAGAAGGAAACTTTGACTTCTTCATTTACCCTTTTTCCTGGGACCATGTTGTCAAAAGCACTTCATAAGCTCTAGGAAAATTCTGTAATTGCACTGCCAAAGATTCTCTTCATCTGTCTCTTAGATGGAGAAGAAAAGTTGGAAACCTGACATTCTGGACAGACACTTTTCTCAGCAGAGAATAGTACATGGTGTCACTAGAATGTTCAAGGAATGATGCATGGTGAGATTTATAATTCACAAATTCATTATTGTTCACATTCAGAGAAGATGTCAAATTTTGATGAAGTGCTTAAAAGTGCGGTGTTATGTTCTGGCTGCCAAGTTTAATGCACTTCATGTCTCTATCAGTAACCTTGTACGCTTGTGCCAATTACATAACCTTCATCTTTAATGACTTTTCTAATGTTAACAAGGTTAAGGAGTGTGCAAGCAAATAGTAGTTGGCACATAATAAGTGTTCAGTGAACAGCAGCTGTTCTAACGAAGTGGTCCTTTTTCTTTTGGGGAATGTTTAGGCATACCTATTAGTTTAAACTTAATGAGATCAGACCCATTTTTAGCATTTCATCTTCAAGGAAAATCCAAATAAATTAAAAATGCAGCAAATGCACATATTTTTTTGTATGGAGGGGAGGCTTTACAATTTATTGAGTCTTCCCACCACTGAATATGGAATATGCCCCAGATACATAGATCTTCATTTATATGACTCACTTAATTTTTTCACTTTCTATTTTAGCGTATACATAGCAATTGAACCCATTGATGGTGTACAGTGTGGTATTTCCATATGTGTATACAGTGTGTAACCATCAGAGAAGGTAACTGATCTATCCATCACCTCAAACACTTATTTCTTTCTGTTGGGAAATTTTCAAATAATCTCTACTAGATTTTGAAATGCACAGTTAACTGTTTTCAGCCCTCATTACCCTACTATAATTATTACCTCATTCTTGCTACCCAACTGCACTCCGGTGCCACTTAAGCACCCTCTCTTCATCCCTCACCCACTCTTCCCGCCTCCAGTAACCATGATTCTACTCTCTCCTCTGAGACCAACTTTTTTAGCTTCCACTGAGAACATGTGGTGTTTGTTTATCTGTACTTGACTTATTTCAGCAAGTTTATTTTTCTAGGTATATTTTCATTTATCAATTATTCCCTAACATTTACACTACTGCAAATTACAAAACCACATTTTCTGAAACTGTGGTTGAATAGTGGTGCATTAGCATGATGAACTTAAGTCCTAGAATGCCAGTTACAGCGTTATTAATCAATTGTATATAATTTTCTATTTCCACAACGGTACACTAATTAAAGACATCAGAAAATTGCAAGGTACTGAAGAGTGACTCAGGCCAAGGAATGGAGATGCCTTATCAAAACTGTGTGTACTGAATTTTTTCTATGTGCATTTCATGTTATAAATAGCCTCACATTCCTGCCTCAGAATTGTGTAGGAGAATTGAAGTGTCTTTGTCTCTTAAAATGAGTTAAATTATTAAGATAGCAGGAAAGAAAAAGGCTGAAGTATGCATCAAGAAGGACAACAGTAGAAAAAAGAGAAGACTTTTCTTTTAAATTCCAGAATTTATAATCCTCTATCATCTATCTATATCTATCATCTATCTATCTATATCATGTATCATCTACCTATCTATCTTTCTATCTAATAGATTAGATTGTCTATCTAATCTAATGTATAAAAATCAGCAGAGTGACATTGAGTGGTGAAAAATGATTTGAAGTCTGAGCAGAAAATATTTCCAGGTTGTCAGGAAAAGGACTATACTCTGTGAAAATTAAAGAATTAATAAATTCTTATTGCTGCATAAAAATACCAGGTAGAAATTATGATGTATTTAAGAAACCTGTGAGAAGAGCAATTGCAAGAAGGATTTTGATTCATCATTTTTATTCATGATAACTGTATTTATTTAGAAAAATAGATGCAAATATGAATAATAGGCACGAATGCGTACATTTTGCTGCTGAAGTATAATTACAAAAAGTTACTTAAAATGAAAACCCTAATAATCTTTTTTTAGGTTTAAATGTTATGAACATATATTATTTTCAAAGTTGAAAAGAGGGCCGGTGATATCGCTTAGAGGCACAAGCGCTTGCTGGCAAGCACGAGGTCATGAGTTCGACTCCTGGTACCCACATTAAAAAAAAAAGCTGAAAAGAAAATCTCTTTCTTTTCAGAATGATGGATGCTAGAATTAATTTTATTGCTAAAAATAATAGGATAGAAACAGTGGGCAATGTGAGGAGTGGGGCCCAGAGAGAAAATCCCTGAAGATCATGTCCCCAGAAGATGACTCAGTGCCCATGACTCATTGTGGAGCAATCCTGAGAAACATAGGTGTAACCTTTAGTATTCTGGCCAATGACTCTAAGAAAAGGAAGGCCGTGAAATATTCTGGGAAAACACAGACAGAATAAGCTGCTCTCTATGGAAGAATGTGGATTTAAAATTGATGTCAAAGTAAATGCATAGAGGCTGGGGTGAGACACGTCTGTATTAAGGCCATTAGTGGACAGTTTACAGTAGTGTATTTTATTTTATTTTTTTCCATACTAGGATTGACACCGGGGCTTTCACGCTGAGCTCCATCCTCAGCCCTTTTATTTTTATTTGGAGACTGAGCCTCACAGAGGTGCTGAGTTGCTCCATTGCCCAGGCTGGGCTTCAACTTGCTGCGCTCTTCTCAGCCTCCCAGGGAGCGGGGATTACAGATGTGCAGCGCCACCCCCGGCTGCGCCATTAATTTCAGATTCTGTGATTTGTTGGCTGTGTTCCACCTATGCAAAGAAATTTTCCTCCAACTTCACATCCTTTCCCTGAACTTCAGATGATGGCCAATCAGGTACATTGTGTTTTTAAATTTATATTTAATTCCAAATGTTCTTAAAATAATAAGCAGGGGCCAGTGAGATAGTTCAGCGGCACAAGCGCTTGCTGGCAAGCACGAGGTCCTGAGTTCGACTCCCGGTACCCACATAAAGGAAAAATAGGGCCGGTGATATCGCTCAGTGGCACAAGCGCTTGCTGGCAAGCGTGAGGTCCTGAGGTCGACTCCTGGTACCCCCCCACAAAAAAATAACCAATATTTATATTATAAATTTCTACTCATAATCATTTTATATATTGCCTTCTAAATTTTAAGATCATATTTAAATATACATACAAGTAGGAAGAGGTATTAGTAATATGCTTCAGGTTTTCTCACTTAACAAATTGCAAAAATGCTTCATTTTTTAAATCCTCATATTAATTTTTTTATAACAGTAGTGATATAATTTGTAAAATTCTTATTTATAATAACATCTTTCTATTTTTGAATATTTTAGGTCATTTACTACTACATTTAACACTGTGACATCTTCCCATATAAAGCTTTCCATAGCATCTCACTTTCACAATACATTTTTAGGGCTGGAGTTAATGGTATAGATTACAAGTATGTGTATGATTGTGGAATAATAAATTAATGTTTTCCAAGATTTCCGTGAGCGAAGCAGCTTCATTACAATGTAAAGTAGGTATATTTTTTAAAAAGCATGATTTCAAATAGACATATTAATATCATCGGTTCACTTTTCCATTTCACTTTGTTTATGTAGATGGTGCTTTAAATGCTAATGCTGACATTTTGTGTGATCCTTTAGTTTTCTTCTGTGACAACATGTTGGTATTATTCTCTTTGACCCTCATCATCATGCTGTAAAAGCGTGGTCCTTTGTTCCATGACACATGATTATTAGAACAAACCTTGGAATTGGTGCATTTTTGAGAGGTGAAACTGAACAATATTTTTCTTCCTATTTCACTTTCCATTTGGAGGAATTTTCAGTTTATAAAGAAGTTGCAAAGGTATTATAGGAAGTTTCTGGTGCTACGCACTTTGTTTCCTGTAATATTACCATCTTACGTTATTATAGGTATGCTCCTCAAGACTATGAAGTGAATACTGATACATTATTTTCCAGTTTTGTTTCGTTCAGATTTCACTAATATGTCACTGCTTTCCTTTTTCTGTTGTATGAGTCAATCCAAGAAAACACATCGTATGTGGGACAATTTCATTAAATGATTTAAGACCCTGAGTACTGCTATAACAAAGCATTCACTATAATAGATGGCCAGTGGCCGACTCCATGATCTTCTAGAATTTCTTGTATACTATTATGTTCTTGTTGATAGCTCGTAAGTTAATATGATGATCATAGTGCACAGGTGGATTTGGAATAAACTTGAGAATACAATAGAAATGGATGTTTAAAGAAAGCAAAAGAGCAGATATTAATTTTACACTCCTTTATATTTGCTAGCTCTTAATATTTCAAAATGTTTCTGTTTACTCTAAATGGTAGGCATAAAACACCTTATTTTAAATTCTTATAATAAAGCACATTATACTTTGATTCATCTAACAATTATATGCACATATATGCATATATAGAAAGATTTACGTACTTACATATGTATATATAAATGCCATTTTGATGGTATAGTTGAGCATACAATCCTTCGAAGCTTTGTCTACCTGGGGAAAGTGACATCCAGCATTCGATAGATTAATTGGATGACGCCTTGAAAAGCCTCTGTGGGTAAACACGATGACTTTTATAGTCAGAGAAGGGGTGCATTTCCTATGGAGCAACATTTTTACATTTTCACATGTGACCTTCATCACAGTCCTTGGCAATGAACAGGTAAGATGTTTACAAACACATCTTCTTATAAGAAAGTTGTATAAGTATGAAACAAATACCATGATGAGATACACTCCATCAGACTAGGTCATATGGTATGGAAAATAAATGAGTAATAAAGCCTCAAAAAGGGCTAGTATACAATATGTTGTTTTTCTTTCTTACCTACATCGTTGTTGCCAATTCCCACATCTAGGTTATTGGGAGATCAGTTGCGATTTTTCATTATTGGCTCGTTCCTTCATCAAGATGTCTTATTCACACATGAATGAAATCAGAGGCTTTACTCCTTACAGGTTCATGGACCCAAGAACAGGGTCACTGCTTTAGGAAGGTCATTGCTGGAAATAAAAAATCCCACCCATTTCCTGTTGATGAGGCACAAAAAACTTGAATCTGAGGACAGAATTCCTGTGTCACAAGCCAGATCACGCATCTCGTCAACAACTTAACTGATCTGGAACTTCATATCTTTAAACATGATTTTCCCATCAGTAAACTAGGGTAATAAGAACTAACATACACTGCTTCTGGAAACTGGGTCCCAAGCAAGTGCTTTCCTACCTCATTTCTTATAGTGATCAAGAGAAAAATCAGAACACATTATTGGTACACATTAGTGTTCTCATGAATTTCTGTGCTCATTTTTAAATGATGAATTAAAATAGAACCTCAACCCCACTCACACTTGGCAGCTGGTAGGTATGGTTTCAGACAAGTCTCCATGAATGCTTCTCCTTAATAAAGAATGAATTAATTCATTTAAAGCACAATTCGGGTCAGGATTTCAGACAGTGGATGATTTTCAAGCACCTCTCGAACTATATCATTTTCTTCTGTTTGTGAGGAAGGCTGGCTCTAGATGAAGTGTGCCGTGCTTCCCTCCACTATTTGATGTCAATGGCAGGCAAGATTAAGGAATTACATTCCTTTGGTTCCCATAATTTTGTTTTCCTTTCAGAATGCTTCTCAATAGTTCACTCCAGGCAGCCACCTGATCAAGCTGACATTTGAAATAGAAGCTGTTTCTCTTCTTTATCAATGTGGATAAGCTGCTCTCTCCACATTAAACATCTGCCATTTTAAAATATTCAATAAGTTATTTATGCTTCAATTGTGCCTGAGTTATAAATACTGCTTTAGCAAATTTCTAAGTATGGGTGCTCAATGAAAGTAAAAGCACTCAAGATGAATTTGAATGCAGATGACTGTAGAACTATAAATTTGTTTGAAGTGAATGGTTCTTATAATATCAAAATTACATGATCAACATTTAACTTTCCCCTTTCCTTGGGAAAGTCATGCAAAATCAGAGCTTTGTAACTGAATTTGTCCTCCTGGGACTTTCACAGAATCCAACAATTCAGAAAGTAGTATTTGTTGTGTTTTTGTTTGTCTACATTGCAACTATTGGGAGCAACATGCTAATTGTGGTGACCATCATCTGCAGCCCTGCTCTGCTGGAGTCCCCCATGTACTTCTTCTTGGCTTTCCTGTCCTTCCTGGATGCCTGCTTCTCTTCTGTCATCACACCAAAGATGCTTGCTGACTCCCTCTGTGAGAGGAAATCCATCTCCTTTGAAGGCTGCATGGTGCAGCTCTTTGCTGGACACTTCTTTGCTGGGGCGGAGGTGATTGTCCTCACAGCCATGGCCTATGACCACTATGTGGCCATTTGCAAGCCCTTGCACTGCTCTTCCATCATGAACAGGAGGCTCTGTCGTGTTCTGGTGGGCATAGCCTGGAAGGGAGGCTTCCTGCACTCTGTCATTCAAGTTCTTTGTACTTTCCAGCTCCCCTTTTGTGGCCCCAATGTCATTGATCATTTTGCATGTGACCTTTACCCATTACTGAAGCTTGCCTGCACTGACACTCACATCTTTGTCATTTTGGCAATTGCCAATGGTGGAAGCATCTGCATTATAATCTTCTCCCTGTTGCTTGTTTCCTATGGTGTCATCTTGTTCTCTCTGAGGAAGCACAGTTCTGAAGGGTGAAGGAAAGCTCTGGCCACCTGTGGATCCCACATTATTGTTGTGGTTTTGTTCTTTGTCCCCTGCATATTTATATATTCACAACCTTCATCTGCCTTCTCCTTTGACAAAATAGTGGCCATATTTTACTGCATGTTGCCTCCTTTGCTTAATCCTTTGATTTATACTTTTAGGAATAAGGAAGTGAAAAATGCCATGAGGGAAGCATGGAAGAGATTGCTGTTGTTCTATGGTAAAAAATAAATAAGAGACTAATAGTCTTGAGGAACATAAATACAAAAATCCTTTATAGAATACTTGCAAAACAAATTCATCAATACATTAAAAAGACCTTACACAATTATCAAACTGATTTCATTCCAAGAATGCAAACAGTATTCAATATATGCAAATAAATAAATGTAATTCACCACACAAATAAAACAATAATCACAAAAATGAATATCATATGATCATCTCAATTGATGATGAACAAGCCTGTGTTGAAATTCAACTTCCCTTCATAATTAAAACCTTGAAGAAACTAAGTATATTAAGATCCTATTTCAATATAACAAAAACTATATACAACAAACACATAGCAAATATCATAATGAATTGGAAGGAAAACTGAAAGTATTTCCTCTAAAACCAACTAATAAGACAAAGATGCCACTTTTATCACTCCTGTTCAATAATGTACAGTTGTACCTTGGGTCATGAACTTAAATGTTTCCACTGTTCTGGTCACAAACACAATTGGATGAGAACTGAATCAATTTCAATGGTTAGGTTCAATGTTGACCTTATGGAGAAATTTGATTGTGTTCTCATCCAATTCAATTTGCAATCAGAATCATGGAAAGAAGTTCATGAAACAAGGTACCACTATTTTTAGCGCGATCAATGATACTGTAGTGAGATGAATTAGGCCAGGGAAAGAAATAACATGGAACAAATAAGAAATAAAAAAAAGATGTCAAGGGCTGGTGAGATAGCTCAGTGGCATAAGCGCCTGCCTGGCAAGTGCGAGGTCCTGAGTTCGACTCCCAGTACCCACATAAAGGAAAAAAGGGCTGGTGATATCGCTCAGTGGCACATGCGCTTGCTGGCAAGCACGAGGTCCTGACATCGACTCCCGGTACCCACAAAAAAAAAAAGATGTCAAATTATTATCTGGAGATGATATGATCCCATTCATAGAAGACTCCCAAAACTCCCCAAAAGACTTTTAGATATGATACATTCAATAAAGTGGGAGAATACAATATCAACATTAAAAATCATTAGCTTTTCTATACTCCAATAATGATCATACTGACAAATAAAGAAGGAAAACAATTCCTTTCACATTCAATTCAAAATATAAAATACCTAGGGATCAATCTAAACAGAATGGCAATTGACTTTCACAATAAAATTTGCAGAACAGTGAAGTGAAAATGAAGAACAGACTGGAAGATGTTCATGGATCAGCTGAAGTAATTTTTATTTATTTCTGTTAAATGGCCAACTATCGAAATTATCTCTAGATGCAATGCAATCCCCATGAAAATATCAATAACATTCATGACAGAACTAGAAAAATAACCCTAAATTCATATGAGAACAGAAAAGTCAAAGTCACTGTTCAAAAAAATAGCACACTGGTGCAAACATCATCATCCCTTACTTCAGAGTGTACTACAAAACAAGCGCGATATTGGAATAAAATAGAAAGAGCTTTGGGATAAAATAGAGGACACAGAAATGAACCTGTGCATCTATCACTATCTGATTCTTCAAAATGACACCAAATGCATACATTGGAAATAAGAGAGCTTCTTCAAAAATGGTGCCCAGGAAAAATAGATTTGTACGTGTGTAAGGTTGAAAGGAGATCCTTATCTCTCACTCTGTATGAAAAATCAACAAAAAATGGATTGAAGATGTAAATATAAATGAGAACCTTAGAAGCTGCTTGAAGGAAAGCACTTTGAGATATAGGCCCAGGCAATGTCTTCCTGCACAAGACTCTACTAATTCAGGGAATAACAGCAAGAATTGAAACAGGGAAGGCATCAACCATAGTGCTATGTGAAATAAATCAGACACAGAAAGTTAAAAATCTAAAGCATAAACAATGGAAGCAGCAAACTAAAAGATAGATAATAGGAAACAGGGAGGTAGTCCTGCAGATAAGAAAGTGATCTGGAAAATGGGGGGAGACCAAGGGGAAGTTAAAAGGATTGAGATGTGTTATGGACATGTACCAACTCCCCACCAGGAATGTATTCATTATGTATCACAAACATGTACTAACACTAAATGGGAAACACCAACTTTATAAAGCTTCTGCACAGCAAAGGAAATAATCCACAGAGTGAAAAGATGGTCTACAGAATAGGAGAAAATCTTTGCCAGCAACTCTCTGACAGAGGATTAGTATCTTGAATGCATAAAGTACTCAAAACAGTGAGTACCAAAACAGCAAATAACTCAATAGAAATCAACAAATACATCCAATGAGCAGTTCCCAAAAGAAGAAATACAATTGGCCAATTATCACATGAAAAAATGTCCACAACTTTAATGGTCAGGAAAATATGAATAAAAACTACACTGTGATTCCATTTCGCCCAGTCAAAATGGCTATCATTATCAAGGAGAAAAACAAGTGCCCTTGAGTACTGCGTGGGAACCCTTCTACAAAAGTTGGTGGGAATGCAAATTAGTACAGCCACCATGGAAATCAGTATGGAGATTCCTTGAAAACTAAATAGAACTAACTTATGAATGAACTCTACTACTCTCTGGTATATCCCCAAGGCAAGTGAAATCAGCACTCCACTGAGATACCTGCATAGCCATGCTTGTTGGGACACAATTCATAACAGTCAAGATTCAGAATCAGCCTAGGTACCCCTCAACAGACATATAAATACACATAACATTGGGTATGCACACGATGGAATATTATTCAGCCATAAAGAAGAAAAAAGTCACATCATTTACAGAAAAATGCATGGAACTAGATATCTTCATGTTAAAGGAAAACAAAAACAAGCTTCAGGGGGAAAAAATAACACAATGTTTTCCCTAAGATGAGGAATCTAGAAACAAATAAGATGACAGAAAAGTAGAAAGGAGGCTATGACACAAGAGGTAGAGCATTGCGGGGAGTGTGATGAGGTTACAAAGGAGGGTAAAGGGGGGTTGGTGTAATTAAAATATGCTATGCATGTTTGACTACCCACAGTGAAACTCAATAGCTTGTAACATTAGTATGCATTAAGAAGAAAAATATATTGTAAAAATATATCCCATGTTTTCTCTAATATGCAGAATCCAAACAGAAAAATCTATGAAAGTAAAGGAGAAGAGAGATCATTAAGAAAAGGGAACAGGACGGGGGAGGAGAGGAGGTGAAGGAACTAGGGAGGTGCACGCCATCAAAGCACATTATGCACACTATGAAAATGTCACAAAGAAACCCATTATGTTGTGTGACTGTAATGTGCTAATACATCTAATTTAAAATAAAGTTATTTAAGCTTAAAGAAAGAGAATAACCCTTGTCTTTCAATGCTGCTTTTGGGCATTAAGTTTTCTCATAAATGACTTAAATTTGGAATTCTTTTTGATTGTGTGAGGCATGAATTACACAATAATGTGCCAGATGTAATCGTTAGTGGCGTGAAAGCAACAGCTCATCTGTGGGGGGCTCTCTCTGGTCGAGGGTTAGGAGCCACTTTCAAGTCTTCCCCACTCTCAGAGCTTTTTTCCCTTCCATGAAACAAATCTCCATGTCTGTCTACTTTTAGATCATTCTAAAAATCCCTTTAATCCTTAGAAATTATATTTTTCATTTTAAAGTGATGGATAATCAAGATTAGTTCCTGAGATGTAAGAGTTGGGTTAATACATACCTCTTTGTATATTTTTACATCAAATGTTTTTTCTTTGCTAAGCAGTCCTTGCTACCCTAGTCTCAAAACTATACACATTTTCCTTATAAATTGGTAGATCTATTTATTGTCATGGAATTTGGTTTTGATATTTACTACGTATGCAAGACCTTGCATTGCTATAAACACAGTTTGATTTTTGGGTATTATGGGAAAGAAAGCATCTTTCATTAACCCAAGAGAATTAAAACAAGAAAAAAGTAGTACTTCTGGTTGTCCTAATTGTTTGGGGACATAACATTTTGTGAACACTTGTGAAAATGAAAGCACAGAAAATTATCTTGGACAATCATAGTGGTAGAAAATTTCAAAACCCTGGGGAGTACTGGGGAGCCATTCTAGAGGTATATGACCTCTCAGGAACACTACTTTCAGTTGAAACTTGGGAAGGAAACTTTGGCTTCTTCATTACCTTTTTTCCTGAGACCGTATTGTCAAAAGCACCCTATAAGCACCAGGAAATTTCTCTACCTCTATCTCTCTTAGTTGGAGAAGAAAAGCTGGAAAGAGCCCTCACATTCCGGCCACATTTCTCACCAGAAGATAGTACATGGTGTCACCAGAAAGTGCAAGGAATGATGCATGGTGAGATTTATAATTCACAAATTCACTCTTGTTCCTATTCAGAGAACACGTCAAATTTTGATGAAATGCTTAAATGTGTGAGGTTGTGCTCAGGCTTCTGAGTTTAAAGCAATACATAGATCTGTCAGGAGTTGTGCCTACCTGGGCTAGTCACAGAACCTCTCCCTTTAATGAGCATTGTGATATCAGCAGGGCTAAGGGACGAGGAAGCAAATGGCATCTGTGGAGCCCATGGTTCACAGTGGACCCACGGTGAAGTCCCGGGCACAGCAACTGTTGTGACAGAGTGCTCCTGGTTTTGTTGAAGCTTTTGGGAATGTTTGTGTACCTACCAATTTAAACTGAATGCGATCAGACCCATTTTTCAGCTTTTCATCTTCAAGGAAAACCCATATATATTAAAAATGCTGCATGTGCATGTATTATTTGTGTTTGAAGGGGAAGGGAGACTTTGCAATTTATTGAGTCTTCCCGCCACTGAATATGGAATATGCCCCAGATACATAGATCTTCATTTATATGACTCACTTAATTTTTTCACTTTCTATTTTAGCATATACATAGCCATTGAACCCACTGATGGTGTACAGTGCGGTATTTCCATATGTGTATACAGTGTGTAATCATCAGAGAAGGTAACTGATCTATCCATCACCTTAAGCACTTATTTCTTTCTGTTCAGAAAATTTCAAATAATCTCTACTAGATTTTGAAAGGTACAGTTAATCATTTTCAGCCCTCATTACCCTACTATAATTATTACCTCATTCTTGCTACCCAACTGCACTCCGGTGCCACGTAAGCACCCTCTCTTCATCCCTCACCCACTCTTCCCGCCTCCGGTAACCATGCTTCTACTCTCTCCTCTGAGACCAACTTTTTTAGCTTCCACTGAGAACATGTGGTGTTTGTTTATCTGTGCCTGTTTTATTTCAGCAGGTTTTATTCTAGGAAAATTTTCATGTATTCCCTAACATTTCCACCATTCTAGATTACAAAATGGCAGTTTCTGAGGCTGTGTTTGAATGGTGGTGCAATAACATGATGGACTTAAGTCCTGGAATGCTGGGTACGGAGTTAGTAACTCAGTATATATAATTTTCTATTTCCACAAAAACACACTGTAAAAGATGAGGGGGGAAAATGGAGGGTACTAGAGAGTGTGTCAGGCCCCAAAATGGAGGCATCAGATCGTAACTGTGTGTAGTTGATTTTTTCCTGTGCACATTTTGTGTCGTAAAAAGCCTCAGGTTCCTGCCTCAGAATAGAATTAAATGTCCTTATCTCTTAAAAAAAGCTAAATGATTAATACAGCAGAAAAGAAAAAGAAGGCTGAGGTTCGCATCAAGAAGGACAACAGTAGAAAAATGTTTTTTCTCAAATTCCAGAAAATATAATTATCTGTTACCTATCTTTATCATCTATCTACCTATCTTTTTTTTTTTTCCTTTATGCAGGTACCGGGAGTCGAACTCAGGACCTCGTGCTTGCCAGGCAGGGGCTTCTGCCGCTGAGCTATATTACCGGCCCTCTATCTACCTTTCTATCTAATCTGTCATACAGATTTATAAAAATCAGCAGTGCAACCTTGAATGGTTAAAAATGATTTTAAATATGATCAGAAAATACTTCCAGGTTGTCAAGAAAAGGAATATGTTCTGCTACCATCAAAGAATTTTAATATTTTATTGTTGAATAATAATCACAAATGGAAAGTATTGTGCATTTAAGAAACCCGTGTGAAGAGTAATTACAAGGATTTAAATTTATCATTTTTATTTACAACAATAGTATTCATTTAGAAAAATAGATGCAAATGTGAATAATAGGCACAAATGCATACATTTTGCTGAAGTATAGTTAGAAATCCTTACTTAAAATGACAACCTTACTAATCGTTTCTTTTTTTTTTTTTTTTTTTTTTTTTTTTTTTTGTGGGTACCGGGGGATCGACCTCAGGACCTCACGCGCCAGCAGGCGCCCGTGCCGCTGAGCGATATCACCGGCCCCTTTTTCGTATGTGGGTTCCAGGAGTCGAACTCGGGCCCTCGCGCTTGCCGGGCAGGCGCTTAAGCCGCTGAGCCATCTCACCGGCCCATTACTAATCGATTTTAGGTTTAAATGTTATAAATGTATAGTATTTTTAAAGTTGAAAAGAAAATCTATTTCTTTTCAGAATGATGGGTGCTGGAATTATTGCTAAAACTAATAGGAGGGAAACAGTGGGCAATGTGAGCCATGGAGCCCAGAGAGCAAATTCTCCCAAGGTCATGTACCTAGGCGGTGGCCGCGTGCCCACGATTTACCATGGAAGGAAATCCTGAGGAACTCAGCTGCCACTGCAGGGCATCCTAGAGAATGACTCTAAGAAAAGAAAGACAGTGGCATATTCTAGGTGATACACAGAAAGAGTAAGCTGCTATCTATGGGGCAATGTGGATTTAAAATTGGCATCAAAGCAAGTGCATGGATTGCGGGCAGGGCCGAGGCCACGGTGTAGCCATGAGTGGACCGCATTTTTTTTCGGAATTAGGGATGAAGACCAGGGCTTCCACACTGAGCTATGTCCTCAGCCCTTTTTATTTTTCAGTTTTGAGACTGGGCCTCACTAAATTGCTGCCTTGTTCAGTCTGGGCTCGAAACCGTCATCCCCTTCCCTCAGCCTCCGGGAGAGCTGGGATTGCAGACCCGCACCGCGCTGGGTAGCGCTGTTCACGCAGGATTCTGTGCTGCGTTAGCGGGCGCCTTCCACATCCGCACATCCTTTTCCTAACCTTCCTGAACTGTAGATGATGAACAGGAAGTTTTTTTTTAAATCTACATTTAATTTTAAATATTCTTATAATAATGACCAACATATATCGCATATTTCTAGTCTTGATCATTTTATATGTTCCCTTTCATATTGTAAAATTATATTTAAACATGTATACCAGTGGGAAGAGATATAAATAGTATCTTTTTTTCCTACTTAACATATTGCTAAAGTATTTCACCTTCTAAATCCTCACATTATTATTTAGTGCTCTGCTCATAACATCAAGTGATATTAATCTATAATATTCTTACTAAAACATTTTTAAATTTTTGAATATTTTAGGTCATTGATGGTTATATTTGACACTGTAATGTCTTCCATTATAAAGTTTCCCATAACATTTCAATTTCATGATACATTTCTAGGGCTGGGGTTAATGGTATAGAGTACAAACGTGTGCATGATTGTGGAATTATATATTAACGTTTTGCAAAGGTATTGCATGTGTGAATCAGTTTCATTATTATTGACAATAGTTGTAATATTTAAAAGAAAGATTTCAAAAAGACATATTAATATGAGTGATTCGCTTTTCCATTTCACTTTGTGTATGTCTGTGCTGCTTTAAATGGTAACGCTGATATTCGTGTGTTCTTTTTGGTTTCTGCTGTGAAAACATGTTGGTATTGTTCTCCTTGACCCTCCTTGTCATGCAGTTGAGGCGTGGTCCTTTGTTCCATGACACATGGTTATTAGATGATGACCCTGTAACTGGTGAATTTTTGATAGCAGAAACTGGATGATATTTTTTCTATTTCACTTTCCATTTGGAGAAATTTTTGGTTAACCAAAACTTGCAAAGATGTTATAGATGGTTCCTGTGTGCTACTCACTTACTTTCCCTTAATATCACCTCTTTCCTTATTATAGGTATATTCGTCAAGATTATGAAGTGATCCCTGATAAAGTATTCATAAGATTTATTTTACTGAGATTTCACTAATTTGTCCCTGCGCTCTTTTTTCTGATGTAGGATCCAATCCAAGAAAACACATTGCAAGTGGGACATTTACCTTTTCAATGATTTAAAGTCCTGAATATTGTAATCATAAACCATTGCCACCATGTACTCTCCACTGTCAAACTTTTAAGAGTAATTTTGGGAATTCCTTTTATTTGAAAGAAGAGGGGATTGGTCCTGTTACATCTAAAATATTTTAATTCTACACTAGTATTGCTCTTAGAATACCATGATAGAAGGAAGTGGAGAGATAACAGTCACTTAGTTGTCAGATTACCACAGAACCTTGTCTTCCTTTCACCCTCTCTCTCAGTTTGGTTTTATTTGATAGTGAAGCATCTGAAACAAGAGTGGGTGCCTGTGGCTTCACTGATTTCTTTGTCTTTTCTGCTACAGCCCTAGGCTAAAATGAAACCCATGGGATGTCTTACTGCTGTTCATTGCGATGTAGTAGATGGCCAGTGTCTGACTCCATGATCTTCTAGAGAATCATGTATACTATTATGTCCTTGCGATATCTTGTAAGTTAGTATGGTGATCATAGAGTACAGGTGGATTTGGAGTAAACTTGAGAATACAATAGAAATACATGTTTTAAAGTAAGTAAAGAGCAGATATTAATTTTACACTCCTTTATATTTGTTAATTCTTATGATAAAGCACATTATACCTTGATTCATCTATTTTAACAAATATATGCATATATATGCATATATAGAAAGGTTTATGCACTTACATATGTACATATGTATGCATAAATGCCCTTTCGATGATCTAGATGAGCATACAATCACTGTGAATCTTTCCACATTCTGTGATGTGGAAAGTGAAATCGAGGATTCAAGGGATTAACTGGACGACTCATGGAAAAGCGTCTGTGGGTAAAGAGGATGTTTTTTTTTTTAATATGCGGGTACTGGGAATCGAACTCAGGACCTTACGCTTGCCAGGCAGGTGCTTATGCCGCTGAGGTATATCACTGGCCCAAGAGGATGATTTTTAAAGTGAGAGAATGAGGGCAGTTTGTACTGAGCAACATTTTTACATTTCCAAATGTGACCTTCATCATAGTCCTGGGCAATGAGCAGGTAAGATGTATATGAACACCTCTGCTTTACAAGAAATTCGTTTGAATCTGAAACATACCTTGAGCAGATACGTTCCATCCAACCAGGTCACATGGCATGAGTAATTGCCAAATGATTAATATAGCCTCAAACTCTGGCTGTCACCCAATATGTGGTTTTTCTTCCTTGCCTACATGGTCTTTGCCAATTCGCACATGTGATCCCACATATTGGGATATCACTTCTGAGTTTTCATCATTTGCTCTTTCCTTCATCAAGATGTCTTACTCACACAGGAACGAAATCAGTGCCTTTACTTCTTACAGGTACATGGAGCCTCCAACAAGGTCACCACTTTAGGAAGGTCATTGCTGGAAATGCAAAATTCCACCCATTTCCTGTTGATGAGACACAAAGAACTCAAATCTGAGGACAGAATTCCTGTGTCACAAACCGGATCAAGCATCTTTTCAACAATTTAATTGAACTTGAACTTAATATCTTTAAGCCTGAGTTTCCCATCACGTAATAGGGTAATAAGAACTAACATACACTGCTTCTAGAAACTGAATCCTAAGCAACTGATTCCCTACATCATTTTTTATAATGAACAAGATAAAAATCAGAAGAATACATTATTGGTACATTATTGTTCTTGTGAATTTCTGTTCTCATTTTTAAATGATGAATAAAAAAAAAAAAAACGGCACCACTCACACTTGGCAGGTGATAGGTATGGTTTCAGAAAGTCTCCATTAATGTTTCTCCTTAATAAAGAATGAATTAATTCATTTAAAGCCCAACTCAGTTCAGGATTTCAGACAGTTGATGATTTCCAAGCACCTCTTGAACATCATTTTCTTCCTTTTGTGGATAAGGCTGTTTCTAGATAAAGTGTGGCATGCCAGCCTCCACTATTTGATGTCAAAGGCAGACAAGATTAAGGAAGTAAATTCCTTTGGTTCCCGTAACTTTGTTTTCTTTCAGAATGCTTTTCAATAATTTACTCCAAGAATCTACCTGGAAATGGTCAAGCTGCCATTTGAAATAGAAGATGTTTTTCTTCTTTACCAATGTGGGTGTGTGTTTTTCACTATATTAAAGCTCTATTTTGAAGTTTTCAATAACTTATTTATACTTCGATTCTGCCTGAGTTGTAAATACTGCTTAGGCAAATTTCTAATTATGTGTGCTCAATGAAAGTAGAAGCACTCAAGATGATTTTGAATGTGGGTGACTATAGTACTATAAATGTGCTTGAAGCAAATTGTTCTCATAAAACCAAAATTACATGGTTAGTATTTAAGTTTCACCTTTCCTTTGGAAATCATGCAAAATCAGAGCTTTGTAACTGAATTGGTCCTCCTGGGACTTTCACAGAATCCAAGAGTTCAGAAAGTAGTATTTGTTGTATTTTTGTTTGTCTACATTGCAACTATTGGGAGCAACATGCTAATTGTGGTGACCATCGTCTGCAGCCCTGCTCTGCTGGAATCCCCCATGTACTTCTTCTTGGCTTTCCTGTCCTTCCTGGATGTGTGTGTTTCTTCTGTCATCACACCAAAGGTGATTGCTGGCTCACTCTATGGAAGGAACACCATCTCCTTCAAAGGCTGCATGGTGCAGCTCTTTGCTGGACACTTCTTTGCTGGGGCGGAGATGATTGTCCTCACTGCCATGGCCTATGATCGCTATGTGGCCATTTGCAAGCCCTTGCACTACTCTTCCATCATGAACAGGAGGCTCTGTCGTGTTCTGGTGGGGTTATCCTGGACAGGGGGCTTCCTGCACTCTGTCACTCAAGTTCTTTGTACTTTCCAGCTCCCCTTTTGTGGCCCCAACATCATTGATCATTTCATATGTGATCTTTACCCATTACTGAAGCTTGCCTGCACTGACACTCACATCTTTGTCCTTTTGGCGATTGCCAACAGCGGGTCTATCTGCATTGTAATCTTCTCCCTGTTGCTTGTTTCCTATGGTGTCATCTTGTTCTCTCTGAGGAAGCACAGTTCTGAAGGGCAGAGGAAGGCTCTGTCCACCTGTGGATCCCACATTACTGTTGTGGTTTTATTCTTTGTCCCCTGCATATTTGTATACACATGGCCTCCATCTCTCTTCTCCTTTGAGAAAATAGTGGCGCTCTTTTACTGCATGTTGCCTCCTTTGCTTAATCCTTTGATTTATACCTTTAGGAGTAAGGAAGTGAAAAATTCCATGAAGAAAACATGGAAGAGATTGGTGGTGATGTCTCATGAGAAAAAAGTGTTACACTTATAAAAATAAAAAGCAAAACATCAATAGTTATTTGGAAAATACTTCATCGAATGTCCTTTGCAGGAAACCAACATGCTTTTATGTAGAAAGCATTACTGGAATGTCAGACAATTCTGGATTCTATTTGAGACCAGACTTTCACTCTGACTGAGTACGTTATTATCATTATATGTAAATTAAATGAGGCACTATTTTATGTTCTTAATTCTAATTTAAAAATGGGAGGGCATTTTCCCTATCAGAATGCTTGCCATTCATACCATGCTTTGAAAATACTTGTGAAAGATTAGAAATTAAAGAAAAAAAAATGTATTCCAACCTTTCCAAGTGAAAAGGCATTTCTTTATGACATTGAACACATTGACCCTGATGCAAAGCATGAGGATATAAGATAAGCAGAAAGAGGAGCACTCACAGAGCTTAAAATTTACATATTCTGGTATTATTTGACTTCATTTTTAAGGCAAATCTATAAACATCTGGTATAGAATCTGAATCACTTCTTGAATTACTTGATAGACAAAACAAAGTGGCCCCGGACTGCCTATGAGTGATTTCCTCTTTCACCAGGTGACTACTCCATACCAGTCTTCTACAGGAGAGGAAGAAGGAGCAGATTCTATAAAGAGGTGAGCAATGAGAATCTTCTATTCTAGTCCCACCAAAGGGAACTCTTGGATACCTTCCTACTGGTTTCCCCATCCCAAAGCTGCAAATGTAGTGATTCTATTCCCCCCTCCCCCTAGAATAGAACTCAGGGGAACCAGAGAGTTTAAAGTAGATTCAGAAGAGGGTTATTTAAATTTACTTGGTGATTTTAATTTTCTTGACCCTGTGTACCTGTTATGGTTTGTGTCTAGATGTCCCCTCAAACCCTCATGTAGTCATAGGGCTTTTTCAGAGGTGGCTTAATCTAGAGTGTGTGATGCTGGGATTAAGGGTGTGCACTTGGTAAATCAGTCCACTGATTCATTTGGCGTTGATCTGGTTAGGATTTAGGGTGTGAGTGATACACCTGCCCTGGGGAGTGTAGCCTGCATACAATGTAAAGGACAGAAAGAGTCTTGTCTCTCCTTCCCTTGTTGCTTTTGCTGTTTTCCACCACTATGAACTGTTGTCCCTCTGCCATGTGCCACTCTGCCTTGGAGCCAGCTGATTATAGACTAAAACCTCTACAAACTATGAGCTAAATAAACCTTTCCTCCCTTAACTTGTGGGTGTTGGTTATTTTGTTTCAGCAAAGAGAAAAGTAACTAAGACAGAATTTGGTGCCACAGAAGTGGGGTTGTTGATGCGACTATACCTGACCATGTGGTTCAGGAGCCTTTGGGAATGGCTCATGGGAAGAGATTGGAAAGGTTCGGAGATGCTGGCTGAAAAAGCAGTGCTGAAACACCTTAGGTTGTACTGTATAGGAGATTCTGGTCAGAGCTCAGAAGACCATAAAGTCTGTAAAGACCAGGCTCAGGAGGTTTCTGCTGGGAAGAAGGACTGCACTGGCTGCTGGACTCCAGACGATGTGTGTTATGCCTTGGTGGAAAGTTTGTCTGCATTTTGTTCATGTCCAGACACTTTGTCTGAGACTGAGATTAAGGGTGATGGACTAATTAATCTTGTAGAAGAAATTTCAAGGCAGTCAAATGTTGAGGCTGTGGCATGGCAACAGTTGGAGGCTTTTAGCCAGGTCTATGTTGAGAATCAAGAGCAAACAACCCAGAAGAATGATTTAAAATGTTTTGACTTTGGCCAGAAAGGAAACTCCAGTAAAGCTGTAGACTGCAAAGATAGAGCAGAGGAGATCTTGATTGCTGAGAAGGAGCAGGAGAATAGAAATGATGGCCTGAGGGCATCACAAGAAGCAGCAGGACTCCACCCTCTGCAGCCTCAAAATTGCAAAAGTGAAAGACTTTGCTTTCAGAAGAATGCCCCAGAGTACCATGTTCCAGAATGGCAGCAGCCTAAATAATTTGTTCCTCAGAATTGGGTTCAGCATGCTCAGTGACCCAGGCACTCAATCCCTACAGCCAAGAGAGAAGAAAGCCTTACTACTGCTCCGGCAGGTAGCAGATCTTGGCATCATCCATACAGCACAGGTTTTAGGTGTACGCAGAAGGAAGAGTTGTGGGGCCAGGAAGGCTTCCACCCAGATTTCAGAAGAAGGCCTGGGAGGTCAGGCAGTGTGCCCCTGAGGAGGCAGTGTGTGAAGCTGTGAGTGCAAAGCCAAAGGTGCAGTGGAGAAGTTTGGAGAAGATAGGAGAGTGGATCATCTGAGGAAACAGCAAGGAGATAGAACCAGCCCAAGAGAGAAGCTGTAGGAGCCGTGACCATCTGCAGTGGAGCCACCCACGTCTCTAGGAGCTCACATCTTGCCACAGGTTGCCTTTGATGCTGCACATGGAACTATAGGACTTAATGCTTGCACTACTGGATTTTGGTCTTGCTTTGTTCCCATTCTTTGTATCCCCCTGTATATAACTTTTGGAGTGGAAATGTCTATTTTGTGCCATTGAATGTTGGAAGTGTTTAATGTTCTATACATTTGTACAGGAGCTCACAGCTAAGAGTTTGCCTTAGATCTCAGAGAAGACTTGGAACTTGGACTTTTCAGCAATGCTGAAACTGTTAGAACTTTGATAACTCTTGGAGAATGACTAATGCCTTTTGCATAAATGAATGTGCATGAGTCTTTGTGGGGGTCAGGGGCAGAATGTTATGGTTTGTGTGTAAATGTCCCCACAAAGCCTCATGCAGTCATAGGGGGTGGGCTTTTCAGAGATGGCTAAATCTAGAGTTTGTGATCGACTCGTGGTGCAATGCTGGGATTAAGGGTGTACTCACCCTTAAGTAAGGGTGTACTACCCCCTCTCTAAGGCAGGTAGACTGGATACAATATAAGGAACAGAAAGAATCTTGTCCCCTTTCTCTCTCCTTTGTTATTTTTGCTGTCTTTTGATGCCATGAACTGTTGCCCTTCTGCCATGTGCCACCCTGCCTTCGAGCCAGCTGATTATGGACCAAAACCTACACAAACTGTGAGCTAAATAAACCTTTCCTCCTTTAAGTTTGGGTATGGGTATTTTGTCTCAGCAATGAGAAAAGTAAGACAGCTATAAAGAAGGTAAGTTTGAGACATTTGTAGAAAAATGGGCACATGTGGAAAATACAAGGTTAAGTGAAATAAATCAAGCACACAAGCTTAATGAATACATGGTATCTCTCATTTGAGTAAGGCAAAGTGTGAATTGAAAAGCAAAATAAAATTGCTGATAGAAGGAAACAGGGAGGTAGATTTTCACAAGCAGGAAAAGGTACAACAAACGGAGGACAATAAATGAAAGGAACAGGAAAGGGAAGTGAAAAGATCTAAAATGTGTCATGCACAGGTGCCAAATACAATGAATGTAAACATTATATGTTATAAATATGAACTAAAATAATAATATTAAGAATAAAAAATACTATTGGGTATGGGTATTTTGTCTCAGTGATGAGAAAAGTAAGTAAGACAGCTCTAAGAAGGTAAGTTTAAGACATTTGTAGAAAAATCTAGAAGCAGAGGGAGGGAGAAATTTGAGATTATTTGCAGAGGTGGAAAAAGGAAGAAATGGGAAGAAATATAATTAGAGACTGAAGGAAGTTTAAGATGGTCTGATCCAATTAAGATGCTGATACTATAAAAGATACTATATAATCTAATTAATTTTTATTCTCCCTTATATACCAGATAAAGAGGAAAAAAAGAAGAGAGAAACACACACACACACACACAAACACAAAATTATTGAGTGCTCTGAATTTTATGTGTGTTGTGGTCAGAATATTACAGCCAGCATGCTCTTCCCCTACATTTACAAATGGAGACACCGACTTGTAGCACTTGTTGGGGGCTGAGCTCCAGTCCTCTGTGGCAAGCTCAGTGGTTAGATGTGTCTACTGTGCTTGAGTTGCTTCCCCTCCTATGATTTAATGGCTTGGGATTTCAACTGACTGCTGAGTCCGCTTCTCCCTCTGCAGCCAGAGCTCTGCTTGGTTTCCACTGTGCTCCTGTGGGCATGGCTAGCCAAAGGTTTTCTACTGTCTTATAATCAGAAGCCTTCAATGTGTTGGAGTGGTGGAGGGAGTACTCCAGCTGGTCAATTACCCAGTCTTCCACTGATTTCCAAAGGGATCTTCTGGGCATCTGCCCCACCCCCTCTATGATAATCTCTGCAGCTTCATACATCTGCTCTGCCTGTATCCCTTCCAGGTGAGTGCATCAAGAACTTCCTCTGGTGATGCAACTCCTCCCCAGCTTTCTCCCTTGCCCAACACTCTGTCCACACATTACGAAAACTATTCAGGCTTCAAGTTCAGCTGTGCTTAGAGCTTTCCGTGCTCGGTGGATTTAGGCTGGCAGTGGGATGGTTCCAGCATAACACCGCCTCTGTGGTTTTTTGGATAAGAGCAGTGGCCAGGATGCCCCTGGACACAGAGGTCTCCAGTGCTTGGGGAGCAGTGGGAGCCTCTCTAGTCTGGAACCACTTCAGAGTCTTTTCTCCTCCCCTGGATCACATGAGTTGCAACCTCTGCCCACCCCTGTGACACACTGAGCCACGGGTCTCTCAGTATGTGTTTCTGGGTCCCTCAGCAAGACAGTGCACTTGTTCTTTCTTTTCCAACAGCTTCACAGTCCACACTCAGTCACTGCATCCTCAGTAATTCCCTGGCTTTTATTTTCTTTACTGCCCTGACCTGTGATTATCTCATTTGCTGGCTTTATGAGAAGGCAGATAGGACAGGTGGGTGCTGGATGATGATGGCCAGGCTGGGCACCAATCACAGCAACCTGGCTGCCACTCCCACAGGCAGTTTCTTCCCTGAGGGTTTACACCTTTCTCCAGATGGCATATTCCCTGGATCTGAGTTGCCAGCAGTGCTGGGGTCAAACACTGGTCCGACGTCATTTACTGAAAACCCTTATAGTGGAATTAATCTGGTGGGCTTCTCCTTCAAGTTTCCTTGCACTAGGTTCTTTGCTTTCTCCCTGTTTCTGAGGACCCGTATTTCTTGGTGTGCAGACTCTGAGCATCTCATGAGCACTTCTGCCTCTGCTCAGTCATGATTCTCTCTTGAGGTGGAGTGCTTGGAAATCATTCAATCATAGCTTGCTACATTGATCAAGTGGATCAAGTCATTGATGGGTTCACAAGCTTTATGGGCTTATTAGGTGGTGGGAACTAATTGAATGAAGCAGGTCACTGGGGTGTGGCTTTGATGCTTATGCGTTTTCCTTGGTCCCTTTCTCTGTGGCTCTTTCCCTCTTTCTCTGCTTCCTGGGTAAGCAGTGGTTCTCAGCCATGTGACTTCTGGCTTGGAGCCAACCAACCATGAACTGAAACCTATGAAACTGTGACCCCAAAGAAATCTTTTTCCTTTAAATTGTATATTTCAGTTATTTTGTTTCAGTAGCAGAACTGTGACTAACACAGTGGGGGATTAATCCATAATATTTCTGAAGTTTCTGGCAAGTGATGGCATGTGTACCATTGCCATCATGAGTTTTAAATATTCAATTTTGAGACAAGTACAAAAAGATCTAATGAAGGAGGACCAGAAATGCACAGATTCGACTACACATATAGGGTGAAATGTTTTTGGATAAGGGTGACATGAATGTCAATAGAGGAAAAAAAACTTTTTAAAAAATTGTACTGAGTGACAATGTTTATACGTGAAAATGACCTTTGTTACACACTATACACAAATATATAAAAGAGAATATGAAAACTGGGTTAGGGTTAAGTAAAAATATCTTCTCAGGGACCCCTTGCTTGGCCTCCAGGCCTTCTTTTGAATTCTGCATGGAGGACCCCTGAGGCCATAATTCTTGCTTTCTGCATGCTGGTAAAACCAATGTCACATGGTGGACACTGAGGCCTGCTGCCAGCTTTAGCAGTAGACAGGCAACATTGGGCCATGACAATAGCAGCTCTGGGTGCCTGGAAGGCTGGGCACGGTGAAATTATTCCTGAGGATCTTGTTTCCTGGAAAACTCATTGCACGTGGGCTCCTACAGTGTTTCTTCTCAAATGAAAGCATGACCTTTTGTACCCTTGAGCCTGTGGAGGATAAGGTCTTGCTGATTTCTGAAAAGCTCTCAAGGCATGTACCTTCTTGTCCTTGTACAAAGCCATAGCTTCTCTTTAACTTCTTCAGCAACCACACCTCTTTTGGCCCCAAGTTCATAGATGGTTCTAATTTTTTCAAAATTTTCTTTTCTGCTTTTTGCCTCTGAGTCTCACTACAAATCTGGCCAAAAGCAGCCAGCAGTAGCCATGTCACAACCTGAGTACTGGGCCCTCTTGAAAATACTTCTACCAGCTTAATTAGTGTCCTGGCCTTATTTTAGTCTCCTACAAAGTCTCAAGACACGTGGAAAATGTGGATGCATTTTCTGCTAGTTTATAACACATATAGCTTCTAGTCAAACTGCCAAGGGAGTCTTTGTTCCCAACAGAAATGTCTTGGTCCTGGCCTTTATTGTCTGCATTTCTGTCACCATATCGGTTTCTTGAGACCAACTTAGAATCACTCATCAAGCTCTTATAATGCATTCTACGGCTTCTCCAGCAGCAATCTCCAAACTTTCCAAACTCATACTATAAACCAGTTCCAAAGTGTTCTGAACCACATGATCAAATATATGACCCCACTTTTCTGGTACTAGGTACCAGTTTTATGTATTAGTCACCTTTCCCATGATTGGACACAATTCCAGACACCCACAAAATAAGGAAAAAGAGGTTTCGTTTGGCTCATGTTTTTAGGGGATTCAGTCAATAACCAGCTGGCTTTAAAGCAGAAGTGTCATGGTGGAATTGAATGGTTGAGCAAAGCTGTTTGGTTCATGTTAAGAGGAAAGCAGAGCAAGGAACAGTTCGATAGAAGAAGAATAGGGGAACGGGCATAGACTCCATGGTCACACCTCCATTATGGATACACCCACAATTATGTTGCGCCAGTCTCTTGGGTGGATTCTGAAGCCCATAAAATTCTCACTTCATCATAACTACCCCACTAAGATTATCCGATAAGAGGTTAATATCCAAAATATGTGAAGAATTCTTAAAAATCAAAGGCAAAATGAATAAAAAACAATTTAAATTTAAAAATGGTACAAAGGGTCTCACAGACTTTTTTCCCAAGAAGATTTAACAATGACAAACAGATACATGAAAAAGGAAATGCAAATCAAAACCGTAAGTAGACATCACCCCATCCCGGTATGACTGGCTACTATTAAAAAGACTAAAGATCAAAAAGAACTGGGGAGACTATAGAGAAATGGGAACTCTTCAGTTATATTGATGGAAATGCAAATTAGAACAGGCATGTTGAGGAAGTACATGGGATTTCCTAATTAAAAAATAAATAAATAAAACTATACTGCCACAGGATGCAGAAATCCCAATCCTAGGTAGATACCAAATAAATTAAGTAATACCAAATAAATTAAGTTTGTCAAAGAGACATCTGCAATTCCATTTTCATTGAGCACTATTCACTATAGCTAAGAAATAGAAAAACTCTATTTGTGCATAGGCTAATAAATGGATAAAGAAAATGTGGAGTGTACACAAAATGGAATATTTTTCAGACTTTAAAAATATTAAAATCCTTTCATTTTTAACAATATGGATGGAAAGGATTTTAAAAATTTCATCATAAAGAAATAATAAGTTTTGAAAGAGGTAAATGCATTACTTGACTTAAATATTATGCAATGTATGCATGTATTAAAACATGCCAAGGTACCCCATTAATATATACAATGTGAACACATTTATATCTCAGTAAAATTTTTTTAAATGTGCAAAGAAGTTGAATGGACATTTCTTCAAACAAATATACTCATGGCAAGCAAGTCCATGAAAAGCTTTCTGAGTCACATAATAAATGGGCCAGAGAATCACACCCAATTGAGGAATGTGTTGTACCTAAAATCCAATAGGCCCACAGGTGTTGTCTGTCTTTCTTGGTTATCCAGTTGATCAGATGCAACACCTTATCCTCCACCTTAGAAAAAATACTGCTGTATGGTCCAAGTCACTAGACTCCTGGAAATTTCACTGAGGTAGAGGGCTTTTAAATTATAGTTGAACTTAATACCCATCATCTGATATGCAAATATTTTACCACCTAGTTCAGCGTTGTGGCTACCTCTTGCTCACTTGGTCCAATCAGCTTAACACCATCCATGTAATGAGGGGGGGTGATACCTTATGAAAGAGAGAATTGATAAAGATCCATGGGAAGTGAACTGTTACCTGGGGCGGAGGAGTAGATATACCCCCAAGGTAGGACAGTAGTGGTGCCCTTCTGGCCTTTCCAACTGAATAGAAATTCCTTCTGCTGGGCCTTATAGATAAGTATGGAGAAAAAGGCATTTGTCAAATCTATATCTGTGTACCAGGGACCAGGTGTGTTAATCTGCACAAGCAAGGAAGCTGCATATAGTAGAGCAGCAGTAGTTGGAGTCACCATTTCATTAAGCTTATGGTAATCCACTATCATTTTCCAAATGCATCCATCTTCCACACAGACCAAATAGGGGTGTTAAGGGGAGAAGCGGTGGGAGCCACAGCCTCTGAATCTTTCAACCCTATGATGGCACCACTAATTTCTGCAATCCCACCGGGGATGCAAGTGTGTTTTTTATTTACTATTTTCCCATTAGAGGTAACTCTAATGGCTTCCCTTTGGCCTTTCCCATCATGGGTTAGGAAATCCATTCTGCCAGGTACTAAGAGTACCTATCCCAGTTATACATACAGAAAGCGGGGGATTCAGGAACCTGCCGGGCCCACTAGGAATCAGCTCTTGGGTAAAACTCCATCGATCACCTGATCTCCTCAGGTCCTGTATTTTTCCTGGAGGGCCGCAGTGGTGCTTCACATCCCCCAGTATCAGTGTTTGCTCAGAGTCAGTGTTCAGTTCTCTCTAAAAGGTCTAATTATTTCCTTTGACCCAGTGCATGATTACCACTGGTCCCTTAGGGAAAGATGGGGGAAATAACTGCCAGTGTGAGTTTTTGTTAGTGCAGCATGGTCCCTTGTCAAGGGGCCACAGCCTCCCCTCCACTCAGTTGGTTCTGGGTATATAAACTGGCTCAAGTCTGGAAATCGGTAGAGGGGCCGTGATTCTCTGCTGCTTTGCTCCTGCTCCCCACCACGGTAGGTGCATTTACCTTTCTTTTGGTGATGGAACACTGCCGCTGGTCCTCTGCCCCTCGAGGATCCAGCTGTACCAATTACATTTAATTTTCCCAGTTTCGTGACTACAGTGCTCACCGTAATCCCTGCCATACAAAAAACACCAATGAAGGAGTTCTTCAAGGATGCTGGTGCCCCTTTCACACATCTGTTTCTTAACGTATTCATGGAAAGTACATTTTCTGTGACATCCCAGTGTGGATGATTAGGTTTTATCTGGCAAATCCACTCCAGCATTCCCAGTTCTCTGAGGCTTTTAGTAACTTCATCAGCAGTCAACCAAGGAATATCAGCCACCTCCAGCACATTAACAGTGGGACATCTTTTGATCCATATTTCACCCAACCTACAGAATAAGCTATTAATGAGCTGTGACATTAAATCCTGAATCCCTACTTACTGGGCCCACATCAAGAAACTGAGCTTGATCTAGGTTCATGTTTCTTCCTCCATTGTTGCACACTCTTAATATCCATTTCCATATCTGTTCCTCAGACTTCTGCATGGAAGAATTAGGCAACTTGAGAACTCTTTGGGAGAGTAGTAGTTCACCACGGGTCAGGTTGTGTATCTCACCTTTAGGAGCTTCAGAGATTTGAGCTGCATTATGAGCCCGGAGACTAAAGTTGGTGGTAATAGTTGGATGTGAGGAGGGTCTTGCTTGAGAACTGCATCAGAGTGGTTCATTATTGTTTCCATAGCAAACAGAGGAGTCACTGTTTTAGATACAGCTGCACAGGTCAAAATCACAGTGGGTGGCGATGGGAATGTTTCTACAACTGAACATGGAAAAATCTCCTCGTCTGGCAAAATAATCTCATCAGAATTTAGAAGTTCAATATCCATAGCTTCAAGTTCAACCCAAACATCGCCATCCCAATTTATGGGGTCCAATTCTTTTCTGACTGGCACCCTCACTTCACGTTTAGAAATCTTTTGAGGCTGAGTCTTAAACTTGAGCTGTAATTCAGCCACTCACATAATGGAGCTTGTGTTTGGTTTTGGACAACTTTATCCCTATGGCTAAAGAAAAATGATTCTCCTCCAGGAGACACTTAGAAGTCTTTGGACTGTCCAGGCACGTCTGGAGCTGGGAATTTGAATCTTTGATCTCACTCTTACCCCTTATTATTTTGTCCATGCACTTAGATGTCTTTACATGTGTTGTCACTGTTTTCCATTAGTAATTTGTCCACAGATGCTAAGAGCAGTAAGACAGCAACATCATATTTCTGCTCTTCCGAAAATATTGAAAAGTAATGTATAGAGATGGAATAAATTCCTTGCATCTCACAAGTGGTGAATTAAGATAGTCAAACTGATCTATGTGCCTATTACTTAAATTAGATCACAACATGAACTTCAGTTCCCCCTATATTGTCAGGAGGTGAAACCATGGCAATGTTAGGTCCTAGAGACCTAAAATCTGTATCAGTTAGTGTCCTCTAGAGGAACAGAATCAAGAGAAAATACAGGCAGAATCATTCACATGTAAGTAGCCTTAATGGTTGGAAGCGGGAGACTATAATGGCCCTCTGTGGGGTTGGAGGTGAAAGATTCCACAGTGGTCGTCCTTATGCTGGAGAGTCACAGGATTCAGTAGCGATTCACCCCAAGAAGATGGAAACCACAAAAGAAGAGGTATCTAGGATGAGCACCAGTTCAAGGTTGAAGATCTGGAAGCTCATTGTACAGACGGTGGTGCAAGTCCGCACTGGAAGACTGAAGAAGTTTGAGATGGATGTTGAAAGGTGGTGGACCTCTTTAGTAAAAGGCACATTTTCAGTTTCTCTCCATTGTTTTTACTCCATCCAGGTTACATATTATTGGCTGGGAAGGATTTTGCCCCTCATTTTGATGGCCTGTAAGAGAATCATCCACATACACATCGAGAACCAGAAATGCTAGGCATTTCTTAACCCATTCAAGTAGACACATGACTAAATGTTGCACTAATTAAACAAAACAGAGGGCTGGTGAGGTGTCTCAGCAGCATAAGTGCCTTCCCCGGCAAGTGCGAGGTCCTGAGTTCAACTCCCAGAACCCATATAAAGGAAAAAAAGGGCCTGTGATATCGTTCAGCAGCACAAGTGCTTGCTGGTAAGCGCGAGGTCCTGAGGTTGACTCCCCGTACCCACATTAAAAAAAAAAAAAAACCCAAAAAACCAAAAAAAACCAAAACAGAGATTGTAGGTATAAACACACATTCACAGCCTATTGGTTGTTTAAAGTGCTAAGAACACTCATTCAGGTGAGTCATTTCCAAGAATGGTCATGGGAAAACTGAATGTCCCCAGGCAGAATATCTTTTGTCTGTTACAAAAATCAACTCGAAATGTATTGAAGACTTAAGTGTTTGACCTGAAACTCTAATACTACTGAAAAGAAAGAGGGGGAGTGCTTCAGAACACAGGAATAGGAAAGGATTTTTGGACAAAACCTCCAAACCATAGGAAATAAAGTCAAATTACACAAATGGAATTACAGCAAAATGAAAAGCTTTTTCTTAATAAAGGAAGAGGTAATGTACAGAATGGGAGAAAATATTTGCAAACTAAAAGATAAATACATTTATATCTAAGAAGTAGTTAATATACAGAATATACAAGAAACTAAAAAACTCAATAGGAAAACAAATGTATAAATAAACAACCAAGATTTTTTTTTTTTGTGGGTACTGGGGGTCGACCTCAGGACCTCGTGTGCCAGCAGGCGCCTGTGCCGCTGAGCAATATCACCGGCCCTTTTTTCGTATGTGGGTTCCGGGAGTCGAACTCGGGCCCTCAAGCTTGCCAGGCAGGCGCTTACGCCGCTGAGCCATCTCACCGGCCCAAACACCTAAGATTTTTTTAAGTGGTCAAAAGACCTAATTAGACATTTCTCAGAAGAAGATATACAAATGACCCACAAGTATATAAAAAATGCTTCACATCACTAATTATCGAGACAATAAAAATCAAAACCTCAGGGAAATATTACCTCCCCCCAGCAAGAATGGCGATTATGAAAAATACTAAAGGTGACGAGTGATGGTGACCCAGTGGAGAAAAGGCCACAGTGGGACCCTGTTGGCAGGCACGGTTATGAAAAACCATGTGGATGTGCTTCAACTATTAAAAATGGAAATACCATGGGGTGCAGCAAGCCCCTCCGGGTGTACAGCAAGAGAAATAAAGTCAGCACATTGCAGAGAATCTGCACTACTACGTTAGTTTCAACAATACTCATAAGTCAGTCACTTTTTAAGAAATCCTGATGTATTCCTTTATAATGGCATTTGAAAGCAGCATACCAGCTCTACCTGGCATTCAGGCTTTTAATTTTGTTTTCTTTTGAAACTGGGAATCGAACTCAGGACCTCGCGCTTGCCAGGCAGGTGTCGTGTCACTGAGCTATATCTCTGGCCCCCAGGCTTTTAATTTTTAATAAGCACATCTTAATTATACAAGACAATGGGTTCTGTTGTGGTGTTTCCATCCATGAACACACTGCACTTTGATCATTTCATCCTCAGTACTACGTTTCCTCCACCTCCTTCCTCCCATTTACATCCTCTTTCTGACCTTAATAGTCTCCTTTTATGATAATGTAATCCCTACATTCTAGATACAGTGTAAGAAAGAAAACATGCAATACTTTATGAATCTGGCTTATTTTCATTAACATGATATCTCTAGTTCCATCTATCATCCTGAAAATTAAATGGTCTTATTTTCTTCATGACTGAATAACATTTCAGTGTGGGTATGTACTACATTGTTCTATTCCATTTATCTTTTGATGGCCAATTAGCCTGATTCCATAACTTGGCTCCTGTGTACAGTCTGTGATAAAAATAAGTATGCAAGTAAAGTAACAACTCAGCTCACAAACTGTTCTGTTTCCAAACCATTCAGTTCACAAACAAAAGCATTCAGCAAAATTTGCTTCTGTTCACAAACTCTGCATCGGGTGACAAACATGACGATGGCTATCCCCACACAAACACAAATGCAGCCATCTTCATCAAAATCATGAAGCAAGTTAAATTCGTAAACCAAGGCACCACTCTATTTCTATAATATGATGATTTGATCCATTTGGGCATGCACTGATAAATTGTGTAGCTGGGTGGAATGGTAGCTCTCTTTTAGTTTTTTAAGAAACATCTATAGCAGTGATGGTGAACCTTTTAGAACTTTCAATGATAACAAACAACCTGCTGTGGCACTAATGCCACGGGTCCGCCACCACTGGTCTAAACTGTTTTACACACTGGCTATAATAATGTACCTTTCCACGAACAGTTTATCCCATGAATTCTCCTCAACATTTACTATTTGCTTGTGTTCTTGATGACAGCCATTTGATTGGGATGAGACAGAATCTCACAGTAGTTTTGATTTGCATTTCCTCAATGGCTAAGTATACACTTTGGCCATTGACTTCTTTTAAGAGGATCTGTCCGGATCACTTGCCAATTTATTTATTTATTTATTTTTATTTATGTGGGTACCGGGAACTGAACTCAGGACCTCGCACTTGCCAGGCAGGCGCTTATGCCACTGAGCTACATCACTGGCCCTTGCCAATTTATTGAGAGGATTACTCGTTCCTTTTGTGGTAAATTTCTTGTGTCCTTTAGCAAAGAAATAAAGATTTTTAGACTGTTACGTATTTTGCGTAGTAGCCAAGAGGTGGAGAAAACTTAAATGTCCACTGACAGATGATGGAAAGAGGTAAGCTACATAAACATATACGTGGAAAATTATGTAGTCTCAAAATTGAAGAAAATACAACCATGAGCAACGTGGAATGACCACGGAGAACATTATGCTAAGAAAAATAGGCCATGTACAGAAGGGTAGATAGGGCATGATACCCTTCATAGGAAACATCTAAATCAGACTAATGCAGACTCCGAGAGTGGCATGGCGATGCTCTTAATCTGAGGGAAGGGATGGTGAGGTGTGAGTCGGAGAGCGGAAAGTTTTGGTTGCACATGGCAAGTAAGCTGTAGAGATTCACATACCATCACGTTGAGCCTACATCGATACTATAGTGGATACATAAAATTTTGTTGAGAGAATGTCTCCTGTTAGGTATTCTTAACATAACAACAAAAATAATAATAAGAGTTGTCACAGTAATGAAAGTAGGAGTTCGTTTTTTTAGGTGATTGGATAGTTAACTAGAGGGATTATTGCATAGATAGTGGTAACAATATCACATATGCATACATATCTCCAGAACAATGAAATGTTAGATATATATGGAAACTTTTTGAAAAGTTAATTGCACTTCTAAGAAGTGGTTTTAAAAATGAAATTGCAATACCCTTACTTTGAGTAAATTACCTATATCCATATTTACAAATAATAAACACGACAGAAGATATGTGTCGGAAATATGCTGACAAGTAAATCTACAAAAGGAACTGAGCCTATTTTTAAGTTAATCAAAGGCATAGAGACCTCATAAAAGATGATACACTAAAGGCCAATAATACATGGAAATGTACACATCATCATCAGGTACTTTCAAATCAAAACCACAAAATTTTACCAGTGCGGGAGAAGAGCCAGTAACCCGCATGCGAATGAGGAGAACCCTCTTCTTGCGTTTAAGCAGCTCCATCGGTGTTCTGTACTGACCGGACCACGGGCCCACGGAGTGACTGTAACACAGAGCCTTCTTGGCTTCCTTCCCACTTCCAAAACACTGTGGGAAACAGGGAAAGCAGCTTTCAAAGTCAAGGATTTTTAAATGGTTGTCATTAATTTTAACCCCTCACAGTTTCAGCTCTCCAAGCAACCAATAGTGGATTTTCACAAGTGCTTTATTGTTGATAAGCGGAAAGAAGTAACTCCTGCGACAAGGGTCGCCAGGAGAACTACACCACTAATCCAAAACCTGGACTGACACCGCCCCGTTACTCGCAGGGCACTTAGCTTCTCCAACAACTCCAGCTGGTCTGTAGGAAGGGGACTCTCGCCTGTGTGTGCTCCGAGTTCAGGGACTGGAATTCCCATTCGAGAGCGGGTGATCTCTGGCATGTTTCTCCGGACAGAGTCCTTTCATCAAAGGGGATAATTAATTCCTGGGAGAGAAAACACAGACACAAGTCAGGACCTCTCAATCTTTATTGAAACCACTTGAAATATTCTTACACTGCTGGGTGAAACTATTTTTTGTGGAACACATCCAGAGCAGCGTTCATCTTGAGCAGCTGAACCATTTGAAAATTTTTCCTTCTGACGTTCTGTCTTCTTCACTGCAGAGCATGAATCACAAAATGAAGATCATTTTTCTCTAGTAAATCAGAAGAATCCGTTCTGAATTTCTACACCAGGTTTCCTGTGAAAACCTTCTTAGGCTTTAGATAAAAAATTTGAAGTTTCAGACTCACAATGGCACTTCCTTGTGCATTTGATGTATAATTTTTAATAATCTCTTTGCAAGTGCCTGAATTCTTTCTTCATGAAACTTTTTTATTCCAAGAGGTCACTTTGAAGAAGGAATTGTTACTAAAAATGCCCAAGCATTATTGAAATCATCTAAGAGTATGAAGGTAAGTTTTTAATTTTGCTAGAGCTTATTTCACATTATTATTTTTCAAATAGAGCAATCATTACATTTGTTGAATAAGTCGTAGGTATTGCACCCTCACCCCAAGTTCTGAAAAGAAAGCTAATAAATATCATTAAACTAATTTCACAGTGAACAATCCAAGACTCAAAGAAACAAAACAATTTATAAGACTCACTTCTCTGAAATCAGAAGCTCTACTTTGTCATGAGAAATGTCATTTACTCACCAAGACTAATCTGGCACATGAAAAAAAATTTTGAATGCACCTCAAATGCACAAAACAGGAATATACTAATATTAATATATTAATACTATAAACCACTTCTTAGAAGTACAATTAACTTCCAAAAAGTTTCCATATATAATATATAACATTTCATTGTTTTGGAGTTATGTATACACATGTGATATTGTTACCACTATCTATGCAGTAATCCCTTTAGGTACCTATCCAATCGCCTAATAAATAAACTCCTACTTTCATTACTGTTATAACTAATATTATTATTTTTGTTGTTATGTTGAGAATACCTAACTTAATATTAATATATTCATATTGGTGAATTCAAGCCCTAATATGGAGAATTCTTTCTGAGGTCAACTGCTAAGAAAAGCCCTTGTGGCTTCTATAAATGTAAGACTGTGAGGACTTTGCCTGAGCTTGTGGCATAGTAAAATGTTCATCTGTTTTGTTGCTCATACTGTCAGTTCTGCTTCTTTATTGAATGCATGCATGGTATAGAAATAAATATGTTCCCAGAACTATATTTTATGTTTTCATGTAACAATCAAGTCATATAACAAGTGTGAATCAATATTTTCAATCAGACTCTCTACATAATGATGTAGGTGTGCAAAGTGATGGGAAATATACCTAGGTGAAAGAAATGCCAAGTGGAAGAATGGGATTCTAATCTCAGCCTCTTAACTCTTCTCACCCGTAAACCAACACACTTAACCACTATGACAAATGTTTTCAAACAACCTTAGCAGGATCTGGGTTCACAATTTGAGCTGAGGGATGGGTCAAGATTCCTTTTCTTAATAATTTGGAATTGAAATGTACGATCACTTGTCTATAAAAACACCAGAGTTGCCTTTGAAGAAGTGTGAATATAATAATAATCACTATGGTCATATTAAACAATATTGCATTATCTTTGTTTGCTCTAACACGACATTATCGGGTATATAGGTTAAGGTGAAGAATTTAAAGGAAAATATAAATTAGGAAATGGAGGCCAAAAAATAAAATAGACACAACTTGATTGTCATTGTTGGCTATGATATTTATTAGCTGCCTCTATGTATTAGAAGCAGGGACCTTTGGCATCTTTGGGCTTCTCTTACAAGTAAAATAACTTCAAGATAGGTAAAAAATGGCAGTGGTAACCAGATGGTGTGTTTAGTGGGGATTAAATCAGTAAGTGTCTGCAGAAATACTTAGAATCACATGTTCAACAGGCATTAGTTAATATTATCATTGTTATTATAACAGTCAACATTGGTTTCTGAGAGTCTCTCTATCTGTAAAAGGGACTAAATAATACCAACCACACAGGTTATCCTAAGTATTAAAGGGAATTGTGTGCACAGAGGACTTGATAACATGATTTATATAAAACAAACACTAAAATTTTTATTACAGTGTTAACTATTATAAATATATTGGACTTAATGAAAAGTATTAAAACTATTTTACCATAGCTCTTTTATGCTTTCATTGCATTCTCCTCACTATTGCCCTGCCACTGTTGATGTGAACTGTTACGTATTCACCTGAGAATTCCGTCTTTGGCTTCCTCCTGTCACTAAACCTCACTCTGATCGACACAAGACAAAGGAAGACATTTATGAGACTGGTGTCCAAGATTTGCCCTTCTTCAAATTCCATGTAATCTCTTTAACTGATTTTCTCAATTATCTTTCATAGGACACCATTTCTTAGTAATAAAGGAAAATAGTGTCCTTTTCACCGATGGCTATGTCATCCTTCCTCTGTCTTTTTTGTTAGGCATAGCTGTCACTATGTTTGAAAAATATTACTTCAATTTGGGGTCTTAATCATCTCAATTAAGTGCTCTTAATTGGCCTCCTGTCTTGTGTGTTTACAGGAGCGCCTCATGAATATCTTCTGTAGAATCTTCATCCAGAAGAAAATGTGAGTAATGCACAGGAATTTAGAGCTCTTCATTTTATTTCAAGAAACAAAACAAAAACAGAAAACCTCATACAGTTTCACAGCTCAATAGCATTTATTATTTACTAGGATGAAGAAGTTTAATAAATTCAAGAATGTATTAACATTTTTCAGGTAATATAATTAATTTCAGCATTAAGTACATGGTGAAGGAAAACAACATGACAGAATTTGTTCTCCTGGGGCTCACAGAAAACCCAAAGATGCAGAAAATCATATTTGCTGTGTTTTTGCTCATCTACCTCATCTCTATGGTAGGCAATGTGCTCATCCTTATCACCGTCATGGTCAGCTCATTGCGGAACTCCCCCATGTACTTTTTCTTGGCCCATCTCTCCTTTATTGATGCTTGCTACTCCTCAGTCAATACCCCAAAATTGATTATAGATTCACTGCATGAGAAGAAGACCAGCTTGTTCAACGCATGTATGTCCCAAGTCTTTGCAGAACATTTCATTGGTGGGGCTGAGATCATCCTGCTGACTGTGATGGCCTATGACCGCTACGTGGCCATCTGCAAGCCCTTGCACTATGCAACCATCATGAACTGGAGGGTGTGCAGCCTGCTTGTGGGAGTGTCGTGGGCGGGAGGCTTTCTTCATGGAACCATACAGATCCTCTTCATCTTGCCACTCCCTTTCTGTGGCCCGAATGTCATCGATCACTTTATGTGTGATCTGAACCCTCTCCTGAAGCTGGCCTGCACTGACACCCACACTCTCGGGTTCTTTGTTGCTGCCAACAGTGGCTTCATCTGTCTGTTAAATTTCCTGCTTCTCATGGTCTCCTACGTGGCCATTCTCTTCTCCTTAAAGACCCACAGTGTGGAGGGGAGGCAGAAAGCCCTGTCCACCTGTGCTTCCCACATCACGGTTGTCGTCTTGTTCTTTGTGCCATGTGTGTTTGTGTACATGAGACCTGCAATGACTCTACCCATTGACAAAGTAATTGCCGTTTTCTACACGATGATAACTCCCATGTTGAATCCTTTGATCTACACTTTAAGAAATGCTCAGGTGAAAAATGCTATTAGGAATTCTTTTGGTAGGAAAATTCCATCAGGGGACGAATAAACGTCTCTAGAGCCCGACATTGATTTTAAAGATGGAAGGGGGAAAAGGACAATTTTTTAATTCTCTCACCAAGGAATACTTACAGGCCATATAGAAACATACTCTCATTCAGAGATTCTGCAGTAAGGGTGCAGAAAAATTTAGACAATGAGATCCAGGACCACTCTTTTATATTTGGAAAATTCCACTTAATCACAGCTTAGTTTTGCTACCTTCATCTATGTAGGTAGATTCATAGGCTTTCCTTCTAATAAAAATAAAGGAAATAGTTATACCAGTAGTTTCTCTTAGTGCATTGAAAAGAAAGGTTTGTGCTAATATCGTTTGGTGAATCTTATAAGCTCATATCTTGTATGCTGATTAACTACTTTAAAGATAACAATACTCAATGTGTTAACTATTGTTATTCTCCTATGACTTTGTTGTGAAATTTTGTTTTACATTTTTTACCATAAAATAAAAAATAAACTAAATAATAAAATATGTTACTATTTTAAGAAGTAATGCCTACAAGACTTGAAAATGGTAAGCACTGCTGTTATGCTCATTTTATTCTGCAAAAACATTGACAGTAGGGAAGTTCTTAAAATACACATTGTTCGGAGACAGAACCCATAGCATGACTGAGTTTTCAGACCATACTCTCTTCTCCCATGATCACTAGAGCTGGTGATGAAGGAATGAATAATCCAATATGGTCATTACCATTCTCGAGACAAGAATTTTGCTGGGCACATTGTATATAGTAGTTGATTATCTGTCCATAAAATCTAAAAATGTTTATTAGTGTCCCTTGAGACTTTACATGTGAAATTGATGGTCATTTCTTTCCAGGAATATTATACTATCTGTGAGGGTTAAGCTTAATTATGAACATGAGTGGCTTGAAAGCGACGCAGAGGATTAGACAGCTCACTTTTGGGTGTGTTCTGATGCGTCCCTGTGGCCTGAGCTTGAGTAACATGTGGCTGCAGTTTCTGCGGAATACAGTGTATACCCTGGAGATCCCAAGGTTCCAGGTTGAAGCCAGTCTTCAGTAGAAACCACAACCTTCCTTCCCCGTCTTCATCAGTTCCCTCACTGTTCTCATGTGTCACTTTCGTGATAACGCCCTCTCAGACTGTGCATGGAGGCAATGCATTCTCACACGGAGAGATAGAAATAGCTCCCCAGCTAGTTACAACTTACAGAGGAAGATGAGAAATTCAAAGCATGGCTGATATCTGGGTTCAAGCACTGATCACTGGGTGATGGAGGGAACTAAGAAGTTGGAGCAGAGAGAAATATGAGTCTTTTCAAGTGACAGAGACATTTCCAACTCCTGTCAAAGTGCCTTGCTTTAACCAAATGTGTAAACCAAACCTTTAGAAACTGGGACTCTTATCCAAGTAGATTCCCTCTCCAAGGGCCCAACTAGTGCCCCTTTCTGGAAAGTAGCAACTTGGAAGAAAATCTTGCATCCCTGATGTCTCTGGGTGCGGGAGATGCTTGTTTCCTTTATCTTCCTTTGGCTGCCTACAGGTAAAAAATTGGGCCTTTTTAAATCTTAGAGAAAAGCTACATCTCCAACTTCTTCATGTGGAGAGTGTTACCAACATCCAGCTCGGATGCATGGACACAGAAACGAGTGCCTCTGGCAGCTCGGCGTGCATGCTGGCCTCAGGAGGTGGAGGTCTGGTTCTGTTTTCACAAGGAGGGAAGGAGCTGAGAATGGAAAGTGCCTGGGGGGTGAAACATTGTAAAAATTTCCTTGTCTGCTCTCTATTTTGTTCTCCTCTCACCACACAAGATCCGTGTACACATGAAAAGGGAAAAGGAATTTGGGGTAAAATTCTCCCTGCCTTCTTCAGAGCTAGCTTTGAATAAACTTTTTCTCCTTTCCATCAGAATAAATTGATCCCCAAGTTTCTTGGGGAGTGAAAAGCATAACAAACTTCAGGGCCTTAACAATCCTACTGAGAGGAGGTGGCCTCTCCTCTCTTGTCTAATAGGTCAATCCTCCATTTACCTTCAAAAATACAGTGGCACTTCAGATCACAAATGCTTTTATTTGGGAACAATATGGTTCACAAACAGAAGCATTTGTCAAAATTTTGCTTTTGATTTTAACTCTGCAGCAGGTGATGAGCATGACCATGGCCATCTTTTCCAGAATCCTGGGAGAAATTAAGTTCATGAACCGAGGCACCACTGTGTAATGGTCTCCTCAGAGACACTTGCTAACAACTCACAGCTCTACAGGACAATTCTGAGAAGCCTTAGGACTCACTCCCAGCACATCTCCTTCCTTGTTTTCTGTAACTAAACTCGGGTACAAAATGTTACACATGAATAGATGTGCTATACTCCAAAGTACCACATGTCTTTTCTAATTTACAAAGACAGAAATCCAGGAATGTATGTGGTGACACTTATTCAGAGTGTGGGACAGTGATGGAAGAAACATAAAGTTAGCACAAGTGAAATTTACTAATATGTTCATTAAGCAAAGTTCTTTAACGTTGCAGTTCAGGGAGTTAGGAAAGACTCCGTTTGGGTTGTTGGCCGCCCATAAGGAAAATGGTGTCTACAATGAATGCACAAGAAATGACGAGCCTTCCTGGGCCTAAAAGTAAGGACAGGGTTAAAAGCTTTAAGAATATTGGAATATTGGTGTGATTTGTGTTGGAAGATCTGCTCACCCACCACTGAAGTGTCCAGCTTGAGTGTTCTAATTCTTACTAGCAGAGTTCTTCAGAATATATATATGGGAGTAGATATTAAGATGTTGGGGTGGTAGGCAAAGGACTCTACAACAGAACCAAGATGAATTTCTTGATAGGTCCCATTAATCTGGGATTCCAGATTTAATTTATGGTTCATAGAGTTAAGGGTTGAAGGGAGGGTAGGGGAATGGGGAAAAAAAGAAGAATCAAGATATATAATGCACAGGTACAAATTCCCAATGATAAATGTGATCATTATGTATATCAAAAATGTACCAAGGAAATTAATTTTTAAAAAAGGATGCTAAGAGTTTATTTGGTAGGTTGGTGAACTATGGATTGAAAGATGGCTCACTCTGAATGAGCTGGAGATTCCCACATTTCTTTGCTTATTCATAGACTCATGGAGACTGGAAGGGTGGAGGGTATTTGCCATGTAAAACCTGCTCATCCACATCTGAGGGTGAGAGGATGTACCCTTCACCAGTACCTTAAGTGACAGTATGGCAAGAGAAGCGCCAGCATTATTACTGTGCTCTATCACTGGTCTTCGTATGCCAGACCTTACAGTGGGGGCCGTGGTGAATCAATCTGGGAACGGAAATCCGATGGGTGTAATTGGATTCTGGAGTGGCAATGGCAAAGTGGCAGCATTTAAACATCAAAAAAGATGGGTGAACTCATAATAATGGAGCTCAGAGTCAAATGTGGTGTCTGCGATCAAAATGGTCTGACTTATGTAGGCCTTTGGTGTTGGCTAGTTAATCACGCTGTTCCCGGAAGTAAAATAGGAAATCTACTACGTGTTTACAAGATTTATTTTAGCAGAAAATGTTCAGAACAAATGAATGACAGTGAACCTTGAGTCATTACAATAGTGAGTCAACCCGATCACCTGATTCCACCCTGTGTTCAGACCCAGAACCCCTTGAATAAAGTAAAAGTCACATCTGCTTGAGGAAAGACCATAGGATACTGTCAAAAAAGTTATACTAAAGCTCGTTCTGCTATCTTTCCCCAAACAGACCTATGGCCTCCTACCAGGGTAATCATATATTGATAAAAAGGAAACAATCAGAACTTCTGGACTATAGGACACTGGTTCTGAGCTGATACTGACCTGTGAGATCCAAAACACCACTGTGGCCATCCAGTCCGAGCGGGGCCTATGAAAGGCAGGTGATCAAGGGTGTTTTACCCAAGATCCTACTCACAATAGGTCAACCCTTGAGTCCCAAGATGCATAACTGGGATAAATATACCTGGTACCTGGTAGGATCCTTATATCCTGTGAAGTGAGGGCCATTAAGGTGGGAAAGGTCAAATGGAATCCATGAGAGCTGTCTCTACCTGGGAAAACGGTATATCAGCATCACACCTGCATCCCTGGGAGGGCTGCAGAGATTAGTGTCACCATTAGACACACTGCATCCCTATTTAACTCCCCTATTTGTCCTGTGCAATAGATCTTATTCTTCTGTATCTTATTCTTCTGCCTTCCTCCATGGGAGGACCTAACAGTGGTCCATAATGGAAGATGGAGCAATAAGGCAGCATCTTGGAAGCAGAGAGCAGTTCCTCCTGGCAACTGAAGCTGTTGCCCCTGATCTTGGACATCCCCACCAAGGTTTTGTTCTTTGTAAATTCTCAGTTTCATGTGCTTTCTTACAGAAACACAGTAGCACTAAGACAGTACACTGGAGCTCAGCAACACACCACCTGAAGACTTGAGACACACCTGGACTTGGATCACCGTCTACTGCTAAAGCAGAGACGATAAACTAGTAGTGGGCTGGTGATAAATGTGGACCTATGGTGTCCTCCAGTGCTGAATAACAGATGTGACTACCGGCTCATGTAAAATAAGAAGTATAGTTGATTTCTGGAAAGACAGATCTAAAAAGCCAGATTATGAGGACTGGAATGAACACCAAATCCATGAATTCCCAGATGATGCCACACACCAACAAGCATCGAGAGCTTTCCAAAAACTATGATCTCAATCAGTAGTGAAAACAAGACACCAGAAACTAGTAAGAAGTGTGGGCAAACCCATGATTGGAGGCCTAAAACAGCATTTTAAGGAAATTCAACAAGCTTCAAAAGAACAAGAGAAATGACTCAATACTCTAACAGAGAGCTGAAAGCAATTAAAAATCAAGCTGATATCCTTAGCCAGATACAAAATCAATAACACTAATACTGACTGATCTGAGTTAGAAATCAAGATAACAATCCCACTCACGATAGTCACCAAATAAAATAAATATGTAGGAAAATTTGAGCCAAAGGAATGAATGACATTTATATTGAAAAGTATGTCATTGATGAAAGAAATGGAAGAGGATCCGAATAATGGAAAGACATCTTGTGTTCATGGATTAGAAGAACAAATATGGTCCCAACACCCCAAAATAATCTACAGATACAATGTACTTACTATCAAATATGCCATAACTTTCTTTGTAATATATAGAAAAAAAAACCTAAACTTGTATGGAACTGCAAAATGTTCTGAACAGCCAAAGCTGTCTTCAGCAAAAACAGCAAATTAGAATACATTACAACAATAGACTGCAAATTACAATTCAAAGTTGTAACAATGAAAACGCTTAATATCCAGCTTGGTGCCTTACACTCAGTGGGGTTTCAGTAAATAACTCCTGACTGAATGGATGAGTCCTAACCACAACTGTATTGAATTTGCTAGTTGTCCTGCATATGCCCTTAAAATTCCTGGCCTTTTAAAATCCATTCCCTACCCTAGAACTTCTTTGGCCTTAGACTCCTCCTATTCATTACACTGACCCCATTTTATCCTGAGAACACGTCTTCTGATTTCTTTGTGTGTGGGTATATTTTCCTGGTTCTTTCCCAGATCTTTGCTATACAGCCCTCTAGTATTGTGGAGAGAAGGGTCAGTGAGATAGCTCAGTGGCATAAGCACCTGCCTGGCAAGCGCGAGGTCCTGAGTTCGACTCCCGGTACCCACATACAATAAAAGGCCGGTGATATCGCTCAGCAGCACAGGCGCCTGCTGGTGCATGAGGTCCTGAGGTTGAACCCTGGTACCCATAAAAAAAAAATAAATAAAATAAAATTGTGAAGAGAGTAATTTCAAAATTTCCACCACATTATATTACATTACATTATATTACATACAATATTATATTAAATACAATATAAGTAGTGATGTGTTGGATATATTCATCTCCTTGATTTAATTATTCCACATTTTCATCTATCATCTATCTACCCACCCATCTGTTGATATATATCATAGCATCATATTAATGCATAAATAAATATAATCATAATTTGTCCATAAAATGATGTACATTGGAATGAAGCAAAGTCAGAATGGAATTTTTGTATTCACACCATTATTTGTTGAAAAATGTTGGAGCTTAATAAATATTTTTATAATTAATTGAAAATTTTCTCTTAAATACAATTCACTGATTTTTGCTAGGTTCTCACATGAAAACAAGAACGTGTACTAAATTGTCTCAGATTCATCACGCACTTTCTGAAATTCATCCTAATACAGGATTTTGACTGGAAAATGTTTCTCCTTTGCCTTCTCAGGAGGAGTATTTAACATTAACGATGTACAATATACATGTCTGGGGAAAGTGATTTTCTAAAGGGTCCCTTTCTTCCCAACTAAGAAATATGAACCATATTTGATGTCGAAATTATTCTTCAACTCCTTCAAATTATGGGAAACACTGATGCCATGTAATTATAATTAAAGGTATTAACTTGAGCAATACATTACATATTTTAACTGAAATAAAACTGAAAAAGTGATGACCCAAATTGATGACATTAAAGTAGCAGGGAGCCTATTAGAGAAGAGGAAAGGGACAGAGAAAAGGAAGGGACAGTGAGTGGTGGTGGGGGGATATGATCATAGTATGTCGTGTGCATGTATAAAAACGTCACAATGAAACTCATTATTTTATGCAGTGGTGATGTACTAATGAATACTAGAAAACCCTGGGAATTCTCTAATGCTCTTATTGTTTTCCTATACAATTTTCCAATAAAATGAAGTAAGGCTTTAACTAAATGAGTGACTTGTTTATAGTGCTAAACACAGTAGTGTAAATGTCCCTTGAACGTATTCATTTTCTTTCTTTGGATATATAACCATGAGTGAAATTGCTGGACCGTGTGATAGCTCTATTTGTAAGTTAGTGAAGAACCTCCATAGGGTTTCCATGATGGCCGCACTAATTCATAAAGGAACAGTAAAGATTCAAGGCATGCAGATCATAGAATAGCAGGTAACGTGAAGCATGACTTGGAGTGAACACCCGGGTTGAAGAATGTGTTGCTGGGATGTTACTGCTGAGTGATTGTTTGAAAAACATCACCCTGGTCAGAATTGTGCTCCGTGTCATGTCGAGGTAGGGCAGGAAAAATAAAGACATGTAGGAAGGTGATAAGAACAACTGTCATTTAAAAATCGTACTTTTAACAAAACTTGCATCCTCAGGACACAAAGTTCCCCAAGGTTACAATGCCCTTTTCCCTTCCAGGAAACTCACCCCTTAAATCAATTCTTCAGGTCTTAAAGATACAGGAAGCTTGTAAACGGGGCCCCTGCTTTTCCCCTGTTAACTGAGTGTACACTTTTTGTCCCACAGAGCTTCAGCCCCAAGGAATCAGCACTACTAAGTGGGCAGAACATCTGCATGCTTCAAATGCACGCCAGTAGTTTCCATCTTAACATAACCCACACACGGGGAGCCTGGCAGCTGGTAAGGATGCTGTCCTAGATCCCCCATTCTGAGGACACCCCAAAACCAAGTAAAACACATCCTCAGACCATAATGCAGTCCACGCTATGAGTGCCCACACTCCCTTCTGAGCGCACCCTTCTTTCTGCCTAATAACTGCTCTGACGCGTCTCCACTAGGTGTCCTGAAATTATTTTCTTTGGTGAAGGTCAGTGAACCTGCAACCTGCTGTTGGGTGGGGTGAGTGGCGGTCCCTGTCTCCTCTCTGGAGGACTCCTTGGACTCTATCCAGGGAAGATGTGGTTCTTTTAAAGTTTAATTAAAAGTGGATAATGTTTCTCTCTTAATTTTATAGAGTTAGGGGAGTGATGGTGCTTTGGGCTCTTAGCTTTTCTAAGAAAGTTCTTCAATTCTACATTTTTCTATGAGGTGTGCATAGACACGAAAATAGGGAGGACACAATGTTTAAGGACTGCGTAAAATAGCAAGTTGTTTTATTTGGGCCTGTTACTGCGTCCTGGCCAGAGCCTTGTGTCTGGGCCTCAAATATTTGGATTCATGTAGCAGCCTATCATCAAATGTAAGAGAAAGGCCCACAAAAATGGAAAAATGAGCTTATTCACAACTTGACCAAATTGGTAGGACAGATGATCTGCTCTGCAAGAATACTCTGAAAGAGTTTAATTTAGAGAAGGGGAAGGACAAAAGCCAGGAAATATGCATATGGAAATTCAGCTAGAGTTTGGCTTCCCAGCAGGCCCTGGGCTGAAAGCGTAAATAAGATCCAAAATGTACAATAGATATTGTGAAATGGGAAGAAACTGTTCAAAAGGAAAGAGAAACTGGGATGGGTTAAAGGAGAAAAGAAGGAAGGGAAAAGGAAAAATAAATAAATAAATAAATATATATATATATGTATATGTATATACATGATAGTTAAGATAGTTATACTACTAATTACTATTAGTTCATTGAAAAGAAACAAAGAAATTTGTGCCTATATTGTTTGATCAATTTTGCATGCCTATATCTTGTAATATGAGCAACTACTTTGAAGATAATACCCAATGTACTAACCACTGTTACTCACTTACAGTCTTGTTTTGAAATCTTGTATCATTGTTTTTATTGTTTTTTTCCTCTTAAAAGAAAAAAGAAAAGAAAAAAAAGGAAAATCTCGTTCCATTGAAAATTTCTAGGTGCCAAGGCTGGGAGTGGAAGTTTCCCTTTCAACATGAGGAAGCCTGGGTAATGGCTTCTTTCAAAATCCTAAAATTTAAAGCTCTATTTTAACTTCCTTGTTTTGGGCTCCTTCTTAAGAAGTCTGAAGTGCTTAGCCAAGTTTTTCTTCATGTTAAACAGATCTGTCACATCATCTTCTGGATAAAATGAAGAGAGAAATCTCTTTAATCTCCAGAAATTGTCTCTCTAGTTTTAAAGTCATAGATTTTTAAGATTACTTTTTGAGAAAAAAAATAGCATTTCAATTAATGTATGATGCTTTGTACACTCTTATATGAAATGTTTTTCTTTAATAAGCACGTCTTGCTACACTATTCACCAAAGCGATACATGTTTTCCCTATGGATTGATGGATGATTTCTTATCATTTAAAAAATGCACAATTATTTTTCCTGAGTTCTGCATATAGGCACGAGGTGGCATCTCCATAGAGGCAGTGTTTTATTCTTGAATATGGTAGGAAATGGAAGCATCATTAGACAGAAACTGAAAAGCAGATTTAAAAAAAGAAGAAAAGAAAAATCTCAGATTTGGGGACATGAAAGTTTATAAACCTTGAAAAGGTAAACACACACACACACACAACTGCAGAACTGTGTCTTAGAAAATCACGCTGATGGCAAATTTCCAAATCCTGGGGGAGAGAAGCAACTGCGCATGCTCGTGCCCTCTCTGTGCACCCTCTTTAAGCTGCACTTGGTGAACAAGGAGGCGACTTTGCTGAGCTACAGGCAGCGCGTGAGCATCCAGGGCGCGTCCTCCACCCTGACCTCCAGGGAGGCTCTTCCTCTCGCCTTTAGGTGGAGAAGGACACGCTGGACACAAGCACGATGTTTTGACCAGACACTGACACGACTTTTATCTGTAGAGAATGAGACCTTACCACCTTCAGAATGCTCGCGGAGCTGAACTGGGCTAAGGTTTGCAATTTCCGTTATTGCAGAAGCATAGGTGCTGCGGTCAGGCTGCGGTGTCTAATGCTGTGCACAGGCCTGCACTGAACGTGTGCGCTGGAGCTGGTTATGGGTTTCTCGCCCTCAGATTCTTTATTTTTAATGAGGATTTTATTACCAAGACCAGTGAATGTGCAAGTGAAGAAATAACGTATGTGGGGCCCAGAGAAAAGCATGTGACCTTCAATAGGCAGCAATTGGTACAGATGCCAGTCTTTCTCCTTTTCCTTCCTTTTTTCTCTTTTCTTCCTTTCTTTTTTCCTTCCTGCCTTCGTCCTTTCTTCTCCCCTCCCTTTTTCTTTCTTTCCTTTCTTTTTTCCTTTTTCCTTCCTTTTTTCTGCTGCCTTTCTTTCTTCTTTCTTTCTTTTTTTTTTTATGCGAGTACAGGGAGTCAAACGCAGGACCTCGAGCTTGCCAGGCAGGCATTTATGACGCTGAGCTATATCACCGGCCTTCTCTCTCTCTTTCTTTCTTTCTTTCTTTCTTTCTTTCTTTCTTTCTTTCTTTCTTTCTTTCTTTCTTTCTTTCTTTCTTTCTCTTTCATTTATCCTTCCTTCCTTCTTTCCTTCTTTCCTACTTTTCTTTCTTTCAACTCCAAAGAAACTAAAATTATTCTCAGTTTTTTTTTTCAGGTTAAAATGAAAAAACTTAGAAATGTCATGAGTACATATGTTGCTGTTAACAATCCAGAAGTATTTTAGCTGTTCTGTCTAAATATATCTCTTTCTAAACATATCTCCTGTAAAGATCTCCCCATCCTAACATTTAGATTGAAAAGCAGAATGTTTTGAAGCTGCATAAACAATACTGATATAAGAGCAAGGTGAACTTGAGTGCTGAAATTTGTGTTCATTTACAGAACACAAATTGATATTTGTGATAGTTATTGATAGAACATAAAATTTACTATCACCAAGCACACACCAACAAAGGGCAGAGGGAGGGACATGACTGGTAAGAAAGAGTGGCTCGAAGCACAGAATGGAGTCCTCTGGTGTAACTAAGTCCACCTCATTTTCCCTAAGTGCCTGTGGTGTCATGAAGCGCATCAGGCTCCTGCCTCAGAACTGACGGGAAAACCTAAGTGGCTGAAACTCCGTGCTGCTTTGTTCTAGCTGTCCTGGCTGGACCTCTCCCTTAGCGGGAGCTAAATCACAAGACCACAGTGAAAAAGAAAGTTCAGGTCTCCATCACCAAGGGCACCAGTGGAAAGACAGAAAAGCCATTTCCCCTCCCTTCATCGTTTAAAATAAATATTTAGGGTGAGGGTTACTATAATAAATAAAAACACCTTTATCGTTCTAATATTTTTTACTAATATGTTTTCCAAAACATTATAGAAATGAATCAATGTTATTGCAATTGTAGAATTTTTTAAAATCATGACTTAAAGAAAATATTTTATTCTTACGAATAACTTAAATTTTCACCTGACTTTGTGATGTTGGCACTGCTTAAAATAGTGCTGGCATTCGTGTTCACATCTTTCTTTTGCACTTTGCAGAGCATGTTCATAACGACATTCTGTTTCTCTCATGATGAGAAAGCTCGAGGTGTGATGCTTCGTCCAATGACACACGGCTATTAGATGCTGCTGCGGTACTTGCTAGTTTTTTACAGAGTAGAAGCTTCAAAATATCTTTTTTCAACTCAACGTTTTATTGGGGTAATTTTATATTTACAGAAATAAGATACCATAAAGATTTCCAGTTTATTACTCACTTGTCTTTAACACTGTCACCTTTTATTATCACAAGTTCATGTGTCAAATTTATGTAATAAACACAGATAAAATGCTTTTCCCTATGCACCAGATTTTATTTGTATTTACCGAATTTTTTCCATTACTGTCTTTTTACCATGGTGGGATTCAGTGCTGCATGACAGAATGCATTTAGGACACTTACTCCTTAAATGATTTAAAGTCATAACCTTGTGATCATAAATTATGAACACAGCTTTCTCCATTTGACAATATTTTAGAACTGATATTGGAAATTCCTTTATGCATAAAAAGAGAGGGTTGGTTTGTTTTTATCTAATGAGTATTTTAATTCAAAATTCTTATTTCTCTTTGTGAGATGTCAGAAAAAGAAAGGGGAGAGAAAACAATTCCTTAATTATTACATTGATCACGGGACTTGGTTTTCTCTGTCAGATGAGGCTATGGGAAACCGGAGTGGATATAGATGGGACTGAGTGCCATGGTCGTATTTTTAATATTTCCCAAAGACATTTAAAAGTGTTGTGAATTTAAAAAATATCATTTCTGGGCCGGTGAGATGGCTCAGTGGCGTAAGCGCCTGCCTTGCAAGCGCGAGGGCCCGAGTTCAACTCCCGGAACCCACATACGAAAAAGGGGCCGGTGATATCGCTCAGCGGTACGGGCGCCTGTTGGCGTGCCAGGTCCTGAGGTCGTTCCCCCGGTACCCACAAAAAAAAAAAAAATCATTTCTGCCCTGCAGTTGATCAAATATGTGTAAAAATAAGAGCAGGTATCATCCTTGGCAACAGCAAGGCAGGAGTTAGTGTCAAATGTCATTTGTGCTCTGTCCATGGCACCTGCTCCTGTGCCTCTGACCGCACAAATGCATCCACACTGTGGCCTGATCTGATTCTCACAAGAAGCCTCCTGAGAGCCCTTCCCGTTATAGCCATTTGCAGAGTGCAATCAGCGCATTTGAGAAGCTTAAGAACCTTACGTAACCCGTTCCACGCTGTGGAATAACTACCAGAGCTTGGATCTGAAGCCCAAGTTCTGACTGGTTTTGCTTGTTTGTGTTTCCTGCCTTGACCATGTCCTACGCTGACCACTGCTGCAGTACATACGGATGCTCCTTACAATAAATAGTTCTCGTCTGATTGGATGACCTTACAGGGTTTGGTCTTATCCTTGTGTCCTTGGTGATAGGTGGTGAGTGGATACATCACTCGTGGTGCAGACACCAGAAGTAATGAACATGAGACTATAATGGAAGTGTTTGTTTTAAAGCAAGCAAAAGCATAGCCGGGCGTGGTAGCACAAGCCTGTAATCCCAGCACTCAGGAGGCTGAGGCAGGAGGATCACCGTGAGTTTGAGGCCAGCCTGGGCTACACGGTGAGTTCAAGGCCAGCCTGAACTACATAATGAGACCCTGTTTCCAAAAACCTCAAATAAAGAAAAATAAATAAAGTAAGCAAAAGGACAGCTACTGGGCCGGTGAGATGGCTCAGTGGCGTAAGGGCCTGCCAGGCAAGCGCGAGGTCCTGAGTTCGACTCCCGGTACCCACATACGAGAAAAGGGCTGGTGATATCGCTCAGCGGCACGGGTGCCTGCTGGCACGCGAGGTCCTGAGGTCAAACCCCGGTACCCACAAAGAAAAAAAAAAAGACAGCTACTAAGGTATACAATTGTATATATTAATTTTATTAACATGTAAAGATGTTTCTCTTAATTCCAAGTGACAGTCATAAAAAGCAGCCTATTATTATTATTCTCATAATAAACCTGATTATTCTTTTATTTACCTATTTGAACAAAAAATACACACATGCGTGTTTGTCTGTCAACATGCACATGAAAATGCTATTTGACTCGTGTATTTCAAGTAACAGGTGAGGGGCCATTTTTGATGTTGTGTCTGCCTGTGGAAAATGAGCTCGAAGTTGGAGTATTTATCTGGAGGCCTCATGCAAAAGCTTTCTGCTCATAAAGCAGCTGGTCTTTTAAGCAAGTGAATTATAACTACAATTGCTAAGGGCATTTATCATGGGTAATATTTTCACAGTTTTAAATTAGACTCTTGTGTAGTCTTGGGAGACAAACAGTTACACTGTTCACAAACATCTCTGTTTCCCCATAAAGTGAAATAAATGTGACTCTATAATAACATAGTATACCTTGAAGAATTATATTTGTTCATGCAGGGTCTTGTTACATAAATAATTTGGAATAATGAAGTCTGAGGATTCTAAAGTATGTTCAACCTGTTGTTTTTCTACCTCACCCATGTAGCTGCTGCCAGTCTGCCCGTGCTGGGCCTGGCCATCACCTCTGATGCCCCATCATTTCCTCCGTTACCTTCATCAGGTGGCCTCATTCACACGCGAACCAAAGTATCAGAGTCCCTACATCTTACAGATGGATGGAGACTGTAGAAAGACCTCTTCTCCTCTCGAACTCCTGCGTGGAAAACAAACATCTCTACTCCTTTCCTTGTTGATCTGGTGGAAATTGTGATTGTTGACACCAGAAGTTCTGTGTTCAAACCCCGAGCATCAGCTATTGGCTTGAGGTATGAATTTCCCACCAATAAAATAGCGATAATAAAAACTATTACAGATGGATCCGGAAGTGGTGGGTCCTGAGCAGCTATTTTCCTCCCACTGCTGCACTTAGCCATTGTGACAGTGCTTTTATGATCTCCCGTTCACTTCTTAAAATGAAGAATAAGAAGTAGAATATCAATTATGCGTATGTACCTCGCATCAACCCAGAGCCAGTCCCTTAATGTAGGCCTTTCTGTTTTATAAAGAATGAGTTAATACATGTAAAGGCCTAAACCTTTACAATGCTTTAAAGAAATTTGTGAAAAGAAGCCATAATTGTCTAGTGCTTCCTAAACCACCTCTTACTTTTTCTTCTTTTGGTAGCTAAGACAGTGCACTTAGCAAGGGTGGCAGATTAGCTGTCCCCGCTGTACTCCATGGCGATGGCTGACATGATTAATAACATGGAAGCAAGGAAGTCTTTCCTTGCTCATAAGGTGCGTGTAGCTTCAGGGTGCTTTTCAGTAATCGCCATCAGGAGGCCACTAGACAGCCATCAGAGGTCGCAGTTAAAATGAAACCTACTTGTCTTTTCAGCCACACATGCATTCTTATCTTCCACCTATATTGAAAAACTGGTTCAAGTATTCAGTAACTCATCTCTACCCGAATTCTGCCTGATCCCCAGCTACTACCTTCAACAAATTTCTAATTTTATGTTCTCAATGATGATAAACACACTCAAGAAAAGTTTTCCTAATGTTGTATTAATTTATTGATGACTGTACAATTTAAATTTGTTTGAAGTAATTTTTATCGCACTTTCAGATTCACACGATCATTGTTTTATATTTTCCCCTTTCCTTTGGAAGTCATGCAAAACCACAGCTTTGTGACTGAATTTGTCCTCCTGGGACTTTCCCAGAATCCAAGAGTTCAGAAAATGGTATTCGTTGTATTTTTGTTTGTCTACATTACAACAGTTGGGGGCAACATGCTAGTTGTGGTGACCATCGTCTGCAGCCCTGCTCTGCTGGAGTCCCCCATGTACTTCTTCCTGGCTTTCCTGTCCTTCCTGGATGCCTGCTTCTCTTCTGTCATCACACCAAAGATGATTGTTGATTCACTGTGTGAGAGGAAATCCATCTCCTTTGAAGGCTGCATGGTGCAGCTCTTTGCTGAACACTTCTTTGCTGGGGTAGAGGTGATTGTCCTCACAGCCATGGCCTATGACTGCTATGTGGCCATTTGCAAGCCCTTGCACTACTCTTCCATCATGAACAGGAGGCTCTGTTGCATTCTGATGGGCATAGCCTGGACAGGGGGCTTCCTGCATTCCATCGTCCAAATTCTCTTCACTCTCCAGCTCCCGTTTTGTGGCCCCAATGTCATTGACCATTTCATGTGTGACCTGTACCCATTACTGAAGCTTGCCTGCACTGACACTCACATCTTTGGCCTTTTGGTGGTTGCCAACAGTGGGTCTATCTGCATTATAATATTCTCCTTCTTGCTCGTCTCCTACGGTGTCATCTTGTTCTCTCTGAGGAAGTGCAGTTCTGAAGGGCGAAGGAAGGCTCTGTCCACCTGTGGATCCCACATTGCTGTTGTGGTTTTGTTCTTCATCCCATGCGTATTTATATATGCACGACCTCCAGCTGCCTTCTCCTTTGACAAAACGGTGGCCATTTTTTACACCATTCTAACTCCACTGCTGAACCCTTTGATTTATACTTTTAGGAATAAGGATGTGAAAAATGCTATAAAGAAAGTTTGGAACAGATTGGTGGCATTTTCCAGTGAAAACTAAAAATCCTCTTTTAAATAATAAAGTCGTGAGTAAAGTAGTCAAAAGATTTTTAGATGAAAACTTTGTAAAACTTTTGTTAACTTTATAAAATGTGTTACTGTATCTCTATAGAAATAGTCTTCCTGTGGTTGTAAGAAGATGTTTTTACTTTCACATTAGGCATTACTTCTGAGCTGGTAAGTGGATATTCATATATCTAAATTGAAGAGACTTGAATTTTTTATTTACTCAGAAATTTATAATCCATGAAAGAACTGTAAAGTAAATTACCTAAGAGATTACCTACCATGCATTTCATGGTTTGTATGAGTAGATTAAAATGGTTTTGCTTTAGGAACAGAAAGTTACTGCATCTATGTAGGTGAGAAAGAAGCCATATGAAGGATGGTGACCTCTGTGATGGGTGGAAAGCAAGTCCAACTCAGGACAGAAAGAGTGCTGAGCACCTGCAGCTCCTCAGCTGCGAGTATTCCTGTAAATGGACTTTTTCAGTGTTGGTCAATCATCGTGAGCTACCTAATTTGATCCTTGTTGAATTTCTTCAGAGATACAAGGTGATCTTCCATGGGTGAATTCCTTTTGTGCCATGTTCTCTCCCCATCCATTCTAATCAATGAAAGGATAGGAAGTGGGTGCAGGTTCCACATGGGAGCAGCAGTGAGTACTTCTTATTCCAGAGCAGTAAAAGGAGCTCTGGAGAGACACTGTATTAGCAACACCACATTAAGGCTAGGTACGTAATCACCCTTTTTCCCCTTAAGAAGAGAGTAACCAGAGGCTCCAGAAATGACAAGTAGATTTTAAAAGAAGATCACGCTGCAGTTTACTTGGTGATTTTCTTTTTCCTTGACTTTGACTACTCAGCTGAAACGAATTCTATTTGAACAATGATCAATGAAGAGAGCACTTAAATTTATAAACCTTTTATGTATCACTGCCATAGTTAAGGTTTGTTATTCTCAGAATGTCAGGTGACTTCTGGAATAAATTTATTTAGAGTAAAATTTCAATTTCTCTTACTCTATCAAGACTAATCAAATACTAAATGACATTATGTTCTTTGCTTCCATGCCAACGCTAAAGTTAAGAAGTGTATTTTATTAGTTTTCTTCCTCAGAACAGATGTGGCACAAGATAGATGAGATTTCATTACCTCCTTTGGGGAATTTTTTTATTTTATTTTATTTTTTTTTTGTGGGTACCGGGGGTCGAACTCAAGACCTCGTGTGCCAGCAGGGCCTGTGCTGCTGAGCGATATCACTGGCTCTTTTTTCCTTTGGGGAAATTTATTTTGGATTAAGATTAGGGTCTAGGGCCGGTGAGATGGCTCAGCGGCGTAAGCGCCTGCCTTGCAAGCGCAAGGGCCCGAGTTCGACTCCCGGATCCCACATACGAAAAAGGGGCCGGTGATATCGCTCAGCGGCATGGGTGCCTGTTGGCATGCGAGGTCCTGAGGTCGACCTCCCGGTACCCACAAAAAAAAAAAAAAGATTAGGGTCTAAAATATAATCTGCAATAAGTGCAATAAGTTTTGTAAGACCAATTTTGTAACAAATGCATAGACATGGTAGGGAGTATTCCCACTCCTTTCCCTTGTATTTCTGTCATATGTCTGTCCTCAAAGCAGTAGTTATTACTCAATGTCCTTTCCCTTCACAGTGACTTTTGATATTTGGTAAATTATATACCCCTAAGAACTAGCTAGAAAAATTAGGATCATTTACCTTATGAATCCAAGATTTGAAATACAATAAAATCAAACATTATTCTGGTCAGATTGTTGTGTCCAACACAGTTTCTTGTCTCTTGCATCTTACACTCAAATGCAAACACATATTTATTATTTTAACTCTCAATATCTCATTGTGAACTCTGGTAATGATAAAAGGAGAAAAATTATAATATTCATCAGAGGACTAAGCAAATATTGAAACACACCTACCCCAGCTTTACCTCTCTTGGTATTAATGAGCAGAATTTTGCAAAATTTTCTCAAAATAATTCTCATTATTTTAGTTTTCAAGTTTTTTCTCTTTTGATTTTGCTTAAGTACTGTGGAGCTCATTCCAGTGTTTTAGTGCTTAAGCTGTGTAGCTTATGTTCACATTAACTCAGCTTGTAATTATGTAGTTATTTGAAGAACTTTCAGAAACATTATCAATATAAAAATTGGGAATTTAAAAATTCCTCAGATATTTTAAAGAAGATAACAAAGAACTGATATCTAACTGAAGAATAAAGTAATCCAGGAATGTTGTGTAAATGTCTGAGTAATAAAAAAACATGGCTGTCCATAAACTGGCGAAAGATAGAATTTGTGTCACTGTCACTTTGGTAAATGCTCCTTACCCCTTCTTCTCCAGTCACACTGAGCTCCTTTCCTTCCATTGAGTACAGGAAACTTCTGCATTTCAGTCTTTGCCCATCTCCATGGACTTGGGCTTTTCTTCCTTCTTTATGAGGCATGGCTTACTCTCTTCTTTCTGCTTCTTGCTTTGCCTATTAAAATAATAATAAAGTGCCCCCCCACACTTGGCTTTCATTAAGCATACTAATCACAGCTATTTTTTTCAGAACACGTATGATTCCCAATATTCTGTATATTTATGCACTTTCGTTTTTTGTTTGTCTTCTCTCACAGGCTGTAAGCTATGAAGTAGGGGATTTTTTTTTTCCTCATGGTTCACTGATATATCACTTTCTTAAAAAATATTTGTTGATTCAGTGGATACATGCTATATCTTCCTGTAGTAAAGTTTATAACTATCTCTATTATTAACCCACTAAAACATTGTTTGGCAAAATGAACATATTCATTGATATTAGCCTACAAATATTGATAAGTACAACTCAAACTTTAATGGTACAGAATGGAGGCTTTGAAATAAATTTTGTATTTTAGTTACATTTCCTATAGCTATAGTAAAAGTTCCAGTAGGAAATAGACATTTTTTTCCATGAAACTTTATTTTCTTCATACATTCCTCCCATCCCCTGCAAAAACAAACATAGCTCTCAGTGATTTTTATTCTGCAGTTATTTCCAATCCAAGTGTAACCATCTATTGCTTCAAATGCCTGGTTTATTAGTTGAATTTGACACGATTAAAGTTCATGATTACTCAATGGAAACCTCACCCAAGTTAAGATATAATTTTAAGGGGACAGAGTTTAAAGCAAAGCCCTAATTCATCCTGAGGCACGGGGGGGTTTCAAACACAAAATAAAACATGCTTCAGTTGTCATCTAGTACCATTTCCGTAGTTTGCACGATTGAGTGGCCAGAGTCAATGGCTTTCCATAAAGCCCTGGCTAGCACTGGTTCACATCCCCGTGGAGTCCAGGTAGGTAATGCAGCTGTCCAGTTCATGAGACAATTTTAATGAGTTAACGCCCTCTGAGCTTGAAGGAAAGGCACGAGGTCTTCACTCAGCTTCTTACTTTATTAGCTGTTCTGCTCCCCAGGCCATGGGAACTTATGACTTTACTGTACTATCTTATTAAAATAAAACACCTTTTGATCTGTAAGAGATTTATATTCTTGGCTCAGTTCAGCTCCTCACTGGCTGTGTGAATTTAGGTGAATTTTTCCACTTCTCTCATTTCAAATCCTCATGCTTAAGAAGGACTAATGAGAACATATAACTATTCCTTCTGTACTTTCTGTGTGCAAAGAATTCTTCTGTATCTTTAGATTTTACAGTTTTGTAATGGTGTGTTAATAATGGCATGTCTTCATCCTCCCATTTCAGGAATGAGGACGCTGAGTCTCAAAACTTTAAGTGACACCAGAAGTATTTCTCAGGATTTTCTCAGACTGTTTGGAACCAAAAAAAGGACAGGCTTGGGGTTTTATTTTTTCCTAAGATGTTTCTCTGAGACACTGAGCTTGTTAGTTGCCCTTAAGCTCATCAGCAAGAGTGTGAGGCTTGCCGAAATCTACTCATGGAATTTTCTGATATTGATTTCTGTCTCCCCTGCCCTACTTCTGGACCTTCGCTTCATTGTCACAGCGGACACCTGGCAGGGAATGGCACACCTAGCAGGCGCTGGTTAGTAGCACAGTTTCCAAGGTAGGGAAGTAAATCTGTCGTGTAATTTGTCCCAGCTTTAATAGCTTGCAACAATATCTAATAGCAAAAATGCAGCTTTCCTTCCACTGTGGAGAAAGAAGCCTGTATGTGTAAAAATAAAAGAAAAATTCAAAATAATTCTTGTCTCTTTTGTGAGGAATTAACGGTTACCTCTGGAAAGTGAGATTGGAAAATTGTGTATTTTTGAAGAGTACTTTATAATCATCTAACCAACTGTAAACTTTTGATATTTTATTGTGAAAATATGTCTTTTCTGGAACTAAAATGTCTTTAGTCAATATTGACACAGCAAAATTAAAAGGATAATTGATAATTGTCAAAATTATGAAAATATATTATGCCTCAGCAATCCTTATATTTTATTTTAATGAAATTATTAAAATGGAAAATATTAAATGCAAAGAGATTTACTCAAAAGTTTTTTATGAGAGTAGAAATCTGAGAACAAATGAAAAAATAGTGAGTTATGAAATTTTGATATGTTAATTTACAGTGGGTAAAATGGATAATTTTGTTATGCATATTCTATGAAAATCAGAAAGTAAAATATTACAGGATGACTGAAATTCTATAGATATATATGTATATAAATGGGACTAGTGTAGAGCAATGGGAAAACATCTGCATGTTGAAATGTGAAATGAAATTTTTAAACTCTGTTTTAAGAGACAAAAAGTGGATCAACAAAAACCCTTGGAAATGGTAAGAGTATCATATATCGGTTAAGACATTATTCAGATTAGGGGTGTATAATAAATGGCATATTAAATTTGACCTATAAGATATGAGATTCAATGCTAAACATCTAACATGAGTCATGATTATTTCAAATATACAACAATTTTCCTTGATAATGTCATCTTCAAATATCTCATGTGTCTGGACCAAAAATGAAGGTAAAATTATGGCTACTCTGAGCTAATAGCTGTAGAAATAATTTTTTCTTAAAGCATAATCCAGGCAATACATAAAGAGAAATAGTGAGTGCAAACTGGCATCCAAATCAAGAAATGCATTTTCTCAAAGCGCATCTTTAAATGTCATACTTCTAGATTATATATGGATATTATTCTGCAGTAATTGAGATGCATATACAGCATTTACACATATATGGATTTGTATACACATAAAAGCGTTCGCTAGAATCTTTAATTTTTATATGAATAAAAAATTTCAAGACATTACATTGATTAATGCCATTTAAAACACCTATTGGTTCTTAAACATTGGCAGAAACCACACACAGTTTTTGAGTATTTTCCCACCCACAGATCCCAACAAAAAAATCTTTGTCCCACACAGGAAGACTTTGGATCAATGCTCCTGGTTAAAATATGGGCAGCTTTTGAATAAGTTCCCCAAGTGATTATTATATAGGATGAAACGTTGAGATTCACTGCATTCTGTATGTTGATGTATTTAACAACTGCAAAGTTTAATAGAGTTCAAATTCACTGCTATCACCAAATCATCACTTTACCAATTTTCTTTGCAGATCAACCTACATTTACTGTAGCTGCGAAGCTACATAACGGTGTGTGTGAGTTCATTCTATTTGGGTTAACACAAGTTGTGCTAGAGGAGAAAATAGGGTTGGTGGTCTTCTCGAGCCTCTATCTTGGAACTCTGTTGGCAAATTCACTTATTCTGATAACCATTCGACATAGCCAGACACTAGGGGTCCAATGCACTTCTTCCTTTTCTACTTATCCTTTGCTGATGCCTGCTTTTTGGCAACCACGGCTCCTAGATTAATTATAGATGCTGTATCTGAGAAGAAACTTATCTCCTACAATGAGTGCGTGACTCAGATCTTTGCGCTTCCCTTCTTCGGGTGCATGGAGATCTTTGTGCTCATCCTCATGGCCTTGGATTGCTATGTGGCCATCTGTAAGCCTCTGCGGTACACCACCATCATGAGCCAGCGCGTCTGTGTTGTGTTGGTGACTCTGGCCTGGGTGGGATCTTGCATCCATTCTTCAGCACAGACTTTCCTGGCTTTGAGATTGCCCTTCTGTGGCCCCAGTGTGATTGATCACTATTTCTGTGATTTGCAGCCCCTGCTGAAACTGGCCTGCATGGACGCTTATGTGATAAACTTGTTAGTTGTGTCTAACAGTGGGGCCATATGCGTGGTGAGCTTCATAATGCTGCTCATCTCCTATATCGTTATCTTGTACTCTCTGAGAAACCATAGCACAGAAAGAAGGCGCAAAGCCCTTTCCACATGCACCTCCCACTTCACTGTGGTTGTCATATTTTTTGGCCCATGTATATTCATATACACACGTCCACCAACCACCTTTCCAGTAGACAAGATGGTGGCCGTGTTTTATACGATTAGCACACCCTTGCTCAACCCTCTCATCTACACACTGAGGAATGCAGAAGTGAAAAGTGCTGTGAAAAAGTGTAGTGAAATATGACTTCAGGTGATCCATGCTATATGAGAATTCTAATGTACACTTCCTTAACAGTGTAGCATTTATTGCATGGACTGGAAAAATACCAGATTTCCTAGGAATACTCAGCAATTGAATAGTCAATTCTGGTGTTTCACAACTCAGACTTGTAGTTTTATGTGTGGATGTTTTACAAAATGTTATTTTCATTTTGAAGGTAATCTCCTCTCTATATAAAATGCACAGGCACCAGGCTCCACTTCGTAATATCACAGTCATATGATGCCTGGCTCTTTCAGTGTGAGTCCCTAATTCCAGTCACATGGACACCAAGATGTTTTACTTTAATCGATGCAGACTAAAGAAAAATACAAAGACATTTATGAGTGCTTTTTGTGTAGGTCAGCATTTCCTTCAACTGAACATAAAATATCATGTGGCGCAAAATATTGGCAATAATTTTGATACAGACATGTAGAGGCGGTGTGGATACGTATGTCACAAATAGGACAGTTGTCAAAGTTTGCAGTCCTGTGTTCATGCGTGACAAGTCTGACTGCAGTCCCTCAAAGTAAATGTTCAGTTTTCCTTATTTCACGTCTTAGTATTTATTTATTTATTTATTTATTTATATTTTTTCTAGGTTTTTTGAGACAGGATCTCCCTACGTAATAGTGCAGGCTGGCCTTGAACTCACTATGTAGCCCGGCCTGGCCTAGAAATCACAGTGATCCTTCTGTCTCAGCCTCCTGAGTGCTGGGATTAAAGGCGTGCACCACCACACCCAGTTTACAATTTGATTTTAAAGCATTTGAATCTAGTTTTGTGAAGTTTAACGTATAATTGGTCCTTCATAAATACACAATAATTTTACAGAATACTGGGCTTCATGGTGGTGAAGCCTGGACATAACATGGACATAACATACTTTGATCATGTCCAACCATCATTATCATCCTTACACCCCTCCCCTGATCCTCGTTTTCGTCTCTATCTCCCTTCTACTTTCATGTCAGCCCCCCACCACATTCCACATACTAGGGAAAATGTGATACTTGACATTTGTGAGTGTGGCTTATTTCACATGATTATGTCCAGCTCCATCCATTTTCCTGCAAGTGACAGGATTTGGTTCTTTATGGCTGAATAATACTCCATGGTGTATATGTACCACATTTTTATGAACTCATCCCTGATGGGCACCAGGCTGATTCTGTATCTTGAAATTCATGAATCGTGCTGGATACGCAGATGCATGCACGGACCTCTATAGCGTGCGGACACTAATTCCTTTGGGTACACACCAAGGACCTGTGTTATATGGTTACTCTACTTTTGTTTTCTTGAGGAACCTCCATACTGATTTTCATACATTCCCACCAACAGTATATAAGGGTTCCTTACCCTCACTCAACCTTGCCAGCATTGTTTTTGTATTCTTGATGACAGGAATTCTGTCTGTGGTGAGATGAAATGGCTATCATTTTTTGCTCCTTCAAACTTAATACAGTGGGAGAAAATTTTTGCCTGTGTCTGAATAAAAACTCACAAAGCTTCATAAATTTTCTTCACACTGTTAGATAACACAGATCCTAAATCTCCCTCTGATTTAGACAATGTTAAAACTTAAAATGTCCAATATATGTCATTAAACCAAGTGTTCCAAGCCCTCACATTGTACCTGCAAGTAAAGCCTGGGAGACTAAGCCAGGAAAGGTGGACAGATGGGTCGGGGGTCTGGGGTACAAGGGAGGAAGAATTGTTCAGGGGGCAGAAAAGTCTTACTAAATTTGGTTATCTTAACAAGCCAGCTTACTGTCTCTGGACCTGGCAGATGTTGAAATATTTACTTCTCTTTTCTCTGTTGGGTCCTTTTTCCTAGGCCATTTAAGGTAGTTTCCTTGGCCTGGTTAGTTGTAGAATCTTTCACATAGAATAAAAATATGTCTTTCTTATGGCCACAGGTGATGCCTCCTTCAGCCCGCAGACAGCCAGTGGCTCTTACCTTCAAAATTCTCTCCCTTTCTAAATGACCCCATGGGAATGGTCCCCAGAAAAGCTCATCACGGGTCCCTTACCAGTTCTTGGGAAAAGTCTGATTTTATTTCTTGGAGATGATTCATTTAATTTTTAGAAATTTGTTCAAAATGGTGCAAGCATACCTCAAACAAAATAACTTGATCTAAATCACGTTAGAACTCATGCTCATACATCCAAGTAATTTGCCTAGATAACAAAAGTCTCTTAAAAATAGTGCAAACAGGTATGGAATATGAATTCTTGGTGTTCTTTAAGAGTAATCCATATGTATGTACTTATTTGATGTATTTAATGTAATTAATTCAATTAATCATTGCCATAGTTTAAAAGTAATGTCTATGTTATAATTCTGTTTGATCACTAAAATATAATTCTAAATACCTAACCAAATTATAAAGGTAATTTTTTTTTTTTTTTTTTTGTGGGTACCGGGGGTCGACCTCAGGACCTCGCGCGCCAACAGGCTCCTGTGCTGCTGAGCGATGTCACTGGCCCCTTTTTTTTTGTATGTGGGATCTGGGAGTCAAACTTGGGCCCTTGCGCTTGCCAGGCAGGCGCGTATGCCGCTGAGCCATCTCACCGGCCCTATAAAGGTAATTCTTAAAACTTAGTTTTTACAGCTGTTCAAATGTGGATGAAGGGAGACTGGGGGGCATGGAGAGGAAAGGAAAGTAAAAATGGTGAAGATGTGATGTGTATATGTGTTAATTCCTCAAGAGGAATGTCATTACTATGTGTCATAAACACCTACTGATGCAAAAATAAATTAAAACAAAAGTGGAGAATGTGTAATGATTCTCAAGTCAGCTGAGGTATAACCTAAGACATTCTTATCAGGCCCAGGATTCATTCCCATGAAGTAACCTCTTCAGAGTGCTGAAGAGCCAGGCGAGATAATTTCAGCTTAATGTTCCTAACAGTGGAGGCCAATGGCTGGGATACAAAGGAGGGTGAAGTCATCTGATGTTTCATCATGGTTAAAATCATAGAACTGGGGTTTATACTGTTTTCAAAGAAAAGTTGAGAACAGATGACTTCAAAAAACACAAACCTAATAAACATGTGTAATGGTTGATGCATTATGTCAACTTGAGATGTTTAGAAGCTTAACTAAGTAACTCAGCACTTCTACATCCTAGGGTGTAGAGGACATGCCCTAGGGAGGCTGTTTACACTCCAGAATGTTATAATGGTTGATTCATTGTGTCAACTTGAAAAGAGTCAAAGTTTAACTAAGTGACTCAGCATGGGGCCGGGGTCCTCACTTTGTAAACATCCTGAGCCTGTGCGAGAGGAGAGCATGGAGATGGTGTGAGTGCTACACCCACCCAGGGGCAGGGAGCCTGCATACAATACAAGGGAGGAAAAGAAGCTTGCTCTCCCCTCTTTTGCTCTTGTTGCTTTTGCTGCCTTCTTCCACCTTGAACTGTTGCTCCTCTGCTGTGCCACCCTGTCTTGCAGCCAGCTGATTATGGACTGAAACCTCCACAAACTGTGAGCTAAATAAACCTTTCCCTCTTTAATTTGGGCATCGGGTATTTTGTCTCAACAATGAGAGAAAAGTGACCAGGACAACACATACCTTCTTGGTTTACCAAGGGATCTGCATAGTCTCTGATAAGGACAACTGCTAAGGTGGTAGCCAAGTACAATTGTTAGCATATCATTTTAAGTCTGCTTTGAATCATATTTGGTTGGTGCCGAGCCTCTCTCTCTCTCTCTCTGTATGTAAACTTTAAATCACTTTATTGACACAACTGACACAACACATACTCCTCTCTAACACTCCCATCACCCAATGGAGACCTCTTCCTCTTCCTGTCTGTAAAGCACACAGTTCTGGAAGCAGAGAAGGAGAGAAGGACGGGCTACTCCCTGTTCCAGTCCCTTCCTCTGTGGAGCCGCCTCAGGCCCTGCACAGACCTGTGAGAGAGGGAGGTCAGATAGTTAAGAGGATGCTCGGCCCTGCAGGGCCTGTTCCTCCTCCTCCCCTCTGCTCTCTGTGACCTTGGAAAGGACACTTTGGAGCCTGTGCTTGCGGCGAGGAGAAGTGCTCAGTGATTATTGGAGAATTGGGATTTGGGCAGCATTTTTGAAGACTTGGGTACCACCCAAAATGTCCTAGTAGGGGTTGTGAACCTCAGGACTTTTGTTTAATATGCACCAATAACATCAAAGAGATTAAACCAGTTTCATCAAGTGCCAGTATATTAAGTGGTGAAGAGGAAGGGTCAGATGATTTTAAAACCACCATGCGAATACTCTCCTTGGAGCGATGAGGCTGCTGCTGTGGGGAGAGGCTTCCTGGGGGGTGATGCACGTAGGTGTGAGCTCGTGCACTGCCACTTGTGCTCTGATCTTAGGAAAGCTGCTCCCTCTGTGAGTTTCAATCTTCTTAGCTATCTGTCTACCTATATGTATAAGGCAGAATGCGTCTCTCTCCGTCCTTATAAAGGTTCTATGAAGTCTCCTATTTACCTCCCTTTTCCTGACCCATTCGGTGCTTTGTCCAGTGGGTGCCAAAGGGTCCTCTAGGTGCCAAGGCTGGCAGTGCCTCTCTAGGGAAGATTTCAGAGTTTACACTTTCTAGAGGCTTCCTTCTGTACCACGGCACCAACTGGAACCAAAGATGAAACAGTACTGAACTGTAAAATAGGCATTAGGTAGTCTAATGAAATAACACAATTCCCACTAGATACTTCAATGACAGCTCTGCCTGTATCCTACATAATAAAGTCCTAAAAAAATATCCATGATGCACTCTCTTTCCTTCTTTTATCCTATGCATTTGCTTAGTTTTTCAAATAGCCCATTACCTGCACAGGACCAGGGTGAATGTGACCTCCCTGTGTGCCAGGCTGGAACATGGGTTAGAGGTAGAACCAGGCATGATGGGAGCAGAGAAGATGATCAGGTCATTTAACCAAGGTATCAACAACTGCCACAGTGTAGACTTTCCAGTGTTTGATGAATGAATAACTAATGGCTAGCTTCCTGTTGCTGTGATAAAATACCTAAGGAAATCAATATAAAAAGAGGGAAGGTTTATTTTGGCCCACGATTTCAGAGGTTTCAGTCCGTGGTTGCTTGGATCTGTTGTTCTGAGCCTGGAGCACCACATCGAGCCAGGAATACATCGAGCCAGGAATAAGCTGACTGTGGTCCAGCAGAGAGGGTCTCTGACAGGTTTAGAAGCTCACAGGAGACCCCAGCCAGGAATTTCAAGTGACATGGGTTAGTGCGGTCCCAGTGACATCCAGGATGGGACAAACTTGACTAAAATGTCACACAATCCATTAACATTTTCCGAGGATGGAGACAACCCTACAAAATCCTCAGTGATTAAATTTGAGCTCGATTCTGTTCAAGCTGTGACTTGACTGGCTACAATATTTGACTTGAGTGCCACATTGTGGGCATCTGGCATCAGAGCAAAGTAATCAAAGGCCTGCAAAGGCCCGGAAATCATCATTAATGATGCTCATAACTGAGCCAGGACCATGGAGTATGGCTATTCTTGTAACTGTTTAGGAAATCAGATTGTCCTGAGAGTTTATAGTAACAATGGTTTACCTTATTTGTACACAGATGTGACCAGTTACCACGTGTGTGTGTGTGTGTGTGTGTGTGTGCATGTGTGTGTATGTGGTCTGAGGACTGAACTCAGGGTATTTTACTGAGCTACATCCCCAGTCCTTTTTTAACTTTAATTTTTAGGTTTTGGAGACAAAGTCTCCTAAGTCACTAAGTTGCCCAGCCTGGGCCTGAACTTGCGATCCTGTTGCCGTAGCCTCCCAGAGTGCTGGGGTTCCAGGCTGCACCACCATGTCCTGCCCAATTACCTTTCTAAAAGTGTAATGTCAACCCTTACTACAAGTTTTCCCTTTGCCCTTCAGTTTAAAAGTCTTTAACTCTGTTTTTCTCTGAAATGTGTGAACAAAGCTTCAGTTAAGAGTTTTAGAAATGGTCTATTTTGCCCCCTCTCCAAATAGATTTTGCCACAACATAATTGTGGAAGCAATCTGGGTACCAAAGGGGCTGCTGCTGCCCAGGAACACTGTTGAACACCATTGGTTCTTGTGTATTTGCTTCCAGCTCTTCTTAGAATTAACAAAATTCTTCCACTGCACTATTGTACAAGTGCACTATTGTCACTGCACTGCACTGCACTTCCACTGCACTATTGTCACTGCAAATGTTCCAATCAGTTTTCCTGATAAGGATTGTGAGAGGCATTTTTTTTTACAGTGTCATTTTTTTGTTACAGGTTGGCCCTTTAGCTTCTGCTCTTTGAAGCACAGTTTCCAATCTCAGAGGGAAGTTACCTAAATGGCTAGAGATCTGCAAAAACAGAATTACGCAGTAGGAATTACACTGGGCCTCCACACAATGTGCTCCGTAGAGCTGGTCTGACACACACCATGCTGGGTTAAACCTCACTACATCCCATAGATAGGCAGTCATCTCCTTGCATGCTGAGGTGTGCAGGCACCTTTCTCTGATGAATTCTCGACAAGTGTTAGTTCTTCAGTCACTAAAAACCCTACACCAATTTCTGTTGGTGCACAGCTTGCTGGGAAGGTGTCCAGGGAGATCAGTTTCGTAATATTCATGTGGACCAGAATGGGTACCTACGGCACCTATGATTCCCGTGGATGAAGAGCTTATTGCCATCTTCCCAATAACTGGATTTTCAAATTGATCCAGTGCTATGGTTTGGCTGTGGTTTAAGTGTGCCCCACAGGTTCATGTGCTGGAAAATTGGTCCCCAGCATGGTGGCAGTGAGAGATGGAAAAGCTTTAAGAGAAAGGGCCTTGTGTGTGGTAATCATATTACGGGGCATTGCCGCTGTGAGGGACAATGGTGCTCTCACTGGGTGAGTTCGGTCCCAATACAGTGGGTTGTCACGAGAAGAGCAAGCCTGACCCGTGAGTCTTTCTTCCTCTTTTGTCTTCTACATGTGCTCTGCTGCTGTGGTGTTATCTTGCATGAGGCCCTCACCAGAGGCTTCCAAAAATGTGAGCTAATAATGAGCATTATGAAGTGCCTAGCACTAGGTATTTTGTTATAGCAACAGAAAAGATACTGGGACACCCAGTACCCATCTTCTTAGCTTTTCTTTCTCCTTCTGTTGTCTGCCCTATCCTGGAAATATTTCTCCAATATCTTTATATTTTGTTTTGTTTTGTTTTTTCTCATTTTTGAGACAGGGTTTGACAGTGCAATTCTGGCTGATCCTGAACTCACTTTGTAGCCCAGGCTGGCCTTGAACTCACTGTGATCCTCCTGCCTCAGCCACCCGAGTGCTGGGATTACAGATGTGTGCCACCATGCCTGGCTCCAAAATCTTACTGGAAGGATTTATCCAGACCCCTTCCAATGGTCATTGTTCTGTAGCATTGTTATAATATGAACTGCATATATCTTAAGGGATTGTATATGTGAATGTATGTGGGTGTTTGTGTGCATCTGTACAAGCACACTGTTATTTTGATGAAACACCTGAGATAATCAACTTCAAAAAGAGGGAAGGTTTATATTGGCTCATAGTTTTGGATGCTTCAGACCATAATGACTTGGCTCTGTTGCTTTGGGACAGAAGCAGCAGAATACATCATGGTGAATACTTTGGCTGAAGATGTCAATTGTCATCTCGTGTCATCTTGTGAGGTCTCATGTGGTCTGGGAAGGAGAGAGACGGGAGAGAGAGAGAGGAAGAGACAGAGACAAAGACAGAGGCCACAGTCCCAGTGCTCCCTTCAGTGGCACGTTCCTGGTGACTTAACTTCCTTCTACTAGACCCCAGCTCCTGAAGATTTCACCTCTTCTGATACCTGCAATATCACACCCATGATGTGAGTGAGAGGAAAGGGAAAGCGGTCATCTCAGGAAGATGCTCTTGCAAAGGAAGGGTTGGCATGGACTCAAGGACAGAGAGAAGGAAGAGGTTGTAGTGATAGTTCTTGGCTGGGCAACACGCTGGAGAGAAACGCTAGGCAAGGTTGTGATCTAATGACTTCAGAGAATCTTTTACTATGTTGAGGGAATTGGCCCTGCTCGTAGGAGCCATTTTCAATAGCTCAATATTAAGATTCAGCTCTGAAGCTACTTTCCAAGAACATTTTGGCTGTTAGAAGTTTTCATCGGGGATTTATAAAGCAACAGTGCCTGTTAGTGTGGAAATGGTGTCGGCAACAAATATTCAGAATAATTAAAGACTTGCATCAGCCTTGGGAACAAAGACACTGTGTTGGAGGGAGATGTTGACCACAGCTTGCTGTACACCCCTGGGAATGTGTGTTTCCCTCCTCACTTCTTGAGGCAGAGGCAAGAGCCAGAGCTCACCTGAAGAATGCATCCTTGTTGCTACCTCAGGGTAGCTTATGGCTCCAAGAAATTACACCCTGGAGAGATACTTGGTGTATGTTTATAAATCTCCATCAACCAATTAATCATTTGGGGCTTGAAACTACCAAATAAGCTGAAGGTAAATCTTTGATTAGGCAACCTTTTGAGCTCGGAACCTTAAGGAATTTTTATAGGCAAAAATATCTGCAAGCAAAAGTTCATTTAAGGCTCAAGGTTCTGGAAGTCCATTTATATTTTGAGTTGGGTAACAAATCAGTAAGAAAGTAAAGAAGATACATCATTTTCCAAGGAGGAGATTATGTTCTCCTTGGTTAGGCTTTTCATGCAAGGCTATATGTTAGGAAGGAAAGAACTCTGTATTAATACAATATCCTAAGACCTTTTTCACTGTTATGCCTCTGATAACCTCAGCGAATTGTCTCTAATTAATGTAAGTATGTAGGAGTAGAAAGAATATTTTTGTGACTACACTTCTCATGAATAGAAGTATCATCGTACCTCAAATTTAACATTGTAGATCACATATTTTAATATAATCTAATACATAAGAGTATGTCTCAAAGAAGCTCTTTCTTAGGACATCTATTATAACATTCAAGAAATTTTATTTCAAATATGGCACCGATCAATTGATATTAAAAACACAAACCCAGGGCTTTAGGGATTACAGATTTGAGCATGCACCCAGTTAAAACAAAAACAAAGCGAACATTCTTCAAATCAATCTTTTTCTCATAGTATGGAGATTACTAAATTGGTTCACACATACACAGCACTCTTTGGGGAGGTATACATGGATTTTATGACTTATACCACTTGTGGAAATGTGTGATATTATCTTAGAAAGCCAAATATTGTCACATCTTCAACCTATCAATCGCATTCCTAGAAGACATTTTTATTTTTTATTTATTTTTTTTTTTTTGTGGGTACCAGGGGGACGACCTCAGGACCTCGCGCGCCAACAGGCACCCGTGCCACTGAGCGATATCACCGGCCCCTTTTTCGTATGTGGGTTCCGGGAGTCGAACTCGGGCCCTCGCGCTTGCAAGGCAGGCGCTTACGCCGCTGAGCCATCTCACCGGCCCTAGAAGACATTTTTAAAATGTTATAAATTCATGCTTCTAGTAGTCAATATTCATCAACAGAATAATGGGTAAATATTTTCTGAAACATTCCCACAATGGAATAAATTATAATAGTGAAGATGATTATACAACTACATCCAACAATTGATACAAAACTTAGTTACTTAATGATGAATGAAAAATTAAATTTCTAAAATTCTACATAGATTATAACTCATTCAACATCCAAAACCAGCTAATATTAAAAATAAATATATGTAATATAGATAACTAATTTTAAAGAAGTAAGATACTTACACATTAAAAATCAGGATCTTACTTTTAGGTTGAGGAAAGGGATAATATAGAAATAGACTTAATTGTTTATAACATATTAGGTTTAGGATTGGTTTTGAATTTCAAGGTATTATATTATTTAGATATAAAAATCTAATCATATAAAATAAAAGTAAACTAGTTTGGAAAGGGTGAATCTACAGTTTATATTTTGTAGTTAGAATGGTTTTTTCATGCCTATCTGTTGTTTCTGCTTCCTTTTGTGTTGGCTCCAATTTTTATCAGGCTGTCTCAACTTATGGTAATATTACAGGCAGAAGCTCTGGTCTCTCTTCTCAGAAAATCTATTGCAGATGAAAAAGTATGACTTTTCTCAATAACACACAAAAATATTGAGTTTGCCTCTCATTTGTTACTAGATTCCTCACCTGATCGTTAGTCTTGGGGAAATGTTTTCTGATTGACTAAGTGGGAGTCACAGTCTCATTTTTGGGACATGATACTTTCAAACCTTATATACTAAATATTCACAAGTTGTGGTTTCTTAGAGGAAAATCAGCGTGCAGTTACTCAGGGAGAAACTGGATTTGTGTTAGGTGTAAACAGCCAGGGCCCCGGGGAGCCAGTTCTAACAACTCACCTTTAGCCATCATTGTGAAAGAGTGGATGTATCAGCAAAGGGTTTGGATACCATGCAGTAAAATACCAGACGGCCCTCCCACGATTTAACTGGACACATCTTCCTCCTTGTGAGTACTGTGATCCATACATCATGGAAAGCATCACTCTCTATTATGGGGACAACCTAACATTTTCTATATCCCATCTGATAGCTCCCAGAGCTACTCATTGTGCTACTTAAATGAATTCTATGAAGGGGAATCTTAGAGGAGTATTTGTTGTGTCCCAAGATTGGATCTCAGTTTAACTATTACCTTCAAAATTACTACATGCAGTGCAGTTTGGATAGAATCAGAAGAGATCCTTATTTACTATTTCGGTAGTTCTTTTTTTCTGAAAAAGTAGTTTTAACTTGTTAGTCAAATTGTTTTTCAGTCTGGTTTCACTTGTTTTATTCATCCCTTACTAAATGATTGTTAACTGAACACTATAAGTTGTAGTAGTTTCTACAGACATCTTATGGTACACTTGGTGGTGGCAAGACTCAATAAGCATTAACAGTTTACAGAACTTGCTAAGAGTTTGAGGAAATAAATAAGAACTTTTACCTGGTTTTTAGCCATATGTAAAGTTTTCCTCTTTTAAAATCTGCCAGTCACTGACGACTTCAGGACTTTCGTGTGTGTGTTTGAGACACACGTGTTCACGTAGTTCTTTCCTGCACTCCTTCCTGAGGTTCTAGTTCTGTGGTTTCAGTGTGGCCAAAGTTTCAGGCCAAAGTTTCTTAAATACTAGTATAAAGAATATAATTTGTAATTGATCCACATCTGAGATTTAGATTGAGAAGATGAATAACCATTTTTCAGAGCATGTTCCAACATGAAAATAAAGAGGCTAAATATATTACATAATAAATATAATGATATAACATTAATATAATAATAATTTATATAATGCTAATATATTTTGAATGTTAAAGAAAATATGCCATATTTTGGCCAATCCTCAAAATATTTTGGATAAAAATCTTTCCTTTCCTCAATATTTGTCCCTCTCTAACCTTCTTTAACTTGCCATCTTGTCTACCTTACCCTTCTATCATGCTATGTTCTATGTCTAGTAAGATTTAGAAAGAGGAATAAATATTAATTTTCTGACAGTTAAGCAACTAGATATACACAGCACAGGATGGGATGGAATTTTATGATTATCTCTGGTCCTCAGAATGGCAAATATTTACCAGATAGCAGGAATCATGCGATTGAACTAAAAAGCAAGGAGCTAAAGGAGAATGGTTTGCATTACTGTTTAATTTGGGCTTGAGTAGGGTGTGAAATACTTTAGAAAGAATGTTTGCTTTTGTGCAGAGAAGGCTAAACTCTGCATAGAAATACAGTGAGTGTAGGGATTCTTTGAAAGAATAGATGCGGGGCTGGTGAGATGGCTCAGCGGCGTAAGCGCCTGCCTTGCAAGCGCGAGGGCCCGAGTTCAACTCCCGGAACCCACATACGGAAAAGGGGCCGGTGATATCGCTCAGCGGCACGGGTGCCTGTTGGCGCGCGAGGTCCTGAGGTCGACCCCCCGGTACCCACAAAAAAAAAAAAAAAAAAAGAATAGATGCGTCTAATGCATCTAAAGTAGAGGGTGTGTCCTTTAGGAGAGTCCTGAAGGGGCACTGCTTCTCACTCTGGCCTCTGGAGTACGACCTAGAGGCATAGAAAGAGTCACCTGAAGCTCTGTGTTCTCCCAGATGCCCTTGTCAGTTTCTGTTTTAATTAGTATGTTTGTGGTACGTGTCATCTTGGGGGAATTGGTACATGCACACATCACATCTTCCTCATTGCTACATTACCTTCCCCTCCCACCACCCTCCTTCCCAGAAACCATCTCCCATATCCACGGAGTCTACCTCCCCATTCCTATAATCTATCTTTTATTTGCTCTTTAAATTATTGATACTTTGGGATTTTCATATAGGAGAAACCACATGGTATTTAAGCTGGTGTATCTGATTAATTTCACTTAACATTATGGTCTCAAAGTCCACCCATTTTCCTAAAATGACTGAAATGTATCCTTCTCCATAGCTGAGGCGCACTGCACTGTTCACGCACAGTACATTTTCTTTATCCATTCCCCTGCTGAGGGACCTATAGGTCACATCTGTATTTAGCTATTACGAGTTGTGCTGCTGTAAACATGAGTATGTGAGGATGTTTTTAAATCTTTTGGGAATATACCCAGAAAAGGTACAGCTGGGTTGAATGGAATTTCCATTTGCAGTTTTTGGAGGAATCTCCCTACTAATTTCCATAGTGATTTTACTAGTTTCCATTCCAACCAATAATACAGAGGGGTCTTTTTGTCCCTGCAACCTTGCCAGCACTTGTCCTTTTGTGTTCTTGGTGATAGCCATCCTTGCTGGAGTCAGATGGAATCTCTGTGTTGTTTTGCTTTGCATTTCTCTGATGGTGAAAGATGCACATTTTTTTCATGTACTTATTGATGATTTGTACATTTGAGAATTGTCTATCAATTTCAATTGCCCATCTTTGATTTTTTAAATTTTAATTTTAAATTTTTTAAGTTCTTTTTATATTCTAGTTATTAGTCCTTGGAGGAGTAGCTGGGATTTTTTTTTTATATATATATATTTATATAAGTTATCTCTTTACTCTCTTGGCTGTTTCCTTTGCTGTGAAGAAGCTTTTTAATTTGATATCATCCTGTTATAGTTTAGATCTATTTTTTATTAATACATGTTTGTGACATCTAATAAATACATTCATTGTGGGGAATTGTTATATATATATACATATATCTACTTAGTGCATATACATATTGTATCTTAATCCTCCTTTCCCCCTCCTTCCTGTATCCCCTCATTCCTAAAAGACAAATGAAAGGAAACAGAAAGATACATTTTTAAAGTAATGAGATATATATATAAATTTTTGAATGTGGATGGTGTATGTACTTATATTATGAAACAAAGCAATCAAACATATCTTAAATGTTCAGTGATATATAAACAAACCACGGGCCTTAATGTTTATGAGTATGAAATGTAGTTAATACTAAAATAGATCCATACTTTTTAACTTCAAATTCATAGAATTGGCAAAATTAATTAGAATCTCTCAAAGTTAAGAAGGGTTTGTTTTTGAAAAGTGCTATGGGGAAGAATCGCGTTCATAAGCACATTTGAGGCTCATAGCAACACAAAGAAGTGGTCAATAAACTTGAGGAATAAGAGCTGGGGTAACATCAAAAGACAGAGACAAAATATTTCAGATAAAAACCTTTAATTTGCTAGGAATATTCCATAACTTCTCAGAGGATATCACAAATTAATTTCTTTATTTATTTTGTAGATAACCCTTTTCTGAGTCATCCCTGCTCCTCATTCATGACACTATGCTGCTGAACAATAACGTGACCGAGTTCATTCTGCTTGGGTTGACACAAGATCCTGTCTGGAAGAAAATAGTTTTTGTCATTTTTTTGCTTTTCTATCTGGGGACGTTGCTGGGTAACTTGCTGATTATTGCTACCATCAAGACCAGTCGGGCACTTGGGAGTCCCATGTACTTCTTCCTCTTCTATTTATCCTTGTCTGACATCTGCCTCTCTACTTCCATAGCCCCTAGAGTTATTGTGGACTCCCTTTCAAAGAAGAACATAATTTCTTTCAGTGAGTGCATGATCCAAGTCTTTTCAACTCATTTCTTTGGCTGCCTGGAGATCTTCATCCTGATCCTCATGGCTGTAGACCGCTATGTGGCCATCTGCAGGCCCCTGCACTACACGACCATCATGAACCCCAGGGTCTGTGGCGTGCTGGTGGCCGTGGCCTGGGTGGGATCCTGTGTGCATTCTTTAGTTCAGATATTCCTGGCCTTGAGCCTGCCTTTCTGTGGTCCCAATGTGATTGATCACTATTTCTGTGACTTGGAGCCCCTGTTGGAACTCGCCTGTGCAGACACCTATCTGGTCAACCTGCTCCTGGTGTCCAACGGTGGGGCCATTTGTTTAGTGAGCTTTGTGCTGCTGATGTTCTCCTATGTGGTCATCCTGCATTCTCTCAGGAACCACAGTGCCGAAGGGAGGAGAAAAGCCCTCTCCACCTGCATCTCTCACATCATCATAGTTGTCCTGACTTTTGCACTTTGTGTATTTATTTACACACGCCCTGCCATCACCTTCCCCATGGATAAGGTGGTAGCTGTGTTTTATACAATCGGGACACCTTTGCTCAACCCTCTGATTTACACACTGAGGAATGCAGAAGTGAAAAACGCCATGAACAGTTTGTGGAGCAAGAAGTCGATCTCAGGTGTTGTGTGATGAAAAGAGGTTTTAAATTCTCCTTCATAGTTTGAATTGACCTCAAAGAAGGCAATAGAGAATATCATCTTTTCATGGTTGATTGAACGGTAATAATCCTTAGGGCTAGAAACTTGTGTCCCATCATCCTTATCATCATTTTCTTCCTGACTCAGTACAAAGCACTAGATTTAAGTAATTATGGAAGCTTCCTGTTGTGTATATACTTTGGGTAATTTCTCTTTTGACTCTGAAAACCGGTGTTGTGTTTACCTGGATCCTTCCAGTGCAGTGATGGAATATGAAGAGAAAACTTCACTCTTCTGAAAGTTGCCTTGATCTTATCTATTGTGGGTGTAGTCATATGATTCTTTTGGTAAAACTTACTTTTTATTCTTAATTTGATCCCCTCTAAGTTTGGGGAAATTATTAATTTCTATTGTATCACAATTAGTTTTTCTTGCTTTTAATAGAGGGCTAATAACATATGCAACAGCACACATATCTCCAATTAAGATAGAGATTATTATGTGCCCTCATGAGAAGGAGTAAAGTCACTAGGTCACAGGGAATTTGAAAATACTAACAGACTAAAGAAAGAATGTCATAACTAGAGAAATGGTGTTTGAGTGCAGTGACCCCATACTTTCCTTAACAATTCAGTTCTGACTTGCAAAATTAAGGTTCTATACTTGGCCATATTCACTCTCTTATATCTTTCAAAGCTCAGTGTTCACCTATGAATATTTAATTTTCAATCCAGTATTACCTACACAATCCTAGGTGTTCCCATATCACTTGTGACCCCAAGGAAATAGATACTATATTTCTATGTAATATTTGTTGTGCAGTTTTGTGATGTTCTGGTTAGTAAAGGTCTTCTTTCTACTTATCAATAAAAATGAATAGTATTTTGTTGTTTTATTCCTTGCATATCATAAAAAATAACAGATATTTTAGAGATAACAAATCAGGCACTGGGGTTCAGTTTGTCTCGATTATAGTAGTTCTTAAAAACAGAAATTTTTCTTTAAAAAATCTTACTAAAAAAGATTTAGTAGAAGATTCAAGGAGATTCAAGGAGAAATTAGAGTCATTAGTAACTCAAGATTCTGGAAGGCTGGATTTCTATCATCTGTAATAACCTCTGAACTTGGATGTGATTTATCACTTTCTTAATAATTTTTATTTTCTCTTTAGTGTCTGTTAATCTCTGCTTGTTCAAAACATGTCCTTTCACATCGCTTCAGGGTGTCAGATTCTCTCTCATGTCCCACAAGCTTTGCCTTCCTCCATCCAGATTGTCAGGTTCTGTTATCAAAATTCCAGAGAAGAAATCTGAATAGATCTGTTCTTGAATTGAGCAGAGTAAGTGTAAGAAACATACATCTATCCTCTCTCTAATTTCCTTCCCCTCCCGATTGTTCCCTTCCCCTCTAATTCCCTTTTCTCCTGATATGGCTAGTGACTCCATTTCTTTTTAGGCTCCATTTTGTCTTTGCTTAACCCATAGGTGAACTCACTCCCCAACCCTGTTAGATATTAAGGCACTAACCCATAGATAAACTCACTCCTCTGACCCCTTCCCAGTTAACCATAAAACCCGTAAAAGGAGGAACAAACAGTCACAGCAAACAATGGTCAAGCTGACCGTTGACCACATCTTGTGTGACAAACAGACCAGATGTTTGGAGAGGGTCTTGGGATATTCTTACACAAATTCCGGGAAGATGATGCGATGTAACGTGGTTACTATGGTTATGGGGGAGGTCTCTTGTGGGGAACTTGTAACATATAAAAACCCCTGAGAACAAACACTTGTTGGTGTCTCAGCTGCTTGCTGACCACCGTCCGCCGGCCAATAAAGCTTGCTTGTACCCGTACTTGGCCTCTGTGAGTGGCTCTTGTGATTTTGCCTTAACACTCTCTTTTCATTCTTTTTTTTTTTTTTTTTTTTTTTTTTCTGTACCGGGAATCCAACTTAGGACCCTGAGCTTGCCAGGCAGGCACTGTGCTGCTGAGCTATATCACTGGTGCCTGCCTTTTCATTCTTGTTGATATTATTAAATTTAGTTCATGTTTATGGCCTATAATGATTACATTCATTGAGGTTATTAGGCACCTAGGTTAGGTGCCATCCCTGGTACAATCTACTGTGATATGATAGGAAGAGAGAAAAGGCTATTGGTACCCCAAATTTGGGAACCTAAGATGTTTATTCATCATGGACTTTTTTTTTTATGTGGGTACCGAGAACCAAACTCAGGACCTCGCGCTTGCCAGGCAGGCTCTTAAGCTGCTGAGCTATATCACCAGCCCGATCATGGACTTTTAATAGTTAAGCATCTTGAAAAAAATGATGAAATTGGTTTACTACTTAATCAAAAATTTGCCTAGAAATTTTAATCATTGACTAAAATGGGGAATATTGATTTTCTAAATTCCTTGTTTTCCAAATTCTACAACTATTTTGCACTGAGTTGAAATATCTCAGAAAATGAATAGTTGAGATTTAAAAATTTAAAATAAATATTTCTTGGGCTTAAGAAAATTATTTTGAATTTTCTACTCTATCATTAACTTACTTATTTTGCCCCCAAATGAATGCCAGTGTACTTGGAGCAATATTCTTTTATAGCTTTCATTGACAAATCTTAAGGATTCCATGTATTTAATTCTAAATTAAATTAGTCTTTCATCTTGAAAGGAGAGATTTTTGTTTTATGAGTAGAACATGTCTGTGCACAAAACTTTATTTGCTTCCTGAATGGTGGTGGAATGCTCATATTTCCTCTGTTTATGGAAATTACCAAGCAGTTCTGCTCAGTTGGGCTTGTAAGTGACCATGCTCCCAACTGGGTGATGACTCCACCATCTTGTTTCGGGAGCTTAAGTGTTATGAGGACCGTTAAATTTGGGTACTTCCAGTGCCACAGGCTGATGAAGGAGAGCTGGGCTCCACATAAAGGGACCATTTGTCTCCACAGTTTACTTGTGTCCCATTCCTTGCCCTGCATGTTCAAGAATCTTCTGTGTAGCTCCCACTTCAAATACTCTTCACCCTACACTTTATTTTGTTGTCTTCCTTTATTTCGCTGCTTTTCCTAGAGACTCGGTCTTTCTTTCTTATTTATTTATTTATTTGTACATGTTTGCGGTACATGCACTTCACAATCATCTTGGGGAGTGGGTACATGTGCATACTACAGCTTGTTTCTTTTTTAAATTCCCCTCCTTCTCCCCTCATTCCCCTCCTCCCCCTCTAATTCCCTTTCCTCCGTTTTCATTCTTGTTGGTATTACTAAATTCATTTCATGTTTATGGCCTATAATGTTTACATTCACTGAGGTTATTAGGTTCCTGTACACAACTTATCATTTTCCTACTTATTTCCCATTCCCCTCCCCCCATACCCCTCACCCTTCTTCCCCTAGACCACTTCCCGTTTGCAAGAGATCTGTCCCCTTGTCTCCTTCTACCATCCCATGTCATTTTCTTTTGTACTTTGCCTCACGCAAATGAGAAATACCACAGGGTATTTAAACTTGTGTGTCTGGTTTATTTTGCTCAGTATTATATTTTCTAAGTGTATCCATTTTCCTACAAATGTATCAAATTTATCCTTTATACCTGAGTAGTTTTCCATTACATATAGGTACCACATTTTCTTTATTCAATCATCTCTTGATGGGTATACAGGCTGCTTCCAGGGTTTAGCTATTACAAACTGTGCTGCTACAAACATTAGTATGCACATATCATTGTAGTATGTTGTCGTAAGCTCTTTAGGGTACCCAGTCTTATTTATGCCCAGAGAGAGAAAACTTTGCCTTTCCAAAGAGGAATCAGGGAATCATACTTGGGACTTAGGCTAGTGTCTTTAATGTTTTCTCTTTTCTTTTGCATGAATTGGGAAATAAAAATAATCTTGAATTTTCCAGTGATAGAAAAGAGTGAGCAGGATATACATTTAAATAAATCAGGTCTTGCTATGTTCATAACTTTTCCTGATACTGATTTTGTAAATCTTCAAGTCCTTTTCTCATGTACTTTCTGTTTTGACAAGGTTGTGCCAGCATTTTAATTTACTGTTAAATGCAAGTGATGCGTATCTTGGCACCGTGTCTTTTAATAAAAAGGCCCGATTTAGGGCCTGATGTTGGCATGCTCTATTTTACCAGCACATTGTATTTGACACACTCGACTTATTTTTGTGTGTGCCCAGATAGGCAAAACAAATCTCTTTTCTTCAAATAAACTTCAGTTGTTTTAAAGAAAACTGGAAAAGAATTTCTGTTGCATTTAACCAAGTATTCTTTGCGGTGACTGTGGTCGTTTCACATTTCTGTTGTTGCATAAGAAGTCACCACAAAAGTATCAGCCCAAAACATCCAGGTTTCCTTAGATGTCATTTACTTCACGCTTGAGATCGTGGTCTGAATGCTCTGTCTTTTAATAACTTTCAAGTTCTAAGCACACATTTCCTGGCAAACTGCTTTTGCACAGGGCTGCTTGTCAGGAGGCTGAGTGGGCCTAGCGAATTCTCTCATCGACAAGGCCAAAATCAGCGGTTTGCTGAGCTGGGGTCTCATCTGGAGGTTGCGGGGGTCCCTTCTAAATTCACTCAAGTTGTTCCTTGGGACCGTAGGAAGGAGGCTCAGACTTCCTAGCTGCTGCCAGCTGGAGACCACTCAGCTCCTATGAGCAATCACTCCTGGCTCCTCTACACGCAAATGCAGAAACAGTGCCCTGCATCCTTGTACCTGGGATTGGTCTGCCTTACTCTTCTGTCAGCAGCCAGGAAAAAGCTATCAGTTTTCAGAGAGGTGATGTGATTAGATAATGTCTAACAATATAATTTAAAGTCGACTGATTAGAAATCTTAATTACATTCTTAAGTCCCTTTTGACATGAAACTTAACATGGGGTGAAATATTATCATATTCGCAGTCCCAGGAGTTAGAGCAGGAAGTCCTGGTAGAGAGGCGTTTTAGAAATATGTCTACCCCAGGGGTAAAGGAGTTTTGAAAAGTTATAAATTTAACAGAAGCACCAGAAGGTATTACTCCAATTCTAAAATGAGGGCCAGTGAGATGGCTCAGCGGTGTACGCGCCTGCCTGGCAAGCGCGAGGGCCCGAGTTCAACTCCTGGATCCCACATATGAAAAAAAGGGCCGGTGATATCGCTCAGCGGCACGGGTGCCTGCTGGCATGCGAGGTCCTGAGGTCGACCCCCGGTACCCACAAAAAAAATAAATAAATAAAAAAAATAAAATGAGGATCATTTTCTAGCAGTTATACTACCTTTGAATCCACTACCAAAAAACACATCCATGAGAAAAATATGACACATTCCTAGGCATGAAAGAGAATCTTGGAGGAAGTAAAGGTGGTATTTTACATCAATTTAAAAAATTCCAAACAAATAAGTAATCTTCACCAAGTATCTTACACAACCAATTCAGTTATAAAAAATTATCTACGTGCATGAACATGAAATTCCATGGATAAAGGCTTAAAATCTGAAATTTCAATTTGTTTTGCATAGTGAGCTATTGTGTTTTTGTTCACTTAGACATCATTTACTTCACTCTTGAGATTGCGACCAGATTACTTGGTCATTTAAATAATTTCAAACAGCGTTGCTTTCCTACTTTCCCAACAGATTGTGTCAGGTTTTTCTAATATTAATAGTGATATAATAATAATAATAATAATAATAAAAACTCATAATATCCTCCTTATTATATATGGCAAAGTACATATTCCTATTGCAATTGTGGCTGAAGAACTTGGATTCCTTTCGTGACTCATGGCAAATCCAGGATTCAATCTGCAATACTCGTTCTGCCTATATCTGAGGTGGGAAATGCAAACCCGTCCTTCTACATCTAGTAAAAGCATCTCATGTAAAACGTCCTTTTCTTCTTCTAAGCACTTCATATATCTTTGTTGTTTGTCAACCATCTTCCTGTAGCTGTTCATTCACACACAAAATCTATATCTTGAAAAAAATCATTCCTCCTTGTAATGTTTCTGATATCAAAATCACGAAGATAAAATTGTGTAGTCCAACCCAATTATAAGTAGTCGGAGGACAATTTAAAAATCAAATCTTTAAATGTATGTTACTTTGCCATCATCAAATAATTAAAATTATGAAGATCATCTTAGAAGTTTATTTTATTCTTGCTATTAAATTTTTATGAGTGGATTAGGTAGTTGGAGAGAAATATGTAACTTAAATCTTCATTACTGGGGAATGATGTTTGAGAGTCTTAGCTACATTATTCAAAATTTAAATGTGACTTGGAAATATTCAGCATGCTATTTCATTATCACATTTAACACTGGAAATACGTAAATACCTCTTGTGTTCCTACTGTGTACAACCTGTGGCCGTACCATTCACAGTCGTTGTAAGATTAGGGCAGTAGGTACTCCTGATCTACTAGTTACTAGCTGCCTGCCTTTGTCAATAGCTCCTTATGTTTCTGGGGAAATATTAATAGTACCATATCATGCATTAAATTAAAAAGAAACCTTTCAAACTACTTAGCATATTTTTAACACATTGTAATGAATATTTAAGATTATCACAAGTACTCTGGCTATCATAAAATTTGATCATTAGATAAAATGCAAAAAATGCAAACCCTAAATTCACTTAATCTATTGCTGAATAGCAATAGTCTATTGAGAGTATAAAATAAGAACTATGTTATTAACACATACAATCAAACAACTGAACAAAATGCCCCAAAAATAGACTTTGAAAGGAAAATTAAGTGATCTGGGAAATTAGATATTGGAAGTTCAGTGGGATGATGTGGGGTGTGAAATGAGGTTATAGGAAAGATAATAAAGTGAGGAAAAGTCTTACGGAAATGGAGCATTTAAATTTGACCCTGATTAAGAAAAAATCAACCATGATAGAAGCAGAGAAAGCTTTTATACACATATACTAAATGAATAAGGGTTTACTTCTTGCTAGAAAGTAGTGACTCCTGTTTAAACGTTTTGATCACTGACTATAAAACCTATTCTTGGTATTTACCATCACATATTTAAAACAATGAAGTATAATTTAAAAAGCTCATTCAAAAAGACAGATAGTACCTAGTTCAAATCACCAGAGTGTAATTTTGGTAGATTTGTCCACGTGATGCTGTAGGGATTGTCGCTGCGTGCCACTCAGGTCCCTGCGGTGCCTCTAAAGCCTCCTTGAAGTCCACATGCAGCTTCTCCTGGAGCCGGAGACCCTGTGCGTTGAGGGCAGGGGACAGAGCCACTCGTCCCTGCAGATGCCATCGCCACATGGGAGGGAGAGCGGCAGGAGCAAAGGGCCACACACATCTGACGCTTGCCCCGCGGTTTTGTGAAGTTGTTGTCATTTTCATTCTGAGTACACATGAACCGAGTTTTCACGAATTCAAGAAATGAAGATACCACTTCAAGTGCTGACTGACGTGGACTGAAACCAAACGCGTGAGTTCTTAGTGTTTTCTTTTCTTTTTTGCCATTTTTTTCTCTTTTACATTTTTTACATGCCTGAATCTATGTAAAAGTCACCATTTGAAATAGTTATAGAAGCACCCATTCTTTTTTCTTGTTTTCTAAGGAAATTGATAACTGTATGAATATGTACTTTGAAAATATAGCTTGTTGGTAATTACTTTGTATAATCTTTGAATTCTTCCAAATTATGTCACAATTTGGGGACATAAAAATAATTAAGATGTGCTATGTGCACGTACGACCTCCCCACAATGAATATAATCATTAGATATGGCAAACAGGACTAAAAACAACAGGCAAACTGGTATTTTAATAGTTTATCAGTCAACTTTTTTTTTAATCAAATGGTTTTTATTTTTATGTATTTATTTTAAAGAGAAAAAAGATCAACAAACAATGAAACCAAGTTTCAAAACAGTTTTCCCCTTCTGGGTATCTTCCCAGAAGAATTAAAAGCATCATACCACAGCGATATATACACATCCATGTTATAGCAACACAGTTTGTAATAGCTAAATCTTGGAAACAACCCACATGCCCATCAACTGAGGAACGGATAAAAAAGCTGCTTTTATATATATATATATATATATATATATATATATATATATATATAAAACGGAGTGCTATTCAGCCATAAAGAAGGATAAACAGGAGACTTTTATAGGTAAATGGATGCAACCCGAGACCATACTCATAAGTGAAATAAATCAGTCCCAGCCAACTTTAAGAAATCTGTTCAAATAGAAAATTTACAATGAGAACACTATTTTAGTCCTAGTTTCAAATTTGAGACTGTTAGAAGCTAACAGACATTGTGGAATGTTTTTACTCTGTTTCAGATGAAAAAGTAACGATAAGAATCACAAATATTTGAAAACTTTACCAAAACATAGCAATATATAGAATTAAAATAGTAAGAGATTTCATCTATGACAGGAAATATGTGATCCTTGTCTTTCTGTGTCTGACTTATTTCACTTAAAATATAAGTGCAACGAAACTCCTTGAATACATTACCTACAGAAGAGCCATGCCTTTATAATTTAAATGTGGAACAGTCTAGCAAGAAAATGATACTGAACTCTTTCTCTTTTTATTCTTTCTGAACACTTCTGTAATAATAGAAATTTATAACTACACTTTCTCAAGCCCCAATACACACACGCACACACAGACACACACACAGATTTTGTCCCAAGCAAACCACACTGATGACAGAGGTTGCATTTAATTTAAATTATTTTAGCTGACATCAGCTTAAGCCCAGAGCTTCAATGTTAAAATTAAATAGAAAATTGAATTAATATGCATGAATAGGGTCCTCTTACAATGGTAAGAGAATGGAGATTAGTTAGTGATTTTTAGTACAACATTTGACTTTAAAAAAAGTCTTTGCTGCTGGAAGATTCCACAAAACCACACACACACACACACACGCACACACATTTTTGTAGTACTGAAGGTGGAATGCTAGGCAAGGCAGTGGGAATGGTAGGCAAGTTCTACCACTTTGAGACACATGCCCAAATCTTCCTTCCTTAAATTCTTAAGAGAAAACAGAAGCCCAGACAACTTGGAGAGCTTTACCAAATCACCTAACAGGTGTGGCAGATGGAACTGGGTTGTGCATTTCCTGCTATACTGCAGACAAGGCTTTGGAATAACCCCTGACATGAACATTGAATATACTATTTTTGAAAAAAAAATTCAATAGCCACATTTGAAATTCGTGTTACAAAACGAATGGTTATTTCTTTAGCATAGGTAACAAAACCCACAAAATTACTAAGTTACCTAAGTATAATGTGAGATAAAATGATTATTTTCTTGAAATCCTCAGAAAAGTATCCCCAGTTATGAAAGAGAGGTTATCTTTTGTAAGTATTAGATTGGAAATCTTAATTAATTGCCTATATTGATTTCAGTTCTTCTGTGAAATGTGACAGTAGTTTATTGGGTATTTCCACTACAGAGTAGTTGTAAAATATTTTATAACTTCTGTAGAAATCGGTATTCAGTAGCATGCTAAACTCATTAAAGAAAATTGATCCCTCAAGCCTCCTTTGACTTACAGATCACCTAGAAAATGTCAGAATATTAGTCCTTTTTAACATTAAAAATAAAAGATTTAAGTTTTAGTTAATTTTTTTAATGCAGTAGGTAAACATATCCACAGCCAACTGTTTCTTTTTGTTTGTTTGTTTGTTTTGTTTTTGTTTTTTGAGACAGGGTCTCACTACGCAGTTCAGGCTGTCCTTGAACTCACTGTGTAGCCCAGGCTGGCCTTGAACTGGTGGCAATCCTCCTGCTTCGGCCTCCCCAGTGCTGGGATTACAGTTGTGTGCCACCCCACCTGGCTACACAGCTAACTGTTTTATATGGATATTTTTATTTGAATTTTACAAGAATCCTTTGTGGTAGATACTATTATCAGTGTTTTATACATTAGAAAACCCAGGTTCAGAGTGTTTTCTAGCTTGCCTAAAATTATTCTACAGTTAAGAGGTGGACCACATATTGGAAGCCACTTGGTCAAATGCAAGCAGTATATTCACCCACAGTGACAATCGCCTCCCTTGAGAATACAACTGCAGATTGTGTTTTAGGAGGTAAAGACAAATCTCATTTCCTAACGAAGAATTTCTGTGAGACTAAGAAGACCAAGATGATCATGAAAATTGGAAGTTGAGCATTTTTTCTTCTTTTTAGAGGTTGTGGGGAGGCAGGGTAAATATTGGTGTCCGGATTGTCCCAGCATAGATTTTATTACCGACCTTGTTGCAGCGGAGATGGTGTAAATATGAGGATGTTTCTACTCCTTGCACACGTCAGAGGCCTCTAACCTGAGTCATTGATGTCAGCTATGATATTTAAGACATCGTGGAATTTATTCAAGTTCTATGAGGAATTTAAAATTATAATGAGAGTTTACTGTTCCTTATATGAAACCAAATCCGGATGTAAAAAGAGAAGCAGAAGCTGATATAAATGCAGGTATAAATCTATTCCTTGTTTCCTTATATGAAATATTTCCTGTGGGTGTGGGAAACAGAATTCTGCCTTCCTAGTTATTTTAAGGTTTTCTATGGCAATTCATGGAATATAATGCTTGGAGAATAGCACGTACATGTGCACTTACTTAAATTACTGAGGAAACAATGTCAGCAACAAGTTATATGAAAGTTCACTGGAATCTAATCAAGGTTTTAGTTCTGTTTTATGTTTGAATTTCCTTCACTAGATTATATATTTTTCTTATGCCATATTAAAATGAATGAGCTTAATTTTTAAAGGAGTGATATTTAAAATATTCTCTTTACCAAAGAAATAAAAATATTGTATTTTGATTATAATCCTCTTCGGCCATCACCCCCTTTATTTCTGTAATGTGACTGTTTCCTTCTGCACCTTCTCCTATTCATCTCTAAGCACAGAGGTACTCACTGGTATTCTGTGGGTTTGAGTTTTTAATGATATCATCATATTTTGATCATCTTTGTGTACATTATTATGGTTCTGCCAAATGATATATATTATTGCTTTGTTCCTGTTAGTTGTACCAAATAAATACATTTACTTAAGCTTCTGACTAGTATTCCATAATAAAAACATATCATAATCTATTTCTATTCTTTCTTGTTAGGAATTTTAAGTCCTTTTCTATTTCTTTCTTTAGATTTTGTTTTCTAATGTGAACAAGGCTGATGTGAATACTATTGTGAATGCTTTATGGGGTGCTTTCACTAGGCCAAATGCTTATTTTTTAAGAGTATCATCAAATTTTATATGGAAAGGCTTTTTAATTTTGTTTTCCCAAGGCTGACGAGTGAGCCTCATTGTTTAATTTGCTTCTTCCTGATTCAAAAGTGTTGGAGCATTTTTATTTGTGCTATTAACTTGTTGTAATTTTCTTTCTGTACATTGCTTATGTAAGGATTTTACTTCTTTTTGAAAATAGGGTAACATATGGTAGATATGTAGAATATGTGTATGTGTGTGTATATATATATATATATATATATATATATATATATATATATTACCATTTTGCCACTTTTTTTTTATTTGGGTACCGGGAGTCGACCTCAGGACCTCATGCTTGCCAGCAAGTGCTTGTGCTGCTGAGTATATCACCAGCCCTTTTTTCCTTTATGTGAGTTTCGGGAGTCGAACTCAGGACCTCATGCTTGCCAGGCAGGCTTTTATGCCACTGAGCTATCTCACCGGCCCCATTTTGTCACTTTTTAAAATAATTTGTTCATATGGAATTTGGACATATAAAAGATTTAAATTCATTGCATATTTCTTTAAATGTTTTTCAGGTAAAAAATCATTCTCCTATGTAATTAGCCCTTTAGTATGTATTTTTTAATAATTTTGTTTGATATGTATGTATATTTCATCCATCTGAAATATATCATTTTGTGACCAATGGGATAAGATATTTTTTCAAGTAGAAATTCAACATTTTAACACCAGTTACCAAAACCTATAATATTTGGCAATTTTAACTGGAATATAGATTCAAATGTAATGTACGCATGTATTTTTTATTCACCATCTTTGAACACTACCATCTGCTTCTTCTAAAACTTCTTCAATTTTCACAGACTTATAATATACTTCAGTATCTGAAAAGGAATACTCATTCATTTTGTTCTTTTTAAAAATTTAGCTTAACCACGATGTATGTCAACTATTCCTGAATTTTGCAACGTGCTTTCCAAGTTTTACTAAAAACATTTTTAGCATCTTTTTGTAGTTACTAGGTGGGGTTATTATTTTTTTCACATTTTTATTGATCATACAGATTAATGAATTTCCTTTTGGCAGATGTGTATATGTACATAATATATTTTCATCAGCTTCATCCCTCCATCACCTTCTGTCTTCCAGTTTCACATTTTCCAGTTGTGTGTGTGGTTTAAGTGTGTATAAAAAAAGAGTTTTGATTTTTAACCATTGACTGTATTGATTAAATTAGAAAAAGTAATTTTTTGTTATATTTCTACTTCTTAACCATAAAGCACAAAGTAAAGAAGTATCTTTAGAGGCTTTAATCTTTTTATATATTTTGATGAAACTCTATAACTAAGGAAAGGATTCCATTTCCAGGGACAGTAGAGATGACTCAAAGTTAAAATAATTTTTAAATTTTTACTTAAAAAATTCACAACACATGGGCTGATGAGCTAGCTCAGTGGCACAAACGCCTACTGGCAAGTGCGAGGTCCTGAGTTCGACCCCCAGTACCCACCAAAAAAAAAAAATTCACAACACAGCTCAGGTCCATCACAATTGGACTTTTTCTTATATGACACTGCCAGAGAGTTTGCAAAATATCACACCTGAAGGTACTAACTCCATGGATTGAGGTCCATGGATTGATTTCAAATCACAAATTTTAAACTACCTAAACTAAAGTCCTATTCAAAATCTCTGCAGGTTGAAAGTGCCTTTCCTAAAACTTTTCTCCCATACACTGCAGAGGGCATTATCTCCTAGTTCTAGTTCACAAATATGCTAACAAATTTTCATTAATGAGTGCAGTTCATTTTTTTATAAAACTGAGACTTGAGTTTAGTATTTGTGTGACATACTTTTCCATCAAGATATTTTTAGCTGCAGAAAGAGACAGAGCATATTATTTTGTATTAAATATTTCCTTGTTTTCACTATTTTCTAGGACCTTGCTTCATGAACATACAGTGATCCTGGTAAAGAAAAAAAAATGAGGTTCAACTTGTTCAATTCAGAGACAAAGATGGGGAAATGGATGAAGTGAAGAAAAATCTCTAGATGCAATTTGTCCCCCCAGCTGTGCTATCGTAAAAGGAAGTGCTAGAAAACAATACTATGGTGAAAACCATGAGTGCTTCTGCATTATGTTGAAGAAGGGGCTGGGAAATACAGTAAATTTTAGGAAGCCACAGCAGTGCTAGAAGCGCAAGTGGTGGAACCACTCTTTTCTCCAAAGATCTGCTTGCTGCTTTTCCTCTCCCTTTATGTGTTAAAAGAAATGTTTAAAGAAAGGTTTTAAGGGCACTTTCTGAGGTGGTTAATGGGAGGTTCACCATTTAACATAAGGCGTTGATTGGAGTACTGTGTCACTAGCCTCTATCACACATTCAGAATTTAGCAGTTTTAGTCACTGGAAAAGACCAAGATTTGTAAAGCCTACTGACCTTTGAAGAGTAGATAAACTGTTGGTTCTTCATGCATGGTGCAGATTTAGAAGCCCCTGTTAAACTGTAATACTGAAATTGCATCTCAAAACTTAACTTAAAAAGTGTGCTTCATTTTTTAATTTATTCACCTTGCTGTTCAAGGTAAGTGTAAGACTTTGGAATTCATCACACTTGCAATTGATTGATGGTTTACGCTATTCGTATTGCACTTATACTCTCATCAACTGTACTGTGAGTGGGTATTCTACACATTATGTTAATTTTTGCCCTTCTAACTCCAATTGTATTGATTGAATCATGATACATAGTCAACATAGGTTTATTGAATAAGCAAATGACTTTGAAAATAAATGGTTTCTGAAAGTATAGTGTTTCAGGATTATTATCCTGTTTTTCTATGTAATCAAATCCACAGAAGCAATGGAATATGAAAACGTTACAGAATTTATACTCCTGGGTCTTTTTAGCGATGAGGATGTAAAGGCTACCTGCTCTGCGCTCTTCTCACTTTGTTATCTCGCAATTCTCTCAGGAAACCTGGTCATTCTCCTCACCATCAGGGGTGGCCACCTTCACAAACAGCCCATGTACTTTTTTCTCAGCTACCTGTCTCTCATGGATGTGTGCTTCACTTCCACAGTGGCCCCCAAACTGATCATAGATGCTTTGGCTCAGCGGAATACCATCTCCTACAATGGCTGCATGACCCAGATGTTTTATGCCCACTTCTTTGGTGCCACTGAGATCTTCATCTTGGTCGTCATGGCCTATGACCGCTATGTGGCCATCTGCAGACCCCTGCACTATACAGTTGTCATGAACAGACAGGTGTGCTATGTCCTTGTGATGGCCTCCGTTTTTGGAGCCTTTCTCCACTCACTCCTGCATGTATTGATTATTATCGAACTTCCCTTCTGTGGCCCCAACCAGATAGACCACTATTTCTGCGACATATTCCCATTGCTGCAGCTGGCCTGCACTGACACGAGACTCTTGTTTATGACAGTCATTACCACCACAGGGGTGCTGTCCGTTTTGACCTTTGTTGCCTTGGTGATTTCTTACATCATCATCCTGTCCACTTTGAGGACCCGCTCCTCCGAGGGCCGCCGCAAAGCCCTCTCCACCTGCGGCTCACACATCACTGTCGTGTTCCTGTTCTTCTTGCCTCTTATCTTCACCTATGCCCCCACGGCTGATTCCATCAGCGATGACAAAGTGTTGGCTCTGTTTTACACCATGATTGCCCCCTTGTTCAATCCCCTCATCTACACGCTGAGAAACACAGACATGAAGAAGGCCATGAGGAAAGTGTGGTGCCAAGACAAACTGTGTGAAAGGAATCGAAGCCTCTGCTGCTGAAGCCCTTCGCTCAATCTTCTACCCACAGAATCCGTGTCATCAAATGCAGCAGGGGCAAGAAACGGGGTGCTAGCTTCAAAAGTCACCAGACTTGGCAGAAAAATCTCCTCTCACTTTCTGTTTATTTTTCTGAGCCTGTATCCATGGGACATGGATCAGTTAATCTCCAGTTCCTTCTCACTTCTGATACCTGTAACTTGCTCTGCCCATCATAATCCTAAATATAATGAACTTGGTGATAATGTTCTCTGGACAAACTAAACATACCATGTGGTTTAGCAGTTGTGCCCTGACTTAGAAAATAGAAATCCCGACTGAGACTTTTGTTGTAGAGAGAAGTCCTGAGCACTTCCTTTTTGAGGTGTCCATTGCAGATCAAAGCATAAAGAATTGCGGAAACGTCTAAGCATTGATCAAAAATCAGGTTAATGTTGAAGTTATGAAAAGCTTATTACGGTAACAACACATTTACAAGAACGGTGAGATAAATGTGCTTGATGCCAGGGTACCATCTGATGGGGGATTAAAGGCAATATGTCTTTCACTATAATAAATTTTTAACAATGATATATACAGCATATTTTTGAATCAGCATGCATTGATCAAATGTTTGTGTCAATTTTCATCAAATAAAAACATTATGGTGTGTCCTTATTCAATTAATTTACTGGATCTGGTGCTATGCAACTTCTGGCTCTCTGCAAAGTGACCGTGAATTGATTGAAAGCATCCGGGCAGTTGTGACAGTGCAACTAGAGACATTAGAAAGGACATCAAGAACTTTTTCATAAAGTGGCAAGCATGATGGGATAAATATGTTTAAAGGGAGGGAGAGTATTTTGAGGGGGATTAATAGCAATGTGTCTTTTACTGTAATAATTTTTTCTAAAAGTAGGTAAGTACAGTATTCACTGTAGTTTTAGATCACACTATGTATCAGTTGTATGTCATAACTATTTACATTGAGAAATTATGCTTCTAAAATAAGGTAATGCAATGTCATTATGCAATGTATTTATCTAATTATTTACCTTTATTTGATTGAAGTTATTATAATTAATCCTCAGTACCCTATTTGTGACGTATTTTAGTAACCAAAATTTTCGAATTGGGGTAATAGTATCATCAAACTGTTGAAATAAAAATTTCCAACACTCATCCCCACAGAGAAGCAGCAGTTTGAACAACTATCCCCATACACACACCTTTGCAGGGGCTAAGGAAACCAACCAGGTGAGGGATTGTACCACCAAGTATGTAGCACAGATGTAAGAAGAGACACACTGAAAAAAATAGGAAGAAGTTTTACTTTTTCCATTTCCCTGACCCCAGAAATGGAGAGAAGTAGAGGAAAAAGTGGGAATCGAGCAAGATATTTTGCCCAGTATCTAAAACTGTGACCGCCCCAGTGCAATTTAATACAGTGCAGACCCTCCTGATCCCATACTATAGTCCCAATGTGCGTGAGTTCAAGCTGCAGGATACTCTCAGGGGATGCAGGAGGGAGACCTATCTCAGTGCTCAGAAACCTGCGCAGACTGGAGTTCAAAGCCCACTCCAAATTGGCAGACCCTGTCATGGATCCAGGCTTCCAGCTGGTCCCTATGGACACAGACTCCAGACTCACCCCGTGTGCCTGATGAACAGATCCTCTTCAGGAGGTCCAGACTTCAAGTAAAACTTCACAGAAGCACACACTAGGCCTGCTCGTCTGTTGACTAAGGCACCAGACCAGCCCTCCAGAGGATTTCTGCAGCAAGCTTCCTAACCACCTGCTCTACCACTGAGGTACACCCACAACCCTAGAGTTATTCTTAATTTTATCTTTAGAAGCTTCAAGATGGTTGAATAGCGGCGAGTCACACCTTCTCTGGGCTCTGGAATTGAAAACACTTGGCAAATGACTACTTAGAACAGATAAAGAGAAGAAGAACTTCAAGAATCAATAAAGAGCCTACAGGAAAGCTACAAATCACCAAGGAACAGAAGACAAGGCAGAGAAAAGAGTGGAGCAGTCTGGAATGCTAACACTGGCTCCCAGGGTGAGGGCAGGAGCCCAACTCTCCAAGCACAAGGTGAGACCGGAAAGAACCAAGAGAGCCAGCAGTCTCAGTAATAAACAGCAGGAAGGCAGCACTAGCCCCAGGAAAAATCCACGGTTATTGTAAGCTCCAATACAAGGTGGGGTTTTTCTCTGAATGTGACTTCCTGTTCATGGCAGGCATGAAAACATGACCACTGCAGTACCACCATATATAGGAGAGGTATAATCAGGACCCATTTGAGAATGGGTTTATTGTTTAAGACTGAGCTACTCCAGGAATTGGAAGTCACAGAATGATCACATTTCAGGGTCTCTGGTGTCATTCTACCACAGTGACTGGGTGGCACAGTCTCAAGAGACAGTTGTGGAGAGGTGGAGGGCTTGTTATAGGCAGCAGAACCCCTGAGAAGTTTAAGCAGTGGTGATCTCAGGCTGTGGACATAGTGGTTGGCAGAGTCTTCCTCTGTAGTGAGGAGCAAGGCCCATGGCGTGTGGTTCTCTGAGGGGACTGCATTAGAGAAGACTGGGATTGTGCCCTGCAGATGCCTTGGCTTTCCTCATTTCCTTCTTCCAGCACAGAACTCGGTGGCCTTTTTGGCTTTACCCACCTGTACTTGGACATTTGCCATCTCCCTGGGTGTATTGACAGAGAGGCTCCTGGAGCAAATGGGGCATCTCACAAGCCAATGGCCTGAAATCTAGTTGGGGACAGCAGTAGGTCTGAGTGCCTGGAAGGACACAAATAAAGAATAAAACCCTGAGGCAGACAAGGAACTGTTGACTGACCCAGCCCAGCAGACAAGAGAGGCAGGACTCAGCATTCACACAGAAAAGCCTGTTAAGTGGATGTGGACACAGCAAGCCCAGTTATGATTCACTATTCCTCCTTCACATTTGGAGGATTCCAATACTGCGAGGAAACTCGTCAACTGCAACTGGAAGGAAATTACCCAACCAACCACCTTGAGAAGGAGACATTTTTGGATTCATTTTTTTTTCTGGAATTTTTTGGCCTTTGTTTTTTTCTTTTGTTTTCCTTGTTTATTGATTTCTCCTCTATTCTTATGCAATTCTATTTACTTTTTAATGCTTTAATTCTTTTTTTTCTTTTTTTTTTTTTTTTTTTGGAACCAGGAATTGAACTCAAGACCTCATGCTTGCCAGGCAGGCACCGTGCCACTGAGCTATGTCCCTGTCCCCCTTACTTTTTAATTCTTTTCTTCTTTTCAAATTTTTATTTGTTATTAGTGTGTGTTTACAGTACATAATGATTATATTCCTCATGGGGATTGATATGTGTACATAACACATCTTAAGTTATGCATTCTTGAAGTGGAGTTTTATTTCACTTTTCTCTTCTCTTTCTCATCTTCTTGTTCTGTATTTCTTTGTTTTTACATTTAACTTCTTCCATATTTTCCTTTCCCCATCTCCTCCTATTTTATCATTAACTTTATCAATTTTTAGCATTTTACTTTATATTATTATTGGAATTTTTTTATATTATTAATCTTCATATAGTTGTTGCTTTTAATTGGTTTGTATGTATTTTAATGACTTGTTTGTCTTTAATGTCATCAACATTACTGCAGTGTTTTTTCCTCCTCTCTGAGTGATGCTGGAGATCCGTTCCTCAAAAGAAGGCTGGGTACTACTAAGACCCTTAAATAAAAGTGGAAAATATTTCCTCCCAACAGATGTACAAGTCTCAATATAGAAAGACAAGAAGTATAAAAGAACAAAACAACATCACTCCTCTATATGTCTGCAGTTTGTCAGTAACTGAATATAAAAATAATGACTTCAAATAGGACACAAATAAATAGCTTGATGAACTAAGGAAGACAATGCAGGATAGGAAGGACCAATTCAACAAAGAGATGATCCTAAGAAGAATAAAACAGAGATTCTAGAAATGAAAAGTGCAATAAATTAAATAAGAAAGTCAGTGGAGATGGTCACCAGTCAATGGAAAGGATCAAGGAGAAGATAGAATTTCAGGACTTGAAGGTAAGGTTGAGTGATTATTGTACACAGACACTAAAAAAGAGAAACAAAACAAGAAATTATGAACCAAATATCTATGAATTGTAGGATATTGTTAAAATACCAAATTTAAAATTTTTGGCGTAGAAGAGGGCTCTGAAGTTCAGACTACTGACATAAAAAATCTATTTAATTCATTTTTTTTTTTTTGGTGGGTACCGGGGGGTCGACCTCAGGACCTCGTGCGCCAACAGGCACCCGTGCCGCTGAGCGATATCACCGGCCCCTTTTTTGTATGTGGGATCCGGGAGTCGAACTCGGGCCCTCGCGCTTGCAAGGCAGGCGCTTATGCCGCTGAGCCATCTCACCGGCCCTATTTAATTCATTATTAACAGGAAACTTCTCAAACCTTGAAAAAGATATAGACAACCAAGTACAGGTGGCATTTATAAACCCAAACAGACATGATCAGAAAAAACCTACTGATATCATATTATAGATAAAATGGCAAGATTACAGAACAGGAAAAGAATATTGAATGCTGAAAGATAAAAACACCAAGTCACTTATGAATGCAAACCCATCAAAATAACTTTAGACTTCTCTGAAAAAATCCAAGAAGGCCAGGAGAGCATAGAATGATGTATTTCAAGCCCTGAGAGAAAGTAATTGCTAACCAAGATTACTGTATCTTGCAAAGCAATCCTTCAAAATTTAAAGAGAATAAAGATCTTTCAAGATAAGCATAAACTAAAGAAATCCATGAGCACTAACTCAATATTGCAGAAGATATTTATAAGAATCTTACAGAGAAAGGAGAAAGAATAGAGACACTATTGATAAATAGAAAAAAACATAACATTACGAAAACAACAAAATGACAGGAATTAACAAGTACTTTTCTATAATAACTTCAAATGCAAATGGTCTTAATTCTCCAATTAAAAGACACACATTGGCAGACCAGATTAAATAACAACACAAAACTCTATGCTGCTTGTAAGAAATGCACCTTACTAGCAAAGACACAAGCAGACAAAGTGAAAAAGTGAAAAATATTAATTCACGCAAATGGAACCCCAAAGCAAGCAGGATTACCTAAAGTCATATTGACAAGGCTGGCTTCAAGACAAAATAAATTATGAGACAAAGAAGCCCTCTCAATATAGGGAAAGTTAGCAATCCACCAAGGAGTTATAGTAAATGCAAATATATATGGATTGAGCACCAGTGTACCCAACTTCGTAGAAATAAACACACCACTCAACATAAATGGACACATAGGTCCCAATACAATAACAGTGGGTGACTTCAATACTCCATTTTCACCAATAGATAGGTCATCCAGACAAAAAAATCACAGAGAAGCTTCAGAGTTAAACTGCAGCATAGATCAAATGCACCTAACAGATATCTACAGAACATTCTATTTTATAACTACAGAGCACACATTCTTCTCAGTCACTCATAAAAGATTCTCCAAAATAGATCATATTTTGGGCCAAAAAGGACATCTTAGCAAATACAAAACATGGACAAATTTCTTCCAATTTTGGATCATAATAAGAAATCAACAGCAAGGGAAACCACAAAAATTATACAAATAAATGAAAATGAATCAATTCGCTTTTGAATGATCGGTGGTCCCTTGGAGATATCAGGGAGGAAATTAAGAAATTCCCAGAATGAAGTAAAGTGGCTCCCATATTATTATATTAGTTGTGTGCCATAGCAAATCCTTACTTTCTACCATTACAGGATGCTCCAGTTCTTGGACACCCTCTGGCCAGATCTGCAACAGGCATTTCTTCAAAAGGCTCTGAGTGTGCTTTTAGAGAATAGTGTTGGAAACAAAGAATTCAGCACTAGACGATTGTGTTTTATTCTAGCCCAAAAGTGTTATGTGTCACCCAAATTAATATATTTAATTGTAGGAATAAGCTACCTGTTATTCTCATAATCTAAGACAAATTGAAAATTAACTTCCTCATCACATCTGGCTCATGTTCTTAATTGGGAGAGAAGGGACACTTTAGGGAATGACTTCCCCAGGCTCCCATATTGTGCACCATACTAAATACACACCATTCTAAATACACACACAGGGAAGGCAAAAGGGAAAAACTTCCCAGTGAAACACCTGTGTCAGCATATATTTCAGAAAGTGCTGAATGAATCTGGAACCAATTTAGTTTCCTTCTAGCACATAGATGAGAATATATACTTCTTTGTGAAGTCAAGGAGATTCTGATTTCAGAATAATCACACATTATTACAGAAGCACTTCAAAAATTCTCATTTGAATATATAGATATAAATACAGAACTATATATCTAGATAGGAGATACAGATATATTTTATTACTTAACCCATTGGTTCCAAAATAATGTTTCATTTCATTTGTTAAAGAGCTTCCACAAATAATACATTTGGAAAGCATCCAATCAAGAAAATGAACCTGTAAGTAATGGTAGCATGGTGCTGCAGGATGGAGTTAAACAGCACTGAGTTTCATAAAATGTCTTAAAGATGCCGCTATCCTTTGTGCCTCCAGCAAAAAGAAATCGTGATGGCTCAATATTACGCCAATGTAAATAGCAGTCTCACAAGGTAAGGTTTATGTTTTAAAACTTTTTTTTTTATTAGTATATGTTTGCAGTACATAATGATCACATTCATCATGGGGGATTTGTGCACATACATAACACATCTTCATCCTAACACATTTTCAAATATTGCCAAATTGAATGTTTTAAAAGCAAGTCTTCCTGTCATCTGGAGTGACAATGGTTTCCTCACTCACTCACTAAATATATTATGCTTTTTAAAAAGTTTTCTCAGTGTGTTTTATTTATATTCAGTTAATGAAAATGTTGCCATCCTAAGCAAATAAAAATGGAATCTCAAATTACCATTTATAACATATGTTACAGACAATTTCAATTTACCACAAATGCTAGAGACAACATATTTCATAGCCAACATACATAAATGGCATAATCACTATACATTCTATTTTATTCAGAAAAAGACACAATTGACTATTTTAGAGATGGTATAGATCAGTGTTGGTGAAACTATGGCATGCGTGCTGCAGCGGGCATGCAGAGCCCTCTGTCCCCACATGAGCCAAGTTGCCCCAACAGCCAAGCACCGGATATTCAAGTTTAATTGCAGTGTTGGCACTTTGCGATAAATAAGTGGGTTTTGGGTTGCAGTTTGGGGACCGGTCTCTAAAAGGTTTGCATCACTGGGATAGAGGTAAATATATCTGTTTCATATTAATTAATATTTGCTTAAAGTGCCATCCCTAATTCCTTCATTCACCTGGTCAAAGGTGAGATTGCGGCCTGTTTCACTACCAGGGAAAGGTGCAGTGTTTGTGAGTTTAAGTGGCTCTACCAGTGGGAAATGGAGTCTCTGGTTCAATTTCTATTTACAGTTCTTATTGTACAGGGTTTGAAATCACTCCCTAAGAATCGCAAACACTTCAACCGCCACCAAACAAATGTAGAATTGACTGATTTTTACACATTTGTCAGGACTGTGTGCTGAAATACATTTATCAAAAGATAGTTTTATTAGTCTGATGGGTGCAAAAGATAACTGGAATTTTAATTTGAATGTATTTAACTGTTAATGAATTTGAGCTTTTTTCAAGTTTACACTTTTTAATTAGAACATTAAAAAAACTCTACCCATTTTTTCAATTCTCCTGCGTTTAAGACTTCCTTATTTTTCTCTTTCTCTACCTCTCTGTGTCTTTGTTTCTTCTCTGTCCCTGTGTCCGTCTCCGGCTCTGTGTCTGTTTCTGTCTTTCTGTCTCTCTGTCTTTTTTTCTGGTATGAGAAGCTACTGAGCTCAAATAATGCAAAATCTTCCTACTAACATAAACAGGTCATTGCTTAAAAATAATGAAAAACACACAGTTCATAAAGTATCTACTACTTATGCCAAATCCCCTAAAATAATGCTTGACTTTGTTTGAAGAAGCATTTTCTCTGTAATTACTTTGTTTCACTATGTTCATGTGCAATTTGGTAAATGAGTTAAATAAGAGGTATAAATTCCATATTTTTCAGAAAAACGACATAGATTGGTGGGTGATATCCCACTAGGAAGCTGCAGTTCCATGATGGAGAATATGTGTTCAATGTCCAAATTTAGAATTCATTTTAATGTTTTTTCTTTTTTCCTTGGCAGGTTAAGGGTGTCCAGACTGTGATTTTCCAATGAAACAATGCAGCTAAATAACAACGTAACCGAGGTTATTGTTAGGGTTAACCCAGGATCCTCTGAGGCAGAAAACGGTGCTCTTCATCTTCTTGATTTTCTGTGTGGGAACAGTGGTGGGGAATCTGCTCATCATTGTGACCATCGAGTGCAGCCGGACTCTAGGTAGCCCCATGTACTTCTTCCTATTCTATCTGTCTTTCGCTGACTCCTGCTTCTCAACATCCACCGTCCCTAGACTGATTGTAGATACTCTCTCTGCCAAGAAAGTCACCTCCTACAACGAGTACGTGACTCAAGTCTTTGCACTCCACTTATTTGGCTGCATATAGATCTTCGTCCTCATCCTCATGGCCGTTGATCGCTATGTGGCCATCTGCAAGCCCTTGCGTTACCCAACCATCATGAGCAGGCAAGCACGTCTTATCTTGATCGTTCTTGCCTGGATAGGGTCTTCTATACATTCTGCAGCTCAGATTGTCTTGGCCTTGACATTGCCCTTCTGTGGACCCAATCTGATTGACCATTGCTGCTGTGATTTGCAGCCCTTGTTGAAACTCACCTGCATGGACACTGGCATGATCAACCTGCTGCTGGTGTTGAACAGTGGAGCCATCTGCTCAAGCAGTTTTGTTTTCCTGATGATCTCATACTTTGTCATCCTGCATTCACTGTGAAACCACAGTGCGGAAGGGACAAAAAAGGCTCTCTCCACTTGTACTTCTAATATCATTGTTGTTATCTTATTCTTTGGCCCCTGTATATTCATACATACATGTCCCCCAACAACTTTCCCCATGGACAAGATGGTGGCAGTGTTTTAAACCATTGGAACACCGTTTCTCAACCCAATCATCTACACGCTGAGGAATACAGAGGTGAAAAATGCAATGAAAAAATTATGGCAAATTAAAATTACAGCAGAAATCAAAGGGTGAATAGATGGCCCAGTGTGATTACTTTTTCAGTTACAATTTGACTAAGTGTAGATATGTAATACGATCGTGTCTACATATTACAGATATAAGATACTATTATACATACCTCAAAAACTTTCAAGCACTATATGTCTATATCCCCTCTATCTATCTATTAATTTCAAAAAGCATGGTCCTTTGTGTCAGTGATAGATACAGATTAACTCAAATAATTATGTACCAATAGTCTTTCTTCCTTGAGTTTTCTTTTTTCCCTTATTTGTCCTCACCAACCTTTTGTACTCTAATTACATTTGATTTTCTTACTAATAATCTGATAAGCTAATAATCTGAGTTTCTGGTCACAGATCAGCGGCTTTCCTAAAACTCTGTTTTGGCGAGCTCAATTCAGGTATTACTGCCTGTGAACCAGATGTCAAACTCTGCCTACCTACTGCTTAAATAAAAAGGAAAACACCCACACAATCACACGTTTTGAAAATTGTGATAATCCATAAATGAAGCGAATTCTCTGTATTTAATTTATTCTATAACACATTTCCAATAAAATACTGAGCTGCTTCTGGGACAGTCCTAGGGGAAGGGATTAACTCGGTGTGTCCGAGACTATTCATTTCATTTTATCAGTAGTTTGGGTAGCAAAAGTTACATGTTTTAAAACAGAGGCTTTTCTTGTGTATGAAATTCTAACCTTATTTTTTCTTGTTTTCTTTGGCTAGTGAGATGAGTGGTATAATATTTACGAGATTCTCCAGATGTAATGTTATAGTACCTTAAGATATGCACCTAATGGGCCGGTGATATCGCTCAGTGGCACGGGTGCCTGTTGGCGCACGAGGTCCTGAGGTCGACCCCCCGGTACCCACAAAAAAAAAAAAAAAAGATATGCACCTAATTTATGTCATGTATTGCAGCTACAACAGAAAATGTGACTCTAAGATATAGGAAAATAAAATAATAGAGGTTGCAAAACTGAGCCAACCTCAGTGGCTTAAGCGCCTGCCTGGCTACCTGGCTAGCGCGAGGGCCCGAGTTCGACTCCCGGAACCCACATGCGAAAAAGGGGCCGGTGATATCGCTCAGTGACACAGGCGCCTGCTGGTGCGCAAGGTCCTGAGGTCGACCCCCCGGTACCCACACAAAAAAAAAAAAAAAAAAAAAAACTGAGCCAACATACTTAACCATACTGGAGATGCAGCATATTTACTGAGACTGAACAGTAGCAAGAAAAAACTATAGTGCGAAATAAAAAATTATATGATCTACTTTACTTGAAGTTGATAATGTTAATGAAATAGATGAAATTAACTTGATTATTTGGAAATAAGCCACATCTCTTTTGTTAGTGAGCTTAGGGAGAACCCAATATTGCTGTGGGAAGAAACATTTTATATTTGTGGTGCTTAATAAGTGGGGTTATATAGATTTACAAGTTAGAAATGCTCGTGAAATTTTCATGCGTAAAAGTTGTAGAAGAAGCGAACATCTATGCCTTAGATATAGAAGTCAAGGGTTCTATCATGAGCATCTAAAATCCTTCAATTTTACCATATTAATGTGAATCCCAGTTTTAGTAGCCGTTAGAAGATTCCACTTTATTTTATTTTATTTTATTTTATTTTATTTTTTTTTTTTTTGTGGGTACCGGGGGGTCGACCTCAGGACCTCGCGCACCAGGAGGTGCCCGTGCCGCTGAGCGATATCACCGGCCCCTTTTTCGTATGTGGGTTCCGGGAGTCGAACTCGGGCCCTTGCGCTTGCCGGGCAGGCACTTAAGCCGCTGAGCCATCTCACCGGCCCCACTTTATTTTAAATACTGCTCCTGATTATTGAATTGGAATAAACAATTCTAAGCATTTCTCTTGTAAAAGGGAATTTTTTAGGAAATTTACTAAACTAACATAATATACTTTCGTGCTCTTTTTTTGTTTTGTTTTGTTTCCTAAGACATAATAAAGCCCAGTGTTAACATTGCTCTCCCAAAGTTGACATGTCAGGCACAAGCACAGTCAAATATTTAAAACACAATAGAAATATGAGTCCACCATAAATGTGCTTAATCTTGTCCATCCTAACAGCAACAGACACACATATGCACACATACACGCACACACCCTGTACAGTTTTTATATTGATTTGCATTTTAGATGAATAATTAAAATTAGGAGGTATAAAGGGAAGATACAAGTCAAAATATAAATAATCCAACCTTAATTTTCACTGGATCTTCGGTTTTGAGACCCGGTGACGCTTCTGGAATTTTATTGAGGAGGTTCAGGAGTATTGGCGTTATAATCTCCTTAAAGGTCTTACAGAATTCGGCAGTGAATCCATTAGGTCCTGGGCTTTTTTAGTTGTTTGATTTTTTATTACTGCATCAATTTCATTCATTGTTATTGGATTGTTTAGAATTTTTATCTCTTCTTGGTCTAGTTTTGGTAATTCATATGAGTCAAAGAATGTATATTTCTTCAAGACTTTCCTATTTGTTAGAGTACAATTTTTCATAATAGTTACTATTTTCAGAATTTTGATGGTGTCCACTGTGATTTCACCTTTTTCATTTTTAGTTGCATTGATTTGGGTCTTTTATCTCTTTCTTTTGGTAAGTTTGGCTAAGTGTTTATCAGTTTAGTTTATTTTTTTATAGAACCAGCTCTTCAATTTGTTGAATCTGTATTTTTCTAGCCTCAATTTCATTAATTTCTGCCCTGATCTTTATAATTTTCCTCTTTAAATTAGGTTGGGGTTTGGATTGTTGTTTTTTGAGTTCCTTGAGTTTTATCATAGGGTATTTATTCTAGCTAACTTTGTTTTTGTATTGTGAGCACTGATTGCATTGTACTTTCAAATAAATTACAAGACTTGGAAATATTTGTCTTCTAGCATGAGATGAAGAAACAGAGCATTGGATGAGACCAGAGTTGTGTCCTAGCATCATTTTTCTTTTTCACAAATGACACTATTTCTTTCATACTCCCATTCTCTACTACCCTTGCAATTATCCATTCATAATTTTTTTTTCTTCCCTGGCAATTTTGGTCAGGATAATGCACCTAATGCAATATAGTCTTTGCTTGCATCTGATTAATTATTGTGTGGAGGAGTAGCTTGCATTTCTTTCAGTCCTAGTAGACAAAGCAAAAGTTAAGCTTGTTACTTAATAAGCTTACTGGGGATATTGACTAAGAAAGGGAAGCCTCAGAGAATCATACTCTGTAGGATGGTAATGCCTCACTTACATCATGATGTCTTAAAATAGTCCCCCTAGAATGTAGAGAGGGGCATTTTTTTCATTACCTTTATATGAAAAAGATACTATGAAAAAAGGATGTGGATACTTCATGCTAATAACAGACTCCTCTAACAGGTAAGTGACAGATTACTTCCATTTTTTCAGACAGAAAGGCATCACTACAAAATTATCCAGCATAATTTTCTAATTTAATTCCACAGGTCTCATGAATATACTATTCTCACTCTGAAAAGAACAGAAAAAAAGAAAGAACAAAGCAAATTTTGTTTTTTGAGGTTACTATTAATATAGAAAATAACTGAACATGAACAACTGGTAGAGAGAAAAATAATCTTTTTATCTCAAATTGCAATTTATAAGCACTAGGCTTTTGAATGCCATTATTCCAATGCTATGTGGGAAACAAGGGTTCATTAATTCTTTAAGAATTATTGCAATCTATTTAGATTGCAGAGTGTAGAAAATCTAATGAATGCTTTTGAATTAAGTAATTGAGCAGCGGAAGTGCTCATTAGGTGCTGTGGGTTCTATGCCTGTTTAGAAACTGAGAAAGGTTAATGTGGATTGTGACTGGGATAAAGCTTCATTTGAATAGAAGTCTTTTCATCTCCTACTGATAATTTTGAATAGAATATTGTGTATTACAGAACATAATTTAATACAATTTGTTTGTTTCCTAAATTGTATCACCAGAGAATAATTTGTAGTTGACGCACTTCTGAGACTTATTTTGAAAAGTTTTGTTATTGTTGTTCAGAGCAAACATGAGCCATTTTATAGTATAGACACTGTATAGTGAAAGTGATAGGTAACATGGCATACATGTATAAAGGGAATTCATGAATATATGTTGGATAATTTCCCTTTTCTTCAGTATTTGTCCCTGCCAAAGGTCTCTCATGTGTCATCTTATCTACTTTGTTCCTCCATAGTGCTCCTGTTCTTTTACAAATTTTAGACAGAGGGACAACACACTATTAATTCTATGACATTTGAAATAACCAGATATGCAAAGCACAGACAATAGTATTGAATTTTACGGTGACTTCAAATCTCATGCCAGGGAAATTTTTAGGGCATCTCCTGACCAAGTGGCAGGAATCATGGTATTCAGTTACATAACGAGGGGGGCTTGAGGAATGCTTATTATATCCCTCGTTAATACTGGCAGTGAGGGGATAAAGCAACATGAGACAGCACTCTTCTCAGAGAGAATGGCTGTTTCGTGCACAGACATAAAGGGAGGCCAGGGATTCTCCGAAGACAGAGTCGGAGTCGGAAGGGCTGGCTGGCGCAGGAGCAGGTCCTCAAGCAGGAGCAAGCTTCTCACTGTGGCCTCTGCAATGTGACAAGGGATGAGCTCAGCTGGCACTGCTCTACCTGCACCCATCCTCCATTCTCTGCTTTCAGCACTTCAATCAACTTTTTGACAAATTTTGCCATTCTAAAGTTGCCTAACACTGTCTAAGATGCTGAGGTGAGTACATCAGTCTTCAGACGATGCGCCGTATTTGTAGTGCTGTTTTCATCTGGAGACCCTGGCAGCCCATTTCAGTGTCACATTTCTCTGATGACTTAAAGGTGGTTTTAATGCGCCTCCGGAAAGGAGAGTCCACATAGGGTCGTGGATATGCACCTGCATAAAAATGTGAATCAATATCAGGAGGATGTGTAAACTTTTTCTTTTATCAGGAAAGGGAAAGGATTTGTGAGAAACATAAAAAATATTTAAAAAATTGGTCTAAATATAGATAGAAAACATAGCAGTGTCGTGATATTCAGAGTACAAGATCTACTTCCGCTTGTGGAGGTAACTTACTACAGTGTTTTAAACTGATCTCAGGTTTTTGTTTTGCTTCGCTTTCTTTCGTTTCTGGTTTTATAGATTGGCAACCTTTTTGTTTCTCTATCATATCGGAGAGATAGAACACACTAGTGAATTGATGATGTCACTATGATGATGAGAATAGTATTACAACGATGAGATACATGTGAATACATTTCAGAACTGGTAGAATATGTTTAATTTAAAAGCACTTACTGGACATGTATATTGAACAAGGCATTGGGTTAGAATTTTGAGAATGATATCCTAGTAACAGGTATTTCTCCAAAACACTTATTCCAAGGAAGTAAATTTAAGGAAATACATTCTTATATAATGAGCACTGATATGTAATAGTACTTGGAAACCTAAATGAAAAGGCTTTGAGAGCCAAAGTAAGGATTCTTTTATAAACAGACAAACATCAAAAGCCATGTAAGCTTTTACCTTCTCAAAAGTTAGGTCTTCATGTTACAGGATGATTGCAGTAGCTGGAAGTGGAAAGCCATTGCTGGAAGGAGGGAGAAAGCAAGATGGGCTTGGATACTCTACGCCTATGTATTTTTAATCTTTAGATTATACATTATTTCCTTATAGAGATCCCAACATATAGATATATTTATCCTCAATATGCTTTTATTTTATCTTGAAACTACCATATTTATTACATAATTCAATAAGTATTTGGCGTGCAAACTAGGTTCTCTCTTTTCTAGATTATTAAAAAAAAGATTCAAAGACTGTGTTCTTTTTTTCTCTTTATATAGATATACCTACAGTATTGTAGATTATAAAATACATTGTTTTAAATAGTAAGACAAACACTTAAAGTGTATTTGGGGGCACAGAGAAATGTTTACAATGATTTTATAATACATGATTACCAAAACATGGCTTATTTACAGATAAAAGTGTTGAATTGTCTTTATGGCTGCAAATGTTTGAAACTTAATGATACGTACTGTGAACCTATCGATTGCATATTTGAAAAGGACCTAGACTGATTCATACATTAGTGAGATCTGTTTATTATTCATAATTTAACAATAAATGTATGTCAAAAAGACATAAGCTTGTCCTAGACAAGCTAATGGATTGCTAATAAATCCTATCTATCTATCTATCTATCTATCTATCTATCTATCTATCTATCTATATCATCTATCTACCAAAAACTACACAGTGACAGAGGTGGCCAAAATCACTAAGATAGCAGTGAGGGACTTTGATTTCACTTTACTTCCAATGTTTACTTACTTTTAAAGTGGTAATACTTTATGATTGTTTAGTCTTTTAAGGAAAAATGTGATTATTGTAATGGTTGAGATGTCAAAACCAGGTCCTTTGTAGTTAAGGATCTTTGCTCACAATCACCCCAAACAAATAGATTTTTTTATCCATTGGACTGCAAAATACATAACTTCACCTGACACTTTCACAAAAGTAGTTTTGATTTGGAGAAATAGTTTAATCAAGTTTATTGAGATTAAAATTTACTGAAGGAGATAAAAATATGTATAAGAATTCTACATCAATTTAGTATAAAACACAATGTGTTTTGGTCAATTTACAACTTGGAAAACAATTTATTGGTATTATGAATGGAAGGTTGGTAGAAGAAAGAGGGTAATTGAGTTTTTGGTACTAAATTTAACACCTAACATTTAAGTTTATAATTTTCTTGCATAAAGTGTTCTTCAAACATCAACTTGACTAGAAAGTTCTATGAAATGGTTTTCTTCTGAGAAACTCATGATAATATTTCTTTCCAAAGTTGAAAAATCTTTGTTCCAATAAGTGAAATTTCAAAGATGAATGGCCATTAACCTTGAGAGGAATGAAAAGAAATTTAAGTCAGTTACTGAGTACCATGCTTCTTTCAAACTACACATTCCTCTCACTTCTGCATCTCTGGTGTGTCCCAAGGTGTGTGCTTTTGGCAACTACCATAATGATCTGCTTCTAGCCCGTGTGGCTGGTGCCAACAACCACACATAACCGCTGAAGAAACAAAGTGACTAAGAGCAGATCACTGTTAAATAGCATGACTCCCCCTGTAACTTAGAAATGCATCTTCAGGATCTGAGTGCTCTAAGGGTTGCTTTACAGAAAACCCAGAAAGAAAAGTAGAGACGAGGATATTTGAAATATGACAAATTATCAAACAATATTCATTTTGGTTCCTTATTATGTATCAAGTACTCAGATCATGAATATGCTCGAAGGTTGCATAAGATTAAATAATAATCAAATGTTTCCTATTCCTCTTTTCACACTGGCATATTTGAGGAAAGATATGCAGAAAGTGGAGCACATTGTATAATTATAAATAATACTTATATATAACATTTTAATAAATATGTGATTTATAACATGTATAAATATTTTATGCAGTTGTGGGTGATATGGAACTTTGGATTTATATTCATGGAACTTCAAGGGTAATCAAATATATTCTAAATGTCAAGTGATATAGAATTAAAACAAGGGCCCCAGTATGTTTTTATATTTTAAAAATTAAATAAGATTAAATCATATCCCTTAATTTTACTTTGATTCAAAGGGAAAATTAATCACAATCCTATAATACTGACAACGGTTGTATCTGAAGACTTTCATAGAAAAGAATTACACACTACACAATATTTTTTTCATAATGCACAATTGAGTAGTCATTAACAATTAATGATTGATGGTGACATGAGAAATTATAGATTTACCCAGTGAGTAACATTACTGCTTTTTTAAATAGTGCATAATCTCACAGCGTACCGTAAATTAATTTGCTTACAATATTCCATAAATTCTCATAACACAATTGAATGAAATCCATTATCTTTTGCAGATCAACCTTTCCCAAGTCTTCCCTTCTCCTTGTTCATGACACCATGCTTCTGAACAATAACGTGACTGAGTTCATTCTGCTTGGGTTGACACAAGATTCTATAAGGAAGAAAATAGTTTTCATCATTTTTTTGGTATTCTATCTGGGGACGTTGTGGGGTAACTTGCTGATTATTGTTACCATTAAGACCAGTCGGGCACTTGGGAGTCCCATGTACTTCTTCCTCTTCTATTTATCTTTGTCTGACACCTGCTTCTCTACTTCCATAGCCCCTAGAATGATCATAGACTCCCTTGAGAAGCAAGCCACTATTACTTTCAGCGAGTGCCTAATCCAAGTCTTTTCCTTGCATTTCTTTGGCTCCCTGGAGGTTTTCATCCTGATCCTCATGGCTGTAGACCGCTACGTAGCCATCTGCAAGCCCCTGCACTACGCGACCATCATGAACCACAGGGTCTGTGGAGTGTTGGTGGCCGTAGCTTGGGTGGGATCCTGTGCGCATTCTTTAGTCCAGATTTTCCTGGCCTTGAGTTTGCCTTACTGCGGCCCCAATGTGATTGATCACTATTTCTGTGACTTGGAGCCCCTGTTGGAACTCGCCTGTGCAGACACCTATCTGGTCAACCTGCTCCTGGTGTCCAACAGTGGGCCATTTGTTTAGTGAGCTTTGTGCTGCTGATGTTCTCCTATGTGGTCATCCTGCATTCTCTCAGGAGCCACAGTGCCGAAGGGAGGAGAAAAGCCCTCTCCACCTGCATCTCCCACATCACTGTGGTCGTCCTGTTCTTTGTACCTTGTGTATTTATCTACACACGGCCTGCCACCACCTTCCCCATGGATAAGATGATAGCTGTGTTTTATACGATCGGGACACCTTTGCTCAACCCTCTGATTTACACACTGCGGAATGCAGAAGTGAAAAACGCCATGAGCAGGTTGTGGAGCAAGAAACTGATCTCAGATGATATGAGATGAATGGAAGTTGAGAACTTTTCTTCATAGGTTTTTGATTGATCTAGCAGAAGTCAAGAGACAATACCATTTTCTTATAATGGATTTAATGTAATTCCACCTGGGGTTATGATCATTAGGGTCTATAGGAAAATAGACAATGTGAACACCTAAACTTTTTCATTTTTACTGATTTTATGCATAAGCAGAGCTGTCATGAGGTAAAAACTGACATTGTTTTAAATATTGTTCACTATTTGTGTCCATCTCTCTCATGTACCTGTGGTCAATGGTGATTTTTTTTATTTTTTTCCCTGCATTTTTTATGTTGATGCCTGGCGTTCTCTGCTCTGCTCTGGACATCCTTCTGCGAGCTCATGCACCCTGACACACACGCTGCTGTTTCACTTTCTGCCAAATAGTTTTCTTTAAGAGACACTTTGTTCCCTTCTATCTGATCATGTAGATTCACTCATGTAGCTTCAATTGATGTTAATGAATTTTAAAATAGTAACATTAAAACAAAGAATGAAATCAGTCAGAAGACTTTTAGACTGTAATACATCTTTGTAAAAACATATATGAAATATTTATTTTCTTTCTCGCTAAGTCAATATGGTAGACAGTGATAACAACAAAAATAAATAAATAAAGTCAATGGTTGCTGGGGGTTCAGAAGGAGGAGAGAAAGGATTAGTAATAGGTAGAGTAAAAGGTGTTTCAGGGCAGTGAAATTAATCTGTATGATGCTGTAATGATAGATACATAACATAATGCCTTTGTCAAAACTCATAAGACTGTATTAAACGAAGTGAAAATCCTAAAGTAGTCTGTGAATTTCAGTAAAATATATTGACCCTGACTTCTCAGTTACAGCAAATATACCAAATGTAATGCACTGACGCAAAGTATTCCAATAGGGGAACCTATGAGGGGCATTGTTTAGGTGTGAAGTTACTCTCTGTTCTTTCTGTGCAATTTTTGAGTAAACATAAAATAGCTCCAATAATGAAGTTTATTTTAAAAAGTTATGCTCATGGAAGACAGCCTAGACTTTTATTGTCATTTAAAAGAATGATTTATTTGAATTTTTAAATAAATTTCTGGTATACATAAATCTTTTATTAAGTCATATATTGATACATTGACATCCCCAACAGTTTGCCTTATTTTGTTATATAATAAACACACAATGTTATATTTACTTTGTGGCATTTTTTAAAATGGAAGCATTAAGTTATCACAAGCATTAGTTTGAATGTTGGCACATATCTTGAAAAATCTGCATTAAAAGAATTTATCTACATTTCACAGGATAGTCTTAGTATGTTTAAATTTACATATCTAAAATTGTTTTTATGTTCTTGAGTTTTAAATTTTTCTTTCAACCTTATGGATAATGCATTGTGAATAAATACAGAAGAATGTATAATTTTGTAACGTGTTGTAGTCTCCAGTACTAAAATAGGTTTTGGCAATCCTAATATGTGCGCAGCAAGCAATAAGCTGGAAGATATGAAAACACTAATAGAACTGAGAAAAAGACACATAAAGAACTTTCTCCTTATAATTCATAGAATATGGCCCCAAATCAGCAAAGGTATAGCATTCAGCACCAACTACCAACTGTCATCTTCTGAACACTCCGTTTAACAATAACAGAATACATATTATTTTCACTTACTAAAAAAAAAAAGAAAAAATACATATATCTCAAGATAGACTATATGGCACACACTAAAATTTGTTGATGGATTTAAAAATGTTAAAATCATGCAAAACGTGCTCTTTAAAAGCAAGATAAATAAATTAAAATTAAGTAACTAAACAATAACAGGAAAATTCCCACACACTTGAATTAAAGATATACCTAACTCATCATTAGATGAAAGAGAAGAAAGAAGATGAAAGAGAAGAAATAAAATGAAACCAGCCTATCAGAACTTATCTTTCTGGGAATGATAGTATTTGGGAATAAAAAGAAGAAAATATACAGTGCAGAAAATATATTTTATTGAATATTTGAAATATATCTGTGCTTGAATATAAATATCAATGTTCCCTATGAAGGAAAATAAAAATAAGCCATTCATAGGGACAGCTAAAAGATGATTGAGAAGAGAACAAATGGCATTAAATGCATATATTAAAAAACAGAGTCAGAAATACTCACTTGTTAGATAGTATTACCAGCAGGACTGGATAATTCAGCAAAAAGGTTCAGTTAATTTGAAGATTAATCAATAGGATATATGCAGAGTTAAAATACTTTTGTAAATAACAGATAAAATACCTTTAAAGAATGAACTGAAACTCATTAAGTGACTTGTGGGTCTGTAGCAATTAATCTAAACTATGAGAAGTAGTATTTGGGAATAAAAAGAAGAAGATATACAGTGCAGAAAATATATTTTATTGAATATTTGAAATATATCTGTGCTCGAATATAAATATCAGTGTTCCCTATGAAGGAAAATAAAAACAAGACATACCTAGGGACATAATAAAAAACTTGAAAAGTGATTATAAACCAATAACCTTAAAATTAGGAAGAGACAGAAGTTCAAATCATATCGCATTATCTGTAGATGAAAAAGAATAACAATGTTTTTTTTTTTTTTTTAATTAGAAACCCTCCCCAATCAGCTTGGCTAGGGATTCTGAGAGTTTTCTATGTCTGTGAAAATTCCACTCCTCTCCCTCCTCCCATGGGAGAAATTTCAGGATTATGCCTGGTTTTCCTTTTCCACAAAACGCTGTTGGGATCCGGGAGCCACCCATCCCATACCTGTAGGAGAGAGCGCCCATATGCTGGGATGCTGGGTGCAAGCCCCAGCTTCCTCCTCCCTCCTGAATAAAACCCAGGATTCTGTGTCTTCCTCAAATTCAACAAAACTGAGCTGGATATGCAGAGCTGCACCATCAGCCAAGATTTGCACCTTTTATGGAGTGATGCGCCGTCTGATGTTTTCAGAGCCAGGTTCAGGAGGCTGTACCAGCACCTAGGAGCCCTAACCATGCAGGCAGCTGTGAACCACATCAGCAGTGCTGATCTGAGCTGGCGCTGGGGGTCCACACTGCTCTCGGGGTCCAGCTTTTGGTTTCAATGCAGAGTGCTCTCCTTTACCGAGCTACCTGTTTAGTGGTTGCTCATACTTACGGCCCGCTGCTAATTTATGACTTGTCCCTTATTTATTTTATTTAATTATTTTTGGCACAGTTCTGTACACCTTATTAATAGAGCCTCGATGTCTTTTTTTGCACAGTACACCCTGTTTACACCGTATGGTAATTTTTACTGATCGTACTGTACAGGAGGGCAGTGAGGTTTTATGTTCTGCTATGCATTACAGTACTTCACGGAAGAGCTTTGCAAATAAAAGCAAAGTCACTAAGTCGGAGTTTCCTTTGACCATTTCTTTGTTCTGAATATTGGAATGTACCTACTCTATGCGATTCCTCATTTAGCGACTGATTCATTGAACGACCTAGTGGCAGGGGCAGAGCTTGGTCGCTGAAGGAGGAATGTCACAGAGGCGGCTGCCATTGTGTCAGTACTTAGCGCTCACCTGGCCGCTAGCTGTAGCTCTGTTGTCACAGCCCACTTGGGCAGATAGTGCTGCAGGTGTGACGCACACGGCCTGTCCTGGGCTGTGAATTTTGTGGTGGGCCTCGCAGCTGTTGTTATCCAAGCCAAGCTGCTATTGTATTTCTTGGTAGCTGTAACCTATACCAAAAAGATGCTGTCAGTGTGGGCAGCTGAGGTTGTTGTCAGCTCCTGGGGACCAGGTGCATGTTGGGGGCCATGCAGACAGCCGGAATTGCGTGGTTACCGCAGGACCAGTAGAGAGCTGGAGGCTGTGCAGGATCCAGTCAATCCTCTGCAATTTGAGCAGCCCCTAGGTGGTCTGACTAGACCAGCAGCTTCAGCACTTCCTGTAAGAGGACGGAGGAGCCTTTCCCTTGGGAAGTTCTCCCAAAGGCTGGGAGTGATGGGGCCCCCTTCATCCTCTTCTTTCCCCACTGGCGAAATCACTGCTGGACAGATTCTTTCCTATCACTGAGCAGGAGCAGTCAACGTGGAGGGGAGGGTGGAGGACAAGGTGAAGTGGCTTTTCCTACTTATTCCAGTGCACTAATTCCCAATCCAAAACCATTCTGGGATGTTGGAACTTCTTTTTTTTTTTTTTTTTTTTTGTGGGTACCGGGGGGTCGACCTCAGGACCTCGCGCGCCAACAGGCACCCGTGCCGCTGAGTGATATCACCGGCCCCTTTTTCGTATGTGGGTTCCGGGAGTCGAACTCGGGCCCTCGCGCTTGCTGGGCAGGCGCTTAAGCCGCTGAGCCATCTCACCGGCCCATGGGATGTTGGAACTTCTTAATGAACACTGGAGTACTGAATTAAAGTGTTGCATTGTGTATAATGTTGTTAAATCTATGTTTTTCTGGAAGGAAGGGGCTTGGGGCTGCCAATTCTTCCTCTTTTGCTTATGTCACTTCTATTCTTTTCAAAAAATGTTTGTGTAATCCTCCATTTTATAGTTCATTGACCTCTCCAACAATTGGAATCAATTGGATTCTTAGATGATGTCAGAGAATATCACTATTTAAATTACTTTCAATAAGGAATTATTACCAAAACTATTTATGGAGTCTCATCTTGAATTTCACACTAAAAAATTCAACTCTTTATGATCATTTGTTTTTGTCTATTCCATGACTACCTGAACTTCAAAATGCCTTCGTTGAATTGCTTTGGATTTCAAACTGCTGAGCCTGAGAGAGCATTATTCAGCCAATAGAAATGTCGTTCATCATCACTTTCTAGACCTCCTCGGTTTTCAAATTAGGCTAGTGTAAGGAAAACGTGTAGAAATAGTAAAAGCAGAGTTAATAAGCAATCAGTGGTACATATTTTATGGTTGAAGTTACTAAATATCTGACCTGGGGGATATGGTTGTCTTCTGTGTGTTGTATATGTGGTATGTATTGTTCATTGTGAATTAAAGATTATAATCCATGTAAAGGGACATAGAACCTAGTATACAAAAAAGTAGGTAACTTTTAATGAAGTAAAATTATTTCAACAAACGTGTATTCCTTGTCTTTTTAGTTAGCAGAGTAAATGAAAATTCATTTGTGAAAAGTAGGTGATGTAATTTACTGTGCAATTGATATTTAATGTACTCACTAACATTCAGATCACTTGCTGTAAAGCTGCTGTGTGGTGAGGAATGTCTGGAGCCCACAAAATAGAACCTCTGATTTCAGAACACAACCCTGCCTTCCCTGCATCACACCTGCAAACCGATTACAAGATGTAGAGCTGTTTGTCTTCTAGTGCAAGATGAAGAAACGGGGCATTGGATGAGAGCAGAGTTGTATCCTGAAAACCCTCTTCCTTTTTCACAAAAGACACTCTTCTTTTCTTACACCTGCTCTCTACTGCCCTCTTAATTATCAGTTCATAATTTTCCTGGTAATTTTGGTCAGCTTAGTGCACCTAATGTAATAAAGCCCTTGTTTGTATCTGTTAACTATTTTGAGGAGCAATAGTTTGCTATTCTTACAGTGTACATAGAAAAACTAAAAGTTATGTTTATTACAGTTTGGACTATCGTTGACTAACAACCAAAGGAAATCCTTAGAGAATAATGCTCTCTAGGATGGAAATACATCATTATGTCTTATTCCCCTTAGAATATGGGGAGGGACATTTGTTTCAGTTTTATAGGAAAAGGCTGCTATCATAAAAGGATGGGGATACTTCATACTACTAAGTCAGAGTCCTCTCATAGGTAAGTGACAGATTATTTCCCTCTTTTCAGACAAAGAGCCATCATTACAGAATTATTGAGCATAATTTTCTAATTTAAATTCATAGGACTCATGCTTACACTATTCTCCCATACTGTGAAAAGGGAATGGGAAAAATGAAAGGACAATTCAGGGTGAGTTTTTTGAGATTGCTCTTAATGTAGGAAGGAGATGAATAAAAAGAAGTGTTGAGAGAAAAAAATAATCTTTCTAACTTGAATACTATATGAGGAGCACCAGGCTGGTAAAAGCCATTATTTCTATATCTGGAAAGAGGGACGCTCTAATCACTTAAGAATGATTACAATTTATTTAGATTGCAGAGTGTAGAAAAAGCCCACTAATGCTTTTGAATTAAGTAGCTGTCCAGGGTAATTCCACACTAGGTGTTTTGGGTACCAGATAATTAGAAATTATGCCTTACTAAAAACCAGAGAAAAGCTTGAGGAAGCTCATGATTTTGATAATATTTTTTTTCGGAATGGGGATGTTCTATCTCCAAGTGATAACTTTCAATAGAAAATTGTGTTTCACAGCATAGCATTACTACTTGAAGGTTGTGTAAATTGTATCCTAAGAAATTTGCAGTGGACACACTTTTGTGGTGAATTTTGAAAATTTGAATTCTTGTTCAGAATATTCACGACACTGTTTTATAATATAGACACTATATAATGAATGTGATATGCAATATGCATATGTGTAGGAAAGTGTTCATGAAAATATGTTGGATAAGTAGCTTCCCTTTCCCTCAATATTTTCTCTTGTCCAACCTTTGCCCTTGTGTTATCTTAACTACTGTTGCTTTTCACACTGCTCTGACTCCATTTATAAACTTTAGAAAGGGCAATATTTTAAAATTAATTTTATGATATTTGGAATAGGCAGATAAACAGAGCACAGGGAATGGTATCAAATTCTGTAGTGAGCTCTGGCGCTTTCCCAGGACATTTCTTGAGCAAAGGGCAGGAATCACGGAATCGAGTTACATAAAGTGAAGAGCTCAAGGACCATAGATTATTTCACTCACGGATATGGGGTGCGGAGAGATAAAACAACACGTAACAACCTGTGAACCTCCTGATCGCCATGGCCATGTGGTGCACAGACATGAAGTAGAGGGCAGAGGGTCTCCGAAGGTAGCATCTGAATCAGGGAGGGCTGGGTTGTGCTGGAGCAGCCTCGAAGCAGCAAATCTTCTCACTGTGGCCTCGGCAACGAAACAAGGAAGCGGGGAAGAGGCCGCCTGGCACTGTGCTCCACCCGCACCTATCGCCCACACTCTGCTCTCAGCAGGTGCCTCTTACCCCACCCGACACATCTCCCGTTTACTGTTTCGACAAATTTTGTCAGAAATGCTGAGTACACCCATCCTTAGACAATGCGCTATATTTTTAGAGCTGTTTTGTCTTGAGACCATGCTGACCTGTTTTAATGTCAGATTCCTTAACGAAGGTTTTAAAACTCCTCTGAAAAGGAAAATGGACATAGAATTATACATATGTAGACACATAAAAACATAAATATCAAGAAAATATGTAAAGCCATTATCATTTTTGGGGGGTTTAAACCCCTAATATCACGAATAGCAGTGTGGTGTTTTCAGAGTACAAGATCTTCTACTTCAGGTTGTGGAACTAACTTACTATGAAGTTTTAAACTAATTTTAGGTTTTTTGTTTTGTTTTACCTTGGTTTGCTTTGGGCTTTGTAAATTGGGAGCATGTTCATGTCTCTATCGCATAGAATTAGAAAGCCCTAGTGAATTAATGATGCGAATGTGTTTTAAAATGAGAATTGTATTGCAGCAAAGAGATATATGCAACTATAGTTCAGAAATAGTAGAGGATGTATAATTTAAAAGCATTTACTAGGCATCTACATTGTATACGGCTTTGGGATAGAATTTGGATAATATCCCAATGACAGGGATTCTTCCAATACACTTGTTTTAAAGAAGCGAATTTAAGGACATATTATTGTATGGTAACCACTGATATTTAATATTACTTGAAAAGCTATAAGGAAAACCAGTAGAGAGGAAGAGTGAGGGTTTTCTTCACTATAACACAATTATAAAAGCCACTTCAGGCTTTCACTTCTAGGAGTTCTGACTTGATGGAACCAAATGATTGAATAGTTGGAAGTGGAAAAAAATTACTGGAAGGAAGGAAAAAGGAATATGAATTTGGATACTATATACCTGTGTATTGTTAGTGTTTAGATTCTACAGTATTTCCATATAGTCTTCTCACCATGTACATCTATTGATTCTTAATATGCTTTCATTGTATATTGAATCTAACTGATTATAATAGAATTCAATAAATAGTTGTTTATTTGAGAAGTATATTTTCTCTGTTCTACATATGGAAAATAGATTTGAGAATTATGTTCTTGTTTTTTCTTGATTTTTTTCTCCTTCTCTAGATATATCCTGAATGTTGCAGATTACAAAATGTACTGTGTTTTGAGGGAGATGAAAACTTAAAATGTATTTGGGGGAACAGAAAAAAGATTTTCAAAGATATTAATAGTACATGATTAAAAATGTAGTTTATTTAGAACAAGAACATAACAAGATTGAAATAGGCTTTATATCTACAATTGCTTTTGGAATTTAATATCATTTGGAAGCTATTGATTACATGTTTGAAAATGATATACAATTATTCTTACATTAATTATATATATATTATTTGTAATTTATCTAAAATATATATTCAAAAAAGAAATATGCTGTTCTAGAAGTGGACAGGGTAATAGGATTGATAGGATTGATGATTCTCTCTCTCTCTCTCTCTCGTCAACATAACTACCAAAAACAGTTGTAGAGGTGGCCAATATCATGGAAGACTGCAGCAATCAACTTTCATATCACCTTATCTCCAATGACTACTTACTTTTTAAGTGCTAATATTTTATGATCCATCAGTATTTTTAGTGAATAAAGGAAACATGATTGTAATGATTAATATGTCAAGCCTCTGTTCTTTGTAGTTGGTGACCCTTGCCCAACATCACATAACATAAGATTTTATTTTTAATTTTGGGGATATATAATAAATAAGAGTAGTTTCTCAAGAGTAGTTTTGATTTGGAGGAAGGTCTATTCAAGACTATTGAGATTAAAATTTACCAAAGGAAAGAAAAATATGTGTAAGTGAATTTTATGTCAAATTAGTCTGCCAAAGAAATGTGTTTTTGTTAATTCATAACTTCAAAAACAATTTATTGGTGTCATGAATGGAATATTGGAATAATAAAATAGGCTGAGTCCTCTGTATTATATTTAAATGCTTAACAATTAAGTTTATATCTCTATTTTCTTAGAATGTTCCTTCATACAATCTTTTTTTTTTTTTTTATGGGTACCGGGGGTCGACCTCAGGACCTCACGCGCGCCAGCAGGCGCCCGTGCTTCTGAGCAATATCACCAGCCCTTTCCTCGTATGTGGGTTCTGGGAGTCGAACTTGGGCCCTCGCGCTTGCCAGACAGGTGCTTACGCCGCTGAGCCATCTCGCCGGCCCCATACAATCTTAAGTAGAAAGTTCTGACAAGTAGTTTTCTTCTTGGAAGTAATCTCATGATAATATTTCTTTTTAAATTTGAAAAAATAGCATCTGTATTATAATATGAAAAATTTCAAAGTTGAATAATCATTGACTTTGACAAGAACGAAAAAATTAAGTCAGTTGTTGACTAGCGTGCATATTTTTTCTCTTCTCTATTTTTAAAGACAGAATGGTTCTTTTAACATTTTACTTTTATTGCTGTATGTTTGCAGTACATAATGATTACATTTCTAATGAGGAGCCGGTACATGTACATCACACATCTTAACTCTTATTTTCTTCCCTTCCCTCTCCACTCCTTCCATCTCTTGGTCCCAGTCCCTATTGGAAAATATCTATGCTCCTATTTCCTATTATGTATCTTTTACTTTGCTTTTGTTTATGTTTTGGGTTTCACATATTAAAGAAACTTTGCGATATATAAGCTTATATGTTGGATTTATTTCACTTAACATTAAACACATGTCCCTCTAAATTCTGCTTCTCTGTTGTGTTCCAAGATATGGGGTTTTGGGGATTGCCATCATAAACTTGTCTCTCACTTGTTGTCTGGAGATCTAAAATGCTTAAATTAAAAACAAATTGCTAGCCTCCACTGCTCAATAGAAATGCTCAGAATTCTAATGGTTGCATTCCAGAAAATGTAGAAGGAAAATAGAGATGAAAATATTTGACAAATTACAAAATATCAAATACTATTTCATTTATGTTTCTCACAATACATCAAATACTACATATTGTAAATATGCTTGGAGGAGTCATAAGATTATTTAAAGGGTGTAATAAGAGCTGCAGGTTCCCTTTCTCAAACTGACATATAGGATGAAAAGTTGCAGGAAAGTCGAGCATATTATGTAGCTGTAAAGATACACATTTCTATAACAAGTATAATAGACATGGTTTATAACATTTGTAAATATTTTGTGAAGTTGAGTGTGGTATGGGACTTGACATTTCTATCATGGATGTGCAAAGACAATCAAATAGATCCTAATGATAAGTGATACACCACAAAAAGAAGTGCCCTAAGATTTTTCATATACAAACTAAAGGGAATAATAACAGGGAATCATATCTATTAATTTTACATTGATTAAAGGGGCAAATTAATCGGAACCATGTCACAGCTAATAACAATTGTTGTATCTGCAGCATTTCGTGGAAATCTATTACATTCATAATGCGGAGACTGATAATTCCCTATTGAGCATTCATTAAAAATTGAGTAGCAAAGTGTAGAAGTTATTTATTAAGAAACCATAGATACAATGCACACAATAAAACATTTTATCATTGCTGTAACTATTGCATAATCTCAAAGTGCACCATAAATTAATTTGCTCACAATATTCCATGATTTCTCCCAGCACAACAGAAGTGAAATCCATTAACTTTTGCTGATAAGCCTTTTCCCACTTGTACCTTCTCCACATTCATGAAGCCATGCTGCTGAACAATAATGTGACCGAGTTCATTCTGCTTGGGTTGACACAAGATCCTGTCTGGAAGAAAACAGTTTTCATCATTTTTTTGCTATTCTATCTGGGGACGTTGCTGGGTAACTTGCTGATTATTTCTACCATCAAGACCAGTCGGGCACTTGGGAGTCCCATGTACTTCTTCCTTTTCTATTTATCCTTGTCTGACACCTGCTTCTCTACTTCCATAGCCCCTAGAATGATTGTGGACTCTCTTTTTAAAAAGGCCACTATTTCTTTCAGTGAGTGCATAATCCAAGTCTTCACATTCCATTTCTTTGGCTGCCTGGAGATCTTCGTCCTGATCCTCATGGCTGTAGACCGCTACGTGGCCATCTGCAAGCCCCTGCACTACGCGACCATCATGAACCTCAGGGTCTGTGGAGTGCTGGTGGCCGTGGCCTGGGTGGGATCCTGTGTGCATTCATTAGTTCAGATTTTCCTGGCCTTGAGTTTGCCTTACTGTGGCCCCAATGTGATTGATCACTATTTCTGTGACTTGCAGCCCTTGTTGAATCTTGCCTGTGCAGATATTTACATGGTCAACCTGCTCCTGGTGTCCAACAGTGGGGCCATTTCTACTGTGAGCTTTGTGCTGCTGATGTTCTCCTATGTGGTCATCCTGCATTCTCTCAGGAACCACAGTGCCGAAGGGAGGAGAAAAGCCCTCTCCACCTGCATCTCCCACATCACTGTGGTCGTCCTGTTCTTTGTACCTTGTATATTTATCTACACACGCCCTGCCACCACCTTCCCCATGGATAAGATGATATCTGTGTTTTATACGATCGGGACACCTTTGCTCAACCCTCTGATTTACACACTGCGGAATGCAGAAGTGAAAAACGCCATGAGCAGGTTGTGGAGCAAGAAACTGATATCAGATGACATGAGATGAATGGAAGTTAACAACCTTTCTCATAGTTTTTGGATCCACCTGGAAGAAGTCAATACTGAAAATCATGTTCTTTTATTAAATATGATACAGTGCTCCCTAGAGTTATGAGTTGTAGTTGTTTTTAGAACAAGGACATTGCAAACACTTATACTGTTTCATTTGTATTTATTTGATGCGTAAGAAGAGCTAACACATAGTAAAAAGGGATCTGTAAGTGCTATTGACTTAAATGTTGTTCACTCTTTGTCTGTGGCTTTCTTGTGTGTCTATAGTTAAGCATGAATTTTTATCTGTATTTTACCTGCATGTTTCATGTTGATGCCTGGTGGTCTTTTCATCTGCACACCCTTCTATGAGCTCATGAATATGGACTACATACATAGACTACATTTTTTTCTCTGCCTAAATAGTTTTCTTTTATACAGGTTGGTCCCTCATATCTAATCATCAACTGCAACTTAGCAGTTCTTTGTGGCTCAGTATATTGTATCAGACTCAAATACTTATAATAGCTTTGTGGTATCATGCAACACTGTGTAAAATATCTAATATTTTGTTATGTGTAGTTTGAATTCTTACCAGATATTTAATTGGATCTTTCTAGAACAATGACAGAACTCAAGAGAAAAAAAACATTTTTCTGAAGGAATTCTCTGATCTTAGGGATACTTTGTTGATTGTTTTGGTAATAATGGCATTCTTTTTCTTAAATATTCTTTATTCTCCTTATTTCATCCTTTCTTATTTGAGAAATGTCATCAAGGTTTCCTTTGAATTATACCAATTTTATTGTGTGGCATTATCAGGACTGTAACGTAGATGGTTCATATGTAGAATTATATACAATTACATTTATTTATATATGTAAGCTGAGTAGGAGAAGCTAAGTATGAGAGCAATTAATGTTAGTGAATTTTAATATATTAATAGATTTAAACAAAGAAGGCCCCAGGACTGCCAGAAAAAAAAAAAACTCAGAGGAAGATTTTTAGCTTAAATTTAGAAAGAATAAATGATAGTTAAAGAAAATGAAAATATGAAAACTCATTCAGTACCCCCAAAGGAGGAATGAGAAGTGAATTGACAGCATTCAATGCATACATTATATAGAAAAAATCTGATATAAGAAAGTGTTTGATGATATAATCAATAGGACTAGGTAGTTCAGAAGAAAAGTTCAGTTAATTTGAAGATTAATCAATAGAACATACACAGATATAAAATGTCTTTCAGAGATTAAAATATTTTTAGAAAACAAACTGAGACCTATTAAATGATATATAGGTCTATATCACATGATCTAAATTAGAGTTTTGGGGAAGAAAGAGGAGAAAGTACATAGTAGACAAAATATATTTTAAGGGATATTAGAAATATTTTCATATTAAATTATAAACATTGGTGGCTCCCATGAAGGCAAATAAAAAGTAAGCCACATACAGTCACATATTTAAAAACCGGAAAGCTAAATAGAATGAAATAATCTCAAAATTAAGAAGAGACACAGGTTGGTAGTATGCACAAAGGACCAGGGATAGAAATGATAGGTTTCTGTCAGAAGCCCTGGAGGTTATTATCAAAACCAAACCATGTTTAATGAAAGAAAAGAGAAATAATGTCCATACAGAAACCAGTATTAAGTGCATATAACCTACCAAAATAAATAATAGTCATTACAAATAATCAAAACAGAGATGCATGATGAAGGAATTACATCATACTGAAAGATCCCAGATGAAAATTCAGAACTCCAGGAAGAAATGTAGAGCATTTTAATATATGACTTTATGTGTTTCCTGCCTAAATTTCTTATACATATTTGAGTAACTGAAGCCAAAATCAATGAATGCCTTTTAAGTTTCGAAGCACATGTAGCAGAAAAATATATAGTGATAAAAGCACAATGAACAGGAACAGCACAAAGGCACTGTTACATTTTAAGGTGTTTATTTCATACATAAAAGTTGTTTTAGTGTAGTTCAATGAAAAAATGCAATAATTATTCCTACAAAACATCTAATGTATAGTGCATTTAACTTATTACGTAGTAATTAATCACAATAACATTTTATGAACCCTAAGTCTACTACAAAAGAACAATAAAGGCAGGTAAAGTTTTAAAGCCAAATATTTTCTGCTTTCCAATTCAACATGCAACACACTGGAAGTCACCACTCTATCCTAACAATGATAAAGATATGAATAATCTTGTAAGTCAATAATTCTTCCTGGATTCATAACAGAAATAAGACCACAGGCCAAAATGTAACCACAAAACAGGAGAGCGAGAAGAATACAGAGAATCACAGGTTACCAGAGCAGAATCTCTGGAGCGGAAAGTTTCATGGTGACCAGAGCCGGTATAGAAAAGCCTACACTGTAATTGGAAGATTAGAGGAAGCTTGATGTGGACGAGTCTGAGATTGACTTCCTGGGTCTCTGGTCATTAGAAGGCCCCAGCATTTTTGTGAGTTTACCTTGTGGAGATCTACAAGGTTCTCAAGTAAATATTTGTGAAAATTTCTCTGCTTCTGGCAAAGAGTGTGTAAGGAAGCACTTTGAAATACAGCAGAGACTGTGTTCTTAGCAAGATGTGTCCATGGGAAAAACCAGTTAACCTGTGGAACCTGGTGGGTGTGACGAAAGCTGCTGCCCCACAGGGATGAAAATATTCACCTCCAGCCACCTCCCACTGTCCCATGATGGGGAGCGGACTATGAAGCACTGAGAATCACAGACCATGGCAACGGGATTCCTATAACACTGAGGTCTATTTATAAGCATTCATTTATCTCAGCATATGTCTGTCTAATGAGAAAAAACTTATAAAGTAAAATGTACAGCTTAAAAGACAAGACATTAGGAATGGACCTTAGCAGGGATATTGGACTTATCAGACCTGGAACTGAAACTAACATGATGAATACACCAAGGAATTTTTATAATTCAAGCTCTTATATTAAAAAAAAATCATAGATGAAGTTGCTAAAGCAAAGACCTTTATTCCTCAGAGTTCTCCAGGATGGGAGCTCCATAATGAAGGTTGGTAAATGTTTGCAGTGCATAACACATACACTCACTTTGGGAACTGGAACACATGCATATCGTATCTTGTTCATTTTTATTTCTCCTCGTTTACTAGAGCTCCTTCCCATCTCCAAAACATCTACCTCCCTATTTTCTAGGGTCTCTTCTTATTAGGACACTAATTCAACACACAAGGAATTCAACTCTGTTTACAAATTACCTCCTTAAATTTCTTCCTCTGAATGACATCAAATTGGTGTCAAGATTTCAAATATGAATTATGGATGCCTGGCACTTGGCCCCTAGCAAGCTTCTAACATTAAAGTATACAGTATATAAGAAGAGATGTGAAATGTAAGCAGAAAGCTGGAAATTCCAAGAAGAATTACAAAGAAATTCTAGATATGAAAACGCTGTAACAAAAATAAAGAGTGTCTTCAATGGATGTAATAGCAGAGCAGACTTAGCTGAATGTAGATTTCTGAGTGTGGAAACGCCAAAACTAAAAGGCAAGAAGTAAAACAATAGCAAAAAAGGTAATAATTTACACAATGAAGCTATAGAAACAAAAAAACATGATATGACAGAAAAGCTGAAATGTAGGCAAAGACAGTAGAACAGAAGAAATAGAAATAATTCCACCCACTTACAGCCATGTGACCATTGACCAATGGGCCAAAAACATAGGCTGGAGAAAAGACAGCCTCTTTCAACAAATGGTGATGGGAAAGCTGGATATTCACATGCCGAAGAATGAAAATAGATCCATATTTCTCATCCAGTACTAAAATAAAACAAAATAAATCAAAGGCTAAGATACATGGACAGTGTGAAACTGCTATGACTCTTGAAGTCATAGGCACAGGGAAAGACTTCCTGAATAGGACTCCAAAGCACAAGAATTAATACTAAACATCAACAAATGGGACTTCATCCTCACAGTAAAGTAAACATTAACAGAGTCAAAACTCAGCCACAGAATGGGAGAAAATCTTCACCAGCTACTCTTCAGACAGGAATTAATATAAAAATTATATAAAGAAATTAAAAAGTGAATGTTGCCAAATCAGCAACCCCCAATAAAATTGGCCAAATGAACTCAACAGACACTTCTGAAATGAAGATTACAAATGAAACCAAATATCTGAGAATATGTTCAAAATATTTAGCTCTCAGGGAAATGCAAATCAAAACAACAGTGAGATTCATTCTCAACGCAGTCAGAATGGTCACAATCAAGAAAACAAGAGAATGAATGCTGTCCAGGATGCAAGGAAAATAGGAACCCTCCTATATTGTTACTGAGAATGCAAGGTAGTACAACCACTGCAGAAATGCATATAGGGTTTCCTCCAAAAATGAAATATAGAACTGCTATTTGATCCAGCTACACCACCTTTTGGTATAATCTGAAAATAATATCCATGCATATCAATAATTATAGCATCAATATTCACAAAGTTGTGCAAACAGTCTACTTGCCTGTCAGTAAATGAAGGGATAAAGAAAATGTGATAAATATACACGACGGAATGATATTCAGCCATAATGAAGACTCCATACTATATGTGCTTTACAACTTATGAGGTACAGTGGCAAACAAGATATTGTAGAGCTTTTACTACAGAAGAGAAACAAATTAAGGGCATAAGCATACACCACATTCTTTAATTATATATATCAGAATAGCTTTGGAAAGAAGAGGAGTGAGGAGGAGATTTCAGAAGGCCGTGGATCCTAAGGATACCACATTATTATAGTCAAGTGAAGCTCCTCAGAGCGAAGGTCACTTATCTGACATGGTTTTTCTTCTCTAGAGTTTTTCATAGCATTTGTCATCGCTGAGTTTCTCAGAGTATAGATTAGGGTTTCAGCATGGGGGTTATGACTGTGTAAAACACACTCAGTGATTTGTCCATGGGGAAAGTCTTAGCTGGTCTTGCATACATGAAAATACAGGGAACAAATAAGAAGACAACCACAGCGATGTGAGAGCCATAGGTCCGGAGAGCTTTCCACCTCCCTCCCTGACTAAGGTTCTTCAGAGAGTGCAGGACGACACCATACAGGATAAGCAAGAGCACAAACAGGATGGAGCAGGTCAGTCCTCCACTGGCCAACACTGAGGCCAGTGACATAGGTGTCGATGCAGATGAGTTTCAGAAAGGGGTACATGTCACATATAAAATGATCAGTGATATTGGGGCCACAGAATGGGAGCCCACAAACAGTGCTGAATTGAATTACTGAGTGTATAAAACCTCCAACCCAGGACACTACCAGCAACACGACACACACCCATTGCCTCATGATAACCAAATAATGCAAGGGCTTACAGATGGCCACACAGTGGTCATAGGCCATCACCAGCAGGAGGAAGACCTCCGATCCACCAAAGAGGTGTTCCGTGAAGAGCTGAATCATACAGAACTTGAAGGCTGTGATAGCTTTCCCAAAGAATAAGTCTGAAATCAACTTGGGGGAAATGACTGATGAATAAACGACATCCATAAATGATAAGTTAGCAAGAACGAAGTACATTGGCAAGTCCAGGGTCTTACTGATAGTTACAGTCACGGCAATGAGCAGATTTCCCGCCATGGTCAAAACGTAGAAGAGCAAGAACATAACAAAAAGTACCTTCCGCTCCGTTGGATTCTGTGTGAGGCCCAAGAAGACGAAGTGAGTCACATTGTTTCTTGGTTCCATCTCTTCTTTTATTGGTGCTGATTTCAGGTATTAAAAGTAGTCCAGGGCCAGTGAGATAGCTCAGTGGCATAAGCTCCTGCCTGGCAAGCGCGAGGTCCTGAGTTCAACTCCCGGAACCCACATAAAAAAAAAATGTAGTCTACCTACAAATCAACGAAAAAGACTTAATTGTAACTTGTATTTATTTATCCATGAAACATCTTGCATCACTTCTACGTGCATCATATTACCTGCTGTTGGGATCTGGGTTACCAGTTGAATAAGACAGAGTTCTCTGCCTTGAGTGACTTGATCCATAATGATGGGGTGAGGCAATTAAATGCCAATTTAATAAGGTCATTATAAACATATTTATGTGTGTCGTGCTATGGATTCATACTGCTGGAATTTCTAAATCAACTGGGATTTGAAGAGGCTACAATCAGTGCTGCAGTTGTGATGCACACAGGACGCAGTGTTCTATGATTTTCTGCCAAGCCACACAGCTCTTGTTTGCCACACCAGCTACTACGAAGGCGCAGACAGCTGTAATCCATTCCAAAACGCTGCAGTCAATGTGGGCAGCTGGAGTTTTGTCAGCTCCCGGGAACCAGCTGCTTTGTGGGGCCCGTGCAGACTGTTGAGTTGTGTGCCTCCTGCGGGGTGAGTAGGCAGTTGCCTGTGCAGGATGCTGAGAGCCAGCCAGTCCTCCTCTTCAAGTTTAGCCGCCTGTAAGTGCTCCCACTGAACTTGAACTTGCAGCGCCTCCTGCAGGGGAGAGAGGAGCCATTCTCTTGGGAAGTTCTCCCAAAGGCTGGGAGTGGTGGGTGCACCCTTCATCCTCCCCTTTCCCCACTACATGAGTGCTTGAGAAGTTCTTTGTGCTGCTGAGCAGTGCCAACAAGGGGCAGGTGGTCAAGGACAAGATAAAATGGCTTTCCCGTTCATTTCAGTGCACCAATTGCCAACCGAAAACTGTTCTGGGAAGTTGAAACTTCTTAATGTACACTGCAGTACTCAGTAAAAGTGTTTCATGATGTGTATGGTTGTTAAATTCGTGTTTCTGTGGATGGAAGGGGCTAGGACCTCCAGTTCTTCCTTCTTGTTAATGTCACTTCTATTCTTTTTTCTAATAGTGGTATAATCCTACATTTTGTAGTTTGTTTCTTTTCTCAATTATTTCTTAGGGCTGGTGATATGGTTCAGCAGCATAAGCACCTGCCTGGCAAGCACAAGGTCCTGAGTTCAACTCCTGGTACCCTCATATAAAAAAAAATTATTTCTTAGATGAACTCACTGGATGCCATAAATTCAATTTCTTTTTACAAATAATTATTGTCCAAAATATTTCTGCAGTCTTGTCTTGAAATTCACACCATAAAACATTCAGTTCTCCAGTGAACATTTTCATTTGTGTATTTGATGACTACCTGACTTTCTATTTCACAGACTTGCTATGAATTTCAGGCTTGTCAGCCTGAGGGACCATCGCTCAGTGAATAGAAATGTCTTTCGTCATCACTTTCTAGTACTCGTTGGTGTTCAGTTTAGGCTAGGGTAAAGAAAATGTGTGGAAATAGTGAAAAGTAGGGAATTAAACAATCATTAGTACAGCTTTTATCACTAAAATTACTAACTTTGTATCCTGAGCAAGATGGTTAACTTCTGTGAGTTGCAGATTTTGCTCATGTGCAGTATTGGTAGTACATACTTTGTGAAATAATTAAGAATTTAAAATGTAAGAACCTAGAACACAGTACATAAAAAGTAATCAAACTTTTGTGAAATAGAATTATTCCAACAAAAATGCACTCCTTGGTCTCTGTTTATCAACTTGATTTAGAAAAAACATATGGAAATTAATTTGAAGAAGTAGGTGACACCAATTACATTGCAGTGAATGTTAGGTGTGTTTACAAACCTTCAGAGCACTTACTATAAATCTGGTGCTGTGTTGTGGGGGATGGCTGGAGCCCACAACACAGAATCCCTGATTTCAGAATACAACACTCCCTTCTGGGCATTGTATTTGCAAAAAAATTATATACTTAGGGATGTTTGTCATATAGCAAAAAGTGAAGAAAGAGGGCTTTGGGTGAGAGCACGATTGTGTTCTTGTCCTCCTCTTTCTTTTTCACAAATGACACTATGGTGTTCTCTACTGCCCTCTTCATTGTCCATTCATATTTTTCCTCTTATTCCCTGGTAATTCTCTTCAGCCTAATGCACTCATACATTAAAGCTATTGTGTCTGGTTAATTATTGTGATTAGAAGGAGGACCTTACTCTTCATACAGTCTAACTAAGAAAACCAAAAGTTAAGTTTATTACGTTTGGACTATTGTTGACTAACGAAGACAGGAAAGCCTTAGGGGGTAATGTCCTCTAGGATGGTCATACCTGACATCATTTTTTCTTAAATTATTCCCCTTGGAACATAGGAGGGACTTTTTTTTTCAGTGTAACATGTAAAGTCTACTATCAAAAAGGAATGGGGATACTTGACACTAATTCATGCCCTCCTCTAACAGGTAAGTGACAGATTGTTTTTATCTTTACAGAAAGAGAAACGGCATTAGAGTGATCCAGTATAGTTTTCTAATTTAAATCCATAGTTATCAAGTCTATATTCTTCTCACATGCTTTGAAAAGGAACAGGAAAATACAAAGAACAACCAAATTGGGTTTTATTGATATTACTGTTAATATAAAAAATAGGGGAATAGAGGAAGTGTTGCAGGAAAAAGTAATCCTTGTAACTTGAACAATATTTTGTGACCACAGGTTTCTGAAAGCCTTGATTGTTATGTGGGGACAGGGAGGCATGAATTACTTATGAGTTAGTGCCATTTCTTTACAATGCAATATCTTTAGGGTTCTCTCAGTGTAAAATGTTTTTGAACAAACTCTAATTAAATGGGCAGCAGGATAAGACCTCAGTAGGAGGTGTTGGTATTAGATAATTTGCAATTATGTCTGGTCAGCCTAGAGAAGAGGTTACTGTAGATTGTGACTTTGACAAAGTTTCTGTAAAACGAGAGCTTTTCCATTTCCCAGTGATAGCTTTGAATGGAATATTGTGTGCCACAGAACAGAATCACTTCTAATTTAATTATTCCCGAATTGAATTCTAAGAATATAATTGTACTTGGCACAGTTCTGAGACCCATTTTGTAAGGCTGAAGCATTGTTGTTAAGACGTTATCATGGATTACCATGGCAGTATTTTATAGTACAGACACTATGTAATGAAGGTCAGATGTAACGTAGCATATTGTAGGAAAATAGTTCCTCAAAATATGTTGGGTGAATAGTTTTTCTTCCTCTCCGTATTTGCTGTTGCCCAAAATTCTTCTATGGGGTTATTTTTATCCGTCTTTTTTCTCCACAATTCTTGTGCTTCATCTTATAAACTTTACACAGAGGAGTAATAGAACATGAATTTTATGACATTTTGGACAGCCGGATACACAAAGCATAAGTAAGGGTGATGGATTTAATGGTGACCTCTGGTCCACGTGCAATGCAGTTTCCCACGGCATGTTTTGAGCACATGGCAGGAATCATAAAGTAAGGGGATCAAGGAATATATATTATTAAATATTATTAATATATATAATAAGCTTATTAATAAGAGCTTATTAATATGAGCTTTAGCGGGATGAAACAACGTGGGACAACACGTTAGCCTTCCCACGTGTTAGCCCGGGAACGGTTATGTTCTGCAAAGAAATAAAGTGAGTGCAGAGATTCCCCGGTGAAAGAATCTGGATCGGGAGGGCTGGGTGGTGAGAAGCTCGTCCTCAGGAGCAGGGATGCTTCTCACTGTGCCCTCTGCGATACGAAGAGGAAGCAAGGACGAGGCCACCTGACGCTGCCCCTCCTGCATGCATCAGCCACACTCTGCTCTCAGCGCTTTTCTGTCACCCCCATCCCTGCTACACCATTTTCTGGTTATTATGATTTTGACCAATCTTGTCCCTCCACCGTTAGCTAACATGATCCGAAACGATGAGGTGAGCGCACCGGTCCTTAGACGATGAGCTGTGCTTCTCTGCGGTGTCACCTTGAGACCAGAAATCTATTCTGCTGTCAGAGACTCCACCGGAAAGGAAAGGGACAGAAGGTCGCGTGTACGCACCCACGTAAACGTGTGAGTTAGCATCAGGAGGGTGTGTCAAGCCTCTTCCTTCACTATGAAAGGGAAAGGATTCCGCAGAAACATCATAAAACAAATATAAAACCGACCCCCAGTTTTTAAGATGATCATTGCATAGATCTGAGACCTCTGATGTCACGGACTGCAGTCTGATATGACATCTTAATCTGCTGCGGTATTTCAAACTGATCTCAGGCTTTGTTTTTTTTTTTTTTTTCTTGTTTTGTTTCTGTCCCTGTCATAATGGATAGATAGAAAGGCCCAGTGAATAAATGACGTGAATGTGTTTTATAACGAGATCATGACAACAATGGGAGACGTGTACCTGCATCTCAGAAGTACATAGTAGAGGATGTTTAATTTAAAAGCACAGAGTGGGCATCCAAATCGCACAAGGCGTTGGGTAGAATCGTGTTATAACAACAGGTATTTCTCCAGTACATTTATTCCAAGGAAACAAATTTAAAGACATACGTTCTTGTATGTTTAGCAATAATATGTAATATAAAGCCACAGTGAAAGGCTTTGGGTAGGGGAGTGAGAATTCTTCCATCACAAGGCAATTATCACTAGGCTTTGAACTGCTCAGAAGTGACTAGACGATTGCAGCAGCTGCAATTGGAAAGGCAGTGCTGGAAGAAAGGAGAAAGCAAGGCGAGTTTGGATATTCTATACCAACGTATTTTTAGTCTTTAGATTCTACATTATTTCCATAGAATAATCCCTCCACGTACATTTATTAATCTTCAATATGCTTCCATTGTATCTTGAACCTACCTTGGTTATAACAGATTTCAATAAATATTTCTTGATTTGAGAACTATGTTCTCTTTTTTCTAGATATTGAAAAGCATTTTCAGTTCTATATTCTCTTCTTAGATATGGGTCTCTGTATATCTAGATATTTCTACCAGATGGTGGATTACAAAATATATTTGCTTATCAGTGAAACAAAATTTGAAATATGTTTAGAGGCAAAGAAAAATGTGTTAAATGTTAATAATACCTAATTAAAATAACATGGTTTGTTTGGGACAGAAAAGGATTGAAATGGGCTTTATAGCAACAGATGTTTTCAAGGAATTTAATGTCATCCTGAAACTATCTATTATATATTTGAGAGCACATACAAATATAAAATTTATACAGATATATATTTATCACTCATAATTTATCTTAAAATACATGTGCAAAACAAAATAATCTTGTCCTAGAAATAGACATGCTAGTGAAATTGATAAATTATCTCTATCTCTCTATCATCTATCGATCTATCCATCTACTTCCTATAAAAGCTACACAGTGACAGAGGTGGCCAAAATCATGGAAAATTGCATTGGGGGACTTTCATATAGCCTTACTTCCAAAACCTACCTAATTTTTAAGGGCTAATATTTTATGATAAACCATTCTTTAAAGTGAATGAAGGAAAAATGACCTTATTGCAATGATTAAGATGTCAAGACTCAATTCCTTTCTATTAATAATCCCTTCCCCAAGATCACTCAGTACAAGGAGACTTTAAATTATCTTAGGAGCTATAAAATAAATACCTTCATCGGGCTGGTGAGATGGCTCAGCGGCATAAACACCTCCCCGGAGAGTGCGAGGTCCTGAGGTCGACTCCCGGTACCCACATAAAAACAAAAAAGCTTCATTGGACATTTTCCCAAGTGTAGATTTGATTTGGAGAAATGTATATTGAGTCCACTGAGATTAAAGTTTTCCAAAAGTAAGAGGAATATATATATATTTATATTTATATATTGCATATTATATTATTATTATATATTGTATGTTATATATTACATAATATATATTTATATGCATTTATTCTACATAATTTTCTGGCATTAAAGTTCAACATGGAATGAACTTGGTCAACTACAATAATTTATTGTTGTTTGGAATGGAATATTAAGGGAAGGATATACAGTAATTGATTCTTTTGGATTATATTTAAATACATAACATTTAAGTTTATATTTGTAATTGCAGAGAATGTTTCACCAACATCATCTTGACTAGAAAGTTCTGAAAATGGTTTCTTCACTGAAGAAAATTCATATTGTTTTCTCTCTGAATTTGAATTAAAATTCTGTCCAAGTAAGTGAAATTTCAAAGTTGAATGATCCTTTACTTTGACAAGAAGGAAAAGAAATTTTATGGCAGATGCTGACTACCATGCCTCTTTTGAATGACACATCCCTCTCACATCTATTTCCCCCGTGTTTGCCAGGATGTGGGATTTTGGGGATTGCTGTTCATCATCTGGTCATACAATAAGTGTCTGGAGACCTAAAATGATTATGTTAAAAACGAGTCACAATAACATGAACTGTTAAAGAGTATAAGTGCTCCTTTAAATTAGAAATTTATCCTTAAATTCCTAAGTGCTCTGAGGGTTACATTTCATAAAATGGAGAATTAAAATTATAGATGGTGTGCTGGTGACATAGCTCAGTGGCATAAGCGCCTGCCTGGCCAGCACGAGGTCCTGAGTTCGACTCCTGGTACCCACCAAAAAATAAAAAAATAAAATAAATTACAGACGGTGATACTTGACACATTACAGACTATAAAAGAACATTCATTTCTCTTTATTACGTGTTAATTACAGCATATTATAAATCTACTTGAAGATAACATATGATTACTAGAAGGGACACTCAAATGTTTCATGTTCCTTTTTTCAGAATGACATATTTTAGAAGAAAATTGGAGCACAGCATATAGTTATGAATAATATACATTAGTATAAGTTTAATAAACATGTGATATAGAGCACATACAGACATTATGTGGAGTTGAGGGTGGTATGGGATGTTGCATGGATAATCATGGAACTCTGAAGACAATCCAACAGATTTTAAACGCTGAGTGATCCACCATGATAAAAAGAGCACCTGGAGTTTTTGATACACAAATCAAAGAGAATAATGAAATGTACTGTTATGTCATAATTTTAAGTTGATAGAAAGTAAAATTAAATCAGACTTAATGAAATTTAATCAATAAAAGTTTGATTAAAGAGTTTAATTAGAGAGCATCACATTCAAAACCTTATCTCAGACTCATAATACCCTATTGGGTCATCATTAACAATTGAGGAGCAGAGTTTGGTGATGATTTATTAAGAAATCATAGATAGGGCCGGTGAGATGGCTCAGCGGCTTAAGCACCTGCCCGGCAAGCGCGAGGGCCAGAGTTTGACTCCCGGAACCCACATACGAAAAAGGGGCCGGTGATATCGCTCAGCGGCACGGGCGCCTGCTGGCGCGCGAGGTCCTGAGGTCAACCCCCCGGTACCCACAAAAAAAAAAAAAAAAAAAAAAAGGAAATCATAGATAGAATGTACTCAGTAAGGTACCATTACTTTTGCTTTAAACATTGCATACTTTCACAGAGCACCACAAGTTAATTACATCCAATGTTTTATGGCTTCTCATAACACAACGTGAATGAAATCCATTATCTTTTGCAGACAAACTGTTTCAGAGACCTCCCTGCTCCTCATTCATTACACCATGCTTCTGAACAATAACGTGACAGAGTTCATTCTGCTTGGGTTGACACAAGATCCCATTAGTAAGAAAATAGTTTTCGTCATTTTTTTGCTTTTCTATCTGGGGACGTTGTGGGGTAACTTACTGATTATTGTTACCATCAAGACCAGTCGGGCACTTGGGAGTCCAATGTACTTCTTCCTTTTCTATTTTTCCTTGTCTGACACCTGCTTCTCTACTTCCATAGCCCCTAGAATGATCATAGACTCCCTTGAGAAGCAAGCCACTATTACTTTCAGCGAGTGCCTAATCCAAGTCTTTTCCTTGCATTTCTTTGGCTCCCTGGAGGTTTTCATCCTGATCCTCATGGCTGTTGACCGCTACGTGGCCATCTGTAGACCCCTGCACTACGCAACCATCATGAACCGCAGGATCTGTGGAGTGTCAGTGGCAGTGGCCTGGTTGGGATCCTGTGTGCATTCTTTGTTTCAGATTTTCCTGGCCTTAAGTCTGCCTTTCTGTGGTCCCAACGTGATTGATCACTATTTCTGTGACTTGGAGCCCCTGTTGGAACTCGCCTGTGCAGACACCTATCTGGTCAACCTGCTCCTGGTGTCCAACAGTGGGGCCATTTGTACAGTGGGCTTTGTCCTGCTGATGTTCTCCTATGTGGTCATCCTGCATTCTCTCAGGAACCACAGTGCCGAAGGGAGGAGAAAAGCCCTCTCCACCTGCATCTCCCACATCACTGTGGTTGTCCTGTTCTTTTTACCTTGTATATTTATCTACACACGGCCTGCCACCACCTTCCCCATGGATAAGATGATAGCTGTGTTTTATACGACCGGGACACCTTTGCTCAACCCTCTGATTTACACACTGAGGAATGCAGAAGTGAAAAACGCCATGAGCAGGTTGTGGAGCAAGAAACTGATCTCAGATGATATGAGATGAATGGAAGTTTGATTCCTGTTTTTATAGTTTTGGATTGACCTCAATGGAGTAAAGAGAGGTTATCATCTTCTTTACTGGATTGAATGTAACAGTACTTGGGATTATGAGTGCTATTTCTTTTGGAAAAATAGACAATGTCAACATGTACACTTGTTCATTTGTATTCAATTTATGCATAATCAGAGCTAGCATGAGATAAAACCTGATAGGTGTAAGAGAAATTTTCCCTTCTGGGAATGCATGGTCCATGCTGTCCCCCTCCTCCCAAGGTTCTGGGAATTGAGCTGTTACAATTTAAAGCTGCCTAAGTTAGATAAAAGTGAGAACAGAGCAACCAGGGATCTAGGCTAAAAGATAAAAACAACTCCATGGCTAAAGAATTTACAAAGTATCCCTTTCCTAAACACCTGCTGCCCATATTAAGAAACATCCTCCCCACTGGGTCAGCCAGCCTAAAAACTCCCGTATGAGTGTCTTCTCCCAATGAATGTAAAAAGCTGTTTAAACTAACCAATGCTATCTGCTTCTGTAACCGCGCTTGCAAAGACCCCTCCTCCCTTTGTTCTATAGACATATGAGCCCTGCACAGACAAACCTTGGGGCCCACTGTTCCTGCGTGTTCAGTGAGCCCCACGCATGCTTGGATAATAAAACCCCTTGCCCTTTGCATGAGAGAACGCTTCTTGGAGTCTTCCTTCACGTGGTGGGTGTCCCGACCCTAACATTTTGGAGGCCCCAGCGAGATCGGGGATTGCCCCCTGCGTAGGAAGACCTCAATAGCTGCCTCTCGGGGTAAGTACGGCCGTTCCTATCTCTCGTTCTTTGTTTTACTTGGATCCTGATCTCTTGTGTCTTAGCGTGGTCGATTTCGGGGAGCGTGAGCTTCTTGATCCACGTGGCTTGCACCTAAGGACGTGAGTCCTTAGGTGAATGCCATAGTATCCTTTTTGAGCCACAGGCCACTTTCCTTGGGGGACGCCCCAGGGCACTCTCGGTCTAGCAGACTGGTTAGCGGTGGGGTCACCGATTTGGATTCTGTCTCAGAATTTTTGTTTTTGTTGTGGCCACCATTCGCCGCCCGTCAGATTCAGTTTACTTCCTCTTCTGGGGAAATTGTGTACGCTGGCATTTGTCTATTATCTTGGTCTTAGTGTTTGTCTGTCTTTATTTGTTTGGCGCCACTAACCTCTTTTGTTCCACAGCACCCACCATGGGCAATAAGGAGGGGACCTCAATGCCTCCTTGCCTGGCAGCTAACCCTTGGGGGGTCAAGGCGCTAAAAAGCTGATCTTCAACTGGCCCCCCCAGATCAGCTACAAGGCAGGACGCAAGGCTACAAGACAGAGACCACTGAATTCCCGCCTCCCAACCAAGATAAGCGCGCTTGTAATTCGGTTTCTGGTTTGGCAATTTGCCCAAGGCTCATCCAGGTATCTGTTCTGTGCTAGCGTCTGTTCTGTTTAAACCTGTGAGAGCTAGGCCACCGGATATGGTGTTTTGCCGTCTGTCAGAGGTCACCCTCTGAATCTTCTAAATTTGAGGTCGGGAGCGGTGTGGTTATTGTTCCCAGGATTGTCTGTTTTTGTGTGTGTGTGCGTGTTCCTCCCCTGTGTTGCATCTGTTATCCCCCCTGCGCCTGCGCTTCCAAGTCACAGTTACCAGAGGAATTCAACCTGCTGGCAGGAGACCATTTGTTAGTCTCAAAATTTTGTTTGCATTTCAGATTAAGTGGAGGGGACAGGACTTGCTTAGATAAATTGTAATTGTGGGTTACTGTGTTGTCCAAGTCATTGACATAATGGGTTCTGCTGGTAGTAAGTCAACTCTTTTAAAATGTATGCTTAACAATTTTGATAAGTTCAAAGTGGATTATAGAGTTAAGATAAAAAGTAAAGCTCCAAAACTTCTGTGAGCTTGAGTGGCCCACATTCAATGTGGGATGATTAGCTAAAGGGTCGCTCGACCCCCAGATAATCAATGGAGTATGAAATATTGTCACCGGAAAGCCTGAGCACCCAAATTAGTTTCCATATATAAACTGGTTGTGCGTGGTGCAAGTGCTGCCCCAATGGCCAGCCTGGACGTCACCAGCCTGGTGCTGCCTGCAAGCATCTAGGAAAGTTTTACAGGAGAAATCTAATTACAAATTTTGACTAATTGGCACTTATACTTTTGGTTTTCAGTTTAAACTGATGTGCATAAAACATTTCTTGTGCACTACAAACTCCTGAGTGATGATTAATCAAAATTACTATCTAAAAGGAGAAATATAAATGCCTGCTTTGTCAAAACATCGAGTAAGCTGAGTAAGCCACAATGGGAAACACAAGCTGGGTGCCCTGGCTCAAAACACCTGGGACAAAAACCTTATCCTGAAGCGTGCTTTTCTCTTTCTCTGCACACAGAGGGTCTCTGCTCTTAAATCACAAATGGCTGCAACATTTGCAGCTAGCGGGAAACTGGGCGTAATTGTAACAACCCAGGAACAAGGGGTCAAAATAAGTTTTGACAAAGATATATCAAGGAAATTTATATAAATGATATTCTTACAGAGAGAATGCTAAGATAGTAAAAGAAAGGTTTGAATATGTGACAGAGGGTATGAAGATGACTGAGCTGGAAGCTACATAGAAGAAAAACATGAAAGTTGTCAGTATTTTTATGAAGAAATTTATTTTTTGTTTCTTCCAAATTCTTATGAGAGATCTCTGCTATTGACCTATAAATAATTCTGACTAGTCTGTTTGTAATTACAAACTTCTAAAATTATAAAAGTTACTATAATTTAATTTGACCAATATATATGAGTGCACTCTGATTTTTTAAAATTTGTCTGTATGTTTTGTTTTTCTGTGTGCCCAACCTGTAAACAGCTGTTTTATTTGAGCTCAACAAATTTTCTTTTTGCATTTTTGGATTTTTGAAACATTTGTCTGGTATGCTTCCACCAAAAGTTGCCAGCTGGCCAAAATGATGTTAAAATTGGTTCTATAAATGTAATACATGTTTTGTTTATTGTTATATTATAATTTGAGAGTTTCTTGTTGTTCAAAATAATGTGTTAAGTGATCTGGTTTTCATAAGTCATCAAAAATTGTTAGACAAAATGTATTATTGTGATATGTTTACATTGGTCATCATCAACAGGTTAAATTTTCTAAAACAGGACAATGAGGTTTTCTGATTTAAAGATGTTCTGGTACAAAACTAAATTAAGAAACAAAAGTTTTTATATGGCTATGACAATTCAGTGTTGCTGATCTCATAGTATATTAAGTGTATTCATACCTTTCAGATGTACAGGTCTTCTAAAATATAAAAACTGGGATTGTTTACAGAGATAACATTTTCTTTCTTTCTTTCAGATTCAGACACCTACCTTTGCTTGTGCTCCAGATATTTATGATAAGAGGTTCATACTAATATAAGGTCACCAGTCAAATGATAATTTTTAACAAAAACCTATGTGATGTATATGCTATATACGTGCCACAGTATTTAGAGATGCCTAGATATTAAACAGTCCAGATAATGTCATAAAATTTCTTCAGTGATGTCCTATTAAAAGACAAATTAGATAAAAACATCTTATGTACTAGATAGAGATAATTGACTAAAAAGCTCAAATTTGCGTGCAGACTGCTAAGTTTCTAGGATTTATGCTAAAGGATGGAACACACTCTCTGCCAATCTCATACACTCAGGCCATTCAGGGCCTCCAAGTGCCAGTGACCAGAAAGGAGTTGAGGAAATTTCTGGGAACCATTGGGTACTGTCGCCTTTGGGTAATGTCGCCTTTGGGTCCCTAATTTTGCAGCAATAGCCAAGCCCCTCTATGAGGCTTTAAAAGGAGGAAATAGCCCTCTGTTGGAGTAAAATCCTAAATGACAGGCTGCTTTTGAGGATTTGAAAGACAGACTGGTAAGCGCCCCCGCCTTGGCACTACCTGACATCACGAAATCCTTCCAGCTGTTTGTCCATGAAAAGGACGGCATTGCTCGGGGTGTTCTTACACAAACACTGGGACCCTGGAAATGCCCCGTGACATATTTAGCTAAGAGACTGGACTCCGTGGCAGCAGGATGGCCTTCCTGCCTGCGTTCGACTGCCACCACAGCCATTCTAGTAAAAGAAGCTGACAAATTGACTTTGGGACAAAAGCTAAGTGTGTTTGTGCCCCATGCAATAGAGACTTTATTGAGAGGACCTGGAGGTAAATGGATCTCAGGAACCAGGTTGGCCCAGTACCAAGGGACCTTGTTAGAAGACCCCAGGTTAATTATCAAGACTGTGCAAGCTATTAATCCTGTCTCTCTTTTGCCCACTTCCCTGGAGCCACCTGGACATGACTGTGCTGAAGCCATTGAGATGGTGTACTCAGCCCGACCAGACTTGCAGGATGTGCCCCTTCAGGACCCGGACCTGACCCTCTTTTCAGATGGCAGCAGCATGGTAATCGATGGGGTTTGGAGGGTGAGAACAACGGTTGTCACCTTAGAGCGAACCATCCAGACAGAGGCTCTGCTTCCTGAGACAGTTTGTGATATGGACCTGATGTGCTTCGGTGACTGAGAGGGGCACTAACTGATCCCACAACAACCCTGTCTCCTGGCAACACAACGACCAGGTGTCCGGAGACAAGGAACTGTGCCATCTAAAGATGTTAAAGTGGATTTTACTAAAATTAAACCCACCAGCGGAAATAAGAGATACTTAGTAGTTTTGATTTGTACCTATTCAGGATGGGTGGAGGCCTCCCCACTAAGACTAAAACATCGAAAAAGATGATAAAAGCTTTGATGGAGCTGATCATTCTATGGTATGGGCTCCCCATAATGGTAGGTTCAGATAATGAACCTGCTTTTGTGGGTAAAATGGTCAAAGGCCTTACAGCAGTGCTGGGGCTAAAATAAAAACTCCATACTATATATTGGCCACAAAGCTCAAGCCAAGTAAAAAGACAAAACTGTACTTTAAAAACCACCCTGACAAAGTTGTGCCAAGAGACTGGGGCTAACTGGGTTACTGTGCTCCCAGTGGCCCTCTTGCAGTTGCAGTGCACACTGTACCGAGGTGGACTAACTCCATTTGAGATAATGTTTGGGAGCCTCCCCCACTGATACCTGTTTTAAATAGATTACAGGAGATGGGAACTTTGAACTTACACCAACAGATAAAGGCGCTACACCAGATGCTTCAGAAACTTCAACAGACTGTTATGGAGACATCTGATCCCCATGCCCACGCCAGTCCACTCCTTCAAATCCGGGAGACCAAGTCCTGATTACAGCTTAAAAGAGGAGCCTCTCCAACCAAAGTGAGAGGGACCCAACGAGGTGATCCTAACCACTCCCACTGCTCTTAAAGTTACAGGCTGTGCTCCATGGATTCAATGCTCCCGAATCAAGACATGGACACCTGAGCTTACAGAAGTGCGACCTTCTGCCCCAGAGACCTTCAGACCTCGATGCACCAAGAGACTTCAGCAAAAGCTGCTGCAGCTAAACATCAACATGACTCTGGTCACCGCCCTCACCCTGTGTAGCCTCCTCCCCTTTGCTCTCCTCTGGGCCAGATGCACTCCCTATGTATCAGGAGTTTCCCCCTTTGAAGCCATGTTTGGCCGACCTCCCCCTCCGTTATCTAAACTAGCTGAAAAAAAGATTACAGAACTTACTAATCAGGATCTCGTTAAGTCCCTTCAGGCTCTACAGCCCGTGCTCTCCTCCATCCATTGGGTGTTCTGCCAAAAACACCCAGCACCTAACCCACTGACCACAGAACCTGCTCAAGTGGTGGAGCCAGGTACCCAGGTACTCCTCAGGTGATTTCACCAAGCCGGACTCGAGCCCAGGTGAGAAGGGCCGTACACTGTCGTACTCAGCACCCCAACCGCTATCAAGGTTGCTGAAAAGACTGCCTGGATCCACCATAGCCACTTCAAAGTGCTGCCGACCTCAGTCTCTCCACCCACAGAACCAGATAAGTGGACGGTGGAAAGGGGAACCAACACCCTAAAGATTAAGCTAAAAAATGTTCTGCTTGACCACGTATGTGTTAATGTCACTGATGTTATTAATATTGCTGCCTCCACCTGTGATGAGTGGCCTGAAAGCCAAAAATCTGGCTTTCACTCTCCTTCCTGTAAACTGGACTGGGTTATGTGTCTTAACTTCTCTTTTGCCTGATTCAGTCATTATTTCAGGAGATAAACCCATACCTATTCCTAGCTTCAAATATATAACCAGATTGACAATGTAAAACTAATGCTCATTAGACAACAATATGCAGCTCTAGATGATCCTAAAAATAGACACTCCAATCTCTAAGATTAGAGATTCACAAAAACAAAAAGGGGGGAATGTAAGAGAAATTTTCCCTTCTGGGAATGCACGGTCCATGCTGTCCCCCTCCTCCCAAGGTTCCGGGAATTGAGCTGTTACAATTTAAAGCTGCCTAAGTTAGATAAGAGTGAGAACAGAGCAACCAGGGATCTAGGCTAAAAGATAAAAACAACTCCATGGCTAAAGAATTTACAAAGTATCCCTTTCCTAAACACCTGCTGCCCATATTAAGAAACATCCTCCCCACTGGGTCAGCCAGCCTAAAAACTCCCGTATGAGTGTCTTCTTCCCAATGAATGTAAAAAGCTGTTTAAACTAACCAATGCTATCTGCTTCTGTAACCGCGCTTGCAAAGACCCCTCCTCCCTTTGTTCTATAGACATATGAGCCCTGCACAGACAAACCTTGGGGCCCACTGTTCCTGCGTGTTCAGTGAGCCCCACGCATGCTTGGATAATAAAACCCCTTGCCCTTTGCATGAGAGAACGCTTCTTGGAGTCTTCCTTCACGCGGCGGGCGTCCCGACCCTAACAATAGGTAATGTCTGTTGCTTTAAATACTGCTCCCTATCCGTATTTTTCTTGTGGACCTGTTCGCAGTGATGATTTTCATCTAGTGTTTGCTTGTGTTGATGCCTGGTATTCTCTACTTCTGGTTATCCTTCTATGAGTTCATGTACAAAGACAGGCAGACTGTAGTTTTTCTCTCCACAAAAAGTTTCCTTGAGTAGACAACTCAGTCCGTCCTATCTGATCATGTATCTCAACTTACTTGTTCTTCCTGACTCAGGAGAATGCATTAGGTTGATATAATTTTGGAAAATCATTTTAATATGGATCAGTGTGTAATATTTAGCCCATACTTTGACACATATATAGCTGGGATTCTTACCATATGTTTACTTATGACCCTTTAGTTCAGTGTCAGAACAGGGACAGAGATTTCATCTTTCTGAAGGGAACCTTTGATACTTTGGTATTTACTAATAATGGTATTCTTTTTCTAAAAGGTTTTTCATGATTTTAATTTTATCCTTCCTATTTTGGGATAGTGACAACACATTTTTTCTAGAATCACACCAGTTTTAGTAATCATTTTATACTATGGGTTTGTTATGATTTTAGAGTAGTTGGCCAATATATAAGAATATGTGTGTGTGCGCATGTTTATGTGTGTGTTCTAGAAGCTCAGTATATAAGTGTTGGTTAGTTTGAAATTAGTGAATTTAAAAATATTTATAAATTAAAATAAAGAATAAGATGACTCAGGAAGATTTTTAGACTTTGCAGTAAATATTTACATCATACATATACATAATATATACTTTCTTGGCAAGGCAAGACTGTAGACAGCAAAAGAAAAAGAACAATATATGCCACAGGTTTAGGAGGAGGAGAGAAAAGATGACCAGGAAGAGTTCTTGGTATTTTAGGGCAGCAGAACTGGTCTGCATGATGCTGTAATGGCAGATACATGACATAATGTGTTTGTCAAAACCCATAAACCTGTACAACGAGAAGTATAAACTCTTATGTAGTCTGTGAGTTTTAGTAAAAAATTATTGATAATTGTAAGAAATGTACCACAGCAATGCAATTGGGGTAACTGAGTGGTATTGTGCAAACGTTAATGTATGCTCTCAACTTTCTACATTATTCTGGGATAAACCTGAAACAGTTTGAGAAAGTAAAGTCTATGTTAAAAACATACACCCATAACAGAAAACAGAATTTTAATCATTATTTTTAAACAGGTGTTATTTCAAATTTTTTATGTTTCTGGTATAAATACATGTTTTAAGTCTACATACCAATACCCTCAGTTTAATTTCGAGTGTTATAGAAGTTAATAAATTAATAAATTAACAAATTAACAAATACACAATGTTAAGTTTTCTGTGTGACACTTTTTGAATAAGGGAGAAGTATTAAGATATCACAAGCATCAATTTTAATGTTAGTATATATGAAAAGTTGGCATTCAAATATACCAATAATCCACACTATAGTGTTTAGAGTTTTTTAAATTTATATATCTAAAATTGTTATTATTACATTGTCTTCTTGATCATTTTTCTATCTTTGTAAACATACCAACCTCATGGACATTGCATTGTGAATAATTATGAAAGTGGGTACAATTTTGTAAACAGTTGAATTCTCTGAAAATAAAACATGACTTAGCAATTTTACTGTCTATGCACTGTTAATTTTAATGTCTGTGCTCCAAGGTACAGAGTGGAAAAGATGTAGGAGGACTGAGGGGAAGACTCATTAAAACTGTGTTTTTACAATCAATAGAACAAGGCCAGAAATCAGTATGGTTACAGAATTCACCACCGTCTAACAGCTGAAACCTATCCAATACTCAATTTAACAACAGCAGCATGCACGTTATTTTTGCCAGCCTGTAAAGTATACATCAAGAGAGATCCCATGGTGTGGCATACTGTCAATGGTGATTTTCATCTAGTGTTTGCTTGTCTTGATGCCTCTTAAAAAGTTGAAATCATATAAAATGTGCTGTTCAGTTGCAATGTAAACAAACTAAAAATCAGTAGAGACCAATAACAGGAACATTTCCAGACACTTGGAAATAAAGACACTCCTAACCCATCCTTAGATCAAAGAGAAGGTTAAATTTAAAAAAAGACATTGTACTAATATTAAAGGAAAGCACCGCCAATGGAAACTTGCTGAGCGCAACTAAAGCAGGATTGAAAGGGAATACACAACATTAAATCCACACATTAGAAAGAAGAATGTGAAGTAAGCAATCCTTGCATGGTATAACAATTAGGACTGGATAATTCTGGACAAAAGAACAGCTGACTTGAGGATTAGTCAATGGAACATATGTAGAGATGATTCTTTCCATCACAATGATGAGAATATCCTTAAATGGAGTGGCTCAGTTAGTGACATGGAGATCCGTACGCGTGGCCCATGCAAGGAAAACTAGAGTCTTTGGGATGAAAAAGGAGAAAGTGCATGGCACAGAAAATATGTTGCAAGGAATATTTAAAATATTTCCATGCTTGATGACAATATTAATAGTCTCTATGAAGGAAAATAAAAATACACCATGTATAGGTGCATATTTAAAAACCTGAAAGCTAAATATAGAGCAATAATCTTAAAATATGGAAGAGACTAAATTCATAATATACCAAATTGCATACAAAGGAGAAAGGATAACAAGGATTGGTGGTTTCTATCAGAAATTATGTAGCTTATTATTGAAACAAAATCACACTTATTGTAAAAGAACATTAGTATATGCAGAATCCTATATGATGTGAATACAAACTACAACACTGTAACTAAAATAATGATGCTTTTAAATAATAAAATCAGAGATTCATGATCAGGGAATTACATCATGCTACAAAGATCGCAGATAGAAACTGAGAACTACAGGAAGAATTGCAGAGCACTAAAATATAAAATTATATACAATGTTTCATTCCTAACTTTTTAAATTACAATTTATAACTGAAGCCAAAAAAGCAATGATTTTTACCATTACGTTTTAATGTATGTATAGCACAAACTATATGGTAACAAAACCACAAATCAGAGGAAAGTATAAATAAAATTATAATTTTGATGTGTTTATATCTCAAATAACAGTGTCATTCTATAGTGCAAAGTAAAATGCAATACTTATACCTACAGAATATTTAATATATGATGCATTTAATTTCTACTTATTACTTATTAATCAATTTCAATAAAATTTTATTAAAATCACAAAGCCTACTATAAAAGAACAATAAAGACAAAAGTGTTCTGGTCTCTAGTCCAATATGTACCCTGCTTGTGGTCACCAGTCTATCTGAACAACAATAAAAACATGAATGATCTTGAAAATCAACATTTCTTCAAGGATCCATGAGAGGAGTGAAATCACCTGCCAAACAGCAACCCCAAAATTGGAGAGAAAGGCGCACAGCTTACCAAAGTAGAAGCCCATGATTCAAAGTTCCAGTAACAAGTATTGGTGTAAGAAAGCCCAAACTGTAGTTGGCGAATGAGAGGAAACTTGGTGTAGACAAGCCTGAGACTGACTTAACGGGCATCGAGTCACTGGGGAGCCCCAGCGTTTTTGTGAGTTTTACCCTGCAGAGAGATCTCTGAGGTTCCCAAGTCAACGTGAGAGAAAAATCCCATGCGCTTTGGCAGAGGGATGACAGAAGTACCTGTTTTGAAATGTAGCATTTTACTGGGGTAAACAACACAAGGACATCGAAGCAAAACAGAGAACCTAAAAATATACCCACGTCTACAACCAGCTGGGTTTTGAAAGGTGCTATAAACACACTTTTCATGAAAGGGCACTCATTTCAATGAATGGTGGTGGGAAAATTTTACATCCCTCATGGAGAATGGTTATGGCCCCTTCTCTCTCACCAGCTACATAAACCAGCTCAACATGGAGACCTGAAATTCTGAAACTACAAAAAGAAAAGGGAGAAATGCCTCAGGATATTGGAACAAATGAGGATTTTTTGGAAAGAAACCCCCAAAGCCCAGGAAACCAAAGCAAACACAAAGGGGACTACAGCAAACTAAAAACATTCTCAGTGAAGAAAATAATTACTAGAAATACTGTGACAGTTAATTGATTGCATCAACTTGAGTCTGAAACGCCCCACTGAATTGGATCAGCACGGTCCTGGGTGTGGCGGAAGGGATTTACTGAAGACAGAAGACCCAGCCTGGGTGTGAGTGGCTCCGACCAGTAGGTTTGGCACCGGAGTGGAAGGAAAGGGAGAGAAGAAGGAAGGCTGCTTCTGTTTCTCCGGAGGACTCCAGTCTTCATGTTCACCTTGAATGTCGTCTCCTGGATTCCAGTGCAGACCCTTCAGCCTCCAACACAGACCGTTCCGCCTCCTGATTCGGACCCCTGAGGGACACTACAGTGAGCTCCGGGCCTTCAACTGGGTCCTTCGGATCCCCAGTGCACAGACAGCGCTTTTGCACTTTTCCACACCTGACTCTGCAGGTGTGCACTGTAAGCCAAGCTTGTAAATTCCTATGCATTCCTATACCTTGCACTAAATTTGCTTCTCTAGTAAGCACTGACTGACAGAGATACAATCTACACAGTGAGAGAGAATACTTGCCAACTGACGAAAAAAAATTATTTGTATCTGACAAGCAGTTAATGTTCAGAATATATAAAGAATTCAAAAAATCAATAGCAAAAAAGAACAAAAACTGGGTCAAGAAGGGGAACAGACATAGATATTTCTCAAAAGATGAAAAAGGTAAATGAAAATGGCTCCACATCATTAATCATCAGGAAAATGGAAATTAAAACTTCAGGGAGGTATCACGTCACCGTGGCAAGAATGGCCACTGTCAAAAACACAAAGTACAGACTTTCCTCGTCTAATGTTCGAGTCACTGTCCTGCCACTAGGTCATAAGTGAATTGGCCTCTAAATGAGGAAATTGTATACGGTATGTACATTACGATGTACAGAGCAAAGGAATGGTCAAAGGATAGTCCAACTAGAAGATTTGGATTTTATTTGCATGATTCTTACACGCAGTACTGTAATGTATAACAGAACACAAAGCTACACTACTGTACAATACAATCAGCAAAATTTATAGTACTACTGTATTAGAGGAAGCCACCAGCACTGCTGCTCACATTCTTATGGTATAAATCCACACAAAACTGCACCTGGGTAGTAAGTTCAAGCAGTCATTAAACAGGCAGGTCATTGAAAAAGGAATACCTTTGTCACAATTGGTGGCAGGAATATAGAGAAGAGGGAAAACGTGTATGGTGGTGACAGGAATATGAATTAGTGCAGTCACCATGGAAACCATATGGCGGTCCTTCAGTAACTCAGAAATAGAGGTATCATATGGTCCAGCCATCTCACTCATGGTTATATATCCAAAGAAATAAAATGGATATGTTGAAGGGATGTTTACATTACCATGTTTTAGCACTATTTACAAGTCAGTCATTTTAGTAGAAGCCTTAATTCATACTATTGGAAAATAGTACAGGAAAACAATAAGACAATTAGATAATTTCCATGGTTTTCTGATTTACATTGGTGCATCATCACTGCACAGAACAATGAATTTCATTGTGACATTTTTATACATGCACGCAACATGCTATGTTCATATCCTCCCCACCGCATTCCTTGTGTCTTCATTTTCTCTGTCCCTTTCCTCTTCTCCAAAAAGCTCCCTGCTACTTTAATGTCATCAATTTAAGTCATCACTTTCACAGTTTTATTTTAGGTAAAACATATCATGTATTACCCAAGTTGATACCTTTAATTTCAGGTACATGGCATCAGTGTTTCCCATAATTTGAAGGAGATGAGTTGAAGAATAATTTCTCCACCAAATATGGCTCATAGTTATTAATTGGGAGGAAAGGCACACTTTTGAAAATGACTTTCCTAGACTCATATATTTTACATCTTTAATGTTAAATACTACACCTGGGAAGGCAAAGGACCAACATTTTCCAGTCAAAATCCTGTATGAGGGTGAATTTCAGAAAGTGCATGATGAATCTTGCACAAATTAGTACACGTTCTTGTTTGCATGTAAGAATCTATAAAAAATCAGTGACTTGCATTTAAGGGAAATTATTTAATTAATTATAAAAATATTTATCAAGCTCCAACTTTTTCAACAAATAATAGTGTCCATACAATAACTTCATTCAGACTTTACTTCATTCCAATGTACATCTTTTTATTGACATATTATGATTTCATTTATTTACACATTAATATGATGCTATGATATGGGCAGATGGATGGATAGATAGATGATAGATGGAAACGTGGAATAATTAAATCAAGGTGATGAACATATCTAACACGTCACTACTTATTTTGTGTATGTGGCACAAATTTTGAAATTCCTCTCTTTACAGTTTTGGAGGGATGCAATCAAAGATCTGGGAGAGGACCAGGAGAGGATACACACACACAAAAAAAATTCGAAGACACACTCTCAGGATAAAATGGGGTCAGTGGAATGAATAGGGAGAGTCCAGTATAAAGAAGTTCTAGGGTAGGGATGGATGTTAAAAGACCAGGAGTTTAAAGGGGGTATGCAGGACAACTAGCCAATCCAGTAGAGTTGTGTTCATGATTCATCTGTTTAGTCAGGAGTTATTTACTGAAACCCCACTGAGTGTCAGGAACCAAGCCAGACATTAAGTTAGTGTTTTCATTATTACAACTTTGAAGTGCATGTTGGAGTCTGTTTGTGTAATGGATTCTAATTTGCTATCTTTACTGAAGACAGCTTTGGTTGTTCAGAACATTTGTAAAGGAGGAAGTTAAATTATTGTTATTTGCAGATGACGTGGTTCTTTGCATAGAAGATCCCAAAAACTCCATCAAAAGACTTATAGATTTAATAACCAAATTCAGTCAGGTAGCTGAGTACAAAGTCAACCCTCAAAAATCAATAGCATTCCTGTACACAAACAACAAATTCACTGAGAGAGAAATTAGGAAAAGTACACCCTTCACGATAGCATCCAAAAAAATGAAATGCTTAGGAATCAATCTAACAAAGGAAGTAAAAGATCTCTGCATTGAAAACTACTGTACTCTGAAAAAGGAGATCAAAAAGGATATCAGAAAATGACAAGATATCCCTTGCTCTTGGGTTGGAAGAACCAACATAGTGAAAATGGCCGTACTTTCTAAATTGTTATACAGATTTAATGCAATCTCAATCAAAATATCATTAACATACCTCAAAGAATTAGAGAACCCAATCCTAAAATTCATTTGAAACCTGAAGAGTCCTAGAATAGCCAAAACGATTGTGGGCAACAAAGGCAAAGCAGGTTTCATCACAATCCCTGACCTGAAATTATACTACAAAGGTACTGTGATAATATCAGCATGGTACTGGCAAAACAAAAAACAAAAAACAAAAAACAAAAAAAAACAGTCCTGAGGATCAATGGAACAGATTAGTAAATGCAGAAACAACTTCAATCACACTCAGCCAACTTATCTTTGACAAAGGGGCCAAACATGTTCACTGGAAGAAAGATAGCCTCTTGAAGAAAAGGTGCTAGAATAATTGGCGTTCCACATGCCAAAGAATAAAACGAGACCGATGTATCCCCAAACACTAAATTAAGATTAAAATGGATCGAGGATCTAAATATTCACATAAAAACAATAAAAAACCACTCTCTTTACTGGAAGAGAGAATAGGTAGAACTCCTGAAGACATAGATATACGCAGAGACTTCATGAACAAAACTCACATCACTTGAGAAACACTACAAAGAACCAACAGGTGGGATCTCATCTTATTAAAAAGCTTTTGCATGGCAAAGGAAATTACCAGTAGAGTGAGGAGACAACCCACAGTGTGGGAAACAATCTAAGCCAGTTACTCTCCAGACAAAGGAGTAATATCTAGAACATATAAAGAACTGAAAAAATCCCCTGAATTCAAAGACCAATCGAAAAATTAGCTTCTGAGATGAATCCACACTTTTCAGGTGAAGAAGTACAAATAGCAAATAAATATATGAAAAAATGTTCAACATCATGGGTCATTCAAGAGATGTAAATAGAAACAACACTGAGATTCCATCTCACTTCACAAAGAATGGCTGTTATCATGAAATCAACCAACAAGAAATGCTGGAGGGGCTGTGGGGAAAAGGGAACCCTTCTCCACTGTTGGTGGGAGTGTAGACTGGTGTAACCACTGTGGACATCAGCGTGGAGATTCCTCAAAAAACTAGGATTAGAGGTCACATTTGATCCAGTTATTCCCCTTCCTGGTATTTTCCCAAAAGAATTAATAGCGTCATACCACAGCGATATATGCACACCCATGTTACAGAAGCACAGTTTGCAATAGCTAAATCTTGGAAACAACCCCAATGCCCACCAACTGATGAATGGATAAAATTTTTTTTTAATATAATGGAGTACTACCCTGCCATAAAGAAGGATAAACTTGAGATATTTCTTGCAAAATTGATGGACATTGAGACCGTACTGCTAAGTGAAATAAATAGGACACGTGTAAATATCACATTGTCTCACTGGTGTGAGTTATTGAAAGTGTAAATAACAAACAAGTGTAAATTGTACAAGAGATATGGTGAAATGGGAAGAAATTGTTCAAAAGGGAAGGGGATCTAGGGCAGGGGAAAGGGGAAAGGAAGGAATGGAAAAGAAAAAGTGAGAAAAGATGGATAAAATGGAAACAAAACTTTGTAAATATAAGGGGAATAGGGGTTGAAGGGAGAGGAAAGAAATGGGAGGGAAAAAAAGACAAATCAAGGTATATCATATATAGGTACCAATCCTCTACGATGAATGTGATCATTGTATGTACCTAAATTGTACAAATAAACTTAATGAAATTTTAAAAAAGCATTAGAACACTCTGCAGTTCTATGCACATTTAGGGTGTTTTTATTTAATAGGTCTACAAAGAGTGTAATGGCAAATTTGATAGTGATTACATTGTTTTGGGTTCTTGGGGAATTTCAGTGATATGGTTCTTCCAATCCATGAACACAAGATGTGTTTTCATCATTCAGATCCTCTTCCATGTCTTTCATCAATGACTTATACTTTTCAATATAAATATCCTTCACTCCTGTGGTTCAAATTTTCCTAGATATTTATTTAATTTTGTGGTTATTGTGAATGGGATTGGTATCAGCTTGATTTTTAAATGTTTCAGATCTCTGTTAGACTTTGGAATCATTTCTTTTGAAGCTTGTTGAATTTACTAAAATAGCTGTTTTAGTCTTTCATCCATGGGTTTGCCGACACTTCTTATTAGTTTCTGGTGCCTTATTTTCACTTCTGATTAAGGTCATGGTTTTTGGAAAGCTCTCGATGCTTGTTGGTGTGTGGCATCATCTGGGAATTCATGGATTTGGTGTTCATTCCAGTCCTCATAATCTGGCATTTTAATTCTGTCTCCCAGAAAATCAACTACACTTCTTATTTTACCTGAGCAGGTAGTCACATCTGTTATTCAGCACTGGAGGACACCTTAGGTCCACATTTATCACGAGCCCACTATTCCTGTGTCATCTCTGCTTCAGCACTAGAAGGGGATCTAGGTCCAGGTTTCTCTGAAGTCTTCAGGTGCTGTGTTGCTCACCTCCAGCTGGTGGAGACCTACACAGGATCATCTGTTCCTGCAAGTCTGTATCAGGGTTGAGCATGAGCTCAAATATCTCCTGCAAAGTTGCTGGCCTGTGGGCTGAAACTGTAGGATTTTGCCATTTTGGGCCATAGAGAGAATATTCACGGCTTCTATGCCGAACCTCTGACCATGACTTCTGCAGTGCTCTGTCATCCTCACAGCTCACAGACCACTACAGAAGGTGCCACACTGGGGTGGGACCAAGGTCCACACTGCCACAGGCTGCCGACTGCTGAAAAGGTTCTACAACCAGTCACATCCAGTGTCGGGTGGAGTAGAAAATCAATAGACTGGTACTGCGTGTCCCTGCCTGCCAGGGCTGTTCCTACAGCTCTCTGCAGACACTGGCCTGAGAGTGGCAGTCATTAGGATCTGCTCGGGGTTGAGAGCCCCATCCTGGCACTAAGCACCAAAGCAGTCCTGTGCTTACCACTCTGACCACGTCCAGTGGACAGTGTCTAGCTCCACGCTAGGCTGCCTGAGGCTGGAGTAGGCTTGGTGCAGGCAGTCACATCCCTACCAAGGCTGACATTAAGTTTAATTCCATCCAGGTCTTACAGTGACAAAGAGCTGCAGTCCATGGGGCACAACCAAGGCAGTGCTTTAGCTCATGGCCATGAAAGGCAAAACATGTTCATCCCAACAGGTACAAGGCCCCTGTGAGGTGCTAGAGCAGGGCTAGAAAGAGCTGTGCCTGAGAGCACTGGTCTAGGGATCTCTATCCTGCCTGAGGCAGGTAAAGGTGTGGTCAAGTGGGCCACACCTGATTTTCCCAGCTGCAGGGCCCTGTACAATCTGCAGTTGGATAAGTTCCTTTCCCATGCCAAGGGCGATAATGATGCAGCCCATTGGTACCGAGGTCTCTGCCTGTTGCTCGGGCAGCTCTAGAGGCTGTGTATATGGTCTGTGGCCTGAGAATAGGGATGTCTGGTTTCTGTCTGCTGGGTCTGGTGAGTCCCAGAAGAAACACCAATGCAAAGTCCTATTTTATCTTTTATGCTCTTTTCCCAATAGATAGAATTTTTCCTTTGCTGCCAAATTGGGAGGTGTTGTGGCAACAATTTCGGAACTGCCTGCTTACACAGGTCCATTGGATCAGTCCGTGGATGTAGTCTTGTAGCAGGCGTCATGGGTCTCTGCTGTACTTGTTGTCACTGTGGCAGGCCTGATACTGAGTTTCAAGTTTTAGGCATGGACTTATCTCTTTCTTCTTCCCTCAAGCATGGTGGATATTTCCATATGTAATGGGGGATGGTGTGTGAAAGTATTTACCTCCTACTTTTCTCAGTGTGTCTTTTCTTGTTATACAAAACCCAGAAACCGTTTTCTCTCACATGCTCTCTACAGTTGTTGTACTGATATATTTTAGGGATATCCCAAAAAGGAGATTGAGGTACGAAGTAGTTCACTTTTAATAGGTGCCTACGTATTATATGACATGACTAGTATTCCAAGCTCCAGTCTTTTCCTCATAGGAAAAGTCTCATGAGTGCATAAGGACAGATTGGGAGAAAGAAGACTGTAGAGCAAGATGGGGTACTATCTTAATGCTATTGTGCTGCTGTAAAAAAAACACGAGAATGATATTTTACAAAGAGTGGAAACTTGGTGGGGATGTCCAAGATTGGGGGGGCAACAGGTTCAGTTGCTGGGAGGAACTGTTTTCTGCTTCCAAGATGCTGCCTTATTGCTCCTTCCTCTAGAATGTACACTGTTAGGTTCTCCATGGAGGAAAGCAGAAGAATAAGAGAAAGCTCATCCATCTTCTGCATAGGCCAAAAAGAGGAGTTAAATAGGTAGTTAAATAAACTGCAGGGATACATTTTTTTCTTTTGATGTACTATTTTCCCAGGTAGTGGCAGCTCTAATGGCTTCCATTTGGCCTTTCCCACCATAATGACCTTCACTTCACAGGATATAAAGATCCTTCTGGGTACCAGGTATATTATGCCAATTATGCCTCCTAGGACTTGAGAATGGACTCACTGTGAGTTGGATCAGAGATGTCACCTGATAAAGTAGAGCTGGAATGTCTTCCTTTCTCTTGTGTCTTTCAGAGTGAGGTGCAGTGACAGGAGGAAGCCAAAGACAGGAGCCTCAGTTAGCTAAATACGTAACAGTTCATGTAAACCGTGTCAGGGAAAGAGTGAGGAGAATGCAGTGAAAGTGTAAAAGTGCTATTGTAGAATAATTTTAATACTTTTCACTAAGTTCAATATATTTATAATAGTTAACACTGTAATAAAATTTTTAGTGCCTGTTTTATGTAAATCATGGTACCAAGTCCTTTGCACACACAATTCCTTTAATACGTAGGATAGCCTGTGTGGCTGATATTATTTAGTCCATTTTACAGATAGAAAAAGACTCTCAGAGGGCAGGTGAGATGGCTCAGCGGCGTAAGTGCCTGCCTGGCAAGCGTGAGGGCCCGAGTTTGACTCCCGGAACCCACATACGAAAAAAGGGCTGGTGATATCACTCAGCGGCACGGGTGCCTGCTGGCATGTGAGGTCCTGAGGTCGACCCCGGTACCCACAAAAAAAAAGAAAAAAAAAAAAAAAAGACTCTCAGAGAGTGAAGTTGACTGTTAGAGTAACAATGATAATATAAACTAATACCTGTTGAACATGTGTATTCTAAGTGTTTCTACACTTGCTGACTTAATCCACACAAAACACACTGTCTGGTTAACACTGCCATTTTTTACCTATCTTGAAGTTATTTTAGTTGTAAGAGAAGCACAAAGATGTCAAAGATCCTGCTTTAGGAGAAGCAGCTAATACATAGCATAGCCAAGGATGACAATCAAGTTGTTCTTATTTTATCATTTGTCCTCCAATTTCTAATTTATATTTTCCTTGAAGTTCTTCACCTTAACCTATATACTCCATATTGTCATGTTAGAACAAACAATAGTAATGTAATCTTGTTTAATAGGTCCATAGTGATTATTATTACATTCATACTTCTTCAAAAGGAAATTTGGTGCTTTATATAGACAAGTGATGATACATTTCAAGTCCCAAGTATTAAGAAAATGAATCTTGACCTGTCCCTAAGTTTATTTTGTGAACCCAGGTTCTGCTGAGGCTGTTTTAAAACATTTGTCTGAGTGAACTAAGCATATTAGTTTTTGAGTGAGAAGAGTCAGGAGGCTGTGATTAGAATCCTTTTTCTTCAGTTTGGAATTTCTCTGACGTGGGTATATTTGCTGGCACTTTGCACATCTGCCTTATTATGCAGAAAGTCTGATTGGGAATATTGCTTTGCATTTGTTATGAGAATTGAAAACATAAAATAAATTCTGGGAACACAGTTATATCTATACCCATGCATGTAAACAACAAAGAAGCAGAACTGACAGTTTGAGAAATAAAACAGACGAACATATTACTATGCCATAAGCTCAGGAGAAGTCCTCACCATCTTACATTTATAGAACCCACAAGGGCTTTTCTTAGCCATTGACCCCATATTAAGGCTTGAATTCACTAGTGGATGACTTCTGTCACTTAATACATAGATGTTTTGTATTTTGAGATTTATTCTAAATTTGTTTTCATAGTCAAGATTACTTTTGGTGAGTAAATGAGATCTCTCATGACAAAATGGTGTTTCTTGATTTTAGAGAAGTGAGTCTTATAAACTGCTTCCTGTCTTTGAGGCTAGGTTGTTCAGTATGAAATTGATATTAATGATATTTACTAGCTGTCTTTTAGGAACTTGAAGTGAGGATGTAAGACCCTATGACTATCTTTGACAAAGGTAATGTTTTCTCTATTTGAAAAATAACAACGTTAAATAAGTAGGAGCAAAGTTTAAAACTTACCTTCATCCTTTTAAGGATTTCAATAATGCTTCGGCACTTTTAGAAACAATTCCATCTTCAACATGACCTCATGCAATAAAAATGTTTCAGTAAGAAAGAAATGGTGTGCTTGCAAAGAAATTATTTGGAAAATTCTACATCAAATCCACAAGGTAATGCCATTGTAAATCTAAAGTCGAAAATTTTTATCTGAAGTCTAAAAATGTTTTCACAGAAAATCTCACATTTAAAATTAGAATGGATCATCTTGATATACTATAGAAAAATGATCTTAATTTTGTGACTCTGGTCCTGCGGCGAAGAAGACAGAAAGTTCGAAGGAATAATTTTCAAATGATTCATGTACTCAGGATGAATGCTGCTCTGGATGTGTGAACTACAACAAAAGATATTTTTACCTTGCCATGTAAGAATATTTAAAGTGATTTCAATAAAGACTGAGAGGTCCTGACTTGTGTCTGTGTTTTCTCTCCCAGGAATTAATTATCCCCTTTGATCAAAGGACTGTGTCCGGAGAAACATGCCAGAGATCACCCGCTCTCGAATGGGAATTCCAGTCCCTGAACTCGGAGCACACACAGGCGAGAGTCCCCTTCCTACAGACCAGCTGGAGTTGTTAGAGAAGTTAAGTATCCCGTGAGTAACGTGGTGGTGTCACTCCAGCTTTTGGATTAGTGGTGTAGTTCTCCTGGCGACCCTTGTCGCAGGAGTTACTTCTTTCCGCTTATCAACAATAAAGCACTTGTGAAAATCCACTTTTGGTTGCTTGGAGAGCTGAAACTGTGAGAGGTTAAAATTAATGACAACCATTTAAAAACCCTTGACTTTGAAAGCTGCTTTCCCTATTTCCCACAGTGTTTTGGAAGTGGGAAGAAAGCCGAGAAGGTTCCGTGTTACAGTCACTCCGTGGGCTCGTGGTCCGGTCAGTATAGGACACTGTTGGAGAGCTACTTAAACGCAAGAAGAGGGTTCTCCCCATTCCCATGCGGGTTATTGGTTCTTCTCCTGTACTGGTTAAATATTATGGTTTTGATTTGAAAGTACCTGATGATGATGTGTACATTTCCACATATTATTGGCCTTTAGTCTATCATCTTTTGTGAGGTCTCTATTTATGCCTTTAATTAACTTAAAAATATTGAGTCTCAGTTCCTTATGTAGATTTAGTTGTCAGCATATTCCAGATACATATCTTCCATCATGTTTATAATTTGTAAATATGGATATATGCAATTTACTCAAATAAGTGTATTGCAATTTCATTTTTTAAGACCACTTCTTAGAAGTACAAATAACACTAAAGTTTCCACGTATAATATCAACACCTTCATTGTTCTGGAGATATGTATATATATGCGATACTGATACCACTATCTATGCAAGAAATCTCTCTAGTTACCTATCTAATCACCCCTCAAAGTGACTGCCTACTTTCATTACTATTATTATTATTATTTTTGTTATTATGTTTAGAACACCCAACACAAGATTTATTCCCTCAATAAAATTTTATGTTGGCATAAACTACACTACAGTATCGATAATGGCTTGAGGTGATGATGGTAAGTGGATTTCTACAGCTTACTTGTCATGTGCAACCAAAACTTTCCACTCTCTCATTCACATCTCACCATCCCTTCCCGCAGGTCAAGAGCATTTGCCATTCCACTCTCTGAGTCTATGAGTTTGTGTGATTTAGATGTGTCCTACAAGGGTTATCAGGCCCAATTTGCCCCTCTGCATCTGGTGTATTTTCCTTAGCATAATGTTCTCTGTGGTCATTCCATGTTGCTCATTGATGGATTTTCTTCAATTTTGAAACTAAATAATGTTCCAGGTATATGTTTATGTAGCTTACTTTTATCCATCATCTGTCAGTGGACATTTAAGCTTCTTCCACTTCTTGGCTGCTATAGAAATGTGTAAAGACTAAAAATCTTTATTTCTTTGCTAAAGGACATAAGAAATTTACCACAAAAGGAACAAGTAATCCTCTCAATAAATTGGCAATTGATCTGCACAGATCCTCTTAAGAGAAGTCAGATGGCCAATGTGTCTATGTAGGCACTGGGGAAATGCAAATCAAAACTACTGTGAGATTCTGTTTTTTTTTTTTTTTTTTCTTTTAAAGAAGAAAAAAAACCAAAATTTCAGAACAAGATAATAGGAGAGTAACAATAATTAATACATTGCGTATTGTTATCTTCAGAATAGTTCCCATCGCAGTCAAATGGCTGTCCTCAAGAATACAAATAGTAAATGCTGAAGAGAATTCACAGGATAAAGATCCTTACACACTGTTGGTGGAAAGGTACATTATTATAGCCAGTGTGTAAAACAGTATAGCCCAATGGTGGTGAACCTGTGGCACTAGTGCCACACAAGGTTGTTTGTTATCATTGAAAGCTCTAAAAGGTTCGCCATCACTGGTATAGATGTTTCTTAAAAATCTAAAAAGAGAACTACCATTCCATCCATGTACACAACTTATCAGTGCATGCCCAAATCAAATCATCATATTATAGTAATAGAGTGGTACATTGGTTTATGTATTTAACTTGGTTTGTGATTTTGCTGAAGATAGTTACATTTAATGTTTGTGTGGGGATAGCCATCATCGTGTTTGTCACCCAATGCAGAGTTTGTGAACAGAAGCAAAATTTTGCTGATCACTTTTGTTTATGAACCAAATTGTTTGGAAACAGAAGAGTTTGTGAACGGAGGTATTAGTGCACCCGCATACCCACTTGGATCACAGCACAATGCACATTAGCCAAGTTATGGAATCAGGCTAATTGCCCATCCACAGATAAATGGACTAAGAAAATGTGGTACATACACACAATAGAATATTATTCAGTCATGAAGAAGAACAGGATCACTTCATTTACAGGGCAAGAGATAGAACTAGAGATACCATGTTAATGAAAGTAAGCCAGATTAATAAAATGTTGGATGTTTTCCTTTATATGTTGAATCTAGAAAGTAGGGATGACATGAACATAGAAGAAAGACTATTAAGGACAGGAAGAGGATGTAAATGGGAGGAAGGAGATGGAGGAAAGCTGGTGGTGAGTGTGACATTGTCTAAGTACAGTGTGAACTTGCACAGAAACACCACAGTAAAATCCATTTTTTTGCATCATTAATGTGTGCTTATTAAAAATTAAAAGCCTGAATATCACTTAGAGCTGGCACATTGTTTTCAAATGCCATCATAAAGAAATATATCAGAATTTCTTCAAAAGTGACTGACTTGTGAATATTGTTTAAAAAAAAAAAAAACATAGTAGTGCAGATTCTGTTCAATGCACTGACTTCATTTCTCTTGGTTTATACCCTGGAGGGGGCTTGCTGTTTCATATGGTAATCCCATTTCTAATATTTGAAAACTTTCACACAGTTTGAGATAACAGGTGTAACAATTCATATTCCTGCCAACAGGGTATCACTGCTGGTAATATTGTCACCATCACTTGTCATGATTAATACTTTTCATAATCGCCATTCTTGGTGGAACAAGTTAATATTCACTGAAGTTTTGATTTTTATTGTCTTCATCATCAGTGGTGCGAAGTGTTTTTAATATGCTGGTCGGCCATTTGTATATCTGCTTGTGAGAAATGTCTATTTAGGTGTTTTGTGCACTTCAAAAGAGCTTTGTTGTTTATTTATAGTTTTGTTTTCTTATTGAGTTTTTAATTTGTTATATATTCTGTATATTAACTACTTCTTAGACATAAGTCAATTTATCTTGTTACCTTGCAAGTATTTTCTCCCATTTTGTACACTGTTCCTTTATTTAAAAAAAAAAGCTTTTCATTTTGCTATAATTCATTTGCCTAATTTTCCCTCTGTTTCCTGTGGTTTTGAGGCTTTGTCCAAAATATCCTTTCCTATTCCAATGTTCAGAAGCATTTTCCCTCTTTGTTTTCAGTAGTTTTAGAGTTTCAGGTCTCACATTTAATCCTTCAATACATTTTGAGTTGATTTTTGTAACTAATGAGAGCTAATGGTCTAGCTTTATTCTTCTGCCTGGGGACATTCAATTTTCCCATCACCATTATTGGAAAGGACTCTTGAATAAGTGTTCTTAATACTTTAAAAAAAACCAATAGGCTGTGGATGTGTGTTTATATCTTGGATCTCTATTCTGTTTGATTGATGCAACCCTTACTCATGTATCAATTTGAATGCGTAAAGAAATGCCTAGCATTTTTGGTTCAGTGTGTATATGCGGGTGATTCTCTCATAGGTCACCAAAATGAGAGGCAAAGATCCTTCCCAGAAGAGGGTGACACCAGCCAATAAGCATGTAACCTGGATGGAAGAAAAACAATGGAGAGAAGTTGAAAATGTGCCTTTTACTGAAGAGGTCCACCACCTTTCAACATCCATCTCAAACTTCTTCAGTCTTCCAGTGCAGATTTGCACCACCGTCTGTACAATGAGCTTCCAGATCTTCAACCTTGAATGGGTGCTCATCCTTGATGCCTCTTCTTTTGTGGTTTCCATCTTCCTGGGGTGAATCACTACTGAATCCTGTGACTCTCCAGCACACGGACGACCACTGTGGAATCTTTCACCTCTGACCCCTGACTGTAATGACCCCTCTGACTGTAATGACCCCTCTGACTGTAATGGCCATTACAGTCTCCTGCTTTCGACCAGTAAGGCTACTTACATGCCCGTGAATGATTCTGCGTGTATTTTCTCTTGATTCTGTTCCTCTAGAGGACACTAAGTGATACAGATTTTAGGTCTCTACGACCTAACATTGCCATAGTTTCTCCTCCTAACAATATAGGGGGAAATGAAGTTCATGTTGTGATCTAATTTAAGTAATAGGCACATAGATCAGTTTGACTATCTTAATTCACCACTTGTGAGATGCAAGGAATTTATTCCATCTCTGTACATTACTTTTCAACATTTCTGGAAAAGCAGAAATATGATGTTGCTGTCTTACTGCTCTTAGCATCTGTGGACAAATTACTAATGGAAAACAGTGACAACACATGTAAAGACTTCTAAGTGCATGGGCAAAGTAATAAGGGATAAGAGTGAGATCAAATATTCAAATTCTCAGCTCCAGACGTGCCTGGACAGTCCAAAGACTTCTAAGTGTCTCCTGGAGGAGAATCATTTTTCTTTAGCCATAGGGATAAAGTTGTCCAAAACCAAACACAAGCTCCATTATGTGAGTGGCTGAATTACAGCTCAAGTTTAAGACTCAGCCTCAAAAGATTTCTAAACGTGAAGTGAGGGTGCCAGTCAGAAAAGAACCGGATCCCATAAATTGGGATGGCGATGTTTGGGTTGAACTTGAAGCTATGGATATTGAACTTCTAAATTCTGATGAGATTATTTTGCAAGACGAGGAGATTTTTCCATGTTCAGTTGTAGAAACATTTCCATCCCCACCCACTGTGATTTTGACCTGTGCAGCTGTATCTAAAACAGTGACTCCTCTGTTTGCTATGGAAACAATAATGAACCACTCTGATGCAGTTCTCAAGCAAGACCCTCCTCATGTCCAACTACTACCACCAACTTTAGTCTCCGGGCTCATAATGCAGCTCAAATCTCTGAAGCTCCTAAAGGTGAGATACGCAACCCGACCAGTCATGAACTATTACTCTCCCAAAGAGTTCTCAGGCTGCCTCATTCTTCCATGCAGAAGTCTGAGGAACAGACAGGGAGGTGGATATTAAGAGTGTGCAACAATGGAGGAAGAAACATGAACCTAGATCAGGCTCAGTTTCTTGATGTGGGCCCAGTAAGTAGGGATTCAGGATTTAATGTCACAGCTCATTAATAGCTTATTCTGTAGGTTGGGTGAAATATGGATCAAAAGATGTCCCACTGTTAATGTGGTGGAGGTGGCTGATATTCCTTGGTTGACTGTTGATGAAGTTATTAAAAGCCTCAGAGAACTGGGAATGCTGGAATGGATTTGACAGGTAAAGCCTAGTCATCCACACTGGATGTCACAGAAAATGTACTTTCCACTAATACGTTAAGAAACAGATGTGTGAAAGGGGCACCAGCATCCTTGAAGAACTACATCAATAGTCTTTTTTGTAGGCAGGGATTATGGTGAGCACTGTAGTCACGAAACTGGGAAACTTAAATGTTATTTGTACAGCTGGATCCTTGAGGGGCAGAGGACCAGTGGCAGTGTTCCGTCACCAAAAGAAAGGTGAATGCACCTACCGTGGTGGGGAGCAGGAGCAAAGCAGCAGAGAATCACGGCCCCTCTACCGATTTCCAGACTTGAGCCAGTTTATATACCCAGAACCAATTGAGTAGAGAAGAGGCCGTGGCCCCTTGACAGAGGACTATGTTGCACTACCAAAAACTCACATTGTCAATTATTTCCCCCTTCTTTCCCTAAGGGACCAGTGGTAATCATACATTGGGTCAAAGGAAATAATTAGACCTTTTAGAGAGAACTGGACACTGATTCTGAACCAACACTGATTCTAGGGGATGTGAAGCACCATTGCGGCCCTCCAGGAAAAATTCAGGACCTGTGGAGATCAGGTGATCGATGGAGTTTTACCCAAGAGCTGACTCCTAGTGGGCCCGGCAGGTTCCTGAATCCCCCACTTTCTATATGTATAACTGGGATAGGTACTCTTAGTACCTGGCAGAATGGATTTCCTAACCCATGGTATGAGTATTTTTTTGATGGGAAAGGCCAAATGGAAGCCATTAGAGTTACCTCTAATGGGAAAATAGTAAATAAAATACACTGTCACATCCCCAGTGGGATTGCAGAAATTAGTGGTGCCATCATAGGGTTGAAAGATTCAGAGGCTGTGGCTCCCACCGCTTTTCCACTTAACACCCCTATTTGGTCTGTGGAGAAGATGGATGCATTTGGAAAATGATAGTGGATTACCATAAGCTTAATGAAATGGTGACTCCAACTACTGCCACTCTACCATATGCAGCTTCCTTGCTTGTGCAGATTAACACACCCGGCCCCTGGTATGCAGATGTGGATTTGGCAAATGCCTTTTTCTCCATACCTATCTATAAGACCCAGCAGAAGCAATTTCTATTCAGTCAGAAAGGCCAGAAGAGTACTATCTTAGTTACTTTTCTCTCTCGCTGACAAAATACCTGACACCCAAAATTAAGGAAGGAAAGGTTTATGTAGCTCACAGTTTGTGGAGGTTTCAGTCCATAATCAGCTGGCTCCAAGGCAGGGTGGCATGGCACAGGGGCAACAGTTCATGGTGGTGGAAGACAGCAAAAGGAGCAAGAGCAAAACCAGGGAAGAGCAAGCCTCTTTCCTCCCTTATATTGTATGCAGGCCACCCACTCTGGGGTGGGTGTAGCACTCACGCCATCTCCATGTCCTCCTCTTGTACAGGCTCAGGATGTTTACAAAGTGAGGACCTTGGCCCTCTGCTGAGTCACTTAGTTAAGCTTCTAAACTTTGCAAGTTGACACAATGAACAACAACTTAGAGCAATAAGGGTACGTCCTCTACACCCTAGGATGTAGAACTGCTGAGTTACTTAGTTAACCTTCTAGACTTCTCAAGTTGACAATGTATCAACCATTGCAAGTACCATTACTGTCCTACCTTGGGGGTATATCAGCTCTTCAGCCCTGGATCCCATGGATCTTTGCCATGTTTCCATGGATCTTTATCTGTTCTCGTTCGCGAGGTATCATACTGCCCACTACATGGATGGTGTTAAGCTGATTAGACCAAGTGAGCAAGAGGTAGCAACAACTCTGAACTGGGTGGTAAAATACTTGCATATCAGAGACTGGGTATTATGTTTAACTAGAATTACAAATGCTGTACCTCAGTGAAATTTCCAGGAGTCTGGGGACTTGGGCCGTACAGCCGTATTGTAAGCTGGAGGATAAAGTGTTGCATTTGACCAATTGGATAACCAAGATCAAGGGACAACACTTTGTGGGCTTATTGGATTTTAGAGGCAACACCTTCCTCAATTGGGTGTGGTACTCTGGCCCATTTACTATGTGACTCAGAAAGCTTTTCATGGACTTGCTTGCCACTGGTTTATCTGTTTGAAGAAATGTCCATTCAACTTCTTTGTACATTTTAAATTTTTTCACTGAGATATAAATCTACGCACATTGTATATGTTAATGGGGATCCATGTTATATTTCAATACATGTATACATTGCATAGTATTTAAATCAGGTAATGCATTTACCTCTCCTGACATTTATTTCTCTATGATGAAATTTTCAAATCCTTTCCTTCCATATTGTTGAAAATGGCAGAATTTTATAATATTTAAAGTCTTAACATTTCATGTATATACATTTTCTTTATCTATTTATTAGTTTATAGACACATAGAGGTTTTCTATGTCTTAGCTATAGCAAATAGTGTTCAAGGAAAATGGAATTGCAGATGTCTATTTGACAAAGTAATTTCATATCCTTTGGGTATTTACCTAGGATTGGGATTGCTGCATCCTGTGGCAATATTCTTTCAATATATTTTATTTTTTTTGAGGAAACCCCATATACTTCACAGTGGCATTCTAATTTGCATTTCCATCAATATAACTGAAGATCTCCCATTTCTCCATATTTTTACCAGCTCTTTTTATCTTTCATCTTTTTTTTTTTTTTATGCGGGTACCGGGAGTCTAACTCAGGACCTCACGCTTGCCAGGCAGGCACTTATGCCGCCGCTGATCTATATCACCAGCTCATCTTTTTTGATAGTAGCAAGTCATACTGGGATGGGATGATGGCTCATTGTGGTTTTGATTTGCAATTCCTTTTTCTTTTTTTCTTTTTTTTTATAGATAAAATATTTTATTCCTTCCAAATTCTTTTTTTTCCAAATTTTATTTATTTACTTTTTTAAAAGACAGCAAGTAAACATTCTCATGTATTAACAAACTCAAGCATTAGAGAATGTACAAATACCTTTTGGAGAAAAATATTACTCAGTATAAGATTAAGCCATGTAAAAGCTAGGTAAAAATAGAAGACTAAGGAATGGAATAGTCACAGTGAAATTGCATTTTCATACTAGGGAGACAATACGATGTTTATAAATGTGCATCCGGTTTATTTCGCTTGTGAGTATTTTCTCGAGTTGCATCCATTTACCTATAAAAGTTTCCAGTTTATCTTTCTTTATGGCTGAGTAGTACTCCATTGTATAGAAATACCACATCGTTTTTATCCATTCCTTGGTTAATGGGCATTTGGGTTGTTTCCACGATCTAGCTATTACAAATTGTGTTGCTATAAACATGGGTGCACATATATCGCTGTGGTACGATGTTTTTAATTCTTCTGGGAAGATACCCAGAAGGGGAATAGCTGGGTCAAATGGGACCTCCACTCCTAGTTTTTTGAGGAGTCTCCACACGGATTTCCACAGTGGCTGCACCAGTCGACACTCCCACCAACAGTGGAGAAGGGTTCCTTTTTCCCCACAGCCCCTCCAGCATTTGTTATTAGTTGACTTCTTAATAACAGCCATTCTTTCTGGGGTGAGATGGAATCTCAGTGTTGTTTTCATTTGCATCTCTTGGATGACTAGTGATGTTGAACATTTTTCATATATTTATTTGCCATTTGCATTTCTTCATCTGAGAAGTGTTTATTCATCTCAGATGCCCATTTTTTGATTGGGTCTTTAAATTTGGGAGGTCTGATTTTTTTGAGTTCTTTGTATGTTCTTGATAGTAGTCCTTTGTCTGAGGAACAGCTGGCAAACAGTTTTTCCCACGTTGTGGGTTGTCTCTTCACTCTGTTGGTGGTTTCTCTTGCTGTGCAAAAGCTTTTTAATAAGATGAGATCCCAGTTGTTGATTCTTTGTGATAGCTCCTGTGCGATGGGGGTTTTATTCATAAAGTCTTTGCCTACACCAATGTCTTCAAGAGTTTTACCTATTCTATTTTCCAGGAGATTTAATGTTTCTGTTTTAATATTTAGATCTTTGATCCATTTTGAATTTAGTTTAGTGCACGGTGAAAGATATGGGTCTAATTTTAATCTTTGGCATGTGTAGAGCCAGTTTTTCCAGCACCATTTATTAAAGAGGCTATCTTTCTTCCAGTGAATGTGTTTGGCACATTTGTCAAAGATAAGGTGGCTTAGTACATCTGGAGTTGTTTCTGCATCTTCTATTCTATTCCATTGATCTTCAGGTCTGTTTTTTTGCTAATACCACACTGTTTTTATCACAGTAGCTTTAGAGTATAATTTCAAATCAGTGATTGTGATGCCCCCTGCCTTTCTTTTGTTGCCCAGAATTGCCTTTGCTATTCTAGGTCTCTCTGGTTCCAGATGAATTTTAGGATTGTTTTCTGTAATTCTGTGAGATATGTTGTTGGAATTTTGATTGGAATTGCATTAAATCTGTATAACAGTTTTGGAAGTATGGCCATTTTCACTATATTGGTTCTTCCAACCCAAGAGCAAGGGATATCTTACATTTTCTGATACCTTTTTAATCTCCTTTTTCAGAGTACTGTAGTTTTCAGTGTAGAGGTCTTTTACTTCCTTTGTGAGATTGATTCCTAGGTATTTCATTTTTTTAGATGTGATTGTGAAAGGTGTTGTTTCCCTAATTTCTCCCTCAGTGAGTTTGTTATTTGTGTACAGGAAGGCTATTGATTTTTGAGTGTTGACTTTGTATCCAGCTACACTACTGAATTTGCTTTTTAAATCTAGCAGTTTTTTAGTGGAGTTTTTGGGGTCTTCTGTGTAGAGTATCATGTCATCTGCAAATAATGATAATTTAACTTCTTCCTTTCCAATCATAATTCCTTTTATTTCTTTCTCTTGTCTAATTGCTCTGGCTAAAGTTTCCAGGACTATGTTGAATAAGAGTGGGGACAGTGGACATCCTTGTCTTGTTCCTGATTTTAGAGAGAAGGCTTTCAGTTTTTGTCCACTTAGTATAATATTGGCTGTTGGTTTGTCATAGATAGCTTTTATCAGATTGAGATAAAGACCATCTATTCCAATTTTCTGTAGGGTTTTTACATGAAAAGGTGCTGGACTTTGTCAAAAGCTTTTTCTGCATCTATTGAGATGCTCATGTGATTTTTGTCCTTGGTTCTGTTAATATGGTGTATTACATTTATTGATTTACGTATGTTGAACCATCCCTGCATCCCTTGGATGAATCCAACTTGGTCATGGTGTATAATTTTCTTGATGATTTGCTGCATTCTGTTTGCCAGTATATTATTGAGGATTTTTGCATCTATGTTCGTTAGGGAGATTGGTCTGTAGTTCTCTTTCTTAGTTGGGTCCTTCTCTGGTTTTGGTATCAGGGTAATGCTTGCTTCCAGGAATGAATTTGGGAGTATTGATTCCCTTTCAATTTCATTAAAGAGTTTGAGAAGTAGTGGCATTAGGTCTTCTCTAAATTTCTTGTAGAATTCAGCAGTGAATCCATCGGGGCCTGGGCTTTTCTTTGTTGGGAAGTTTTTAATTACATCTTCGATTTCATTGATTGTTATTGGTTTATTTAGGATTTTTATATCTTCTTGGTTGAGCTTTGGTAATTCATATGTATCTAGGAATCCGTCCATTTCTTCTGCATTTTGCATTTTATTAGAATACAGGTTTTCAAAGTAGGTATAGATGATCTTCTGGATTTCTGCAGGGTCCGTTGTGATATCGCCCTTTTCATTCTTAATTGCATGGATTTGAGTACTTTCTTTCCTTTTTTTAATAAGGTTGGATAAGGGTTTGTCTATTTTATTTAATCTTTCAAAGAACCAACTCTTTGATTCATTGATTCTTTGTATTGTTTTTTAGTCCCCAATATGTTAATTTCTGCTCTAATCTTTATAATTTCCTCTCTTGTACAAGCTTTTGGCTTAGCCTGCTCTTCTTTTTCTAGAAGTTTGAGGTTCACCATTAGGTTGTTTATTTGTGCTTGCTCTGTTTTCCTAATATAGGAATTTAATGCTATAAATTTCCCTCTTAGGACTGCTTTCATTGTATCCCATAAGTTCCTGTATGTTGTACTGTCGTTATCATTCAGTTGCAGAAACTGTCTAATTGCTTCTTTAATTTCATCTGTGACCCATTGGTTATTCAGTAGGGTGCTACTTAATTTCCATGTGTTTAGCAAATTCTTGTGGTTTCTTTTGCTATTGATTTCCAATTTCATTGCACTATGGTCTGATAATATACATGGGATAATTTCAATTCCTTTGCATTTATTTAAGCAGGTTCTATGAGCTAGTATGTGGTCTATTTTGGAGAATGTCCCATGTGCAGCTGAGAAGTATGTGTATTCTGATGTTGTGGGGTGGAACACTTTGTAGATATCTACTAAGTCCATTTGTTCCAAAGTTTGGTTCAGTTGTAATATTTCTTTTTTTTTTGTGGGTACCGGGGGGTCGACCTCAGGACCTCACGCGCCAACAGGCACCCATGCCGCTGAGCGATATCACTGGCCCCTTTTTCATATGTGGGATCCGGGAGTCGAACTCGGGCCCTCGCGCTTGCAAGGCAGGCACTTACGCCGCTGAGCCATCTCACCAGCCCAGTTGTAATATTTCATTGTTGATTTTTTGTCTAGTTGATCTGTCTTTTTGTCACAGTGGAGTATTGAGATCCCCCAATACAATTGTATTAGTGGTTATTTGATTTTTCATGTCCATTTATATTTGTTTTATATAGTTGGGTGCACTGGTATTTGTTGCATATATATTTATGATTGTTATCTCTTCCTCTTGGATTGTTCCCTTTACAAGGATGTAGTGACCTTCTTTATCTCTCTGAATCATTCTTGGCTTGAAATTCACTTTGTCTGCGAAAAGAATAGCTACCCCTGCTTTTTTCTGAGTTCCTGTCGCATGGAGTATTGTTTTCCATCATTTGACTTTCAGTCTATGAATTTCTTTTTGAATTAAATGTGTTTCTTGTATACAGCATATTGTTGGATCTTGCTTCTTGATCCATTTCGACAGTCTGTGCCTTTTGATCGGTGAATTGAGACCATTAACATTAATGATTAAAACTGATACGTATTGACTTATCCTTGTCATGTTATTTTCTTGTTGTTGGCTCCCCATCTTTTAATTTTTGTTTTCCCTCCCTCTCTTTAGTCATTTGCTCTGCCTGGTGGATTCCTTCTGTTGGGGTTTCTGGAGTTGTAGTCCTTGTTATCCCTTTCTAGAATGTCCTTCAAAACATTTTGGAGTGCTGGTTTTGTGGTTATAAATTTTCTCAGATGTTCTTTGTCATGGAAGTATTTTACTTCTCCGTCAGTTTTGAAAGATAGTTTTGCGGGGTACATCAATCTAGGTTGAAGATTATTTTCCTTTAGAACTTGAAATACATCATTCCAAGCTCTTCTTGACTTGAGGGTTTGTGCTGAAAAGTCCGCTGTGATTCTGATGGGCTTTCCTTTATAAGTGATTTGTTTCTTTTCTCTAACAGCTTTTAAGATTCTACTCTTATGTTGAATTTCTGGAATCTTGACTATGATATGCCTGGCTGAAGATTTTTTTTTGATCGTGGCTAATTGGGGTTCTATAAACCTCACTTATCTGAACATCAAATTCTTTTTCTCTACCAGGGAAATTTTCTGTGATAATGTCTGTGAACAGTGTTCTGATGTCATTTATGCTATCTCCTGCTTTTTCATTGACTCCAATCAATCTTAAGTTATTCTTCTTTGCATCATCTAACAGCTGCTGGATTGAGTTTTCATTGTCCCTTGCTATTTTTAAGAATTCTTTCTTTTCATGATCACTAATTGCAAGCCTGTCTTCTATATCTGAGATCCTGTCCTCACATTGGCTTAATCTGCTACAAATACTTTCAATGGAATTTTTGTTCTCCTGGATATCTGCTTGAATCTGCTTTATGGAGTCCATTTCTTTCCTATGCTGAACATTCATGGCTTCCATCATTTTCTTAAGCTCGTCTATTTTTTTGTCTGTGTCTGCTCTAGCATCCCTAAGCATGGTCTTCATTGTGGACATTATCTCTGCAGTTATCTGAGAAATTATTTCTGATTTAAAATCTCCAAAGCCTCATTCAACTGATTTGTTGTTACCACTTCAGAGATGTAAGGTGGATGGCTTTCGGTTTGTCCCACCTCACTGCCCCCTGGGTTTGCCTTTGGTGAACTGGATGTGTGGGGTTGCATCTTGTTTAAATGTCATCTCATTTTCTTTTCTTTCTTTAGTTTAATTCCTGGGTTGCTGTTTGTAAATTGCCTATGGTAGGTTGCTTTATTGCTAGTATTTCAAACTCTTAGGAGATTCTTGGAATACCAGGAAGAAAAGCGCCAGTCAGTGTGTCCCTCTTGGCTGGTGCTTCTCTGTACCGCGGTGTCTTGTGTTACTCCACGTAGGTTCCCACTGGAGCCGTGGATGGAATGGCGGCCGCCAGGAGTTCTCAGCTCAGCTGTTGCCTCCCCCACAATGGCACCCGGCTAGTGGCTCTCACGCGCTTGACGGTTGGGCATCAGCACTCACCACCAGTCAGTGTGTCCTTCACAGCCGTTGCTTCTCTGTACTGCAGCGTCTCGCGTTCCTCTGCAGAGGTCCCCGCTGGAGCTGTGGATTGAGTGGTGGCCGCCCAGAGTTTCAAGTTCAGCTGCTGCCCCCCCCCACAATGGTGCCTGGCTAATGGCTCTCTCTTGTGGGACGGCTGGGCGTCAGCACTCACCGCCAGTCAGTGTGTCCTTCACAGCCGCTGCTTCTCTGCACCGCCACTTCTCGTGTTCCTCCGCGAAGGCCCCTGGGGGCGCCAGCAGTCACTGCGTGTCTGCAGATTTGAACCACTTCAGTCGCATCAGGATCTGCAATTCCTTTTTCATATACCTATTGTCATTCTTAAATCTTCTTTGGAAAAATGTCTGTGAGTCCCTTTGTACCATTTTTTATTTAAGTTGTTTAAAATTTGTTTTCCTTTTGATTTGTGAGAAAAAAAATTGCTCTTTCTGTACTTTGTTTGTGTTACATATTTTGTTGTAAGGACTGAAATGTAATACGAGCAAGAATTTTGTTTCAAGTTCTATGCTATGATCAGGAGATACTCTAGATAATCAATCAAACAAAAACATCGGAATAGAGTCCAACCTGCATTGGCTTTATAGGATCACGAAATCAAAGGGGGAAAACCAAAGCAAATTTCCAGTGCGTGTTAGTTGTTAACATGATGGGAAATTGTGGCCAAAAATAAGAGTGAGACAGTCCATGGATATGGTGACTGTACAAGAAGGCCCTCCTTAGAGGTGATGCTTCATCTGAAGTGAAATAGATGAGAAGTAGTTTCTGTGGGGTGCGCTGCGCATGTGGGAAGATCTCACCTCGGGGATGGCAAGACAGTGAAGGGTGCTGCCATTTGCAATCACAGAAATCCAAAAAACATTATCTTGAATGAAGTCAGCCAGGTACTAAAAGAAACCATACTGCATCTCTCATGTGTAAAGTAAAAAAAAATTCACACAGAAATGGAATGTTAACAGTGGTTACCAGAGGCAGGCGAGTAGGGGATGGGAAATGGAAGATACAGATCAAAGGGCCAGGTTTGCAGATAAAATGGAACAATAGTAGAGGGACCTAAACTATGGGGTAAAAACTATAGTAAAAAATAGTTCATTGCATACTGAATATATTTCAACAATCACAATTGTCGAAACTTGTAATCATCCATAAAGAACTTGAATTCCCTGCACTTAATTCATTCTGTAGCACATTTCCCATAAATGCTAGGCTTCATCTGCAACACTTCTAGGGTAAAGGAAATAACTCGTGTGTCAACACTGCTCATTTCGTTTTATCAGTAGCTATGTTTTGGAACCAGAGGATTTTCTGTTGCATAACGTTCTAATCTTTTTACCTTGGCTCCTTTGATTATTAAGATGACTAGCACACTATTTGACTAACTTTTTCAAATGTAACAAAACTTTGGGATAGTCATTTATTTAATTAGTGTATTGAAGCTATAGTAACAGAACACTGTCACTCTAAGTTGTAGGAAATTAAATAATTGGTTTTGTGAAAACAACCTGTATGAGTTAACAGGTTAATTCTGGAGATATGTTGTGTTTTCTGTGACAGAAATCAGAAACGATTGGATGTGATCCAAAAATTAAATTATTTATTTTTTAAAGTTGCTAAAAGCAGTGAAATAAATGAAGTGGCCAGGGTCATTCAGAAAATATGTCACTTGTATCTAGTTAGTGGATTTAGGGAGAACCAACTAGGAAGGGACTTTTTATATTTCTCCCAAGAAATAAATTATGTTGCATAGATTCATAAATTAGGATTTCCAATGAAATTTTCATCACTCAAGTTTGCAGAGCAAATGAACATCTATAACTTAGGGAACCACGAATAGTTATATCATGATATCTAATATTCGTCAATTATATTTGTCAATTTTGTGGTAGTAATAGGCACTCAGTTTTAGTAGCTGTTACCTGATTCCCTTTCAATTTTAATCTTGTTCTGGATTATTAAATTGAGAAAGAAACATTTCCAACCATGTCTCCTGTCAAAGATGATTTTCAAACTAATTCAGTAAATACTAAGATATTTTTATACTCATTGTTTTGGATTCCTGGGTCAAAATGAATCCCAGTGTTCAAATTGGTGTCCCAAAGTTGATGTGTTGGGCACAAGGAGGTCATACATGTACAAAGCAAATGTAAGTCCACCATGAGTTTGTTTAGTTTGTTCCACCATTGTACCGCATACACACACATGTATGTGTGCACACATGTACACGCAAACTAGAAAATCTTTTATACTGATTTTCATTTCATATAAATAGTTAAAGATAGGATACAGGAGGAAGATATAGCCTGAAAAGTAAATAAATAAATCAAGATTGGAAAACAGAGTAAGAAGAGACACCATAGGGAGAGAAAAACATGAGTTTCTACTTCTCAGAGTAGTTAAATTAAGATGGGGAACAGAAGCCAGGCGCAGTGGCCTGTACCCGTCGGCTGGGCTGCTCTAGAGGCTAAAGGAGGCGACTACTTTTGATTAGAAGCTCAAGACCCAAGTGGATAACAGTGTGAGACTCCATATCAAATCATCAATGAAAATTATATTTGGAATTCTTGGGCACCATATCCATGTAAAGAATAATTTTGGATTGACTGCTTAAACTCAAATGTAATTCACCTAAAAGAATATCTGTGAATTCAAATTATACCTGCATTTTAGGAATGAGTATGTAATATAGTGTGTTCAAAGCCTTTGTGTCTTACTAAAATAATGCAAATTAAAATGTTTCTATTGAAAATAAATCTAAAGGTGGTGAAATAAATAAATCCCTTGATGATATTTTCCTATACTTTACCAGAATTAAGGTTTTAATCCATTTGTGTGTGTCTCTTGTGTCAGGTAAAACTGACTCTTAAATTTTCCCTTATGTTAAAAATCTTTTAAAGACCACAAAACAGAGAAAACTTCAGGAAGTTGATTCAGTGCTAGAAGAGGCGGGAGGGAAGGGAAAGAGAGAGAGACAGAAAGAGACAGAGAGACACAGAGAGAGACAGAGAGTCAGAAAAACAGAGAGACAGAGACAGAGAGAGAGAGAGACAGAGAGAATGAGAAAGACAAACACAAGAAATACACCTGAAACACTGCCGTAGTGTAAATGTGTTCTACAATCAGTGCTGCAGTTGTGATGCACCCAGGACGTAGTGTTCTATGATTTTCTGCAGAGCCGTACAGCTCTTGTTTGCCACACCAGCTACTACGAAGGCGCAGACAGCTGTAATCCATTCCAAAACGCTGCAGTCAGTGTGGGCAGCTGCAGTTTTGTCAGCTCCCGGGAACCAGCTGCCTTGTGGGGCCCGTGCAGACTGTTGAGTTGTGTGCCTCCTGCGGGGGGAGTAGGCAGTTGCCTGTGCAGGATGCTGAGAGCCAGCCAGTCCTCTTCAAGTTTAGCCGCCTGTAAGTGCTCCCACCGAACTTGAACTTGCAGCGCCTCCTGCAGGGGAGAGAGGAGCCATTCTCTTGGGAAGTTCTCCCAAAGGCTGGGAGTGGTGGGTGCACCCTTCATCCTCCCCTTTCCCCACTACATGAGCGCTTGAGAAGTTCTTTGTGCTGCTGAGCAGTGCCAACAAGGGGCAGGTGGTCAAGGACAAGATAAAATGGCTTTCCCGTTCATTTCAATGCACCAATTGCCAACCGAAAACTGTTCTGGGAAGTTGAAACTTCTTTTTTTTTTTTTTTTTTTTTTTTATTTTAAAGAGAAGAAAAAACAAAACAAATCAAAAGAAGAACAAATTTTCAAACCAACATAATAGGAGGGTAACAATGGTTAATACATTACGTAATACTATCTTTAAGTTAGTTATTCAGGACACCAGACATTAGCATTCAATTGTCCAAACATTATTGGCACAAACCTTACTCTTCAATGAACTAAGTAAAAATGGTAGTGTATCTATCTTAACCATCTTATATATATATATATATACAATTTTTTTCCCTTTCCCTTCTTTCTTTTCCCTATTCCAGTCTCTCTTTCCTTTTGACCAGTTTCTTTTTCATTCACCATGTCTATTGTACATTTTGGATCTTATTTACTCTTTCAGTTTCTCATACTAGAGAGATAATACGATGCTTACACATGTGCTTCTGGTTTATTTCACTTATGAGTATTTTCTCGAGTTGCATCCATTTACCTATAAAAGTCTCCAGTTTATCCTTCTTTATGGCTGAATAGTACTCCATTGTATAAAAATACCACATCTTTCTTATCCATTCCTCAGTTGATGGGCATTTGGGTTGTTTCCAAGATCTGGCTATTACAAATTGTGCTGCTATAAACATGGGTGCACATATATCGCTGTGGTACGATGTTTTTAATTCTTCTGGGAAGATGCCCAGAAGGGGAATAGCTGGGTCAAATGAGACCTCCAACCCTAGTTTTCCGAGGAATCTCCACACTGACTTCCACAGTGGCTGTACCAGTCGACACTCCCACCAACAGTGAAGAAGGGTTCCTTTTTCCCCACAGCCCCTCCAGCATTTGTTATTAGTTGATTTCTTAATAGTAGCCATTCTTTCTGGGGTGAGATGGTATCTCAGTGTTGTTTTAATTTGCATCTCTCGAATGACTAGTGCTGTTGCACATTTTTTTGTATATTTGTTTGCCATTAGTATTTCTTCATCTGAGAAATGGGTCTTTAAATTTGGGAGGTCTGATTTTTTTGAGTTCTTTATATGTTCTCGATAGTAATCCTTTGTCTGAGGAACAGCTGGCAAACATTTTTTCCCACATTGTGGGTTGTCTCTTCACTCTGTTGGTGGTTTCTCTTGCTGTGCAAAAGCTTTTTAATAAGATGAGATCCCAGTTATTGATTCTTTGGGATAGTTCCCGTGCGGTTGAGTTTTTATTCATAAAGTCTTTGCCTACACCAATGTCTCCAAGGGTTTTACCTATCCTACCTTCCAGCAGATTTAATGTTTCTGTTTCAATATTTAGATCTCTGATCCATTTTGAATTTAGTTTAGTGCATGGTGAAAGATATGGATCTAGTTTTAATCTTCAGCATGTGTAGAGCCAGTTTTTCCAGCACCATTTATTAAAGAGGCTATCTTTCTTCCAGCGAATGTGTTTGGCACCTTTGTCAAAGATAAGGTGGCTTAGTATGTCTGGGGTTGTTTCAGCATCTTCTAATCTGTTCCATTGATCTTCAGGTCTGTTTTTTTGCCAGTACCACACTGTTTTTATCACAGTAGCTTTATAGTATAATTTCAAGTCGGGGATAGTGATGCCCCCTGCCTTGCCTTTGTTGCCCAGAATTGCCTTTGCTATTCTAGGTCTCTTCTGATTCCAAATGAATTTTAGGATTGTTTTCTCTAATTCTGTGAGATATGCTGTTGGAATTTTGATTGGAATTGCATTAAATCTGTATAACAATTTTGGAAGTATGGCCATTTTCACTATATTGGTTCTTCCTATCCAGGAGCAAGGGATATCTTTCCATTTTCTGATATCCTCTTCAATCTCCTTTTTCAGAGTACTGTAGTTTTCAGTATAGAGGTCTTTTACATCCTTCGTGAGGTTGATTCCTAGGTATTTCATTTTTTTGGATGTTATGGGGAAAGGTATTGTTTCCCTAATTTCTCTTTCAGTAAGTTTGTTATTTGTGTACAGGAAGGCTATTGACTTTTGAGTATTGACTTTGTATCCAGCTACACTACTGAATTTGCTTATTAAATCTAGCAGTTTTTTAGTGGAGTTTTTGGGGTCTTCTGTGTAGAGTATCATGTCATCTGCAAATAATGATAATTTAACTTCTTCCTTTCCAATCATTATTCCTTTTATTTCTTTCTCTTGTCTAATTGCTCTGGCTAAAGTTTCCAGAACTATGTTGAATAAGAGTGGGGACAGTGGACATCCTTGTCTTGTTCCTGATTTTAGAGGGAAGGCTTTCAGTTTTTGGCCATTTAGTATAATATTGGCTGTTGGTTTGTCGTAGATAGCTTTTACCAGATTGAGATAAAGACCCTCTATTCCAATTTTCTGTAGGGTTTTTATCATGAAAAGGTGCTGGACTTTGTCAAAAGCTTTTTCTGCATCTATTGAGATGATCATGTGATTTTTGTCTTTGGTTCTGTTAATATGCTGTATTACATTTATTGATTTACGTATGTTGAACCATCCCTGCATCCCTGGGATGAATCCAACTTGGTCATGGTGTATAATCTTCTTGATGATTTGTTGGATTCTGTTTGCCAGTATCTTATTAAGGATTTTTGCATCTATGTTCATTAGGGAGATTGGCCTGTAGTTCTCTTTCTTAGTTGGGTCCTTCTCTGGTTTTGGTATCAGGGTAATGCTTGCTTCCAGGAATGAATTTGGGAGTATTGCTTCCCTTTCAATTTCATTGAAAAGTTTGAGAAGTAGGGGCGTTAGGTCTTCTCTAAATTTCTTGTAGAATTCGGCAGTGAATCCATCAGGGCCTGGGCTTTTCTTTGTTGGGAGGTTTTTAATTACATCTTCAATTTCATTGGCTGATATTGGTTTATTTAGGATTTTTAAATCTTCTTGATTCAGCTTTGGTAATTCATACGAATCTAGGAATCTGTCCATTTCTTCTGCATTTTCCATCTTAGTAGAATATAAATTTTCAAAATAGGTATAGATGATCTTCTGGATTTCTGCAGGGTCCGTCGTGATATCACCCTTTTCATTTTCAATTGCATGGATTTGAGTCTTTTCTTTTCTTTTTTTAATAAGGTTGGATAAGGGTTTGTCAATCTTATTTATTCTTTCAAAGAACCAACTTTTTGCTTCATTGATTCTTTGTATTGTTTTTTTATTCTCCAATACGTTAATTTCTGCTCTGATCTTTATAATTTCCTCCCTTGTACGGGCTTTTGGCTTAACCTGCTCTTCTTTTTCTAGAAGCTCGAGGTTCACCCTTAAGTTGTTTATTTGCGCTTGCTCTATTTTCCTGATATAAGTGTTTAATGCTATAAATTTCCCTCTTAGGACTGCTTTCATTGTATCCCATAAGTTCCGGTATGTTGTACTGTCATTATCATTCAGTTGTAGAAAGTGACTAATTTCTTCTTTAATTTCATCTGTGACCCATTGGTTGTTCAGGAGGATGCTGTTTAATTTCCATGTGTTTAGGGAGTTTTTGTGGGATCTTTTGCCATTGATTTCCAATTTCATTGCACTATGGTCTGATAATATACATGGGATAATTTCAATTCCTTTGCATTTACTTAAGCAGGTTTTATGAGCTAGTATGTGGTCTATTTTGGAGAACATCCCATGTGCAGCTGAGAAAAATGTGTATTCTGATGTTGTGGGATGGAACACTCTGTAGACATCTACTAAGTCCATTTGTTCAAAAGTTTGGTTCAGTTCTACTATTTCAATATTGATTTTCTGTCCAGTTGATCTATCTTTTTGTGACAGTGGAGTATTGAGATCTCCCAATATAATTGTATTAGTGCTTATTTGATTTTTCATGTCCTTTAGTACTTGTTTTATATAGCTGGGTGCATTGGTATTTGACGCATATATATTTATGATGATTATCTCTTCCTCTTGGATTGTTCCCTTTACAAGGATGTAATGACCGTCTTTATCTCTCTGAATCCTTCTTGGCTTGAAGTTCACTTTGTCTGCAAAAAGAATAGCTACCCCTGCTTTTTTCTGGGTTCCTGTGGCATGGAGTATTGTTTTCCATCCTTTGACTTTCAGTCTATGAATTTCTTTCTGAATTAAATGTGTTTCTTGTATACAGCATATTGTTGGATCTTGCTTCTTGATCCATTTCGCCAGTCTGTGCCTTTTGATTGGTGAATTGAGACCGTTAACATTGATGGTTAAAACTGATATGTATTGACTTGTCATGATATTTTCCTGTTGTTGGTTCCCACTCTTTGTTTTTCCACTTTCCAGCTATTTAATTATCTGCCCTGCCTGGTGGATTCCTTCTGTTGGGGTTCCTATCTCTTTCTAGAATGTCCTTCAAAACGTTTTGGAGTGCTGGTTTGGTGGTCATAAATTTTCTCAGATGTTCTTTGTCATGAAAGTATTTTATTTCTCCATCAATTTTGAAAGATAGTTTTGCAGGGTACATCAATCTGAGCTGAAAATTATTTTCCTTTAGAGCTTGCCATACATCATTCCAAGCTCTTCTTGAATTGAGGGTTTGTGCTGAAAAGTCAGCTGTGATTCTGATGGGTTTTCCTTCATAGGTGATTTGTCTCTTCTCCCTAACAGCTTTTAAGATTCTGCCCTTCTGTTGAATTTCTGGGATCTTGACTATATGTCTGGCTGAAGTTTTTTTTTGATCATGTCTAGTTGGTGTTCTAAAAGCTTCACTTATAGGGGTGTCAAATTCCTTTTCTCTTCCAGGAAAGTTCTCCCTGATTATGTCTTTGAACAAGGTTTTAATGTCGTTGATGCTATCTCCTGCTTTTTCATTTATTCCAATTATTCTTAAGTTGTTTATCTTTGAGTCATCTAGCAGCTGCTGAATTGATTTTTCATGGTCCCTTGCTATTTTTAAGAATTTTTCCATTTCATGATCACTAATTGCAAGCCTGTCTTCTATATCTGAGATCCTGTCCTCGCATTGGCTTATTCTGCTACCAATACTTTCAATGGAATTTTTTATCTCTTGGATATCTGCTTGAATCTGCCTTATGGATTCCATTTCTTTCCTATGCTGAGCATTCATGGTTTCTATAGTTTTCTTAAGTTCATCTATTTTTTTTGTCTGTATCAGCTATAGTGTCCTTAAGCATGGTCTTCATTGTAGACATTATCTCTGCAGTTATCTGTGAGATTACTTCTGTTTTAATTTTTTCCAGAACCTCATTCAGTTGCTTTGTTGTTACCACTTCAGATAGGCCAGGTGGGTGGCTTTCGGATTGTCCCACCTCGTTGCTCCCTAGGTTTGCCTTTGGTGAATTGGATGTGTGTGGTTGCATCTTGTTTAAGTGTCATCTCATTTTTTCTTTCTTTAATTCCTGGGGTGATGTTTGCAAATTACCTATAGTAGGTTACTTTATTGCTAGTGTTTAAGATCTTTAGAAGATGACTACTTCTCTGCAGTATCTTCCAAGTGGAGCTTGCTTTTAGGTTTTGAGCTTTCTGCCAGATCCTACTTCTTCAATTCATTGGGTATGCGAAGTTGCTACCTGTTTGGCCCAGTCCTTGATTCTTTGGTACTGTGTCACTGTATTTTCTGTGTCCCTTAGTCAATCTCAATCATGAAATATCAGGAAGGAAAGATGTTTAGAACAATTATTTCACATTTGGCTATAATGTTAACTAAAGCATCAAACACAGCCTAAAAAATGACAGACTGAGCTAACCAGTTATTTACCACTTTTAGCTGTATAGAGTTGCAGTTATATAACAAAATCTAAAACACACCAGAAAAATTATATGCAGTATACAAGTCCTATGTATGTCAATTTTTCCTTGAGGAGTTTAAATTTAAAATGAGTTAAGGAGGAAATAGAGTATTGGGAGAAGAGGAAGGAATTAGATGTGAGGTTAGAGGACCAAGAGGGATCCCACTAAAATTGGGACACTAGTGCAGAGGACAGGTGGTAAAAAGAGAAGGAAGGGATAAAAGGAAGAACAGATCACAACCACAATCACAAAGAAGTTAGAGGCGCTGTTTACACTCATATAAGAAACCAGAGAGAATAATGAAGGAAAGAGCAAATACACATACAGAAACAAAAACGAAGATAAAAACAATAAAACAGACAGATCAAAAATAAAACCCCACCAAAAAACAAAACAAAAACAAAAAAACCCTTCGCCAGAACAAAAAAAACAAATCAGTGAGAAAAAAAAAATAAAAAAATAAAAATAAAAATAAAAAAAAATAAAAAGAATCAGTTCCAGGTGTTGACTCTGCTGTAGGCAGTTACCCTGTGGTGACAGAGTCCTGTTCTGTGCAGGTCCGTCCCAGTAAGCCAGGAGCGCCCTCTGGCAGGCAGTGAGCAGAGGCGCGTACTTTCAGGCAGAGACCAGTCTAGCTCGCCTCCGCTCTCAGCGCCCTTTCACGATCCCTGGGCCTGAGAGGCTCAGCGCGCTGTCCGGAGCGCGGGTTCCCTGCACTGGTTCCCGCCGCTCTGGTTTTTCGCCACGCCCCCCACAATGGCGCCGGGCCAGTCGCTCTCTGGCGCGGGACAGGTGTGGCTGAGAGTCCAGTCTCGTTCGCCTGCTGACCTCAGCACACTTTCGTGGGCCTGAGAGGCCCCGTGCTGTCCTGTCCGGAGCACAAGTTCCCAGAGCAGTTTCCGAGCCGCTCTGAGTTTCGCCACACCCCCCACAATGGCGCCCGTCCGGTCGCTCTCTGGCGCGGGGCAGCTGTGGCTGAGAGACACTCACCGCTGGTCAGCGACATTCTCCGCTGCTCCCCTGCCCTGCCGCTGTCTCAGGATCCTCTGTGGGGGCTCCCTGGGCACCAGCTGCCACCGTGTGTCCCTAGAATTGAGCCTCCGCGGCGCTGCAACTCCCGGGATAGTAGAAGGTGCGCGCGTGCGGTCTGCTCCTTCTTTCCTTCTTCTTTGTTGGAAGTCACCCGTCACTGGTGCCGGGGGTCCCAGATTGCGCTTCAGAACTTTTCTGGGTTTCGGGGAGGCATCTCCCCCCCTCCTGCGCTTTCCGGGTCGCTATATTCCCGTGTTCCAATGGTAACTTTTAGAGAGAGTTTCGCTGCCTGCTTCTTACTCATCCGCCATCTTGAGGTCCTCCGAAACTTCTTAATGTACACTGCAGTACTCAGTAAAAGTGTTTCATTATGTGTATGGTTGTTAAATTCATGTTTGTGTGGATAGAAGGGGCTAGGACCTCTAGTTCTTCCTTCTTGTTAATGTCACTTCTATTTTTTTTTAAATATTGGTATAATACTAGGTTTTATATATTTTTTTCTTTTTCTCAAATTATTTCTTAGATGACTTCACTGAATGCCCTAATTTCAATTACTTTTTGCAAATACTATTGTCCAAAATATTTCTGCAGTACTGTCTTGGAATTCACGCCATAAAACATTCAGTTCTCCAGTGAACATTTTATTTGTGTATTTGATGACTACCTAACTTTCTACTTCACAGACTTGCTATGAATTTCAGGCTTGTCAGCCTGAGGGACCATTGCTCAACATCACTTTCTAGTACTCGTTGGTGTTCAGTTTAGGCTGGTGCAAAGAAGATGTGTGGAAATAGTGAAAACTGGGGAATGAATTAAACAATCATTAGTACAGGTTTTATCACTAAAATTGCTAACTTTGTAACCTGAACAAGATGATTAACTTCTGTGAGTTGCAGATTTTTCTCATGTGCAGTTTTGTTAATACATATTTGTGAAATAATTATGAATTAAAGATGTAAGTTAGTCAGTTTTTTTGCTGAAATAAAATTATTTCAACTGAAATGTATTCTTTGTTGTCTGTTTATCAACATGCTTTAGAAAAAACAAATGGAAATTAATTTGAAGAAATAGGTGACACCAATTATATTGCAGTGAATGTTAGGTGTGCTTACAAACCTTCAGAGCACTTACTGTAAATCTGGTGCTGTGTCGTGGGGGATGGCTAGAGCCCACAACACAGAATCTCTGATTTCAGAATACAACACTCCCTTCTGGGCATTGTATTTGCAAAAAAATTACAATACTTAGAGATGTTTGTCTTATAGTAAAAAAATAAAGAAACAAGGCATTGGATAAGAGCAGAGTTGTATCCTGGTCCCCCTTTCTTTTTCACAAAGGACACTCTTGTTTTCCTTACCTCTATTCTCTACTACACTCTTCATTATCCATTCAAATTTTTCCTGTTATTCCCTGGTAATTTTTCCAGCCTAACACACCTAATGCGTTAAAGCTGTTATGTGTGGTTAATTATTGTGAAGAGAAGGAGGACCTTGCTGTTCTTACAGTCTAACTAGAAAACCAAAAGTTAAGTTTATTACATTTGGACTATTGTTGACTAACAAAGACAGGGAAGCCTTAGGGGGTAATGTCCTCTAGGATGGTCATACCTGACATCATTTTTTCTTAAATTATTCCCTATAGAACATAGGGGGGCTTTTTTTTTCATCAGTGTTACATGTAAAGGCTACTATCAAAAAGGAATGTGGGTACTTGACACTAATTCATGCCCTCCTCTAACAGGTAAGTGACAGATTGTTGTTATCTTTGTAGAAAGACAAATGGCATTATGGAATAACCCAGCATAATTTTCTACTTTAAATCCATCTATGACTGTACTCTTCTTGCATACTCTGAAAAAGGAACAGGAAAAAGAAACTAAATTGGAGTTTTATTCATATTACTGTTACTATAGGAAATAGGTGAATAGAGGAAGTGTTACAGGAAAATATAACACTTGTAACTTGAATAATATTTTGTGACCACAAACTCCTGAAAGCCATCATTGTTATGAGAATGAGAGAGATGTGACCTACTTATGAGTTACTGCCATTTCTTTACAGTGAAATATCTTTAGATGTCTTTTATTATAAAATGTTCATGAGTGAACTGTGATTAAGTGGGTAGCAGGATTAGACCTCACTAGGTAGTGTAGCTATTAGACAATTAGCAATTTTGTTTGCTTAGACTAGAAAACAGGTGACTGGAGATCATGGCTTTGACAAAGTTTCTGTAGAATGAGAGCTTTTCCATCTCCCAGTGATATCTTTGAGTCAAAGATTGTGTGCCACAGAATAGAATTACTTCTAATTTCATTATTCCCAATTGCATCTTGAGAATATATTTGTAGTTAACACACAGCTGAGACTTAATTTGGAAAGCTGATCGTTGTTGTTCAGACGTTATCATGGATTACCATGACATGTTTTAGAGTATAGACACTATGTAATGAAGGTGAGATGTAACACATCATGTGTAGGAAAATGGTTCCTGACACCACGTTGGATAAAGAGTTTTTCTTTCCCTTCATATTTGCTCTTGCCCAAACTTCTATGGATCATTTTATCTGCCCTTCTATCTCCACAATGCTCATGCTTCATCTTATAAACATTAGACATGGGAATAATTGAACATTAATTTTATGACATTTTGTACAATCAGATACACAAAGTGTAAGTAAGGGCACTGGATTTTATGGTGACCTCTGGTCCACATGGAATCCAGTTTCCCAGGGCATCTCCTGAGCAAATGGCAAGAATCATAAGTTAAAGGGCTCAGGAAATATACATTATATCACTTACTAGTATGAACTTTAGGGGGCTAGAACAGCATGGAACTAAACATCAGCCTTCTCTCAGGGAATAGTGTGTTTTGCAAAGAAATAAAGTGAGTGCAGAGATTCTGCGGAGATAGAATCAGAATTAGGGAGGCCTCGTGGGGTAAGAGTGAGTCCTCAGGAGCAGCAATGCTTTTCACTGTGGTCGCTGCAATACGAAAAGGAAACAGGGATGGGACAAACTGATGCTGCTCCAGCTGCATACGCTGTCCACACTACTTTCAGATCTTCTCCATCACCCACATCTCTGTTACCCTTATTTTCTGGTTGTTATAGTTTTGACTAATTTTGCCATTTCAAAGTTGACTAACATGATCTGAAATGGTTAGACAATGTGCTATGCATCTAGTGCTGTGTCGTCTTGAGACCATGACAATACGACTTGGTTCCAGATTCCTTTGTGATTCCTCTGGAAAGGAAAGGGACAGAAGGTCGTGTGTACAAACCCACGTAAACGTGTGAGTTAGCATCAGGAGGGTGTGTCAAGCCTCTTCTTTCACTATGAAAGGGAAGGGTTCCGCAGAAACATCATAAAACAAATATAAAACCGACCCCCAGTTTTTAAGATGATCATTGCATAGATCTGAGACCTCTGATGTCACGGACTGCAGTCTGACACGAGATCTTCTGCTTCAGGTTGTGCAGCTAATCTGCCGCGGTATTTCAAATTAATCTCAGGCTTCGGTTTTTTTCTTGTTTTGTTTCTGTCCCTATCATAATGGATAGATAGAAAGGCCCGGTGAATAAATGACGTGAATGAGTTTTATAATGAGAGCATGACAACAATGGGAGACGTGTACCTGCATCTCAGAAGTACATAGTAGAGGATGTTTGATTTAAAAGCACAAAGTGGGCATCCAAATCGCACAAGGCGTTGGGTAGAATCGTGTTATAACAACAGGCATTGTTCCAGTACACTTATTCCAGGGAAACAAATTAAAAGACATATATTCTGTATGGTTAGCATTAGTATGTAATATAAAGGCTTTGGGTAGCACGAGTGAGAATTCTTTCATCAACTGGGCTTTGAACTGCTCAGAAGTGACTAGATGATTGCAGCAGCTGCAATTGGAAAGGCAGTGCTGGAAGAAAGGAGAAAGCAAGGCGAGTTTGGATATTCTATACCAACGTATTTTTAGTCTTTAGATTCTACATTATTTCCATATAATAATCCCTCTACATACATTTATTAATCTTCCATATGCTTCCATTGTATCTTGAACCTACATTGGTAATAACGGATTACAATAAATATTTCTTAATTTGAGAACTATGTTCTCTTTTTTCTAGATATTGAGAAAAGTTTTCAGATCTATGTTCTCTTCTTTCTAGATATTGGTTTTCATATATCTAGTTATTTTTAGCAGGTGGTAGATAACAAAATATACTTGTTTATCAGTAAAACAAACACTTGAAATATGTTTAGAGGCCAAGAAAAATGTGTTAAATATTAATAATACGTGATTAAAATAACACAGGATGTCTGGGACAGAAAAGGATTGAAATGGGCTTCATGGCAACAGATGTTTTCAGGTACTTAATATCACTCTGAAACGATTTATTATGTATTTGATAAAGGACCTACAATTATAAAATTTATACTCATGTATAATAACTATTAATAGTTTAACTTAAAATTCATGTGCAAAACAAAATAATCTTGTCCTAGAAATGGACACACTAATGAGAGTGATAATAAATTATCTCTATTTATCTATCTATCCACCTATCATCTATATATCTATCTACATAATAATATATCTATTTTTTCAAAAAACTACACAGTCACAGAGGTGGACAAAATCTTGGGAGATTTTAGTGGGAGAATTTCAAATCGCATTACTACAAATGAATGCTGATTTTTAAGTGCTAATATTTTATGATCAGCCCATCTTTTAATTAAATGAAGGAAAAATACCCTTATTGCAATGATTAAGATGTCAAGACTCAATTTCTTTCTATTTAGTGATCTTTTCCTCAAGATCACCCAGTACAAAGAGACATTTAAATTATCTTTTGAGCTACAAAATAAACAACTTCATCAGAGTCTTTCCCAAGAGTAGTTTTGAATTGGAAAAAGTTAATGTTCAACACAGAATGAACTTGATCAACTACAATAATTTATTGGGTTTTGAAATAGAATATTAGGGGAATGGTGTAGTTTAATTGATTTTTTGGATTATATTTAAATACATAACATTTAAGTTCATGTTTGTAATTGCAGTGAGTGTTTCATCACCATCATCTTGACTAGAAAGTTCTGAAAATGGTTTCCTCACTGAAGAAATTTCATACTGTTTCTTTCCAAATTTGAATTAAAATTCTGTCCAAGGAAGTGAAATTTCAAAGTTGAATCATCCTTTACATTGACAAGGAGAAGGAATTTTATGGCAGATGCTGGCTACCACGACTCTTTTGAATGACATGTCCCTCTCACATCTATTTCCCCCATGTTTGCCAGGATGTGGGATTTTGGGGATTGCCGTGCATCGTCTGGTCATACAGCAAGTGTCTGGAGACCTAAAATGATTATGTCAAAAACGAGTCACAATAACATGAACTGTTAAAGAGTATCAGTGCTCCCTTAATTTAGAAATATATCCTTAAATTCCTGAGTGCTCTGAGGGTTACATTTCATGAAATAGAGAATTAAAATTACAGATGGAAATACTTGACACATTCCAAACTATAAAAGAACATTAATTTCTGTTCTTTGTTGTGAGTTAAATACAGTATATCATAAATATACTTGAAGATTGCTTTTGATTGCTAAAAGGGACAATCAAATGCTTCATTTTCCTCTTTTCCAAAGGACATATGTTAGAAGAAAATTGAAGCATGGCATAAAGTTATGAACAATGTACATTTGTATAAGTTTATTTAACATGTGACATATAACATGTACAGATATTTGTGTGGAGAAGGTGGTATGGATTGCATGGATAATCATGGGCCTCCAAAGACAATCCAATAGATTTTAATGCTAAGTGATTCACCATGAAAAAAGGGCACCAGCATTTTTTGATATAAAAACAAAGGGAATAATCGCATGTGATGTTATTTGCATAATTTTATATGGATTAAAAGTGAAAATTTATCAGAATCCTATCAGAGCTAACAGATGTTTGTATCTGAAGAATTTAATTAGAGAGCATGGCATTCAAAACCTTATCTCAGACTCATAATACCCTATTTGGTCATCATTAGCAACTGAGGAGTAGAGTTTGGAGATGATTTATTAAGAAATCATAGATAGAATGCACTGAGTAAGTAAACATTATTTTTGCTTTAAACATTGCATACTTTCACAGAGCACCTCAAGTTAATTACATCGAATGTTTCATGGCTTCTCATAACACGACGTGAATGAAATCTGTTATCTTTTGCAGACAAACTGTTTCAGAGTCCTCCCTTCTCCTTGTTCATGACACCATGCTTCTGAACAATAACGTGACCGAGTTCATTCTGCTTGGGTTGACACAAGACCCCATTATTAAGAAAATAGTTTTCATCATTTTTTTGGTTTTCTATCTGGGGACATTGCTGGGAAACTTGCTGATTATTTCTACCATCAAGACCAGTCGGGCACTTGGGAGTCCCATGTACTTCTTCCTTTTCTATTTATCCTTGTCTGACACCTGCTTCTCTACTTCCATAGCTCCTAGAACGATTGTGGACAGCCTTGTGAAGCAAGCCACTATTACTTTCAACGAGTGCCTAATCCAAGTCTTTTCCTTGCATTTCTTTGGCTGCCTGGAGATCTTCATCCTGATCCTCATGGCTGTAGATCGCTACGTGGCCATCTGCAAGCCTCTGCACTACGCGACCATCATGAACCGCAGGGTCTGTGGAGTGCTGGTGGCCATGGCCTGGGTGGGATCCTGTGTGCATTCTTTAGTTCAGATTTTCCTGGCCTTGAGCCTGCCTTTCTGTGGTCCCAATGTGATTGATCACTATTTCTGTGACTTGGAGCCCCTGTTGGAACTCGCCTGTGCAGACACCTATCTGGTCAACCTGCTCCTGGTGTCCAACAGTGGGGCCATTTGTACTGTGAGCTTTGTGCTGCTGATGTTCTCCTATGTGGTCATCCTGCATTCTCTCAGGAACCACAGTGCCGAAGGGAGGAGAAAAGCCCTCTCCACCTGCATCTCCCACATCACTGTGGTCTTCCTGTTCTTTGTACCTTGTATATTTATCTACACACGGCCTGCCACCACCTTCCCCATGGATAAGATGATAGCTGTGTTTTATACGATTGGGACACCTTTGCTCAACCCTCTGATTTACACACTAAGGAATGCAGAAGTGAAAAATGCCATGAGCAGGTTGTGGAGCAAGAAACTGATCTCAGATGATATGAGATGAATGCATGTTTCATGCCTGATTTTATAGTTTTGGATTGACCTGAAAGAAGTAAACAGACTTTACATTCTTATGTACTGGATGAAATATACTAATACTTGGGATTATGAGTGCTATTTCTTTTGGAAAAATAGACAATGTGCACATGTACATACATGTTAATTTTATGCATAAGAGGAGCTAGCATGTGGTAAAACCAAATACATAGGGGCTGTTGCCTTAAATATTGCTCTCTGTCCCTAGTTTTCTTGTGTGCCTGTTGTCAATGATGACTTTTATGTAGTGTTTGCTTCTGTTGATGCCTCGTATTCTCTGCCTCTGCGTATCCTTCTATGAGCTCACGTACAAAGACACACTGACTGCAGCTTTTCTCCCTTGCAAATAGTTTCTTTCAGTTTCCTGGGACACCTCAGTCCCTCCCATCTGATCACGTATCTCAACTTAGTTGTCCTTCCTGACCCAGGAGGATGTAGCAGATTGAAACAATTTTGGAAAATTCATTTTGACATTGAACAATATGTAAAATTTAGCCATTACTTTGGGATATATAATTTGAATTCTTACCATATGTTCACTTAGGACCCTCCAGAACAATGTCTGTATAGGAACAGAGCATTCATCTATCTGAAGGAAAACTTTGACCTTTGTAATACTTCAGTATTTACTTATAATGGTATTCTTTTTCTAAAGTAGTTTTCATCATCTTAATTTTATCCTTTGTATCTTGGGATAGTGGCAACACATTTTCTTTAGAATCAGGCCAGGTTTAGTAATTTGTTTATAGTGCGGGTTTGTGAAGATTTTAGTGTGGATGGCCCATATGTAGGAGAATGTGTGCATGTGGGGTGTGTGTGTGTGTGTGTGTGTGTGGTTGTTCGTGTTCTAGAAACTCAGTATATAAGTTTTCAAGTTAGTTCTAAATTAGTGAATTTTAAAATATTTATAAGGTAAAAGAAAGAACGAGATGACTCAGGATAATTTATAGACTTTTCAGTAAATATTTGTATCATTTATATATAAAATATGCATTTTATTTCTGGGCAAGACAAGACTGTAGACAGCAAAAGAAAAAAAAATCAATATATGCGAAAGTTTCAGAAGAAGGACAGAGAAGATGACCAGGCAGAGTTCTGGGTATTTTAGGGCAGTGGAAATCGTCTGTGTGATGCTGCAATGGAAGATGCGTGACATAATGCGTTAGTCACATCCATAGCCTGTGCAACATGAAATGTAAACTCATATGTTGTCTGTGAATTTTAGTAAAAAATTACCAATAATTGTAGCAAATGTCCCACAGCAATGCGATAAGGGAAACTGAGCATTAGTGTGCATGTGTTAAGGTTCTCTTTATACTTTCTGCATACTTTTGCGGTAAACCTGAAGAGCTTGAAAAATTAAAGTCTACTTTAAAAAATTACGCCCACAGCAGATAACTAAATTTTAATTATCATTTTTAAATAACACTATTTCAAATTTGTCATATTTCTCGTATAAATACATCTTTTAAGTACAGAATGATGCCTTCAGTTTAATTTGGAGTGTTACACAAACACTATTAATAAATACACAGTGTTATCTTTTCTGTGTGACCCTTTTCCAAACAAGTAGAATTATTAAGAAATCAAAATCATGAATTTAAATATTGGTACAAATGAAAAACTGGCATTAAAGTATACCTATATTCCACAAGATAGTGTTTTGATATTTTAAATTTATGTATCTAAACTTGTTTTTATTATGATGCCTTCTTAATCATTTTTCTCTTTAAGTAAACATGCCAATCTCATGGACGTTGCATTGTGAATAAATATGGAACAGTGTGCAGTTTTGTAAATAGTTGAACTCTGAAAATAAAATATGATTTAGTAATTTTAATGCCTATGCACCATTAATTTTAATGTCTATGCAGGCAGAAACAGAGTGAAAAAGATCTAGGAGAAGTGAGGAAAAGACTCACAAAAACTGTGTTTTTACAATCAATAGAATAAGGCCAGAAATCAGTATGGTTACAGAACTCACAACCACCTAGCAGCTGAAACCTACTGAATACTCAGTTTAACAACAGCAGCATGCACGTTATTTCTGCCAGCCTGTAAAGTATACATTGAGAGAGATCCCATGGTGTGGCATACTGTCAATGGTGATTTTCGTCTAGTGTTTGCTTGTCTTGATGCCTCTTAAAAAGTTGAAATCACATAAAATGTGCTGTTCAGTTGCAATGGAAACAAAGTAGAAATCAGTAGAGACCAATAACAGGAACATTTCCAGACACTTGGAATTAAAGACACCCCTAAACCATCCTTAGATCAAAGAGAAGGTTAAATTTAAAACGAAGACATTGTACTACATTAAAGGAAAGCGCCGCCTATCAAAACTTGCTGAGCACAACTACAGTGGGATTGAAAGGGAACTGACACTAAATCCATACATCAGAAAGAAGAATGTGAAGTAAGCAATCCTTGCATGGTATAACAATTAGGACTGGATAATTCCAGACAAAAGAACAGTTGACTTGAGGATTATTCAATGGAACATACACGGAGATGATTTTTTTCATCACAGTGATGAAAATATCCTTTAAATGGAGTGGCTCAGTTAGCGACATGGAGATCTGTATGCGTGGTCCACGCTGCGAAAAGTAGAGTCTTTGGGAAGAAAAAGGAGGAAGTGTATGGCACAGAAAATGCGTTGTAAGGAATATATGAAATATTTCCACACTCAGTGATAAATATTAGTGGTCTCTATGAAGGAAAATAAAAATACACCATGTATAGATGCATATTTAAAAACCTGAAAGCTAAGTATAGAGCAATAATCATAATATACCAAATGCATACAAAGGAGAAAGGATAACAAGGATTGGTGGTTTCTATCAGAATTTATGTAGCTTATTATTGAAACAAAATCACATTTATTATAAAAAAACATTTAATATATGCAGAATCCTATATTATGTGAATACAAACTACAACACTGTAACTAAAATAATGATGCTTTTAAATAATAAAATCAGAGATTCATGATCAGGAAATTACATCATGCTACAAAGATCACAGATAGAAATTGAGAACTATGGGAAGAATTGCAGAATACTAAATATAAAATTATATACAATGTTTCATTCCTAACTTTATTAATTACCATTTATACCTGAAGCCAAAAAAGCAATAAATTTAACTATTATGTTTTCATGTATGTATAGCACAAATTATATGGCAATTAAACCACAAATCAGAGGAAAGTATAAATGAAATTATAATTTTGACGTGTTTATATCTAAGTGCAAAGTAAAATGCAATACTTATACCTACAAAATATTTAATATATGATGCATTTAATTTCTACTTATTACTTATTAATCAATTTCAATAAAATTTCATTAAAATCACAAAGCCTCTTATAAAAGAACAATAAAGACAAAAGTGCTCTGGTCTGTAGTCCAATATGTACCCTGCTTGTAGTCACCAGTCTATCTGAACAACAATAAATATGTGAATAATCTTGAAACTCAACATTTCTTCAAGGATCCATGAGAGGAGTGAAACATGTGAAGAAACACCCTGCATTTGGCAGAGGGATGACAGAATGATCCATTGTGAAATACAGCATTTTACTGGTGTAAACAACACACAGGACACTGAAGCAGAATAGAGAGCCTAAAAATAACCACGTGTCGATAGCCAACAGGGTTTGGAAAGGTGCTATAGACACACTTTCAAGAAAGGACACTCATTTCAGTGAATGGTGGCGGGAAAATTTTACATCCCTCATGGAGAAGAATGGTTGGGGCCCTTTCTCTCTCAACAGATACATAAACCAGCTCAACATGGAGACCTGAAACTCTGAAACTACAAAAAGAAAAATGGAACTAGTGAGGAGTTTTGAAAAGAAACCCCCGAAGCCCAGAAAACCAAAGCAAACACAAAGGGGACTACAGCAAACTAAAAACTTATTTTCAATAAAGAAAACAATCACTAAACAGACTGTGACAGTTAACTGATTGCATCAACTTGAGTCTGAAACGCCCAACTGAATTGGATCAGCACGGTCCTGGGTGTGGCGGAAGGGATTTACTGAAGACAGAAGACCCAGCCTGGGTGTGAGTGGCTCCGACCAGTAGGTTTGGCACCGGAGTGGAAGGAAAGGGAGAGAAGAAGGAAGCCTGCTTCTGTTTCTCTGGAGGACTCCAGTCTTCATGTTCACCTTGAATGTTGTCTCCTGGATTCCAGTGCAGACCCTTCAGTCTCCAACACAGACCGTTCCGCCTCCTGATTCGGACTCCTGAGGGACACTACAGTGAGCTCCGGGCCTTCAACTGGGTCCTTCGGATCCCCAGCGCACAGACAGCTCCTTTGCACTGTTCCACACCTGACTCTGAAGGTGTGCACTGTAAGCCAAGCTTGTAAATTCCTATGCATTCCTATATCTTGCACTAAACTTGTTTCTCTAGTAAGCACTGACTGACAGAGATACAATCTACACAGTGAGAGAGAATTCTTGCCAACTGACGAGATAAAAATATTTGTATCTGACAAGCAGTTAATATTCAAAATATATAAAGAATTCAAAAAATCAATAGCAAAAAGAACAAAAAATGGGTCAAGAAGGGGAAGAGACATAAACGGACATTTCTTAAAAGATGAAATAGCTATATGAGAAAAGCTCCACATCATTAATCATCAGGAAAATGGAAATCAAAACTTCAGGGAGGTATCTCCTCACTGTAGCAAGAATGGCTATTATCTAAAACAAAAACAAAAACAACAACAAAAAAATTCACAACATAGACACATTCCTCATTTAACAACCAACCGAGGCACTGTCCGGAGACTAGGTAGTAAGTTCAAACAGTCGTTAAACAGGCCAATCATTGCACGAGGAATACCTGTGTCACAATTTTTTTTAATGTGGGTACCGGGAGTTGAACTCAGGACCTCGCGCTTGCCAGCAGGCGCTTCTGCCGCTGAGCAATATCACCGGCCCTTTTTCTTTCCTTTATGTGGGTACCGGAGTCGAACTCAAGACCTTGCACTTGCCAGGCAGGCGCTTATGCTGCTGAGCTATATCACCGGCCCACCTGTGTCACAACTGATGGCTGGAATATAGAGAAGAGGGAATATGATGGTGCCGACAGGAATATGAATTAGTGCAGTCACCATGGAAACCATATGGAGATTCTTCAGTAATTTAGAAATAGAGCTACCATATGGTCTAACCATCTCCCTCATGGGTATATATTCAAAGAAATAAAATCAGTACACTGAAGGGACATTTACAGTTCTGAGCTTTTAGCACTATTTACAAGGCAGTCATTTTTGAAAAAAACTTTATTCATATCATTGGAGAATGGTATAGGAAAACAATAATTTAACTTCTTCCTCTACAAATGTTCTGAACAACCAAAGCTATCTTCAGTAAAAATAGCAAATTAGAATCCATTACACCAACAGACTCTAACATACACTTCAAAGTTGTAATAATGAAAACGCTTACTTAATGTCTGGTTTGGTTCCTGATGCTCAGTGGGGTTTCAGTAAATAACTCCTGACTAAACAGATGAATCATAAACACAACTCTACTTGATTGGCTAGTTGTCCTGCATACCCTTTAAACTCCTGATCTTTTAACATCCATTCCCTACCCTAGAACTGCTTTGCCCTGGACTCCTCCTATTCATTCCACTGACCCAATGTTATCCCAAGAGTGTGTCTTCAGAATTTTTGTGTGTGGGTATCCTCTCCTGGTCCTCCCCCAGATCTTTGACTGCATCCCTCCAAAATTATGAAGAGAGAAATTTCAAAATTTGCACCACATATGCAAAATAAGTAGTGATGTGTTGGATACGTTCATCACCTTGATTTAATTATTCCACGTTTTCTTCTATCATCTATCTACCCATCCATCTGCCCATATCATAGCATCATATTAATGCATAAATATATACAATCACAATTTGTCAATAAAAAGGTGAATATTGGAATGAAGCAAAGGCAGGATGACTTTTTTTATATACAATGGAGTACTACCCTGCCATAAAGAAGGATAAACTTGAGATATTTATTGCTAAATTGATGGACATTGAGACCGTACTCCTAAGTGAAATAAATAGGACACGTGTAAATATCACATTGTCTCTCTGGCGTGAGTTACTGAAAGTGTAAATAACAAACTGAAGTGTCAATTGTACAAAAGATTTGGTGAAATGGGAAGAAATTATTCAAAAAGAAAGGGGGGCAAGGGAGGGGGGAAAGGGAAAGGAAGGAAGGGAAAAGGAAAAATGAGAAAAGACGGATAAAATAGAAACAAAGCTCTGTAAATACAAGGGGAATAGGGGTTGAAGGGAGGGGAAGGAAATGGGGGGAAAAAAAAGACAATCAAAGTATATTGTGCACAGGTACAAATCCCCTATGATGAATGTGATCATTGTATGTACCTAAATTGTACAAATAAACTTAAATTTAAAAAGTTCATTAGAACACTTTGCGGTTCCATACACATTTAGGGTCCCCCCCCCCCAGGTCTACAAAGAATGTGATGGCAAATTTGATAGTGATTACGTTGCATTTGCAGATTATTTTTGGTTCCTAGGGAGTTTCAATGACATAGTTATTCCAATCCATGAACACAAGATGTCTTCCGTTATGTGGATTCTCTTTCATTTCTTTCATCAATGACTTATAGTTATCAATATAAATATCCTTCATTCCCTTGGTTCAGATTTTCCTAAATAGTTATTTAATTTTGTGCTCATTGTGAATGGGATTGGTACCTTGATTTCTAGTTCAGATCATTCACTACTAGTATATTAAAAAGCTACTGATTTTGAGTTTGCCTAAGGATATCTGCTTGATTTTTATATGTTTTCAGATATCTGTTAGTATTTGAATCAAATGTCCTGTTCTTTTGAAGTTTGTTAAATTTCCTTAAAATGCTGTTTTAGGGCACCACCCATGCTTCTTATTAGTTTCTGGTGCCTTGTTTTCACTACTGATTGAGGTCATGGTTTTGGGAAAGCTCTTGATGCTTGTTGGTGTGTGGCATCTTCTGGGAATTCATGGATTTGGTGTTCATTCCAGTGCTCATAATCTGGCTTTTTAGATCTGTCTTTCCAGAAATCAACTACACTTCTTATTTTACCTGAGCAGGTAGTCACATCTGTTATTCAGCACTGGAGGACACCTTAGGTCCACATTTATCACGAGCCCACTATTCCTGTGTCATCTCTGCTTTAGCGCTAGAAGGTGATCTAAGTCCAGGTTTGTCTGAAGTCTTCAGGTGCTGTGTTGCTCACCTCCAGCTGGTGGAGACCTACACAGGATCATCTGTTCCTGCAAGTCTGTATCAGGGTTGAGCATGAGCTCAAATATCTCCTGCAAAGTTGCTGGCCTGTGGGCTGAAACTGTAGCATTTTGCCATTTTGGGCCATAGAGAGAATATTCACAGGCTTCTATGCTGAACCTCTGACCATGACTTCTGCAGTGCTCTGTCATCCTCACAGCTCACAGACCACTATGGAAGGTGCCTCACTGGGGTGGGACCAAGGTCCACACTGCCACAGGCTGCCGACTGCTGAAAAAGTTCTACAACCAGTCACATCCAGTGTCAAGTGGAGTAGAAAATCAATAGACTGGTACTGCGTGTCCCTGCCTGCCAGGGCTGTTCCTACAGCTCTCTGCAGACACTGGCCTGAGAGTGGCAGTCATTAGGATCTGCTCGGGGTTGAGAGCCCCATCCTGGCACTAAGCACCAAAGCAGTCCTGTGCTTACCACTCTGACCACGTCCAGTGGACAGTGTCTAGCTCCACGCTAGGCTGCCTGAGGCTGGAGTAGGCTTGGTGCAGGCAGTCACATCCCTACCAAGGCTGACATTAAGTTTAATTCCATCCAGGTCTTACAGTGACAAAGAGCTGCAGTCCATGGGGCACAACCAAGGCAGTGCTTTAGCTCATGGCCATGAAAGGCAAAACATGTTCATCCCAACAGGTACAAGGTCCCTGCAAGGAGCTAGAGCAGGGCTAGAAAGAGCTGTGCCTGAGAGCACTGGTCTAGGGATCGCTATCCTGCCTGAGGTGGGTAAAGGTGTGGTCAAGTGGGCCACACCTGATTTTCCCAGCTGCAGGGCCCTGTACAATCTGCAGTTGGATAAGTTCCTTTCCCATGCCAAGGGCGATAATGATGCAGCCCATTGGTACCGAGGTCTCTGCCTGTTGCTCGGGCAGCTCTAGAGGCTGTGTATATGGTCTGTGGCCTGAGAATAGGGATGTCTGGTTTCTCTCTTGTGGATCCCAGAAGCAACAGCAATGCAGACTCCTATGATAACTTTTATACTATGTTCTCAACACATGGAATTTTACATTTGCTGCCACAATGGCAGGGGTCGTGGCAACAATTTTGTGACAGCCTGGCTTACACAGTTCCATTGGATCAGTCTGTAAATAGAGTCTTATAGCAGGCGTCGTGGGTCTCTGCCTGTACTTGGTGTCACCGTGGCAGGTCTGATACTGGGTTTCAAGTGTTAGGCATGGACTTAACTCTTTCTCCTTTCCTCAAGCATGAAAGATTTTTCCACATGTAACGTGGGGGGGGTGTGAAACTCTTTACTTCCTACCTTTTTCAATGTCTTTTCTTGTGATACAAAACCCAGGAACTGTGATCTCTCACCTGCTCTCTTTAGCTATTGTACTGATATCTTTAGAGATGTCCCAAAAAAGGAGCCTGAGTTATGAAATAGTTCACTTTTAGAAGATGCCTACATCACATACAACATGATCAATACTCCAGGCTCCAATCTATTCCGCATAGGAAACCTCTCCCGAATTCATAAGTACAGACGGTGAGAAAGAAGACAGTAGACAAGACAGCGTGCTATCTGATTGCTACTTGTTGCTGTAAGAAAATACATGAGACTGAGAATTTACAAAGAACAAATCTTGGGGAAGTCCGGGATCACGGGGCAATTGGTTCAGTTGCCGGGAGGAACTGCTTTCTGCTTCCAAGGTGCTGCCTTTTAGCTCCATCTTCTAGAATGGACCACTGTTAGATCCTCCCATGGAGGAGGGCAGAAGAATAAGAGAGAACTTACCCATCTTTTGCACAGGCCAAATAGGAGAGTTAAATAGGAATGCATTTTGCCTAATACTAATCTCTGCAGGCCTTCCAGGGATGCAGTTTTGCTTTTGATATACTGCTTTCCTAGGTAGAGGCAGCTCTACTGGCTTTCCTTTGGCCGTTCCCACCATAATGGCCCTCACTTCACAGCATATAAGGATCCTGCCAGGTACCAGGTGTATTTATCCCAGTTATGCATCTTGGGACTCAAGGGCTGACTTACTGTGGATTGGATCTCAGATAAAAGTCCCTGCTCTGATGGGATGGCCCCAGCGGTGTTTTGGATTTCATGGTGTCAGTGTCAGCTCATAACCAGTGTTATGCAAAACCATTTTAATCTACTCACACAAACCACGGAATGAATGGTAGGTAATCTCCTAGGTAATTTACTTTTCATTTCTTTCATAGATTATAAGTTTCTGAGTAAATATCAAATTCAACTCCCTTTAATTTAGTTATAAAATTATCCACTTAGCAGCTCAGAAGTAATGCCTAATGTGAAAATAAAAACATCTTCTTACAACCACAGGAAGACTATTTCTATAGACATACAGTAACACATTTTATAAAGTTCACAAGTTTATGAAGTTTTCATCTAAAAGTCTTTTGACTACTTTACACATGACTTTGTTATTTAAAAAAGGATTAATTTTTAGCCTTCATTGGAAACTGCCACCAATCTGCTCCAAACTTTTTTTTTTTTTTATGGGTACTGGGTTTCAACCTCAGCACCTCGCACACCAGCAGGCACCCATGCTGCTGAGCAATATCACAGGCCCTTTTTTCGTATGTGGGTACCAGGAGCCGAACTCAGGACCTCACACTTGCCAGGCAGGCGCTTATGCTGCTGAGCTATCTCACCGGACCCCCAAACTTTCTTTATAGCATTTTTCACATCCTTATTCCTAAAAGTATAAATCAAAGGGTTCAGCAGTGGAGTTAGAATGGTGTAAAAAATGGCCACCGTTTTGTCAAAGGAGAAGGCAGCTGGAGGTCGTGCATATATAAATACGCATGGGATGAAGAACAAAACCACAACAGCAATGTGGGATCCACAGGTGGACAGAGCCTTCCTTCGCCCTTCAGAACTGCACTTCCTCAGAGAGAACAAGATGACACCGTAGGAGACGAGCAAGAAGGAGAAGATTATAATGCAGATAGACCCACTGTTGGCAACCACCAAAAGGCCAAAGATGTGAGTGTCAGTGCAGGCAAGCTTCAGTAACGGGTACAGGTCACACATGAAATGGTCAATGACATTGGGGCCACAAAACGGGAGCTGGAGAGTGAAGAGAATTTGGATGACGGAATGCAGGAAGCCCCCTGTCCAGGCTATGCCCATCAGAATGCAACAGAGCCTCCTGCTCATGATGGAAGAGTAGTGCAAGGGCTTGCAAATGGCCACATAGCGGTCATAGGCCATGGCTGTGAGGACAATCACCTCTACCCCAGCAAAGAAGTGTTCAGCAAAGAGCTGCACCATGCAGCCTTCAAAGGAGATGGATTTCCTCTCACACAGTGAATCAACAATCATCTTTGGTGTGATGACAGAAGAGAAGCAGGCATCCAGGAAGGACAGGAAAGCCAGGAAGAAGTACATGGGGGACTCCAGCAGAGCAGGGCTGCAGACGATGGTCACCACAACTAGCATGTTGCCCCCAACTGTTGCAATGTAGACAAACAAAAATACAACAAATGCCATTTTTTGAACTCTTGGATTCTGGGAAAGTCCCAGGAGGACAAATTCAGTCACAAAGCTGTGGTTTTGCATGACTTCCAAAGGAAAGGGGAAAATATAAAACAATGATCGTGTGAATCTGAAAGTGCGATAAAAATTACTTCAAACAAATTTAAATTGTACAGTCATCAATAAATTAATACAACATTAGGAAAACTTTTCTTGAGTGTGTTTATCATCATTGAGAACATAAAATTAGAAATTTGTTGAAGGTAGTAGCTGGGGATCAGGCAGAATTCGGGTGGAGATGAGTTACTGAATACTTGAACCAGTTTTTCAATATAGGTGGAAGATAAGAATGCCTGTGTGGCTGAAAAGGCAAGTAGCTTTCATTTTAGCTGCGACCTCTGATCGTTGTCTACTGGCCTCCTGATGGCGATTACTGAAAAGCACCCTGAAGCTACATGCATGTTATGAGCAAGGAAAGACTGTTATTTATTAATCATGTCTGCTGTTGCCATGGATTACAGTGGGGACAGCTAATCTGCCATCCTCGCTAAGAGCACCGTCTTAGCTACCAACAGAAGAAAAAGTAAGAGGTGGTTTAGGAAGCTCTAGAAAATTATAGCTTCTTTTCACAAATTTCTTTAAAGCATTGAAAAGGGTTGGGCCTTTACATGTATTACCTCATTCTTTATAAAATTGAGAGACCTACAGGAAGAGCCTGGCTCTGGCCTGATGCGAGGTACGTACGCATTATTGATATTCTACTTCTTCTTCGTCATTTTAAGAAGTGAACGGGAGTTCATGAAAGCACTGTCACAATGGCTAAGTGAAGCAATGGGAGGAAAATAGCTGCTCAGGACCTGCCGCTTCCGATCCGTCTGTAATTGTTCTTACTATCACTATTGTATTGGTGGGAAATTCAAACTTCGAACTCCAATAGCTGATGCTCCGGGTTTGAACACAGAACTTCTGGTGTCAACAATCACAATTTCCAGGAGATTTTTGTTTTCCACACAGGAGTTCAAGAGAAGAGGACTTTCTACAGTCTCCATCCATCTGTAAGATGTAGTGACTCTGATTCTTTGGTTCCCGTATGAATGAGGCCACCTGATGAAGGTAACAGAGGAAATGATGGGGAATCAGAGGTGATGGCCAGGCCCAGCACGGGCAGACTGGCAGCAGCTACATGGGTGAGGCAGAAAAACAACAGGTTGAACATACTTTAGAATCCTCAGACTTCATTATTTCAAATTATTTATGTAACACGACATTGCATGAAAAAATATAATTCTTCAAGGTATACTATGTTATTATACAGTCACATTTATTTCACTTTATGGGGAAACAGATGTTTGTGAACAGTGTAACTGTTTGTCTCCCAAGACTACACAAGAGTCTAATTTAAAACTGTGAAAATATTACCCATGATAAATGCCCTTAGCAATTGTAGTTATAATTCACTTGCTTAAAAGCCCATCTGCTTTATGAACAGAAAGCTTTTGCATGAGGCCTCCAGATAAATACTCCAACTTCGAGTTCATTTTCCACAGGCAGACACAACATCAAAAATGGCCCTTTACCTGTTACATGAAATACACCAGTCAAATAGCATTTTCGTGTGTATTTTGACAAACAAACATGCATGTGTGTATTTCTTGTTAAAACAGGTAAAAGAATCCTCAGGTTTACTATGAGAATAATAATAACTGGCTGACTTTTTATGACTGTCACTTAGAATTAAGAGAAACATCTTTACATGTTAATAAAATTAATATATACAATTATATACCTTAGTAGCTGTCCTTTTGCTTACTTTATTTACTTCCTTTTTTTTTCTTTTTTTTTGGGGGGGTTTTTGGAAACAGGGTCTCATTATGTAGTTCAGGCTGGCCTTGAACTCACCATGTAGCCCAGGCTGGCCTCAAACTCACGGTGATCCTCCTGCCTCAGCCTCCTGAGTGCTGGGATTACAGGCTTGTGCTACCATGCCCAGCTATCCTTTTGCTTACTTTAAATAAACCACTTCCATTATAGTCTCAGGTTCATTACTTCTGGTGTCTGCAGCACGAGTGATGTATCCACTCACCAGCTATCACCAAGGACACAAGGATAAGACCAAACCCTGTAAGGTCATCCAATCAGACGAGAACTATTTATTGTAGGGAGCATCCGTATGTACTGCAGCAGTGGTCAGCGTAGGACATGGTCAAGGCAGGAAACACAAACAAGCAAAACCAGTGAGAACTTGGGCTTCAGATCCAAGCTCTGGTAGTTATTCCACAGGCCGAACGGGTTCCGTAAGGTTCTTAAGCTTCTCAAATGCGCCGATTGCACTCTGCAAATGGCTGTAATGGGAAGGGCTCTCAGGAGGTTTCTGGTGAGAATCGGATCAGGCCACAGTGTGAACGCATTTGTGCGGTCAGAGGCACAGGAGCAGGTGCCGTGGACAGAGCACAAATGACATTTGACACCAACTCCTGCTTTGCTGTTGCCAAGGATGATATCTGCTCTTATTTTTACACATATTTGATCAACCACAGGGCAGAAATGATATTTTTTAAATGCACAACACTTTTAAATGTCTTTGGGAAATATTGAAAATACGACCGTGGCACTCAGGCCCATCCATATCCACTCCGGTTTCCCATAGCCTCATCTGACAGAGAAAACCAAGTCCTGTGATCAATCTAATAATTAAGTAATTGTTTTCTCTCCCCTTTCTTTTTCTGACATATCACAAAGAGAAATAAGAGTTTTGAATTAAAATACTCATTGGGTAAAAACAAACCAACCCTCTCTTTTTTTGCATAAAGGAATTTCCAAAATTAGTTCTAAAATATTGACAAAAGGAGAAAGCTGTGTTCGTAATTTATGATCACAAGGTTATGACTTTAAATCATTTAAAAAATAAGTGTCCTAAATGCATTCTGTCATGCAGCACTGAATCCCACCATGGCAAAAAGATAGTAGTGGAAAAAATTTGGTAAATGTAAATAAAATCTTGTACATAGGGAAAAACATTGTATCTGTGTTTATTTCACAAATTTGACAAATGATCCTGTGATAATAAAAGGTGACACTATTAAAGACAAGTGAGTAATAAACTGGAAATCTTTATAGTATCTTATTTCTGTAAATATAAAATTACCCCAATAAAACGTTGAGTTGAAAAAAGATATTTTGAAGCTTCTACTCTGTAAAAAACTAGCAAGTACCGCAGCAGCATCTAATAGTCGTGTGTCATTGGACGAAGCATCACACCTCGAGCTTTCTCATCATGAGAGAAACAGAATGTCGTTATGAACATGCTCTGCAAAGTGCAAAAGAAAGATGTGAACACGAATGCCAGCACTATTTTAAGCAGTGTCAACATCACAAAGTCAGGTGAAAATTTAAGTTATTCATAAGAATAAAATATTTTCTTGAAGTCATGATTTTAAAAAAATTCTACAATTGCAATAACATTGATTCATTTCTATAATGTTTTGGAAAACATATTAGTAAAAAATATTAGAACGATAAAGGTGTTTTTATTTATTATAGTAACCCTCACCCTAAATATTTATTTTAAACGATGAAGGGAGGGGAAATGGCTTTTCTGTCTTTCCACTGGCGCTCTTGGTGATGGACACCTAAACCTTCTTTTTCACTGTGGTCTTGTGATTTAGCTCTTGCTATGGGAGAGGTCCAGCCACGAGAGCTAGAACAAAGCAGCACGGAGTTTCAGCCACTTATGTTTTCCCGTCAGTTCTGAGGCAGGAGCCTGACGCGCTTCATGACACCACAGGCACTTAGGGAAAATGAGGTGGACTTAGTTACACCAGAGGACTCCATTCTGTGCTTCAAGCCACTCTTTCTTACCAGTCATGTCCCTCCCTCTGCCCTTTGTTAGTGTGTGCTTGGTGATAGTAAATTTTATGTTCTATCAAAAACTACAAATAAACACAAATTTCAGCACTCGAGTTCACCTTGCTCTTATATCGGTGTCCTTTATGCTGCTTCAGAACATTCCGCTTTACAACCTAAACATTAGGATGGGGAGATCTTTACAGGAGATATATTTAGAAAGAGATATATTTAGAAAGAACAAATAAAATACTTCTGGAGTGTTAACAGCAGCATATGTACACATGACATTTCTAAGTTATTTCATTTTTTTTTTTTTTTGTGGGTACCGGGGGGTCGACCTCAGGACCTCGTGCGCCAACAGGCACCCGTGCCGCTGAGTGATATCACCGGCCCCTTTTTCGTATGTGGGATCCGGGAGTCGAACTCGGGCCCTCGCGCTTGCAAGGCAGGCGCTTACGCCGCTGAGCCATCTCACTGGCCCTATTTCATTTTAACCTGAAAAAAAAAAGTGATAATAATTTTAGTTTCTTTGGAGTTGAAGGAAAGAAAAGTAGCAAAGAAGGAAAGAAGGAAGGAAGGATAAAGGAAAGAAAAGAAAGAAATCAAGAAACAAAAAATGAAACAGAGAGAAAGGGGGCAGAAGACAGAGAGGAAAAAGGAAGAAAGCAAGTAAAGAAAGGAAAAGGGAGGGGGGAAGAAAGGAGGAAGGTAGGAAGGAAAAATATAGGAAGAAAAGAGAAAAAAAGAAGAAAACGAGAAAGACTGGCATCTGTACCAATTGCTGCCTATGAAGGTCACTTGCTCTTCTCTGGGCCCCACATACGTTATTTCTTCACTTGCACATTCACTGGTCTTGGTAATAAAATCCTCATTAAAAATAAAGAATCTGAGGGCGAGAAACCCATAACCAGCTCCAGCGTGCACGTTCAGTGCAGGCCTGTGCACAGCATTAGACACCGCAGCCTGACCGCCGCACCTACGCTTCTGCAATAACGGAAATTGCAAACCTTAGCCCAGTTCAGCTCCGCGAGCATTCTGAAGACGGTAAGGTCTCATTCTCTACAGATAAAAGTCGTGTCAGTGTCTGGTCAAAACATCGTGCTTGTGTCCAGCGTGTCCTTCTCCACCTAAAGGCGAGAGGAAGAGCCTCCCTGGAGGTCAGGGTGGAGGACGCGCCCTGGATGCTCACGCGCTGCCTGTAGCTCAGCAAAGTCGCCTCCTTGTTCACCAAGTGCAGCTTAAAGAGGGTGCACAGAGAGGGCACGAGCATGCGCAGTTGCTTCTCTCCCCCAGGATTTGGAAATTTGCCATCAGCGTGATTTTCTAAGACACAGTTCTGCAGTTGTGTGTGTGTGTGTGTTTACCTTTTCAAGGTTTATAAACTTTCATGTCCCCAAATCTGAGATTTTTCTTTTCTTCTTTTTTTAAATCTGCTTTTCAGTTTCTGTCTAATGATGCTTCCATTTCCTGCCATATTCAAGAATAAAACACTGCCTCTATGGAGATGCCACCTCGTGACTATTTGCAGAACTCAGGAAAAATAATTGTGCATTTCTTAAATGATAAGAAATTATCCATCAATCCATAGGGAAAACATGTATCGTCTTGGGGAATAGTGTAGCAAGACGTGCTTATTCAAGAAAAACATTTGATATAGGAGTGTACAAAGAGGCATACATTAATTGAAATGTTATTTATGCGTTAATATGATGCTATGACATGGGCAGATGGATGGGTAGATAGATGACAGATGAAAATGTGGAATAATTAAATCAAGGTGATGAATATATCCAACACATCACTACTTATATTGTATGCGTGGTGGAAATTTTGAAATTACTCTCTTCACAATTTTAGAGGGCTGTATAGCTAAGTTCTGGGAGAGAACCAGGAAAATATACCCACACAGAAAGAAATATGAAGACGTTTCTCCGGATAAAATGGGGTCAGTTAAATGAATAGGTGGAGTCTAAGGCCAAAGAAGTTCTAGGGTAGGGAATGGATTTTAAAAGGCCCGGAATGTCAAGGGTATATGCAGGAAAACTAGCCAATTCAATACAGTTGTGGTTCTGACTCATCCATTCAGTCAGGAGTTATTTACTGAAATCACACTGAGTGTCAGGCACCAAGCTGGATGTTAAGTGTTTTCATTATTACAACTTTGAATTGTAATTTGGAGTCTGTTGTTGTAATGCATTCTAATTTGCTGTTTTTGCTGAAGACAGCTTTGGCTGTTCAGAACATTTTGCAGTTCCATGCAAGTTTAGGTTTTTTTCCTAGGTCTACAAAGAAAGTTATGGCAAATTTGATAGTGATTACATTGTATCTGTAGATTATTTTGGGGTGTTGGGACCATATTTGTTCTTCCAATCCATGAACACAAGATGCCTTTCCATTATTCGGATCCTCTTCCATTTCTTTCATCAATGACTTATACTTTTCAATATAAATGTCATTCATTCCTTGGGTTTAAATTTTCCTAGATATTTATTTTATTTGGTGACTATTGTGAGTGGGATTGTTGTCTTGACTTCTAGCTCAAATCATTCACTATTAGTGTTATTGATTTTGTATCTGGCTAAGGATATCAGCTTGATTTTTAATTGCTTTCAGCTCTCTGTTAGAGTATTGAATCATTTCTCTTGTTCTTTTGAAGCTTGTTGAATTTCCTTAAAACGCTGTTTTAAGCCTCCAGCCATGGGTTTGTCCATACTTCTTATTAGTTTCTGGTGTCTTGTTTTCACTACTAATTGAGGTCATGGTTTTTGGAAAGCTCTCGATGCTTGTTGGTGTGTGGCATCATCTGGGAATTCATGGATTTTGTGTTCATTCCAGTCCTCATAATCTGGCTTTTTAGATCTGTCTTTCCAGAAATCAACTACACTTCTTATTTTATGTGAGCTGGTAGTCACATCTATTACTCAGCACTGCAGGACACCTTAGGTCCACATTTATCACCAGCCCACTACTAGTTTATCGTCTCTGCTTTAGCAGTAGACGGTGATCCAAGTCCAGGTGTGTCTCAAGTCTTCAGGTGGTGTGTTGCTGAGCTCCAGTGTACTGTCTTAGTGCTACTGTGTTTCTGTAAGAAAGCACATGAAACTGAGAATTTACAAAGAACAAAACCTTGGTGGGGATGTCCAAGATCGGGGGGCAACAGCTTCAGTTGCCAGGAGGAACTGCTCTCTGCTTCCAAGATGCTGCCTTATTGCTCCATCTTCCATGATGGACCACTGTTAGGTCCTCCCATGGAGGAAGGCGGAAGAATAAGATACAGAAGAATAAGATCTTTTGCACAGGACAAATAGGGGAGTTAAATAAGGATGCAGTGTGTCTAATGGTGACACTAATCTCTGCAGCCCTCCCAGGGATGCAGGTGTGCTGTTGATATACCGTCTTCCCAGGTAGAGACTGCTCTTATGGATTCCATTTGGCCTTTCCCACCTTAATGGCCCTCACTTCACAGGATATAAGGATCCTGCCAGGTACCAGGTATATTTATCCCAGTTATGCATCTTGGGACTCAAGGGTTGACCTAGTGTGAGTAGGATGTCAGGTAAAACACCCTTGATCACCTGACTTTCATAGACCCCGCTCGGACTGGATGGCCACAGTGGTGTTTTGGATCTTACTGGGTCAGTATCAGCTCAGAACCAGTGTCCAGTAGTCCTACAAGTTCTGATTGTTTCCTTTTTATCAATACATGATTACCGTGGTAGGAGGCCATAAGTCTGTTTGGGCAAAGATAGCAGAACGAGTTTCAGTATAACTTTTTTGGCAGTATCCTATGGTCTTTCCTCAAGTAGATGTGGCTTTTACCTTATTCAAGGTGTTCTGGGTCTGAACACAGGGTGATGTCACGTGATTAAGTGAGTGGGCATGACACTGTTGTAATGACTCAAGTTTCACTGTCATTCATTTGTTCTGAACATTTTCTGCTAAAATAAATCTTGTAAACATGTAGTAGATTTCCTATTTTACTTCCAGGAATAGCGTGATTAATTAGCCAACACCACAGGCCTACATAAGTCAGACCTTTTTTTTTTTTTTTTGTGGGTACCGGGGGGTCAACGTCAGGACCTCACGCGCCAGCAGGCACCCGTGCCACTGAGTGATATCACCGGCTCCTTTTTCATATGTGGGTTCCGGGAGTCGAACTCGGGCCCTCGCGCTTGCCGGGCAGGCGCTTAAGCCGCTGAGCCATCTCACCGGCCCAAGTCAGACCATTTTGATCCGGGACACCGCATTTGCCTCTGAGCTCCATTATCATGAGTTCGCCCACCTTTTTTGATGTTTAAATGCTGCCACGTTGCCATTCCCACTCCAGAATCCAATTACACCCATCAGATTTCCATTCCCAGATTGATTCACCATGGCCCCCACTGTAAGGTCTGGCATACGAAGAAGACCAGTGATACAGCACAGTAATAATGGTGGCGCTCCTCTTGCCATGCAGTCACTTAAGGTACTGGTGAAGGGTACATCCTCTCACCCTCAGATGTGGATGAGCAGGTTTTACATGGCAAACACCCTCCACCCTTCCAGTCTCCATGAGTCTATAAATAAGCAAAGGAATGTGGGAATCTCCAGCTCATTCACAGTGAGCCATCTTTCAATCCATATTTCACCAACCTACCAAATAAACTCTTAGCATCCTTTTTAAAAAATTAATTTCATTGGTACACTTTTGATATACATAATGATCACATTCTTCATAGGGAATTTGTACCTATACATAATATATCATTCTTCTTTTTTTTCTCCCCATTTCCCTCCCCTCTCTTCAACCCTTAACACTATGAACTGTGAAATTAAATCTGGAATCCTAGCCTAATGGGACTGTAACAAGAAATTAATCTTGATTCTGGTATAGAGAACTTTGACTGCCATCCCACATCCCTAATATCCATTTCCATATATATTCTAAAGAACTCTGCTTGTAAGAATTAGAACACTCAAGATAGATACTTCTGTGGTGGGTGAGCAGATCTTACACCATAAATTATACCAATTTTCCAATATTCTTAAATCCTTTCCTTACCTTTGGCCCGGGAAGACTCATCATTTCTACTGAATTCATTGTAGACTCCCTTTTTGCTTCTGGGGCGGCCAATGACTCAAACACAGTCTTTCCTAACTCATTGAGCTGCAACGTGAAAGAACTTTGCTTAATGAACATATTAGTAAATTTCACTTGTGCTAACTTTATGTTTCGTCCATCACTGTCCCATACTCTGAATAGGTATCACCAAGTATATATTCTGGATTTCTGTCTGTGTCAATTAGAAAAATCATGTGGTTGTTTGGAGTATAACACACCTATTCACGTGTAACATTTTGTAACCGAGTTTAGTTACAGAAAATAAGGAAGGAGATGTGCTGGGAGTGAGTCCTAAGGCTTCTCAGCATTGTCCTGTAGAGCTGTGAGTTGTTAGCAAGTGTCTCTGAGGAGACCATTACACAGTGGTGCCTCAGTTCACGAACTTAATTTCTCCCAGGATTCTGGAAAAGATGGCCATGGTCATGGTCATGCTCATCACTTGATGCAGAGTTAAAAACAAAAGCAAAATTTTGCCAAATGCTTCTGTTTGTGAACCAATTTGTTCCCAAATAGAAGCATTTGTGGTCTGAAGTGCCACTGTATTTTCGAAGATGAATGAAGGATTGACCTATTAGACAAGAGAGGAGAGGCCACCTACTGACAGTAGGATTGTTAAGCCCTGAAGGTTTTTCTGCTTCTCACTCCCCAAGAAACGTGGGAATCAATTTATTTTGATGGAAAGGAGAAAAAGTTTATTCAAAGCTAGCTCTGAAGAAGACAGGGAGACTTTGAGCCCAAATGAAGTTTCCTCTTATTCACGTGTACAGGGATCTTGTGTGCTGTGAAAGTGAAGAACAAAATAGAGCAGACAAGGAAATTTTTACACTGTTTCATCCCCCAGGTACTTTCCATTCTCAGCTCCTTCCCTCCTTGTGAAAACAGAACCAGACCTCCACCTCCTGAGGCCAGCATGCAGGCCCCAGCTGCCAGAGGCACTCGTTTCTGTGTCCATGCGTCTGAGCTGGATGTTGGTAACACTCTCCATGTGAAGAAGTTGGAGACGTAGCTTATCTCTAAGATGAAAGAGGCCCAATTTTTTTTACCTGTAGGCGGCCAAAGGAAGGTAAAGGAAACAAGCATCTCCTGCAACCAAAGATATCAGGGATGCAAGATTTTCTTCCAAGTTTCTACTTTCCTGAAAGGGGCACTAGTTAGCCCTTTGGAGAGGGAACCTCCTTGGATAAGAGTCCCAATTTTTAAAGGTTTGGTTTACACATTTTGTCACAGCAAGGCACTTTGACAGGAGTTGGAGATGTCTCTGTCACTCACAAAGACTCATATTTCTCTCTGTTCCATCTTCTTAGTTCCCTCAGTCACCCAGTGATCAGTGCTTGAACCTGGACATCAGCCATGCTTTGAATTTTTCATCTTCTCTGTAAGTTGTAATGACCTGAGGAACTATTTCTATCTCTCCATGTGATAATGTGTTGCCTCTGTGCACAGTCTGAGGGGGCGTTATCACAAAGGTGACACGTGAGGACAGTGAGGGGAACTGATTAAGATGGGGAAGAAGAGTTGTGGTTTCAACTGAAGACTGGCTTCAACCTAGAACGTTGGATCTCCAGGGTACACACTGTATTCCGGGAACCCCCTGGAGGAAAGGGGACCGAACCTACTCATCTTTCTGTGACTTTCATGTACCAGCCACTGGGATGCTCTGAGGTGATGGGACTACGCCTTGAGCAAAACTCCTATTTTCTTTGTGAGTTTGTTCACAGAAAAGTAGGGTGTTGAATTGTTAGCATCCAAGACTCACAACAGCAGAGGCATTGGTGCACTTGCCTGCTGGAAGGGATTTGAACTGATTCCACGGTGTTACTGCACTCTGTCATTTCCACGCTCAGGAATCAGGTTGAAGCCTCCAGCCTTAACATTCAGATCAAAAAATCACCTTCTCTCTCGAGTGTGTCTTGCTCCTTCATTCTACTTCTCAAACTGATGCTAGAGTTACCATTCTAAGACTCCATTCTAATGACTTCTCTTGTCACATTCAATATACTTACACTGTTTCCCCTGTCATCCCAATCACTAAGTTTAAACATGATTATTAGAACTTTCTAGATCTTGGCTGTTTCTGTTGCTCCAGTCTCATGTTTTACAAATTACCCTTACACTAACTTAGTATCCAGCTTGGTGCCTGACACTTGGTGAGATTTCAATAAATGATCACTGAATGAAAGATGAATCAATAACCAGAGCCCTGTTGAATTAAGAAAAAATGCAGTTCCAGGACTTTGTTTTCTTTTCTTTGTCCTACGCACAATTAGGCTAACCTCAGTCCTGCTCATTCCACTGAGCCCTTTTTATCTCACAGGAGCCAGCTTTCATTTCTTTTTATCTTTGAGCCCTTTCTTGATGCCATCTCCCAGATCTTTGTTGTGTGCCCCTCTATCAGGCATTCCTAGAACTTTGCCCATCACTACGTATACAACACCAGCAGTAATTTCCTACTTCCTTCTGGGAGGCTCTCAGTCTATCTCTGTGAATGAACAACTCCAGTGTCTATTTATTCAACTCGACACCTCCAGAAGCTACCAATGATCCTTGGGTCAAAACACGTGTGTATTAAAGTGGGAAATAAGAACTGAATGATAATTATTTAATCCAGAAATTATTTAGTGTCTATACAGAGTTTTGTAGTTTTAGAAGCAACTTTTAATAAAGAAATGGGACCAAAAATTAAAAGAAAACTCTGACATCAAGTGCCCATATTCATAGAATAATAATCCTTTCCTCGAAGCCTCAAAGGTTCCAGCATTTCCTAAAGGTCCAAGTCAAAGTCCTTTTAAGACTCAAGGCAAACTTGTAGCTGTGAACCTCTGTAACAATAATAAACAAGTTACACAATCTGAAGGAACAATGGCATGGGGTAACCGCTCTCATTCAAAAAGGGAAGAATAGGGAGAGAAGGAATCAGAGCAAAGAGAGCCTGAAACCTGACATGGCAAACATTCAGTCCTGCAGCTCCTCATGCAGCCTCCAAGGCGCATGGTAATAAAATAGGAGTTGCAGCGCACACCTTACTGCTGGTTGCAGCCCATGTGTCTTTTCCCTTGGGTTCCCTGGCCAGCCCTTCAAAGAGGGGCCCAGGGAGTCTCCTCTCAAATGAAACTCGGACATTGTTTCCCTCAGCTAATGATGGGTGGGATTTTGCTGATTTTTTGGATGCCCTCGAGGCCTCTTTTTTTTGTTATTGTACAAAGTCTTTGATTCCTTTTTAATGGCACTAATCTTTTCAGCAATCCCACTTCTCTTAGCCACGACTTTATACACAGTTTATCGTGGGTTAATATTTAAGTTTTTAAAAAAATTTTTGCTTTGAATTTTTGCCCCCAATTCACACAATACACTGTCTAAAAGCAGCTAGCAGTAGCGATGCCACAGCCTGAATTTTGTGTTGCCTTAAAGTTTCTTTACAAGATCAATCACGGACCTTATTCTCAATCTTCTGCAAAATTATAGGACACATGAAAAATGTAATCATATTATTATTATTTTTATTACCGTTGTTTTGGGCAGAGTGTAACTGCCAATGGACTCCTTGTTTTCAACCGAAACCTGCTGATCTTGACATTTATTGCTCGTGTTCCTATCAGCATTCCGGTTGTCTAAGCTATGAAGAGTGTCACTCATTTGGCTTCTCTTACAGCATTCTAGAGCTTCTCTCGCCTTCATTTCCAAAACTTTCCAAACTCATCCTGGAAACCAGTTCCAAAGGCCTCCAAAACACATAGTCAGGTATAATTACAGAAATGAAGATACTTTTCTGTTACTATTTATTCAGACTACATGATATCTTCAATTTAAAAGAGAAAGGATTAATTTTGTTCTTGGTTTCAGAAGGCTTAGCTCCTCCTCAGTAAACTCCAAGGCAAGGACATGATGGCAGAGGGCGTGCTGGGACAGCAGGGCTTAATTCCCAGCCCCAGGGAAGCGGAGCAGAGCAACCCCAGCAGAGAAACTGCAGCCACACACGTTACTCAAGCTCAGGCCACAGGGACGCATCAGAACACACCCAAAAGTGAGCTGTCTAATCCTCTGCGTCCCTTTCAAGCCACTCATGTTCATAATTAAGCTTAACCCTCACAGATAGTGTAATATTCCTGGAAAGAAATGACCATCAGTTTCACATGTAAAATCTCAAGGGATACTAATGAACAATTCTAGATTTTATGGACAGATAATCAACTACCATATACAATGTGCCCAGCAAAATTCTTGTCTCGAAAATGGTAATGGCCATATTGGCTTGTTTATTCCTTCATCACCAGCTCCAGTGATCATGGAATTAGAGAGTCTGGTCTGAAAACTCAGTCAGGCTATGGGTTCTGACTCAGCACAATTTTAAGAACTCAGCATATTTTAAGAACTTCCCTACTGTCAATAATTTTATGGAATAAAATGAGCATAACAGCAGTGCTTACCGTTTTCGAGTCTTGTAGGCATTACTTCTTAATAGTAACATATTTAATATTTAGTTTATTTTTTATTTTCATAACAAAAAAATAGGAGAACAACAATAGTTCATACACTGAGTATTGTTATCTTTAAAGTAGTTAATCAGCGTACAAGATATGAGCTTATAAGATTTGCCAAACGATATTAGCACAAACCTTTCTTTTCAATGCACTAAGAGAAACTACTGGTATAACAATTTCCTGTATTTTTATTAGAAGGAAAAGCCTATGAATCTACCTACATAGATGAAGGTAGCAAAACTAAGCCGTGATTAGGTGGAATTTTCCAAATATAAAAGAGGTCCTGGATTTCATTGTCTAAATTTTTCTGCACCCTTACTGCAGAATCTCTGAATGACAGTATGTTTCTATATGGCCTGTAAGTATTCCTTGGTGAGAGAATTAAAAAATTGTCCTTTTCCCCTTCCATCTTTAAAATCAATGTTGGGCTCCAGAAACATTTATTTGTCCCCTGATAGAATTTTCCTACCAAAAGAATTCCTAATAGCATTTTTCACCTGAGCATTTCTCAAAGTGTAGATCAAAGGATTCAACATGGGAGTTATCATCGTGTAGAAAACGGCAATTGCTTTGTCAATGGAGAGAGTCGTTGCAGGTCTCATGTACACAAACACACACGGCACAAAGAACAAGATGACGACTGTGATGTGGGAAGCACAGGTGGACAGGGCTTTCTGCCTCCCCTCCACACTGTGGGTCTTTAAGGAGAAGAGAATGGCCACGTAGGAGACCATGAGAAGCAGGAAATTTAACAGACAGATGAAGCCACTGTTGGCAGCAACGAAGAACCCGAGAGTGTGGGTGTCAGTGCAGGCCAGCTTCAGCAGAGGGTTCAGATCACACATAAAGTGATCGATGATATTTGGGCCACAGAAAGGGAGTGGCAAGATGAAGAGGATCTGTATGGTTGCATGAAGAAAGCCTCCCGCCCACGACACTCCCACGAGCAGGCTGCACACTCTCCAGTTCATGATGGTTGCATAGTGCAAGGGCTTGCAGATGGCCACGTAGCAGTCATAGGCCATCACAGTCAGCAGGATGATCTCCACACCTCCAAAGAAATGTTCCCCAAAAATCTGGGTCGTGCATTCATTAAACAGGATGGTCTTCTTTCCATGGAGTGAGTAGGTAATCAATTTCGGGGTACTGACTGAGGAGTAGCAGGCGTCAATAAAGGAGAGATGAGCCAAGAAAAAGTACATGGGGGAGTTCCGTAATGGGCTGACCGTGACGGTGATAAGGATGAGCACATTGCCTACCATGGAGAAGAGGTAGATGAGCAAAAACACAGCAAATATGATTTCCTGCATCTTTGGGTTTTCTGTGAGCCCCAGGAGAACAAATTCTGTCACATTGTTTTCCTTCGCCATGTACTTAATGCTGAAATTAATTGTATTACCTGAAAAATGTTAATACTTTCTTGAATTTATTAAACTTCTTCATCCTAGTAAATAATAAATGCTACTGAGCTGTGAAACTGTATGAGGTTTCTGTTCTTGTTTTGTTTTTTGAGATAAAATGAAGAGCTCTAAATTCCTGTGCATTACTCAAGTTTTCTTCTGGATGAAGATTCTACAGAAGATATTCATGAGGCGCTCCTGTAAACACACAAGACAGGAGGCCAATTAAGAGCACTTAATTGAGATGATTAAGAGCCCAAATTGAAGTAATATTTTTCAAAGACAGTGGCAGCTATGCCTAACAAAAGAGACAGAGGAAGGATGACATAGCCGTCGATGAAAAGAACACTATTTTACTTTATTACTAAGAAACAGCGTCCTATGAAAGATAATTGAGAAAATCAGTTAAAGAGATTACATGGAATTTGAAGAAGGGCAAATCTTGGACACCAGTCTCGTAAATGTCTTCCTTTCTCTTGTGTCGATCAGAGTGAGGTTTAGTGACAGGAGGAAGCCAAAGATGGGAGCCTTAGTTAAATAAATACGTAACAGTTCACGTCAACAGTGGCAGGGCTATAGTGAGGAGAATGCAATGAAAGCATAAAAGAGCTATGGTAAAATAATTTTAATACTTTTCATTAAGTCCAATACATTTATAATAGTTAACACTGTAATAAAAATTTTAGTGTTTGTTTTATGTAAATCACAGTACCAAGTCCCTTTTACACACAATTCCCTTTAATACTTAGGATAACTTGTGTGGTTGGTATTATTTAGTCCCTTTTACAGATAAAGAGAGACTCTCAGAAACCAATGTTGACTGTTAGAGTTACAATGATAATATTAACTAATGCCTGTTGAACATGCCATGTATTATAAGTGTTTCTGCAGACACTTACGGACTTAATCCCCACTAAACACACTATCTGGTTAACACTGCCACTTTTTACCTATCTTGGAGTTATTTTACTTGTAAGAGAAGCCCAAAGATGCCAAAGGTCCCTGCTTCTAATACATAGAGGCAGCTAATAAATAGCATAGCCAAGAATGACAATCAAGTTGCTTCTATTTTATTTTTTGGCCTCCATTTCCTAATTTATATTTTCCTTTAAATTCTTCACCTTAACCTATATACCCCATAATGTCATGTTAGAGCAAACAAAGGCAATGCAATCTTGTTTAATGTGACCATAGTGATTATTATTATAGTCACACTTCTTCAAAAGCAACTCTGGTGTTTTTTATAGACAAGTGCTCGTAGATTTCAACTCCCAAGTATTAAGAAAAGGAATCTGGACCTGTCCATCAGCTCATTTTGTGAACCCAGATCCTGCTGAGGTTGTTTGCAAACATTTGTCAGAATGGTTAAGTGTGTTGGTTTAAGAGTGAAAGGAGTCAGGAGGCTGAGATTAGAATCCTGTTCTTCCGCTTGGCATTTATCTTTCCTGGGTATATTTCCTGGCACTTTGCACACCTGCATCATTATGTAGAGCGTCTGATTGAGAATACTGATTCACACTTGTTATGTGAGTTGATTGCTACTTGAAAACATAAAACATAGTTCCAGGAACATATTTATTTCTATACCATGCATGCCTTCAACAAAGAAGCAGAACTAACAGTTTGAGCAATAAAACAGACGAACATTTTACTACACCATAAGCTCAGGAGAAGTCCTCACCATCTTACATTTATAGAAGCCACAAGGACTTTTCTTAGCAGTTGACCTCAGAAAGAATTCTCCATATTAGGGCTTGAATTCACCGATATGAATATATTATATTAATATTAAGTTAGCTATTCTTAACATAACAAAAATAATAACATTAGTTATAAGAGTAATTGAAAGTATGAGTTCATTTTTTTAGGTGATTGGATAGGTAACTAGAGGGGTTATTGCATAGATAGTGGTAACAATATCATCTATGTATAGATTTCTCCAAAACAATGAAATGTTAGATACTATATATGGAAACTTTTTGAAAGTTAATTGTATTTGTAAGAAGTGGTTTATAATATTAATATATTAATATTAGTATATTGTGGTTTTCTGCAGTTGAGGTGCATTGAAAACTTTTTTTAATGTGCAAGATTAGTTTTGGTGAGTAAATGAGGTTGCTCAAGACAAAATGTTGTTTTTGATTTCAGAGAAGTGAGTATTACAAATTGCTTCCTTTCTGTGAGTCATGGGTTGTTCACTGTGAAATTAGTGGAATGATATTTATTAGCTTTCTTTTAACAACTTGGGGTGAGGATGCAATACCTACAACCTATTTGACAAATGTAATGATTGCTCTATTTGAAAAATCACAATGTGAAAAAAGCACTAGCAAAGTTAAAAACTTACCTTCATACTCTTAGATGATTTCAATAATGCTTGGGCATTTTTAGTAACAATTCCATCTTCAAAGTGACCTCTTGGAATAAAAAAGTTTCATGAAGAAATAATTCATGCACCTGCAAAGAGATTATTGGAAAATTTTATATCAAATACACAAGGAAGTGCCATTGTAGGTCTGAAGCCTCAAATTTTTATCTAAAACCTAGCAAGGTTTTCACAGAAAACCTGGTGTAGAAATTCAGAACGGATTCTTTTGATATACCATAGAAAAATGGTCTTCATTTTGTGATTCATGCTCTGCAGCGAAGAAGACAGAACGTTTGAAGGAAAAATTTTCAAATGGTTCAGCTGCTCAGGATGGACGCTGCTCTGGGGCATTCCACAAAAAATACTTTCACCCAGCAGTGTAAGAATATTTCAAGTGGTTTCAATAAAGATTGAGAGGTCCTGACTTGTGTCTGTGTTTTCTCTCCCAGGAATTAATTATCCCCTTTGATCAAAGGACTGTGTCCGGAGAAACATGCCAGAGATCACCCGCTCTCGAATGGGAATTCCAGTCCCTGAACTCGGAGCACACACAGGCGAGAGTCCCCTTCCTACAGACCAGCTGGAGTTGTTGGAGAAGCTAAGTGCCCTGCGAGTAACGGGGCGGTGTCAGTCCAGGTTTTGGATTAGTGGTGTAGTTCTCCTGGCGACCCTTGTCGCAGGAGTTACTTCTTTCCGCTTATCAACAATAAAGCACTTGTGAAAAATCCACTATTGGTTGCTTGGAGAGCTGAAACTGTGAGAGGTTAAAATTAATGACAACCATTTAAAAATCCTTGACTTTGAAAGCTGCTTTCCCTATTTCCCACAGTGTTTTGGAAGTGGGAAGAAAGCCGAGAAGGCTCTGTGTTACAGTCACTCTGTGGGCCCGTGGTCCGGTCAGTACAGAGCACCGATGGAGCTGCTTAAACGCAAGGAGAGGGTTCTCCTCATTCCCATGCGGATTAGTGGTTCTTCCCCTGTACTGGTAAAATACTGTGGTTTTGATTTGAAAGTACCTGATGATGATGTGTACATTTCCATGTATTATTGGCCTTCAGTGTATCATCTGTTGTGAGGTCTCTATTTATGCCTTTGATTAACTTAAAAATAGTGAGGCTCAGTTCCTTTTGTAGATTTAGTTGTCAGCATATTCCAGATACATACCTTCTGTCAAATCATCATATTATTAAAAATACTGTATTAAAAATACAGTGGTGCTTTGGTTTACGAATTTAACTTGCTTTATGATTTTGATGAAGATGGCTGCATTTGTGTTTGACAATTAAGACAATTAAGGCAAGGATCAAGATGTTTCTGTTAGGCAGTTTGACTAGAAGCTATGTGTGTTATAAACTAGCAGAAAATTCATCTACATTTTCCACGTGTCTTGAGACTTTGTAGGAGACTGAAATAAGCCCAGTAGACCAATTAATCTGGTAGAAGTACTTTCAAGAGGTTGTGACATTCAGGTTGTGACATGCCTACTGCTGGTTGTTTTTAGCCAGATTTGTGATGAGACTCAGAGGCAAAAAGCAGAGAAGAAAATTTTGAAAAACTTAGAACCATCTCTAAACTTGGAGCCAAAAGAGGTGTGGTTGCTGAAGAAGTTAAAGAGAAGCCATGGCTTTGTACAAGGACAAGAAGGTACATGCCTTGAGAGCTTTTCAGAAATCAGCGAGACCTTATCCTCCACAGGCTCAAGGGTGCAAAGGTGTCATACTTTCATTTGAGAAGAGACAATGTAGGAGCGCACATGCAATGAGTCTTCCAGGAAACAAGATCCTCAGGAATAATTTCACTGTGCTCAGCCTTGCAGGCAGTCAGAGTTGCTCTCATCATGGCCTGATGTAGCCCGTCTACTGCTCAAGCTGGCAGCAGGCCTTGGTGTCCACCACATGATGTTGGTTTTAAAATCATGCAGAGTGCAAGAACTGTGGCCTCAGTGGGGCTTCCATGCAGAATTCAAAAGAAGGCCTGGGAGGCCAAGCAAGGGGACCCTGAGAAGATATTTATACTTAACTTTAACCCCGTTTTCATATTTTCTTTTATATATTCATGTATATAGTGTGTAGCAAAGGTCATTTTCACATATAAACCTTACATCACTGAGTACAATTTGTTAAAAAGAATTTTTGTCCTCCATTGACATGCATTTCACCCTTATCCAAAAACATTTCACCCTACATGTGCAGTCAAATCTGTGCATTTCTGGTCCTCCTTCATTAGATCTTTTTGTACTTGTCTCAAAATTGTATATTTAAAACTCATGATGGCCATGGTACACATGACATCACTTGCCAGAAACTTCAGAAATATTATGGATTAATCCACCACTGTGTTAGTCACAGTTCTGCTACTGAAACAAAATAACTGAAATATACAATTTAAAGGCAAAATATTTCTTTGGGCTCACAGTTTCATAGGTTTCAGTTCATGGTTGGTTGGCTCCAAGCCAGAAGTCACATGGCTGAGAACCACTGCTTACCCAGGAAGCAGAGAAAGAGGGAAAGAGCCAGAGAGAAAGGGACCAGGGAACACATGTAACCTTCAAAGCCACACCCCAGTGACCTGCTTCATTCAATTAGTTCCCACCACCTATAAGCCATTAAGCTTGTAAACTCATCAATGATTTGATCCACTTGATGAATGTAGCAAGCTATGATTGAATGATTTCCGAACGCTCCACCTCAAGAGAGAATCATGACTGAGCAGAGGAAGAAGCCCTCATAAGATGCTCAGAGTCTGCAAACCAAGAAACACGGGTCCTCAGAAACAGGGAGAAAACAAAGAACCTGGTGCAAAGGAAACTTGAAGGAGAAGCCCACCAGATTAATTCCACTATCAGCAATTTTAGTAAATGAAGTCGGACCAGTGTTTGACCCCAGCGCTGCTGACATCTCAGATCCAGGGAACATGCCATCTGGGGAAAAGTGTAAACCCTCAGGGAAGAAACTGCCTGTGGGAGTGGCAGCCAGGTTGCTGTGATTGGTGCCCAGCCTGGCCATCATCATCCAGCACCCACCTGTCCTATCTACCTTCTCACTTGGAGAATAAAGCCAGCAAATGAGACAATCACGAGTTAGGGCAGCAAAGAAAATAAATAGCTTTCTCAGGGAATCACTGAGGATGCAGTGACTGAACTTGGACTGTGAAGCTGTTGGAAAAGAAAGAACAAGTGCAATGTCTTGCTTAGGGACCCAGAAACACATACTGAGAGACCCGTGGCTCAGTGTGTCACAGGGGTGGGCAGAGGTTGCCACTCATGTGATCCAGGGGAGGAGAAAAGACTCTGAAGTGGTTCCAGACTAGAGAGGCTCCCACTGTTCCCCAAGCACTGGGGAGCTCTGTGTCCAGGGGCATCCTAGCTACTGCTCTTATCCAAAAAACCACAGAGGCAGTGTTATGCTGGAACAATCTCACTGCCAGCCTAAATCCACCGAGCACAGAAAGCTCTAAGCACAGCTGAACTTGAAGCCTGAATAGTTTTTGTAATGTGTGGACAGAGTGTTGGGCAAGGGAGAAAGCTGGGGAGGAGTTGCATCACCAGAGGGAGTTCTTGATGCACTCACCTGGAAGGGATACAGGCAGAGCAGATGTATGAAGCTGCAGAGATATCATAGAGGGGATGGGGCAGATGCCCAGAAGATCCCTTTGGAAATCAGTGGAAGACTGGGTAATTAACCCGCTGGAGGACTCCCTCCACCACTCCAACACATTGAAGGCTTCTGATTATAAGACAGTAGAAAACCTTTGGCTAGCCATGCCCACAGGAGCACAGTGGAAACCAAGCAGAGCTCTGGCTGCAGAGGGAGTGAGAAGCAGACTCAGCAGTCTGTTGAAATCCCGAGCCATTAAATCATAGGAAGGGAAAAAACTCAAGCACAGTAGACACATCTAACCACTGAGCTTACCACAGAGGACTGGAGCTCAGCCCCCAACAATTGCTACAAGTCGGTGTCTCCATTTGCAAATGTAGGAGAGAGAGCATGCTGGCTGTAATATTCTGACTACAACACACATAAGACTCAGAGCACTCTACAATTTTTTTTTTGTGTGTGTGTGTTTCTCTCTCTCTCTTTTTTTTTTTTTTTCTCTTTATCTGGTATATAAGGTTGCTTAAATTCTATCAAGTCCCTGGTGGCAAGGCAGGAGGGGTCATGCTGTTCTACTCACTGTCTTCAATGCTACCACTGCTGCCGTCACCGCCCCATCCCTAACCTTACTGACTCACTGCGTAGGCCACCACCATGGAGGCAGCCCAAGGCTGCTCTGTCCTGCATCGATCTCCTCTCCCACAGGGAGTGCCACTGCTGTTTATATTCTATGTGTCTGGATCCCTTTCTCAAGCCACTGGTCTCAGGGCAGGGAGGGCGGTGGACTGCCTCTGGTGCCATCCCTAACCTTGCTGTCACTATGGGTTCCATGTAGCTGCTAGGTCACATGACAACAAAAAAAAAAAAAAGAGAGAGAGAGACAGAGAGAGAAAAGAAAAGAAAAGGCTGTTTGCCCACTGGGAAGGAAGGAGCAGTGCTGGTGAAATTTGCTGCCAGGCTGCCGTGTCCTCTGTGTGGAAGAAGGCAAAAGAGACAAGGGTTCTTGTATCCCAAATCCCAAATCTATCCTGTTTGCCTTGAGTTAGCCACACTTTTGCAGTCCATCATTTTCTTGGAGACTTCACAGTCTGGTGTTTCTTTTTCAGCATGCAGGCAGCAGTGCCATCAACAGCCCTGTGGCTGGATCGTCATTTTATAAAGTTCTATGCCTATGTTTTTTTTTAATCTACAGGTCTCTTATTTCAGCTTGATTTTGGCATCAGGATATACGTCCCTCCCTTTCCTCCAATTACCTGTGTTTTTAGTTGATTTTCTCTGTGTAGCTCCAATGTGGCTCCTCCTCTACTCAACCATGTTGAATCCTAATGAAAATATATTTTACATAGGTGTTCAATAATATAATCTTTTTTTTTTTGTGGGTACTGGGGGGTTGACCTCAGGACCTTGCGCGCCAGGAGGCGCCTGTGCTGCTGAGCGATATCACCGGCCCCTTTTTCGTATGTGGGTTCCGGGAGTCGAACTCGGGCCCTCGCGCTTGCTGGGCAGGCACTTAAGCCGCTGAGCCATCTCACCGGCCCCAATAATATAATCTTTTGTCTCAGCATGTTCCTTTATATTATTAGCATACTGTGAGTTTTAAAGGTGATAAACTTCTAAATGTTAAGTATTTAGTTATACCCACTTTCTGAATACATTAAAACGAATTTTAACATTTGATTTATTTTTTGGTTAATAACAATCAATAATTTTATAATTTTAAACTATTTTAGAACACCTGAGATAAAACTGGTAGCAGAGCATAAATTTTGTATATGCACAGTAGGTGGACTAATTCTTTAAATTATTTCACAATTTTATTATGTAGGGAAATTGATCAGCAATTCTTTTTACTTCCTTGGAACAATAGTCTTGCAAAATAAATGAGTGATAGTGTGCTCGGTACTCCACTATGGAAGATTTTCATAATAGTAAGAATATATTTTTAAAAATATGTTAGAATTTTATTAATCTATTTGGATCTAGCACTTCCTTGTGAAATTATTTTTAAGTAATAATAACTTATTACTGACAAATTATGATAAATAAGTTTCTTTGTAGTTAATATTGTAATTCAGCTTGATTTAGAAAACATCTAGTTTTGCTGTATTCAGAAATATTGACATTTAATTGTCGATAATACATTATAGCTTTTTGTTATCTTATTTTATACATTTATACAAATCATCACTGATATAGTTGGCTTTGTTTGTTTATCAAAATTTATCTTTTTTGGCAGGGTTTTTCCAAGACCCAATGGTGCACTGTCTTCTTCCTTTCTCCTTCTCCTTCCCTTTTCCTTCTCCTCTTCTCCTTTTCTAGTTTCTTTTTTATTGGTACAAGTTTGCGATAATCAATAATTACATTCATCTTGGGGAACTGGCCCATATACATATCACTACTTAATCATATTTATGCCCTGCCACCCTCCCCATCTTCCTGTCTCCTCTCATTCCCAGATCCCCTTCCTACATCCAAAAGTCTTCCTCCCTGTTTCTTATCATCTACTTTTATTTTGGTCTTTCATTATATTTTGCAATTCTCATATAACAGAAACCTATGTCTCCTTTATTTCACTTAGCGTTGTGGTCTCAAGATGCATTCATCTGCATACAGATGAACCAAATGTTTTCTTTTTTGGGCACGGATAGGCTGACTGGGGCTGGCATGTTTGATCTCTAGTTTTCAAGGCTGATTATTTTCTAGCTAAGGCTCATTGTTTGGGAAACTGGTACTATATGAAGACAATATATGAAGACAATTTCTCCAATTGTTAGCTGTGTGATTTCACCCATGTGCTTGTACACTTGTGAATCCCATGGTCCAGATCTCTTCTATTCTCCCTGACTTAATGCCAGCTACATCCATCAATACTGGAAAAGAATTACTGACATTTTCAGTGTAAATGTGGATTTATTTCTTCATTCAGACTTATCTAGCATTGTTTTATAAATCTTTTATAAAGCTTTATAAATTATGCCACACTGTTAAACAAACAGTGAAGATTGCACAGTCGAGAGAGCGGTGTGAAATGCCCTCGTTCAAGGAGGGTCTAGACTAGATTACATTAAAGTTATGGGCAGCAATAAGAAAACCACAAGGAAGGTGTGATGACTCCAGACTACTAAGGGTTGAATATGTTGATTAGAACACAGCTGGTTTTCAGAAGGAGTGAGAAGTGGAAGTGAGTGTCATAAAAATTAAAATAAAGTAAGTCTGGTGAGTAGCCTTATGTAGACCTATGAGGCTGATCTGCTATATGTGTAAAGGGCTATGAATCATATAACCTGCCCCGTTTAGATTCTGCTGGGAAAAGATAACACAATGCAAGCAAAACCAAATGAAAATAAGGGAAAATGTATTACAGTTGAACCATCTTCCAAGTTCTAACTACTTACCTAATAGTAGCTGCTATCTATTGACACAAAGCAGTGTACATAACTTCTAAATTTTTAATGGGAGTAATTAAATATTGAGGAACTCTTGAAACATTCTAATAAAGACAATGATTCTGAGGATAATATTTGTAAGAATACCAGCCATGAGCTTCAGAAGAATACTTTCTTATTTATTTGTTTATTTGTTTGTTTTTGAGACAGTCTCACCATGTAGTTCAGACCAGCCTTGAACTCACTATGTAGCACAGGCTGGCCTGGAACTAATGGCAATCCTCCTGCCTCAGCCTCCTGAGCACTGGGATTACAGAAGTGTGCCATCACGCCTGGCTCTTATAATACTTTTATTAGCATATTAATAAAATTGGATTATTAATAATGCATTGCTTAGGAAGTGTATGTTATATAAACTTCAGTGAATTCAGTACTTAAGGAAATTATTCTGGTTGAGTAGAGAGATAGGAAAAAATCATAAAATTTCATCCACACTATAACATTACTGAAATCTTGAATCATTTATGTCATAACCCAAAAGATTAAAGGGAACTTTAAAACTATCAGCATGACCACTTAAATAGTACTGACAGTACTTTTACCGTAATCACTATACATAAACTTGCTGCAAAAAAACAAATGAACAGGGGCCGGTGAGACAGCTCAGCGGCTTAAGCGCCTGCCTTGCAAGCACGAAGGCCCGAGTTCGACTCCCGGAACCCACATACGAAAAAGGGGCTGGTGATATTGCTCAGCGGCACGGGTGCCTGTTGGCGCGTGAGGTCCTGAGGTCGTTCCCCCGGTACCCACAAAAAAAAAAAAAAAAAACGAACAAAAAAGAACCCATGGTACTATTTCCCTTGGGGCCTTTTATGTCTTTTAATTCAAAATATTCCCAGGAATGCATCTCTAAAATATATTTATGGATTCAAGATTCATGGTGATATAGGTGCTTTCTACATCTATTGGCTGTTTCATGTTACAATCAAGAAAAGTGAGTGGAACCAGCCCGAAGGACTATTTTGACATTTCAAAGAAAGGTAAAATCTAGCAGAAGAATTATTATTAGCACCTATATATATTTTCTTACATTGGGATATCATTTTGGTCTTGTGAACAACTATTTAATGAAAAATTGACATTAGTGAATTTTAATTCTAAATTCTATTTCCTGAAGTATTTTGCCTTGGGATGATTTCCAAGGGATGACACTCAGGAAAATCTGAATGGTGTTTGAGGGTAAATTAATTTGATAGCAAAGGATTTAAACCTTGATTTGTATTTGTGAGAGGAGAAGTCAAAATAGCAAAGATGTTACAGTTTTTGGAGCATATACCATGGTTTAGAATCAGATCTTCCTCTTAGTATTTGTGTAGTCTTGGGTTATAGTATTCTTATTTGCAAAAGAGAGCCAATAATACAATAACATTGTATACTCAGTCCTAATAAAAATGAAACGAGTCACAAAATATAAGGTCTTTAATGCTGTTCTTAGAATATATTATTAATATATAGTGTTTTACTCCAAATGCATCAAATAATTAAGTCTATATCTTTTCATTTCACATATTTTATAGGTATAGACATATGTAGATGAAGAAACAAAAATCTTTTAAAATCTTTCTTGATGAATTTTACATTACCCATATAGTCTCCTGGCTTTAGTCATAAATCTACTTTCCACCAACTGTACTTTAGTGTTCTTCACTTTTTTTTTTCCTGTCAAACAGAAGTTTGCATATCTTTGCCAAACAAATGTCTCCAGAGATCTTTCTGAAAGAATTTAAAATAGTAAAGGACAGATTTATGGACAATTTATTTTGAGTAAAAGGTAGATAACAAAATGGACTAAAGGGCTGGTGATATGGCTCAGCGCATAAACGCCTGCCTGGCAAGTGCGAGGTCCTGAGTTTGACTCCCGGTACCCACATTAAAAAAAATGGACTAAAAATTGTTCACCCCTAAAGCCTTGTGTATCCACAGTATGTGCAGCTGGTGTGTGTGGGCATGAGAAGGGGGTAGAGATTGAGAATTTTTTTTTTTATATGTGGGTACCAGGAGTTGAACTCAGGACCTCATGATTGCCAGGCGGGCGCTTATGCCGCTGAGCTATATCACCGGCCCCTAGAGATTGAAAGTTTAATGTATTACAAGAACATACGGGATTGGAGGCTGGGTTGGAACCTCTGGATATTTCAATACAAGGTAACTTCACAGAGTTTTCTTAGTGAAGACACCATGGGAACTGCTTTGTAGCATGGATTTCCACATAGGTTTGCATTTTTCCAACTTATATTTCATCATTGTAAGTAAGAAGTCCTGGTTTTACATATTAAGGGACCCTGAGGCTTGCACCTATATCGTGGAGGAAATGTTTTGAAGGAGGTTTGCACTTTTGCAATTTTAATTCTCTAGTTTTACTTGAGTTTTGTTTTCTAATTTTAATGAAAAAATATTTCTAGATTCTTTTACATCCTTTAACTCACAGATTTATCCACATAATTTGAACACTAAACAAACGTACCAACACTCACTTTTTTACAACACCCAGTTTTTTTTTTCTTTCTGTACTAATGTGTGTTTAATATGAATTCATTGATGCAACTCTTTGTGGTTCCCAGAACACAAAACCTATAGTGCTTGCAAACATTGCCAAACGAAACTGGTGGCGTCTACTTCCTTTTACAAGAATTTGCTCCTTTCTAAACAAAGTTTTTAGGCTGCTATGGGGCCCTTGCAAGTTCATTTTACATGAGCTTATTTTACTTCTGGCATAAGGCAAATAGACTGAGTACCACTGCTTTGAGAAAGCAATTAAAAAAGGAGGCTGTGCTATCAACAAACAGAATCTGAGAGGAATGCTTGTCTCCTGCTCCTTAGATGAGGCGTCTACACATAACAATATAATCTTTCCTTGTTGGTGCTGCTGAAAGAGCACGGATTGTTTGAAATTACTGTTTCTTCTTTCAGACTGGCTTTGCTGAATAGGACACTTAGATACTGGTAAAGGTTATGATTTTGACATGTTCTCTCTGTCTTCCAGATGCGTAGCATCTGCCTGCAGAAACCCTTCTGGATGTGAGATTAAATCAGCAGGCTCTTTGTTAAGAATCACATTAGCTCCTTTGACCGGTCACCGGGAAGCCACTGGCTATCTCAAGTGTGCCTAACAGGTCAGCAGTATCCTTTAGTAAGTGTGTTTAGAATTTTAGGGAAACGGTGAAAGTTTTTTTTTTTTATGGGTACCGGGGTGGTAGAACTCAGGACCTCACGCTTGCGAACAGGCTCTTGTGCTGCTGAGCGATGTCACCGGCCCTTTTTTTTCCTTTATGTGGGTACCGGGAGTCGAACTCAGGACCTCACTCTTGCCAGGCAGGCGCTTATGCTGCTGAGCTATCTCACTGGCCCCTAAGGTTTTTATACAGAAAGGTTTTATAATAAACTATGTTCCTCTGTATAGATGCCCAATGTTGCTTTCCCTGGTTACTTATTTCCAAACTGCCTGTGTCCTGAACTTTGACCAAACATGCTATGGAGAAGCACTGAAGTCGTTATCAACCAATTCAGATTATTTTACTACAATGATTAAGAGTCTTGAATTTTTAAATTAATAAATATTAATTTAATTTGATTTTTGAAGTATTAATTGAGAGATTAGGTTATTATAGGTAAATTATATGTAAAATAGGGGAGGAGAGGGACTTCCTTAATATTATACACTTAGAAAATAATGATAATGAAAGAGAATAGCTTTTTATAGAACAGTTGTTTATGGATGATGTGGCTTAGTGCTTAGGAGGTTGAAACTTGACACCAGATATAGGTTCATATCTTGGGTCTTCTAATTAATATCTTAATGACGAATCTAACTGACTGATGCATCCTATTCTATTTTTCTATATGAAAAATGAGTGTCGGAAGAGTACCTATTGGGTTTTTATGAGAGTTAAATGCATGTAAAATAGTTACTAAATTTCAAGTATACTCTTATTAAATATTCAAAATATGACAATGCTTTTTAATTAAAAAGGGCTTTATAGATTAACCTTGCAATAAATCTGCTATGACTGCAACTATCTTTTGGATGTATAAATGTCTCCAAAACTTATACAAACAGTTGAAGATATATTATGATCTGTACTATTTCAGGTGAAGGAAGTTTCTCTATTTATTTAGAATTCACATTGACCTCATGGAAAATCAGAAGAACGTCACAGAATTTATTTTTCTGGGGCTTTGGAGAAATCAGAAAATAGAGCTACTGTTCTTTTTCCTGTTCTTGCTTTGTTACCTGGCAGTCCTAATGGGAAATGTCACCATTTTACTCACGATCACCTGCAGCCACCTAATCGAACAACCCATGTACTACTTTCTGTGCCACCTTTCCTTCTTGGACCTCTGCTACACCTCCAGTGTGGTCCCCAGGCTCATCAGGGACCTAGCTGCTGCAAGAAAAAGCATCTCCTATAACAACTGTATGACCCAGCTCTTCGCTGCCCACCTTTTGGCAGGTGTAGAAATATTCATCTTAGTGTCCATGGCTCTTGACCGTTACGTTGCCATCGTCAAACCACTGCACTACATGGTCATCATGAACAAGAAAAGGTGCAACGTGTTGATTGCTGTGGCCTGGGGAGCTGGATTTTGGCACTCGATTGCGCTCCTTCTCATGGTACTCAATTTGCCATTCTGTGGTCCTGACCGGATAGACCACTATCTATGCGATGTGAAGCCTCTTTTGAAACTTGTTTGCAAAGACATCCGTGTTGTTAGTATCTTAGTGATTGCTAATTCAGGGATGGTGGTGGTTGTCATTTTTCTTGTGCTGGTGGTTTCTTATATACTCATTTTGTATCATCTGAGGGCAAGGTCATCTGCAGGGCGTCGCAAAGCTCTGTCCACCTGTAGCTCTCACGTAATGGTTGTAGTTTTATTTTTTGTGCCCTGTGTTTATACCTATGTGCTACCTGCGGGGAACCAGAACAAGGACAAAGAGATCTCTTTGTTTTACACCTTGATCGCGCCCATGCTGAATCCTCTCATCTATACATTGAGAAATGTGGAGATGAAAATTGCCATGCGCAAGGTATGGTCTCGAACGTCACACTCAAAATTAAGATAAACAAGGCAACATTTGTTACGCTTTTAATCCTGTGAGAGTGTATGGGAACAATCTAAGCTTTCCCAGGGAGTTGGCATAACTGACCCCTCAATTTACTGCTATTGAAGTTGCAATCTGTACTTTTAAACAGCTCAGAGAGTTCCACATGCGACCAGGCCAGTTTGAAGATGCAAAAAATAGCCTTTGAAAGCACATCTTAGATCTTATAAATCTCTTCCTCCAGTAAAGAAATAAAAAAAATAAAATATCACATGAAATCCTATTTTCTTTGGGATACAACCCAGGCTTTTCACTTGTTAATCTTTCGAATCTGGTCGGGTCTAACTTGTTCATCTCAGACCTCATCATATTGGAAGTATGGCGTTAGGATAATTAGATTTGGTGTCAGGAATAACTGGGTGTCTCACTGATTCTGTCAGTTTTTATATCCGTTTTTGGCAGTTTTCGTTAATTATATGAGCCTCAATTTTTACAATAGCTGTGAAATGAGGTAATACTACACTTCATAAAGATGAAAGGTTAGATTACATATGTGAATTTTTTTGGTGATACTGCAGATTAAACTGAGCTGTATCTCAGCCCTTTATAGTATTATTATTTTATTATTATTAATTCTTTTTATTTTCAGTACTGGGATTGAACCCAGGTCCTTTGTACTGAGCTTCACCCCCAGACTGTTTGAAATTATTTTATTTTATTTATTATTATTTTTTTTTTGTGGGTACCAGGGGTCGACCTCAGGACCTCAGGCGCCAGCAGGCGTCCGTGCCGCTGAGCGATATCACCGGCCCTTTTTTCGTATGTGGGATCCGGGAGTCGAACTCGGGCCCTCGCGCTTGCCAGGCAGGCGCTTATGCCGCTGAGCTGTCTCACTGGCCCCTACTTTATTTTATTTTTTGAGATACAGTCTCACTAAGCCACTTTGCCCAGGCTGGGTTCAAACTTGGATCCTCCTGCCTCAGCCTCCCAGAGTGCCGGGATTACAGCTTTGTGCCAGCAATCCCAACAACCCTGGCATATGTGAAATTTCAATAGGAGATATAGGAAAAGTGGATTTCATGTTCCTATTATTTCTTCTTTTCCTACATCTCTTTTTGTGTGGCTTTACGGTAAAATCTCTCACACCTCTAGGCCTTCGTTCCTGTTCTCTCCTGTCCTTGGGATGTCCCTGCTGCTGTGCTCAAGGGTCTGTGTCCCACAGATCATTACACACTGGATGTGGTCTTCTTCAGGAAGATTTTGGAGACTCATCCACAGACCAGAAGTATTTTGAATTCTTTCCCTCTTCTTTTACTACTATTACCCTGTGCATTTACCACCTCTCAGAAGTCCCATGTGATATGAAGTGCCTCTGCTCATAAACTATACATTTTACAGTTTGAATGAACCATAAGTTTATGCACTATATTTTTATTTTTTTGTTTATATCTTTCTTTTTCTGAGTAATAGCTCTGCTACAAATTTTGGGGAATAAACAATGAATTACACCCAAAGGTGCTACTTTCTTTTCTATTTGATGATGTGTGCTGTCCTTAAATCTTTAGAATATTTTCATATGTAAATAACAGTTGTGCATTGATAATAAAATAAGTAATAGCTGAAAGAGAAAAAAGTCAACAAATATTTCCATGTGACTTTTAGCAAGGGAATAAAACCCAGCCTCCTGTCAGCCCCCTGTCCGATCTTTTCATTCATTTATTTTCTGCACTACTATTTTAGTTGTAGTTTCCCCCCGTGTCTCATAAACAGCTTGACCTGCTCTGAGATCTGAGCCTTCGTTCGCATTGTCTGGTATTTTGCTACACTCAGGTAACTGCATTTTCTCAGCAGAATGGCTGAATGAATTCACTACAGAATTTCCTTGATTGAGTTATTCCTGGCTCGAAGTAATGTCAATACCAACGGGGAAATTTAGGGATTGCAGTTTGTCTTTGGTGCTGTATCTCCTTTCATCCTGTTTGAACTCTCGGAAATTTTGAAATGTCAAACTAATCACCTTTGTCCTTCTTTTCTCCCCCTCCCTCCTCTTCCTCTCTTCCTCACTCTTCTTCCTTGCCTTCCTCCCCTTCCTCCTCTTTTTTCCACCCCTTCCTTCTGCTTTTGATTTAAGGTCTCCCTATGTTGTTGGGCTTAATAATCACTTTTTTTCCTCCTGCATCTTAATCTATGCAAAACTTGGAATGTCAGGGAAAACACTCCATCCATTCAAAAAGAAAACTTGTTCTGACTACTTAGATATTGATTCAAACTTTATTTGACTCAAAATTTTCCATGGAGCATTTGGATTTTCTTTTAAGTATAGACACATAATATGTACAAATATTCTTGTGCATGAAGAGTATGTCCGTGTGCTTGTGGCCAGGATTTTCAGAATGGGTCAGGGAAGTGTCCATACAATCAGAATGAATGCTAGGTGACAAAACAAAATGAAACAAGAACAAATAAAACATTTTATTATCCTGTGCTACTCTAATGGCCACAAAGTTGTACTCAAAAAATTATAGTGATATTATAAATTAGACCATGAACACAATCTATTGATCTGAGATTAATTTTTTATTTGCTTGGTGTCCTGTCGAGGATTCACTTTCTAGGCTACTCATAATGCCTAATATTTGCAAAACTGTCTGTCAATTAAATGTGGAGAAAAACTTGATACAATATCTTGTTGGGCATATGAGTATAAACAACATATTTAAGAAATATTTATTATTGTAAATGGGTGGTTTAAGAAATTCTATCCAATTGCATAGGAATTCATTGGTAATTTAAATGTTAAACATTACTAAATTATTTAAAGGAATATCTTAACTGAATGGACATACACTCATATCACAGCAAAACATTCTTTAATCCCAGAACTGTCAGAAACATCATCCTGGAAGTGGTTTGGAAGTCAAAGATTGGGACTCAAAGAATGATTGATGCCAAAAGCTGTGACATAGTTTTATTTGATCTTCTGCATGTAACACAGTCTCCTTATTCTTCAGCTTTTTCTCTAATCCTATATATGTCTCTAAATGTCCATTAAGATTCACTTAGACACTTTCTCGTAGGACCTTGAGATGCATCATTAGGTTATTTATTTGGGAGTTCGCTGATCTTCTCATGAACTTCCCTTCAGAAATGCTTTCAATGTGTCTCACAGATATTGATATGTTGTGCTTCTCTTATTTGATTTTAGGAATTTTTAATTTTCCCCTGATTTCTTTTGTGTCCATCCACTCTTCAGAAGTGTATTATTCAGTCTCCATGTGTTTGTGTATTTCCTGTGGTTTCTTCTGTCAATTTTTAGTGTCATTTTATTGTGATATATTAGCATGCATAAGACAATATCACTTGTTTTGTATTTATTGTGATTTGCTCTATGGCCTAAAATGTGGTCTACTTTGGAAAAAATTCCATAGGGTAACAAAAAAATACATTCTGCTATTTATCAAAGATAAGCTGGATAGATAGCTGAGCCCATTTGATCTGCAGTCTAATTTCTGATGTTTCTTTGTTGATTTTTTGTCAAGTTGACCAATTACTGACAGTGGGGTATTGAAGTCCCTGATATGATTGTATTCATGTCTATATGTCCTTTTATTGCAGATATCTTAATGAAATTTGGTGCACAAAAATTGAGTGCATATGTATTTCCACTTGTTATTGCTTTTTGCTTAATTCTTCCATTTACCAGTGTGTTACGATCTTTCTTTTTTCTTTTCTAAATAGTGTTGGTCTGAAGTTGATCTTATGAGACATAAGTGTAGGTGCTTCTGCTTATTCTTGGGCTCCAGGTACTTTGGCTTCTTTTTTATCCTTTCACTTTCTGTCTTTGTAGATGAGGTGGAACTTCTGAGGCAACATGTAAATGGGTCTTACTTTTTGATACTATTTGCAAGTCTATGTCTTAATTAGAGAGTTAAGATCCTTTACATTATGTGTTACTGAAATGTTTGTACTAATTCCTGCCATTTATTTTTTTTGCACTATTTGATTGATTTCTCTCTCTCTCTCTCTCTTTTTAAACTAATCTTCCAGTGAAATTTATTCCTTCCCTTGCCTTCCTGGCTGTTGTTTTCAAGTTCTCTGTTTAGGATTCTCAGAAGTATTTTCTGCAATGCTGGCTTATTGGTCATGGATTTCTTTAGTTTTTCCTTATCTTGGTAGGCCTTTGGATTTTGAAGGATATTTCTATTTCTATTTTAAAGGATAGCTTTGCAGGGTATAGTAATCTGTATTGGCAATCAAATTATTTTCTTGGAATTTCTTATGACCAGTACATACAAATATTTTTCTTTGTGTTCTTTCTTTTTTTGTTATGGGGCAATGTTTCATGGAAACCTTCTAATTGTTGTTTCTATTCCATGCAGTCCTCTTTTGTACAAACTAAATGCGGTTTCTTCAGCTACCTACCTTCTGTGGACCTCTTCCATATGGCTAATGCTACACATTCAGTTTACTGACTGAACAGTATCTATTTTCTAGGGTAATGTGCAGTGCAGCTCAGTACCTCTCTGGAGGTACTTAGGTCTTCATTACAATGCAGCCTTTTATCGCTGTTACCATCTGCAATGGTCTTCACCACATGAATATCATAAACAGGAAAAACTGCAATCTGCTAGTCTTGACTGTTAGAACCGGCTGCAGGGGGCATAACCTCCATTCCTTGTCTGCTTTTATAGTTTTTGTGAAATTCATCACTTTTTTTGTAATAGCTTCCTTTTGCTAAAAATTCACTCACCAGTTGGCAATTTAGGTACCTCTGCTAGTTAATTTTTTTTTCTTTCTCATATCATTATATTACTCACTTAAAAAAATCCCTTCATCAGGTATTTAATAATTTCTGTACTAAGAAGCAGAAAGTGAAGAAAAATTATGAAGAAGATAAAGTTAAGTAGAACGTAGAAATTATTTCACAAATTAAACAGCAATTTTCATAAATGAATCAAAAATTGCTGGCAAGTTTAAATTTTACTTTTGTAAAACATCACATTTGTCAGTATATTGGAAGTTGGAATTTAATGTTTGAAGTTAATGTGTAGAAAATGATCAATTATGTTTTATGATAGGACAATATGTATTTCACAGCTTATGAAAAAATGAAATAAATCTTTCCTATTTAATTGGACTCAGGACAAAAATATCATATATTATTTATTTTAAAAATTAAAATATTTTCTAATAAGAACTCAAACATGGCATTTGACTTTTTGTACTCTTGTCATATGTCTAGAGCATCCCAGTATGACATGAATAATCATGCATAAATGATAAAACAAATGACGGTCAATAGGCCACAATTTTTTTTAATGGATCACAAATTTAACATGGATCCACGTGTACTGTCAGTGAAGAAATGAAACTCAGGTGGTTTGCAGGCCCTATGATGTCCACTTATTTATATTCTGCATAGGGAGGCGCTACTATTCTGATCATCCGTCTCCCTCAGAGGTTATAAATCTGTACCTCAATCTTAGCTCCATGTCTTGATTTCCACTTCCTGTCACCTCACCCCTCCTGACAGCTGTCTTTCCCCCACACAGTGACCCCATTTGTTTTCCACTTGGTTCCCCTGACTGAGTTCCTGCTGCCCCCAGCCATCGAGAGGTCCAGGGAAAACACAGGGCCAGAGTAGAATTTGTCTTCAGGGCAAGTACTGCTCTGCTGATGTTTTACCTCTAGGAGTTCTTCACACATGTATTATATTTCCTTTTCTGTTGGTGCTATGGAGGCTATGCAAATAAGAAAAATACATCCAAAAATATAGAAAAGGTAGCTCTCCAATACCTGCATCACTTTCGCCTAGCCCTAGGCACCATGGCCGAGTCACCCAGCACATGTGTTAATGAGAAGGAAGTAGACGGTACACATTGCCTGGGATCCCAACGCTGGGCCTGCTCCAGGAAAACTCAGCATCCAGGAGATGTCCATGGTCCCAGACTCCAGACTAGTACTGAGGACTGAGCCTCCGAGCCTGTCTGGGACTCTGGTAGCCTCTGCAATCCTAGGGTTCAGGCTGGTGTCTACAAACAGAGCCTTTGATCCCTTTTCTCATCCAGCCAGCAACCCCGAGACTGAGGCTCCAGGTCTACCCCTGTGTTAGGCTAACAGAGGCCACAGGAAGCCACCTCAGAATCAGACTTCAGACCATCTTAGCAGTAGGACCGCCCTTCATCCCAGGTCGTCAGGCTGTACCCTGTGTATGAAGGATGCAGACCCCTCCACTGCCAAGGATGCCCTTAGGTTCCAGGGCTTTAGGCTCACCCTGGCACCAGGTGAGGACCCCTCACCTCAAATAATAATAAGCCAGCTTCAACAGACATAACATTTAGCCTGTGCCCTTGGACCTAGCATCCGGGAAAGTCTTCGCAGAACTCATTTTCAGATAACGAAACAGTGCCTGAGATTGCAGGCTACAGATCAGCCTTGTGGACCTGCGCTCTTTGCCGGCTGTAATACCAGCTTAGCCACAGGCCTCAGGCTATTCCCATGGCCCCAGGCCAGTGGAGCCACAGTGTCCAGGAAGTCTGTTCCTGCAGACCTGGTATCAGGCCCACCCCAGTGTATCCTTTAGCCAGGCAAGATTCTGTTGACTGAGACTTAACACCATACCTGTAGATCCAGGTTCTAGAACCTTGTGGAATAGAAGTAACCAGAGTGAGCATTCTTATCTCATTCTCAGTCTTAGGAAGAAGCTTCTAAACCTTTGGATATAATGTTAGGAGAGGGATTGTTGTAGATGGCCTTTATTGTGTTAAGTCACATTCCTTCTATTCCTAACTTTTTAGTAGTTTTTTATCATGCAAGGATGTGGAATTTTGTCAAATGCATTTTCTGCTTCTGTTGAGATGATAATATCTTTTTCCCTTCATTCCTTGAATGTAGTACATCACATTTATAGACCTGTATATGTTGAACTATGCTTGCATCTGTAGGATAAAATCCACTTGACTGTACTGAATCAACTTTTATTGTGCTGCAGAATTCTGCTTGTTAGGATTCTGTTGAGGATTTGTATACCTATGCTCAGCAAGAATGTTGGTCTAAAATTTCCTTTTGCTGTGTCTTTATCTTTTTTTGATATCAGAATAATACTGGGTTCATAAAATGAGTTTCCATCTTCAAAGTTTTCAGATTTTTGAGAAGGATTTGTATCAGGTCTTTTCTAACTGTTTGGTAGAATTCAACTGTGAAACCATAAAGTATCAGATTTTTCTTGGATGGGAAAATTTTTATCATTGATTCAATTTACTTATCTGTAGGTCAGTCTGCTTACTCATGAATCAGATTTCATTTATTTTATTTTATTTTATTTTATTATTTTTTTTGTGTGTGGGTACCGGGGGGTCGACCTCAGGACCTCGCGTGCCAACAGGCACCCGTGCCGCTGAGCGATATCACCGGCCCCTTTTTCGTATGTGGGATCCGGGAGTCGACTCAGGCCCTCGCGCTTGCAAGGCAGGCGCTTATGCCGCTGAGCCATCTCACCGGCCCCATTTTTTTTTTTATTTTAAAGAGAGAAAAGATAAACAAAAAATGAAACCCAGTTTCGAAACAGGTTAGTAGGACAATTACAACAGTTAACATAGTTATACACCTAGTTTCTTTTAGTTGAAAAGAATGTTTTGTGCTAATATTGTTCAGACAAGATATCATGCCTATATCTTGTATTCTGAATAACTACTACAAGGACAACAATACACAATGAATCAGATTTCTGGATTTTATTATGATGTCTATTGTTTCCTCTTTCAAATTAATATCTAAGAAATCCCCCCAAAAATTAGAACAAGTATTATTTTTCAATTTAAATTTTATTCTAGCATTATATTGAAATATAATTCTATTAATGGCTTTGACTAATAATGTAAAAAAGGTTTGTTTATTAAAACTAGAAAAAATTACAGAATTTTTGAATTTATTGTTGACAAATACTTTAGAGAGTGTTTTGAAAACTCAAAGTGATAAAACAGAAAGTTCTACATGTGTGTAATTTTAAGAAAATTTATATTCAACAGAAATGCATCAAAGTACACATTCACAAACACACTTCCTCCCCAGAGAAAAAAATAAAGAGGCGATGTGGGATTGGTGGAGATCGTTTCTTAATATAAAGACCAGAACTATAGTTTTCTCCTCACAGTACAGAGAAGGGGAAAAGAAACTCATATTGCACAAGTCGCCTATCTCAGTCATTTACAATTTTTGCAGTAGATGGGATTTAAGAGACATTCTACCCAGGTCCCTCTTTTGCAGGGTTGTTTATAATCCAGTCAAAGAATTGTTCTGGTAACCTGGTTCTAAAAGGGTGCTGACTGGTGAGTTGATTACTTGGAGATATATAAGTAATTAAGTTTCAGTACATAAACAGAGCCTTGAGAGGGATAAAAATGGACATTTAAGATGTAATCTTTACCTAATCCTTATTTGGTGTGTGAGTGTGAAAATGCTCAGAAATAATTTGATTCTAGAGGGACTAATATTTAACTAGTTTTTGAAAACAGAATACTCCTGCCTCAAACTTTTTTCCTATGAGGTGGCCTCCCATCGATTTTTGATGTGGCAATGTGATAGATGACAGCAGTTACTAAAATATGAGTTTTGCCTTAATTCCTGCATATATTGGGGGAAAACAAAGAGAAGCATCAGGGGCACTGTTTGTGCTGCAGAAGATGCAATGTGTACATGTATTGATTTCACATGAGGAATGTGATCACTGCCTACTATGAACATGTACTCCTGGAAAAGTAGAAATTGAAAAAATAAGTTAAAAATGGAAAAAAAAACAAAGTGCAAAAAAATAATTCAAATAGGTATATAAATAGGAAATACTTTAAATAAGAGTGATGGTAATTTCAATGAAGAGAGAACATGAAAAATTATAAAAGAAAAGAACATATTTAAAATAGATACAAAGGGTGCGTCAATTATTTCTCTCTCTTACCATTATCTCATAATACACGCTGTTTGTTGAATATATGTTTTTCATTCGTGCATTAAACAAACGTTTTCATTAGTAGCTCATTTTTAAATAGCAACCACTGAAAATTCTGTATACTGAGAGATTTTTAGATACAGAGAGCATGAAGTTCGAGGAAGTCTCGAATGCCTATTGGGAGTGAAACAGCATATTCTAGAAAAATAAGATCAATTTAGAATAATACTGCCTGATTTATTGGGAGACTTCACATGAAAAAATGGAGGTGGTGTTCCAAGGAAGGCAGTGAGTAAAACTTTAAGAATGTAGTTTGAATTCTGAAAAGAACATATTCTGTGAAGGATTCTTAGAGATAATTGAGGATAGTACACTCATTTTCCTGAGAAGTATGAGCCAATGATATAAGCTCACACATTAAAAAAAGTCAGTATGAGGATTTGCACCCTCCAATTTCTTTTCTCTTATTTATTTTTCTTACATGAACAATAGCTGAGAATACAGTATCATTACCCATCTTTGGGAGAATAAAGATAAATTGCTCCCTCCAAAGCTGTGCAAGCTCTTCCAGTGTTCCAGGTTGGCGCACACACTGAAGAACCTTGAAATGATTTGGTTTGTGGTTTTTATCTAGAGATTGCCTAACCCTTCTTTGAAAGGCTAAAGTGGGGCAACGATTGAAAGCTAGCTTTCTTGGCTTGCCTGATATTTTCAGACGTGCATACAATCTCAATGTGTGGAGAGCAAGGGTTAATATTCAATTTATTTGGCTGCTTTAGTTTCTCTTTTTTTCCTTAAACTTTTTACAGGACATAATGTGGTGCTTGTGAGCTTATCTGTAAGAGGGCAGAAAAAACTCAGGGTTTAAGACTTAGTTAGCTTGCTATACATTAGTTATGTAATTATGTTCAAATTCTTCAGCCTACATAAACCTAAATATATTTTATTTATTATTCTTTGTATTGTATTAATATGAGCATAACCACATTGCACCCACCATTGCATTCTTTCAGGGCTCTTTCTCATCTATTACCAAGCTTGAGCCTCAGTACCAGTCCCTAATTTAACAGGGTAAGATATATTTTGTTACATTTCAAATAAAGTTAAAGCTCTTTCCCAAATAAAATATCAAAATTTCAAAGATCACATCTGAAGTTAGTGGCTGAATTATGCAGTGTGACCAGAGGTTGCACCCACACCTTAAAGAATGATTAGATTTTTACAGGTAAAAATTTAAAATGCTAACAGTTAATCATGGTAGTTTTATATCTGTGAGGAAGTTCAATCAAATGGAAAAATTGTCAGGTAGAGAAATGAATCATCAGTGCTACCCTTCTGCTCAAGGGAACTCGACATGCAAGTAATATAAATATATTTTTTTGTCATGGGAATCAAACTCAGGATCTCGCATTTTGCCGGGCAGGCGCTGTGCCACTGAGGTATATCCCCGGCCTTGCAAGTAATATTTTTAGCAAACTCAACCAATGAAGACTAATCAATTCACTAGTTTTGCCTGAGAAAACCCTTAACCTTACTTAGAGTTTTATTTCATTTAAAACTCTTTCCAAATGTGAGAGGGGTTATGCAGTGTTTTTAGATATTAATTGTGTTTTTATATGATTATGCTTGTGAAAACAAAAATGCATGTCAATTCATTTTTAGAAAAATTCAAACACTATTATATTCAACCTCATTATTTTATTCAAATAAAATATTTTTTTCTTATTGAATGGCAAAGTAATTATTGTAGTAGACTGATTTTGGGAAGATCAGAACCTATTTCTCAAAAAAATGACATTAATCTAATTCTGATTGAAGTGAATGTGTTTGTTTTAAAATTCAGTCTGTGCTAAAAGAAAAATAATTATTTTGTGGGTAAGGATATTAGCGTCATCAGCATTATGGAGAATAGTGGAGGAAACTTTAATAGGATTTCACTGAGAAGCAAAGTATGAAGTCAGGGCTGAAGATGTGTGTTATCAAAGGGCACACATTTTAAGGTGATTTGTTAAGAATTAATTGTAAATACTTTTTTGTTTTGGTGGCTACCGGGAGTTGAACTCAGGACCTCACGCTCCAGCAGGCGCCCATGCTGCTGAGTGATATCACCGGCCCTTTTTTCGTATGTGGATTCCGGGAGTCGAACTTGGGCCCTCGCGCTTGCCAGGCAGGCGCTTACGCTGCTGAGCCATCTCACTGGCCCAATTGCAAATACTTTAACTTAAAATTATGAAAACAAAAACTGATGGAAAGAGTTCAGTGCTCTTTATAGCAACATCCACGAGTGTAACAGCTTAACACTGGTTAGGTTACCACTGCCATGGATGGACTTTGGGTAGTACCCAAAAGTTTAGATGGCATTTACAGATTGATTACAAGTGTCACACTATTCACATATTTTCTTTGAAATTGAGAGGTTGATTGAAACTGTCAGACTCAAAATATTTTAGTATTGTTAAATATTATTTTATTTGCTTAAAATTTGCTGAACTGTTTTCTCTAATATTTATATAGTACTAGGCAACTAATATTCATTCTATTATTTAAATAATAATATGAATATGCCTAGGAATTACAAAGAACCTTCATATTCTATTGTGAATGTCACAAGGACATGTATTGAAGATGAGGTATGAACTAGATGAGAAAAATGACACATAAGACAAAGGCATGTTATGGTACGGTGCCAAGAATACAGACTCTATTCCAATTTATCACCCTGTAAACTACATTTCTTTCTGGACAGTTCACAGAACTGGACAAAATGATTGAATTAGACAAATTTAGAAAAAAATGCATACCTTTAATGATGACATTAAAAGGCATTTGGCTTGTCAAATATCATATCCTGTATTATGGGCCAATTTAGTATAATATTCCCCAGTGCAGAACCTTTTAAATGATTTATTTATTAAGTTTATTTGGTTGTTCATTTTTCTCTAGAATTCTTGAATGAGGTAAATCAAATCTAGTTAGTTCCTCAAATAAAATGTGATTATTACACTATTCAGGAAACACTTGTAAGTATGCTTATGAATTGTGTCATTTCAGGTAATATGTGTTTTTGACCTACTGGACTATGGACAAAAGGCATAATATCACTGTATTTATTCTCCTGGGACTCTCCCATAACAAGAACATTGAAATCTTTTGCTTTGTATTATTTTTATTTTGCTACATCACTATTTGGGTGGGAAATGTGCTCATAATAATTTCTATCACATGCACTCAGCTAATTGACCACCCATGCACTTCTTCCTCATTTATCTCGCACTCTCTGACCTTTGTTATACATCGACAGTCATGCCCAAGCTAATGACGGACTTACTGTCAGAAAGAAAGATTATTTCCTACAGTAACTGCATGGTGCAACTCTACACCACCCATTTATTTGGAGCCATCGAGACCTTCATCCTCACGGGGATGGCCTATGACCGCTATGTGGCCATCTGCAGGCCGCTGCACTACTCTGTCATCATGAGCCGGCAGAGGTGTAACTCGATCATCATGGCGTGCTGTACTGGGGGATTCCTACACTCTGCCAGTCAGTTCCTTCTCACCGTCTTCTTACGGTTCTGTGGGCCCAATGAGATAGATCACTACTTCTGTGATGTGTACCTTTTGCTGAAATTGGCCTGTTCTAACACACACACGACAGGTCTTAGTCATTGCGAATTCAGGTCTGATAGCTTTGGTGACCTTAGTGATTTTGATGGTGTCTTACGTTCTGATACTGCACACCATCAGGGTTTACCCTGCTGAGAACCGCAGCAAAGCCCTTTCCACCTGCAGTTCTCATATAACTGGGATGGTCCTGTGTTTTTGCACCCACATTATTCATTTACATTAGACCCACCACGACATTCCCAGAAGATGGAAGTGTTTGCTCTTTTTTACATCATCATTGCCCCCGTGTTAAACCCTCTGATCTACACACTGAGAAACATGGAGATGAAGACCTCCATGAGAAAAGTTTGGTGTCACCAAATCCTACTGAAAAACAAGTAAATTTTCTGAGTTATTTCTGCTTTTTGTGCCACCGTTCCATGAGGCACAAGTACTAATAAAACCATTCTCACTTTCCTGTCATTGTTTGTAAATATAAATGGGCAAACACTAAAAATTTTCTTTCCGTTGCTTTGTGTTTCTGTATCAGCACTCCATCAGCAGATTAAGGATTATTATTATTCATACGCTCATCTATCTTCCTTAATCATTAAGATTACACATATTATGAAATTACCAATTTTATTTTAAAAATAAAGGATTATATGATACTGTCCTGAAGAAAGAAATAAATTCTGCATTTTAGTGCCTTAAAGTGCCTTAACTGAATATGATATTACCTTCGGTTTTTATAGCTTCTAATTGAAATATATGACAATACAGGAAAATGCATATAGCACTGATGTGTAATTTATGAATTTTTGCAAACTGAGCACTATCATATAATCAGCACCCTGAGTAAGAGCAGGAGTTACCAGTACACCAGAAGTCCTCCCCATTTCTCAATAATTCATATATCCCAAAGTTAACCACAATCGTCATCTTTAAAATCCATTAGTTTTATCTGTCCCTGTACTTTGTAGAATAAGACTGATACAAATTACCCTCTTTTGTGTCTGTCTTTTCCATTATTTTTGTGAGGGTCTTTTTTCAAGTTTGTGAGTCTGTTTTAATTAAAAGAATTCACTATATTTTATGCTACAAAGTAATTCTCAACAAGTGTAAAGTATTCATACCAAGTGGAAAAATTTACCTGATGATAATACTATCATGTAGATATCAATAATAAAAAGGTCACTTTTAATTTCATACCAAGTGGAAAAATTTACCTGATGATAATACTATCATGTAGATATCAATAATAAAAAGGTCACTTTTAATTTTAAATATACAGCAATTTTTAAAAAATTCTATTAGGTTAATATTAAAATATAATACAAAGCAGAGAATATTTAGAAATAAAAATTCATTAAAATAGTATACAATGTGTAGAAGAAAATTTGTATCTTGAAATTCTAGGTGTTTCAAAGGAGAAAAATACATGATTGTCTCAATAGATACTTTATTATAGCTTATTCCCTAACTTACTCTAAAAATACTACCTGCATAATTTTACAGTAAACCACCATATTGAGTGGTGAGATACTGAAACCTGTTCCTTTGAAAGCATGAGTTAGAGTGAAGTTATTTTCACCAGTTCAAATCACTGTTGATGTACATTTCCTTGGTACGTTTTCTGGCTCTCTGCATGTAGATGTCCACTGTGGGACTATCCAGACTCGGATCCTGTACACCAATATAATGGATTGCCTTTTATAATTATATCTGTTTATTGATTCTATGCCTCTAAAGAACCTGAACAATACAGATTGGTGCCAGGACTGGGGTCTGTTCTTTTATGAGATGCTCTTAAGGCATCTTTCTCTTTGTTCTGGTACAAAGCACTTTCTAACTCAGCAACCACAATCTTTGACCATCAACTTTACACGTGCTTCTTTTCTGTCCAAACTAAAAGTTTTTCAAACTATTCCACCCTATGATTGTTCCACATTTTCACTGGAAATTTGGCTATTGTCTTGACATTCTTCACCCAACAAGTATGATACCTTTTAATTCAGTCTCACACAAATTCTCAAGGCATGGATAAGATGTAGACAAGCACTTTGCCAGAATGTAATATGAATGACCTCTTCTACTTTCCTAATAGGGTCTTCATTCTTATCAGAAACCTAATGAGGGGCCGGTGATATAGCTCAGCAGCACAAGCACCTGCTTGGCAAGTGCGAGGTCCTGAGTTCAGTTCCCAGTACCCACATTAAAAAAAAAGAAAGAAACCTAATGAGCACAAGCTTTATTATGTGCACTTATTATGGCTTGTATCTAGAAATCCCCTCCAAAGCCTCATGCACCTATAGGTGGGGCTCTTCAGAGGTGGCTGGATCTAGGGTATGTGATACTGGGATTAAAAGTGTGTGGTACTAGATTAGTCCACTAACTGATTTTTCATAGTAGTGGGTGTGGATAATGAAAAGGCCCACCTTGGGTGTGGGTGGCACCACTCAAAAGGCTTATAGTCTGGATGGGATAAAAGGGAAAGGGAGGCTTGCTGCCTCCTGCCTGCTCTGCCATGGACTGTTTCTCCTCTGCCGGACCCCTGTGCCATACTATACTGTCTTGGAGGCAGCTTACTGAAACCTCTGCTAACTGTGAGTTGAAATAAACCTCTTCCTTTAACTTTGGTTGTTCAGAGTTTTGTCCCAGCAACAAAAAAGTGACTAAGATAATACTCCTATCAGCATTCTTATCTTCTGGGATCACACCCATATTGCTTATAAAGTTTGTATCCAGCCTTCCAGGGCTTCTCCAAACATTTCTAAACTGCAAACCAATGCCAAAACTTTCTGAACCACATCGTCAGATATAGACACAGCAGCTACCTGACTTCTGAGTACCGATTTTCTGTGTTAGCTTTCTGCTGCTGTGACAAAATCGCTGAGAAAAACAATTTATAGAGGAAAAATTTATTTGGCTCATTGTTTCAAAAATTTCAGTTCATGACTGGCTGGCTTCATTGTTTTTGGGCCTTTGGTGAGGCAGTTTATCATGGTGGAAGTGAGGAGTGGAGCAAAATTGTCACTTATGGTGGGTGGAAGCAGACAGAGCAAGATCTAATAAAGATAGGGTTGGGCCCAAGATAAAGCCATCAAGATTGTGCCTCCATGATGCATAGTCTTTCAGTAAGTTCCATCTCCTCAGTTTCCATCACTTCCTAATAATGCTATCACGTGATTATCCACTGATGAGTTTATAACCCTCATGGTTCAATCACCTTCCAAAAGCCTATCAGCTAATAGCCAGGATCCTAGTACATAGCCCTTGAGGGACATTTTTTATTAAAGCAATAAATGTATCAAATAAATTCTGACTTTCTTATTTTTCAGGATGTCTTTATTTAGATCATTGTCTACTGGACCTGTTTGTAATTCTCTTTCATCTAATTCAAGGATGTAACCTATACGCCACAAAAACTAATAAGCCTTATTTAATCAGCATTTTTATCACAATAAAATGTGCATGCAGAAACAAGTAAAGCTTTTGGATGCAAAAGACCCCAGTGACTAAGAGGGATCACTAGGTATGTGTCTGGTGTGCTGAAATATTCTATTCTTTGACATTGGACTTACAGAGTGCTCATTTCTATAATTAATTGAGTGGTGTGTTTCTGTCTGTTTCATCTTTCTATACATGTACTATAATTGACAATATTCTTTATTACTTTACTGTCATTCAACTATCACATACATGTAACTGTCTTTTTCCATTCAAAAAGTTGCATCTGACATCATTTCCTTGCTCCCATGTTTATGTTTAATATCTGGATATTAATATTCTATTATTTATATATAATATTTAGCAGTTTTAGAACTAATTTTCAAACATCTCCTGGATATTAAAGTGTATCTTGAAAAGTGGGAAAAAAGAAGGTGAACTGATGTTCCCGAACACTTTGTCCTAATGAGACCAATTTAGATTTCTGGCCTCTAGAACTGCGAAGTACTAAATTTGTATTGATTTAAGCCACTGTTTGTGGTGATTTGTTGCAGCATCAGTGGGAAGGTATTACCAGAACTTAACCGTGTTGAGAACTTACAGAAACCTGAGCACATTTCTCCTCCTGTCGAGGTTCTGCAGGTTTCACTCATTTCCTCTGACAACCATAGGTAGTGGGAGTATAAACAAGGTCTTTGATATTTTGAATGTTGCATGAGAAAAGAAGAAGATAATATACAGTTAGGAAAGGAAAAATAAAAATGCAAGGGTGAATGGTAAGAAAACAATAGGGACAGGACATGAAAAAGTAAGGAAGTATGTGATCAAGAATAAACAGTAACATCTCTGTTGATGATTACTTCTGTTCAGCAGCAATTTTGTTGGTAAACAGAAGCTTTGGCAAAATTTTGCTTCTGTCCGCAAACCCTGTATTGGATGGTGCATCGGGTGAAAAACACAAACCCAGCCATCTTCCCCAGAACCATGGAATGAATTGAATTCATGAACCGAGGCACCACTGTACTCGTTTGCAGTCAAGAAGGAAAAGAGTTAAAGCTAAAATCAGTTCTTATCCAAAATACAGTACAGCAATGAACCTTGTCCCATCTATTTGCTGCAGAAATTGGCATAGCTTCAATTAAGTTGAAAACCACAGGGTCCTAATTGCATGACTGAATCCATCCTATCCCAGCACTTTCAAAACAGGAGAACAATTAAATTCAACCCGTAACATGAAAATAGATACTTTACTATCTAATATTAGATACGTATATGCTATTTAACATACACATTGGAGTACATCAGTTCAAGGGACAAATTATGAAATCATAAAATAATTACTTCTGTTTGCTAAACTGTTTTGGGTTAGGATTATGATCTTGGACTCGATTGTTTTAAATGTATGTTTTTATTTAGTAATATATTTTTAAATTGAACAAACACTGAAAATTAAAGCTTATTGTTAGGTCTGCGATTTGGTGTTGACTGTGGAGGAAGACTTTGGGGAACAGCTTTCCCCAAAGTCATTAACTAGATACTTAATTCTCTTTAAATAGACAGCATAAGAAATAGAAAAAAAAGAGCATTTACTACCCAAGGTATTGTGAAACAGCAGAATTTAGTTGGTGAGAGAACTAAGGGACAAGCAAGACTGATTTCTACTGGCCTTTGAGCTTAGGGTTTAGAGATTTTCTGGTAGAAATTATTCACCAAGCAACTTCACAGATATTAATCTTAATTTATTTTGAACACCTAAGCCTACATTCTCTAAGGAAGAATTGAAAAAATAAAGCAAATTCAAGCTCTGAAAGATACTGGTGAGATTTGTTTTTCTTCTAAAACTAATACAGAATGATTGCGGAAAAAGAATTCCATTAAATTGGTAAATTTTGTACACTTGTAATAGAATTGCTATATATTGTTTTCTAAAGAAAAGCCAAATGGAATTATGGTGGTAGGAGAAAGCGTTTCTATATGTGAATGTGAGATAAGGTGGCATAAATCTGAATTAAGACAGAACCAACCATTTCAAAGAACAGTGAAACACCATGATTCTGAAATGCTTAGGAGGGCGAGGAAGGGAGCTTTCAGCTGTGTGTTGGTTTAAGGATAGGTGAGTTTCCACTGGGGCCTTACGTTTTGCACAGGAGAGGAATCATTCCCAGGCTTGTGTGTCAATGGTCTGTTCTGGAAGAGAACCAAGCCATATGCATAATGGTTGCCGAAAACCTCTATGGTTTGAGCTCCCTTCCACTGAAGGGCTCTCTCAGGGGAGAAATATATGTGGTGTCAGTAGCAAAAGCAAAGGAGAAAAAGCACGTAAAAGCAGTGTATGTGCTTGATTCTGAATCTGAATTATATTATAGCAACTGCTGGGACTACCACTGCTATCATCATTATTCTATAACGCACAAGAGCGGGAAGGCCTGGTGTGACTTCGGCACCAGTTCTACTCTATAGCCCCGATGAAACCCAGTCTGATGGTTTCCTCCAAGCTGGAAGTGCTGGGCACAGTGTTGCTGAAAAGGGCTTGCTGAGAGCACAGAGCTCGGGGTGGCAAGCTGTACACTCAGTAGACCTTTAGAGAAAGTGTTCTCAGGTAGACGACCTGTAGCCAGGGAGTTCGTTCGTATTCTGCCTCATTCGAGAACTTTGAAATCTTTTTAATCACAACTCTTCCGCATATACTTTTCCCCTAAAACATTCCAGTAGAGTAGTTAAAATTCCACTGAAGATTCATGTCTTTAAAGGAAATACTTTAACTTTCTTAAACTCATTCTAATTATCATTTAGCAACAATCTCTTCTTGAAATACCGAATTCATCCAAACTGAGGGAACTAACATAGCCGGAAACTTGGATGCATGAAGAAATGCAAACATCAAAGGGAAGCGTGATTTATTTTTCTTTTTCTTTATTTTTCTTTGTTTCGGTTAATAAATAAATATTTAACTACCAAGTCAAATTAATTCTTGAGGAATCCTAAAGTAATCTGAATTTGTAGATGGAGAAATTGCACAATTTTACTTCCTTTCATTTAAATCAAATAAGGCTAGCTTCATCTGCATTATTTTTTTTATTTTTATTTTTTTTTGTGGGTACCGGGGGGTCAACCTCAGGACCTCGCGTGCCAACAGGCACCCGTGCCGCTGAGCCATCTCACCGGCCCTCATCTGCATTATTTAAAAAAGTTGCTTCATCTTTTCTTACCTGTGCCTCCATATCAGGGTTTTGTCCATTCTATGCTTATAAAAGTGATTAATTTTCATGATAGAAATAACTATTAATAGGACAAGATGATAGTGAAATTGAAACTCCGTCTTTTCACAAATGACAGGAACGACACGACCTTAAAAGATTTACTTAAATTATAGCATCATGATTTCAGAATCAGGTTTATGTAAATTTGGTCCTTTGTCTACTACCCTGTGTCACACATCTTGATTGCAATGTGACCAGTTGGGGAGCTACACATTTATTTGCAGAAGATCCAAGTTTCCTAAGTAAGAGAACCTAAAGAGATTCCCTCGCATCGACTACTTGAAGACCCATGAGTGACCAATGATGGCAGCATTCAGAAGGGAAAATGTGACATGTATTTCCACTTCTGCATCAAAAGTAAAGCAGACATTCCTGGGTGTATAAACATTGTCATATCCCCACACACAGAAATTGTTTCAAAATTAAGCAGAGTGCCTTATACAAAACACAAAAGAAGTAAATTTAGAAACGGATGAGTAAATTTTAAAAAGTAATGAACAAAAGACATTTTATAACACAGGAAACTTGAGGGATTTTCTTTATCTCTCTGGACTTTGCCTCCTTATCTGAAGTGAAAAAATAGATGTAATATTGAAGTAACAAGATCAAAATAGATGTATGGTAAGTTTTTAAGTATGCATATCAATGAATAGTGAGTACCATTTTCCCAATTTTAACTACTGCAAATATTTATTTGTTCCTGAATTAGAAATAAATGATAGTAATCTTTTTTATCTATCCTTCAGGTAATTTCTTTGTCTCTTGGGAATATGGCCTCATGGACTCATTCCATGGAAAAATTAAACAATGTCACCAAATTCATTTTCTGGGGTCTTTCTCAGAACCCAGAGGTTGAAAAAGTTTGCTTTGTGTTGTTTTCATTTTTCTACATGGTTATTCTTCTGGGAAACTTCCTCATCATGTTGACAGTTTGCCAAGGAAAGCTGTTTAAGACTCCGATGTATTTCTTCCTCAACTTCTTGTCTTTTGTGGACATTTGTTACTCTTCAGTCACAGCACCCAAGATGATCGTTGATCTGTTAGCAAAGAACAAAACTATCTCTTATGTGGGGTGCATGCTGCAGCTCTTTGAGGTACATTTCTTTGGGTGCACTGAGATCTTCATCCTCACTGTCATGGCCTATGATCGATACGTGGCCATCTGCAAACCGCTGCACTACATGACCATCATGGGCCGGGAAAGCTGTAATAAAATGTTGCTGGGGACGTGGGTGGGTGGATTTTTACACTCCATTATCCAAGTGGCTCTCGTAGTTCAACTCCCCTTCTGTGGGCCCAATGAGATCAATCACTACTTTTGTGATATTCACCCAGTGCTGAAACTCGCCTGTGCAGATACCTACATCGTCGGTGTTGTTGTCACAGCCAACAGTGGTACCATCACTCTGGGGAGTTTTGTCATCTTGCTCATCTCCTATGCCATCATCCTGGTGTCTCTGCGGAAGCAGTCGGCAGAAGGCAGACGCAAAGCCCTCTCCACCTGCGGCTCCCATATTGCTGTGGTCATCATTTTTTTTGGTCCGTGCACTTTCATGTACATGCGGCCTGACACTACCTTCTCTGAGGATAAGATGGTGGCCCTGTTCTACACCATCATCACTCCCATGTTAAACCCTCTGATTTATACACTGAGAAATGCAGAAATAAAGAATGCAATGAGGAAACTGTGGAGCAGGAAGGTTTTCTGGGAGGCCAATGGCAAATAGTTGAATGTAATAATTAAACCTGGATGATGTTAAATGTTTTCAGTATCGTTAATTCTTTTGTACAGTGAGGAGGTAGCAACAACTTCACAAGATTTGGAGGCAAACATGTGAGAGAATCATATATTCTGCAGAAGTGAGGTACGATCATTATTATCATAATTACTGTACTATTTTATGATCAGAAGATTTCCTGAAATGTATACGACAGAGAAAACATCGTTATCAGAATCTCAAGCATAATTATTCTCAGCATCATTATTTTTTCCTCCTCCTTTTACCTTCTCACACTGTTCTTTAAAAATTAGAGTGTTCTCTTGTTCTCTGAAGTCCCAAAGGCTGTTTCTAGGGTTTCGAACTATCATTAGTACTCACTGGGCACTCAGTGTATATGACATAAACAATATAACACTTGAAAAGCACAACCAAACCAGTGGACTCTTATAAAAGTTCTCCAAACACAGGGAAAACAATTTAGAAGACTACAATGTGAGCCTACATGAGTAAAGAATGTAAAAGCGATAGAGCAAGCTTAAAACACAAAAGATGAGTTTTTTCCTCTGATCCTGGAAAAAAGGGTGGTACTCATTGTTTTTATGCAAACATGAAGAAGATGGGATGGATCGAGCTGTAAAATGCTCCTTTTAAACTGTAATGTGCCCTTAGTATTCTTTTCATTCTGGAAAAATATTTCTTTTTGTGCACACTGATATCTTCCCCAGTGATAAGAACTTCAACCAAGATTCCTTTTTTTTTATTGAAAATGGTCCGTATCACTGACTGCATCTGCCACTGTTTCATTTCCCTTTCCAGAAATCCAATTATCTACTCTACAACCTATATTTGAGTTTGTGTTTATGGTTGGAATTAGAGTATAAGCATTAACCAAGGAAAGAATTGTAGTGCTTAAAAGCCATTTGATGATGATGCATCCAGAGTTAAAGGTAAAACATAAAAAAAAAAAAGCCACAGGGCATCTTGATTAGAAATTATAACCATGTTATAAGTTTTGCCCTGGAACCACACAAATCCATGCAGATTTTCATTCGCTTGGTCTCTGTGTACTTCTTTTGTTTAATTTTAAAACAAGGACTGGGTCAATTTTTTTATAAACTTGCAGCTCATTAGATTCACCTTGTTTTTTTTTCACATATAACAGCAAGTATTCTAAGAGATTCTTTTTTTTAATTCATTAAGTTTGTTGGTACAATTTAGATATACGTTATGATCACATTCAGCATAGGAAATTTGTACCTGTTCATGACATATCTTGATTCTTCTTTTTTTCCTATTCTCCTTCCCTCCATTCAACCCCTCTTCCTCTCCTTATTTACAAAAGCTTTGTTTCCATTTCATCCTTCTTGTCTCAAGATTCTTAACAGTTTAGGCTAGTGTTAAGAGATATACAAAAATCTGTATTCTCAACAAGCTCCTTTGGTAATTTGTATAGAGTCAGTAGCGTATCTGGAAAATTGGGCTTGGAAACTGGGACTTTTTCGCAATACTGGGAATTTTAAGAATTTGTTTATTAGTGTATGTTTGCAGTACATAATAATTACACTCATTCTAGGGAAGTGGTACATGGACGTATCGTGTCCTGATCATTTTTCTCCTCCTTTCCCTGAACTCTCCTCTCCTTCTTCCTCAACTCTTTTTTATCTCCATAGATTCTGTCTTCCTGTTTCTTACCATCTCTCTTTTTTGTTATTTAAATTATTTATATTTTGTGTTCCATGTATCAGAGAAACCCTGCAATATTTAACCTTCTGTGTCTGATTTATTTCACTTAGCAACATGGGACTGAACTCCATACTGTCACACAGACGTACATACCTAGTGCTTTTATTTTTTGTTTTGAAATCAGACCTCGCTAAGTTGCTAAATTGCCCAGGTTAGGCTCAAACTCACAGTTTCCCTGCTTCAGCCACCCATACTGCTAGGATTACAGGCATGCAGCATCACGCCTGGCTCCATGATTTTTGATATTTCCCCTAAAGCATCACAAAATATTATAATTGCGTTTCTATGCAATTTCAGTCAAATATGTAAGCATAGCTTTCAGGTTCTACCATATGTCATTCCTGTTTGCATTTACGTATTTTAGGAAAGCAAAATATTTATCACACATTGGGTCTCTAGAATTTAACTACATTTGAGCTGCCTGAGTGAGGATGCTTCATTTAGCCATTGTTTTGATGGGTTTAATTCTTTTTTTTTTTTTTTTTTTTGGTGGGTACCGGGGGTCGACCTCAGGACCTCGCACGCCAGCAGGCACCTGAGCCGCTGAGCGATATCACCGGCTCTTTTATTGTATGTGGGTTCCGGGAGTTGAACTCAGGCCCTCGCGTTTGCCAGGCAGGTGCGTACGCTGCTGAGCCATCTCACCGGCCCTTGATGTGTTTAGTTCTTATACGGTTGCAGATTATTAATGTAATCCAACTTGCAAAGGGTAAGTAACATAGCTATTTGTGCATGAGAAAAATAAATATTAAACTGAATTCTGAGCCTAGCTTGAAATCTTGATTTAAGCCTAGCCAAGCCCAGGCTAGATGAAGTGAGCTAAAGTTTACCCAAAGAAACAAGAATTGAAATTAAATGCCTGTTGTATAAGCTATGAGTTTTAGAATGACATAGTACTTTTACTACCACTACTACTACAACTACTACTAGTTTGCAGTGGTAAGAATTGAACCCAGGGTCTTGGGCATGGTACGCAATGTATTACTGCACTCTACCCTAGCCTGGTACACAGCATTATTAACCTTGTCCACCCGAGAAGAGCATGGTCTAATACTACAAGTAGGGGTGCCGAGGCATGTTCTTGAATTAATAAACTCTCCAAAATTTAAGTGCAAAGTACTATGAAAGAAGCAGTGTCAAAGCTCAAACTACAGAAAATAGATGTGAGATGAAGGGACGCATATAATCTGGGTTCTATGCTTGATGGACAAGCATTAAATGACAAAATACAAAGCTGCCAGCCTTGCCCTGTTTCTTCCAAAAGCCACATATAGAAACAAATGGGCACAAGGGTAGCCATGCCTGCCTAGATTCCCCTTCATGTCTCCCTTGTTGATTGTGAGGTGAAGTTTAAAAATGTATAGATAAGCCATGTTCAAACAGACAAAGAGCGGGTCTGTCTTCTTTTGGGAGAAAGATGATAACAAATCTCTTACCATAAGCAAAATTAATTTGGAAGTGAAGGTTGCATCCTATATCCATATTGACAAAAAGCTTATTAAAAATAAACACCAGGGTTAGACCCCTCCCCATGCAGCCACACACACTTCCTTTCACCTTCAGTTTTCTGAGTGATCTCACCAGGAGGTGATCATCTCCAGATGAACATGAAAGCGGGAACTTGACTTCATCTGCTCTTGTCTTCTTATCCCATTTTTGACATACATCATAAATTTTCTTCCTTTCTATGTTTCCTAAATTTGAAGAGCAAGACACATGTCTAAGTCATTTTAGAAGAAAAAAAAGACTGGTGCTAAAATATTTATCACACTGTGGCAAATGCATCCCTTACCTTTACCCTCTTCTCTTGTTACACAGGAGAAAGTGAGAGTTTAAATGTATACAATTCAGTTTTTTTTGGTGGGCACTGTCCTACAAAGGAAGGAGAACAAGAAAATAGCAGTCCTGTGTGTCTCATAATTGAAAAGTTGGTGAACTTTCAACCACGCTCTCAGTCCCCGGTCATCAGGTAAATGCCCTAGTAATGGAAGACACTAGATGACCTCTAACGTCCTTTCAATTCACCAAAATCACCAGTTCCTGTGTAAGTGAAGGAAAAGCCTGCTTTTGCTAAAGGTAACTGCAGTCTATACTCCAGTTTCACTGGGTTCCACCTACTCATACTTTCTTTTTGAGTTATATTGTGGTATAAATGTTAAAAGTTTTCTATATTCAGTGTGTACACAATGGTGCTTTGATGTACACATATGTTGTGAAATGATTACTATCACCAAATTAATTAACATATACATCATACTTTCTAGTGTGTATATGTGTGAGTAGACGTATTGTGGCTATCTTTCTTCTTAACCCAAGAGATTTCATTCTTCCCCCTGACAAAGACATGTCTGTGTGGACTGGACATAGATTTGCATTATTTGAAAATCAAAATAAAAACTTCCGTATTATTTACATGTTCCACATGCAATAAAAATGAACAAGCTGCACACAAGGGCTGTCCATTTCTTCATTTATATGCTTTCATAGCTTTAAAGCCTTACCAAAACTGGGAAGATTTTCTTACCGTAAATTTATAAAACAGCACAATTTTGTGTACTTATTAAGAATTTTATAATTTGGTTATAAGTACAGTCACAGGGGAATATTTGTAAGTTAAAAGAATATGTTCATCACCCCCTTTCAAAATTCTAATTACTGTAATATACCACCAATAAGCTACTAAAATGAATTACAGTTAATTCCATTAGTAAAATATGAATGTTATAACTACATTGAGTTGCAATTTTTTGAAACCTATTTTCTTAACTGAGAGTTAAGATACATAACATGTCCATTTTTGGCTCAGTTTTACTTTTTGGTTATTTTTCGTTTCACTTAAAGTTATTAAGGTAGAAGATATATTGCCATTAAATCTCCTCACTCTTTTGTTAGTGTAATGAGAAAATCAAAATGGAAGTTGTTAGGTATCTTTCAACTTATGACAGGTATCTCTGTCAAGACATATATTTTGTTTCATATAAAGCAAGCCATAACCACAGTTTTATAATATACCCCAATAATGGTATTATGATGTCCATTAAACGAGGGATCTTGAAGGACAGTAGAAGTTCCAGAAGATCAGAGCTGGGAGACCTGGACATACTGTGAGCCACTTTTCTGTACAGTCTCAGAGAAGTAAGGAAACAGAAAGACGGCGGCTGGGGTCTTCTCTCTTCAGGGCTTGTGGCTTTTGGTGACAGTGCACCTCCTCTTGTGTCTGCTGGGATCGATTCTGTGGACAGAACAAGACTGAGCAAAGGGCTCTGACAGCAGAGGGTTCAATCTTGGCATCTCACTTTCCTCATAAGTTCTTCATGGTTGTGTTTCTCAGCATGTAGATGAGGGGTTTGAAGAAAGGGGCAATCAGGGTGTAAAATAGAGCAAATCCCTTGTCACATGGATGGAATCAGCCTTGGGGGCATAGACAATGAGGAGGGACAAGAAGGACACGAACACAATGGTCATGTGTTAAATGCAGGTGGAGAGGGGTAGGTGGTGTCCTTGGGTGACCAGGTCCTGAGGTGGACAGGGTAAGAATATGAGGTAAAAAATCACCAAGGCAACAAAGATCAAGCTGGACATCCGCCCCCTAGTGGTAATGACCTAGAGCCTTGTGTCAGTGCACGCCAGTGTCAGCAAGGGGAATAGATCACAGAAAAAGTGATCTGTCCAACTGGGGCCACAGAAGGGAAGTTCAGGAATAATCAGTACATGCAGGAGTGAATGGAGAAAGGCTCCAGTAGTAGAGGCCATCATGGGAACAAAGCACATCTGTCTGTTCATGATGATCATATACTGAGGGGTCTGCAGGTGGCTGCATAGTGGTTATACCCAAGGCCACCAGGATGAAGATGCTAATGACAGCAAAGAGGAAGGCATAGGACTTCTGGCCTATGCAGCCATTGTAGAATGTTGTGTTCTGCCAGGTCAGAAAGTCCATGTTCCATTTGTGGATCCCCATGGAGGTAAAGCAAATATTCAAAACCGAAGAAAGAGCTAATGTTCTGTACTTAATAAAATTCGTTTCTCTCAGGGACAATGTAAGAGAGTGAAAATTTAGACCTCAGACTTGGAGAAAATATTTGCAATGAAAAGGCCTGCTATCCAAAAGTATAATAAGATCCTTAAAACTCAATAATAAGAAAACAATCTGACTAATAAATGAGCAAAGTTCTTGACAGATACATCACCAAAGAAGATATAGAGGAGGACTATAAGCCTGTCAAAAAGTGCTCCCCGATGCATGTCACCAGGGAAATGCAAATTAAAACAAGATACAAGATATAATGACTACAATAGCCAAGTCCAAAACACTGGCCATGCCAAGTGCTGGTGGGAGGTCAAGAAAAAGAAACTCTTACATAACCACTGGGAAGCAAAACTTGTGTAGCCACATTGAATGATAATTTGACAGTTTGTTTGAAAACTATGCTTACCCATCATGTGATTCAGCAAATCACACTCCTTGGTATTTATAGATAAAAAAAAGTTGACAACATATGTCTACAAAAGTCCTATGCACAGATGTTTACATCAATTTTCTCATAGTTGACAAATCAGAAAAGGTCAAGATATTTTTAGTAGGTTAATAAATAGATGAAGTCTGGTACACCCTGATTGCCTATAAAATAAATGGGATATTATTCAGCACTAAAAAAAATTAGCTATGAAGACATGAAAATAATGAAGAAAAGTTAGTGCATATTATTAAGTGAAAGACACCTGTCTGAAAATATTTAGCTGTGTAGTTCCAAGTATTTGTTATTCTGGAAAAGGCAAAACTACAGAGAGAGTAAAAAGGTCAGTGGTTTCCTGAAATTAAGGGGATGGGAAGGATGAATAGGCAGGGCAAAGGGGAAGCTAGAGCAATCACATTCATCTCTATGTTACTTTATATATGTATTCATGCCATCACTCTGTAACTAAAAACCAGGATGTACATTAAGAGTGAACTTTGTTGACAGTGATGTACATTGGGTGATAATGATGTGTCCAAGTGTTTTCACTAATGATAGCAATTTTAACATTTTGTTGGGGAATGTCAATCATAAGGAAAGTGACTTATGTGTCAGGGCGGATGATGCACATGAGCAGGTAAACAGCATGCACCTCACTGTTTCAGCTCTCAAACTAAGCAAAGCTGTGTCCGCACCACTCACGGAAGTCCTCATCCTTGGGTGGAGGAAAGACTACTGGAATCAGAAGCTGGAATACTAAACACACACACACACACACACACACACACACACACACACGCACATTCAAAACGCATGTAAGTGAAATGAATGCACAAATTACATTGATTCTGGTGTTTATTTCATAATATATACACCTACGAAATCATCACATTGTATAACTTAATTGTAGGCAATTTGTTTTTTATTTTATTTTATTGAAAAAAGGTAAGACAGGGGCTAGTGAGATAGCAAGCGTGAGGTCCCGAGTTCGACTCCTGGTACCCATGTATGAAAAAAGGGCCTGTGATATGGCTCAGCGGCAGGGGCACCTGCTGGTGCGTGAGGTCCTGAGGTTGACCCCTGGTACCCCCCCAAAAAAAGTAAGACAGAATTTCATAACAAAATAGTAGGTGAGGGGCTGGTGAGATGGCTCAGCAGCACAAGCACCTGCCTGGCACGCGCAAGGTCCTGAGTTTGACTCCCAGTACCCACATACGGAAAAAGGGCCTGTGATATCGCTCAGTGGCACGGGCTCCTGCTGGCGCGTGAGGTTCTGAGTTCGACTCCAGGTACCCACAAAAAAAAAATAGGAGAATAACAATAGTTAATGCTTTGCATATTGTCATCATCAAAGTAGTTACTCAGAGTACAAGATATGGGCATAAAAATTCTCCAATCGATATTAGCATGAACCTTCCTTTTCAATGAACTAAGAGACAGTAATAGCATAGCTAACTTGCATTTTTCTCCCTTTTTCCTTTCTTCCTTTCCCCTTTCTCCCATCCTAGTTTTTCCTTTTAAACAATTTCTTCCCATGCAATTTCTATCTGACAATTACATCTCAGGAAAAAATTGGGAGGAAAGCAGGTAAAACTAATTGACAACTGGGGTATATGCTTCAAGTATGCTTGAGTTCTCAGTTTTTGTGAATTGGAGGAGACTTCTGAGGTCACCTAGTGTTAACCTCATCCCGAAACATACCTAAGGAACTGAAGCCTAAAGAATGGGTGAAGATCACCAGATTTTCCAATGTTGGAAGTGATGATTCGTGCTGCTTTGTGAGCACTGTACAGTTCCCCTGAGGAATTGTATACACTCAGTGTATGCGTGTGTATGTGCAAGAAGAACATGAGTGTAAGGTCATGAGTACATTGGCAGAAAATAGCCAAGGGGTGGCAAAAGTTTCAGCAATGTTTTTTCCTTCTGAAAAGACTCAGATAGGTCCCCCACTTGAAAAATTAGGAAACTTAGAAAACTATAAGAGATTAAAATTAATTAAATTGAAAGGAGAATAAGGGGATCATAGTACATCAGATTCTAGGTTTGATGTTGATCTAGAGATTCTACCCTGTGAGATAAGCTCACTTAGAAATATGAATTAGGCAGTGGCAACTTTCCCAAGGACACCGGACTTCCACTATATCCCCAAAGAGTCAGTGCTTTAATGCAAAAGAATAAAGGAAAGTGTATTGTAGAGAAGTTATCAAGCAGACAAAATTTATTTATCACACAGTTTTCTAATTTCAGTTCAATTTTAGCAGAGCAGATGGAGTTCTTTAAATTCCATCAACTTATAGACCTTCATGTTCTAAGAACATTAAAAATTATCTATTTTCAGATTTGCAATTCTAAGTGCTCAGAGGTTTCACTGACTACATAAAAACAATGAGGGGACATTGTTAAAATACAGATTTTTGGGCCGGTGAGATGGCTCAGTGGCGTAAGCACCTGCCTGGCAAGTGTGAGGGCCTGAGTTCAACTCCCGGATCCCACATACGAAAAAAGGGCCAGTGATATCACTCAGCGTCAGGGGCACCTGCTGGTGCAAGACGTCCTGAGGTTGACCCCCGGTACCCACACACAAAAAAAAATACAGATTTTTGCATAACCAATAACCCTGGTTTAATGGGTCAGAATCTCTTAGAATATTTTCTGTTAGATCTCAAAAAAATTCACAAGTGGCCTTTACAATAGCCTAGCTTGCGAAGCATTGGCCTTGCTCTTGTTTGTAAATTGAGCTAATCGAGGCACACAGAGACCCGGTGCACACATTGTGAACTGGTATAATAATCGTGTATTAATATGATTCTATGGAAAGTCTTATAACTTTAACATAACTTACAATCGAGATATGTTGCATCTTTTAAATTTTTCTGTTTTTAATTGTGAGTATGCACCAATGTCGGATATAAGTCTTAAGCCTCCCAGTCCTTACTTCGAGTAATGTATACACTTCACCCCCAGCTATGGACACAAACCTAGGTAGAGGATCCACCCGTGCTCCTAGATTTCTGGATAGTCAGGTGAAAGAATGGCAAACACATAATCAGTGATCTGCTTATTTTCTGTAAGAAAATAAAGAGCAGTCTATGGTTCATAGTTATAGGGCAGTCAATCACCAAGGCAAATAAAAGTTAAGACAAGAAAAAGATATTTGTCCATAGCAATGTCTGAGGAACAGGTGGGCATGGGGTTAGGTAAGTCCAGTCAATGATAAATTTGTCACTGTATTAAGTAAAGCTGGTTGTTTCAAAAGTTGTAGGAATTATGGTTTTCCAAGCTTGTAATTCCTCTGTTAATTTAATCATGGTAACCTGTATTTCAAATGTGGCTTTGTTTTCATTTAGTTTCTTTAATTTCCCTGATAGTCACTTTATATGAATAGGGATTTTTTTTATTTTTGGAGAGAGAGAAAACAATGAAAACAATGATACAGAATTTCAAAACAAGCTAATAGGGGATTAACAATGGTTAGTATATTGCGTATTGTTATCTTCAAAGTAGTTGCTCAGATTATAAGATATAGGCATGAAAAATTGATCAAACAATATAAGCACAAACTGTTCTTTTTCATTGAACTAATAGAAATTAGTACAATTATCTTAGCTATCATATATATGTGTATATATATATATATATATATATATATATATTCTTTTCCTTTCTTTCTTTTCTCCTTTCCCCCATCCCAGTTGTTCTTTCCTTTTGAGCAGTTTCTTCCCTTTTCACAATATCTATTGTACATTTTGGATCTTATTTACTCTTTCAGTTTCTTACACTGGGGAGAAAATATGCTCTTCATACATGCGAGTCTTATTTATTTCACTTATGAGTTTGGTATCGAGCTGCATCCATTTATCTATAAAAGCCTTGAGTTTATCCTTCTTTATAGCTGAGTAGTACTTCATTGTATAAAAATACCACATCTTTTATATCCATTCCTTGGTTGATGGGCATTTGGTTTGTTTCCAAGATTTAGCTATTATAAATTGTGCTGTATAGACATGGGTGCACATATATCACTGTGGTATGTTGTTTTTAATTCTGGAGAAATACCCAGAAGGGGAATTGCAGAATTGAATGGGACCTCTAATCCTAGTTTTTTGAGGAATCTCCACACTGATTTCCACAGTGATTCCACCAGTCTACACTCCCACCAACAGTGGAGAAGTGTTCCTTTTTCCCTACAGCCCCACCAGAATTTATTACTGGTTGATTTCTTGATGATAGCCATTCTTTCTGGAGTAAGATGGAATCTCAGTGTTTTTTTTTTTTTTTTTTTTTTTTTTTATGTGGGTACCAGGAGTCGACCTCAGGACCTCGTGCTTGCCAGCAAGCGCTTGTGCTGCTGAGCGATATCACTGGCCCTTTTTCTCCTTTATGCAGGTACCGGGAGTCGAACTCAGGACCTCGCTCTTGCCACGCAGGCAGTTATGCTGCTGAGCTATCTCACCGTCCTTCAGTGTTGTTTCAATTTGCATTTTTCAAATGATCAATGATGTTGAACATTTTTTCATATATTTATTTGCCATTTGCATTTCTTCATCTGAGAAGTGTGTATTCATCTCAGATGCCCATTTTTGGATTGGGTCTTTGAATTTGGGGGCCTGATTTTTTTCAAATGAATAGGGATTTCTGACTACCACCAAGAAGTAACATTTAGAGACTCTTAAAAAGTGATTATTAAAATGAGCTGTTACAATTAATAAGAACAGAGTGTTAGAGGTATATCTGCCCATCTCTTTTGTGTGTGAGAAAAGAAAATGAATTCTAACAATGGAACAGGATTTTTCCCCAATCAAAAGATGTGAAACAATGTTTGTCATCAAAGCCTGTATTTTATAACTGTGAATCTCTGCACACATCTTGTTTCTCATTCCAAGACTAGTAGTCTTAGTTTTCTCTGACTTAAAGAAGAATGCACAAGCATAGGTTTGTTGTTTTAATACTTTCTATCATTCACACTATTACATATCCACCTTGTGTATACCACGTGTATATTACATATCCACCATGTGTATACCAACCACTGTTTAAAACCTTGGAAACAACTTTAAATACTTCACGGTAGATTTTTTTTTCATCATTTAAAAAAAAGAAAAAAGGCAAAAATGTGAAGAAAATAGTGATGCACAGTACGATGAGGCTGAGATTCTGAACTTAGGAAACTTTCTTTGCCCTTAATATTTTTAGAAAATTGTATGATTTTAAAATAGTCAGATAACTATAATAATGGCAAGGATATCTTACTTCTATCACTAGCGCCTCCACAAGATGAAACTCTAGTAATGTTACTATTCTGTTCATTGTACGGACAACTTAACCAAAGCTGAGAAAATATAAAATCACTGAGCTTAAATTATTATTTCCAACTATTTACCCTGGCCCTCCCTGTAAATCTTCCTGATCCACAGTCTCCTCATTGTGTTCTTTACTTCTGCATTTCTCAGTGTACAAATCATAGGGTTCAACATGGGAGTGATGATGGTGTAGAATACGGCCACCATCTTACCTTCGGTGAAGGTAATATCAGGGAGCATGTATGTGAAAGTACAGGGACCAAAAGAGATGATGACCACGGCGATGCAGGCTCCACAGGTGGAGAGGGCTTTGAGTCGGCCTTTTGCCGACTGCTTCCCCAGAGACACCAAGATGATGGTATAGGAGACGAGCAAGATGACAATACTCCCCAGAGTGATGGTACCACTGTTGGCTGTCACCACACCTCTGATAATATGTGCATATGTGCAGGCGAGTTTCAGCACAGGGTGAGCATCACAAAAGTAGTGATCCATCTCACTGGGGCCACAAAAAAGGAGCTGGACTACCAGAGACACTGGGATAACAGCGCGTAAGAACCCGCCCACCCATGTCCCCAGCAACATTTTACTGCATCCCTCCTGGTCCATGATGGTCATGTAATGCAGTGGTTTGCAGATGGCCATGTATCAATCACAGGCCATGACAATAAGGATGATCTCAGTGCAACCAAAGAAGTGTACCCCAAAGAGTTGCAACATGCATCCCTCATAGGAGATAGTTCTCTTTTTTGCTAACAAGTCAATAATCAATTTGGGTGCTGTGGCTAAAGAGAAACAAATGTTCACAAAAGACAAGGAGTTGAGGAAGAAATACACAGGAGACTTTAGAAGATTGCCCATTCAAATTGTCAGCATGATGAGGAGGTTTCCCAGGATGATGACTATGTAGAAGAACAAAAACACCACAGAGCAAACTTCTTCAACTTCTGGGTTCAGAGTAAGGCCCCAGATATTAAACTCAGTTATATTGTTTATTTTTTTTCATGATTAAGTTCAGCTAGCTTATAGGACATTTTAATTACCTGAAAGATAAGCACCAGAAAGATTATGAACACTTACTTCTAAGTTAGAATAAATGAATAATTGCAATAGTTAAAATACAAACATGAGTACTTTCTCTTATTTCCATGTGGACTTAAAGTATTTAATGTACATCAGCTCTGATCACCTCACCTCTAGACGATAGTCAGCACTTCAGATGTGGAAGCCAGGTTCAGAGAGACACAGCAAACCCCTCAGTCACACATCTAACCAAGCGTTACACGTGCCTACATTTTAACACGTTGTTTATCTGTTTATGGGTAAATATTTTCTTAGTACTCTTTCTGTTAAAGGCACTCATTATGTACTGCTAACGTGTATAGAAAAAAAAAAGAAAGAAAGGGGATTAAGGGAAAAACATAAAGACCCCCACATTTCAGAACAACTCTTTGTTTGGGGTTATGGTTTCGCTTATGTACCTTATTTGATTCACAGAAATAAACATATATGTCCACATATCCATTCTGAATGCCACCATGCCCGGTCATCACATTCACTCCTGGCATCTTCAAGTAGCTGAAATTGGGTGAGTTCTGCAGCTTCTCCTCCACATCTATCCATATGCGAGTGAACGTGTGGCTACCCAGTTAATGTCAAGATCCTAAAGTTAAGAGGCAGTGTGGTGCAAAAGAAAGGGGTCCAAAGGTACACAAAACTGACTCTGAAATGACGCTGTGACCACATGGGCAAATCATCTAACTTTCTAGTGCTTTTGTCCCATTGGTGAAATGATAAACTTTTAATTGCACTGTTGCCTGTATGATAACTGTGATTTCTGCCAAGATATTAAGCACTCTGTCAGTCTAGGATAGCATAAAAATGTGAGATGGAGGCAGAAGCAAGATAAAATAAAGAAATAAAATAATTTGTGGAGAGAAGTTACCCTGTTTTATTTGGAATTTGAGGACATAAAGTGTCAGGTAATTTCTTTCTCTGCAAACTCAGAGCGATGATTTCTTAGGCTTTTCTGTGCATTGGTATTTTAGACATTTGTCTTGTAACTGGTAAAATAATAGAAACAAACAGATCAACAACAAAGACAGCAACAAACCCCCCCCAAAAAAACACACAAAGAGGAAAGACTTGCTCTTTAATGCCCTTTATTCCTTCATGAGTCCTTCTAATCTTCACTTCTCATGACAGCATTTATTAGTTCTTCTGGTTAGGATGAATCCACTTTTCCAGGAGGAGAGTATCATTTAATGATAATTATTATAGGTTTGGGAAAAGAATGATGTTCAATTTAAATAGATGAATTTTCAGTGTTGGAATTTCAGATACACTAGTGGGGTCTCCTTTACTATTTGTACTAAGAAGGACACAAGGAGAACTTTTGATTAAAGGGGTTTTCAAGGTTATCAAATCAAGCTATTTATAAAATATGGTATTCTCTGCTACAGACTCTCAGATTAAAAGAACTCAAATCAAAGCAGTTTTTGACAACTTTGAAATTCGTTGCTTGACTCAATTTGGAAGAAACCGTGCAACTACACACAAGCCTGGGTACGTGTTCCAATGACCTGGAAAAACTCTTCATCACTTTAAATCAAGATCCATCCAAAAGGAATCTTTCCTCACCTTTCTGATCATTTCAACATGCTAACATCTCAGTTTATTAAAGATCGAGCTTTTCTTATTCACAGCTGTGCTGCCCTAGCTGTTGTCATATACCTTATCATCTTTATTTTATTCCTCTGTAACTTAGAATAGTGCCTTGCAATTATAATGCATGTGTTTAAATTTTAACAGGCACACTAAATACCACACATCACCAAACATTCTACATTAGATATAAAAGAAAAGAAATCTCACCTGTATTTTCCAGGGCTTGAGTTTTGCTTTACTTTCCTGTTTTCTTAATATAACTTGGGCATAGCTGTCCAAAATAAAAAGTGATGCTGGAGGACTTGCTTTGTGGGTAATTAGTACTGGAGAATCTCTGATAACCTAAACTCAAAGGCTGGCTGGTTGAAATTACTTGCTTCTAGTTCTCTCACCTAATGAAATCTGCTATTTCATAGTACCTTCAGCAATAAATGTTGTTTTCTCTAGTTATAAAGTATATGTAAAAGAATGATGCAATATGCTAATGACCTTAGGGAAAGCTCATCCTCAAAGTTTCCACCACAATCAGAATCAAATCACATACCTAACAATGAGATTTAATGCGCAGGTTTCTTTTTAACTTTTTAAAAACTAGAAATGGAGTTGGTTCATTTTAACTCAATTCTTACACCTAGGATCACTGCCCTAATCCACAGTAATTCAGCATGGGGTAATTACATGGATGAATACTTCATTCCTTGAATGATTTTCAGTGTATATATTCAATAGAACATATATTAAATATCTGCTTTTATTTTATTTTTTGAAACTTCATGGTTCTACTCTTTTGAACATTCTATATGAATGAAAATGTGCAGCAGGGATTCCCGCATAGAACCAGGGGCCTGGCTTGGAGCTTGAAGCCATGACGAATCGCCCAAAGCCTGGGTCTGCAGAGACCAGGAGCTGAGTATCCAGGTGCTGCCTTAAAGGACTGATGCTTGAGGATGGCCCGAGGTCACCGCATGGAATGTGGTTCCACATGGATCGGCCAGGAGTCCCGTCCGTGAGGACTGACTGCTCCAGCACTGATGAGTCCCGCGATTTAGAGGGCGAGGCCCCAGGGGCCAAGCTGGAGGTTGAGACTGTAGGACATGGCTTGTCTCGGGCCACACCTAGGGACTAAAGCCAGGAGTGCTGACCCAGCAGGAGTATGGGCCTGGAAAATGAATGTGTGAGGACCATTCTAGCGTTTGGGTTTGGGTGTATGCCCAAACCCCAGGGCTGATGGGAGAGACCTGGCTTTGGGGTGGGCATGAAGACTCCATGCATGGTTACCAGCCTGGAGTCTTGAGATTGTGGGACTTGCTCACCACCAGGTTTTATTGGAGAAGGACAAGTGTTGGGCTCCAACACTTGTCCCATGCTGACTCCTCTCTTCTTTCCCCAAGCAGGGGGTAGCTCTCTCCAGGCAACACTGTCTGGGTCGGTGGAGGTGTGAAGTGGGCCTGACAATCTTCTTCGTTGCAATTTTTTCTTACTTCTTCATTGCATTCAGAGGTTCTAATCGCTTTCTTGGATTTCTTAGTGCTTATGAAGGTATTTCAAAGCATGGATAATTGTTCATTGTAATGTTTCTATGGGAGAATGGGTGCTAGAAAGTCTTCCCTGTCTTATTAACATCCTGTTGAGAACTTGATATATAATTTGCTCTCTTTTCTGGGTCTATGTTTTACTGCACTAATACTGGATTTTACCACATTTTTAATGGAAACAGACAGTAAATTCACAAAAGATTAACGGCAATGCTCAAGGTTGAGAACCTCTGGTATGTGTGCAATAAGTAGAAATGCCACTGTTGCAGCTTGTATCTGGATGTCCCCCAAAACCATGCAGTTATAGCTGGGGCTTTTGGAGGTGACTGGATCTAGGGTATGTGGTGCTGGGATCAAGGAAGCAATACAAGGATTAAGGGTGTGAGTGGTAGGATGAGTAGCCTGGATAAGACATAAGGGACAGAAAGAGACTCGTTGCTCATCACCTGTCACTTGTAGCTTGCTGCCTTCTGCCTTCTCCCTGCCATGAACTGTTCTCCTCTGCAGAGCCCTTTTGCCATGCTGCCCTGGCTTGGATCCAGCCGTCTATGAACTGAAACTTCTACAAACTGTGAGCTGAATAAATCTTTCCTCTTTTGGGTGTTGGGTATTTTGTCTCAGGAATGAGAAAAGTAACTCAATCATCATATTTGAAACTTCTAAATACCTGGTATTGGCATCTCTGCCATGAGAAACTCATGAATAAAATCTACACTGAACATAATCTTGAAAAGGATGGTCAGAACTCTAACACCGCACCATAATCGCTATCAAAGAAGTAAAAATAATAAAATATTTGACTCTTGATTTTCAGCCTCATCTTAGATTCCTTATTCTCACAGGTTTTTTTTTTTTTTTTTTTAGGAAACAAGATTGATGTTCATTTGACCTTTATAATAAAGTTTGGGGTATTATATGTAAGAAAACATGTTATCTTTACAGGTGAATGTGGTTAAGTTAGGTTGTAAGTTTCCCAATATGTGCCCAAAACCTAAATGTTAAATAACATTAGGCCAATTTTATAATTCTCCGAGCTTTGGTTTCCTCATCTGTAAAGTGGTGATATTACACAGTCCTAAAATGATTCTTGTGATACATGTTTAAAAAAATCCATATAAAAGAGGTCAGGTATACATAAGTAATAAAAATGCAACAACTAACTAAATACTAGTTTAATATTAATTTAAAAGTATAATTTGTAAGTCTAAATTATTTGTAAGAGAAGGAATGCTTATTTTCTTCAAAGAGTTTACCACTTTTTATATAGATTTATGTAGAAATTATATTTCAACAACTATCTTCTATTGATAATCTTAAATTAAGTAGCAAGATTTGGAATAGGTAGCAAAAATTTCCATTTCACAAATAGAAGAGCTGAAATCAAGGTGATATATTTATTAATCCAATACCTTGCAAAAGAAAATATTTTATATCTATGAGTAATCAAATCAAATACTTCCAAAAAGAATTATTTTCCTTACACTCTCCTTAGGTGTGTTTTCAGTGTTTTGGAAAAAATATATAAAATATAGCCATTAATTATATAAGTTAAACTCCTCCAACTGTGATCCCTGGAATTTTCTTCTGTATTACCTTATTTAGTTCAAGCGTCAAGCATTATTCTAAACGCTTATGGAATCTATGATACACTAAGGCAGACAAAGTACACCTTGTTTCTGATCTGCCACTCCCTTTATATAATTTAGAAAAAGGCCCTCAAATTCTATAGGTATCATTTCTTCTAACAATATGAGTAACTGTGGTTTCCATGACCTTTCCTTCTATAAACAATATTATAAATAAAGTGAGTTATTAAAATATTAACTTATGAATGTATATAGAGAACTAATATTTTAAATCAAGTGGTTTATTAAAATATTAACCAATGAGTGTATGAAATTATTAATGAATTTTCAGTCACCTTCTTATTAAATTCTGCTTATTAATCATCTGAATTATTTAATGATATTTTCAAACCTTTATGAATTTTATCAGTACTTTTTATGTGACAGAGAGTATAAAACATTCCTCAATTAGTATTCCTTAGCTTCCTGTCCCAGGCTTTAAATGTTTAGATTTGAAACCAGCATTTGAAAAGTATTTTTCATTTTACATTTTATATTAGAAATGCAAATTTTTTGAGAGAAGGTCTTGCTTCGTTGTTCAGGCTACCCTCCAACTCACAGCAATCCTTCCTGCCTCATCCTCCTGAGTGTAATGATTACAGGTATGCACCACCACAACCACCTAGAACAAATCTCTTAGAGCCGACTTGTACACAGCATGCCAAATCTTGACTTTAATTAAAATAGTGTGAAAATTATTGAAGAATACTTGTGATAGGATATATGAAAAATATTTCTCGATAAAAGATCAAAACAAATTATTTCATAAATATTCAAAGAGATAATTTTACATAGACTAAGAGAAAAGGAGATAAAACTTGCATATTTGATATCAATCAATTCCTATTAAAATTTGAAAGGATATCCTTGTTTCCTGAAGTTACAACGATGAATGGGAAAGAATCTATTCTAAATCAAATCAAATCAAATAAATCAAATAAATCAAATAAAAATGCACATTGTAGGATAAAATAGTGAAAAAGCCATATGTTAGCTGTCTAGTTTATAAATTTTTAAAAAATAAACATACCTTAAAAATTAACATCACGCAAACTTGGAAGTAGAATAAGAATTATATCATGAAAATACAGGAAAACGGCATCCAGGCTTTTGTTTTGACTGTCTTCCTTCCATGCGATCACATGAACTGATGTTGTTTCCTAACTTCAAGGGGTCTGCAGGCTCCTGTAGATGTTGCATGCAGTCAGAAAGAGAAGTTTAAGCACTGGATTAGTCAATTTTGGATATTATGTCAATGTATTAGTTGGTTTGCAAGCCATCAAATATTAGTATAGTTCAAGAGACTGGAGGCAGAAATCAAACCTATATCTAAACCTTTGTCCATTATAATAAGGAAGAGTGGCTGCAACCCTTACAGTAGAAGAGGTCTGAGATAATCTGTGTACAGTAGATGAGTGATCTCCATAGACTGGGCTCGTGTTGAGAGCTCAGGTATGGCACATGGTGCCAGGAAGATGTGTACTCAGCAGAGGCAGAAGGCAAAGAGCATTCATAATATGGAGCCCATAAAAAGGCCGTTCATAGTTCATATCCTTACTACACTAGAGCCTCTACTCATGTACTTCTTGTAGCATGGCAGGATGTCTTTAGGCTGGATCATTTTAGAGCAAAATTCAGCCCATTCATCTGGACACTTGAAGCCTAATCTCTTGCTGCTTTCAACTTGTTGTTTTCTTCAATCTGGGCATTTTTCACTATCCCTGAGTCAATGTATATCCATAACCCAAGACATCTCTTCCTCCACACAAAATCAAAAACAATTTTATTATTTAAGGCTTTGTCTAGTAGCAAAAGCTCCCTATTCTGCTTACCTGTGGGACCACCATTGGCTCAGGCCATGATGGGTAGAGGTTCATTCTAAGTTAATGTAAAGACTATGGTGACTTTTTTGTACATCAGACCAGGTTCCTTCCTGATCTGTCAGTTGGTCACAGAATACTGCCTTTGGGACCAGAGTTGAGAGAGAGGCATTGATTGAACAGAGGTGGATGATGTGAGAGACAGAACCATTAATTTGATCATAAAATACTCTTGTTTTCTGATCTGCTAAGGCCCACGCCTGACCAACTGAGGCTAATGCACTCTAAAATATAAGACATATTTACTTCCATAAAGTCCAATTCATAGTGGGTAGTTCAGTTTGCAAAGTCTACTGGCATCCCTGGTCATTCAGTACTTTTAACTTAGTACATCCAATGAACTGAGTTTATCCTCCTTGTTTATGAGGACTAAGAATATGAATTCACCTAGCATCAAAATGTCTGTGCTGATATTTACTGTTTGCTCTACATTATTTGTATCTGTGACAAGCCCTAATCTCTTCAATACAGTACCTTTTAGAGTGCAGAATGGCTTCTGATTGACTATAGTTTCTGTGTGTCTAAAGATGCTTCAATTCCATTTGTTCCTTCCTAACATATGGGTATGATTCCTGTCTTAGTTACTTTTCTCATTGCTGAGACAAAATACTGGACACACAGGGTTAAAGAAGGAGAGGTTTATTTAGCTCACAGTTTGTAGAGGTTTTAGTCCATAATTGGCTGGCTGCAAAGCAGGGTGGCATTGCAGAGGAGAAGCATTTCATGGCAGGCAGAAGGTAACAAAGCAACAAGGGGCAAGATAAGTCTCTTTCTGTTGTTTATATTGCAACCAGGCTACCTGAATTAGGGTGATGCCAAACCAATCAGTGGACTGATTTAGTAATCACCCACCCTTAATCCTAGCATCCTTAATTTTAGCATTGCACCATGAATCAGTCACACCCTCTAGATTCAACCACCTCTGAAAAAGCCCCACCTATGACTGCACGAGGCTTTGGGGGACATCTAGACACAAGCCGTGACAATTGCACAGGACAGGAATCAATAAAAATGTTTCCAGCTTCTAGATATTTTCAGGACTGGGAAAGTAACTCAAGTTACACTGAAATTGAAAGGAGTTGAATCCAAGACTACATACTGAGGGATATGAGTTGGACATACCTCTTCTGCCTGACCTCCATATTCTCCTACTCTAAGTATAATGAACCCAAATAGATAGTTTGGGTCCCTTAACATTATTATCAGCCTAGTACTCCTCTCAAATTCTTATAATCTCCTTTTCTCTATTATGCAAAATCACACTGCCATGAAAGATCTTTTGTGGGAAGTATCAAAATACATTTATACACTTTCAATACAGTAGTCCTATTTCAAGAAGACTCGAATCCTACTTCAATCCACTCGATCAAAGATTTTAAGTCTAAAACCTATTTAAAACTGAACCTTTCATGGACCACGTTTCTTTTTATTACAGTGTTATTACTGTTCTCATCATCTGTCGATATCATTACCATCATTCAACAATTCCTTCGGACGCTAGTGGCATATTCATTAATCTAATTTTATATCTGTTCGTCTTGACCCTAGAGCCATCATCATCAATGTCTCATTGTCATAGAGCTGCGCAGACCTGCTGCAACAGATGTCCACTGCTACTTCCTGATATTCTAGAAACTCTTCACGGCAATGAATATACAGGAGCAAAGGCTTGCGGAAAGATATTTATTTATAACTTTCACAGATGGTCTCAAACACTTTTATATTCTCCTTACCCGTAAATGTTCATTTTGTTACTGAAGGCAGGATCTTCTGTATACTCCCAAAACACACAGCCAACTGGAGGTTGTCTGGCCTTAAATTCTAACATTTTCCCCAGTCTGGCCCTTCTAATTCTTTCCTTAAAACTCTGCAAAGGAACTTCCTGCATCTTTGTTTCATTTTCTGAGTGCTACTGTAGTAAGCACAAAAAAAGTCCATAGAGATTTCCATAATCTAATAACTAGAACCTTTGACTATATTACTTTACACAGCAGAAGAAGGATTTGGGTTTCTTATCAGTTAATTTTGGAGTGGTTTATCCTGCATTAGTGAGATGGTCCCGAGTAAGCACCAGTCATACATTGAATGTAGAAGGCAGAAAAGAAAGTCAGGTGGAGATACAACAATGAAAGAGTAGTGAAATACATGTATAATAGCTGGCTTTCAAGATTGAATTATGAGGCCAAAACTAATGGAAATGCTAAAGAAATGAATTCTCCCTTTGCGCTTCAATAAAGAAGAAGGAAGAACAGCCCTGGTCTCAACTTGATTTTAGAGAAGTGAGACCCGTGTCAACCTTTCAATGTACAGAGCTGGAAGATAATAAATCTGTTATTTAAAATCATCAAGTTCGTGGCTGTTACAGTAGCAATAGAAAACTAATAGAGCTAAAATCCTGCATATGTGTTACAAAGCCAGCTCTAAATGCTCTTGTTGAAATATATTAGTTTCTGAAGCTTCCATGAAAACTTCCGCCAGCTTGGGCTGCTTAAATAACCATTCTGGACGCTAAAAGAGGTTGAGATCAAAGTGCTGAAAGTGTTGGTTTCTCCTGAACCCTATGAGAGTCTATTCTATGATTCTGGCCTAACTCTTGTGGTTTAGTGAAAGTGTTCATAGTAGTTCCTTGATTTGTATATGAATTACCCCAATCTCTGCTTTCATCTTCACACATCCCCCTTTGTGTGTCTCTGCATCCAAATAGCCCCTCTTTTTTGGGTAAAGAACACAAGTAATATTAGCTTTGAGCCATGCTTATGACTTCATTTAAATGTGCTTGTTTAACTTTGTAGGACACTATCTCTAAATAAGATCATATTCTGAACTACTAGGAATTTGTATTCCAACATAGCATTTCCTTGGAGGCCATAATTCAACTCAGAAAAACATCCCCTCTCAAGTCATGGAAAAGTTTTTCATATTGAATAATTTCTTGATTCTCTGGACTTATTCTACTCTATGCTAGTAAATTCTATTCCCACTGTGAAATGTTTCCTTTACTCAAGCCTATGCATATTGATCAAGCTGGAACTTTCTATCTATATCCTTTTTTATTTTTTTCTGGAGTAAGATTGTGCTTCCCAGTTGGACCTTCCTGGTGAGCAATTTAGAATCAGTACAGGGTCCAGGAGGGTGCTCCTGAGGACAGCACATATCGCAGCATGACATGATCTCCCAGTAAGATGGTAGCGTTGTCTAGGCAAGGGAAGGCTGTCCTCCCCTTTCAGTGGAGAAGGAGCTACTTGTGAGAACCTGGAGAAGGCAAGGTGGTTTGTGGGATCATGTTTCTCATCTTTCCCACAGAAGTACTGTTTATTTTAGCTCCCAGAATCCACCCTTTCTCTGTCAGAACACAACCTATTACCACAGAACCTGGAGGGATCACACTTTCAGTGCTCTCTGCATCTCTATTACAACATCCTGGACACAATTTAAATCACAGTCTCTGTCAGAAGGAGAGTTGGGGACCATAGACCTGGGCTCTGCATTGAGTGTGTGTCCTGAAGACGTATGACACAGAGTGAGTCCGTGGAGGCACCCACTTTGGATCCCCTCTTCAACCCTTGTATGTTTTCCATGCCTTGAGGTAAAACAAGAAACCAGCTAAATCTCCACCAAGTGGAACATACTACTGTGCAAATCTTGCAACAGGAGAAATAAAGTTTAACAGCTGTGTTTAATGATGAACTGCTTGTGTGGATTTAAACTTGAAACTTATGGAACCTGAGAAAAGGTGATGTATGTGTGTTACTGTAGTTCATGTGGAATCCACAGCTTTCCATTTCTGTAGAGAAACGTGACAGTTCCCGCAAGATAAAAATAATTCTGAATAAAATTGACACAAATAAAGTAACCTTAATTTAATTAGGAACTTGGAAAGAGAAATGGAAGTCCCAAATGAACAAAATGATCCTTGTTTAACTTTCTATATTGGTAAAAATGCAAATAAGGAAGCAAAATAAAACCAGAATCTTCGTGACCATGTAATTATAGATAGTGGTGCAGATGGATAGTGACAAAATATAACATCCATCTCCCCCTTAGAAATACATTCCAGTATCTTCTCTTTGCTCAATATATTATCTTCCAGTTGTTTTGAATGCTCTTTAAAATCTATATTTATTTGTGATGTAACTTTCTGTAAGAGCATCGTAATATATTATTATGTCCTTCATTTTATATATTCAAACATCCTATCAAAAGTGTTGGCACACAATTCAGTTTGCAAACAGGAGCATTAAGCCAAAGTTTGTTTCTGTTTGTGAATTCAGCATCAGGTGACGAATATATCCGCGGTCATCTTCCAAGCATGAGCACAAATGCAGCCATTTTTCTCAGAATCATGGAACGAATTAAGTTCATGAATGGAGGTACTACCTTGTCTTTATCTCAGTTTGGACCATTTATATTATAATCACAATAACTTCAGAGTAGAAACAATTATCTATAATTGTTATGATTCAAGAGAAACCTTAATCCTTCCCAAAAGTTTAAAGGTAGCAATTAAGAAATCAAATATACATTTTAAATAAAATAATACAATAAGTATAACACAAGAGGTAGTCTTTCTAATATCAAAGGACTGCTTTAGAAGGATGCTATTCTGTCATTATTGTACAAGGATCTAAGTAGAGGCTTCATAAGAAGTTAAAGAAAAATCAGAAGAATTGAGATGAGGATTACATAAACTTGCCAGCCATGGTGGCACATGCCTGTAATCCCAGCACTCAGAAGGCTGAGGCAGGAGGATCACTGCAAGTTTGAGGCCAGCCTGAAGTAAAGAGTGAGTTCAAGGGCAGCCTGAACTGCATAGTGAGACCCTGTTTGAAAAAAAAAAAAAAAAAAGGGCCGGTGAGATGGCTCAGCGGCGTAAGCGCCTGCCTTGCAAGCGCGAGGGCCTGAGTTCGACTCCCGGATCCCACGTACGAAAAAGGGGCCGGTGATATCTCTCAGCGGCACGGGTGCCTGTTGGCGCGCGAGGTCCTGAGGTCGACCCCCCGGTACCCACAAAAAAAAAAAAAGAAAAGAAGAAAAAAAATTACATAAATTTGCCTAGGACTTTCTTTGCTTTAGCTTTTTGAATAAATTAGGGATATAGATATATAGATATATAGATATATCCTTAAAAATGAATGATCTACAAAATAAATATATTAGTCTAGTGCTTTATCCTGAGTTTAGAACAACTAAATTAATGGTCTATGATGGAATATGATGAGATAAAATATCTAATAAAGGAAACCACTTGAAAGAGTAAAAACACCAGCTCTGGATATATGTTGTGGGTATATACAGACAGGTAGCTGTTAGTACAGAAATAACAGAAGTCAATGTGAAGGTTCGATAAAACTCTAGATCAAAACAACAGGTTATACTAGGAAAACAGAGTCAGAGACACACAGGAAGGCACAAGAAGGAAGGCAAAGGATTTACATATGTGGGATTACCTCCTGCTCTTTCTCTACATCAAAATAACCGAACATTAACTGGTGTATGTGTTCATACTGCCTATTCTCCTGGAGGAACTAACCATCATTCCTCAAGATAGTACCATGTTCAATTCAGTATAAGAGGTTAACATTCTTCATTGGCATTTTAAGATCAATACAAAAACTATGAAGAAACGTTGCCAACTTCCATTCATCTTAAATCTAAGATCAGTTTCTTGCTCCACAACATGCTCATGGCGTTTTTCACTTCTGCATTCCTCAGTGTGTAAATCAGAGGGTCGAGCAAAGGTGTCCTGATCGTATAAAACACAGCTACCATCTTATCCGTGGGGAAGGTGATGGCAGGGCGTGTGTAAACAAATACACAAGGTACAAAAGTCAGGATGACCACAGTGATGTGGGAGATGCAGGTGGAGAGGGCTTTTCTCCTCCCTTCGGCACTGTGGTTCCTGAGAGAATGCAGGATGACCACATAGGAGAACATCAGCAGCACAAAGCTCACTAAACAAATGGCCCCACTGTTGGACACCAGGAGCAGGTTGACCAGATAGGTGTCTGCACAGGCGAGTTCCAACAGGGGCTCCAAGTCACAGAAATAGTGATCGATCACATTGGGACCACAGAAAGGGAGGCTCAAGGCCAGGAAAATCTGAACTAAAGAATGCACACAGGATCCCACCCAGGCCACGGCCACCAGCACTCCACAGACCCTGCGGTTCATGATGGTCGTGTAGTGCAGGGGCCTACAGATGGCCACGTAGCGGTCAACAGCCATGAGGATCAGGATGAAGATCTCCAGGCAGCCAAAGAAATGGGCTGTAAAGACTTGGATTATGCACTCACTGAAAGAAATTATGTTCTTCTTTGAAAGGGAGTCCACAATAACTCTAGGGGCTATGGAAGTGGAGAGGCAGGTGTCAGACAAGGATAAATAGAAAAGGAAGAAGTACATGGGACTCCCAAGTGCCCGACTGGTCTTGATGGTAGCAATAATCAGCAAGTTACCCAGCAACATTGCCAAGTAGAAAAACAAGAAAGTTATAAACACTATCTTTTTCCTAACAGGGTCCTGTGTCAATCCAAGGAGAAAGAACTCCGTCACATTATTATTCAGCTGCATGGTTTTGTGAATTAGAAACAGGGGCAGTTTTGAAATGATTTATCTGGAAAAACAAAGGAATTGACTTACCATGTGCCACGTGTTGTTAGGAATTTTTCAACCAAACATAAGTATTTATTACCAGAGACATTCTTTTGTGTTTTATTAAAAAGTAACTTCAACATTTGTACCTCAAGTGTTAATAACCATTTAATATAATCATTATCAGCCTAAAATAAAGTTATAAACATATTTTCCCACAGCATTCTTCAAATATGAGCCCTGGTTAGCTTTGATATGGTTCTGATTAATTTTGACATTTCAATGGATGCAAAATTTAGACATACTGTTTCCATCATTATTTCCTTCATTTTTTATGTTCCATAAAGCTTGAGGAATCATTTTTGTATTGTGTTTCATGCCACATTTAGAATATTTTGACTATCATTGGAGGTTTACAGTGTAGATACAAAGTTGCACACTCCCAACCCCATAAAATGTCTTATTTATATTTATACATTGCATATAATTGTCTATTTGTAAATATATATACCTTCTCTCAGTTATTTCACTTAGAAAAAAGAAACAAGAAACTCTTATGTCCTCTAAATAATCTGCTGCTACCATGATTATGTGTGTAAAATTGTATGTGACATACATGAGCGGAGAGAAACAGATGTTCTGTGATAGTAAAATATCGTATACCTCATTTCTACTTTCCTCTTATTTTTAAAAACATCCCTTGCTCTTCAACATACTGGAACTGTACTTTTTTCTTTCAGTTAATAACTTCTTTTCAGAAAATGTGTAATAAAATTGTTGTCTTTGGTGGTGCCAAGAAAAAAGAATAATAAATTCTCATCAAAACATGATCTTTGGCAAGCATCTTAAACCATGTGCAAACTGAGTCTTGATACCTTAATTGTTATAGTAAAATAATTCTTTATTTATTAATTTTTTTAAAAATTTACTCTGTAGAAAATATTTATTGATACTTATTTTAATTCTCCTTCTATAATTTGAGAAATAAGCATGATACACAAAATACACTTGCCCATGGGTAAGTAAAATGCACTTACCCATTTCAGTGATTTATTCTGTAATAATTGTGCTTGAAAATACATTAGTCTTTGGAGGCAAGTTTATACAATAATATTTCCCCTCCAATAGTGCATGGTTTGGCCATTTGCTTCACTGTATAACTTCTTTTGTTATCATTTCAATTAGACTGTCCATATTCAGAACAATTGTTTCCCTCATATATATCTTTTAATATAAATTGAGACCAATAGATGTGCATTTCATTAACTTGTTAATAATTGTGGCTTTTCATTAAATCTTTCATGAAGAAGTTTAATGGTACCTTTCCTTTCCAGAATGGTTTTCCATTTCTAGCTTCTTCAGTTGTCTGAAAATTTAAGGATCTAATAGTCAAGTAACCTCCCCCAGGTTGCTACATATGATTTTCTTTTGACAAATAAAATTTGTTTTGTGGCTCTCAAAAGACTTCCTTTATAGTCTTTCTTATAACGATAATTTTACATACTACTGCCTAAGTGCAACTCAATGTGCACATTTTAAAGTTCCTTCCTGAAATTAGAACCATAGAAATCTGTGTATTTGGAGGATTTTATTTTCCACAGATCCAAACACAATGCCCTGTTCACTGTAGCAGTTTAGTACGTGTTTAAAAATAAAACATTCTGTTATTTCTTAAGATGCAACGCTATTTACCTGATTATTTTAATACTTTTCTGGTTCTAAAACATACCCACATGATTATCATCCATCATGTATAGGAGAGCAAAAACTATGCTCTTAATTTGAGCAAGGAGAATAACCCAAAACTGAATGGAGATTGATATAAAATAACTTGGGGAATCAGCACCAGTGGAAGACGTGCTTTGCACGGCACCACCCTCCATGAGAGACACGATACTCTGACACTCGTAATATGGTTATTGCAAGCATTCTTTAAAATATACTTGAATCCCTGGCCCTTAAGGCATGCAAAGAGAACCCTGACATTTCTCATATCCTCCTGCCATTTTACACAATTTTGTGGGTGTCTATGTGTATGACTCTATCTTAATTTTTTTTATCCAGAGAAATAATTACGATGTTTATCAGGTTCTCAAAGAAATCAGACACAAAAAAGAGGTTATAATGGTCTGGAGACAAAACAGCACCAGTAATACAGCACATGTTCTAGTAGCTACTGTACTTACTTTCATTTTCCAAATAGGACAAGCCCCTTGTAGGACGACTACAATGGTGAAAAACAATAGTAAACAATGTGTTGGTGTTGGATCCAATAGAGAGGAGCTGGAAGAAAAGAAAAGCAGCTAAGTTGGAAATAGAGGAATATCGGGAGGTTCCTTCTGTGCTTCTGTGCTGTCCTGCAGAAGATTGCCTTTCAGGACTCTCCCTCCAGGACCCAGCTCCTTAAGTCGGTTACGCTAGAATGGTACCTCCAGAGGAATCCCCACTTCCACGTCGTTTCTATGCAGAGGTCACCACGTTCAGGAATACTAGCTAGCTCTCTCAGTTTCTGTACCTCAGAAAAGATTAAAGAGTGAGAGAATCGACCCTGGTCGAGCTTCTCACGGTATGGAACTACATCTCTCAGGTCCCGCTAACTGGTCAAACACTGGGAAACAGCCTAGAATGAGAACGAAATGATTGCTGTAATATTCAGCCTCCATTACCTGTGCTTGCTATGTCTGGTTCCCCACGCTATCATGAAATTCATGTTTAATTACCCTTTTTGAATCTCACTAGACAGAAAAGAGGAACATTTTAGAGAATTAAGGGTCAGCGAGATAACATTTGAACAAAGTTTGGAAAGGGGACGGATACTTAGTAAAAGAGAAGATTTTTATTTAAACGACTTTCAGCAATACCCTACCCATGCTGTCTTTTGCCGTCATCATGTAGATTTTAGTCTCCTCGTTGTCAACTTTGCTCTGAAGCTGATCTGAAAGGTACTATAGTTATTTGATTTCTCAAACTAAATCTCAGGTGCATGTCAATTGCAAGTTACAGTTTTTATGATATCCCTCTAGAAACGTGCAAAGACTAATAACTCTACACTGTAATATGGATTGTTCTACTCAATATGCCACTTTTAGGTGGAAAACTCTGACCTTGTCCAGAAGCTTTGTCAAGGTCATTATTCCCTATCTATCAAACTTACCTCTAACTTTTAATCAGGCCTAGTCTAATCTTAGTGAGACTTATTTTTCCTAATCACCACACACGAAATGCTTCCAGGAACTTTTCCACACTCTACCACCTCAAGAAATTGAGATCATCCTCAATGCATGGGAGGCATCTTTCTCTTCTGACACAATAATGATTGCTTTTATCACCTGCAGTGCCCCAAAAACACTTGTTAAATTCAAAGAATTGCTTTATTCTGAAGATTATATGTCATTCTATATTTCTTGTAGTAAAAGTAACCTCGAAAACATTGTGTTATTCCTTTTTTCTGTTCTTTCATCAAAGGATGTGGAAAGCAGTATACTCAACACATACATAGAAATCACTTAAAATTATGCTGAATTCTTCAGTAATGATGCATCACTGAGCTCGTAAATGTGTGATGACTTACCTGTTAGAAGACTCTCTACATTAACTCACCTGTCTATGCCCTTTTGAGAGCAACTTTCTCATAGGATACTGTGAAAAAAATGTTCTTCCTGCCTCCCACACGGAGTACAGTAACGCATGATCATCTAAGATATTAGCATCCTAGGCAGTGTTATTCCCTAAAGGCTCTCTTCTTCTGCTAACTAGAAACTTCCTAGAGGTTGTAATAAGTTTAACTTTTGGTTTATCTACTTAGCCTAGAAGAATATCAAGTCAACCCTCCTCGTATGCAGGAATCAGGTAGAAACAAGGATGTGGAGATGTCCTCCAGCCCACCAAAGGAAACAGGGAAAGAAGAGAAGTCGAGTATAATCAAAGCAGCGTGCAGAGGAAATGTGGAAGATGGTGTCATCCATAAAAGAAGCACTGGATCCCAAGGCATAACTCTGCCCCTACTCAGTTCCCAAAATTGCCACTCTGTTTTAAGAAACAAAGTACTCTAGCTCCTGTAATACACCTGTAATTTATTTGCGCATATAATCCTGAGAAGGTAGCGAAGTTCTGTTCTGTGCCTTGTGAACATTTCCTTTTAAAACTTCCAGATTTTTAGCAAGTGTCCTAAGCATTAATATGCATCCTAAGCCCTGATTATCATATTTTGTTTAAATTCACTTCTATTTCTTTTAGTAATTCGCATTAGGGAAAAAGACCCTTCAAGAAAAACTTTTACTAGAATAACTTCACTTCTTCAAATATTTATTGTACATCCTTTGTATGATGGGCTCCATATTTATCACTTTATAAAAGTTTTATCTTTTAATCCACATAACTCTTCCATAAAGTAGGTGTTTAAAATAAAACTTCATATGAGGCAAACTGAAACTTGTGGACACTGAGCAGAGTGCCTGGGCTGTGCATTTAGTAAGCTTAATACCGATATCTGTATGGAGGACGGTGTCATAAGGATTGTACCTTCAGGTTGTGAAAAGTGCCTCAGTAGGCACTCTTCTACTGAGTAGAACTCAGTAGTTCTATCTAATATGAGTTCATTTTTCTTCTCTGAGTAACTGAAAATCTTCCAAGCAACCTCAGTATTTCCATTTCCATTTTTGGGTATAAGATTTGGGTAGTGTAATTTTCCAAAGATAATAATATGGCTTTTTCCAGGTTGATCAGACCCATGGGGTCTAAAGATTGAGTTAGGTGTACATTGGCAAATAAATCCAAAGTTAAAATTATTGTTTGGACTTCTGAGAGAAATATTCCTTGTTTTCCCTAATAGACTTTCTAAAAGTACAGGCCCAGGACTCCTGCTTATAATCTTAGCCCAAGTGGAGAAAGCCAACACTGAAAAAAAAAAATAACCTCCAGTTAAGAGGAAGGAACCAGTTCTTATAATAAAATTTTTATTAGTACATGTTTGCAGTACTTAATGATTACATTTATCATGGGTAATTGCTACATGTACATAAAACAGCTTACTTCATTTTATATCCCCTACTATTCCCATCCCTCCCTGTTCCTTCCAACTCTTGGACCCTTCCCATTTGCAGGGGTTCTATTCCCATATTTATCTGCAATTCTTTTTCTTTCATATCCTTTCTCTCTCCTCCCTCCCACACCTACCATCTCTTGTTCCCCTTCTCATTTGAAAAAGATCTCCCTGATTCAAAATGACTACATTGGTTCTGCCTGTCCGGGAAGTTGGCCATCTTTCCATGTTTTGATGTTCTCTTTGATCTCCTCCTTCAGAGGGATGTAATTTTTATTGTAGAGGTCTTTCTTAGTTTGATAAATTCCTAAGTATTTAATTTTTTGATGCTACTATGAATGGTATTGGTGTCCTAATTTCTTTCTTAGTGAGTTCATTATCAGTGTACAGGAAGGTGCTTGAATTTTGTGTGTTGATTTTGTATCCTGCTACATTGCTGAATTTGGTTATTATTTCTAGGAGTCTTTGGTGGAATTTTTTGGGTCTTCTAGGTGCAGAATCATTTCCTTTGTAAATAATGAGACATTGACTTCATTCTTTCATATATTAATTCATTTTATTTATTTCTTTTGCTTAATTGCTCTGGCTAATGTTTCGAGGACTATGTTGAACAGGATTCATGATAGTCAACATCCCTGTCTTGTTCCTTATTTGAGAGGAAAGCTTTCAGTTTTCCCCTATTTACTATGATGTTGGCAGTTGGTTTGTCATAAATGGCTTTTATCAGATTTTAGATAAGGTCCTTGTATATCTATTTTCTTCTATATCTATTTTCTATTTCATTGTAAATGGGTGTTAGATTTTGTCAAAGACATTTTCTGTGTCTTTTTCATGTAATTTTTTGGGTTTCTGCTTATGTGATAGATTACATTTATTGATTTGTCTATGTTGAACCATCCTTGCATCCTTGGTATGAAGCCTACTTGGACATGGTGTATGATCTTCCTGATAATTTGTATTCTGTTTGCCAGGATCTTGTCAAAGAGTTTTACATCTATGTTCATTAGAGAGATTGGCCTATAGTTCTCTATTTTGGTTAGATCATTCTCTGGTTTTGTGGTCAGGGTGAGAATGACTTTTGAAGTACTCCTTCCCTTTCAATTTCATTAAAGAGTTTGAAGAATATTAGTGTTAGACCTTCCCTGACGTTCTTGTAGCATTCCGCAATGAATCCATGAAGTCCTGGGAATTTCTTAGTTGTTAGGTTTTTTATTACTACTTCAATTTCACTGCCTGTTACTGAATTATTCAGGAATTTTAAGTCTTCTTGGTTCAGTTTTGGTAATTCATGTCTTTAGAAAAGTATTTCTTCTGAGTCTTCCTATTTACTGGTGCACAGTTTTGTGAAGTAGTTGCTGATAATCTTGTGGAATCTGGCAGCATCCATTGTGATCTCAGTGTTTTCATTTCTAATTATATTCATTTGTCTCTTTTGTTTCTTTTGTTAGATTGGCCAAGGGTTCGTCAACTTTTTTATTCTATCAGGCAACAAGCTTTCTGATTCGCTGATTATTTGTATTGATTTTTTGATCTCCATTTCATTGACTACTGATCTGATACTTAAAATTTCCTTCCTTGTACTAACTCTGGGCTTAGATTGTTTGTGTTTTCCTAGGACTTTAGGTGTACCTTTATGTTATTTATTTGGGCTTGCTTTATTTATTTATTTTTGGAAATTAGAGTGTTCACATCCATGAAATTACCTCTTCAGATTACTTTTATTGTGTCCCATAATGAGAAGAGAATACACATTCTTTTCAGCAGCACATAGAACTTTCTCCTTATAATAAAATTATAAATGTAGAATTCACGTATTTCCAAACAATTTTATCATTTTAAATTTTATTTTATGTTATTGCTTTCTAAAGTTATTCTTCTTCTTCTTCTTCTTCTTCTTCTTCTTATTATTATTATTATATGCAGGTACCAGGAGTCAAACTCAGGACCTTGTGCTTGCCAGGCAGGTGCTTATACCACTGAGCTATCTCACCGGCCCTAAAATTATTTAAATAATACAAAAATACAAATTTATTACTCATATCAAGAATAAAATATTACCAATAATTAAATCCATTTTTACATTTTCCCTATCCTCACACCTGCAAGAGTAAACATTATTCTCATTTTTAAAATGTATATAATTATCTTGCCTCTAAAAAGAAAATTATTTTTGCCCTATGTGTATACTTTTAGTTTCACCAGGTTTTGAATTTTAAATAATTCAGTGTAGTATGTAGTAACTTTAGGAATGACTTTTTTTTTTTATTCAAAACTAAGCTACTAAACGTTGTAAGTTGTTAAATATAGTCTTAGATTCATTTTCACTGCTATAACTCCTAAAACTGTATTCCATTACGGGAGTATTTCAAAAGGTGCTTATTCCTAATCCTCTCAGTGAATATTTTACTCCAATGAACAGTGCTTGGTAGACATTTTTGGACATATTTTCCAGAAGTGCAACTACTGGATTGCATGATATTCAAATATTTGACTTTATCAAATAATTTATATTTCACAAGAGGTCCAGGACATACAATCTATGCGCCAAAAGAGGAGAGGCCTGGGATATTTCTGAACTGACATAATATCTTCTGCACTGTGAGAAAAGGGTTAAGTTTGTGAATGTTCTATTTCTTGTTTGTTTTAATTAGAAACAGAAAAATATATAATCCACCGAACAACCTAGAGTTATATTTTCAATGTCAATTTTAGTCTTTTTTTTTTTTTTGTGGGTACTGGGGTCGACCTCAGGACCTCATGCGCCAGCAGGCGCCCGTGCCACTGAGCGATATCACCGGCCCTTTTTTTGTATGTGGGTACTGGGAGTCGAACTCAGGACCTCATGCTTGCTAGGCAAGCGCTTATGCCGCTGAGCCATTTCACCGGCCCTAGTCATTTTTTCTGAGTCATATTTGAAAAAAGATTTCTTTAACACTACAGTACTATGAACTGATGTCCTGTGACAGAATGAAAATTTCTTTGAGGTATAAGGATTTTTAAATTATTTATTAAGTATCATTAAAATATGTAACCTAGAAAGTTAGATTTCATATATAATTATGTTTCTATTAGTGTGAAACATATTTGTGAAGAATATTTCCATCTATCCTTACATACCTCCATTATAAATATCTTGCAGAAGTTAGCAGATGGATAATAACAAAAATATTTTAGAATATTGTATAAAAACTTAAGAATTTTTCCTAAAGTATATGGTGAGCTCAAAAGTCTTGCCAGGTATGAAAAGATCTCCTGTTTGGAAAATGAAATGTATCATCTTTGTCCTGTTCAGTAAATGGAACTTCCAGAAGCACGAGCCATAAGTGTACCAGGCAACTTTGAATGGCATATTCTGTCGGCAGTTACTTCATTCTACAAGAAATTTCTTGCAACCAAGAGTTCAAAAAGGCTGCTAGTCAAGTTACAGTTAAAAAATTGTCCCTGCTGGGTGGCTTGTGCCTTCCCCTGTCCCTTTCAGGCTTGCAGTTTTCAGAATAACTGGAATGCACTGAGATGCAACATCTTCAGATAAAGACTCCCCGTCCTGACCTATCTAGGCTTTGTTTCTGGAGCAGGGATCCTACAACTTGTCAGCGTAGCTAGTTAAATACCCTCTGCAGTATAAAACCCAGAGAAGACCTTTTGAAGTCCCTCAGCTGCAGTGCAACATGAGACAAACGGGCAGGATTCTTTCTGCCGTGGACAGTTCTGAGGTTGACAAAGAGCTTGCCATGAATTCTAGGCTTCTTACTGCCCCTTGCTGGCATCTGTGAGGATTCTGTCTCACCGCTCAGGGGATTGGTAGGGATTGCATCCTTAGGTGCAGTGAACTGCTGTTTGGAAACCTACTCCTGGTGGTTGGCATAGTGATGATCTTTGCTATAATTCAACTAATGGGAGGGGCCCCTGGAAGTGGTAGAAAATGTAATTAATGTGCTTCACAACTTCCATTTTATTTCTTAATTTTAAAACCCATTACGACTTATTAAAAATAGTGTAGAGGTTTAATGTGTCAAATGTTTTTCAGGGTGTCATTTCTTTGGATCATGAGTGCTACTGATGATGATGGTGATGATGTGTTCTTCAAAACGGCTTCACTTTGCATTCTGGCACCCGCCTATGCTTCATGAAGCGAGGAAGGGAAAAGTGCATTCCCGGGGGAATATGTTAAACCAGTATCTTCTTCCAGCACGGTCTCTTGGTATCCTAGACTGAGGCACTGCTTTAATTATTCAGAAAGTTTGCTGCCAACACAGTCTCCACACTAAACGCACTGTTGTTTATCAGCTCCCCTGTGACAACTTGCCGAAGTCAGCAGCTTCTTGGCAAGAAGCTTCAGAGCTGCGTCCTAAGAGTGAGCTACTGCAAATGGCCCCACTTCCTTCACCATAGTTAAAATTTCTCTGATGTCATTACATCAGCAACTCTGCATGGTGTTCCCATCCCCAGTGTCCTGCCCCTTCCGGAACTGTCACTCTGACCCGTGCCCTTTCTCCATGCCCAGGAGTTCATGCCGACTCTCTGCAGTGCAAGAGCATCTTCCTAAGATGATGATTTCTCCTTCTTCTCGATCAGTGTGGGCGCTGCTCCAACCTCACTCAAGTCTTCAGAGTCCCTAGGAATTTTCCAGTTTATACACAGCACCTGAGAATTCCTTTGTCTACACATTAATGCATAGACAAACTTTTTCTCAAGTTTGAGTTTCTTGTAGCAGTTTATTTTTTATAAGGATGTTCTGATGTTCAACTTTAGTCTTGACCTTCAGCTGGTATCGTTTAACCACTCAGAATTCACCTTCTGAAAGATGAAAGAGCCAAATGCTTCCATCCGTGTCATTTCTTATATCACTGACCTTCAAGGATAAGAGTACATAGTTTATCGTCATATCCCATCTACATAATTACATAATTATAAATTAGTCATAGTAATCAGATTCAAAGTCACTATATGGTTATTCATTTTAAATACTGGTGAACATTTTAGGTGTAACTTCAATAGTATATTGTCTATTTGTTTCTTTCATTGGGGGATCTAATATTTTTGAATCATTTATATATTCTGCATATGAGTATTCTGATGAGGAATAGTGGGCAAATTATTTTCCCTTTGTCTCTTCACTCTGTTGATTGTTTGCTTTACTCTGCAAAAGCTTTTTAATTTGATATAATCTCATTTGTTGATTTTCAATATTATTCCTTATGCAACTGAGGTTCTGTTCAGAAAGTACTTCCATATACCTGTGTGTTCAAGAGTTTCACCTGCTTTATCTTCCAGTAGGTTAAGTGTTTCTGTTTGATCCATTTTGACTTCAGTTTAGTACATGGTGAGAGATACGGGTCTAGATTTAGTCTTCTGCATGTGGATTGTCAGTTTTCCCAGCACTATTAATTAAAGAGCGTATTATTCCTCCAGTGTCAAAGATAAGTGAGAAGAATGTGCTAGATGTTCTTGCATCCCTATTCTGTTCTATTTACATACATATCTCTTTTTGTGCCAATACCATACTGTTTTGATCACTGTAGCTTTGTGATATAACTTGAACTCAGATATTGTGATCCCTCCTGCTTTGCTCTTGTGGCTCAGGATTGCTTTTGATATTTGGGTCCCTTCTGGTTCCATATGTATTTTAGAGTTGTTTTGTTTATTTCTGTGAGGAATGCTATTGGTATTTTGATTGGGATTGTGTTAAATTTGTGTGTCATTTTGGAAGTATGGCTATTTTGACTATATTAATTCTTCCTATGAACCAATGAGGGGGGTAAATTTCTATAGTTCAATGTCCTCTTCACTCCCCTTTTCCAGATTACTATAAATTTTGTTGTAAAGGACTTTCACTGCCTTGGCTAGGTTGACTCCTAAGTATTTAATTTTTCTTAGTGCTATTGTGAATGGTATTGTCTTCCTAATTTCTTTCACAGTGAGTTAATTGTTGATATACAGGAGCACAATTGATTTTTTGTGTTGATTTTGTATTCTGCTACAGTACTGAATTTGGATATTAGTACTAGGAAATTTTTGGTGGAATTTTTGGGTCATATATGTAGAGGTTCATGTCATCTCCAAATAATGATGTTTTGACCTCTTCCTTTCATACACATCTCTTTTATTTCTTTTACTTTCCTGGTTGTTCTGGCTAAAGTTCAGAGTATTATATTTAACAGGAGTGGTTTGAGTGGCATCCTTGTCATGTTTCTGACTTTAAGGGAAAGATTTCAGCTATGCCCTATTTAATATGATGTTGGGAGTAGAACTGCCATAAAAGACTTCTATCCAGTTCAGATAATGTCTTTCTATGCCTATTACAGAACAGTCTCTTTAATGAACAGAGACACAAAAATCCTTAACAAGATACTGGCAAACAGAATACAAAAGATCGTACACCATGACCAAGTAGGCTTTATCCCAAGGATACATGGATGTTTCAGTACATGCAAATCAATAAATGTAATACATCGCACAAACAGAAGCAAGGGCAAAAATCATAGGATTATTTTAATAATGGTGGAAGGAGCCTTTGACAAAATCCAACATCCATTCACAACACTTTTTACTTTCAAATGCAGTCCTGGCCTTGATCTCACTATGTAGATCAGGTGACCTTGAATTCATGGTGATCCTCTTGTTTTGGCCTCCTGATGCTGGGATTACAGGTCTGCAGCTTTGTGATATATTTTGAAGTCTGAGAAGCCCTTTCCCTCATTTTTGGTCTAAAGTTATCTGCCCACAGTTTACTTATTAGTTTTTTTAGTACGAGCAACCTCACCTCACTAAAAAGGATCTTGTTAGTTATTTCACTAGGGAACTTTTTAATTTGTGGAGAGTTATTGATGACATGGTTATCTTTAGGATATTAGGCAGAATCAGTGATACTACATTCAATTCCATGAAATCACACAGGATCAGTAATGGTTCAGAACAGAGCACTTCATAATTCTCAGTGCACCTAGCAGAGTATTCATAAACACATAAAGTTTACTTTCTCATAAAGTAAACACTAGTCTTGCTTAACAAGTTATAGAATATCTATAGGAATGCAAAAATAGTTACCATCAAGATAACATGTATCAGGCCGGTGAGATGGCTCAGCGGCTTAAGCGCCTGCCCGGCAAGCGCGAGGGCCCGAGTTCGACTCCCGGAACCCACATACGAAAAAGGGGCCGGTGATATCGCTCAGCGGCACGGGCGCCTGCTGGTGCGCGAGGTCCTGAGGTCGACCCCCCAGTACCCACAAAAAAAAAAGATAACATTTATCAGAAACATAACCCAATCAAAAAGTTATCAATTGAGACCCAGTCAGGCCGGTGCACACCTGTGAACCCAACACTTCAGAGGCTGATACAAGAGCACTGAGAGAGTTTAAAGCCAGCCTGTTGTACACAGTGAGGCTTTGTCTCAAAAAAAAAAATACAAAATGTGCAAAGGATCAAGAAATAAAACCCACAGTCAGTTAAAATAAATCATTTCAAACCCACACAAAAAAACCATGGTTATAAAATTTGAAAATGAATATGTTAAGCAATTTATCATGAATGTGCTTAGTATTTTCAAGAAATAAAGTTAAGATTGAGTATGACATGCCAAGACATGGAAACTATTCCAAAAGTTACAAATTGATCTTGTATCTATAAAAATACAGATATATATAACTGTGCTGAAAAACTCACTTGATGGCAGATTAAGAGAAGTTTGGATACTCTACAAGTTTGACCACTTCAGCAAAAAAAGTTTCGTTAAACTGACAACATAGCAATAGAAACTATGTAAAATGAAGAATAAAGAGAAAATGATCCTACTTGAGTAGGATGGGGGAGACACCAAACAGTTTAATATACAAATGCTATAATTAGAACCTTTCAAGAATAGGACTGATGAAGCGAGAGGGGGAAAAAAAAGTGTGTCCAAAAACTTACCATGTTTTATGAGAATGATAAACCCACAAACACAAGAATTAACAAATTATGAGCACAAAAACCATGAAGAAGCTAAAGTTATATCATAATAAAATTTTAAAGCAGTGATAAAGAGAAAATGTTACTAGCAGACAAAAAGAAAAGAAGTGTTAGGGAGGGAGAAATAAAGTTTAGGCTATTAATCAGTTTTCCCATTGCTGGGACAAATACTTGACACCTACAACTTGAAGGAGGAAAGGGTTATTTGGCTCATGGTTTCAGAGGGTTTGGTCTATGGTTGGCTGGCTCCAAAGCAGAAACTTCATGGCAGAAGGGTCCTCACCGCTGCTGCTCTCCCCCTCAACTGTGTGCTGGGCGCTGCTCTAGCTCACTCACCAACCAGTGATGGGGGGTGGAGCTCGTGCAAGTGTCTCACGTTCTCACTGCAGCCTCCAACTGCACAGCACTCTCCCAGTCCAGGTCAAGTCTCAGTTGCCCAGTGAGGAGCGAAGTTGCTTTCACTGTCTCCTCGCCCGCCAGGTTGGCTACACAGCTGCTCTAGCTGCACCGCGTGGTCTCGGGTCTGCGGTGGTGAGCTATTTCTCCAGTAGCAATGAGTCCTGTTTTCTTCTCCTCTGTCAGTTTCCTCATGGTTCCCATGTGCCCCGCACTCCCTTTGGTTTCTCTGCAGGCTGTTGCTCAGCACTTTGTCTTGGAGAAGTTGAGTAGCTGACAGCACTCCACCATTTTTCTTCTCCTCCCTGTTTTAAATTTTAAGTTGACAAAGCAATATTTTGTATATTTATGAGGTACAATGCGATGTATAAATTGTGGAATGATTAAGTCAACCTAATTAATATATTTATACCTTTCCCACTTATTCTTTGTTGGTGTGAGACCATTTGAAATTCACCCTTTTACCAATCTGGAAATACAGTGATTCCTTGGTTCATGAACTTAATTTGTTCCAAGATTCTAGGGAAGCCAGCCACAGTTGTGTTCATTATCTGACGGGGAGTTCACAAACAGAAGCGAAATTTTGCTGAATACATCTGTTCACGAGCCAAATTGTTCACAAACAGAAGTGTTCGTGAACCTAGGTATTCCTGTACACACTATAACTAAAACTACCACACTGCGCAATAATTGACCAGAACGTTTTCCTCCTATCTTCTTGAAATTTTGCATCCTTTGACCAATATCTCCAATTTCTCACCTCACTGCTAACCCCCATCACTCAGCCCCTGCAATCCATCATCCACTCTGCTTCAGAGTTCAACTTTTTGGGTTTTACATGTGAGCGGCAGTGAGAGATATTTATCTTTGTAAAAACTTTATGAAATATTAGAAATAATATCAAATTGTCAAAATCTTACTATCTTAAAGAAAGAGTGTTTATACACAATATATATAAGAACAGTTCCATACTATAATAATTCTTAGGAGATCTCTATCAATTTAGATAACCACCCTGCCCCATGAAGTAAGAAATTGTCCTCCAAAGAGTAGAAGCTAACAGGGCGGCCTGCAGTCCTGGAATTCTAACGTGCTCTATGTGAAGCTGAAATGGTGTGAGAATTACTCTTAACAATCTGTTCCCTGAAAACTGATGGGAAACACAATTTCAATACTACGTATGACAGGAGAAAAATGTGTGTTTTGAAATCTACTGGAGGATGAAAAATAGGCCATTTATATTACTCTCAGCTGAAGCACAGCACTGTTCAGGTCTTTTAGAGAACAAGAGAGACAAAGAATGAACCTGAACAGAAAAAGCATTTTGTTATTAAGTAAGCTAACAATTCACTTTTTTTTTTTTTTTTTTTTTGGTGGGTACCGGGGGGTCAACCTCAGGACCTCGCGCGCCAACAGGCGCCTGTGCCGCTGAGCAATATCACCGGCCCCTTTTTCGTATGTGGGTTCTGGGAGTCGAACTCGGGCCCTCACGTTTGCAAGGCAGGTGCTTACGCCGCTGAGCCATCTCACCGGCCCCAATTCACTTTTAAAAGGGAAATTTATCACAACTGTGAAAATATAGGCTAAGACGATGCTATTATAAATCCTCTTTCATTTTGTAAATTGGTACTGGAAAAACCGCGCATTCTAATCTCCATTCAAATAAGGACAACTCTGTTGAGGGCTCCTGTTAATCCTATTAACATCATATTTTTATCAATGCAGACTTTACATGATTTTGCCACCAGGTGGTGCCCAAGTCAAATGCCAAGTTCCAGCGTGTTCTGGGGGATTTTGTTGATTTGCTTATGTTCTTAGAAAATGTTAATGGATTGTGTGCGTTTTTAACTGCGCTAAGTTTAACCCTGCATTTCTCCGTTACCACACTGACCCCTCTCACATTAAATTCGTGACCTGACTCTCCCGTCAGCACTTTAACTGTCAGTTTCACTCTATAGGTCCAGAATTCCATTCCTTATATAAACTATCTTGCTAAACTATCTCTAAAGTCACAACCTCCACATTTCCTCCACATTCTGATCATCTCTTCCTTTTCTTAGCAACTTGCTCCATTCTAAAGAATCGTCCTTATCATCAGGCAAACCTATTATTTTCTCCACCTTCCATATTCTTTTCTCTTAACAAAACGTCCAAGATGTTCATCTCTTTTATCCAAAATGACAGAATTTTCTCCGTTTTCAAGGCTGTAGACTATATAGCCGTATATAATACAGTCTGTACATATACCACATTTTCTTCATTCATCCATCCATGGACATTTAGATTGTTTCCATATCTCATCTCTTATGAATAATGCTAAAATGAACACGAAAGTTCAAATATCTTTTCAAGATACTGAATTTCAGTTCCTTTGGATTTTTACTCAGAAATGAAATAGTTGAATCACATGGTAATTGTATTTTAAGAATTTGAGAAACATCCACATTGTTTTTAAAAATGTTATATTTATTTCTGGTGAAAGAAGCCATCCAAGCACAGAAAGAAAACAGTAGCATAACCTTAACTCATATGTGGAATCTTAACACATTGAACTCTCAGAAGTAAGAGTAGAATGGTGGTAACCAAAGTCTGGGGAATTTAGGACGAGATGCATTGCATGGTAAGGAAATTTTCCTCGAAGAGTACAAAGTTTCGGTTAGACAGATGTACTAAGTTGGAAAAAAAAGAGATGAGATGATAAACATGGTAGGTGTCTTAGTCACTTTCTCCTCTCTGGGACAGAATATCCAACATTCACAATTTAAAAAAAACAGAACTTTATTTGGGCTCATATTTATAGCCCACAGTCAGCTGGTTGTAGGCAGGAAGCCATGGCGGAAGGGACTGGGTGGAAGAAAGCTGCTCTGCTCATGGTGGCCAGGAAGCAGAGAGAGAAGGGAGGAGTCAGGGAGTGAGATAAACACTTCCAGGTGCCACCCCCAGGAAACCATCTCTTCTCCTCAGACTTTTCCTCCCAGCACTAAGCCAGCTACAGCATCCCCATAATACAATCGCCACTCACAAGCCCCTGGCTCTGAGCACTTGTGGGTCTGGGGGAGCATCCAGGTAGAAACCATAACAGTAGATGTGTTAATTATCTCAATGTAATCTTTCCACGATGTTCCATACATCACCACTTCTCATTGTACCTTATAAACTAATAAAATTGTTAAATAAAATTTAGGAAATCCTTCTTTCAACTCTACTTCTTCTTGCAGCTGTTTTGTCATTTCTTCCCTTCATAGGAAAATATATTGAAATAATTTTACCCTTAATGGACTGTCTCCAACAATCTTCTTCTCAATGCGCCTTAAACCTATACCAGGCAGGTTTTGCCATCATCCCACCTTAAAAGAAGTTGTCAGTACTGCAAATCGCCACCACATTACTCCACCCAATTGTTAGTTGAACCCATGGCTTTGCTAGTTCTATCAGCAGTATTAGAAACACCTTAATTCCTGGTAAAATGTATTCACTCTGTTTCCAGTTTACCTTGGTTTCTTGGTTTGCACAGCTTGCTTCCAATTTTGTGACTTTACCTTTTCTCCTTCACCTATTAAGGTCACAGTGCCCTATGTCCTTTTTTCCTCTGTCAATAAAGGCTGCTTCAGCAAATGCATCTGATCCCTTAGCTGTTAATCCCTTCTATACGCTGAATGCTCACGAACTTATACATGTATTTCAGGCTCATGTATCTGCCCGCGTAAATCTTTGTGTAACAAACTTCTTAAGTTTGGGATGTCAGCAAAAGGGACTCCCGATGTCACTACCGCTATCACCAAAATTCACATCCAAAATTCTGCAACTGTCCTCTTCTTCGTAGATAGTAATTCTAGCCTATCAGTTTCCCAAACCAAAAACTTTCAGTCCTTCTGTTATTCCAAAATTAGTCCTTCCAAAATTCATGCTGGAACTTCACCAGGTAGAGCACTGAAAAGTAATTAGGTCATGAAGATTCCACCTTCATCGATAAGATTAGTGTTCTTTTGATTGGAAGAGTAGGATAAAAATTCCAAACTACTTTCAAACTTAAGAGACCCTGGTTGAGCAGGGCATGGTGGTGCATGCCTATAACCCCAGCAATGGGGAGGCTATGGCAGGCGGATCCTGAATCAGGGCCCAGCCTGGGCAATTTAATAAGACCCTCTCTCAAAATAAAAATAATAATAATTAGGGCTGGTGAGATAGCTCAGTGGCATAAGAGCCTGCCTGGCAAGCAAGAGGCCCTGAGTTCCACTCCCAGTACCCACATACGAAAAAAGGGCTGGTGACATTGCTCAGCAGCACGGGTGCCTACTGGCACGCGAGGTCCTGAGGTCGACCCTCGGTACCCACAAAAAAAAAATTAAAAATGCCTGGGGATATAGCTCATTGAGAGCATCCCCATGTTCCATTCCCAGCACTGCAAAAGAAAAAAAAAAAAAAAGACTGATTGTAACTGGGAATAATGACATTCCCCTTAATCCTAGTTACTCAGGAGCCTGAGGGAGGAGGGTGACAAGTCTGAGGCCAACCTGGGCAATTCAGTGACACCCTGTTCCAAAATGAAATTTAAAAAGTGTTGGATTGTAACTCTGTCACAGAGCAATTGCCCAGCATGCATAAGGCTCTACATTCAATCCCTTCCCGGTCCATTAGAAAGGTAAATGTGTTATATGTTATGTGTTGACACACTCCTCTTTGTGTTCCAAGGCCTAACATCCTGAGAAAGTGGCCTAACAGTGTCCAAGGACATCTTGATTCAGACCCAAAGACATCTTTGGAATCTCTATCAGACTTGAGAACCTTCATGAAGCCGTCTAAGAGCTGTTACTCATGGGGTCAGAGGAGACAGAGGACCCCATATCTGCCACAAGTGCACCAGCCTAGGGGACAAAGGTCGGATGATCTCACGTCCTCCAAGTCATGGGGGAACCCACATGCGGCATTGGGTCTAATTCTGCAAACAACGTAAGTATCTGGAGAGTTCGAGCAGTACAGTGACAGGGCCCGGCCACGTTGGAGCAGGATGGCGCTGTGACAGGAGAGTGGACGGAAGGGATGGGGACGGCGGTCACGACTAGTAGTCTGGAGCCGGAACTGGGGCCCAGCCCTGAGAGGAGCCTGCGGAGAAGCCAGAGGCCCCCTGCACCTCCTGCTGCTTCCTTTCTCAGGGACTCCCCAGGCCTGGAGCCTATGCTGGGCGCTTCGAGGAGGAACAGCGGCTGCAGGCAGAGGCCAAGGCGCTGCAGAAGGAGTGGGGCCGCCTGGAGGGACAGCTGTAAACCCGGTGAAGAACAACCAGAACTGGCGTGTCCAGAATCGGAAACTTGGAGCAGCCGGCGCAGCAGGCTGAGCTGCGGTCAAGAGGAGCAGATGCCGCAGCGCGTGAAAAGCGACCACACCGCCCTCAGCCGCGGGCTCCTGCAGGACCAGAGCCGCGAGCTCCAGGAGCAGCGGCGCTGCCCAGGCCCCGCGGGTCTCTGCCCTCCTGTGAAACGGGGAGCTGCAGCCCTCACCGTGAAGGTGCCCGCGAGCCAGAGCCCTGGGGCCGGCAGGAGAAGCCGGCGGAGCCCGCGGGGCGGGAGGCGGGCGCGGACGCGGGAGGGCGGGTGCGGGGCCGGCGGCCCGTGAGCGGTGCCCTGAGCGTCTCGCTCCCGTCTGAGAGGCGGCGGCCCCGGGCGCCTCCCGGCCGACATCCGCGCCCTCGTCCCCGCGGGAGGCCTCGGTCCCCGCCGCCTCGGACTCGGGGCGGAGCCTGGTCCCGGCCGCACGGGTCCCCGCACTGGAAGGGCTTTGGCGCGGCCCGCGTGGAGACGCCGAGGACGCGGCCGCCGCGAGGGGGCGCAGGGCAGGGCGTGCGTGGGCGCCAGGGCCCCGCCTCCCCAGGCTCTCCGCCCCGCCTCCCACGCTCTCCGCCCCGCCTCCCCAGGCTCTCCGCCCCGCCTCCCACGCTCTCCGCCCCGCCTCTCACGCTCTCCGCCCCGCCTCCCCAGGCTCTCCGCCCCGCCTCCCACGCTCTCCGCCCCGCCTCTCACGCTCTCCGCCCCGCCGCGCCTCGCGCTCCGCCTGGGAGGGGGCGGGGAGAGGACCCCGGTGCGGGCGCGGGGGCGCGGCCGGGTCCCCTCCGCCCCGCGTGGCCGAGTCCCCTCCCGCGGAAGCGGCGGCAGGCGGGGAAGGCTGAGCCCCGGGCCAGCCGCTCCCGAGCCTTCTCCGCGCCGCCCCTGTCCCCCGGGACCCCGCCCCGGGACCGATCCCTTGCCGTCCCCGCCCCGGTTCTCTGGCCCCGCGCCCTCCCCGGAGCCGGGTCAGACTCCGCCTCTGGGGCAGCAGCGTCCCGGGAGGACCCGGCTCCTCTCCGCGCCGCCCCCGCACCCAGCGGACCCCACGGACCGGGCAGCCTGAGACGGGGGCCTCGACCCGGACGATTTTCAGCACAAAGTGAAGCACGAGAAGGGCTCGTTTCTCCTGCGCTGCTGCGCTAACGCCCTGACCGCCGAGGCTCGGCCTCCAGTCAGCGAAACAAGCGGACCCTCCGTCCTCACTGACTCCTCCGGATAGTCACAGTGCCTAACAGGGTGTGAGGAGGAGAAAGCGCTTTTCTACCCCTGGAGAAAACCTCGACTTCTCTTTCTCTCGCCCTCTCTCCCTTCATTAGGCATTGCTCTGCATCCTCCTCCTGCAGAGTCCAGCTGCGGAGCTGCTCATGACTCGGCCCTTAGTGGAGGGCAACCTGAATGTCCCGAGGGCAGCAGGCTGGTCAGTGCTGCCTGCCACACCCGATTAGAAGAGCCTCTCGTCCTCAACAGCCGCGGAATTTCGAGAGCATGTCCCAGCCCCGTTTCCACTGGACTTTCAAATGTTAGAAAATTTTGTTAGAGTTTGAGGGCTCGTCGCTGTAGATGTCCCTAGGGAGGCAGACAGGTGTCCGCAGTAACTGTCCTCTCTAGTCCTTAGGTCGGCAAGATGACAACTTTGGTTCTGTCCAGTTTCCTTTGAATTACTCTTATGTTCATATTTAAAGAAGACTAGAACAAAATCTGGAAAAGGAGCCAGGATTGGGTGTCGCCTATAATCCCACCACTCAAGAGAGGCTGAGACAAGAGGAACCCAAGTTCAAGTCCAGCCTGACAACTTTTATGTTTTTTCTTTATGTAGCTTTCAGCTCAGTCATCTCCATACTCTGTCACATATTTAAACCTTTTTTTTTTTACTCCATATCATTTATGTAAATTTTCTTTGATATATCTTTGTCGAAGCTTATTTTGACCCCTTGTTCCTGGGTTGTTACAATTACACCCAGTTTCCCGCTAGCTGCAAATGTTGCAGCCATTTGTGATTTAAGAGCAGAGACCCTCTTTGTGTGCGGACAAAGAGAAAAGCATGCTTTAGGATAAGGCTTTTGTCCCAGGTGTTTTGAGCCAGGGCACCCAGCTTGTGTTTTTTTTTTTTTTTTTTTTTGTGGCTTACTCAACTTACTCGATGTTTTGACAAAGCAGGCATTTACATTTCTCCTGTAAAACTTTCCTAGATGCTTGTAGGCAACGCCAGGCTGGTGACGTCCAGGATGGCCATTGGGGCAGCATTCGAACCGCATACAACCAGTTTATATATGGAAACTAATCTGGGTGCTCAGGCTTTTCGGTGACAATATTTTATACTCCATTGATTACCTGGGGGTGGAGCGACCCTTTAGCTAATCATCTCACATTGAATGTGGGCCACTCAAGCTCACAGAAGTTTTGGAGCTTTACTTTTTATTTTAATTTTATAATCCCCTTTGAACTCATCAAAATTGTTAAGCATACATTTTAAAACAGTTGGCTTATTACCAGCACAACCCATTATATCAATGACTTGGACAATATAGCAACCCACAGTTACAATTTATCTAAGCAAGTCCTGTCTCCCCCACTCAATCTGAAATGCAAACGAAATTTGAGACTGAGTGACTTAGTGAGATCCTGTCTCAAATAAAAAATAAAAAAGGACTGAGATGTAACTCAGTACGAAGACCCTGGGTTCAATCACCAGTACTGCCGAAAAAAGATATCTGGACAAGAGATTGGCATATACACAGCCACAAACACATGCACACACATACACACACAGACGTACACAATCATTCTGAGATTAGATATTTTATATATTTATACATAAAATGTATATGGGTTGAATTAGATTGTGATTTTAAAACAAGGACATATTTATACATATCTTGGTTTGTTATCTCTTGTCAATAATATTTTATCTTTCTAAGCCATACAGTAAAACATAGATATTAGCTAAGTGTACATTAGAATCTATCTATCATCCATCTCTCTATCTACATCGTATATCTACTGAAGTTATACTACACCACAACTTTTTCATGGCACATTTAACTTCTGTATTCCTCAGTGTATAGATGAGAGGGTTGAGCAGGGGTGTGCCGATTGTATAAAACATGGCCACCATCTTGTCTACTGGAAAGGTGGTTGGTGGACGTGTGTATATGAATATACAAGGGCCAAAAAATATGACAACCACAGTGAAGTGGGAGGAATGTGGAAAGGGCTTTGCACCTTCCTTCTGTGCTATGGTTTCTCAGAGAGTACAAGATAACAATATAGGAGATGAGCAGCCTTATGAAACTCACCAGGCATATGGCCCCACTGTTAGACACAACTAACAAGTTTATCACATAAGCGTCCGTGCAGGCCAGTTTCAGCAGGGGCTGCAAATCACAGAAATAGTGATCAATCACACTGGGGCCACAGAAGGGCAATCTCAAAGCCAGGAAAGTCTGTGCTGAAGAATGGATGCAAGATCCCACCCAGGCCGGAGTCACCACACAGATACGGGAGTATGAGCATTTGGGATAGAAAAACATGTTTTAATGAAGATGGGAGGGAAATATTTTTCAGATAAATGGATCAACAGAGAATTTCTAGTTAGGAAGACATAAACACATACAGTAGTAGATAAGCTTGTAAAAGTAGGTTGTTCTCCTAACAGAAAGTCATGAAAGCCAGGCTTTATTTTAAAACATGCATGCACTTTGCCTTTTAAAGTGATGGCAAGGAGGATAATAGACTGGGTTGATAGGAAAGAAGAAGTTGGTATATCTGAATTTGGGTCCTTCATCCCTGTTTGGAGGCAAAAGGTATCTCAATAAAAGCCTGATATGTCTACTTAAAGGATGCTGGTATTAGCTGTTGATATTTTCAGCATTTGTGAAATATTAGGTAGAATTTTTGGCCTGTATGAACTATATTCACACAATGAAAGTTCACATATCTATGGGACCTAATGTGAGGTATTTTTTTCTGGACTAAACTTTGTGAGACATTTTAGAACATACGAAGTACAAAATAATGTACAAAATGATTATGTCTTATGCTTTGCAAATATATTACCCTCCTAGCTATCACTTTAAAAGGCAAAGTGGGTGCATGCTATAAAATAAAGATGATTTATAAATACAGTAAAATGATTACTATGGCTTCCAAATACAGTGGCTTCCAAATACCGTGGCTCTCTAACCCCTAACCCTGTACTGTCATCTTACTTTCCCCTTATCCTCTTACTGTTCGGCCTACCTGTGCTCCAGCCACGCCTATCAATTTCTGTTGCTCACATACATACCTAAAAAGTCTCGTTCCCTGAATACTTCATAGCTAACACTTTCTCATCGCCTGTCCTCTTCTATAATCTGTATTCTCCATTTTTCTCTGTGGACAGAACACCCAATTCAAATACCATCTCCTAAGCCAACCCTTTCCAGATTTCCTCAGTCAAATAAAATTATTGCTAATAGCATTTCACAGTGAAAATGTGTGTTTTTTGTTCGAGTCATTTAATCCCTGCTGTATTCTTCTCTTATTTTTGTTTCAGCTCCTTTCATTCACATGATTTTATTATACCTTGTAGGGAAAGTTTGTGATATGCCTGCTTGTACAATTTAAGATAGTCTGAGAGATAGAGATAAGCAGAGAGCAGTCAGAGAAGATGCAGGATCAGCATGCAAACCTAGCAGGATCTCACTGAGGAATCTCCATCTCTACTGCCACAGAGAGCATCACACGCTACTCATTCAGGAGGAGATGACACACACCCAAAACACTTTAAACAGGAAGCTAAAGAAATTACTGAAATGTTCAGCTCATGCCCAATCAAACAGATGCAACTTACAGGATGGGTCAATGATATCAATGATTTTATATGTATACTTAAAACATAATATTGAGAAGGAGATAGAAAGCTTGGAGAGTAGCGAGACAAGTCAAATTCGAAGGAAAACAATATGGTGAATAAGAATCAGAGAAGAAAGAGAATCATGAGATAGAGACAGGGAAAATCTTACCATTGAGTGATAACAAGGAATCACAGCCAGAGAGCACTTTTTTCTAGTATTTCACTAAGGAATTTTGCAACTCTCTCTCTCCTCCACTCCTTATATTATGATTTACCACAGCATCACAGACAGCATGTACAAAGCAGGGCTGAAAACTGACCATAGACAAGCAACACGAGTGCCATCACTATCAGAATACTCAGCATCATCAGCATCCACACAAGCTCCCTGCCCTTAGATTTGCAAATAAGCAGTCTGCAGGTCTTAGATCTGTACCAGTGTCCCCTTCATTGTTAATCAGAATTGAACCTGTGGCATTGCTGGGGTAAACAGAGGACAGTGCAAGCTGAGCGAACTTGGAATATTGGTCTCTTTTCATCAATGAGCAAAAGCTGCATCTGGAACTTTAGGTTTCTTAGGAGAGAGACCTAGAGGACAGTGACTTGCTTCTGAATGGGAAGCAATAGAAAGGAAACTATTCTATTAGGTTTGAAAACTTACCTTTTTTCTTGGGAAAAAAAAATGATATGGCAAATGGCATCCAGGAAAATGTGCACAGTTTTCTCTTTTTCAACTCTGATTTACTTTGAAGATGGATTCCATGCAGTATATCTGCAGCCCTTAAACTATTTTCTAACCATCCACTCTTGCGCTCCGTTGCAGAAGCCAAGCAGAGAGAGATACTCCACAGACAGCCAGGTTTCCCAGAGCTCTTGAGTTAGACTCTACAAAAGAGACCGAAATATTGGCAGTGAATTTCTTGCTATCCTTCCGAGCACTTTTTACAATAAAAAGAATGTATCTCCTTTTTTTCTGTATAGAAACATCTGTAAAGTGAGGTCTCTTAGCCTGAAATAGTCTCCGGCAGAATGTGAATTAAACCTGTGTGTTTCTTCCATCCAATATTTATAGCTAATTCCAAAAAAAAATCACAAATGCCTGGGTTCCTAAGGGGCAAAGGTCATCGATCTTCCCATTTAAGCCTGAAGGGTTTGTTACGAGCTATGGAACACTATTAAGCGAGGTGCACAGCAAACCATGCTGACAATCAATCCCAGCTAGGCTGCTGACACTCAGATTCCGTTCTGTCTTTCCTCTTGGCCTATCTCCAGGGACACTTTTCACTTCAGTTACCAGTACTCCATCCAAGCAAGCTTTCAAAGTCATATTAAGCCGTCGACTAATTAAAGGTACTCAAGGCTTTCCCTTTAAGCCAAAGTTTTTGGGTGATAGTCAATGCTCTGAGGAAACCTAAGCACTCAAATAAATAAGGCGTAATTGACTTTCAGCTCCATCATTCTCTTTCATTTCTGGCACTTTATATTTCTTTTCTTATTTTTTCTTGCTTCTTTGTGTTCCCATTCCTTTCCACTCCCTTCAATCCCTCTTACCCTCTTTATTTATAAAAGTTTTGTTTCCATTTTTCTTTCTTTTCTTTTCTCTTCCTTCCTTTCCACCTCCCCATTCCCTAGTTCTCCTTCCCATTTGAATAATTCTTCCTATTTCACAATATTGATCATATGTTTTTGTCCTTATTTATACTTTTAATTTCTCACACCAGAGAAATAATGTGATATTTACATACGTGTGTTCAATTTATTTCACTTAAAAGTAAGGTATGAAGGTCCATCCATTTACCTAAAAATGTCTCAAGTTTATCCTTCTTTATGGCTAAGTAATACTCCATTATATAAAAAAATCTTTTTTTTATCCATTCATTGGTTGATGGACATTTGTGCTTTTTCCAAGATTCAGCTATTACAAACTGTGCTGCTATGAACATGGGTATGCATATGTCACTGTGATATGTTGTTTTTAATTCTTCTGGGAGGATACCAAGAAGGGGAATAGCTGGATCAAATGGAACCTCTAGTTTTAGTTTTCTGAGGAATCTCCACACTGATTTCTACAGTGGTTGCACCAGTCTACACTCCCGCCAACAGTGGAGAGGGGTTCCTTTTTCCTCACAGCCCCTCCAGCACGTGTTATAGGTTGATTTTTTGTTGATAGCCATTCTTTCTGGAGTGAGATGGAATTTTAGTGTTGTTTCAATTTACATCTCTCGAATGACCAATGATGTTGAGCATTTTTATATATTTATTTGTCATTTGTACTTCTTCATCTGACAAGTGCATATTCACTTCAGACATCCAGTTTTGGATTGGGTCTTTAAATCTGGGGGGGGTCTGATTTTTGAGTTCTTTATATATTCTAGATTCCAGTCCTTTGAGGAATAGCTATCAAAGAAATTTCCCACAGCGTGGGTTGTCTCTTCACTCTGTTGATTTCTTTTGCTGTGCAAAAGCTTTTTAATAAGATGAGATCCCAGTTTTTGAGTCTTTGTAATATTTCCCATGTGATTGGGCTTTTGTTAATGAAGTCTTTGCCTATATCTATGTCTTCAAGAGTTCTACTTATTCTCTCTTTGAGCAGTTTAGTGATTTTGTTTTAATATTTGGATATTTGAGCCATTTTGATTTTAGTTGATTGCATGGTGAGAGACATGGGTCTAGTCTTAGTCTTTGGTATGTGCAAAGCCAGTTTTTCTAGCACCATGTATTAAAGAGGCTATCTTTCTTGCAGAGAATGTGTAAGGTGGCTGAATATGTCTGGAGTTGTTTCTGCATCTTGTAATCTGTTTCACTGATCTTCAGGTCTGTTTTTTTTTTTTTTTTTTTTTTTTTTTTTTTTTGCCAGTACTGTGCTGTTTTTTTCTTTTTCCCTTAATCACAGTAGCTTTGTAGTATAATTTTAAGTCAGGGATTCTGATGCCCCCTGCCTTGCCTTCATTGCCCAGTATTGCTTTTGCTATTCTAGGTCTTTTCTGGTTCCAAATGAATTTTAGGATTGTTTTCTCTTAGTCTGTGAGATGTGCTATTGGCATTTTGATTGGGATCACATTCAGTCTGTGTAACAATTTGTTGAGTATGGCCATTTTCACTATGTTGGTTCTTCCTACCCAAGAGCAAGTGATATCTTTCCATTTTCTGATATCCTCTTTGATGTCCTTTTTCAGAATGCTGTAGTTTTCAATGTAAAAATCTTTTTCTTCCTTTGTTAGATTGATTCCTAAGTATTTCATTTTTTTAAATGCTATCGTGAAAGATGTGGTTTCCCTAATTTCTCTCTCAGTGATTTTGTTATTTGTGTACAGGAATGCTATTAAATTTTGAATGTTGACTTCATACCCAGCTATGTGACTGAATTTGGTTATTAAATCTACGAGTCTTTTGGTGGAGTTTTTAAGGTATTCTTTGTAGAGTATCATGTTATTGGCAAATAATGATAATTTTACTTCTTCCTTTCCTATCTTTATTCCTTTTATTTTTTCTCTTGTCTAATTGCTCTAATGTTTCCAGAAATATATTGAATAGGAGTGGTGACAGTGACATCTTTGTCTTGTTCCTGACTTTAGAGTGAAAGCTTTCAGTTTTTGACAATTTAGTATGATGTTGGCTGTTGGTTTTTCATAGATGACTTTCATCTGATTGAGCTAAAGACCAACTATTCCTATTTTCTGTAGGGCTTTTATCATGAATGGGTGTTGGATTTTGTCAAATGCTTTTTCTGTGTCCATTGAGATAATCACGTGGTTTTTGTCCTTGGCTCTGTTGATATGGTGCATACATTTATTGATTTGCTTATGTTGCATCATCCCTGCATCCCTGGAATGAATCCTACTTGGTTATGCTGTATCTTCTTGATGATTTGCTGCATTGTGTTTGCTAGTATTTTATTGAGGATTTTTGTGTCTATGTTCATTAGGGAAATGGGCCCATAGTTCTCTTTTTTGGTTTGATCCTTCTCTGGTTTTGCTATCAGAGTAATACTTGCTTCCAGGAATGACTTTGGGAGTATTGCTCCCCCTTCAATTTCACTGAAGATTTCAAGGAGTAGTGACATTAGATCTTCTCTTAATTTCTTGTAGAATTTAGCTGTGAATCTATCAGGACCTGGGCTTTGCTTTGTTGGTGGGTTTTTTCTTATTATATCTTCAATTTCATTGACTGATATTGAGTTATTTAGACTTTTTATATCTTCTTGATTCAGCTTTGGGAATTCATATGTATCTAGGAAACTGTCCATTTCTTCTGTGTTGTCCATATTATTTGTAAACTTATTTATAGTTTCTCAAGGTAGGTTTTGCTGATCTTCTGGATTTCTGCAGGATCTGTTGTAGTTTCACTATTTTTATTCTTAATTGCATGGATTTCAGTCTTTTCTTTCCTTTTCTTGATAAGGTTGGGTAGGAGTTTATCAATTTTATTTAATTTTTCAAAGTACCAACTCTTCTACATACTTCTTAAGGGAAAACTCCTGAGAGGAAGAGATAACAATCATAAATATATATGCACCAAATACCCGTGCACCCAACTGTATGAAATAAATATTAAAAGACATGAAAAATCAAATAAACATTAACACAACTGTAATGGGGGACCTCAGTATCCTACTGTCACAAATAGACAGATCGACTAGACAAAAAAATCAACAAAGAAAAATTAGAACCAAACCAAACCTGTGAACAAATGGACTTAGTGGATATCTATAGGGTGTTCTGCCCCACAACACCAGAATGCGTATACTTAGCTATGCATGGGACGTTCTCCAAAACAGACCACATACTAGCTCATAGAATATGCTTAAGTAAATGGAAAGGAATTGAAATTATCCCATGGGTATTATCAGGCCATAGTGCAATGAAATTGGAAATCAATGGCAAAAGAAACCACAAAAACTACATAAACACATGGAAATAAAATAACACCTTCTTGTATAACCAGTGGGTCACAGATGAAATTAAAGGAGAAATTATATAGTTTCTACAGTTAAATGATAATGCTGATACAACATAACAGAACTTGTGCTACACAATGAAAGTGGTCCTACAAGGGAAATTTATAGTGGTGAACACTCACATCAGGAAAACAGAGCAACCTCAAATAACCCACCTAATACTGAACCTCAAACGTCTACTGTCGAAGAGAAACATCTAAGAGAATGCCACACTCCAACACCATTTTCACTGTTGTTGTTTTTCTGTTTTTCTTGTTGTTTTTGCTACCACCAATGGATTGGAAGAATCTTGACAAAAGTTTTTGCTTGTGTCATTTAAATTCCTTGAGACTCCATTTCCTCACCAATTAAATGGGAATTTGAAGACATACATTTACAATGCCCCAAATACATAACACATGGAAAGAAAAAAATCACAGACTCTGATAAAGGCAGAAGAAATATTTTTGTGTTCTTATTAATTCTACTTTAACAAAAGAAACTGAGACCCAGGGAGGTGAAATTACCCAAGGTCACACATTTAGCTAGTAATAGAAGAGAATCTAGACTCCAAATATCTTAATAACAAGTCTAAATCTCTTTTATTTTAATGAGATACCTCTAGTAAAGTCCTAAGACTTGGGCCTGGAAAACAAAAGTTTCCAATGGATGTGTCTAGGCATGGGTACTCAAAGATAGAGTGTGGGTGGGGAGGATGCTAATGAAAGCCAAGAAAATGAGGTGGAAAGATGGTAGTTTCAAAATCACAGGCTAAGAAGCATTTATTAAAGAGGAGATGGCACACTCAACCAGGAAGTATATGGAAGGAAGGAGAATGTTTCAAGCCAAGGGCGACGTGCACAGGTTGTGAGGCAGGAGGTGTTGCAGCAAATTCCTGGAAGGGAAAGGAGGTTGGTGCCACTGAGAAAGTGTGTGAATGAGAAGTGCTGAAGGAGGTTAAGGAAACCCAATTTTGTATTCTTGGATGTTACAATAAGTATTTTGCCTTTTCCTTCATTAGAATGGAGAGCAAGTCCATGATGTGGAGGAAACTCGTAATTTAACCTGATTTATGATAATGCAATGACGATAATCCATTAAAATTTTCATCTTCTACTTTCAACTCTTAATACTGTATGTAGGGCCAGTGATATAGCTCAACAGCATAAGCCTGACAAGCACAAGGTCCTAAGTTTGATTCCCGGTACACACATTAAAAAAAAAAAAAAAAAAAAAAAAAAAAATATATATATATATATATATATACATAGTATGTAATTCTTTTGATGTTTTAGTTTACACTGACAAATGAAATTGTATATATTATCATGTGAAAATTCACATACGGAACTATTTCATTTTTTTAATTTAGAAATTATTATTACTGACCTCTTTCAGATATCTAGAGGCAGTTTTTAAAATTCTCCACATTTTAAAATTGGCAATATGTTTCTGAACATTCTTTCACTAACTATAATAACTAAAACAGGCCACTTAGTTGCAACAAAATAGTTGGATGGCCTAAAAATAAACCATAGGAATAAATTCACTATCCATAGGACAAAACAATGTGGGATATAAAACAGTTAAAACAATAACTATTGCTGGGAAATATTTGCAAAATACTATACATCAAATTTGGTGGAATGAAAAAGATCAGATACATATCTTTTAGTATTTGTATTTTCCTTTATTGAATATTATTTTTGATTTTATCTTTGAATATTATAACCGGGGTTAATAATGGGTTGTTGGGAGTTAAAATAACAAAAGTGTATTTTAATTTGAGCGCTTTCTGGATCAGACATGAATCTGCATTGGTCACCACAATCAGGTGAGAATAATGTTTTTTGTTCTAAAGAATATTGAATCTTAGATTCACAGATTCATAAAATAGTTGAACAAATAATATCAGATCCTCATTTCTTACTGATTTGTAGTTGAACAAATAATATCAGATCCTCATTTCTTACTGATTTGTAGACATAAATGAACCACATAAAAATAAATCCTCTGTGAGAAGAGCAAGGACATTGGGAAATGACATTTTATATGTGGTAGACAATGATGGCAAAGACCATAAAAGATCAGGAAATGCACCTCACCACGTCCATGTCTTCTTACACACTCTTCTAGTGAACACACATTGTCTATAGATATTTTAGGAACTATTCTTCATTGCTAACGTTCTAGCCCAAAAGTCATCATTTGGATTAAGAATTGAAATCACTGAGTAACTTGAAATGTAATGATCTTTTGAAAATTTTCTTTTTACCTTCATATAACCTTGGCTTCTATTCTTCCCTTTGGAAAGAAAACGTCAGTTATTTACATTTGCAAGCTCAGAATTGGCTTTTCCAGAAACATAGATGGTCTCTCAAAGGCTCAAGAGATTCCCCTTTTTACAGTGTTAGCAGAGATGCTCATTGTTGTCCCCTGGGGGAGTCTGCCCCTTTTCCTACCCCATGGCTGATTGCTACGACATGGTCAAGGAATCTGAGAGAAATCTGTGAGCAGAACTGGACAAATCAAATTCATTGTTAAAAATTACTAAATTGACTCAAATTCTATAGCAGATAGCAATGGATCCATCAAATGGTGGAGTCCTGTGATCTAGGAACACTTACATTTGAGATTCTGCAAATGCTCTCTCTATTCTTTTTCATTTTTTCTGTTGCTCTTGGTTGTTTTTTTGACAGCCATTGAGATCAGTGCTCTAAATATATATTTTTTTTCCTGAAATGCTTTAAGTTTCTGTTTCTAATCTATATAAAGTTTTTTTATTTCCTCAGTAATATTTTTCAAGGCATGGAGTGGATGGCAGTTTGATAGGTAGTTCATCATTTCAAACTTTTTGTTCTCTACATTCAAAGTAAGTGTAAATTCAAATCATTTTGACAAACACATGAGCATATTGAGTTACCAGCTCAGGGTCTATCAGTAATCTGGGGTGAAAATGTTATTTCCGGATACCCTTGAAAGTACTTTTTCTATTGTATTGCATTACCTCCAAGCATATAAACAATATACACCTTATAAATATCTAAGACCATTTTGACATCTTTACCTTAAATTCATTTTTCAGAAGTTTAATGTTTTATTTTTCATCAGAGAGCACCATCAATAACTTCCACATTTTTCTCATGGCATTCTTCATGTCCTTATTTTGGAAAGTATAAATCATAGGATTGAGCAGGGGGGTTAACATGGTGCAAAATATGGCCACAAATTTATCAAAGAAGAAAGGCAATGGAGGTCGTGCATACATAAAAATGCAGGAAACAAAAAATAAAATCACAACAGCAATGTGGGACCCACAGGTGGAGAAAGCTTTCCTACGCCCTTCAGAACTCTGTTTTCTCAGAGAGAACAAGATGACACCATAGGAGAAAAGCAACATGGAGAAGATGAGGATGCAGAAAGACCCACTGTTGGCAACCACCAAAAGACGCAAGATGCGAGTGTCAGCGCAGGCAAGCTTCAGCAGTGGGTACAGGTCACACATGATGTGATCTATGACATTTAGGCCACAGAAGGGCAGGTGGAAAGTAAAGGAAATTTGAATCATGGAATGCAGGAAGCCCCCTGTCAAGGCCACCCCCATCAGAGTGCCACAGAGCCTCCAGTTCATGATGGAAGAGTAGTGCAAGGGCTTGCAAATGGCCACATAGCGGTCATAGGCCATGGCTGTGAGGACAATCACTTCTGCCCCTGCAAGGAAGTGTACACCAAAGATCTGCGTGAGGCATCCTTCATAGGAGATGGTGTTCCTCTCATGGAGAGTGTCTGCAATTTTCTTTGGGATGATAAGTGAAGAGAAGCACGCATCCAGGAAAGACAAGAATACTAAAAAGAAGTACATGGGGCAGCCCAGCAGTGTAGGGCTGCAAACAGTGGTCACTATGACTAGCATGTTGCCCCCCATAGTTGCAATGTAGACCAACAGAAATACAACAAATGCTATTTTCTGAACTCTTGGATTCTGTGAGAGCCCCAGGAGCACAAACTCTGTCACAATGCTTAGGTTTTGCATAACTTGAGAGGAAAGGGAAAGGCAAAACAGGGAACAAACGTGTAATCTGCAGTCATAATTAAGAAAAATGTTTTTCCAGATGAATTTATGGTATACAGTCATCAACAATTTGGTGGATGCTCATGGAATATTATAGGTGTCATCAAGAAAACAAGATTGGAAATTTGTTGAACACAGTAGTGGGAGACAGGAAGAATTTTCGTGCAGAAAAGTAACTGAATACTTTAAAATAGTTGAATTTTAAAACAGATGATGGAAAGCATCCACTGTTCTGTAGATGAGAAATAGTTCTCAAGTTTCTGGTTTGATTCATTAGCTGTCACTTTGTGGAATGAATTTTTGGGAAGAGAAGCATCCTGAACCATATCCAGCTTCTAAGCAGGGAGGGATGTAACCTAGAGAAATGGGGTAGGAGCAGAAATGAATACTATCCAATTAACATACAATTAAGATAGTCTTGAAAATCGTAGCTACTCCTCACTTATTTCCTTAAAACTCTGAACTGAATTGGGCCTTTATATATATTAACTCATTTCTTACAAAAGAGAAAGATTCATTTAAAAGTGTCTAGTGCTATCCCTTACAAACAATGAGTGCGGCTTAAATGTTCAGTGTTTTCATATTCGTCATCATTTTAAAAGTTAATAGAAATAGCAGTTCCAGAATGTTGTCATGATGAGCAAATGGAATAATTTTCAGAGCCCGATTCCTAAGAAACAGCGTGTGCTAGGTCGTATTATCTAATTTATTTGTGGGAAACTCCTGCTTAAGTTTATTAAGTGCAAGCAAACAAGAGATGCTCGGCGTGGGATTTTGACGTGGATCTTCCACGTCCTGCCAAGTCCTTTACAAGGGGTCCACAGGAACAGCACAGGGATTTTTCTTTTCTAGCAAAGGCTTCAGATTGGGGTGGCCTGTCTACAATCTCTGTCCGCCTGTCACAATTAAAGTCTCAAATTCTTTGTTCATGTGCAAATGCGATATTTTGGTGAAAGAAGTAGAGCAAATGATGTAAAATCTGAAGTGGAATCAATGCCTCATGTAGGTCATTACTCCAAATCTTAATTGTCCATGAAATTATGGATTGAAGAATGAGTGTGTTCTCAGCTATATGTGTAACCGGTGCCTCATAATATTTTTATAGGTGTGGTGTACATATACACATATAAACACTCACACTCTCTTAATTTATATGCATCTGTTAAATAGGAGAATAAAAGAATAGGGTTTCTTTGGAGAGTTAACAACAAGGTAATTTTTATTAATGGCATTTTCAGTTTATTGAAGCCATTTAAATTATAAATGATACCTAAAATATATAATTACATGTTAATATTTCTCCTTTTTCTTATTTTAAAACAAACATTTCCATTTTTCTCAATGCTTGAGACATTCCTAAATGATTCTTACTTAAACTATGAACTCAATATCCGATGAAAAGCTATAACCAAGGAAAAAATATGAAAAAGCACTAAGAGGTCATTGAACCTGAAGAGAGCCCCTCTTCATTATAAAATAAAGATCAACGCATAGTCCAGCAGTAGTCAGGTCAGCCTAGGGCCAGAGTAGGAAAAGTAGTGAAGTGACATTAGTCAGAACATCGGTTCCAAACTCATGCATACCTAGGTTGAAATCCAGGGTCTTCTGCTTGTACTACCATTGAACAGGTCACTTCCAAGTCACAAAGCCTGAGGATTTGCATCTGTGAATGAATATAAATGACTTTCTGTAATGGAGTTCTTGTGAGAATCAGGTAAGGAATTGACATAAAAACAATTACGCCAGGGGCAATCCACTTTCCAGGCCCCCTTCTGTCCCTCTGAGACAGAAGCTGTCTTTCTCTCAACAAATTCTTCCTATTCTAAAAAATAAAATAAAATAAAATAAACACAGGTCATAAAGAGCCCAGAAGATATTTATGAATGTTAAGAACAAATACCCGGAATCATTGACACAATGCAGAAATGGTACCATTCTTAATTATAATACTTGTTCCACCATGATCAAGACTGCTAAATACTTTTATTCTTATTTTTATTTATATACAAATGTAAAACAGGTTGTTTTATCTCAATAAAGATACGCTATTTTTTAAATGCAAAGAAAATAAATGTCCTTAAAATTCCTTAAGAATTTCTTCCATCCTCAGGGCCTTTACATTCATGCAATACTACTTAAAGTAGCTTTACTGCAAAAAACATTACAGGTACATAAATGATAGATTTTCAGTTTGGAGAAAAAGATACAGACAATGCATTGATCTAATAATCACATTATTCTTAAGCTCATCACCTCCTTTACTGGCAAATTTTAAGAATAATATAGTTTTAGAATTATAATATTTATCAGTTGTAAGCAAAACAATACTCTTTTGTCACATCGAAAGAATTTCCAAAATTAGTGTTAAAATTTGATGATGGAGAGAACAGTGTTCTTAATGTTTATCATGACAAATTTAAGATTTTTTGCCTTTTGAAATGCTATGTGTTCTCAGTACTATGTGTTTTCCTGACTGAGATCCACAATGAACAGAAAAGGCAGTAGTGAAAATAATTAGTAAAAGATGAATACAATCTTGTCTTTATTTAACTCAATTCATAGTTTTGATGAGTGTATCCACGATAACATTAGATGATAATATGGGGAATAGCTAGATGAGGAACATGCGGGAACTCTTCATACTAACCTGGCAACATTTGTAATCATTTAAATATTTTTCCAAATAAAAAAATTAATTAGTGTATGTTCTGCTGAAGGAAGCACAGCACATAGTTAATTAAAAATAGAAAAATTTTCTTAATTTACTGTCAAATAACTTTAGTTTTCTTTGGGTCTTTCAAAAACCAGGACGTTTAAAGTGGGAATGGCAACACTTCTTCAAGCTACCTGACCCATAAGGAAAATGAAGTTATTATGAGCGTGCTTTGCAAAGTATAAATAAAGGGATGTGAAATGCTGATGTCAGCATTATTTTCAAAAGAGTCTACACATGCTAAAGGAGCCGGAAAATTGAATCAGTCATAAGAATAGAGTGAGTGTTATTTAAAATCACTTTATTTTTAAATTATGCCAGTTTCTGAGATTGTAATGAAGCTGCATAATTCACATTCTGTTTGGAAAACATGTTGGTAGATATTTTTGGTTTCATAGTCTGCTTGTACTATTTATACTGGTTATATAAAGTCTAAGAGTTTATTCCAACACTGAATTAGGGTGGGGGAGTTTTACAATGGGAGATGGTGCAGATGGCATTTGTAACAATCAAAATTTAGAAATAAATGATCTATGTAAGAAGAGGAAGATGATTATGTAAATGAAAGAACTAAGAATTAACAGCACAGGCTTCTATGAATAAATATGAGGAGAGAGAATGTGCTGCATTTTTATAATATGCTAATAAAACAATTTAATGATTCCATCCATTCGAAAAGATATTTTAAATACAATTTTAACATAAGAAGGGAGTCACATGGAAAGAGGAGACTGTTATTTTAGATGTACATCTTGCTGTGTTTATAAGAATGCTGAAATATAAACATTAACTTCAAAGTCTAATTTCCACATTTTTTCCATGATCAAAATAGTTCCAGGATAAAAGAAGTGCAGATAATTTTATTCTCTGTCTGGTGCAGTTAATTTGCATGGGTGACACTAACACACTAATGTAACACAGAATTTTTTCTGAAAATGTTCAACTTTTGTTTACGTTCCATAAATGATGATACCATAGGCCCAGCTCTCCCTTCTGTACGCATTTCCTCTGCTATCCCATCTTAAATCCACATTCTCACAGAGGTGGCAGTATTTTCCGTCTGCCCTTCTGCAACATTCCATGGTCTTCATTTCTCAAACTTCACAACCTTGAATGCGATGGGGCTCCCCCCAAGGTTGATTGGGACCACGCATGGCCTCAAGTCTGGGTGCAGGGCCATTTCCTGGGGTGATGATTGTTGATATTTGCCTCCCTGGACTCCGCTATCCACGTTGTGAAATATATACGTGAAATATTTCCTTCCATTTGATTTCAGCAACAAAACTACTTTTAGCAGTAATCATCCTGAAGAACAACTCTTGCAACCTTAAGATATATATAATATTTGAAACTATAACAGGAATTAGTAATAAGGTTGTCACTGTAGTGTTTTAAACTCTATTCCAGTTAATTGATTTTAGATGCGTTATATGTACACATATGTGCATGTCACTCATGGTTGCATATATGTATTCTGAATAAGTATATTTACAGAAACTAAGAGTAGAGGTTAAAACGCCATTCTGAATTACCATCCCTGTTATGATTCTTAATTCATTTGTGATTTGAAATTTTTATTTGCTTCAAAAACAAAATGTTTATTTCTTGCCTATCTAGCTAAGTGTATTCCTTTCTCTGATGATCAGAAATATGTTCTTTTCAGATTTCAGATTGTTTCCTTTCCTTCAGTGTTCCCTGGCTGATTGTCTTCAAAGTCTCAACTTATATATTCTTACTATTTCTGGAAATCAAAAAACCAAGTGAGATTTACTATTCCTCTTCTGAACATTGCCCTTCCTGATGAATACCTGTATCCTATATTTTTTCTCCTGTGTTAATGATTTAATTACTTTTCAGAGACAAAATCAGGAAAACTAGCATCAAAATGAGACCATCAGTCTTTTAAGAGTTTTTTGAACAATTTTGAAGCATGAACCTAACGTTATTTATAACATCAAATCCACGTAATTAAAGTTAGCGACCACGCTCTGTGGCATGAGGCACTCTTAATTCTCTTTACCGTCTTTCCTATGCCATTTGGTAGTGCATGGCTGTGGAAATAGTGTGCTTTATCTTCTATCAATGACTGTGAATTTGCCATGGTCCTACCTCAATATTCTTTATAGATCTTCAAAATATCCTTTTAATCTAAATCATAGGTTGTAGGGATTGCTGGAGGTTGACAAATGAGAATATTTTAGAATGAATAAACAAATGTTACTTGAGAGCTAGCACAAATTATGAATTGGTGGCATTTTGAAGTTGTTTTTATTTAGCTTGAACATGCAAAGTTGAACTTAGTTCTGACTTCATTAGATCGGAAGGAAAAGATGTCCCTAACAAAATAAAAAAAGAAAAATAAGTCTTCTGGAATAATAACTGCTGTGTACTGAGGACTTATTGTTTGTCAAGTGCTGTGTTATATACTCCATATGAATTATTTTCATTGTTTCTACACATTTTGAGCTTGGTAATATTTTAATCCCCTTTATGATGAGAATCTGGGAGCCAGAAAGTTAGCTGAATTTGCCCAAGTGTACACGATTATTATCGTTAAGTCAAAGCATTACATTAAAGTTGGAAACTTGGGCCAGTGATAGAGCTCAGCGGCATAAGTGCCTGCCTGGCAAGCGCGAGGTCCTGAGTTTGACTCCCGGTATCCACATATAAAAAAAATAAAAATAAAAAATAAATAAAGTTGGAAACTTGACCACTATACCAATACTTCTGAGGACTAAACTATGATTTGATGTCCTCTTTAGAAATGCAAAAATGCAAATTATAAATCTCACCATGTATCAATTGCTCGAAATCTAGTGATGGTATCCTCTGTACTCCGTGGAGAAATATCCTTCAGTATTCCAAAACATGATGCTTCAATCCAAATTTTCATTCTTCATCAAAGAGAGAGAGGAAGAACCTCTCTGACTATCCTGGTGGGGAATGTTTCCAACAGCTTCTCGTGTGCTGTTCTCAATAAAAGCTCCAACCGATTTCCAATCGGAATTTAAAGTGGTTTGTGGGAGAGTTCATGGACCTACAAAATTGCTTTCTCCCCTTAGGGCTTGGAAATTTTCCACCCATGTGATTTTCTAAGACAGATTTTCATGGCTTAACATTCTCAAGTGTTTTCAAAACTTTTTTAAATCAATTAAGTTTATTGGTACAATTTCTCTGTCCTCTTTGTATTTTGGTTGTTTACTTTTTGTTTTTCAAACTGCTCATGGAATTAAAGATGCTTTCATTTCCTCTCATGTTCAGGGATAGAGCTCTATGTACACAGGAGATACACTACATGTACAGATGGAATGCAGTGTTTCTTTCTAGAATTGGGGCACAGTATCTATGTACTTAATACAAAAGTTGAGTTCAAAATAAGGATAACATGAATTTCTTTGGGACTGGGGTAACAATGAGTGCTAGATTTATATATCTCAAGTAAAAATGTGAATATATTTGTAGATTAAGTAAAAAAATTTTTTTTGAAGCTCTGGATCTTGATATTCCATAATGTACAGCTAAAAAAATAACTCGTAGAGGCCAACTGAATTTTTCCATTTTTAATTTGCTGTTCAAACAAAGGTACATATCCACATGTGTTGTGTATTCTATTAGAACACAGAATTGAGACCAAAGCTTGAGACAGAACTTAGACTTAGCTTACAGGTCCCTTCAGAGAATTTTGTGGTTTTAGAGAGTTTTTCAATATTCCACACTACCAACTTTTACATCCATTCACAAGGCATAGAAAAATGGATAATTAAATCAATTAATCAGAAAAATTAAGGCCCAGAGGCACCATAACTTCAGGCATGTGTGGATTTAAGGTAGTGGTATTATTCCCTTTAGCTGAAAAATTTCATATATATTCTGACATGAAAGAATCAACTGATATGCATCACACACTGTGAGAGGAGGTATTAATTTGAAAGTGTGACTCAATAGCAAAACTCCAGCAATTCCATCTGAAACTCTTGATCTCTCCTCTTTCAAGAGCTCCAGAGGTTCTTCTTTTTACAATGATAACAGAGATGTTCATTGCTGTCTCTCTAGGGGAATCTGCTTCTTTTTTCTCTCCCATCACTATGAGTGATATGACATGGACCACGAGGAACTCATTGATAGGTAGGCAGGACTTGACCAATCAGATTATACCTTTAAAAATTGAAGAAGTGACTCAAATTCTGCAGTAGATTGTAATGGACTCACCAAATGGTGGAGTAATGTGTACAGTAACACTTAGAGTTGAGGTTCTGCAAATGCTACTCTCTGCTTTTCTTGGTTGTTTTGAAATTCTTTAAGCTTAGTTTTCCAATCTCTAGCATATTTTTTTCCTCCATGAAGATTTTTAAGCATGGAGTAAGTAGCAGTTCAATAAGTAGTGTTTTCAATTTTTTTTTCTGTGATCAATACATGCAAAGTAAGTTTAAATTCAACTCTTTTAAATTTACACTTAATGATACTGAATTGCCAACTCAGAGCTGATCAGTGATCTGTGGGTAAAACTATTATTTCCTGTTCCCCATGTAAACGCTTTTCTATTGCGTTGGGTTATCTCCAATTACACAACATCCATGCCACAAGTACCTAAAGCTATTTTGACATTTTACTCTTAGGTTACAAATTTTTACTCATGTAATGTTTTACTTTTTATTTTTCCTCAGAGAGCACCACCAATCTCTTCCATACTTTTCTCATGGAATTCTTCATGTCCTTATTTCTGAAAGTATAAATCATGGGATTGAGCAAGGGAGTAAATGTGGTGCAAAATATGGCCACGAATTTATCAAAGAAGTAAGCCGATGGAGGTCGTGCATACATAAAAATGCAGGAAACAAAAAATAAAATCACAACAGCAATGTGGGACCCACAGGTGGAGAAAGCTTTCCTACGCCCTTCAGAACTCTGTTTTCTCAGAGAGAACAAGATGACACCGTAGGAGAAAAGCAACATGGAGAAGATGAGGATGCAGAAAGACACAGTGTTGGCAACCACCAAAAGACGCAAGATGCAAGTGTCAGCGCAGGCAAGCTTCAGCAGTGGGTACAGGTCACACATGATGTGATCTATGACATTCAGGCCACAGAAGGGCAGGTGGAAAGTAAAGGAAATTTGAATCATGGAATGCAGGAAGCCCCCTGTCAAGGCCACCCCCATCAGAGTGCCACAGAGCCTCCAGTTCATGATGGAAGAGTAGTGCAAGGGCTTGCAAATGGCCACATAGCGGTCATAGGCCATGGCTGTGAGGACAATCACTTCTGCCCCTGCAAGAAAGTGTACACCAAAGACCTGCGTGAGGCATCCTTCATAGGAGATGGTGCTCCTCGCACGGAGAGTGTCTGCAATTGTCTTTGGGATGATAAGTGAAGAGAAGCACGCATCCAGGAAAGACAAGAATACTAAAAAGAAGTACATGGGGCAGCCCAGCAGTGTAGGGCTGCAAACAATGGTCACTGTGACTAGCATGTTGCCCCCCATAGTTGCAATGTAGACCAACAGAAATACAACAAATGCTATTTTCTGAACTCTTGGATTCTGTGAGAGCCCCAGGAGCACAAACTCTGTCACAATGCTTAGGTTTTGCATAACTTGAGAGGAAAGGGAAAGTTAAAGCAGGGAACAAACATGTGTAATCTGCAATCATAAGAAAGAAAACTTTGTTTCAGATCATTTATGGTACTCTTATCATGAACAATTTGGTGCGTACTCATACCAAATGATCACCTGTTACCAAGTACACAAAACTGGAACCATTAAGCATAGTGGAGGGAGGTCATGAGGAATTGAGAAGGAACAAAATATTAAACATATTAAATGGTTGAGTTTCAATAGAGATAATAGGCAGCCCCACTTGTGGTAAGGATGAGAAATAGTTTACATCTCAAGTCCTAGCTTTCATTTATTGGTAGCGGTGTACTGGATTGAATTCTTGGAAGGTGTCCTGAAGTCTATACAGTTTCTGTGAATTTCTAAGTCCTGGCTGATAGTAGCCTGGTATGTGATAGCTTGAACACCAACACTGACCAAGACACAGCCTTAGCTACAAAGAGAGGAAATAACAGTTACAATACTGTACAATACAGAAGAAATGCAGTTACAATACTCTTGAGAATCAAAGCTCCTCCTCAAACATCTCTTTAAACCTCTGAACTGAATCGGATCTTTAAGTAAATTAACTCCTTCCTTACAACAGACAAAGATCCATGCAGAAGCGTCTAGCTCTGTACTTAACACATAATGAGTAGAGATTCAATTCCGAGAGTTCTCAAATTAGTCGTCATTCCAAAAGTTTATAAAAAATAATACCTATTTCAGAATGTTTTCTTGTTGACAAAATGAAGTAATTATTCAGAATCTAATTCCTAAGAAGCAGCCTGTTATGGATCATGTCATATCTATTATTGGTGAGAAAGTCATCCTTAAAGACATTGAATTGAAACAAACCGGAGATGCAGGGCACAGTATTTGAAACATGGAACCTCTGTTCCCTAACTGATACCTCTACACAGGAGCAACAGCAAAAATGGGCATTTTTCTTTTCCAGTGGGGACTTGGGGAGGGGTGGCTTTTCTAGTCTCCATCCATCCGTTAACATTAAAGCCTCTGATGCTTTGGACATATTTAAATGAGGTATTTTGCTAAAACAAACAGAGCAAAAGATGTAGGATCAGAAGGTGAATACATGTTTCATCTAGATAATGACTTCGAATTTTGATTTAAATTTTATAAAAAATTGAGAATTGAAGAATGTGTCCTCACCTATACATGTTACCAGTGCCTAATGATATTTTGTTAGGTTGTATGTGTATATACACACATGTATATAGTACAATACGTTAATTTGCATATGTTTACTAAGTATGTAAATAAAAGAATAAAGGGCTTATTGTGAGAGCTAAAAATAACCTGATGTTATAAATAGCATTTTCAGTTTATAGAAATCATTTTCAATGTCAATGGTATTTAAAAAACAAATTATTGTGTATGTTTACTGTCTCTCCTTTTTTTACTTTAAAGCAGCCATTTCCAGTATTTTCTCAGTGTTTCAGACATTCCTAAATGATTCTTGTATTCTGAACTCAATATCCAATGAAAAGGTCTAACCAAGAAACAAGTATATAAAACAAACCCTAAAAGGTGATTGAATCCAGCAATAGTCAGGTTAGTTCAGGACCAGAGCAAGGAAGACAAAGAGGTAAAATACGTCAGAACATGATCCCTAAAGTCATGCAGACCTGGTTTCAAAACTAGGCTCTACTCTGTGCTACCATCGCACAGGTTACTTAAATTCTCAAAGCCTGTGTTTCCTTTCTGCTAGTGAGTACAATAAAATGGCCTATCTATAGGTTTCTTTAAGGACCAGACAAGGAAAAGACATAAAAACGCTCACGCTGTCATAAATCCAGAAGATGTTTTTGAAGATAATTAGAGTCATTGACACAAGGCAGAAATGGCACTATCTTAATTCTAACACCTGCTTTACGGTGGGCAAGACCAACAAATGCTTTTATTTTTCCTTTTATTTATTAACTAATGTAAAACACTTTGTTTTGTCACAGTAAAGATATGTTATTTTTTTTAAATGCAAAGCACTTCTAAATGTTCTTAATGATATTTTAATACATTTTTTGTGGACTTCATTTTATTTAAATGTATATATTACTATTTAAAGTAGCACTATTTCTAGGAAGAAAAAATATAGACTGATAGATGGATTGATTGATTTTTACTTTGGAGAGAAAGACTAAGACAATATATTAATGTAATAGTTAAATTATTCTTAATATCCTCACTTACTTTAACTGGTAAATTTTAAGAGTAATACAATTTTAACATTAAAATACTTATCAGTTGCACACAAACCAACACTCATTTGTCAGATATAAAGAATTTCCAAAATTAATGTTAAAACTCTTGTAATAGAGAAAACAGTGTCCTTGTTCTTACTGATGACAAATTTAAGATCTTAGTCATTTAAAATTGTATTGTTCTAAGTGCTATGCATTCTTCTGGTCTGAAATCCAGAATGCACAAAAAGACTATTGTGAAAAACCTGAAAAATATGAATGAAGTGTAGTTTTTAGTATTATTTATCACTAGTAATTTCATAATTTCAACAACTGTACCCATGATAATATTACATGCTAATATTAGGAATAAACAAGTGAAGAGTATAGAGGAACTCTTCATAATATTTTGGCAAATTTTTTAATCATTTAGTTTCTCCAAATAAAAAGTTAATTAAATAGAGTAAATAGTCATAATTTGTTATATAAAAAGAGCTTCACTTGCGTCATTCAATAAAGTGACGTTTTTAATCTGCTCTCCTTTAAAATAGATATGGTAATACTTGCTTAAAGTGTCTGACCCATGAGGACAAATACACTTTCTATGAACATGCTATGCAAAGTACAAATAAAAAGATGTGAAATATTGGTATCAGCGTTATTTTAAAGAGTGTCTACACACAGTAAACAAACTGGAAAAGTAAATCAGCTGTAGGAATGAAGTATGGGTTATTTAAAATCATGTTACATTTAAATCATGCCAGTTCCCACAATTGCAATGAAAATGTAACATTCACACTGGAAACATTTTAGTACACATTTTCAGAATCGCGTACCTGGATGTAATTTTTATACTGGTTACCTACACCTTAAACCTTTATTCCAAAAGTAAATTGAGGTGGAGTAGATTTACAGAAGAAAATGGTGCAGATGTAACATAATAGTAGTGAAAATTTAGAAATAGCTGATGTGATTAATAGTAAGAAGGCAAATATGTAAATGTACGTGCCAGAAATTAACAGTGCATGCACCTGTAAATAATACTTCTACTGTAATTAAATTATGAGGATAATATGGTAATGAGGAAAACTAAAATTTTTTCATGCTTGTACTCATTTCATGCTTGTAGGGATATTTTAAAAACAATTTTAATGCATAGAGGGAATCACGGAAGAGAAATTTTTAATTTCTATGTTTATATTACTTTACTTGTGAGAGTATTGAAATTTAAATATTAAATTTAAAATCTACATTGCCATGTGTTCCATCATCTTGTTTGTCCCAGAAGAAAAAGAAGGTGCAGATAACTTCATACTCTCTCTAGTATAATTTGCATGGTTGGAACTGAAACACTAACATAACACAGACCCTTATATGACACATTTTGAACTTTGTAAACATTCCATATCTAGTCTTTCCCCAAGCCCAACCCTCCCACTCTTTATACAGTCACAATTACATTACAGTTTACATTAACTTTCATTGCATGTTCTACAGAGGTAGCAGTTTATTCTGTCTGCGTTTCTCCTGCAACATGCCATGGTCCTTCTTTTCCCCATCACCACGTCCTTGTATATGCAGGAGCTGTCCAAGCTTGCTCAGCGCCCCACACTGCAGGAACCCTGTGCTCTGGGCCACCTCCTGTGGTGATTCCTTTGGGACCTCCTGGAGCCCAGGCATCCTCATTGCCTGATCAGTGTCCTTCCCACTGATTTTAGCAACAAAACTGATTTTAGCACTAATCATTCTGAATCGGATCCCTTGCAATTTTGAAAAGTACATTCAAAACTAAAACAAGAATAGTAATATGGCTGCCATTGTAAGTAGTGTTTTGTAACTGTATTTCAATAAATTAATTTTAGGAGCATTTATATGTACATATATGTGCATATCAGTCATATCTGCACGTATATTTTCTAAATAAGTATAGTTATATAAACTAAAAGTAGAGGTTGAAATACTCTTCTTAATTTCCCTACCTCTTCTGCTTTTAAATCCAGAGTACTTTGGATTCGAAATTATTTGCTTCAAAAACAAAATGCTTATTTCTTACCTATCTTCCTCTCTTTGGTGACCCAGAAATGGGTTTTCTTTAGCCTTCAGGTCTTTTTCTTTCCTTTCGATATTCCTCTGCTGATTGTCTTAAAAATCTCAACTTCTATACTCTCACTATTTCTAGAAATTAAAGAAACTACTTAGAAATTATCCTTTCTCTTTTGAACTTTGTCCTATTGATGGACATCTGAATCTCAGTTTTTCTTCTGTTTTAATGAATTAATTCATTTTAAGAGAAAGGCAAGTCATGAAAACAACCACTGAGGTAGTTCAGAGCATCGGTCATTTGTAATTCTTTGAGCAATTCCGAGTGAGGAAACTGATGTTAATTATGACATCAAATGCACACAGTTCAAATCAGAAGACTACTCTGTGACAATTTACTGCTCTGTCACAATTTCTTACCTTTCATGTCCTTTTCTGTGTCATTTGCTAGTGTGTGGTTGTGGAACTAGTATGTCTTATATTCTAGCAGTTACTGGAAATGTTCCTGCAGCGGTTGACTTTGCCATGCTTCTGCATCAGTATTCTTGATAGACCTTTGGAACATCCTGCTTATAACCTAAGACAACAGGGCAGAGACTGTTGGAGGAAGCATGGTGAATATGAATGTGTTAGAATGAATAAATAAAATGCTACTCAAGAACTAGCACAACTCTATTTGAATTTAACTTGGATATGCAGTGTTGATCATAGTTATAACTTATTTAGATTGGAGATAGCAGATGTTCCTAACTTGAAAAAGAAATTTGTCTTCTGCTGTAATAGCTGCTATTAAGCAATGATTATCTGTCAAATGCTGCCTTATGGGCTCCATGTGCATTGTTTTATTTCTTTCCACATATTTTGAGCTCAGTAATATTTTATTTCTCTTCAAAATGAGAGCCAGGGGCTGATGAGACTGCTCAGTGGCATAAGCGCCTACCTGACAAGCGCGAGGTCTTGAGTTCGACTCCCAGAACCCACACACGAAAAAGGGCCGGTGATATCACTCAGCGGCATGGATGCCTGCTGGCACGCGAGATCCTGAGATTGACCCCCGGTACCCACAAAAAAAAAATGAGAGCCAGAAAGTTTGTGGAATCAGCCCAAGTGTACACAATTATTATTGTGAAGCCTAAGCATTGTATTAAAGTTGGTGGCTTGACCATAATACAACATTTTTAAGGACTACATCATGATTTGATATCCTCTTTGAAAATGCAAAAATGTAAATTACAGATCTTATCATGAATCAATCCCTAAAAAGGTCTCCTGATGGTAACCTCTGATACTGTATGGAGAAAATCCATTCAGTGTCCCAAAATATGATGCTTACGTCCAAATTTTCTTTTTCTATCAGAAAGAGAGAGAGAGACAGAGAGAGAGAGAGAGAGAGAGAGAGAGAGAGAGAGAGAGAGAGAGGCAGACAGACAGAGAGAGAGACAGAGAGAGAGAGAGAGAGAGAGAGAGAGAGGCTGTCTGGCAGTTAGGGGCAGAATGTTCCCTCTGTTGCTCATGTGTGTCTTCAACATAGGCTCAGGACAAAAGAAAAGCAAAAGATTCTTTCTTGGTTTCCAGCTGGAATATAAGAAGTTTCCATGAGAGGCCATGAACCCACAGAATTGCTTTCTCCCCCTAGGGTTTGGAAATTTCCCATCCATGTGTTTTTCCAAGACAGGCTTGCATAGCTTGACTTTCTCAAGTGTTTGGAAAATGTTTTATGTCTCTGAGCAATTAGCATGCTCTCTTCATTTGTATGTTTGTTGTTTACTTTCTATTTTTCAATTTGTTCAGAGCATGAAGGTGCTCTAATTTCCTGCAATGTTCAGGAGTTCAGCACTATGTATACCGGAGATACACTGAGTAAACAGACAAAATATGGTCTCTTTGTAGAATTGGGGTAAAATGCCTATGTACTCACTAAATGTAAAAGATGATTTGTGGGATAAGGCCGCATTAATCCTCACAGACAACATGATTTGCTTCAGAACTAGAGTAGCAATGAATGCTAAAATTATATATCCCATGTATAAATATGCACATATTTGTAGATTAAGTAAAAATATTATTTTTTCTCTCAGCTCTCGATCATGATATTCTATGATTTTACAACTAGAGTCATACTTGCAGTGACTTGTAGTGACAACTACCAACTTGTAGTGAAGATTTTTCTCTTCATTCTACTCAAAAATAAGGTTTCACATGTCAGTTTCTTGTATTAGAACATAGAATTGAGACTGAAGCTCAAGGCGAATCTTAAACTTAGTTCATAGGATCCCTTCAGAGAAGAAGTTGGGGGTTTTTGTAGGTTTTCAATAGTCTACACTACCTCTTTCTATATCTATTCACTTGTCATAGAAAAATGGAGAATTGAGAAGTGAATCTTCAGAAAAATTGAGGCCTCAAAACACCTTTTCTTCTATTATCTATGGCATTAGGTAATGATATTATTCCTTTTAATTAAACATTTTGATACATGTCCTGACATGAAAGAATCAACTGACATATATCCCACACTTCGAGAAGGTGTTAATCTGTGAGTGTGATTCATTGGCCCAAGTACTGCAATTGCTCTGGAACGCAGGTTTTCACCTCTGATCACACTAAGCATCTCCTATTTTATTCCATAGAGCGGGAGGGGCTTTGCTAAATCCTTTAGCGTAGTTTTTCGTTAGAGGAAGAGAGCAGAGGTTGGCATAATATTGTAATAATATTATGAATATGCAGAAGGGCGGAGAAGACAGTGAATGAGGGAACCACAGGGAAAGAGATAGGAGAAAGCTTAGGATTTGGGTGGAATAGAGGTAGCAGTTTGCTCTGTAACAAACTATCCAATATTCTATGTTTTCCCATAGACTTAAAATTTCATCTTCGCCATTTGCTGAATTACACAATTTACATTAATTTTCCAAAGATAGATGGCTTTATTTCCAGGAATTTTCTTCTGTTCCTTAAAATTCTTTGTTACCCAGACAATAGCAAATTGTTTTGCAATTCAAAAAGTTAGATGCATTCCAATATCCAGTGGATACAGACCCCATGTCTGTGACTCTCTCATTGCTTTAATTCCAACTCTGCTATTCGAACTGAAGCACACAGAACATGGTTGGGCTTCTCAATTTCTGTGAAGTAATGCTTTGCCAATTTCTGTGGAGTAATGCTATTAATTCATTATTTCTACGATTAGAGTTTCCCTTCCCTTAGGTTGTGTGCAGCCCCTCCCCACATAATCAGTTTCATGTGCAACTTAAAGTGTAATTACAAAACCCATTATCCAGTATCAGAGATGTGATTTCTTGACAAGGATTTAAAGCTATGTGCAGAGAGGAGGTACTCCAGTATTCACTTATCATCCAAATAGAGCAAATGACGATTTGCTGGATACCAGCTCTTCATGTTCTCATCAAAATTTGTTTACATTGAAATGATGCCTCTGTAGTTGCCAGGACCATGTATTTAAAGCTATTTTACATCATTACTCATGCTGCTGCATCTTCTTCTGTATATAAATACTAACCCATAAACAGTAACTTCCCGTGACTTTCTCAGTGGTGTGCTTTTGGTAACGGGCAAAAATCCATGTCTGATCATCACAGTGTACAGGAAATTAGAAACAATTGTTCATTTCCTGGTCATTTTAAATTGACATAATCTGAATTTGACTGTGTAGCCACATTTACCAAGTGCTTTTACATCTTCATGTTTTTATGTTAATAATTAGAGCCCTTCTTCAGGTTAAAGAACTGTTTAGCTTTTTTTGTGTGTGAGACTGATCTGGTGGTGATAAGCTTCAGCCTTCTTTCCTCTGGGAAAATCTTCATTTCTCCTTCATTTCTCAATGAGAGTTGTGTTGTCTGGTGGCCCAGGGGAGGGTCTGCAGCCTCTGCACATGGTCCGTATCCAGATCTGGAGGCGGTCCCAAGGCTATGACCACTGGTGTTGGTCAGGAGTCATGGCAGTCCGGGCACTGAGCCCCGTCTTGGTGGCAGGACAAGTGGGCGATGAAGTCAACACTCAAGCCTGGAGCTTGTGGCTCCGGGATATGTGCTGTCCCTGCAGCTGGCCTGGAATCTCAGTCCCTGTGTATCAGTCTGGAGTCTGGGATCATGGAAGTCTGCCCATTGCTGTTATTTCCTAGGATTTGGTCAATTTTGGTACAGAAGTGGCTGGCACTCGCATCCCTCTGTTCTTCCCACGCTGAAGTTATCCTGCTCCACACGGTGCCATCTAGGCTTGCGGGAGAGGTAATGCAGGTGATATGCAACTGCCTCTCCTATGCTCTTCAATGAGTGTTTTGTTATTTCTGTACATATTCAGGAGCTGTAATATTTATCCTGGTTTTCTTTGCTTTGTGAAGGTTTTTCTTCTAATTGATATTTCCCTTGGGTACAAATATCCATGTGTCCTTTTCTGCCCTCTTGCTGATGTCCCTCCCCAGAATGTGACCTGACACTGGCCACAGCTTTGTCTTCCATACACTGCCACCAGCAAGGAGGATTGGTTAAAGACCTCCTTGGGGCTAAAGAAAATTGGTTTCATTCACACAAGCCCTCATCTCACCACGAATATGTCAGACAAACACAGAAACACACGATGTCGCCATGTCCAATGGCAGCAAGAAAAGGCATCAAGTGAGGCCCGGTCAGAGCTCTAAAGCAATGACTTTGAAGACACTTGAAGGAGGTAAGTACAGCTGCCCTTGAGGAGCCCCTTGACAGCCGACCAAGAGCCTGTGGAACGGCTGGGAAGGATGCCCGCCAGCACTGCCACCACTGCTGTAAGTAGTGGCACTATCTACATCGTTTATATTTTTGTCTTACTAGTATCTTGATAGCTACAAGTCAGAGCATGGGTGGGTAAGGATTGCCGAGGGTCCCACACTCAGTCAGTGTTGACAGGGGACCATTAACAGCCGGGAACCTTGAATCTGTGCTTCGTGAGCCAAAGCTAGCACGAGAATACTGTTCTCGTAGCCACTGCAGCACAACACCGTGCAGAAATAATGAAATGCCTGTGCAGCTGCTCACTTCCCAGCCTGCGGTCCTGGAGCTACATCAGTTACGGGGTCCACGAAAGCTTCACAGAAGTAGCAGCCAGAATTTTGGAGGGCGTCTGATTTGACCCCAAAGGGAGGATATAGGGTCAGAGAGAACTCCAAAGGAGAAGCAGACCCTGCATCCTTACATCTCTATGTGTTACTCACTTCCTTCAGCATAATCGCTTTGAGATTAATCTGTGTTGTAGGCATAAAGTGCTCATTCCTGCTTGTTGCTGAGTAATCTTACACTGTATGCAATTTCTACAGTATTTTTTATCCATTCATTTGTTAATGGACATTTGGGTTGTTTGTGGTTTTTAGTTATAAATAAAACTGCTATAAATCTTCATATGCAAGTGTTTTGGGGAGTATATACTTTCATTTCTCTTAAATACCTAGGAATGAAATGGCTAGTTGACTGTAGATGTATGTTTCACTTTTTGAGAAATGTCCAAAATATGTTTTCCAAAATGGGTATACTGTCTAAATTCCCACAAGAAGTGCATCATACTTGCTTCTCTGTACCTGCTGCATCGATCTTTATTAATTTTAGTCATTCTAAATGGTCTGAATTTTAATCTCATGTAGGTTTTAATTCACATCTGCATAAATGACTGATGATGTTGAACAATGTTTCACGTTGATCATTTTTTCATGTACTTTCTTGACATTTAACTTCATTTTTAATATGTGCCTTTTCAAAACTTTTGGTGATTTGAAGTATTCATCCTAAAAAATGAAGTTGAATTTTGCATAGTTTACATTTTTGTACTAGTAGTATTTTAATAGCTAGAGAATATGTGGTGACATCTACTCTTATCCTTGATATTGATAATTTCTGCATTTATTCTTCTGATAAATATGGCTAGAAGTTCATCAAGTTTAGTAAGTTTCTCAAATTTTTGTTTTAGTTTTTGTTTTCTTGATTCTCATTTTCATCTTTATTATTTTCCTTTATTCTTTTTATTCTGGTTTAGCCTACTCTTTTTTTTTTTTTTTTTTGGTAATCTTAAAATGGCAATTGGAGATATTAAGTTGAGACCTCAGTTTATTCAGCATCAATGTCTATATTAATAAATTTCTAATAAATACTGCTTTATTGATAGCATCTCAGGAAACTTATATATTGTGCTTTAATTTGTTCACATCAAAATAGAATTTCCTTAGATTTCTTCTTGACTCATGAACTTATTTAGAATTTGTTCTGTAATTTCTACATATTTGCTGATTTCCTAGATATCTTTCTAGCATTTTCAATTACAGTGTGGTCAGAGAAACACTAAGGTTCAAATGAATCTATGGTATCTTGTTCTATGGATCAGAATATATTTTTCCTTGGTAATTGCTCTGAGGCGACTTGGCAAGAACGTGTTCTGCTAGGTTGGATGTAGTGTTCTACCAAGACAGCTAAGTCAACTTAGCTGGTAGCGTTGATCAAGCTTACAGCATCCTGGCTAATTTTGGGTTGGCTTGTTCTACTAACTATTGACATTCAGGGATTGAAATCTACAACTATGTTGAATTGTCTCTTTTTCCTATGGTTCTGCAGTTGGTTTATGTATTTGAGGCACTGTTACTAAGGCTGTAATCTTTTTGCCATACTAACTCTCTTTGATTGTTTGATCCCTTTATTATTATGAAATTAAGTTTTTTTTCCTTGGTAGTGTCCTTTGAACTGAAATTCCCCTTTTATAATCATTGTAGTTTCTCCATCTTTCTTTTCATTGGTCTTAGCATTATATTTCTTTTTCCATCCTTTGATCTTATAGGTTTTGTTTCTTATTTAACAAATTTTGCTCTCTAATTTAGTGTTAAGATCACTTTAATTTGGTATAATTATTGATAATGATGGGTTTATTATCTTGCAATAATAGCCTTTCATATTTATTTATCTTTTTAATTTCTCTCTTTGTTGAATGACTTATTTTCTTTCTTTTTTGTTGGCTATCTCTCTCTGTTTTGTTATGAAAATAGTTGCTTGAATATTTATGGTAAATAACTTTAACTTATTACAGCTACCTTCCTCCTGATATTATACCAATTTGTGTGTAATATACTAGCCTTTCCTCCTGCCTTCCTCTCACTTCCATTTCCCCTTTTACCTCTGGTTTGATTTTTCCACTTCCTAATTCTATGTATTGTTCCCAGGCATTTCACATCTACATGTGTTAAAAATATGAAATGCACCGGTGTTATTTTTAAATGAACTCTGTGATCTTGAGCAAGTTGCTTAATTTCTTGACATTTTCTTTTCTTTTCTGATTCTGAATAATGGGGGAAATAATTCCCTCAAATGATCTTTTAAATATTTAAATCAGATAATGCCCTTAAAATGCCTTAAATAATGACTGATGTATATTAAAATTTTTTATTGACTATAAGGATTGTGTTAGTGAACTCATCTGATTTAGGCGAAATACTATGAAATGCTGATGTTTGCAGTAAAAGCTTACATGATTACTGCTAGTCAGCTTTTTCTCACTGTAATAAAATATCAGACATGGAATAGTCTTGAGCAAGGTTTATTCAGTTCACACTTTGGAGGCCGAATCTCCAAACAGCAGACAGCCGGCTCAGCCCAGTCTTCCCCGGGCAGTGTCACCTCCTGGCCTGGATAGCAGTGGCAGGACTGCAGGAGGAGCAAGTGAGAGAATCGCAAACCAGCAGAGAGAGAACAGGAAGGGCCAGGCTTTCTCCTTTCATAATGACCCACTCACTAGAACTTGAGGGGTCACATGAGACCCAGTGTCCACGACCACACTCCCGATATCCAGAGGCCCTCTCTTCAATTTCCACCAGTTCACAATTGTACCACCCTGGGACAAAGACTCCAGTATTTCAACCTCAGGAGAGATAAATTAAACTATATCCAAGCATAGGAACCTTGCGTGATACACACATTTCGTGCTATAGAAAGGAAGCCAACTGCACTTCCGTGAATATGATGCATATGAAAAATGCACGCAAGTATTTTTCATTCTTGTCTTCTCTAAAGACTTTCAGCAACAAACTTGGGTCCTGTACCAATCTATGAGTAGGAGTGGAATATTTGTTCTAATTTTAATTCATTCTAGTTATTATTTATTTTCCTTTATATCTTGCACTTCAAACCATCCAGGATAGAAATAATAGTTCATTACTATTATGTGGTTGCTACTCCAGGAAAATAATAATGAGTTAGTAGATCACTGATTTATTAACCAACTCTCCTGCATATGTGTTTACTTTAATAATGGCTTTTGTTGGGAATCTGACTCTCTTTCTCTCTCTTTCTGTCTCTCTCTCCACTCCCCTTTTCTTTTCTTTATTATTTGCAGAAATAGAGACTTCCTTCAAAGGAAACTGAAATGCTCCTGCAGGTCTATCCAGTGTTTCTCCTGCTCTTCAGAGGATAAATGTGATCAGAACTAGAGGAATTTCCTGAATTTCCTGAGCTTCTCTGGGTTCTGAATCACCATGCTGGCCTCTAGAGACACAGTGTCCAGAGAGTAACTGATGCTAAAAATGGACAGAAGGTTTACCTTCCGAAAATTCCCAGGAGAACTGAGCAATATAACCTTGGACAATTTAGTAATGTTACTTTAAGGAGAACTTTAAAGAAATACTTCTGGGAAAATAGTTTCTGTTTACTTTCAAAATAAATAACAGTTATGATCCCTTCTCTGCATATATGTAGCTCTTCCAGTGCAATATTTTTGAATGTAATAGAAAAGCGTTAATTCCTAGAGCAAATATAGACATGCTGTTTTAACAGATATTTCAAAATGTTCTTGTTTGCTTCAAGTATGAGCAGGTATCAGGCAGTTGTATCAGCAGTTGAAATCCTAGGACATTTTCTTATGTAACGAACAATATTTTATTATGAATACAGGAAGTTTGCAGAAGTATTTAAATTTCACTTTCTGGAAAATTGTGGTATTATCTTCTTGGAAATGAAAGGAACACAGTCATGAAGATATTTTCTGAGAAATGACAGATTTTTGACTCATTAATTTATACACAACTTGCATTTCAGGTGTAAATGCTAGGAAAAACTTGGCAGCTATAAAACTGAAGACGATAAATGAGTAACAAAGATATTTTTCTGACGGACATAAAACTGACTTGAAGATCACCCACAATTGATGTGCAGGTAATCACTCTTGAGCCTTGCTTAAGGAACATTAGATACACTTGGCGTTTATTCTGTTATTTAGTAATGTGCATTCAGATATGGATCAGTAGAATTTGAACAAGAGTAAAAGTATTTTTTGGCAGTGTTTGGTTTCACTGTGTATTGCAAGCAGAGTTTGAGTTTTGGATAACACATTTAAAAGTAACAAAATGTTCTGATTGTCAATAGTATTCTAGATTCCAACCTTTGGAAAAATTCCCACCTTTCAAATATCATTCTCCTAAAATGGTCTAGATTTACTGAAGTCAGGAAAGTAACTTTGTGGTAAAGGCACATGCTGATGTCACCTATAGAAAAGCATATCTATCATGAAGCTATTGAACCTATAGGAGAAACGTTGACAATATCTGATAAGAAGTAATTAGAACTATTCAATGATACTACCAAGGGTGACAACTGACTTTTAAATTTAGTTTTAATAGCACAAAAAGTTACTTATTTAAAATTAAATGTTAAGAAATTTCATAGGATTGATTTTTATCTTTCTCTTCCTTTCTCTCTCTTCCGTCTTTCTTTCCTCCTTTTTTCTTCCTTTCTTTTCTTTAGTTTCCTTCTTTCCTTCTTTTTTTCTCCTTCGTTCATTCCTTCCTTTTTTCCTCAGCACTGAAACATAGTTTACATCTAGCCTGCTCAGATTTTCCTTCTAAAATATAGGTTATGTAGGTTAGTGCTTGCTTTTTTTAATCACAAAACATTTTGTTGGAGGTGTCACTCTATTTGAAGGACAATTTAGAACTTAGTAATTCATTCATTGAAAGAAAGAGGAGAATGAGGAAAAGATAAATAATTCTTAGTTGTGTGCCTTTTATTCTCCAAAGAGATTACATATCATAATCTCATGCACAACTCATTTTTTCCATGCATGCTGTATTTCAGTTTAATTAATGTTGAAATTAAAATTTAGAAAAGTTATACTATCTTGCATGAACAAAACAGCTTTACGAATGAAGAAACTTACAATTATTTGACTTATGTTTTCTAAAATTTATCATAAATGGTAACAGAAAGTGAAATATGTGAAAGAATTGTTGAGAATAAGTATATAAAATAACTTTTGGGAGTAAGCTGTGCAGATTGTCTAAATCTTGGCTGGATGAGTATCATCTCCCGCTTATCTGGAAAGGGTGTATAGCTTTGAGATCAGCTACCATATAAATTTAAATCAAAGATTGAAACAAATATATGTAGCCAAATTTCAATTTATATATTTCACCTGATAGCAAATATATGGATTTGTAGACATCTAGATGATGAATATTCTTTGTATATCATCAAAAGTCTACTGACGCATAGACAATGCTTGCATAAAATATGGCTGTTTATTGGATTTAATATTTTGTTTTAAATTTTTCTTCATTAATCTAATAGCACACACACTTCTACTTAATAATATATTCTTTTCCCTCCTTGTGCATAATGACATAAAAGTTTCAAAAATACCTCTTCATTTCCTAATTACAATTCCTATCACCTAAAGTTGTTCATAGCGCTACGCTAATAATCCTTCCAAGAATGAGAGGGATTTACCTCCATAAGTACACAGGTTTGAACGTTAACAGTTATACGGCTCTAATTGAAAGTCTGAAATTGTGTAAAGGTTTCAAACAGAACAGTGATACAGCACACATTTGTCCTTGGAACTGTGGATGTGTATTGGACAATGATCTCACACTGCGTCACCTTTAACGACATGAGAATTACAGTCGTTTCTCCTGTTTCTATGCATCTGAAACTTCTCCCAACCTTCATGGCAGGCAACTGAAGAAGAATTAGAGCATCTACTTTTTAAACTCTATGAATCATTAAAGCTCTGATCTGAGAAATTCACTCAGTTTGTAATTCGTTCCTTCTATACAGGAAAGAATGCATATGGATTAGATGGATGTTTTAATTCTTAAGTCATTCTAATGACTAGATTTCCTTATTATTTAAAACATTTTAAGTTAACCTCTGTTTTATGTGCATCTATATAAAGGAATTCAAAATATCATTTTGGTAAATGAGGGATCATTTGTAATGATAATTGTGCCCGTACATTTTAATAAATTAGAAAAGCTTATTAAGTTTTATGGAGCTCCTGTAACTTACACACAGTTTTGAAGATAACACCTACTCTTCGCACTGTAGAGACTAGAAAGTTTGAGGGAGATACTGACAGAAAATAATCAAGTTGAGACTGTCCCCTTTTGGAAAAGCTAACCTTATTGCTCTGTGCATATTATTGCAGTGGAAGTTCCACAATATTAATAAATGGGATCTAAGGTGCCACATATGGCTGCCACATATAATCTGGGAGTAAAGTGGAAAGATCATCTGAATATTGTTTAATTTCTCACCAACGAGGAGAGCAGTACTCAAAAATACTATCTGTATTGTACTCTCTCATTGTCTTTGTGTGAATTCTGCCCTGATCTTATAAAGAATTATTTATGCAAAACCATTAATAATCATGCAACAGATAAAAGCCAAATGATTCCTGACCACAATTTAGAGCTACATTGCATATTCATTCGCTTTTGACACCCATAATTTATTTTCACGGAACATATTAATTATGCAGATTTTATTTTATTTTATTTTATTATTTTTATATGCGGGTACCAGGAGTCAAACTCAGGACCTCGCGCTTGCCAGGCAGGTGCTTATGCTGCAGAGCTATATCACTGGTCCAATTGTGCAGATTTTAAATTACCTGTCCATTTCAATTTCTTTTTTATGTCTCTATAATATTAATACTATTGATTCTAGAGTTTGCTTGAAGACATCTTTTCCACACTAAAATTTGAATAAGAAATATACACAAATTTTCTTGTTATTTTTCAAGATGTATTAACAAAAAACTTCAACTTTTTTGCTCTACCTTCATTTTTCTTTTTGTCTCATAACACAAACATCAAAATTGTTCTTTGGTTTAACATGCAGGGCCCACAGTGAGGTTCTTACCCTTGTGTTTTTTTTTTTTTTTTTTTTTTTTTTGTGGGTACCGGGGGGACGACCTCAGGACCTCGCGCGCCAGCAGTCGCCCGTGCCACTGAGCGATATCACCGGCCCCTTTTTCGTATGTGGGTTCCGGGAGTCGAACTCGGGCCTTCGCGCTTGCAAGGCAGGCGCTTAAGCCGCTGAGCCGTCTCACCGGCCCCCTACCCTTGTGTTTTGAGGTGCATTATCCACCAAATGCACAGCTAAAAATTTAGGGAATTAAAAAATTGTAAATATATTCCTTGATTATACATTTGGAAACAGTTCAGGGACCTGCTCTGTCACTCTCTGGGAGAAGGGACCATCACCTAAACTGAAAACCCTGTGAACAAAGAGTAAGATTAAAAAGTAGAAATTAGATAAATGTCCTTATATCTCAATGTTAAATATTAATACTAGAACTTCTTTTATTTTGAAATGGCAATTTTCAGTCATTATATTTTCACAATTTAATATATTATATTCTTAGTATTACCAATATGATAGACGGCTTGGAAAATTTTTTGAACACAGCTATGAGAGAAATCAGAATAAAACAAATATTACTAATATGTTCATTTATGTATTAACTTCCATGATTTGCTTGAGTAGCTTCTGTGAATTTTTGGTAGTTTTGTATGATTGTGATCCTATTACGAACGCTTTGATCTAAATTCATTTTTCCTCAGATAATTATTTGTGCGTTGCATACCATATATGGAAAGTCAGACGAACATATCAGAATTCATTCTCATGGGTCTTTCTTCTGACCAGAACATATAAATATTTTGCTTCATTTTCTTCTTGTTTTGTTACCTGGCCATCTTGGTGGGAAACCTTCTGATCCTTACCTCTGTTCACTGCAGTTCTCTTTTTAATCAACCAATGTACTATTTTCTCAGTCACTTATCTTCTATGGACATCTGCTATACCTCCTGTGTGACACCCAAATTGATCGGTGATCTCCTAGTACGAAGAAAGACCATCTCCTACAGGAACTGCATGTTACAGGTCTTTGCCATGCACTTCTTTGGAATGACTGAAATCTTCATCCTCACAGTTATGGCATTTGATCGCTATGTTGCCATCTGCAAACCTCTCCATTACATGATTATCATGAACAGAACTAGATGCAACATCCTTATGGTAGTGGCCTGGGCTAGTGGGGCTGCCCATTCCTTTTCCCAGTTTTTTATGGTAACCTGGCTGCCCTTCTGTGGTCCCAATGAAATTGACCACTACTATTGTGATATTTTTCCTTTGCTGAAAGTTGCATGTATTGATACCTACGTCATGGGTGTACTCGTGGTTGCCAACTCAGGAATGGCTGCCTTAGTAACTTTTGTTCTCTTGTTTGGGTCTTATGTCATTATACTCTTCACATTAAGATATCACACAGCTGAGGGAAGACGCAAAGCCTTGTCCACCTGTGGGTCTCACATCGCTGTTGTTATCTTATTTTTTGGACCTTCCATCTTTGCTTACCTGAGACCCCCTACCACTTACCCTGAAGACAAAATCTTTGCTGTATTTTACACCATTATTGCACCTATGTTCAATCCCCTAATCTATACCCTGAGAAATTCAGAGATGAAAAAGGCTCTGAGAAAAGTTTGGTGTCAAAAGATATTTTAAGAAGACAAACGTAATTGATTTGTTCTACTTACGCTAAACAATTTTATGCAGTAGCACAAGCTTATTTGACAGCACTAAGGAACATTACTAGTTTTTTAAAATTTAAATTAAAAATTTTTTTTTTTGTGGGTACTGGGGGTTGACCTCAGGACCTCGTGCGCCAGTAGGCGCCCGTGCCGCTGAGCGATATCACCGGCCCTTTTTTCGTATGTGGGTTCCGGGAGTTGAACTTGGGCCCTTGCGCTTGCCAGGCAGGCACTTACGCTGCTGAGCCATCTCACCGGCCCTAAATTTAAATTTTATTACTACATGTTTGCAGCATATGACTTTGCCTTCATCTTGGGAAGAAGGTGCATATACATAACAGAGTTTGTTCCTTTTTAAAATCCATTTCCCACCTACCTCTCTCCTGCTTTCCCCATCTTCAATCTTCTCATTAGTACCTTTAGCTCATGTTAATGACATATAATGCTTACGTTCGTTGTGGGAAACTGGTACCTGTATATGGCATATCATATTCAAATCACTGAATGCAAATCATTCATTTATAATGAAAATTTACATAGCAGAGTAAGCAACTGTTTTAGCATTCTTTAGAAACAGTACAAACAGGTCGTTTGTCAAACTGAAAATTAATTTATTTTATTACTGAGGTTTATTCTCTTTATAAGATATTCAGCTAAAATTATGACATTCTAAAATTAACTAGATAATGACAATGTTCACACAGATAATTTTGTTTAAAATGTGAAGCAGAAGAGGTGACCATACCTGTGCTGTGAAGGCGATTCATTCTCCCCACCTTGCTGAGAGATTCCAAGATGATGCCAGATGGATAGACACGAGAAATTAATTCGGTCACAATTCTTGTGCAAGAATTAGTACCAAGGAAAATGATTTAAAAATACAAATTTTCCTAGAGCATATTGTTTTTGCATGTGCTACTATTTCCTTTATGTTTGGGAAAATCAGAGCAATGAAAACACAGGAATATATACACATTAAAAATCATACCAATACGTGCATGGAGAAAATGTGTTATTTGTAGATACTGTGAAGAATAGATTTCCAAGACAGATTTTTCCAAAGGAACCAGTGTACCTGAAAAGGGGACCTTTTATATCAAATAAATAATATTTCTATGTACGCATAGAGAAAGCTTATGAAAAATAACATTAACAAAAGTGCTATTGAAAAACATTTTTAAAAAATTTAAAATGCCATAAAATTTTAAAAGATAATTTCAACAGTAAGATAACATGACAGGTAAGAAGGAGAAGAAAATGTTGATATGGAATGAAAATTATATCAATTTATTTTGGAGAAGTGTTGTATACATTGTAGTTTTGACAAGATCCTAACAAAAATGGTATTGTACTGGATTGTATCACTTCTCTAATACAAAGAAGACAATATAACTATGCCTCCATGTTCTGGGAGAAAAAAGCTGAGAATTATAAATATTTTTCCTTTTCCTATCACCTTCTACAAATTTCAAGGAGAAGATAAACCTTCAGATTTGTTTGACTTCATAGTACACACTACCAACATGCTCTTTTTGATCAAATATTCTAAAAATGTTTCTTCTGAAGAAAATTTTGAAACATCATGAATGATGAACCAATATAAAATTTTAAGAGTTCAGTCAGATGTATTTGACAGCTATATTTTTTTTATCTTTCACAAAAGGTCACATCTCAAACACTAGAGTAGAAGAATGTGAACATTAAATGAATGGACCATTTGTTAAACCTTGTTTTGAATGTTAGCCAACCACTTGGTCACTGCACGACCCTAGTCATAAAAGTTTGAGAGAAAAGCAATACTTTTTTTTTTTTTTGGTGGGTACCGGGGTCAACCTCAGGCGCCCGTGCCACTGAGCGATATCACCGGCCCCTTTTTCGTATGTGGGTTCCGGGAGTCGAACTCGGGCCCTCGCGCTTGCCGGGCAGGCGCTTACGCCACTGAGCCATCTCACCAGCCCCAGCAACATATTTTTAATGGAAACTTTTTTCCTACAAATACTTTGGATGGAAGTTTTCTAAATCCATACAAAACAATGCTAAGGGTTATTAAGGTTTTTTTCCCCCTCCTCTGGAAGTCTACCTAACTAATAGCCACTCTAATTCTCCCAGAAAACACAACGAATACACTTTCTGAAGAAAATGAAACCCATTATCTACTATAAAAGCCAGAGCTAGCCTTCTCTCCTCAATTTGTTGGCATGAGGGAAAGAACATGACCTTCAAAAAATTCCATCCAGTTTATTTTCATCACAAAACTTTTTTTGTGTAAAGTTGAGGGTAATTAAATCTGAGCCCCGGAGAACATACGATGACTGAGATTCCTAAACTGGCACAGCTGACTCTAACTTTTATGTGATTTATAAAGTAGATCCTACTCTAGCTAATCAAAGGACATGAAATTGGTGAGTTTGTTGTTTTTGAAGGTTAATCCAAGCAACGTAGAAAGAGTGAACAATGGAATACGCACAGACCTACACGTGATGCAGGTTTAGATTGTTTATGTTATTTATTTAGTAATCCTGCGAGTTTGGCAGTCTCTAGAAATAATTTGAGTGATGCAAGCACAGGTTGTGGTTAGACTCATTTGAATATTTAAATTACTCCACTGCTTTCAGACTGTTGGTTTGAGTATTTTACTTTTCATTCTTGGTGTAAAACAGTGGCTGAATGAGAGGTGTCAGTTGTCTCTAGGGATAAAAAGTTTTTCTGTTTTATTTTTCCCTATAAAAAGCTAGTGGTCTATGCAGAATGAAATGGAAATCCAGAAGCAAAACAATCTGAACAGTAGAAATATCAGAAACTCAATGAGGTAAGGAGGACACAATACCAAGGAAGTAAAAGGAAAGAATTAACAATTGAGGTTTGAGAGGCTTTGCGAGGAATGATTTCTTCCTTCCCATTGACCTGTCTGCATGTGTGATAGCTATTTTTTATTTTGTTGTTTAGAAAACAGATGACTGTCAGGTAAATTTGAATGCAGGTATCTCTTTGAATTGGAGAGATTAACATATTTTAAGATTCAGGAGGCAATAAATTCAAGGCTTTGCCAATTGTGAGTGCGATGTGACGTTTCAGAGTGACATGCGTACAGGGACTTGGTGCTCACTTGGGTAGGAAACTTCAAATAAGAAAAAGACATGTTTAAAACTTTTAGTAGAAAGTCAACAAGGTATTGATTAAGAAACAATTAAAAAAAATAAAGAAACCCAAGTTGCAAGATCAAATAAGATTCTTGAAATAAGTACTACCATGATGATTGATTCCTAGTCATCACACAAATGAACAAACAAAGAAAAAATAAAATTAACCCGAGACCCTACCTAGGTCACCAAATAAAAACAGGAAGTATATCAAAACTTGAGTATGTGTTTATTTTATCTCTATATACTTTGTTGCTTAGCTCTGTTTGTAGTAATTATTATGGCACTGATTTCCACTATTGAATAATTTATTTCTTCATACATTTTAAATCTTTAAGGAAATATTTAATGACTGTTAAGGGAATAGTAGCCTGATGTTTGAGAAGAGATAAGCAAAAACAAAGGAATTCAATATAATTATTTATTGAGCCCCCATGATGTGCTGAGCGACACAAATTTATCTAATAATTGAGAGTTAATTCTTTTAGAAGAACTAGAAAGAGTTGTACTCATTAGCAATGTAGCTATCAACATTTCTGTGACTTGAAAATAATAATTATATGACAAAAATCACAAGGGTCTGAGACAGGGGTTAGGATTCAAAATTAAATTTGTGCATGCATCCTCAGGATTTCTAGGTAGACTGAAAGAGAGTCTTTTTCTCCATTAGGTGTTTAATTATTATTTTGAAAATTAGGTATGCATAGAATTTACTTTAGATTAGGAATTAAAATGTTTCAGTCATTGAGGTCTTTAAGTAACAATAGTGTCAAATATTTCATTACATATTATGTATCAAAAACTGTCATGAGTGCATACAATTTTACGTGCATTATCAAGTGAGGTTTATGTTTTTTCAGATCTTGAATATTCTATTTTCTAGGTAGATGGCTCTGGAAAACTATGTAATATCTCTGATTCAGTGTCCTCTTTTGTAAAATGGATTCACTATTTACTTGTTAGAGTTACTGTGAGGATTTTAAAAGTCAATACTTACAAGGAGTTTTGAAAAACTTTAGGCACATGGAATGCTGGAATTCTAAAGAAATACAAAAAATATTAGACTTTTGGATGGTAAGTATAGTGAAGTAGTTTACTGAGGTCAGTGCTTACTCTGACCAAAGCTATCGTACAAACCCAAGTTGTTTTTCTTCAATATGTTGATAGATTGCACAAAAATTTTCATTTTGCAAGGATAATGTGGTGCAAATTTTTTTTTTCTGGAAAGTTTCTTATAAATCATCAGGACTAGAGTCATTATTTTACAGACTGAAACCTAGAATAGGGGAATACAAGATCCTGCTACGAGCAATGAACTAGATTAGAAAAGAAACCAGGATGTCTTCCTCCCTAACCCCTGTTCCTATATCTTTTAGCGCATCACTGGAGACTGAGAACAAGAGATTCATTGCTTTTTACACAAATACACGAGCTGTAGATTGTTCTTTATAAATGAGTTATATTTAAAGGGGAAAGAAGCAGGCTTAATGTGGAAATTTTGCTTATACCAAAGTTTTTCTAGTCTTAGAAAATTTGGCTTAATTTATCATCCCCTTTTGTAATTTACAAATCTATATTGGAATGTCTTTAGTGACGGGAATCCAAATTTGGATGATTCTGATTAGTAAAAATAAAAGAACAAGATAAATATGAATAAAATAAGGAATTTTATATTAAATAATATTACTTTCTTTCTCAGACTTTTACAAATGAACTCAGACTCTCAACTCAGAAAATTCTAATTTCTAGTTCTGATTTTCTAAAGGCTTGTTCAGGGATCTGTGTATTTTTTTACTGGCAAAGTCAATTCAGTTTTATATTTGCGAAGTATTATTTTCCCTGGATGCTCAGCAGAAATGCAGACTCTGATTAAAAAGACTGAGAAAAAAATAGATGTGCTAAATATCATATATTGTCGCAAGTGAAACAATCCAGATAAAACTGGTTTCATTCATTTCCTTTATTTTTAATTACTTTGTTATTATGTGGTTCATTTACATGTATAATTGCAATTTAACTGGAAACAGAAATAAAGATACTTCTAAGACATTAGCATTTTACTATCAAAATTGCATGCAAGGAAAAGGAAAAAAACTTAATTGCTTGGATTTCTTACTGAGAGTATTTATCTTTTACTTTCCTCATATATACACAAATTTATATATACATATATACTTAACATTATATTATCTTTGTGTTTCAACTCACTGTAAAATGATTTTGAGGTTGAATATATTCCACCAACTAAATCGTGCACCACTGATAAACTTTACATTTATTAAAAATGTGTATGATAAGTATATTTAATTTATGCTTACAGTTGCATCTTTAACAGCATTTGAGTTTGTAGGGTCCAAAAGTATGTTCTTTATATGGATTTAATTGTATATTGAGAAACATTTCCAAAAGAATATTAATTCAAACAACTTTTTAATTGTTTAAGTGAACGTATTCATTTTATGGATGTCAAGTTTGGGCACAGTGTCCTGAAAAGACAGCTTATGAAATCATCATAAGACTAATTGGAAAAGAACCAAAAATTTTTTTTATTAAATCTATGATTTTCCTTTTCCAAAACTTTGGAATCTTGCCTGTTACAGTTAGTTTCATAGTACTAGTTTCATTATCAACATTCTTCATAAAATTCATGGCACTAACTTAAGCTTTTATCTTTTCAGGTGGCTGTTAACGTGTTTTTGCTGCACCAGACCATGGGAAATAGAAATAATGTCACTGTGTTTATTCTCCTGGGATTTTCTCAAAATAAGGAGATGGAAGCCCTCTGCTTTGTATTATTTTTATTTTGCTACATCACTATTTGGTTGGGAAATGTGCTCATAATAATTTCTATCACATGCACACAGCTAATTGACCAACCCATGTATGTCTTCCTCAATTATCTCGCACTCTCTGACCTTTGCTACACATCCACAGTGACGCCCAAGCTAATGATGGACTTACTGTCAGAAAAGAAGATTATTTCCTACAATAACTGCATGGCACAGCTCTTTCTCATTCACTTCCTGGGAGCCATTGAGATCTTCATCCTCACAGGGATGGCCTATGACCGTTACGTGGCCATCTGCAGGCCGCTGCACTATACAGTCATCATGAGCAGGCAGAGGTGTAACTCAATCATCATGGTGTGCTGCACTGGGGGATTCCTACACTCTGCCAGTCAGTTCCTTCTCACCATCTTCTTACGGTTCTGTGGGCCCAATGAGATAGATCACTACTTCTGTGATGTGTACCCTTTGCTGAAATTGGCCTGTTCTAACACACACGATAGGTCTCTTAGTCATTGTGAATTCAGGTCTGATAGCTTTGGTGACCTTCGTGATTTTGATGGTGTCTTACGTTCTGATACTGTACACCATCAGGGTTTACCCTGCTGAGAGCCGTTCCAAAGCTCTCTCCACATGCGGTTGTCACATAACTGTCGTGGTGCTGTTCTTTGTGCCCGTGTTCTTCATTTACATGAGACCAAACAGAACTTTTCCTGAAGACAAAGTGTTTGCTCTTTTCTATACCATCATTGCTCCCATGTGCAATCCTCTGATTTACACATTAAGAAACCTGGAAATGAAGGATGCCATCAGGAAAATGTGGCGTCATCAAAATCGCTTGGAAAGGAAGCAAGTACTGTGTGGGCCATTTTAGAATTTCATTGTATGGCTGAATACTGGGTGGAAGAATTAATATGGAATGATAATAAAACATAATTATGGGTAGATAGGAGGACTAAGTTGTAGTATTCTGTTGCACAGTGGGACAACTATAGTTCATTTAATGTATATTTGAAAAGAGCTTGTAGAGAGGATTTTGAATGTTCCTATCACAAAGGAATGATAAAGGTTCGAGGTGATGGTGATGCTAATTATTCTGATTTCATCATCACAGATCATATGTGTGTAATTTAAACCACACGCTACCCACATATGTGTACAATTAGTATGCATCATTTGTTTAAAGCACATACTGCACGTGCCAGAGCTCAGCACACTCCAAAGCCGAGTCTCTAGCATTTGTTCACACCTCTCCTACATGGGTGAGGTTAATTTTTATTTTCATGTTTGTCCTTTTGGTATTTTCACATACTTGCTCCCGTCCCCCTTAATTTGATTTTTATTAATAATGTTAATTATTTAGTTCCTCTTACATTTTGCTTTCCAATCTAAGTCTAGTATGCCACTTTTGTGACAAAAGCTAGTAGAAAACCATGTGGTGAAGGAGACACATATTTTATACACTTCTGCTCCCAGGATTTTGGAGAACGAAGAAAACTGACATTTCACCTGATGTTAAGAGATGATGGAAGATTCAATTCCTTTCCGTTCTAGCACTTATAAACACTTTCTCTCTCTCTCTTTCTCTGTCTCTCTCTCTCTCTGTATATACTGTACCTAAATGTACTTTAAAATTAACACTTTTATTTTTCCGCTGAGAAAGTTCCTTCTATAAACATAGCCTCATTTTGTTTTCCCCCCGAATGAATACTACATCTTAAACATTCTGGACAATGTTAATTTCAGTGCATGTGTTTCTTCTAGCTCAAGTTCTACTCTTTCCTCAAGAGTCTGTATCCAAAGAATATATCATAAAATTAACTTTGTAAGGGGACCTTAATATAAAATTATAAAATATAAGAAAGGGGAAAATTAAGAGTAGATGTGTGAAAAATGCGTGCATATGAAAACACACATTGCTCCAACCATCCTTTCTGTAACTGCTCTTGAGATTTTAGTTGCCACCCACACCTTTATTTCTGACCACCTCCTCCCTGCATCTTCCCACGGCCTTTTCTGCGAGCACATCTCTGGTGTCTTTTGTGTGTCCAGATTTTCTCTTTACATAATACATCCAGTCAGACTAGAGGAGGTCCACCCAGAGAGACTCATATAAGACGAATTATCTCCATAAAAACTCATTCCCTCGGACACACTCTGAGGCACGGAGTGAGGAAGGGCTGCAACGTGCGGCCTTGAGGGGATGGAGGTGCGCGGGAGAATGAGTGGGTGCCGGGCGGGCCCACGCCCAGCGCTCCTCCCCGGTAGGACCAGCTGCTTGCGCAGACTCCGCGCTGTGAAAAAGGCATTCGTAAGGCCATGGATTGTTGGGAGAAATGCAGCAAATCCAGTTCTAAGAAGCTGTCTGTTTCTCTGTGGACAGTTTCTGTCCCTCTCATGCTGGGAGTTTCACTGCGTAACCGCGGCCGAGCAGTCTCTCTGCAGGGGGATGCACGGTGGATGCTCGATGCTGGTGACACGTAGTTGTCTTCAAACAGGGTCACAACAATATTTCCCATTTCGTAAGCCACTCTTTCTTATTTATTCATTTTTTAAAATTGTGTGTGTGTGTGTGTGTAGTATTAGAGATTGAAACTAGGGCCTTCATATCGAGCTACTTCCTCAACTGTTTATTTATTTATTTATTTATTTATTTATTTACTTATTTACTTATTCATTTTTTTTTTTTTGTGGGTACCGGGGGGTCGACCTCAGGACCTCGCGCGCCAGCAGGCGCCCGTGCCGCTGAGCGATATCACCGGCCCCTTTTTCGTATGTGGGTTCCGGGAGTCGAACTCGGGCCCTCGCGGTTGCTGGGCAGGCGCTTAAGCCGCTGAGCCATCTCACCGGCCCTTACTTATTAATTTTTGAGACACGGTCATGCTAAGTCACTAAATTACTCAACCAGGGCTCATCCTTGCGATCCTCCTGCCTCATCCTCCCGGAGTACTGGGAACATAGGTGTGCACCCCCCTACCAAGCTCCACATGCTGTTCTGGCGCTCTGACATCGGCACAGTTCTCATAAACTGGCGAGGTGCTCACTCCCTTGCCTTAAGCTTGGGTGGACTTTTGTGACTACTTCAAGCAATACGATACAGTAGGTGTGAATTTGTTTACTTTCGTGGTGAGATATTTAAAAACCTACACTTTTCCCTTGTTTCTGTGGAGGTCTTCAGTCACAAAATCTACCTTTCTTTGTCCCTAAAAATTCACATATGGGGGCCATAAGTAGAAGTTAAATGTGGGTTTTTCTGGTCCACGGGTTAAGCTGAACTTCCAAATAAAATCCACAATTACTCACCAGGCAATAAGGGTGCTACCAGCTAGACTCAGCTGCTGGCTGGTGAGCTACCATCAGCTTTTGGATTTTCCCAGCTGATACCCTAGACATCGTGGAGCAGAAACCTTGCTCCTCACCGTATCTGCATTCCTGGTACAGAGAAGCCACATGCATGCCCAGTCCGTTGCACTAAGTTTGAGGTTGTTTGTTTCACATCCACACTAACTACAAAAATTTGGCATCTGTGATAGTAGCAGAGAGATCATCTTTCAAGAGAATTTCCATAGCATCCAGCCCTGACAATAGCTTTGATGCCTGAAACCATAGTCATTTTATAACTACATCAATGAATAAAAAATTGAGAAAAGAGCATGGCTGCCATACCCCAAATAGAAAATATTGTCTGCCATCATGGAATCTCTGCAGAGGACAGCCTTTGAGGACTATTTGTATGATCTGGGTATTTTTATATTTTATCCAAAAGGTCTATCCATATATATCTTTCTCACACCTTCTAAGTCTGGGAGCATACAATGAAACTGTTAGCAATTGCCAGGAATTGGAATATGTAACTATGCCTTTGGTAATCTCTTTGCTTATACGAAGTATACAAAGTAAACAAATAGACTGATCCAAGGTGTGTCAACTGAGATTTTTCTCAAACCCCATATTTTTTCAGAAAATTCCTGGTTTAGCTTTTAATGTTACAGCTTTCTATTTTCAGGTGTTTCCAAGTGTTCCTGCAGAACTAGATGTAAACCAACATAATGTGAATCTTCCTGTCTAGTCAACTCCACATGAAGCCACGAGTATTGATGGAGGCAAAAGAGAGAATTTGGCTGGAATCTTGTGGACATTTCTTAAGCCTGTCAGTTCAGATCTCTAAGGTGTTATTTCAACTTGATGATGTAGCAGTGCTAATAATCCCACACTTGGTAGACGACACCTGTGCTCCCACAGTAAATTCACAAAACACCAGCATTTGGTGACTCTTGGTTTGCTGTGAGAGGTCGATTAGAACTTAGCATCACCTCTGGAGCAATTTCTGCAAAGGAGAATCGTTATGTACAGAAGAACATAATGCTTTACTCCAACGCTCTATATATCACTGTTGTGGTTCTATTAAAGTTTTTGCAAATGTGCCACGGTGTGCACCTACTTGGATCTTCTGGATTGTGAGGCACACAGGTTTAGGTTTGCACCGCAGCCTAAACACGGGACTCATTCACATGCTTGCACTCACAGCTGGCAGCCGCACACTCTACTCAGCGTCCTGGAGCATTAAACTCAGGCGCTGTAAATGCTGACTCCTAAGCTTAAAAACCTTTCTATCAGTAAACTTCTTTTGTACTAAAGCATCTTGTCTTTCACTTGGTGAGGACATCATCTTATGCCCCAGAAGGCTGAATCCATACACACCTCTAGGAATTTTTCTGCGTTCAATTGTTTCATATGAAATAAGAAACTTAAATGGAAGTCATGCCAGAATAGTTAAGGAAAATCCAGTGTTACCATCTGTGATGCATCCACCTTCTTAGCCAAAAGCATCAAACTAAATGAAAGATGCAACAGAAATGAATGTGCCTGCATCTTTCAAGTTGGAATGTAGCCTGATCATTGCACATCCATCTGAGATGAGCTGCCACTTTGGTTACATTGTCTTTGCAGGAAATTCTATTCTATGTGCTTATATTTGTTTATTGTATAGCTCAGAAAGACAATGTGGGCATTCTAAGCTTCACTAGGAAAGTCTATTTTACTTATGCATTTAGGAACTGTACAGATAATGCAGGGTGGGTGTACACATCCATTGGAATCATTATAAGTTAAAATTGGGCCATGTGAGTGGGAAAAAGGGGAAACTTTGAGAAGAGGCTTTCAAGAAACTTGGAAAGCATGGGTGATGCTCTACTTTTACAATGGTGGTTATATAAAGGGGTTCGTGTTATAGGAGTCTTCATGCTGTATACATCTATAGTTACTAATTTATTTAAGATACATGTGCCAATTAAAATTATAAAAGTTTTGTGTTGAAGAAAAAATACTGTACTGACAAAGACTGAGTGAATTAGAAAATAAACTGGGAAATTCCTCCAGATACCAATGTAAAATGTTACAGGGATGATATTAAAAAACAGATACAAATTACAAGGAACAATTAACATGTACATATGAATAGAATTCTCCTACTTGAGTAGCATTAATCAGATGAATAATTTGAGAAAATTATTCTGAGTTTTAAAAAAGGCATAATTCAGATGATTTTTAATCATCCACAGATATCTATTGATTATCTATTAAATACCAGTGATTGTCAATCAGCACAGTAGAAAACAGAACGTTTTGTAACACACTGTAATGAAATGTAGGAACTTTTAGGTTTGAAATGTACAAACTTCCTCCAGGGCTTTGCTAGTAGAAATGAGGACTATGAGAATCAATTGTAAGAAAATAGGCATAATCTTGCAAGGAAATAGATTCAGAATAGGTTATTATGTGACCTCCAGACAATAAGAATTTGTTCTTCTGTGTAAACAAAGTGGGGAGTGACTCTGTTTGTCAGGACGTGTCAAGGAATCTGAGTGTTCATAACTCTCAGATTTACCACAAATGTCACTTCCATTTCAGCATCTTATTTGCTCAGGGCCTTCTTACTGACAAAAGAAACTGCAGAATTATGGCAAAGGTAGATAAGCAAGATGGAATCCTAGCACATTTTGGTACTGGTGCCTCCATGGAAATATCAATTTGAATTCCTGTCCATGGAGAAAAGTTTTCATAAGAGCATAGGACACACTATGAGCAATTGAAGCACCTGGAAATAACAGAAATTAGGGAAAGATGAAGTTGTGTTTGTTGGCATATGCTGTAATCCCAGCTACTTGTGAGGGTGAGGCAGGAGGTTAGCAAGTTTGAGGCTAACTTGGGCTACTTAGAGAGACTCTGTCTCAGAAAACAGAAAGAAAAAAGAGAAAAAGAAAAAAAGAAGAAAGGAAGGAAGAAAGGAGGGAAGAAGGAAGGAAAAAAGAAAGGAAAAAGACAGAACAAAGTGGGCTGCAGCTTAGTAGTAAAAGAGTACTTGGCTAGCAGGTGCCATGACCCTGAGTTCTATATCCAGCACCACACACAAGAAATAAAAAAAAGATAAAAGGAAAGATGTGTTGACAAGAATGGGAAGGACAGCTTTACATTCTCTACAAACTCTCCTGACACTAGGCTCCATAGATAGAGAAAGATGGCCTCTGTATAGGCAAAGAGAAGGAAGTGAGCACCAGGCTTTGTGTGATTTTGGACCATGAAGGAAATGACAGTAGTATCCAGCATCCCACTTAGGGTTTATTAAAGAAAAATAAAAGGCATTGATGATTAAATTAAACAACTCGCACTACACAGAAGAGACAAAATAAACAGAAAAAAAGTACAAGTGAAGAGACATTAAGGGAGTGGGTTAGACTGGAGATTCATTTTCTTCCTGTCTTCTTTACCATATGTAATAAATACACAGTAAGCAATGAAGTGTGTGAAATATTCTGACTTAGAATAATATCAGAGGATCCTGGAATCAATGTGTGCAATTGTTGGGATCTAGATGTCCCTAAAGGGTTTTGTTGAAGGGCTGGTTGCCAGCTAATGGACTTTGGGGATGTGATTGGTCCATGTAGGCTCTAACTTCCTCAATGGTTTCATAATTTGACGGCATTACTAGGACAAAATGGAAACCTAAAGAAGAAGTCACTGGCTTTGAAGACAATAACTTGTCCTGGCACCTTCCTCTTGGGCTCTTTCCCTTTCTCCCTGCCGCCTGCATGACATGAGGTGAACAGCTCTGCTGCATCTTCAGCCAGGGTGCGGAGCCAGCTAACCATGGACCCAAACTTCTGAAACCATGAGCCAAAATAAAACTTTCCTCTTTAAGTTGTTATTCTCAGGTATTTTGTCACAGTGACCCAAAGCCGACTAACAAAGCCTGGATAAAAATAATGAAAATAGGGTGAAAGTAAGCAAGGAATGAAATACAATTCATTCACAGGAGATTTGGTGTTGTCTATAAGAGAAAACTCCAAAGCTGCAGGGAAAAATATCAGTTCAACCTTGACCTTTGGAGTCAGAAAATTTTGTCATAAGACAGAGATAAAAAGGGAAATATATCCCTAGAATAATGCTAAGAACAGTTTAGACATGTTAACAAGGTTTTAAATCTCTATATAGTAAGAAAAATATACATATGTCTAAAAATAATCCTTGTTATTAATTGGTATTTATCAAATTACAAATAATATTTCCTTTCCTTTAGTAAAATACAGACAATAAAATGATTACTATGTCCTTGTTAGAATCAAGTGCTTAGAGTACCGCATAGTAAACACCAACTAAATACTAAGTACTATTTTTATTTTTCTTTAGGTCAGTGTAAAGCCTTACAGAATAAATAAATAACAGTAATTTTGATTTGAATGCTAATAGGTTTTGTTTTTTAAATTAAATTTTCAATATACTTCTGTTTCTTCTTCTTTTTTTCATTGCATACAAGGTGCCTAAACAGCGTATATGCATATGAGGGAAAGCAAAATTAAGAGAAGGGAATTTGTGCTTGTGACCCATTGAATACTAGATAATGGAACCTGTATAATCAAAGAAGATTGGTAATGGAAATGCTCACATTAAAAGGATGGGGGGCTGAGTGTCCAGCAAACTAATTATCTTGTGCCAGAAGAGATTGCAAAACCACTTGCCTGGTGTCTTGACTGAGTCTAAAATTCATAGTGTATGCGTTGACATACACTATGTTACCGTTATGAAGGACATAAGGAAGATAGGACATTGTAATCGCATATTCTGAGCACTTCCTTGAAAGAATTAAATAAAAATTAAACAATTTTGCTGTTCAAGTTAAGTGCTAGTAATGAGATTAATGGCGGATTGTAGGGAGAATGAAGGAGATGAAGATCTCCGTAGTTTTAAGGATCAAAGGAAAGTGTCCTAGAGGTAGAGGAGCAATGATAGATTTGATTATGATTGCAATGAAAAGACCTGGATTTTAAAGTTTTAATACAGTATGATATACTCAGTGAATTAGAAATGGACAGAGAGCTACTGTATTTTATTAGATGAAGTGTCTGTCACACTCCAGGAGGCCAGAAGCTGTGATGTTTTACTATCCTGAAGAAGAAGGACACAGAGAAGGAGGGAGCTGGTAGTGCAAACCCTATAGATGACTTAAATTACATGGCTGTGCAAAAAAATGCATGGAAAAAGCAGCCAGTTACCCCACACATCCTTCAATTATATTTTAAAAATGAAATTATCAACCATTAACAGAATTTAATGAGTTCAAAAAAAAAAAAAAAAAAACGATACAGTTCTGGTATTTAAAAACAGGAAGCTTAGACTCTAGAGAAGAACTAGATATTGTGGGACATGATATAATACAGCAAAGTCAGTTTTCCAAGAACATTAAACCAAGTGAACGAAGGAAACCATCAAAGCACTTAGCTATTTGCCCATTTGGTCAGGATGGAAGCTACTTAACGGGAGAAAGAGAGTTTTTCAAACTATCCTGCCTAGAAATTTATGGAATTCTTTGCAATGTATTTTATAGCATTTTCTTCCATATATGAATCATGTTATTCTTCAAGGGCCATAGGAGCAAATATTAAAGTTATCCAAGAACCTTGGAAAGGAACCCAAGCTATGCTTGCAACTGTAAAAATATATTGACAATTTCACTGAAAATTCATGTACTGATAATCTAAACCTAGGTTATTTTTTAAAATATTAAATGCTTTGCTGATATAGAATACTAAAATATCATGATATTCTGAAAAATATTTCTTACACTGCATTATTTACAAGATCATTATTTTTTAAATAAGTAATTTAGTCACATTTAAAAACTGAGAAGATAAAATCATTTTACGTCAGTGTATGTAATCATTAATTTACTTAAAAAATGATGGCAGGTTTATGTCTGCTGTTACGACTTTAAACATTGAGGTTCCTCCCTCTCACGGGCAGCATTCATTTGTCAACTTTTTGTGTGTAATTGGCATTATTTTAAATCTGTCAGGCCAGTGAGATAGCTCAGCGGCATAAGCGCCTGCCTGGCAAGTGCGAGGTCCTGAGTTCGACTCCCGGTACCCACATACGAAAAAAGAGCCAGTGATATCGCTCAGCGGCACAGGCGCCTACTGGCGCGCGAGATCCTGAGTTCAACCCCCAATACCCACACACACAAAAAAAATTCTGTCTATGTAAATCTAGAGGAATATCATAGCTACACAGGCTTTGGGTGCTATTATGTTTTCTTTGTTGCTTTCTAGAGCACTGCTAAAGAGGTAACATTTTTCCACCCCAGATCAAAACTTGGATGAGGCAAATGCCATACTCACGTTAGGTGCAAACAATATAATGAGCAGGATACAATGTGTTAGTATACTTTTAAATGAAAATTTCACAGTAAAAATATGAAAATGTTAAATAAAGATGAATTTCCACCTTGGATTTGAACAAAGCCCCTACCTGGCTTCACTTGAAGTCTGACTCTTTGAACATAGCAAGCAGGCAAGCGACTCCCAGCTGGACGGGTCCCCTCCCTCAATTCACCTGCCCGTTACATCTGCTGGGCCAATGTACATCTTTGTGAAAGTATAACTATCAATACAATTACTTTCCTTACAAAATATAACCTGATTGGGATAGTAAATTATATGCTTTGCCTATCCATAGGAAATATACACATAATTTACACTTCCATATTAATAAGGGACAGGGTTCATCCGTTAATTTATTTCTATTATAATATTCATACCATTCTAAGTCAGTGCTTCTCATGTGGACCTGTCATTTTTTTCAGCCAAACCTATTGAATTCTAAATGCACTGGATCATGGAAAATACAAATAACATCACAGAATTTATACTGTTGGGACTTTCCCAGAACGAGAAAATTAAAAACCTGTGTTTTCTATCGTTCTTACTTTGTTACATAGCTATCTGGATGGGAATGTACTAGTAATGATTTCTATCACCTGCAGTCAGCTAATTGACCACCCCATGGACTTCTTCCTTAATCACCTCGCTCTCTCAGACCTATGCTATACTTCCCCAGTGACACAGAATCTAGTCACCGACCTGCTGAAAGAAAGGAACATGATTTCTTACACTAGCTGCATGGCTCAGCTTTTTGCTATGCACTTCTTGGGGGCATCGAGATCCTCCTCCTCACAGTGATGGCCTATGACCGCTACGTGGCCATCTGCAAGCCCCTGCACTGCGTGGTCATCATGAGCAGGTAGAAGTGTAAGGCGGTGGTCACTGCCTGCTGCTCAGGGGCGTTTCTGCACTCCTCTGTCCAGTGCCTCCTCATGACCAACCTACCTTTCTGCGGTCCCAAAGAAGTAGACCACTATTTCTGTGATGTGTACCCTTTGCTGAAACTAGCCTGCACTGACACGCGCGGAGCAGGGATACTCATGGTGGCCAATGCAGGCACGATGGGGCTGGTGGTGTGTGTGGTGGTGATGCTGTCTTAGGCCCTGGTTTTGTTCACCATCAGGGCTTACCCTGCAGGGAGCCACAGGACAGCCCTGTCTACCTGCAGCTCCCATGTCACGGTTGTGATTTTGTTCTTCGTGCCTGTCCTCTTCCTTTACCTCAGACCAGGCACCACCTTTCCAGAGGACAACGTGTTTGCTCTTTTCTACGTCATCCTCGCCCCCATGTTCAACCCCCTGATCTGTGCAGTGAGAAACACGGAGATGAAGGAGGCCATCAGGAAGATTTGGTGCCAGAAAATGTTTTTGATTGTAAAGCGGATCATCTGAAAGGCACTTCTACGCTTCATTTCTCACACTGCCCAAGTGACATTTGCTGTATCTTAAACTTCCTGATAAAAATAAAAATAAAAATGAATATTAATGTCAGCTCATAAGTTTTGTAACTTACTTCAAAATACAGGGGCACTTCGGTTCACTAACTCAATTCGGATTCTGGGGAAGATGGCTCAGTCATGCTCATCACCCCAGTGCGGAGGTCAAGAACGGAAGCAAAATTTTGCCAAACGCTTCTGTTTGCGAACTGAATTGTTCACAAACAGAAGCGTTTGTGAAATGAGGTATTACTTAGTTTATTCCACTTTTGCTGCTTTGTGTTTTGTATGTGCACTTTCCTCCCACGTTTAGAGCCGTCCCTTCCTTCTTTGAGTGCACTCACATTTTGTTCGATGTTCTATCTCTTTGGCTTTTCCATTGGATGCTATCTAGCTCACCTTTGTAATAACTTTATACTTTTATTCCATGGTTAATCTCCAGAAATACATAAACCGTTCTCAACCAGATTATGCTAGACCTAAAAGGTCTGTTTGGGCTTGGCTTCTTTTCAGCGTTCTCATAAAAAAAAAAAAATTTCTCAAATTCATGATCACAGTTCCCTACTCTGTTCAAGATACTATATACTTATTCCAAAAATTTGGAAGCAAAACATGTTTTTGTAAGGCTTATACAAATAAATAATGAAAACATTTTATGTAAGTGATAAGGATCATATGAATTTGGAAAAGGTTTTCTAAAAAATTTTAATGAGATTATTCTAAAAATCACAAAATTTTAATAAGAATAGCAATACTTCTGTAAAAATTCCTTTTATATAGTAATGAAAATGTGGTGCTGATTACAGGTAAGGTAACCATGCAGTTTATTCTCTAAACTGAGTCATACTTGGATGTAAAATTACAAGGAAACAAGAGACATCAAATGGGATTATATCTGGTGAACTGTATGTCTAGTTACTGGCAAATGAATGGAAAGCATGAATATCCCAGTTAAAAGGATTATGGCTGGGATAGTGTAGAATCTGCACAATAACTTTGTGTGATGAGATTGTAAACAGAAATACAAATGCTACCACTGAAGAGAGACTTGATCCAGAGTATGCTTACATTGGTTTCATTCATTACCATCAACACAAAAACAACATATAATCAATTTCCTATAATTCTATGCATCTGCATACTTATATATCTCTCTAGAATTCAAAGATATTTCCAAAGGATTAAATTAAATATCCGATTGTTTAATAAAATAAGACTTATTTTTCATGAAAATAACAAGATTATGTGGAATAAGGTATCACATTATGAAGATTAGAGAAAAACAGACATTTAATTTAATACATAAATGTAAAGACTTATTAAATACCATTGTCCTGTATGCAGAGAAAAAAATTATAGAAATTCAAAATGAGAGAACTGGTTGGAGATGTATTGGAGACAGCCATGTTTTGTATAGATGTTAAAAATTCAAGAGAATTTTTATAAAGCAGTTGATAGCATAATTTATTCAATCATTTGTTTTAGCATAGAGTCATCTACATTTATACTTTATATTTCAATCCAATGTTACATAATTAATTTTGTTGCCAAAATTATGTTATCTTTTGCTTTTTGGAGTACATTCAGGTGGTAACTGTGTCATTTTGTGTTTTGTTTTTTATTATTTTTTTCTTTTATTAGTCCATATTTGTCATACATGATGATTACATTCACTGTAGGGAATTGGTACATGTGCATAACACATTTCAGTTCTTTTTTCCCCTTCCCTCCACCCCCTTTTTATTTTTCCGCATCAGATTCTTTATTTTATAGGAACTTATGAAGTTAATTCTCATATCTACAGATTGGAAACCAAACAAATAGGCCAAAGTACAAATAAAACATGTATGACAATTGTATTAAGGTACACTTTTAGATATATTGTCCATGCTGGATTTCAATACCTATTTTCCTCTCTCTCCTTTTTCCTATTTCTGTCTTTTATTTTGTACTTTATGTATATTGAGTTTTTCATATAAAAGAAACCATGCAGTGATTCAGCTTGTGTGTCTGAGTTACTTCACTTAACATTATGGCCTCAAGGTGGATCCGTTTTGTACAAATGACTCAAGTTTATCCTTCGATACTCCAGAGTAGTACACCATTGGGTATAAATACCAAGTTTTCTTTACCCATTCATCTGTTGATGGATATACAGGGTGTTTTCAAGATTTAGCTATTATGAATTGTGCTGCTATAAACGTGGGTATGCATTCATCACTGTGGTGTGATGTCAAAACTCTTTTGGGAAGATACCTAGAAGGGGTGCCTGTGCTCTTCTGACTTAACTCCACTGTTTTGTTTTTGAAGTGTTTATTTATTTTATAGTACTACAAGATTCTTGAAACTCATCTAATTATCATGCCCAGTCCTAGTATCACCCATTTGTCCTAGTAGTCATATTTCCTTTTTGCTGAAGAATGACAATTAGAAACCAAAATATAAACTGGGGATATTATGGATGTTCTTGCTGCCACTGGATTGACATTAATTTTTCATGTTAATCAGCAGGAAGAACTATTATAGTTAACATAGCTATGTATGCTTCTCTTTGTATGAAGAAATATCTGTTTCTCTATCTCTCTGCTTGTGCCTTTGTATGTATTAAATTAAAGATGAGCTCAGAATAAAATATCTATCTCTTTTTATTTTATGTGGATAGTGGGAACCGAACTCAGGACCTCGCACTTGCCAGGCAGGCTCTTGTGCCGCTGAGCTATATCACTGGCCCTAAAATATCTATCTTTAAGTTCCAGGAATAAAATGGCTGTCTTTAAATATCATTAAAATATAATAATTCCTAAATCTAAACAGAATCTAAAATGGTATGCTTGTAACAAACCCACAAACCTATATGTTTGTTCATTTTATAAATTTCTCCTAATTTCTTCTATGGCCCTAAGACAAGTTTCTTTGCAAGGCAATGCAAAACTCTCTTGGGCTGTAGCTCTTAAGTAATAAATAATAACTACAGTTTACCTTGTTGTGTCTTGGACTTATGCCCATGTTCTATCTGCAGGTATTGAGAATATTGAATCTTCTCATTTACACCTGACAAATGTGAAGATGAAAATAAGCACGTGGTAGGTATGGTGTCCAGTGGGACACTCATAAATTATAAGGTGATGAGGATTGTGGTTTTGACCCTGTGTCTCCAGGGTAGTTATCATTTCAGATGTTGCAGTAGGCACATATGATTTCTTTGGAAAGTTGGGTCAAGAACCTTGACAATCTATGAGCCAAAAAGCAATATTACTGTTACTCAGAATGTATTCTGAACTTTAAGGATCAACTCAAAGCCTGTGTGACAATTTGGACTTGAAGGATGCAACATATGTTCTATGAAAGCACTGTTTTTATATTACTGTGACGATTTTTCAAAAATTTAAACATCCACTATATTTCTTGAGCATATCTTTCATGTTCATTGAATTTCAAAGAATGTAAGCAGTTTGGCCAATAAGAAGTCATATCAAAGCTCTTGATTTTTACGCTCAACTTTTAGAAGATCTGCTCCATAACCTGTTGAGTAGCAGGAGCTGTTCTGTTCTTTTTTATTTTTATTTTTTGTGGGTACCGGGAGTCGACCTCAGGACCTCGCACGCCAGCAGGCCCCCCCATGCCACTGAACAGTATCACTGGCCCTTTTTTCGTATGTGGGTACTGGGAGTTGAACTCAGGACCTCGCGCTTGCCAGACAGGCGATTATGCCGCTGAGCTATCTCACCGGCCCAGTTCTGTTCTTAATAGTAGAAAAACCCAGATTTTTGGTCCCCTCCCCAGCTGGGACCCCCATTGATGAGGAAAAGGAGGTGGAGATTTTTGTGATGTTCTCTCAAAAGTGACTGTGGACTTGACTGGAACTTCTGTCCTGAGGAAGGAGGCTGTGCTTAACTCTATTCTTCCTCAGACTAAAAACAAAAACTTGGAATTACCTGATTTCTCCACCCATTTGCCTGGTTCCATTCTCTGAGGATCCTTAAGGTTTTTGGACGTGAAAGTGTGTTTTGATAAGATTTCCCAGCTCTGTTAGCATTTTCTGTCCCCAAATTCTTTCTCTTTGATGTTTTTCATTGACTACGATTATTTAGTTCCACCCATGAAAAATTATGAATTCTACGATAAATGTATAAGGTGATTTTATATAGATATAAATATAGATACAGATGTATACATAGGATTTCACTGCACCACAATTACATACGATACATAGGAAAGGCAAGACGTATCTTTAACTTAAAATTACTTATTTTCTTTCAACTGCAAATGATTGTTTACAGTATTAAGAGCATCTTGAAGCCCCTTCATTGCTTAGAATGGTTGTTTCCATATTGTCTCCTAAGCCCTGTTTGAATATATTTTCTTCAGGCTCTCCCTTCAACTCATCCAAATACACAAGCTATAAATTCAGGTCTGAATCCAATTTGAGAGGTTTCACATGAGAACATTTACATCCATTGAAGGTAGATTTCTGCAGATATGTTCAAAGCATGCTATGTTCCTATCTGAAAATGTTATAATGAACTTATTATCCAGGATGATTAATACCTACTTATAATTGTAATAAAAATAAAGTAGGTTTCTAGTGCGTTACAATCTCCAGGTGTCATGCTTTTCCAGTCAGTTGAGATTTTGCCTATTTTGCCTCAGCTAAGTGGGTATAAATTTGTAAAAGACTGGCCTTAGATATTTTGGTTTATTGTTATTTTGGTTGTATAATTTCATATTCAGTCCAAAACCATTACATCCATCCTTAAGCTTAGCTTGCTCATTTCCTCTTTGACATTTATCTAAATGAGTCTTATCATAGTGGTTACATGAGACATATTTCTCATGAATCCTATTGTTCCTTATAAGACCAGGTTCTATCTTTAATGATTCTATATCTACATCTAATTGATGAAACTTTGCTATGCAGAAGACTTTCTTTTAGAAATTTCCTGGTCCTTACATTTATATGGAAATCAGAAAGACTCATATTAGTTCCTAGAACTTTAAAGAAGAACAGATTTATAGAATTACACTGTTTTATTTCAAGGTATTTTATAAAGTTGCTGTGTCCAAGAAAATGTAGTGTTTTCCTAAAGACGTCCAAACAGATCAGTGGACCAGACTAGAGAGTCTAGCAGTAGAAATACCCTGTACAATAAACAAAATCTCAGGAAAATTTTCTTGGCAATTCAAGGGATAAAAGGTAGTCCTTCTGCCAAATGGTAGTAGAACCATAGGGCATTCTTGTGTACCCAAAGCACCAAAAAATAATCAGAAAAACTCCTTCTTTATATCAGGTATTGTATCACACCTTGTATGAATTTTATTAAAAATGAATCCTGCACACATATGTGCAATGTAAAATTTCTAAATGCTTGTAACAGAAAGGGAAAATTGTTGTAGTCTTGGATTATACATAGAATTTTAAAATGTCATACCAAATATTTTCACGATGCATGAAGATGATAGATGGCATGTAACACAATGCAGCAGAACAAGTTATATGACCAGGAAGTAATTCAGAATGGAGGACATAGCCACAGCTCTGTGTACATCCCTGGTGTGTATCCCAGTGTGATTATGTCTAGCAGATTAAAGATATAACCAGACTTGTCCTCTTGTGAATTGAAAAAAGTTTAAATAGAATGAAGTTTGGTAAACACTAGGCAATATGTTGAAATGAACAACCATAAAACACTGAATGTTGATTTCCCCTTTCATGAAATGCCAGAATAATTCATTTACTCAGAATAAACTTCAAGTCCTGACAGCAAGCACTGAACTTTGAAAAAGCATTTTCCTTCTATCATTGCTTACTAGTTTTTAGAGTTAGTTACTTAAACTTTAGAATTTTCTGTTTTCCTATCTATATACTATAATGCTATTTATATCAAGATATATATTACGTGTATTAGACAATACAATGACTATGAACTATACAATAGTTTATCAATAAATTCTGTTATTATTATTATCCTAAGTGATTTAATCTGACCTAAATTATATGCTATATATTTAGATTTCCTGAAGATTTAGTGCTAGAGGAAACTTCAAATTTATGGATTTGCATATGGTAAAGAAAAGAGTAACTATCCCTGTGTGTGCAGGTGAGGGTGGGCCTAAACCACTTGGGAAAACTCCGTCAATGAAAGGAAGACTGAATGATGTCTATCATTTCACATTTTCTAATCTCTGTCCCTCATTCCACAGTTACCTATTTCAACAATGCTAGTCTCCGGCACCTAGTACATTGGCGCTAGGTAGGACGTTGCAGACCACTGACTTTGTGGATTTATATGCATGACAAGGATTTCGATAAACATGCATTTCTAAACAGTAATTGGCTGATTTTGGTCCTCTTTGTCATTTCTTATTTTAGATTTCATAAAAACTAGCTCAGGACTATTGCAGGCTACATTATCGTCCCTCCCATTCTTTAGAAAGCTGGAAGAGCGTGGAGTACGCAGTTCTCTAAACTGCTCTCTCTAGCGTTTGGAGGCCTTCAGAGAAACAGCATCTGAGCCACGCGAATGCAAAAGTGGAAGGGAAACATTCAGAGGACCCGGGTCGTTACCATGGACAGGGTCTCCGCAGCACGTGGCCAGGAGCTGTTTAAAGGTGCCTCTGGGAAATAAAACCATAGAGCTTTCCAAGACCTATTACTTCTTGCACTGACACTAACATTTATATTTTGCTCTTCTAAAACTAATTTCCTGCAATCGCAGACATAAAATTGGTGGTGCCTATTGCTTAAAACGTATGTTCATTTTTGAAAGGATTTCAGAATACTTTTTGTTTCTTCAAGTCTGATGTCATGTAAAAAACATGAACTAGGTATTCAAAATTCCTACCTGCTTTTCTGATGGATAAAGTCCTACCTCTTACATCGTGGACGGCTTTAGTAGTTGAAGTCTACTCTTCTGGGAAACCCGACAGGGTTGAGATTTCCAAAATATTTTCAGAGAATTAATATAGGTGTGTTTGAATACCTGACTTGTATATTATTTCAGATTTTCATATAGGAGACAAATCGTCAAGGTGAGTGTCCAAGGAGGCATTTTTCTGGTGCAGCCTGAGTGTAACCTGACAATCACTGAGACCTGGTGGTCATGAACTACGTGGATTTCTTGAGGAGAACATCAACCATGTTTTATGTCGATTTTATAATATTTGTATTTATTCCACATGATGTCATTCTAAACACTGTAAACGTTTTGTACTTACAATTTTGTTACCATAAAATTCTCTAGCACTGTATTTTTTATTGTACCTGATTACACACAGAATTTCTTGTAAGAACTGTAAAGTTAGACAATTTTTAATTTGCCCATGATTTCATTGTTACACATGTTACTCTTTGTTCCTATTGGGAAACAGCTCAGTTTCTGCTTCAATATCTGCTTGAATATTATGGTTGGCAATATTATGAAGAGCTCATTGTTCAAAATACCTGCCTTCTTAAACTAATTTTATCTGAATTAATTAAGGTAAGGTTAAGGCATGTTACATTCTGTTACACTAAGAAAATTTAAATATGTTGTGCAACTATACTTTCAATATAAAAGCATGCATTGTATTCACAACCCAACAGGCGTGTAGATATTTTATATAGTACTACCAAAGAAATAAAGTACACATTTTGTTACATTTTCAAAGATGTAAACAAGTACAAAAGCAAACAAACAAAATATAGAGAAGTGATTAGAGTTTTTTAAAAAAGCAATTGGTAGATTATCTTAATTTCATTTACTACAGAATGTCAAAATTGAAGTTTACCAGACAGCATTCATTAAATTTATGTTAGGCTACCTTTTCTTTATTATTTTTGGACTTGGTTGTACATATGTTTATGAAAATTTCGCTAGTTGCTAATGTAATACTCCAAAGAAAAAAGAATAGGAAAGGAAAGTAAGTGCTACTGCTTTTGTATGACCCTGGAGTCTTCACATTGCCTTTTGGATTTCTCCTTTTACTCTAAATTATGTAATGCTCCTTTAATGGTTTACAGAAAACGAAAGCTTAAAAAAGTGAATAGTTCAAGAATCATAATTGGTCCATTCATTTTACTTTCTCCAAGCTTTCCACTGTTTCTATGTTGTCATCATTCTAACCATTTCCTCAGTGCTTGAGTTATGTTTTTATTTCTTCATTTATGATTTTAGTTTTCTTAAAAGTTTTTCTTACCATTACTACTGTCAATAAAGTATTGTTTTAATTATAATACCTCTCTTCATTTGAATTTCAGTTTTCACTTTGGATTTACACTATAGGAAAGCCACAACATGTGTATTTCCAAAAATGCTTTCCTTATTTTAGGCCAGGTAGATCTTTACCATTATCTAATTATATAAATGACAATACTTTAAAATTTTTTCAAAAGAGTTAAATATTTTTAAAAATCGTGACAGCTAAAATTAAGAAAAATATATAATTATTCCCATCAGTCCATTATGAAGGCTTACAAATATAAATTTGTCAAGCAAGACATCATGAATAAGAAACAACTTTTCCACAATTCATGAATAATTAACATTCTATGCAGGATACTTTAATTTTTAGTATATTCTATATTATGATTATTAGGTTGTTAATTTTTCACTCAAATTTGTTTTCTTTCTTTCAGATATTTAAATTACCGGTGCAAAACATATACCCAGTTTAAATATATGGAAAGCCAAAGAAACTTTTCAGAATTCATTCTTTTGGGGCTTTCTGATGACAAGAACACACAAATATTTTGCTTTGTGTTTTTCTCATTTTGTTTTGGTGCTTTGTTGGCAGGAAATGTTCTGATTTTTATTTCCATTCTGTGCAGCCCTCTTTTTAAGCAGCCCATGTATTATTTCCTTGGACACTTGTCCTTTATGGATATCTGCTACACCTCTAGTGTTACACCCAATTAGTGGCCTGCTAGAGGAGACTAAGAGCATTTCTTACAGTTACTGCATGGTGCAGGTGTTTACCATGCACTTCTTTGGCTGCACTGAGGTCTTCATTATCACAGCCATGGCCTATGATCGCTATGTAGCCATCTGCAAACCCCTCCACTACGTGATCATCATGAACAGAACCAAATGCATCTTCTTAGTCCTGGCTGCTTGGGCTGGTGGAGCTGCCCATTCCTTTCCTCAGCTGTCTATGACAATGTGGATGCCCTTCTGTGGTCCTAATGAAATTGATCACTACTTTTGTGATATTTTTCCTTTGCTAAAAATCGCCTGTACTGATACATACCTTACCAGTGTCCTTGTGGTTGCTAATTCAGGAATGGTCGCGCTAGTGACGTTTGTGGTTTTATTTGTTTCTTATGTCATTATATTATTCACTCTAAGAAATCATTCGGCAGAAGGAAGACGCAAAGCCTTCTCTACCTGCGGGTCTCACATCACTGTGGTAATCTTATTTTTTGGGCCTGCAATCTTTTCTTACCTTAGACCTCCTACTGCTTTCCCTGAGGATAAAGTGGTTGCACTATTTTACACAATCATTGCTCCTATGTTCAATCCCTTAATCTATACTCTCAGAAATACAGAGATGAAAGATGCCATGAGAAAAGTTTGGTGTCAGGCTCTATTTTCAAAGGGTGCATAGAGTTAATTTCAAAAATCTTAACTGTGCAATTTAGAGACTAGATATGAATTAAGTAGCTAGAAATGATGTTGCTAATTGTGTTAGTTTTACTGCCCTGATGGAATAAGTGAGAACAATAGCACTTGGGCATTTAAAGGGATAAGTAATCAAATGCTACTGCTGGCATAAAGGAATGTTGGAATATTAATTTTTTTGTTTATTGAGATGGTGTACCTAAGGTTACTTGCTAAAAAACCTTATGAGTCCAATCAAGTAATGTGAACCTATATGGAAAAATAATGTGTGTCACAAAAATGTTTTGATGATAAACAAAATGATTTTATTTTTGTTGGCAGTGGGAAATTGAAATCTTCAAATGAAATAGTATTTTTGATAGGTTATGCATATATATATATATATATATAATCTATATATCATCTATATATTATCATCTATACATATATATATATTATCATCTATACATATATGTATATCATCTAATGGAATTGAGAAATCAGTTGTGCAGTAATAAATCAGTGTATTAGAATTTGTTATAAGGCGGACCTCATGTTTCAACACTTTGACTTCCCTTTGAAAACATATTAACTCAAGGAAAGAAAATGAGGGAGTAATTCAGGATACTGAAAACATCACTGGTGATTAAGCAAATCACCCTGTATATATAAAAAGAAGACATTTTTAACAGCTTTCATAGAGAAATCAGAAGAAAATTTCATCAAAAGTGTATTTACGTACAAAATAGTTCTCAGAAAACATTGTTTTAGGAAACTTGGCAAACATTATTATGGAGAATGGACTGGGTAAGAGAATTGTACAAAAAGGAAGATAAAGTACTGAAGATGTTTAGAATATGGAAATCCAGTGCATGAGTTGTAATCACCCAGAATGCGTGGTAAAAGAATGACTGATAACAGACAAAATGATAAAGATAAGTTTATGTGGAGGATTTGAGAATTTTACGAATTACTATCACATCAGTTACTAATAAAACAAAAATTTCTCTTCTGTAAAGCCATCAAAAGGCATTTATCAGTCTAAAGGTTGGAAAGGTGTATACTGAAATAAGCAACTTTATTACCAGTTTGGACATTACTTTTATGAAAGAGAAATTAATCTTTCCTCTTAAGTAAATATATCACAGAAATAATACATGCATTTTTTTTCTTTTGTAAAACATTAAAATACTTGAAAAAGAAACCCAGGATAGTATTTATTGTCTGTATCTGCCTGTACATGCTATCCTTATTGGTTCAGAACATCTGCGTACACCATTAGCAATCATGTATTAATAATATAAAATGATGTCTGAGGGGCCCAAGATGGACCAAGGACATGCCTGTAAGAGGAGGAATTTAATCCAGTGAAATCTGTTTTCTGTAAAGACATTTTACTTTTTTATTTTACCCATTAAGGAACTACTACATTGTAATTATCCTTTCTCCCATTTCTTATCAATTCCACAACTCCATCTCAGGTTTATGCCTTGGTTCTCACTTCCCAGTCCTTCTTCCATTCGGGCAGATGAATTTTCCAGGCAGGATGAGTACATTGGCTTTCACGTAATTCTCTGAATGAGAACTTGGTCAGCAAGTGATCCAGAGAGAGGCGCAGAGGAAACCACGTGGCGGTGGAATTTGTCTTTACGAACACTGCGTTGATGTTTGCCTCTTGGAGCCTTTCATAAGTCGATGGATATTTTCCCCTGCAAACCCTAGGAGGCTCTAGGACAGCAGGGGACCTCATTCCGCCAGTACCAAGAGCACACTGGCTCTGGCGAGTTAGTTGTTGCTTGTTCTCTTTGATTTGATTTCAATTTTTTTCAAGGACCATTTTCCTTTTGAGAGGTAAATAAGAAAGTTTGTATGTGTGTGTTCCCATGTGTTTGGTGCCCCTGTGTGCATGTGGCTGTGTGGGTGCTGAGAATATCCATGCATGTATGGTGTGGAGGGTGTGCCCACGAAGGAGGACTCAAGGAAAGGCCTAGGATCACAGATAATTGCAAGCACAATCCATGGAAACTTTTATCATTTATTTTTAACAAAAAGGGCCATACGGTCTTCTTAGAATAATATGACTAAATTATACATATATAGATAGGTCGGTAGATAGATATTTACATCTAAAACCATTAAATTACCTCTTTTCTAATTGTTTTTAAATTGTATTTGTCTATTTTTTGCTTCTATTTTTCATTCTTTAACATACTGACTGATATCTCCCATCTATCTGTCTCATAAAGGTATAATAAACTTGATCATTGTTTTGTTCAGTTCAGAAGCATACACACAAAATATTTAAGAAGTGTAGGTGGTTTGCATATATGAAATTTAAGAAATTATATGCACTGGTATTTGACACGATTGGAAATTTGTATAAGAAAATTATATAAAGCTCAAGGTTGTCAGAAATCTTTTGCCAGAGGAAGCTAGGAGTATCGGATGGGCCAAAGGAAATTCTAGAGGTGAAAACCAACTCTAAGTGACACATTTCCATTTGATTTTCTGCATCTGCCACTTGCTGTCTATCGCTCCTCTTTCCTACAGCTCTGAATCTGTCTCGAGGTATCCACAGACCCGGCTGATTTAGACGCCGCCAGGCTATTCTGTTGCCTTCAATATGTGAGAGGCCTGTGAGTGTGGTTTTAGGGGGTCTTTGATATTCCTGAGTTGTCACAGTTTCCTATAGTTTGTCCTTTCCACCTGACAACATCAACCTTACTGCAACCTTTTGGTTTTACTAAAATCTCTTAGACTCTATGCTTTGCTGAAAGTTCAGTGAAGAACTCTTTTTTTCTTCTAACATTCTAATGATTTTATTGTAATGTGAGTCATAAACCAAGTTGAGGCCATGAAAAGAGGTAGTCTAGGAGCTGTCATTTTTCCAAGGAATTTATTCACAGAACTGAGAATGTATCATTGAAGGGCGTCATGGTGTTCTGAGATTGGCCTCTCCACATTTCAATCCTGCGCACTGATCAGAGCCTCAGTAATTAAACGATGTTCTCAGATGGAGGCTGCCAAGAGCCTCTTAGGGTGCATGATAGGGGAGTGGTGTGGAGGGCAAATTTGCAGAGTCATGAAGGCTAATTTGCCATAGTACAGCTGTGCAACCTTGACTAATCCACATGAGGTATCCAGCTTAATTGGCACAGTGAAAATGTATGTGTGCCTGTAGTAATGCTTCCAGTTACTGGAGATGCGTTTAGGATCTCAGAGAATGTGACATTTAACTTTCTGAGTCTGATGGTTTCAATTAACCCTGTGGTCTCAAGGTCCATCCATTTTCCTGCAAAAGACATGATTTCTTTATTCTCCATGGTCAAATAATAGTCCATTGTGCATGGATACTACATTTTCTTTAAATAAGATTTCTACCCCATGAACTTTATTTTCTTCTTAAAACCCTGTAACTTGAAAATATGCTCTTTTGATACTTTCCCATAAATCTTATAATTTTCTCATTCCTTTTCTGTGTCCCCCCCTCCGGGTCTCACTATGCAGTTCACGCTGGCCTTGAACTCACTTTGTAGCCAAGACTGGCCTTGAACTCACAGGGATCCTCCTGCCTCAGCCTTCCAAGTGCTGGGCTTATAAGCATACACCAACATGTCTGACTGGCTTTTTCTTTTTTATATTCTGATTATAATTTTCAAATCACTGATTCTAATAATTTGATTTTTGTCTCTCTTCTTTTTGACCTATTATGCTAATTCCTTCACATCTTTCATTTCATCCATTGTATTTCTCATTTCCTTTTCTTTCTTCTTTCAACTTTATTTTAAAGGATTTCAAATCCTGATTGACATGAATAGGTCCATGAGCAGTTTTATGGCTCAAGTCTTTGGCAGGCTGGCTTGGGTCTAGTTCAGCAATTAGGTGGGATCTGGCACCTAGGTCCCCACCATTAGGTCCAGATGTAGATCCATTGGGATGAAGATTTCAATTGGTTTCATGGGAGCGGGCTGAAATCCTATTTCTGCAAGGGTCGGCCTGGAGCCTGGATATATAAAGAATTGCTTGAAGCCTGGTCCATGGGGTTTGACCTGATTCTGGAGTGAGGCATAGGCCTAGGTCTACAGAAGTTTTCCAGGGGCGGGATTGACTGAGTACCTGACTGCACCGTCACAGTGCTAGATTTCTCAGGAGCCACCTTAGTGCTGAGCTGGGCCTGAAGGGCACGCGTGGAGCCTGGGTTTATAGGTACGTCACAGTGCTGGATCTACTGAGATGGGATGGGACCCTGGGTCAGCAAGACCAGGCCTGGATTCTGAGCCTGCTGGAACATGAGACTGCGAGGGCCAGCTTGGCAGCTGGGACCACAGGTACCATCCTGGCCTGGGGGTCTGTGTACACAGGTGCTCTGGTGGTGCTTGAGGCCAGAAGTCCTGACCTTGCACTGTGACAGGTCCAAAGTCTGGCTCTGGGGAAGCCAACCTGGCTCCCTGATAATCTGAAATCTTGGACTGCTCTGGAGTGTGGGGCTGAGCTCTGAGCTGGTACTGGGGAGACCTAGTCCTTCTATTTAGAAGGGCCAGGTTGGTCGCTAAGTCCACAAGTGCTGGACTGATAAATAAGGTTTCAGAAGCTGAACTGAGGCTGGGGACTGGCAAAAACCAAGCACCAAGGGGCAAACATGTCCCTGAGCCAGAGTCTGGCAGGAACGGTCTGAAGCCATGGGGTGTTAGTACCAGCTGGCAACTAGAGCATCAAGAAGGCCTAATCTGGCGGGCAGCCCCCGGGTCTGGGGATGAAGAGTCCTGTTTGATGCTGGAGAAGGTTTGGGATTTTATCCATAGGTACTACCTTGGAGCCTGGGGTCCCAGGTCCTGAGCTGGAACTGGACACACCTGATGGTGTCAAGGTTTGGCCTAAACTCTGGACCTTCCGAGGTTGGTCTGATAACTAGAGCTGAAAGGACCACTGTGGTGATTATGTAGGCCTGGGCCCTGGCATCTTGGTTTTCATTCTGGTGCTAACAGCACATATGACCAGACTCTTAGCAAACTGTGTGAAATATATAAGATAGAAGAAGACTAATTTCCATGGGCATAACAGTTTTCGTGTGAAACCTCTCAAGCTGAATTTACTTATCCAACTGACTTCAACTAGAGGTTGGTACTAGAGTAATGGAAGGGAGACTTTGGAGGAAGCATATTTTCTTAGACTGGAGGCTCCAAAGCATCGACATCCTGCTGGAAGGGCATTGTGAGTGGAAGATGCTCAAATCCTGGCACCCGGGAAAGCAGAGCACCAGGAACTAAGCATTGACCTCAAGATCGTGCACTCATGTTCAGTCACTTCTGGCAGCTCAGCCTCACCTTCTAGGAGCCTGTTCAGCTATGGACTCATCGATATATTAGCACATTGATGAGGACAGTGACTTCACCATCCAATCACCTCTCCAGGAGTCTCTCAATCTATTCAAGTCAGCAATCATGATTAACAGGTGCCATACTGTAATTTTCTTTCTGAGAAAAAAATTAATACCTGTGACTCTACCTTGGCATCTAGTGAAAAATTACATTGATGCACTTTTTCATATAGAATTGACATTTAAACTAAATTCTGAAGAAATAGACTATGTAGATTAGTTTATGTAGGTAAGTAGAATAGCTCTTAGTATTTGATGGCTTAAGAATTCCCCATTGGTAGACTTTGCCAAAGATATTGATCATATTTAATATTTATCCTGAGAAATTGTTTTACTAAAAATGGCTTAGTATTTTCCCTATTTCATTAGGTTCCAAAGCATTCATATTAGAAACAGGATATGAGCGATAAAGGAAAAGCTTTGTTTAATGCTTAATGATCAAGACGGGCCAAAATCAGCAGGCTAAGGGAGGCAGATGAGAGCTGAAATACGGAATACCAGAGAATCCTGTGGCCATAATTAAAGCTGCAGGTTACAGAATAGGATTTCATAATTCATTTTTCTAAGAAAATAAATTCTTACAAATTAGAAAGAACATGTGTGAAAGACTCTAAGTCAGCATTTAAGAGGAAACCAATAAGACATTACCTTTGGTAGAAAAGGACACAAAGTGCTGTGCAATTGTAGCTTGATAAAAATGCTAAAATGAATTTACAGATAGGTAAAAAGGTGGTAAGGTTGGTAAACACTCAGAGGGGCAATAATCAGTTGCATTTAACTGGACATAATGTACATTTCTCTACAGTCATTCCTAGAGATTAACTCTCATCTCCACAGAATTATAAATTATCCTGGATGAGGTTAGGGGAATGTGAGTAACCTCAGTGGAAGGGCTAACAAAACTTGCACTGTTTTTTCCTAGTTTTTAGGCTGATTAAGTGATCCAACACAGGGAGACTGAGGGAAAGAATGCCCTTGTAAGGTGAAAGGGATGAGATCCAGAGTAGGAGTAAGTGATGTAAAGTAGAAAAATTCTTGCTATGGATTGGTTTTCTCAATGACTTTTGCTCTGTTTTAATAATCCATCTTCAAGATGTTTTTCTATGAGTAAAACACAACGTTTTATTAACTATGAAGTTTTATGTTCAGCAATAACAACATACATCTCAAACAGAGGCCCAATAAATTGAAGGCTTTACTGTCTTCTTCCCCACACCTTTTTTCCCGCACAAGAGAGAGATGGGACACTGGTACGATGGCGCTGTTCGCCCACGTGTGTGCTGCTTAAGCCCTACTCAGAAGTACCAGGATAATTGTCAAAAATTAGGTCAGGAAAACCAAGAAATGCTTTTGAAGACATTTTTCAAAAGAATTTTACCATGTAACATTTTCAGTTTTAATTGTTGAGCAGTTTAAATACAATCACAGCACTGTGCTACTTCTGTTTGCAGTTTCCATCCACCATAACTTTTAACAACTACTTATTTTACTTAGAAGCCTTTCATTGCTAGCCTGAAAATAAATTCTTTGGTAACACATTTCATGTTGGTGGAGTTTCCAAAAAGTTTCCAAAAAGCTTCCAAAAACTCTTCCTCATTCTGAAGCAGCTATCCAGTGGGATGATTTTGATGTCAGCCATTTCTTCTATCAGATGGATTTGCCAACAAACTTTTCTTTTCAGTTTTATACTAAAAACAAAAACAAAATTGTGATGTAATGTAAGTGATATTTTCTTGCCTACTCCAAGAAAAGTAAAATTTAACATTTCCTCTAACAGGATCTTGACAATAATATAAGTGCTCCTTGATATTTCTTTTTTCTGCCATGAAATTCATTATCTGAATGGTTGTTTTTCTGATCCTAACAAGACATGACGCCATAGAACGCTCATATGTATTTTCCTGTGTCACAGGCAGTGTTTCGGCCCTTCACATGTAACTGTGGACAACACAGTAATTGTGCTGTTATTATGCCATCATGCTGTGGAAGGCACAGGGAGCATAAGGTTGCCCCTGTCTGAAGAATCAGTAAGAAATTCTGCATCTGGAACTCAGGTTCCCAACCAACACACTATGGGGTGATAGAATTAGCCAGAGAGGTGCAACTGATTACTGTGTGAACAGAGCTAGAAGGAAGGTGCTGCGGAACAAAAGAGGGGGTTATTATCTTGGGCTTGGGGAACAGAATCGAGCTGGGGAATGTAAGAAACTCAAGAATGGTATTGGTTGCTATCAAAACATGAGGTGAGGGTGATAAGCAGTATCGCCAAAGCTCCCCGACTACTGCTGTTACAATATGCTCCGATGTAAGCACAAACTGGAGTTGCTTTTTAGTTATTCCTGGAAACTGGAGCTGACTCAGCAAACACAGTCACATACAAGAGTGAGCTATGCGTGTCTTCATGGTTCACTCATGCTGCACGCTCTTTATGGAGCCTGCTGCTGAAGAGCAAAACGAGCTGCCCAGACAACAGGTCAGCGAGGCACAGGAGATAGCAACAAGAAAGCGGAAAATGAAAGATAAGAGAGAAGAAGCCAGGAAAAAATTCAAGAGAACAGTAAATTTTATCCAGTCAGCGTCTTATGCATATACTTTCTAGGTAGGAGTCACTTGTGTAAGACTTATGAATTTTAAAGGTTTGGGGTAAAAATGGTATCTTCACGGAGCTGCATAGTGAAATGCAGGAATGTCTTCCAGTCTGTTTCTTTTACTTCCTGTGATCGGGCACCATTGTTTCTTTATGGCATTCTTCATCTCTGTATTCCTTAGTGTGTAAATCAGAGGGTTGAGCACAGGGACAATGATGGTATAAAAGAGAGCAAACACTTCGTCCTCTGGAAAGGTAGTTGGTGGTCGAATGTAAATGAATAGTATAGGAGCAAAAAAGAGGACCACCACGGTGACATGTGCACTGCACGTGGAAAGGGCTTTGAGGCGATTCTCTGGAGAGTAAGACCTGACAGTGTGTAAGAGCACCGCACACCATATCAGTGAGACCATGAAAGTCACCACACCCATCAGGCGGGAATTGGCAATGACCAAAAAGCCAACTGTGCTTGTGTCCATGCAGGCCAGTTTCAGCAGAGGATACACATCGCAGAAGTAGTGGTCGATTTCACTGGGACCACAGTAGGGTAAGAAGGAGGCAAGGACGTTCTGACCAAAGGAGTGCAGGAAGCCACCCGCACAGGAAGCCACCATCATGAGCTCACACCTCTGCCTCTCATGATGATGGTGTAGTGCGGGGCTTGCAGATGGCCACATAACAGTCATAGGCCATCCCTGCAAGGACAAAAGCCTCAATGTCCCCGAAGAAGTGCATGGTGAAGAGCTGTGTCATGCAGCCACCCAAGGAGATGGACTTCTTTGTGGCCAGCAAGTCAATGATTAGCGTGGGGGTCACAGTGGATGTGTAGCAAAGGTCCGTCAGTGAGAGGAACCTCAGGAAGTAGTACATGGACTGGTGGATGAGTGCAGCGCAGGAGATGGAAATCATGATGAGCAGGTTTCCAGTCAAAATTGCAATGTAACAAAGTACGAACAGGAAAAAGCAGAGGGCTTCTATTTCCTTTTTCTGAGATAGCCCTAAAAGAATAAATTCTGTGATATTATTCCTGTATTCCATGATCCGGAGCAGTTTACAGCCACCTGAAATGAGAAGAATTATACATTATTGTGAGATACATTTAAATACGGTGGAGATGTCATCCTGTGGCTTGGAGCAGATTGTACTGGATAAGGTTCCGAAGTGAAAGAAAATTTCATTTTTACTTAGGAAGGCTGTAGGGTGGGGTTTTTGTCATTTTCTTTAAAATATTAATTATTAGTAAGTATCTTTAGTCCCTGAGATTAGCATTGTAGAAAAAAAATGTGTGTGTGAGTGTGCACGTGTGTGTGTGTCAGTGTGTGTGTGGGGGGGTAGCCATTCTATCAGCTTTGATTAGCAAACGTAACTGGATATTGTGCCCAATAGAACTATAGAATGAACACTTACATTTGGAAAAAAATTAGATTTCTTTTCTGTTTAAAAATACACAGAATCTAAACATTAAGAGTGAAGATACTAAAAATACAAATATATGAAGCTGAATTTGTGGGTAGCAGAAGAAAGTTCCTGCCATATATCCTATTTGAAAATGTTATATATAGAAATCCTCAAATGCATTTGGAATCATGAGGCTTGTATATATGGCTTCCCCTGTGCTTAATTTAGGAATATATTCAATTTACAAGTCTACTTGTTTTATAATCAATTCATTACATATCACAGTCAACCAAAGGGATAAGAGAAGAATGTTAAATCCATTTCTCAAAGCATTATCGTCTCAGATGTGAAAAAATACTCATGTATTTAACATTTAGGAAGCATTTCAGGATAACAATAATTGATTTATTTTAGATTTTACTCTCACCCAATGCATTACTTACCTATATAAATTAATTTCTTTTAAATCAATGTAAACAAATTGTCCAACTTTTCCTAATAAAGCTTTCTGAAAATGTATGGTATTTCAGTGTCCACATTATTGTTTTAGTATTTTGGGCTGACTGTTCTCGTGTTCACCCCCATTATTTTTATGCCCTTGCTTCTTTGTCTCAGTGATAAAATGATGTAATACTAAGCGTATTAACATCCCTGTAATAATAACTGTTAACCCCTAGGAAATAATAAATACCTTTTTTTGGTGTAATTTCAAACTTTATCAACAGACTAAGGAAGAAGTATTGAGAGACAAACTCTGATCACCCCATTAAATCCTGCAGAATCTCTCTATTCCACATATGTAACACCCTGAACCTCAGTACTAAAAAATATTTTATGTCCACTATGACAATATTAGCATTGATCTATTTAAACTTTATTTTTAGTATTATTCTTATTAGTCCATGTTTGCAGTACATAATGATTACAGTCATCTTGGGTAGTTGGTACCTGTCCACAGAACTTCTTAATTCCCCTCTCATTTTTCTTTTTTTTTTTTTTTTTTGTTTTTTGTGGGTACCAGGGGTCGACCTCAGGACCTCGCGTGCCAGCAGGCGCCCGTGCCTCTGAGCAATATCACTGGCCCTTTTACCGTATGTGGGTTCCGGGAGTCGAACTTGGGCCCTCGCGCTTGGAAGGCAGGCGCTTACGCTGCTGAGCCATCTCACTGCTCCCCCCCATTTTTCTTTTGCATTCCTTACTCCTTTCTTCCCTCCCTGCTCTAACTCTTGGTCCCCTTCCCATTTGCAAAAGCTCTATTTTCATCATTTTTCCCCTTCAGTTCATTTTTAAAATCCCTTTTCCCTCGCCTCTCTCCCCCTTCCTCCATCTCTTGAACCCCCAACAATTTGAAAATGATCTCCCTACTTCCTATTTATCTTCTATTTTGCTTTGTATATGTTATATAATTTCTCATATGAAAGAAACCAGGCAATATTTGAGTTTGTGTGTCTGACTTATTTCACTTAATATTATGGCCTCAAGTTTCATCTTTTTACCTATGAATGCTCAAGTTTATCTTTATGGCAGAGTAGTACTCCATTGTGTATAAATATTTTGATACCTAACATTTTCCATTTTAGTAAATTTACCATTTAAATTTGTGTATGTCAAGATAAAAATCCATCTTTTCAGAATTGAAATTAATTGCTACAAAATAACCTTCTGGCATTTATCATACCAAATAATACAGCAGGGGTATTCACAGTGGTCAAATAAGGCATTTAATTCAATGAAATGCATTTATTTCAATCCACTGCTTGATCTAACCCACCTTCATACTTTGAGATTCTTCTCAAGGAAAAGATGAAATCACATTTTAAAGACACAATGTTAAGTGTCTTCTCAGACTGAAAGTGGAACATAAATAGAAAATTTTAAAAATTATCAAAAAGGACATTTTATAACGAATTATTTTCTCATAGTTCAGACAAAACACATTATTTTAAAAAGATAATCATAAAAATTAACCAAATCCAGTTTATTAGAAGGAGAGGGCATTTGAAAAGGACCTACTATTTATTTTTTTAAATTCTTTTCAAAGCTCAATAACTATAATCTATGCTCCTGAATTGCTCGAAAGTATTATGTTCCCTATTTCAAGGAATATCTAGAAATCTAAGATAGCAGACTTCTTTACGTCTGTAAGACCCATTTTGTATTTTCACATTTCTAAAAGTATTGCAGTGTCAATTTATCACTAGATAGCCTTTAAAACATTGAGCTATGTGGGTGACAATACCAAATTTAATCTCTTCCTTCCCTTGTATGTCTGCCAAACTTAATGAGGTTAAATATCCATATCCCTTTTACAGATTTCAAGTTTACTTAAGTATAAGTAAATGTTGAGCATGGAGTAGATCTTCATTAACTTCCTCTGGCTCTGACCTGGTGTCCGATTCTGATGGCTGGCTGAGTACCTTTCTCCCAAACACATCTAAAAATTTACAGCTGCGCGCTGAGGCTGGACCCCTCTGTCCCACCAAGACCGCAATCTTCTGACACTGAAATCACACCCAAGCGGCCTTCCTCCCAGTCTCCTTCCCAGCACGCTACCTTCAGCTCCACTTGTGCCTTCACGCCATCCACGTGCTCAGAAATCTCCACGGTGCCTCCTGTTTAAATCTCAGTGTCTTTCACAGCTTTTCTCACGACTCTGCATTATTGGAGCTGGACCTTCTGCCATTCATAACTGAGACTTATTTAAAATTCTATCAGAACTCCCACAATTTTCAAATACAGGTTTCACTGACGACTACACTCCCCAGTGTAGAGTGTAATCAAAACTTCTACATCTTTTGGTTCTTATAACTACCTACTTGTCTTTATATTGCTTATTTATTTTGTTAGTTATTAAATGTCAAGTTTAATTCTCTAAGGGAATCGTAACTTGGTGGGTGTGAAGACCACAGCCTTAATTTTTCCTTATCTTGGATATAATGGGAAGAAAAACACAAACAAAATTATGTGAGTAATTTTTGTGTTGAATCTTGAGCATTTGGTCTTTGAACAAATTATGCCACATGTCTCAGCATCACATTTTTGTTTGTCATGTAAGGAAAATAAAAATTGCCTCCTGTTGATTTGAATAAAGTCTAATGAATTTATTAATCATTGAGTACGCTGTAGCAAGTGTTGTGCTAGGTGAGCAAAAAGTGAAAATCACTGAGGCTTTCCTGAAATTTCTATTTAGTGATTTAGAGACCCCAGGTGCTGACCCACTGTTTGTACATCAGAATCAGAAACTAGGTCAGACACAGAGGAAGTTCTTAAAGACGGACTTCACACTCAACATTTATTTACACTTAAGTAAATATTGAAGTCTACAAAAGGGTATGTCGTATTTCTATTAGTAATTACTTGGTTCTCTCATAGTAGCGTTGTAAATAACTAATTCAGTCAAGAATTGTGAAGGATTCAATAAATTAAGATATATATTAATATTTAATCAATTAGCATCTGGCAGCATCATGTTTTAAATATTAATTCCTTTCCATTCTTTCTTGTACTGCACCTTAGTTTGATGTTTTAATTATTATATACATTTGCCTAATTAATTAATGAATATAGTTTCAATATTTGAAAAAAATGAAATGGAAGTTAATTTCAATATATGGTGTTATCATTTTAATCATTTGGCATATTAAAGAACTTCAAAAACATAAAAATACAGAGTCTTTATAATCAAATGATAGAGAGGGTGAGGTTGTAGATTAGAACAGTCATTCTAATTTCTACCTGGGTCCTGCGTATTAGCAACAAAGCGACCAGATGAAACTCACAATTCATTTCTTAGTTGTTTGACTCGGTGTGGATACTACACTCTTGAAAGTAAAACTTGACATGACTTTCCCTAAAATCATGCTGGTCTCCTCTCTGGGTGGTTCCCAAAATGTGCAGAACTAAACTTGGCTTAGCCTTACCCTTCTCTCTTTCACTTATCCTGGAGAAATAGTCATCACTGATTTCTTAACAGAGAACCTAGGTTTAGATTAATTACATTAAAAAAACAATGTTTAAATATAAAAATAAGAAACACAACTTAAAATATGACGCATTCTGACAATTATCAGTCAGTCATAACAGATCCATTTGACATAGCCTGTATTTCCCTGGGTCTTCCTAGTCAGATTCTCTCAAGAACCTTCATGGAAATACAGATTGTAAATTTCCTCTTTTTATATCCCCTTGACTGTCTCAAACTCATGAAAAACATTACCACTGCCCTAGTTTGAATTGACTTAGCAATTTCTAAGGATAAATGACCATATATAGATTGTGTAAAAAATGTGAAGAAATAAATGGTCTGCATTACTAAGTAAATGGAGTAATTGTTTCATTATTATTTGTTGTAAATTTATGGTATGTGAATTGTACTTAAAGTTTCCAAAAAATAGCGAATTTACAAATATTCATTAAATTTATACTTTTTTTTTTTTTTGTGGGTACCGCGGGTCGACCTCAGGACCTTGCGCACCAGCAGGAGCCCATGCCACTGAGCGATATCACCGGCCCAAATTTATACTTTAATAATAGATTTTAAAACTATAATTCTTATTGATCTTCAGATAATGATCAACTGGGGGTTGCTTACATGAAATTTAACCTGTGTCCAGTTCAATGGGTGGTTGATTTAAATCTAAGATATAGGCAACGATCCATGACTATAGTAACTCAGAATCAACCAATCAATTCAGTGAATAAATACTGAGGTGAGAACTTACCTACTTTCAAAGCAAAGGAGTCCAGTTTGTTTCTAAAGAAAATTCAAGTCCTTTCCCCGTTGTATCTTAATATTCAAGAGAGGAAATAACTGGTATCTTCATCATTTATATTGCTAACTATTATTTGCCCCTCCTCAAGTAGTGCCTGCAGGGAAAATGAAAACCAAGACAACGCATGGCTCCCATTGATTCCCAAACAGCTTTTCCTGGGAGATATTGAACATGCAGAAATGCACTGCAGCATCTCTGTGAATCTGGGAATTCACCTTGGGATAATTTGTCCATGGTAGAGCATTAATTTTGTTCAAAGGTCTAAAAATAGTCACATCGCACAGGACATCTTCACTGTGCATGCACGGAGACTTACATGAGACCGTCTTGCATTCTGCTAGGAGAACAGATATGAAAAAATCGATGACCTGGAAAGAAAGGACCTGATGCACACAACTCCAAGAAGGAAAAAAAAATGTATATATTTCCTATTTCTAACAAAACTTTTTAAAATGTTAACACTATTAGACTTCCCGTTTTGAAGTATTCAGCTGTTCATTTTTCTGCCAACCTTTCGCCTAAAGAATCCATTATGAAGGTCATCTCCATGATGAAACATATACCTAAATCTTTTTCTTTTTTGCTTTATTTTTATTTAAATTAATTTATTTTTAACTGATATATACATATAAAAAAGAAAAGGAAAACAGAGAATAGAAAGAAAAATGGAAACACAGATTTTGTAAATGAGAAAGGAAGAAGGGTTGAAGGAGAGGAGGGAAGTGGGGAAATAAAGAAGAATCAAGATATATTATGCGCAGGTACTACTTTCCTATGATGAGTATGATTATTATGTATATCGCTTGAATTCAAAATTAAAATTAAATTCATTTAAAATAAAATAAAAATCAAATTTTAAAGAATTAAAAATATGCATATTTATGAGGTAATATGTGATGTCTTCATGCATGAAAATATTATGAAACAACACAAATATGTGGCAATTGAATAATGCACTCTTTAATGATCTGTGCACCACTGAAGAAATCAGGGGAGAAATTTTTAAATGTTTAGAGTGAAATAACAAGAGAAACACAAGAATGTGTGGGACATAATAAAAGTAGTTTGAATGGATGTTTATAGTTATTAGTGCCTACATTAGAAAAACAGTAAGTAATAAGTAATATATAGTAGTATGTAATAATAATATATAGTAATGCATATAATAATAATATAGTGATGCATCTAAGTAATAATTTAGTAATACACCTAAGGGTTCTAGAAAAACAAGAACAAAGGAGTCCCAAAACTAGCAGGAGAGAAATAATAATAAGAGCAGAAATTAATGAAACAGAAATTTGAAAAACCAGTATAAAAGATCAATAAATCAAAGACTTGTTTCTTTAACTGGCAAATCCTTAGTAAAATATTCCAAAAGGAAGAGAGGAAGGCCAAATTACCAAAAAGAGATGAAAACGGTAATATCAAAACAAACACAACTGAAATCTATATGATTATTAGAAATTATTATTATTATTATTTTTTTGTGTGTGTGGGTACCGGGGGGTCGACCTCAGGACCTCACGCACCAGCAGGCGCCCGTGCCGCTGAGCGATATCACTGGCCCCTTTTTCGTATGTGGGATCCGGGAGTCGAACTTGGGCCCTCGCGCTTGCAAGGCAGGCGCTTATGCCCCTGAGCCATCTCACCGGCCAGAAATTATTTTGAAAAGATTCTAAAAACTAAAAAAAAAGCCAGGATCCAATGAAATTACCCCTGAATTTGCCAGACCTTTAGAGAAGGGCTGATACCAGTGCTCCTCATAATTTTCCATGTATTTGGAAAGGGGAGAATGCTTTCAAACTCAGCATTACCTTGATACCAAAACCAGAAAAGGACTCGAAAAAAAAAAAAAGAGAGAGAGAGAGAGAGAGAGACAGAGACAAGTACAGGCTAATATGCTTGATGAATATACATGCAAAATCCCTAAATAATATTCTTGCAAACAGGGCCAGTGAGATAGCTCAGCAGCATAAGCACCTGCCTGGCAGGCGCAAGGTCCTGAGTTTGACTCCCGGAACCCACATAAAGGAAAAAAAGGGGCCGGTGATATCGCTCAGTGGCACAAGCGCCTGCTGGCAAGTGCGAGGTCCTGAGTTCGACACCCGGTACCCACATAAAAAAAGTCAGTTTTATTCCAGAGATGCAAGATGGTTCAATATAAATGAATCAGTACATGTAAGATACCACATAAACAGACTCAAAGATAAAAATCACAGAACTATTTCAACAGATGTAGAAAAAGTTTTCAACAAAGTCTGACATCCCTTCATGATGAAACCCTTGACGAAAATAAGTATAAAAGGTTCTTACCTAAAATTCTTAAAAGCCATGTAAGGCAATCCCACTGGTAACATCATACTGAAATGGGAAAACGAAAAGCATTTCCTATAAAATCAGGAATAAGATAAGTCTATTTACTGTCACCACACCTGTTTAATATACTGTTTGAAATTCAGCATATATAGCATGAAAAATCATGCAATTTGTTTTTGTAGACCAATAATAAACCCATGAGGAAAATAATCAGAAAACAATCCCATAAGGTTCGAATTGGACCTGACTCTCCCAGCCCCCAACCTGCTTGCCAGCAGAGGCGCTACTCTCTGCAGGGAACTCAGCTCAGTATCGAAGTTGTCATCTGCAAGCAAGGATGTTGTGGAGGAGATGAGATAGGACAAGGAATTCTGCAGGTCCTGGGCCATCTGGGGGCCATCTGGAGACACTGAGAATTTACACTGGACACTTCAAGGACTCTGCCCACTGAGGTGAAAGAGTGCCAGAAAACTAACCACAGACACTCATTGGAATCTTCCCTCCTGATGTCCCCTGCCTTCTTTCCATCCCTGTAAAAGGGAAACACTTCTCTTTGTTCAGGACAGATGGTCTTATCGTGCTCTCTGCCTGCCTGCACCCAGGCACAATAAATTCCAAGCCATGTTGCCTGGTGGTCTCTGTGGGTCCCTCCTCCCCCTGTATGTTACATGTGTTATAAATCCCATTCACAATAGCATCAAAAAATTAAATTTCTAGGTGTCACCCTAACCAAGGAAGTGAATGACTTCTAGTGAAAATTACAAGATGCTGAAGAAATAAACTGAAGGCTTTAGAAAATGGAAAGATACCCTTGGTCTTAGATAAGAAGTAATGTGAAAATGGCAATACTGACAAAGTGATCTTTACATATAATGTAGTTTCTATTAAAATACCAAGAACTTTCTTTCCTGTACTAGAAAAAAAAAATCCTAGAAACCATATAGAGTCAGAAAAAATCCAGAATAGCCAATGTGATCCTGGAGAAAAAAAGAAAAAATGGAATGCAGGAGGCATCACAATACTGGAGAATTATCCAAATTATCTTTTAAAGTTACAGTAACAAAAACAACAAAGCACAGTACTGGCACAGAAAAAGACATGTGGACCAACGGATTAGAACTGAAGACACAGAAATTCAGTGAAATACAGGATACAGACACAACCATCTAGGTTTTGACAAAGGAGCCAAACACGTACTCTGGAGAGAAGACAGCCTCCTTAAAAAATGGTGCTGTGAAAACTGGATATGGATTCAGGAGATCAAAACTAAATCCCCATCTCTTGCTCTGTACTAGAATCATATTAAAATGGAGAAAAGACTTAGATGTATAAATAGAAATTTCAAAACTGTTGGAAGATAACATAGAGGAAACACTTGAAACATAGACCAAGGCAAAGACTTCCTAGAACACCAGTAGCACAAGAATTAATATCCAGAATCTAAATACCCGTAAAACAAATGACCCATTCAAAAATTTGAGAACTCAGAACTGAAGAATTCAAGCATTGGGCCGGTGAGATGGCTGAGCAGCGTAAGCGCCTGCCTGGCAAGCACGAGGGCCCGAGTTCGATTCCCGGAACCCAAAAAAAAAAGAGCAAACCACAATAAAAAAAGAAAGAAATCAAGCATTAATCCTCATAAAACAAATGTCCCTGTCAAAAAAAAAATGGTGAGTGAACTGCATAGAAACTTCCAAAAGATGAAGTACATACGGCAAATGAATATGTGAAAAAATATTCAACATCTTTAGCCATTAGGAAACGCAAATCAAAAGTACTTGGAGCTTCCTCATTCCCCTTTAGAGTGGTTATCATCAGGAATATAAAAGAGATAGATGATAGTGTTACAGACAGCTAAGTTAGGTAGAAATATTGTAGGCAGTCAGACAGGGCTGGGCCCTGGAAAGGAGGCAGTAGGGGAAGGCACATTGCTTAAAGGCCAGATCTAGAGACAAATATAGAATGACCACACCCACAAACTTCTCCTAAGAATGGAGAGCAGTGACCGATATTCTAAATAGCTGTCCATTGCCTTGGGTGGGGGACAGAAACCTCCCTTCCAGGAATAGTCTCCTGTTGTTCCATGTACACTTGCTATGTGATTTACTTCTCTGCTTGATCCCCATTTAATTAATATTATCTAAGCAATTATACCAGTAATCTTATTGGTTCATGATAGTTTTGTCCCACCTCATACCCACCTTGTGACTTCCTATTGGATCAATGTTACCAAAGTGATTATACTTGTAATCTTATTAGTTGATCTTTCCCACCTTACAACCACCTCACCTTGTGGTTTTGCTTTATAAAACTCCCTTGAGAAGCAGGGTCCTCAGCAACCCACTCAGGACCCCCTCTCTCTCTTAGCAGCTCTCTTTCCCCAATAAATATTTTCTGCTCTTAAACTCCCTTGTTCCTAGAATTCATTCTTCAAAATTAGAGAACACGAACTTGGCATTCTGGACATCTTGTAGATTAACAGGTTGGGATTTATAATATTTCCCTTATATTACTTGGATTATTTGGAGGTCATATATCATCCCTTTATCAATAGCAGGTAGGGAGATAGATCTTTTGCAAAAGGAAAGATGACTAAGAGATGGAGAAGGGGGAGGGGAAGGGAAGGAGACTAAAAAAGAATTAAATGTGTTATGCATATGTACCAGCTCCCCAGGAGGAACTGTGTACTGCAAATATGTGCTAATAAAAAAATGGAAATTGAAAATAGAAAAACAACGAATGTTAGTGAGGATGGGGAAGAAAATAATTGTCTTTCATTTTTTGAGGGAATGTAAACTAGTGCAACCACTCTGGAAATCAGTTGGTGATGCCTCAAAAGACTAAAAGTAAAAATACCATTTGACACAGCTGTACTTCTTTTCAGCATAGCCTCAAAGGAATGAAACAAATCATACTATACCAATGGTTTGTGTCTGGAAGTCCCGCAAAGGCTTGTGCAATGGTGAGAGGAGGGCATTTTGAAGACAGCTTGTTAAACCTGGACCTCTCATTTTCACGCCCTCACCCCAGGAAACAGAGTTACAGCCTATCCAGCTCAACTCAGCAGGGAGCCAGGGTCCTCACTTTATAAACATCTTCAGCTTGTGCAAAAGGAGGGCATGGAGATGGTGTGAGTGGTACACCCACCCTAGGGCGGGTAACCTACATACAGTATAAGGGAGGAAAAGAGGCTTGCTCCTCCCCTTTTTTGCTCTTGTTGCTTTTGCTGTCTTCTGCTGCCATGAACTGTTGCCCCTCTGCCATGCCACCCTGATTTGGAGCCAGCTGATTATGGACTGAAACCTCTACAAACTGTTAGCTAAATAAACCTTTGCTTCCTTAATTTTGGGCATCAGGTATTTTGCCTCAGCAAAATGAGAGAAAAGTAACTAAGATACTGACACATGTACACCCATTTTCATGGTGTGGAATGCACTGTAGATGCCCATCAACAAGTAAATGAATAAAGAAAATGTGATTTACATGCACAGTAGAATAGTATTCTGCCATAAAAATAATTAAATCATGTTGTTTGTAGCAAGATGGATGCAATTCAAAATCATCATGCTAATCGAAATAAGCTTACTCAGAAATTTAAATATCATGTTTTCTTTTATATACAAAGCCTAAAAATAAACAAATTAATAACTAAAATAAAGGAGAGGTGGCAGGATAGAAGGTATACTTAGGGCAATGGCAAAAGGGGTGAGGAGACGGAAGGAAGAAAGGGGGGTTAATGGGATTTAATATAATCAAGATGCATCAAATACTAAAGCCAAATTCCTGAAACAAATTGTACAATTCTGTATTACTAAAATGAGCTAAAATAAAACATTAAAAACAGAACTGTGGGGCCGGTGAGATAGCTCAGCGGCATAAGCGCCTGCCTGGCAAACGCAAGGTCCTGGGTTCGACTCCCAGAACCCACATACGAAAAAAGGGCCGGTGATATCGCTCAGCGGCACGGGCGCCTGCTGGTGCACGAGGTCCTGAGTTCGACCCCCGGTACCCACACAAAAAAAAGACTGAAAATCCTGATCAGGTTCTAGAGAAGCTGCAGGTCTTGTGCACTCTTGTCATGAATGTAAAATGGAGCAGGCTGTGTGAAAAACAATATGTCAACTTATGAAAACTTACAGATGAAATTTCCATAAGATTTAGCAATTCCACTTCTACGCATATGTCCAAAGGAATTGAAAGCAGTCTTGAAAGGATATTTGTACAAAAGCTGAGGGTAGAAGCAGCCAGTATCCACTGCAATGGATAAAGAAAAGCCATAATGAAGGGAATCATGTCATTTGCAGGAAAATGTATGGAAGTAGAAGACATCATGTTAAGTGAAATGAAATACGTGTAGTAACTTCCCTAAGGATACCTTATCATCATGTAATATTACCATGCGGTAATAATTTAAAAATTTTTTACATGAGAAAAATAAAACAGTATGTATTTGTCCAATACATCGAATATTTGGCATGCATTTTAACAGGTTAAAACTACATAAACTGAAACTTTTAGATCTAGCTTGCAAATCTATTTTGCATTTAGGTTTATGACCCTATATGTAATAATTTCAGACTCCATGCTTTGAAATAATTTTAACCATCAAATCTTTCACACAGTTATCTCCATACTCTTTTTAATTGTTTTTGTTGGCTGCAGTAAATCATTCAGCAAAATTTTCAGAAAAGGTTCTTGGTCGATGTATTTTCTTAAACCCTTGGTATCTGAGAATGTCTTCCAGTAGCCTTCATACACAAATGCTAACTTTGTGGGGTGTATAATTCTTGGATCAAAATTATTTTCCCTTAAAACCATAAATATTGTTCCATTGTCTTCTGGTACTGTAAGAGAAAGTACATTTAATATTATGCCACTATTCTTGAAATAATTACTAAATGTAAACGTGATAATTTCTAAATGATAAAGGAGTCCACCTACAACAATATCACACTTCAAACTTCCATGCACCTAATAATAGAACTTTAAAATATATAAATAAAAAAATCAGAACTATAAAAAAAGAGAAGTTTTCCTCATCATGGGAAACTTTAACATCTCTCATTTGGTGATGACTCAAACTAAAAATATAGTCTAAGGGCATCAGAATTTAAATAGCATAATTAACGTATTTATCCCAGTTAAGTTGTAAGGATTATGTCATCCAACATAAAGAGCACATGAATGTTTTTCAGTTGAAATAGAGAATTTGCGAGGAATGTTGGCGCACAGCTGCAATCCCAACATGTGGGAGACTAAAGCAGAAGTTCGAGTTCAGGATGGACTACATGGTGAGTTCAAGGTCACCTTGGACTGAATAAGAAGACCATGTCTAAAAGAAAAACCAAAATAAATAAACAAATAAAAAAGAAAATTTACCAGTAGTGATCATTTGTAGGATCACACAAGAAGTCATAACAGATTTCAAAGACTCAAATTCTTGATCATATTTTCTGTAATAGTAGTGAAATAAATTAGGAATCACTAACATTCTTTAGTTTTAACTCTATTAATCATCTATTTATGAGTCCCTCATGCATACACCATACTATTGGATCTGACAGTCTATGAAATCTATTGATATAATTAGTATGTGATGTTTCAGCTCTGTTATATTTTGTCATACAGATGATATTTTACTTCATATGCAAACATAGGTATTGTAATACATGACCCACAACATATATGTCATGTAAGTGGATAAGATTACATCTATGTGTTTAGTTTTGTTTGCCCCTTGCTTTTAGAAAATTTATATGCTCACATGGAATTTTATCTTCATACTAATATTTGCTTATATCAATTATCCTTTTTATTTATATATATCGTAAATATATTAAATGGTATAGATTCACATTAGGTTGTTAGAAGTATTTGTAGTTGTTATTTGATAAGAACATTTGCATTTTCTTTTTTAAAATTGGTGCTAGTAGAAATAATCTGGACTGAAGGGATTGCCGCTGGTCAAAATTAACGTGAAGAAAACAAAAATAAAAATTAACAGATAGGTATATTCGAAAGTGATCATGTCATTTGATGTCTTTGAATATTTGGTCTCTTATCCACAAAACAAAATGGCATGGAATGTAAAGTCTTTTATGTGATTCACAATATAAGTGACAGTTTCCTTTGTTTTTGTTACTAAAATTTCATTTAAATCATGGTATCACTCTGCCATCTAGTGGATGTTCTATTTTTACCATTTAGAAGCCAAAAAAAATATGTGCTATCAGCTAGCGGTTTGGAGATGGATCTTGTAGTACTGAGTATATGAAAACAAATTCTACCAACCATGTTATTTGGCTAAGTGTAAGACAAAAAATTGCAGTACATTTGGTAATATTTTTGGAACATAAAATCAACATTTGGTTGTCATTGCGTCAAAGTAAAATAAACTCAAAACAAATGATTTTTTCATCTGAAACAAAATAAAATACTAGGATTTAAGAGATCTGGGTTGTATTTGTTGATTTCTAATATAATAAAGTATATTTCCCAAAGAATTCAGTAAAACATTAATTTTTTTTTATGTGGGTACCAGGAGTCGAACTCAGGACCTTGCGCTTGCCAGCAGGCTCTTGCACCAGTAAGCGATATCACCGGCCCTTTTTTCCCTTTATGTGGGTAGCGGGAGTCGAACTCAGGACCTCGCGCTTGCCAGGCAGGTGCACCGACCCCTAAACTTTTAATTTATTCCTTTGCAATATTTTGCAGGTCCTTAATAAATTCTGATATTCTTTGAGAATTAAAGAATATGAAAGTTTGTGAATGACTTGTAAATACACCATTTTGCAAAGTTTAAAGCCTGAAGTATACACAGAATGTGATTTATGTATCTATAAATATGTATATGTAGTTTGGGCATACATATATCTATATTTTTATAATTATCAGTCTACTTATATATTTTTCTTTTTATATATATAGCTTACTATTATCTATCAGATGGATAGATAATAGTAATAGTTAGCTATCTTATATCAGTCAGCTATCTGAATCTACATTAATATTTTCTTTAACCTTTATATTTCAAACTTTAGCATAAACAAGATTTTCTTGCAACTAAGACTTCTGTCCCACTATTGCAGATTTCATTCTCTTTGGACAGTGGGTGTGATGGTTGATACATTGTGTCAACTTGAGAAGTCTAAAGCTTAACTAAGGAACTCAGCAGTTCTACATCCTAGGGTGTAGAGGTCACGCCCTTACTGCTCTAGGATGTTGTTCATTGTGTCAACTTGAGAACTTTAGAAGTTTAACTAAGTGATTCCGAAGGGGGCCTTTGTAGACATCCTGAGCTTGTGCAAGATGAGGGCAGGGAGATGGTGTGAGTGCCATACGCACCCGAGGGTGGGTAGCCTGCATACAATATAAGGGAGGAAAACAGGCTTGCTCTCCACCCCCCTTTTTGCTCTTGTTGCTTTTGCTGTCTTCTGCGGCCTTGAACTGTTGCCCCTCACCATTCCACCCTGCCTTGGAACCAGATGATTGTGGATGGAAACCTCCACAAACTGTGAGCTAAGTAAACCTTTCCTTCCTTAATTTGGGTGTCAGGTATTTTGTCTCAGCAACAAAGGAAAAGTAACCAAGACAGTGGGTAAAAGGAATCTTCCAATAATCACTTAACTATGATATAAATACTATAAAATTTTCATTAATTGCAGGAACACTAAACTTGTTTTGCATTTTTAAAATTAAGAAAAAAAGTGCCAAAATTTTGCACATATGTCTACGACTTCAATGAGTTTGACAATCATACTAACTTGTGCAATTATTTTGCCCTTTGTGCATAAGTTACAATTATTTCATATCTTTGTCATAAATTCATATTTTTAGATTTAAAATTTTTAATCATTTATTCCAGTTAAGTAGTGGTATCTCATTAGGATTTTTATTTGCTTTCTCTTGGTGATCACAATTCTGAGAGTTTTTCCAGTGATTTGGGCCTACTACACACCTCAAGTCTGTTAAAAACTGTTCATTTTGGGCTGGTGAGATGGCTCAGCGGCTTAAGCACCTGCCTTGCAAGCGCTAGGGCCCGAGTTCGACTCCCGGAACCCACATACGAAAAAGGGGCCAGTGATATCGCTCAGCGGCACGGGCGCCTGCTGGCGTGTGAGGTCCTGAGGTCGACCCCCCGGTACCCACAAAAAAAAAAAGCTGTTCATTTAAAATTGTTTTTCTAAGTACTGAGTTGTTAGTGTTTTGTTAAACTATAAAAGTTATTTTAAAATATTCAGAACATAAAATTCACTATTTCCACACCTGAGTAGAATACTGAAATAAGCATATTCACATTGTTGTGCAGCCATAACTACAATCTTGAAAACATTTTCAACATCTCAAGCGGGAAGTGTTTCCATTAAAATGGAAACTTGCCCTTTGTCGCCCCATCCTGATCTCTAATAAGCTGATCTACTTTTGGTGTCTGCAAAGTTGATCTTAACATTACCCCACATATGGGATCATACAATATGCGGGTTCGGTTTAATCCACTAAAGCTCACCTTGCCGTGGTCTATCGATGTTGAGGTTCACACATCGCTTGATGCACGGTTGTGTAATTTCCACTATTTGGTCATTATAAATTATGCTGCTCTGAAAATATTAAGGCTTCTATGAACAGGACATATCTTTCCACTTATTTATGTTCTCTTTAGTCTTTGTAAGCAACAATTTGTAGTTTTCCATGTACCATTCTTGTACCTGTTTAGTTTACTCCTAAGTATTTTTTATGCTGCTATTATTTATGAATTATTTTCTTAATGTCATTTTCAAGTTATTCCTTGAAGTTATTAAAATCCAACTATTGGGGCCCGTGAGATGGCTCAGCGGCATAATCGCCTGCCTTGCAAGCGCGAGGGCCCGAGTTCGACTCCCGGATCCCACATACGAAAAAGGGGCCGGTGATATCGCTCAGCGGCATGGGCACCTGCTGGCATGAGAGGTCCTGAGGTCAACCACCAGTACCCACAAAAAAAAAAAATCCAACTATTGTTTTCACATAGAATTTGAATCCTAGAATTCTGCTTGAACTAGTTAATTAGTTGTATGAGTTGTGTGTGTGGGTGTGTGTGTTTGTGGGTGTGTATATATGTGTGCTTGTGTGTGTGGGCACACTCATATGTGTTTGGAATCTTCAGTGACTTTTACATATAAGGTTATACCATTTGTGAAAAGAAATAAATTTAACTTCTTTCTTTAATTTGAATAACTTCAATTTTTTCTTGCCTATTTAATTGCTGTGGCTAAAACGGTCCACAATATCCTAAGTAATATGTTGAATGCAAATATCCTTGTCTGGTTCATCATCTGTGGAAGAAAACCTTCAGTTCTTGGTTATTGAATATAAAATTTGATGTGGGATTTTTTATAGATGGCTTTTATTATTTGAGGAAATTTCCACGTGCATTTAAATTTTTAGTTATGTTTATCATGAAAGTGTGCTGACTTTTGTGAAATTTTCTTTCTGCACCAATTGAGAGGGTCATATATGTTTCTGCTTTATTCTGTTAACAGTTACATTGAATTTTATGTCATAGTACCTTGATTGTATTTTTTAGACAGGCTCTCACTTTATAGTTCAAAGTGGCGTTGAATTCACTATGTAGCACAGACTACCCTTGAAGTCACAGTGATCCTCCTGCCTCATCCTCCTGAGTACTAGGATTACAGGTATGTGCTACCATGCCTGAAAACACAGATTGATTTTTTTTTTAATGTTGAACTATACTTGCATTCCAGGAATAAATTCCACCTGGCATGATATTTAAAATCATTTAAATTTCTGTTGAATACAGTTACTAGTATTTTTTGAGGATTTTTGCATGTATATTTGTAATGAAGTTCACAATGAGATTTGAAATCCACTGAAATACATATCTAATTAAGGAAAATATTACAAACACATTTACTAAGAGAAAATCAAGCAGTTGTTTAGAGATGTTAAATAACTATTTATTGGATAAGAAGAAACTTAAATACAATGCAATAAAGAGAATAGTTATGTAACTACATTACTTCTTGAATAAGCTTTATATCCACGTATATACTAATCCATAAATGCCCAGATAGGAGTGGAGAAAAAACAGAAGTGCAACAAAGATTAAGAGTACTAATGTCTAGATTTTTGCTCAGTAGCTTTTTATTTTATATCTTTTTATTTTTTAGGTATTTAAAGGCAAAATATATTAAACCTGATAAGCAGATTTAAAATAAGGTCATGGAATTAAAGTTACCTATGAAAGTGTTCCCCGATCTTAGAAATTACTGTGAAACAAAAATATCACATGGGGGCTTTGTTTCATCTAACTGCTCACTTTGTGGGCTCCTAGGAGCACCACAGTGACATTCTCTAGGGTTAATGTCCCCAGGGTCTTGGGACATATATGTGTGCTACACTTTGGAGCTATGAGTCAGCTTTTTGTTCTCCTTTTTCTCTGTTATCACAGAGTGGATTTTGAAAAGGTTAGGATAAAGGTTATCTTACTGAAACATTCATTGAAAAATGCAGTAGATTCCTGTCAATTCTCTTCGGGCTTGCTGTTTTTTCTTTTTTTTTTTTTTTTTTGGTGGGTACTGGTGGTTGACCTCAGGACCTTGCATGCCAGCAGGCGCCTGTGCCGCTGAGCGATATCACCAGCCCTTTTTTCCATATGTGGGTTCCGGGAGTCAAACACGGGCCCTTGCGCTTGCCAGGCAGGTGCTTATGCCACTGAGCCATCTCACCGGCCCCAGGCTTGCTCTTATAATTTGAGGTTGAATTTGCATCAGGAGTTTTTCTGGATCCATTCATGGTGTAAGGAATCGTCAATAAATGAAGGAGTCAAAGCATCTTGCACTGAGGTGAGTTCTGGATTCTTAATGAGTGAAAAATTCTGTACTGTAATCTTTCCAGGAAGCAAATCCACATTTAAATCTAACTGCCATGATAAACACAAAATTCTGCAAGATAAAAGTATTTGTTTCATTGTCTTTTAATGGATTTATTCTTAACTGGCTACATCACCAAAAAATATTTTCTTCTTTCTTGATCACAACATTCTCCTTTTTATGCACACATACTTGAGTTTTAATACATCATAAGGGTTATATGTTATACTGAGTCATTTGCAATTTTAGGCATTGTTCCTTCAAAGAACTCTCAGGAGCATAGAGAACAAGGCTTATTTTTTGGTTTCTAAAATGCGTATTACATACATAGAGGACACCTACTGAGAAAGCTAGAAAGGAAGGAAGGAAGGAACTGCATAAACAGTATTTTGGGCCATCAGTCAGTTGTCCAAGGGTGACCCTTCCTTGGGCTAAGTGGGAGATTGGAAACTTTAGCCCAAATCCTGTAAATATGAAAACAGAAGGTAAGAAGTGGATGAAAAGCTACACACATAGAAAAAAGGCGAGGGTAAGAAATGGCTGAATATGTATCAGAAAGCATATTTGCTTTTGATATCAATGACTTCTTTCCACCTTAGGCTTCTCAAAATTTGTTAGGTAGACTTAGAGAAAAAATACAGGGTTTTGCAAAATGTTCTAAAAAGTAAAATAGCATGTTATTCCTGGAATTTAGACTCAGTACATTTTGTGTTATATTTTAAAAAAATACAATAGAGAAATAATAGGTTTAGGAGGAGATGAAATTGCAGTTGTCAAATCAAAGGAATCTAAAGGAGTAGTTGAAGAAAAGCTGCAGGAACCTGTGAATAATGTCTTCATCTTCCGGGAACATAAGTGATGATGGTCTTGGATATAAACTCATAAAAACCCAGTGAATATTATCAGATAGTTAAAGCTCACAGGCATAAAATTCTTTAAGTGCCTTCGCTGGGAAGGTACTCTCTTAACACCCAGTGCCACTTGCATTCCCGTTTAGCCGTCGTGATATGGTTCTGCGCATAACTGCATGACACGGTGAAAAGTTCATGTGAGACATTTTGGACGTGCTTGGTCATAGAAAAATAATCCATTGCATCCTGCTTTCGTAACTGTTATTTTACAGTAATTGAGGGTGATCATGTCCTTTCAGGGTTTCACAGCAGCTACTTGTTTGTAAGACTCATGATGTGTCTCAGTGCATTTTGATTTTACAGTGCAGCTCAGACTGAATAGTCAATTTTAACATGTTCTGCATTAGTACAGGCTTTTATCCCACACACATACAATACAGGCCTAGAATGCATTCATTTATATATCCACACATTCATTAACCCAAAGTGTGTTATTGAATACCTATGTCCCAATTGTGTATATTTTTCCTTGTTAATTTTAGTTTTACTGCTGCATAGAAAACAATAAAATGGTAAATGATAAAAAATAAGTAAAGTGTGTATTATGTTGCAGATATTGTATGAAAAATAATATTTTTCAGGATTACCAGATGCTTATAATGACATCATTAGTGGCATTGCCAAGGTAAAGAGAATAAGTTAAATGCAGATCAAGTTATTGGATGAAATGAAGAAACTGGGAGAAAAGATCATTGGAAGGACTATTTTAAAACAATTCAGGGTAGAAATAAAATTAACCATTGTAATTCCCCAGGAAACAATGTATCATTTTTGGAAGCTTGAAAGTAGACCAAAAGGAGCACCTGAAGATGATGTGACAGAAAGACTGCAACATTGTAAACTTAGTCGGGACCTACTGTAATGGTGTTGGCCTCAATTTAAATTGTCCTGGATATCGAAGCTATAGTACACCGAGGTCAGATGAAATGATTTATGCTTTTCAGTAATTATGAATTATTCTTCTATAGGAAAGATCCTGAATAGGAGGAAAGAAGTGTGTGACAGCATGGGAAGCTCACTGGAAAGTGAAATTTAGAAATAGCCATGGGGAAAAAAACAGTAAAAAACAAAAAGCAATTTGACATTTTACTCTGCCAGTAATTTTTGTTTATGAATTCTAAGCTCTCAGAGTTAAACAGATGAGGTAGGGAAAGGTTGGTGGACTCATGTTGCCTATTCCCTCCAAGAATAACATTTTCATTACACCGAGATTGATGCAAAAGCTAGACTGACCTTTCCTGTGAATTTAGTTCTCCGGAATGATAGTGAAAAGGAAAAACAGCACCAGGAAAATTGGTCCTTTTTAAAAACTTTGCTCTTTTGAAACTGCCTAGCTCTGTAACTGCTTCATAGCTTTATAATTACTTTCTTGACCCCTGTAACCACAAAAGCATAACCAAGCATGCAGGATGCCTGACTGTGCCAGAGCTGCATGAACATTAATCTAGCCTTGTAACCAATGATCTCATTCTGCTAGCTAATCAGGAGAACTGCCAGGCCATCCTGTCCCACCTTTGTAGCTCCTGCTTCTGTCCTATAAAAATGCTGGCTCACAGGCACCCGTTGCCTGGCTTTGTTTGGAAATTATTCCAGCCAGGACCACCGGTGTAAAATAAAGCTGTTCACTTTCTCCTGATTTCCTTCGTAAGGACCCAGTACTCACTCTGTAGTTGTCACGTTTGTAAATGCTTACTTGTGAAGTGACGCACCTGTTGAAATCGTTTTCCATGCTTTACTTTACAGATAAATGCTAAGTCTCCAAATGTTTTCTCATTTTACTGTGTTTTCTTTCAATTGGTCCACTTGCTTTTGTGAACATACTTTCCTTTTTTTCTTCCAGGACCCAAGACAATCAGACCACTGGAGTCACCTTCATCCTCCTGGGCTTCTCTGAGTATCCCGGCCTCCAGGGGCCCCTGTTCCTGGTATTCCTGGCCGTCTACACCGTCACCGTGCTGGGGAACCTCGGCATGATCCTGATCATCAGGGTTGATCCCAAACTCCACACGCCCATGTACTTCTTCCTCAGTCACTTGTCCTTCATTGATTTCTGTTACTCCAGCGTAGTGACTCCGAAGCTGTTAGAAAACCTGATCGTGGAAGACAGAACCATCTCCTTCACAGGGTGCATCATGCAGTTCTTCTTAGCCTGCGTATTTGTGGTGACTGAAACTTTCGTGCTGGCAGTGATGGCCTATGACCGATTTGTGGCAGCTTGCAAGCCTCTCCTCTACACAGCTATGATGTCCCCAAAGCTGTGTTCCTTGTTAGTGGGTGCATCCTACTCTTGGGGGATAATATGTTCCCTGACACTTACCTACTACCTACTGAAATTGTCCTTCTGGGGAAATAACATCATAAATAACTTCGTGTGCGAGCATGCTGCCATTGTTGCTCTGTCCTGCTCTGACCCCTACATTAACCAGCAGCTCATTTTCTTTTCTGCCTCATTCAATGAAATCAGCAGCGTGGCGATTATTCTCACTTCCTATGTTTTCATTTTTATCACAATCTCAAAGATGCCTTCACCTGGGGGTCGTAGTAAAACCTTCTCCACCTGTGCCTCCCACCTGACGGCCATCGCCATCTTCCACGGCACCATCCTGTTCCTCTACTGTGCCCCCACCACCAAAAGCTCATGGCTTATGGTCAAAGTGGCCTCTGTCTTCTATACGGTGGTCATCCCCATGTTGAACCCCCTGATTTACAGCCTCAGAAACAAAGATGTCAAAAAGACAGTCAGGAAATTAGTCAGATCCAGAGTATTACATCACATCTTATAAGGTCTCTAAGATTTATGCTTGCATTTTCAAGAAAATTGTGCAGGGCCGGTGAGATGGCTCAGCGGCTTAAGCGCCTGCCCGGCAAGCGTGAGGGCCCGAGTTCGACTCCTGGAACCCACATACGAAAAGGGGGCCGGTGATATCGCTCAGTGGCACGGGCGCCTGCTGGCACGCAAGGTCCTGAGGTCGACCCCCCGGTACCCACAAAAAAAAAAAAAAAAAAAAAAAAAAAAAAGAAAATTGTGCAAAATTGTCCCAATTTTCAAGAACTTCATTTTTCAAAAAGTAAACCATTCGTGCTTGATGTAATCCTCAGTCAGTTGATTATTCAGCACCAGTTTAATTTGAATTTTAGTACTTCAGCTCTAAATCCAAAATAAAAGAAAAACATAGTTTTATCTCTAATCATTTAAATTGGTTCTAAACTCAGTTTCTTGTGTAAAATCACGGATTTAGCACATGTTACCATTTGGATGCTAACATAAATCTTCCTTCCTTTTTCCATAACAGAAGAATGGGATTATAATCGGTTCTTATACCTCATCATAATGGACATAAATCAAATACAATAGAGTAACCTGATTGCTGGTGAAATGTCAGGCAGAAAATTTAAAAGAAATATTAATTTTCTCTTGCATAGGGAGCCTTGGTTTACTCTAAGTACATAAAGCACGTCTTTGTTCCATGGAAGCCAAAATATTATTTTACTCAGTAATGTTTTGACATAAATTATATTTGGTCATTGTGTACAAGGCATTAAAAATAAAAAGTAAAAACACAAATAATTCTAATTTAAATTTGTCATTTATACCAGTGTTGGATTCTGTTTTGTTATATATTGATGCATAACAAAATGATGGGAAGTTTTAGTGGTTCATAACATTAGATAATATGTTTTTATTTTTGATTGACTGATTACACAGCCCCACTGGTAATCAATCTGAGCTACTTGACTACGAAACTTATTTGGTCAGCTGTGCCTGGTAAACTCATCTCCACTCTGCAGTTTGAAGTGTTTTGGTAACTTTGCTCTCTGTGTCTACATCCTCCTTGAATCAGTAACTCAGATAAAGTATTTTCTTCAGATAAAAAGGGCTGAATCACAAGTGATACAAAATCAAAAGCTAGCTCAAGCCTATTTCTACACCATGGTTAACATTCTATTGGCCAATTCATGCCACGTAGCTGAGCCAAAAGTGATTATTTCAGAAAGTATTTCTGTCTCTTGTAGAGTTCAAAAGTTCCATAGCAAAGAGCATGGACACAGGGAGAAAAGAAAACTAAGGTTCCATGTTTCAATAAATCTAAGTGAATGTTCTCTTGTGTGTGCGTTCATGTGTGTGCTTGTGTGTTCAACCAATAGTTTTGGGAATGTGTGTATCCAATTTTGGAACACCGTTGTTTGAAGTGATTTTTCCCTCATTTTCTTATAATCCTTGTAGAAGATTATTTGGCTGCATACATGTTGGTATCCATTATTTAGAAATGTAGTTTGGCTTCTGTACTATTCTTTCATTATGACACAGGTATTCTTATGTGCATTTTTAAAGGTATGATGAGTTGAGTTATCACATTTAATAAACGTAACATTTGCTCCCTAAATTGGCATTTTCCACAAGAATTTCAATACAAACATGTAATTCTATTACATGCAGTAATAAATACAGCCATCTGAAGATCACTTAGCCATATTTGAAAGGCAAGCACAAATTGTTTTCTCAAAAGAAAACCAATAGTAAAAATAGAAAATAAACTCTGCAACACATCCCAAATTAACAAAGGAAAGCATAATGAAAGTGATTGTTTAGGCAGCATTACAGTTTGACATACAGTAGTAACACAGCTGCACCTTCATAACAGAAAAAAAAAATCAAATCAACACGGACTAAGGGATCAATCCCTGGACTGTTTTTTTTTTTTTTTTTTTTTTGGTGGGTACCGGGCCTCGACCTCAGGACCTCGTGCCAGCAGGCGCCCGTGCCGCTGAGCGATATCACCGGCCCTTTTTTCGTATGTGGGCTCTGGGAGTCGAACTCGGGCCCTCGCGCTTGCCGGGCAGGCGCTTAAGCCGCTGAGCCATCTCACCGGCCCCCCTGGACTCTTTTTAATACATTATATTTTTCCTTGTTTCTTTCTGTGTTCTGCATCTTTGAAAGATTAAGACACAGTAATTGTTAAGATTGAGGAAAGCTGATGATACAGATGCTCCAAGGCTTTAGAAAAATAACATACAACCGAGATGTCACATGGGACTGCTTTATACCTAATTGATCGAATTGTATCCTCCAAGGTGACACCTTAAAAATAACCTCGAGCTTCCAAGTCCCCAGGTCTTGCTATTATTTATAAAATAGCTTGGAGCCAGGAGTTAGGTTTTAGGTGTAATCTTATGTCTGTCATTTCTGAATTTTCTTAGTAGGTTGGAAAATATGTAACATGCAAAATACTCATTGAAATATACTATGGATGCTGGTAGATAGGTCCATGTCTATCAATTAAATGTTAAGCCAGAGCATTTGTTGAGTTCATTAAACTTAGCAAAGAAATTCTTCAGTAAATGTATCATTCAAGTGCTTCTATATTTAGGTGAGTTTACTGAGCTTTTCTTTTATTTAAATTTAGAAGAAAATTTTGAATTCTAGTGATGTTCATAGGAGCTAAGCACATGTGTAAAACTCAGTAGACAAAAATCTATTTGTTTTGACTACCAGGGAGCTACGATCTTATCTCTTGATTCCATCCTGATTTTTTCATTGAGATTCCTCCATTTTCTCAAAAATGAAATCAATACTTTAGCAATATTGAATAATTAACAAAAATCTGCCTATTATCTTTTAGGAGGTAAGTGATAATAACAGAAATATTTATAAATAATAGAATACATTTAATGGTAATTATGAGATATATACTTTACAAATTGTGACTATGCAGAGGAGAAAAATAATGAGTAATATTTATAATAGCCGATGGTAAAATAATGCATATAAGATGAGAATATTGTGGGAAAGTAACGGTAATTCATATAACAGCTTGGTGAATACCACATGACTGGAGAAGAATATATCAGGGCCAATGAAAGTTGGATATCTAAGTCTGGGACATACTCGGAAAGCCAGGCTGAACAATACAGATTTTATACATTCATTAATAAATAGCATTTGGAATCTCTAATGTCCCTACTTTCAAGATAAAACAACTATGGAAAATTATAATGCTGCAAGAAATATTTTAAATTTACAGGAGTGTGACTGAGAAATACTCGAACAGTTTGGCATGGTAATGATCACAATTTATAATTAATTTATGGAGAGGAAATAACGAGGAATTGGTCTCATTAGAAGATACATTTCCTACAGGCATGAGGCTGGAGGAATTAGCAGAAGACATAATATAATGGGAAAACTTACAGGAGAATGGCAAAATGATCCTAGACTAGGAATGCAAAATGAAGTTCTGCAGTATTACTATCACGCCAGGAAGAAAGATTCCCAAACATACTCCTCCATAGATAGATATCTCTGCTAAGGCCTGATTTTCTCAACCATATAAACTTTTCAAAATGACAGCACTCATTCTAAGCATAAAGCTTTTTGTCTACCACATCCCATATCATTTATTTAACACTTGAATTCATTAGCAACATTTCTACCTCCATTCTGGTGATTTGAATATGATACCACTGATATTTTCACTTTCCGTTTAAGAAATATTCAGTGCCATCAGGGAACAGCCAAGAAATGTGATGATATCTCTTTAATATGATTCTCTATTATAACTCTTATGTTTTCCAAAGCTTTAAAATTGATTAAAAATTGTAAGTGGAACACATTTTACTATGGTCTAAGATTTATTTACATTGTCTATTATTTTCATCGTTATTACCTTTGACACATCGACCTTCTAGAATTTGCCACTTTGAAAAGTGAAGAGCTTTTCATTAGTTATTACTTGAAATGTTTTATCATTGCAGAAACAACACATAATTTTCTGTGATAAACATTTTCTTTGTCAACGATAAGGTGGCTGAGTGTGTTTGGTGTTGTGTCTGAGTCTTCTGTTCTGTTCTACTGATCTTCAGGCCCGTTTTTTTGCCAATAACAGGCTGATTTTATCACTGTAGATTCGTAGTATAATTTCAGGTCTGGGATTGTGATGCCCCCTGCCTTGACTTTGTGGCCCAGAATTACTTTTGCTATTCTAGTTCTTTTCTGGTTCCAAAAGAATTTTAGGAGTGTTTTCTCTGGATCTGTGAGGTATGCTAGTGGTATTTTGATTGGGATTGCATTAAATCTGTATAGCAGTTTTGGGAGTATGGCCATTCTCACTATGTTGGTTCTTGCTATCCAAGAGCAAGAGATAGTTTCTATTTTCTGATATCCTCTTCGATCTCCTTTTTTAGGTACTGTAATTTCACTGTACAGATCTTTTACATCCTTTGTTAGACTGAGTCCTAAGTATTTCATTTTTTTTGGATGCTTTTGTGAAGGGTGTGCTTTCCTTAATTTCTCTCTCTGTGATTTTGTTGCTTGTGTACAGGAAGGCTATTGATTTTTGAGTGTTGACTTTGTATCCTGCTACACTGCTGAATTTGGATATTAAATCTACAAGTTTTTTGGTGGAGTTTTTGGGGTCTTCTATGTAGAGTATCATGTCATTAGCAAATAATGATAATTTAACTTCTTCCTGTCCTATATTTATTCCTTTTACTTTTTCTTCTTGTCTAACTGCTCTGGCTAGTATTTCCAGAACTATATTGAATAGGAGTGGTGTTAATGGACATCCTTGTCTTGTTCCTGATTTTAGAGTGAAAGCTTTCAGTTCTTGACCATTTAATATGATGTTAGCTGTTGGTTTGTCATAGATGGCTTTTATAAGATTGAGATGGAGACCATCTATTCCACTTTTCTATAGGGTTTTTATCATGAATGGGTGCTGGACTTTGTCAAATGTTTTTTCCACATCTATTGAGATGATCATGTGACTTTTGTCTTTGGTTCTGTTAATATGGTGTATTACATGTATTGATTTGTGTATGTGGAACCCTCTCTGCATCCCTGGGATGAATCCTACTTGGTAATAATGTACCTTGGTTTTTTTTTTTTTTTTTTTTTTTCATGTTCTTCTAATTCTAGTAACCATATTCAACACCTTCTGCAGTGGTGCTTTAGCAGTATATGGAGCAATTTGACTCACCTTTAACACTGCTTTACCATAGTAACATGGTATTGTTAGTGGGCTGTTTCAGAATAAGATTTTCAATGTTTCCTTCTCTGTTCTCACTTCTTTGTATGAACTTCTCTCTTTTGCCCACAGGACCCAAGACAATCAGACCACTGGAGTCACCTTCATCCTCCTGGGCTTCTCTGAGTATCCCGGCCTCCAGGTGCCCCTGTTCCTGGTATTCCTGGCCGTCTACACCGTCACCGTGCTGGGGAACCTCGGCATGATCCTGATCATCAGGGTCGATCCCAAACTCCACACGCCCATGTACTTCTTCCTCAGTCACTTGTCCTTCGTTGATTTCTGTTACTCCAGCGTAGTGACTCCGAAGCTGTTAGAAAACCTGATCGTGGAAGACAGAACCATCTCCTTCACAGGGTGCATCACGCAGTTCTTCTTAGCCTGCGTATTCGTGGTGACTGAAACTTTCGTGCTGGCAGTGATGGCCTATGACCGATTTGTGGCAGTTTGCAAGCCTCTCCTCTACACAGCTGTGATGTCCCCAAAGCTGTGTTCTTCACTGGTAGCTGCCTCATACTCTTGGGCTGTTGTCTGTTCCTTAATATTCATATACTTTTTGTTGATGTTATCCTTTTGCGGGATTAAGTTCATAAATAACTTCGTGTGCGAGCATGCTGCCATTGTTGCAGTGTCCTGCTCTGACCCCTACCTTAGCCGGAAGGTCATTTTAATCTTTGCGACATTCAATGAAATAAGTAGCCTAATAATCATTCTTACTTCTTATATTTTCATTTTTATCACTGTCATGAAAATATCTTCCACTGGGCGTCTCCACAAAGTCTTGTCCACGTGTGCCTCCCACCTAACCGCCATTACCATTTTCCATGGCACCATCCTTTTCCTCTATTGTGTTCCCACCACCAAAGGTTCATGGCTTCTCATCAAGGTCGCCTCTGTCTTCTATACAGTGGTCATCCCCATGCTTAACCCACTCATCTACAGTCTCAGGAATAAAGATGTGAAGGAGACTGTTAGAAAATTAATCAACACCAAATTGTTTTGTCACAAAATTTGATTCCAGGAATACTACGTATTTTCAGAGCAACGTTGTTGGGAATCCATAACAAATCAGTGCATGAATATTTTTTATTTCTCTACTCTGCATCTCAAGTTCTGTTCATGCTAATATTTGATAAAATAGGTTTTAGATTACAAATATTATTAGAAATTATTACTCAGAAAATTTAAACTAAGTTTTTGAATCAACTATTATAATACCATGCTTTCTGGGTTAGTATATTTCCCACGTGATTATATGGTAATCTTTGAGTTCAATTTTATATTTTTTAAAATCTGGGAATTGTGAGATCATCTGATGAATTATGTCTTACAATGACAAGTTTCATGTCATAATGTAAAAATAGTATGTTGAAAGTTACTGAACATAAAATACTAAATATTATAAATTAATTATAAACAATTAATTTAATATAAATTAATTAAATATAAATATTATATACATTTAATTCTACATGGGATATTTCACATTCTTAAATGTGTAGGTAAAAAATAGAATATAAAATATATTTCTTGACAACAGCAGATAACTGTATTGCTGATGACACATAACTCCTGATAGTGATTGATTTCCCTGAAGCCTTATAATAATTGATGTTATTTGAATGCCTTAACCCTTTCGATAGTCTAGATTATATATAAAATTTATTTTGATCCTTGTGTTTTGCTAATCATGGTTAAAATTTATCAGCACAGAGTAGGGAGATATGCATGGCTGTTCACTCACCCCAGCCTCTAAGTGTTTCTATTTTAACCTTCCAAATGCTTTTGCATTTCTAAATAAATTTGAATACCACTTACTCTACTCCTTTAATGAAACTATATATCTTACCTAAGTTACTGTTTAGGAATGTACGATTTTCTCAAGACTCATGATAAGCCCAAGAGTAACAAAGGATTTACTTTATATATTTTATTTTAAAAAGAAAAAACAATAAAAATGATGATATAGAATTTCAAACCAAGATAATAGAACATTAACAATGGTTAGTATATTGCATATTGTTATCTACTTTATTTTTTAATGTAGCCATAGGTATTTTTCTTTTCATTAAATGAATAAATTGTTTTAAATCATACCTGAAAACTCAGAAATTATGAATACCAATGCAATATTAAGAGATATTTCAATACATGTATTCTTTGTACAATGAAGTTACACAAACTTGCCTCCTCATTTTCTACTTGTTTATGGTGAAAACATTCAGAGGCTTTTCTTCCCAGTTTTGAGAAATTAGTACACAATCACTATTTATCATCATCCAACTATGCAATATCACATGAAAAATTTCTACTCACATGGAATTGCAACTTACTACCTACTGATCAGCATTTTCACATCCTTTCCTACGTTCTGATATCAAGTAGTTTGTAGCCACTGTTCCTCTCTCGATTACAACTTGATAAATATTTTTATATTTCACACATGACTGAGATAACATGGTACTTGCCTTTCTGTGCCTGGGTTATTTCTTTTAACAGGGTAGCAAATGACAGAGCTCCATTCTTTTTTTTTTTTTTTTTTTTGTGGGTACCGGGGGAACGACCTCAGGACCTCGCGTGCCAACAGGCGCCCGTGCCGCTGAGCGATATCACCGGCCCCTTTTTCGTATGTGGGTTCCGGGAGTCGAACTCGGGCCTTCGCGCTTGCAAGGCAGGCGCTTACACCGCTGAGCCATCTCACCGGCCCCAGAGTTCCATTCTTTATGGGTGGATAGAATTCAATTGTGTTTCTGCAGAACATTTTCTTCAACCATTCTTCATTTGATACACACTTTGGGCTGTTTAAATTTCTTGGCTATTGTGAAAAGTACTGCAATAGACGCGGTGGCACGTATATCTCTTAGACATTTGGATTTCATTTCCATTGGCCGTAGATCCCGGAGTGAGATTGCTGGACTTTGTGGTAATTATAATTTTCATGCATTGAGGCACCTCCATACTTGTTTCCATAATGACTCTACTGATCCGCATTATCCCCAACAATGTTCAAAGGTTTCCACTTCTTCATATTCTTGGACCACTTGATATATATTTTTTATTATGTCATTGTGGTTTTGGTTTGCATTTCTCTGATGGTTAATAATTAGCATTTTTCATATATCTGTTGTCCATTTTGATGTTTCAATGAAGAGGGTTGCTTGTTCAGGCTTCTACCAATTCAGATTTTACGAGAATGGAAAGGCAGGAGTTCCAGGGATCTGTTGGTCACTGTCATTGAAAAACCCAGTTCTTTGCCTAAAGGTTCTTTCTTCATCTCTTCTTTTGGAAGAAAACCTGAAGGATAAGCTTCTTGATGTTTGTGATGGCAAAGATTCACTGTATCAACTTAATTGGCTTGGGAGTTGCCCAGGAGATTGGTGGAGTGCAGTTCTTGGTGCGTCTGGGTGGGTCGTGGAAGCCTGACTTTGGTGTTACATCTGCTCCCTGGCCCTTTGCTCTGGGATACTGCTCCTGTGGTCTGCTTTCCAGGCACCATATTGTTCCTGCCTTGGGGCTAGCTAGCCAGTCATGGACTGAATTCCAAAAGCCATGAGCTAATTTAAACCTCTTTTCCTTTAAACTATGAGTGTCAATTACTGTGTCCCAGCAATGGGAGAGCTGATTAATGCAACATTAACCTCAAAGTGATTTTTTGAATGTGACACCTGAAGCAAAAGTAACAAAAGCAAAAATAAATCAGTAGGATTAGTTTTTTTTTTTTTTTTTTTTTTTTTTTTTTTGTGGGTACCGGGGGGACGACCTCAGGACCTCGCGCGCCAGCAGGCGCCCGTGCCACTGAGCGATATCACCGGCCCCTTTTTCGTATGTGGGTTCCGGGAGTCGAACTCGGGCCTTCGCGCTTGCAAGGCAGGCGCTTAAGCCGCTGAGCCGTCTCACCGGCCCGGATTAGTTTGATCTAAAATATTTCCGATAGCAAAGGAAACAATAAAAAGTGGAAAGGCATCCTGTGGAATGGGAGAAAGTATTTCTGGATCTTATATGTTATGAGTAGTTAATAAGTTGATTATTAATACGTTAATAACTGACCTTATACAACTTGAAGCAAAAAATATTTTAAAAATGCATAAAATACCTAAATAGACACTTTTCCAGAGAAGATACCCACATAGTTACCAGTTATATAAAAATGTGCTTAATATCATTAATCATCAGGGAAATGCAAATCGAAATTATATTGAGACATCATGTTACCCGTGCCAGTATGGCCATTATAAAAAAGTCAAAGTTGGCAGTGTTGGCAAGGTGGTAGAGAAAAGGAAACCCTTGTGCACTGCTGATGGAAATGTAAATTGCTACAATTACTATGGAAAAACCATATGACATTTCATCAAAAATTAAACACAGAACTATCTGACATCCCCACTTTCAAATACCCAAAGGATATTCAATGAACAGTCAGAGAGATCTGCACGCCCATATCCACTGCAGCATTATTCATAAACACCTAGATTTGCAAAGAACTGAAGTGTCCATGGATAGATGATTTGGGTAAAGAAAATGGTATACCTATATACAGGGTATGCTGGGAAAATACAGTTCAATTATAAAATATATATTATATATAAATATATACAAGATAGCTAAGATAATTATACTACTAATTTCTTTTGGTTCTTTGAAAAGAACAGTTTGTGTTTACATTGTTTGATCAATTTTTCATGCTGGTATAACCTGAGCAACTGCTCTGAAGATAACAATATGCAATATATTAACCACTGTTAATCTCCTATTATCTTGTTTTGAAAGTCTGTATCTTTGTTTTTATTGTTTTTCTCTTTAAAATAAAAAATTATATTATATTACAGTAAATTACATGTTGCCATTAATCCCCTGAAAGTATCCCACCTGAATTATTCCATCATTCTTGCCACTTCCGAAGCAGTTCCAGAAGTCCTCTTTTGTGTCTTTAGTTGCACTGTCATGAAATATTTGATTTCCTGAATCAATTCAAAATATTTACATTGCATGGTCATTTTTACTTTGTGGAGAGCCAGAAGTCGCACAGTGCCTAATGTGGTGACTAAGGTGTTTGAGGACCATGTGTTTATGAAGCTGCCTGTCCATTGGATGGCACTTGGCATTGGCATTCACCATATTTTGTTTTCATAACTCATAAAGACACTCATGAAAGAGGACTTCCAGAACTACTTCAGAATGTAGATGGAGAGGAGGATAAGATATTGATAAAAAAAGAACGAATGTTCGGTTATAAGATGAATAAGATCTGGAGACCAATATTACAAAGTGGTGACTCTAATTATTGCGATATATTGTATACTTGAAATTTGCTACAAGCAGATCTCAATGATTTCGGGTGAAAAAATTAGTAGCTATGTGAGGTGATGGATGTGTTATTTAGCCTGATTGTGGTATTTATTTCATACCGTACATATACAGTACATAAAAACTTCATGTCATGTACCCTAAAAATATACACATTTTATTCGTCAGTCAAACCTCCTTAAAGTTGGAAAACATAATAGAAACACAAAACACGTGGCAGTTTCCCTTAGAGGACATGTGCTGAGTTCTGATGTAGTCAGAGGCTGGGGATTGGGACTAGGAATGCAAATTGATATATTCCACACTAGTTTCATAGGAGAAACTTTAGGAGATAAAATCTAACTAAAGAATTTGGGCTTTCCATAAAAGCTGATTACATTTCCTTATAATATTTGTCCTTTCAACTGCATTAGGTAGAGGGTGAAAGAATTGAAGGCAAAGACCAGAAGTGCAGAGTTCAGTCTGTGTCAGCTTTTCTGATCAAAGGAAGATGAATACCTGTTAGATTTCAGTTAAAGCCCCATGACGTCCACTCACTTAAAAATTCAAACAAATTACAGATAAGTTGAAGTTTATGGAACTTTGTTCCCTTAGCTTGAGATGCTAATGGCATCCTTACTAATAAGTGGAATATGTGCTCCAGGGTGAATGAATCATTGTTCTAAATATCTTCTGTTTAAAAACTAAAAAGAGTAGTTCTTTTCTTGACCTGGAAGACATTGGCTGAGACAGAGAGAATTTACCTTAACTGAATTATAGCAATGGGAAAACCATTCTTCCATGAACAAACTGCACACCACAGTGAGTCCCAGCAGGAGGACTGCATGGGAGGACTGTTTTGCCTCATCAGTTCATTCTCAAAAGCATAGTAGTGGAGGTATCACAGTTGGGTTGTACAAAGCACAGTACAGGTGAAGATCCATGTACATTAACAAGTGTAGGTGTATTGTTCCATATAAAATAATTATATATGACAAAATATATACATACACTGATCGTGTAATTTATAATCATATATATAATATATAATTACATTATGTATATTAGATATACAATTTTATTATATATAAAATTATGTCTCATCTATGTGTATATAAAGTCAGTTTCTCTGTTAAAAAAAGATGCTTCTTTTCTCTGCCCTCCCCTGCCTGTCCTTCGTTGGTCTGTCAAAAGCTCTTCATGGAAGAAAATACATCTATAGAAAAATCACTTTTTTTGTGACACGGTGTTGGTATCTTGTTCAGGCTGGCCTTGAACTCACTATGTAGCCCAGGCTGCCCTCAAACTCAGGGCAAATCTCCTGCATCAGCCTTGGAGAGCTGAAATTACAGGCATCCGCCATTATGCCCAGTGAAAAATCACTTTTGAAAGAAATAAGGTCAAAAAGCTCCCCAATATCTCCCTATTCTTTCCCCTTCCCTATATTACCATAAATAGTACAGAGAAAAATTTTTCCCTAAAATATTTGATTCTGTTTCTCATGAGTAAACATTTAAAAAAAGAATTGTTGAGTTCTATAGGAAGTCTTTTTGAAACTTCATGAGACTTTTAAACTGTTTTTAGAGTCACTCATTTTACCTTTTACCCTCTTTTGAGCATTCCATTTGCTCCATTTCCTCACTAACACTTAGTATTTCATTTGGTATTTATTGTTATTATTAAAATACTTGGTACTTTAGCCATGCATATGTGATATTGTAGTTTTGATATGAATTTTATTAATACTTAGCATTTTAATGCATTTATCAATGATTTGTATATATTCACTTGAGGAGCGTTTGCTTACTTATTTCAATCATTCTTTAACTAGGTGGATTGCTTGTCTTATTTTAAGTATAAAGGTTTTTATATGTTCTATACACACATCTTTTGTCAAACATTTATTTTGCAAATATTTACTCATAACTGTGGGTTACATTTGCATTGCAAACATTCAACACCAGTTTTTAATATTTGGGAAATTTATTTTGTAGGTGTCTTAGTTACTTTTCTGATTTCTGAGACAAAATACCCAACATCCAGTGTTAAAGAGGAAAGGTGTATTTAGCTCACAGTTTGAAGAGGTTTCAGTCCATAATCAGCTGGCTCCAAGGTAGGGTGGCGTGGCAGAGGGGCAGCAGTTCATGGTGGCAGAAGATACCAAAAGCAACAGGAGAGAAGCAAAAGGGGGAAACAAGCCTCTTTCTGCCCCTTTTTATCTTATCCAGACTGCTGGGGTTAGGGCAGTGCCAATCCCATCAGTGGACTTATCCAGCAATCACCCAGCCTTAATCCCAGCACCCTTAATCCCAGAATTGCTCTATTAATTAGTCACAAGCTCTAGATTCAGCTACTTCTGAAAAAGTTTGCCCCCCATGACTGCATGAGGCTTTGGGGGGACATCTAGACATAAACCATTACAGTAGGTTTTTCAATGACCTATTATTTTTATTATATGAATATCTAAATAAATGCTCATCCAACATCTGGAAAGATTCTACCTATTATTTACAGTAAACATTTGTAATTTTAATATTCATGGTTATATCTATAATATGCTTCATTTAATCCAAGTTAACATTGTACATATTGTGAGGTAAAAGTTGAGACTCTTTTATCAGTACAGATATACGGTTTTTCCATTATTATTAATTTAAAAATCATCACTTCTCGGGTGAAATATATTGGAAAATTTGCTAAAATTTACATGACAAGTCATATGTGGTCCCATTTTGGGACTCTATTTCTCAAATATTTCACTTCTTTGTCTACTCAAGTTTTTGAAATAAAATATGCCATGCATTCATGAAAGGTAAAACAATTTTTTTTTTTTTTTGCTGGTTTTACAGGCCACGGCTTTCATGACTAATAACAAACTTCTGGTAGTCAACACAAGAAAATTGAAAGGTTAGTTACTGTATGGGTATAATAAAATGAAGTACTTGTTAAAGTAATCTAAGAAGGGTGGGCTTCCTGACCACAATGATAGGGCACCATGCTGAAACCACACATATTAGAAAGTATTTAAAATAATCTACAGCTATTACAACAAACAGTTCAAGATTTAAGGTCTTAACATTTCTGTTTCACATGTGGTTTTAAGCTACTTTCCTAAACTAATGTATGCAAAAATCAATTAGCATAAAATGTGCCCTCATAAATATGTTTACAACATGCCTATTGATTAAATTATTTGAATCATGAGTTGTACTGCAACAGTTGGTTGAGAGGTATGTAGCATAGTAAATCATTTTTTCAGAGATAAGATAATGAATCTAAGATATTAGGTCACATGACAAAGAGATTTCGTGAAAACTAATTTTCTGAATGTGTCTTTCACATCCTTGTTCCTCAGACTATAGATCAATGGATTCAGCATGGGGATCACCACCATGTAAAACACAGAAGCCACTTGAACTGTGAGCCAAGAAGTGGTAGCATCAGAAGCACAGTAGAGGAGCAGGATGGTCCCGTGGAAGATGGCGATGGCAGTCAGGTGGGAGGCACAGGTGGAGAAGGTTTTCCAACGCCCTTTTGCTGAAGCCATCTTCATAACAGTGATAAAAATGAGTGCATAAGACATGAGAACAATCACCAGGCTGCTGGCCTCATTGAATACAGCAATGATAAAACACAGCATCTGGCTGACATATGGGTCTGAGCAGGAGGCAGCAACAATTACCGAGTGCTCACAGGTGAAGTTATTTATGATGCTAGAATCACGGTAAGATAGTGAAAGAAGAAAATACGTCAGTGTCAGGGAGCACATTATGCCCCACAGATAGGACCCGGCCACCAGAAGCGTACATAGCTTCTGAGACATTGTAACGGCGTAGCGCAGAGGGTTACAAATGGCCACAAAACGGTCATAAGCCATCGCAGTTAACATAAAGGTTTCTGCCACTCCAAAAATGCAAGCGAAACAAAATTGCATAATACAACCAGGGAAAGAAATGGTTCTATCTTCCACAATCAAGTTCTCCAACAATTTAGGCGTTACTACACTAGAAAAACAGAAATCTACAAAGGACAAGTGGCTAAGGAAAAAGTACATGATGGTGTGGAATTTTGGGTTTATCTTAATGATTATAATCATGCCCAGATTTCCCACCACGGTAACTGTGTAAATGGACAAGAAAACTAGAAAAAGTGGAACCTGGAGTTCTGGATATTCTGAAAATCCCAGGAGAATAAAAGTGAGCATGCTGCTTTGATTTCTTACAGGTGACATCATGAACCCTGTTGGATTAAAAAAAAAATAGTTATTCCTGAATAGCAGACTAAATTGAAAGGAAAAACAGAAAGAGGTGTCATGTGTTTATGTAATGAGTAATTCAGAGCTGCTTTTTCTCCAGTGTCATCCCCATCCAAAAGCAGTAGCTTCTTGGAATTTGTTACTATTGCAAGTTCTCCAGGTCTGTCTTCAATCTCTGTCTGAATCAAAAGTTCTGGGATGACACCCACAATTCGTATTTTACCAAGACACCAGGGGATTTTGATGCTAAAATGTGAGAATCACCAGTGCAAAGAATAGATATGAATCATTCTCTTAATAGTCAGCTTTTTTTACAATGATTAACATAGGACTGAAATATAATGTTAAGTCACATAATAATTATTAAAAATGGAGGAAAATAAAGCAGAAGAGAAGCACAGGGTATTTCGTTATGGTCCAAAGAATTATATGGTCTCTCTCCATAGAGATGACTTGACATGGCAATTGGTGAAATGTAAATGTTAGTATTAATACTTTTGCATTTTTCACCTTTTCTAGGCATGGTACAGAATTAAATGACCGTAGAACTTGAGGGGAAAAAAAAGGATTAAAGTGTATCTCATCTATGTCTTCCACTTAACACTTATGTTTGATGCAGAATTTCATCTGAGATATTCCCATAAGTCCATTTGTATCTGCATCAATTCCCACACTGCCTTCTGGGGTATTTTTATAGGTCTTTTATTGACATTTTCTTCAACCATTATTAATTTATTATAGTTTTTCAATTAAGTTTTCAGAACCAATAAGAAATATTTGCTCCTTTCTGATGAAACAATCTTGAAGTAGAAAGGGAATTAAAAGCAGGAAGGACATAAAAAGAGGGGTCTTTAAATAAGAGAAGAATAAAAAAGATATAGATATGAGGCTGTAGGAGAAATGCATCTCTCCTTTTTTGGATCTTCAACTTTACCTGGAACAAGTACCAGCCTATAGACTCAGCCCTATGAGGTTGTACCTGTACATTAACCTAAAAAAAATTCAGGCATAGAGCATTCAGTAGGAGTACATTCCTTCTAATAGCACGTCTTGGTGGACAGACTTGAAACATCCATTATTTTTCACACTATTTTAATAAACATTTCAACATACTAGGAAAGTCTAATACTGCTGGTTTGTCTACTTGACGCAGTTATTAGCTCAATAACAAAGGTTTGAAAAAAACATGATAAGACTTACCAATTTCCAAAGAATTTTATAAACACAAATGAGCTAGAATGAAACTTGTACGCAAATAAAACTAGGTCTAAAAGAGCTCAGAATCAACAAAAAACCCATCAACTTACTTTGACTTTTTTCCATTGCCCCTTGGTGGTATAACACAGAAAATCAATGCTGAGAAACACTCTTTTTCCTGTTACTGAAAGTCAAGTTTTCCCTGACCATAAAAGTGACCTATTTCATCTTCAGGTTAATCTATATCAGCTGGACACAATGCTTTGAAACTTAGTTGAAAGATACTGAAAGATAAATGAACTGACTTGAAACCAGAAGCTTTTGATTAATTGACTGAGGTCTTCTTAAGATTAACAAACACCAAGCCTTATGATTCATAGCGATCTAACTTTATTCATGATAGCAATATACTTAAGATCTGCAACCAAAGTGGAAATGAATTCAATGTGTGTGCCCCTAAACTGGCATTTTATTTCCAGGACCCAAGAAATCTTAAGGATTACAAAGAAGCCTCTGAAAGCTGAATGTACAGTCCAGCTCTGCCAAACTCTGGGTATTAATATATGTCCCTAAGTCTATGGAGATATAGACATCAGAGAATTATAATTGGAGTTTCCTCAGAGGACCGAAAAATAGGTAGTTAGTTGTAACACAGTCCCTCGTGTCATTGTGATAGTTGCTTTTCCTCCTGAAGCAGTAAAAATAATTACATCGCCAAATTTATTCCATTAATTGTTTTTACATATAGAATTATTGAAATAATACATCTTAACTCATTGAAGAAAAATGGACTTTAATTGTTTGAAAAACGAGAAAAAACCCATAAACAATTGAGACATAGTTTATAATAACTAGCTTTTAAATTTCACATTCAAGTGTGCAGTGGAGAATCCTGGTAAATGCTATAGTAAAGGAACGAATGTTACCACTACTACTGACGGGACATGGCTGTCACATACCCTCTTAGTTGATGTGGTAAGTAAGTTATTTCTTTCTTTGATATTCTTCCCTCAACTCTCTTAATCCCGGTTAAGTATGATAATAGCATAAGTGAGTCACTCTACAGGATTTCCTTTCTTCTTTCTTTCTTTCTTTCTTTATCTGTGAGAACATTTTTAAATTTTTAAAATTTTTATTAGTACATGTTTACAGTACATAATGATGATACCTGTCGTGGAGAGTTGGTACATGTATGTAACACACCTTAATTCTTTTTAATTTTCTTTCCCTACTCTCCCTCCTTCCTCAATCTGTTGGTCCCCTTTTCATTTGCCAAAGATCTATCTCCCAGTTTCCTATTTTGATCTTTTATTAACTCTTTATTTACACTTTGGGTAACTCATGTTAGAGAAATCATAAGATATTTAAGCTCATGTGTCTGATTTATTTTAATAAATGTCATCTTGTTAAAATGCATCAATTTTTCTACAAATAAATTTATCTTTCTTTATGACTGAGTAGTATTAGAGGACGTAGAGGATTCTATTTTCCCACAGTCTCACAAGCCTATTATTATTTCACATGATTGCCCTTCTTTCTGGAATAAGAGGAAACATTAGTGTTATTTTTAATTTGTTTTTCTCTAATGGCCAGATATTTTGAACATTTTTCATGTACTTATTGGCTATTTGTACTTGTTCTTCTGAAAAATGTCTATTCATTCAGTTGCCTATTTTTTTTTCTTTTTTTGGCTGAGTCTTATTTTTGGGGGAGGGATCTGATTTTTGAGTTTCTCATATATTCTAGTTATTAGTCCTCTGTTTGAGGTGTAGTTGCTGATAATTTTCCTGTTCTGTAGGTCATCCTCTTCACTCCGTTGATTATCTTTTTTGCTGTGAGAAAGTTTTAAACTTGATGTAATCCTGTTTGTTTGATATAATCCTGTCTTGATATTATGTTTTTGTGCACCTCGAGTTCTATTCAGAAAGTCTTTGCCAATCCATATGCTTTCAATAGTTTTTTTCTATTTTATCTTCCAGCAAATTAAGTATTTCTCTTTTAATATTTAGGTATTTGGTCCATTTTGATTTTAGTTTGGCGTGAGACCTGGGTCTAGATTCAGTCTCCTGCATGTGGATAACCAGTTTTCTCAGCACCATTTGCTAACGAGGCTATCTTTCCTCCAGCATATATTTTTGCTCCCTTCGTTAAAGATTACAGTCCAAAAGTAGTCCACCACATTGTGGCTTGAAGAAGGCAATAATAATTCTTCTAATTATGCAATAAAAGAATGAAGAGAGATCTCAACGACATTATAGTTCATTTTTATATGTGCAATATAAACTGGTACTTAAGACACTATATAGGCATTGGTAATATATATGCAACCTGCACTATCTTCATCAAACATTAAATATCTAAATAGACACTAATATATGTGCTATGTATATTTTATCTATACATCAGTATCTATATCTATTTAAATAGCTATCTATCTAGTTATCTACCTACCTATACTGATATATCTCCACCTCCACACAATGTGAGGAAGACATACATAGAGACAGAGACTTGGTGATTATAAAATTTCAGACACATTATTGATTATGAAATGGTAAATGAAATCAATATTTTTCAAACACTAATATCTTTTTAAAATCATTTATGGTTAACTAGTATAATGGTCCTTCTTTAGATAATGCATTTGCCTACTGTGATTCAAAAGAAAATATATTTGTTGAAAAGTATCCAACATACTACTCTTCCTCAACTCATCGTTTTTGTCACCCAAGGTAACCACTGACAGCTCTGTTATTTGAATCTCAAGAAATAGTCATGCATTCATATCCTTATTTATAACAGAGACACATATTACTTTTTTATGTAAATGATGTCAAATTTTACCGCCTGGGTAGTTCTTAAAAAATTTTTCTGTAACATTCTATTTTGGAGATATATATTCTGTTTATAATCTTTTTTTTTTTTTTTTTATGTGGGTACCAGGAACCGAACTCAGGACCTCGCGCTTGCCAGGCAGGCGCTTATGCCGCTGAGCGATATCACTGGCCCTATAATCTTTTGAAAAGTAAGTTGGAATGAATTCTAGTTGCTGACCTGAGTCATGCAGTACATTTTCCTAAGAGGGATGTAACCAAAGTGTTCTCCAAAGCAATTCTGCCACCAGCGATCTATGAGAACGCACGAGGATGCACATTACAGTCCGCCCTTCGGGAAACACTTGTTCTCCAAGCTATCAACACGTTCAGGTTTCGCTTTAGCTGCATGGAGCCACCACACCCACGTGATTGACCAGGCATGCAGGAAAACTGATTGGTGGGGATCAATCTAAACCTGCAGCGTGGATACCAAAGATCCCCACAGAGTACGCTAGGTTCCCGAGTCTGAATCATCAGCCACCTCCATTCTTCCCTTTCCTCCCCGAGCTGTTCATTTCTGAAAGCCACGCTGTATACCAGTAGCCCAAACTCTGAATGGAGATTTCTATCCAGAGAACCCAAGCATAACACTCTGGAAAAAATGGAGAGTAAAGGTTACCAAAATAAGGTTTTCAAATTCATTTTTATTGTTTTAATTCAAGCACAACATAAATACAATGATGTGAACAATTAAGAGATCAATTCAATGAATAAACATGAACAAAACTGTATGGAAGAGAGAGAAAGAGAGAGAGATTGTGTGAGTGTGTATTTTGGGCGATTGCATTCAGTGAGGAATCAGTTAGTTGTAGACTAATTTCCCAATGATCTCCTTTTATGATGTTAGAACAACTGGACAGTTGCAAAAGAATATATATGAGTATTAAGAAAACCGTGTCCATAGATCATTCCAGCTACCAGGAGATCAAGGAGCTTATGAGAAAGAGATTTCTCAGCTTGGAGAAAGAGATTAGGAACAGTTAGAACACACTTTGCCTAAGAGAACTCGGGTGATCTTTCTAAATCTCTCAACCAAGATTGAAACCACACATGACACACTTTAAAAGCAAAGCATCGGGCCGGTGAGATGGCTCAGCGGCGTAAGCGCCTGCCTTGCAAGCGCGAGGGCCCGAGTTCGACTCCCGGAACCCACATACGAAAAAGGGGCCGGTGATATCGCTCAGTGGCACGGGTGCCTGTTGGCGCGCGAGGTCCTGAGGTCGTCCCCCTGGTACCCACAAAAAAAAAAAAAAAAAAAAAAAAAGCAAAGCATCACAGATTGTTTCCCCACGCCTTGTATTCCATCCTCAATAACAATATTTTTACTGTTCATTCCTTGAATTAAAGGTTTTGTCTGCACATCCGATGATCTGTCAGTAAAGCTAGTGATAGAAGCCAAGACAGTAATTACCACAGTCCATCCCGTATTCCAACTGTATCTTAGGATGTCCGTACTAATGCTGACCTTTTAAAAACTTTTACGTTCTTACAGATATGTTTCTAGTTCAGTAGTTCAAAGTAAAAACAAAAGCCTATTTACCTTCACAAACACTTTCAAATATTTTCAAAACTTTGATCTGGTTGCATTTTCATGGGTTAAACATTTTACTCATTTTGTCCATTTCCTTTTTATTTACTTCTTAGTCTCATTAAAATATCTGTCATAGGTTCTACCCAATGTATTTGGAATATTATTAAGCTCCCTGAGCAGGTGTCAGCAGTAAGACCTAGACCTTCCCTCCCAATCTCCCCTAACTGCAGTTAGGGATAGCTCTTCAGAGGGAGAAATATTTTAGACAGCTAATTTAGTTATAAATATTACAATCAGTTTGACTGGGCTGGGCCCACAACACAAAAAACAACTATGGCCAAAGACACATTCACTAAAACCAGGCTTTAAGAGAAAGAGCACATCTATCTCTTAAAACTCAATTGAATATACAAAAAGGGGGAGTACAGTTGCCTCCCACAAACATCATTAAACCTTGGTACTTTTACTTAAAATTTTTAAAATCTGTTTGCAAGAAGTAAAGATACTTCATCAGAACTTTGTTGGCAAAATGACAAATCGACAAGCATGCCTAGGGCTCAAGTCCTGTAAAAGGACATTCAAACAGGAAAATAGGATGGCCCTGTGCTGTTAATAACATGGGGACAAAGGTGTGCTTGTGTATTAACAGGTTGTGAAAACTGTTGCAGGTGCCATGGAGAGAGAAGATCTCCAAACCTGTGGTGACGTCTGCTGCCGCCAGACACATTTTGGATTCTACACAGGATTGATTATATTAATACGCTTCTGTTTTTTATTTCTGTTCCTTGTCTGATACAGGCGGCACTGAATCCAACAATGCCTAGATCTATCCAACCTCAAGTCATTATGTTTCAACCGCTGCAATTACAAAAAAAAAAAAGGAGAAATTGTTGGGGACCAGGCCGTGTAAGAGTGAAGTTGCTGACCACAAAGGGACCTCTGGATGTATTGGAAAGCTCATATTCACAGCCTCTGAAGACAACAGAATGCAGCCGATCTCACTCAAAGCATTCAAGGGCTATAAAACTGCCAACATTAGAGATCAAACAGTTCTCCTTCTTTTTATTTTTTTTGTGGTTACCGGGGGGTCGACCTCAGGACCTCGCATGCCAGGAGGTGCCCGTGCTGCTGAGCGATATCACCGGCCCTTTTTTCGTATGTGGGTTCCAGGAGTCGAACTCAGGACCTCGCACTTGCCAGGCAGGTGCTTATACCGCTGAGCCATCTCACCGGCCCAAACAGTTCTCTTAATTGGCAACATTTACTGCCTTTGTTTCAAGGCCCTGCTCCTTTTCATGGGCTTTTGCCTTAGATGTGCCCTCCACTTCCTGCACCCCCCTAATCTGTGGAAACCCAATAAATAGGCAATCCAGAAAAGTCTTTGTCTTAGCTCCCAGGGAGTTTCGATCTTCCTGGACTCCTCAGAAATATATTACGTTGTCTCTTTTATTTAACCCTTCACCATGACTTGTTTAGGAGATTGGGGGTAGGCAATTGGTATCCCTGATAGGATAGGACCTAAAGAGAATTCTCTTTTTCCTTCTTAATCACACGTAATTATAAAAGAAGAGTGAGATTTAATCATATAAATACATATGTATTAACAAATTTTGAGTGAAGTTTATAGCACTATTAGAATTAAAATCTCACAGTTGTAAATCAATGCAACATAAGAAGCATAGTTTTGGGGGGCCGGTGAGATGGCTCAGCAGCGTAAGCGCCAGCCTGGCAAGTGCGAGGGCCGGAGTTCGACTCCTGGAACCCACATACGAGAAAAAGGCCGGTGATATCGCTCAGTGGCACGGGTGCCTGCTGGCGCGTGAGGTCCTGAGGTCGACCCCTGGTACCCACAAAAAAAAAAAGAAGCATAGTTTTAAAATAACTAAGGAACTGTGTGCAGATGTGTGTGATTGTACTGAGTGAGAAAAACTTCTTATGCAGGTCAATTTCAAGATGGTCCCCTTCAGATGTTTATTTCTGAGACAGTAAATCAGGGGTTAACAAAGAGATTGCAATGCTGTAAAGCACAGTGGTGATTTTAACAAGGAGCATTGAGCTTTTAGATTTTGAGCACGCAGTAGAGAAGTACAGTAATTCCATGGAAGACAGAGATGGTGGCCAGGTGAAAGCCCAGCTGGAGAAGGCTTTTCCAAGTCCACCCTTTGAAGGAAACTTAATGACAGTGACAACTATGAAGACCTAGGAGGTAAGGGTGGTCAGGAGGCTACAAAATTCATCAGACATATAAATGACTGCTGAAGAAAGAATTGGAACAAGACACTGAGAGGACAGCTGAACACTCGCAGCAAAAATGACTTACGATGTTAGATCCACAGCAGGAATTTCGCGAAAGAAAATAGATGAGTGTTGAGGAGCAGTGTCCATCCCACAGATAAGTTCCAGATAGAAGAATTGCACAGAGCTTATGAGACATCGAAACTGTAAAGCAAAGGGTTACAGACAGCCACGAACCTGTCATAGGCCATCACTGCTACCAGAAACGTCTGTAATCACAAAAGCGCATCCACAGAAAAATTGTGTCATGCAGCCTTTGAAGGAGACAGTTCGGTCTTCCACAACACTCATCTGTAAGTGTTTTGGTGCAAATGCACAGGAATTGTTATGGGTTAAGAGATGTTAAGAGATAGGACAGACCAACAGGAAAAAACAGGAGGACTTTATTTTTAGATGTACATTGGCTCAGCTGATAAATCCAAAATGGCTGAATGAAAGACAAAAGACAGGTTCCGCTTTTATACATTTGGTGAAGGGGGTTGGTCTTTGGCCTGGAAACTTGTGGGTGGGCAGAAGGAGAACAAAGGTGTTTGTCAAGCTGAGACAGTTTCGTATGTTGGTGGCTCTGCTTGGACATAACAGGATGTTATGGGAACAGGAAGTTATAAAATTTCACTTAAGGGGGACAAAAGTTACTGCTTCAGAATAACAAAAATCAAGAAAGGATAAGTAACTGAGGAAAAAGTACTTGGGGACATGGAGTTTGGGGGTTAATCCTGATGATCACAATCACGCCAAGTTTTCCCGGTGAAGAGAGCTCATGGATGGCCAAGAAACCCAGGAAGAGGGACCCCAGGAGGTTCGGGTCTTCTGAGAAGCCCAAGAGGAGAAAAGTGACACCAGCACTCTGATTTCCTTCATTCCACAGATGGCTCCTATTGGAGTATATCAGAGATTTCATCTGCAGCAGCTGAATTCAGCAGAGGGTATCAGGGGGTACGCTAAGCTCCCACTGACAAAACACTCAGGTGTGAGAAAACAAAAGCACATGCATGTTCTCTATTTTCTGTTTTATTTTCTCTGTGTAATCTGAGTCATCTTCCACTTCTGAAATGTTAGAACATAGAATATTCTTTTGTCCATTAGTGACCCACTTACCTCATCTATGAAACAAAAAACTGTAGTGATTATGTCATAAATTTCTTCTACAAACCATACATATTTACATGTGTAGTGAAACTGCACAAGTGTTTGACCCTTGTTCAGAGCTCGGCAATTATACATTAACATATATATTCAAATTTTAATGAAATGCATGGGGAGGAAGAAGGAAAGAACAAGGAAAGGGGAACACCTCTTAGTTCATGAGAACAGGGTGGAGTAACACAGAAGACTCAACATGACCTGCCATCAATGAAATTAAGAGTTGTGTTTTTTAAGTCAGAGAATGGCAGAAGTATATTTCCTCAGTTAAAGTGGTACTGAGCAGTCATTACCAATGATGTGCAAATATTTTAGTGTTATATTTTATAGAAATAGTGCTTCATTGAACTCTCCATTTGAACAGCTCAAACTTCCAACTGTCTTGTCAAATAATATTGAAAATTTTCAGTGCTGTTCTTACCATAGTAGCATGATTAAAGGCTCTAAAATGTCATTGAATTGCTTCCTAAGACTTAGGCTTATTACTTTCTTAAATTTTCAATTATTTTAATCTTGCTTGAGATAGAGTATATATATTCTCTTTCTCTGTCTATCTCTGTCTCCCTCTGTCTCTCCGTCTCTGTCTCTCTCTATGTATGAAAAAATATTGGATTTTTCAGCAATTATGAACCACAAAATATGCAGTAACATGAAACTATTCAAAGAAATTATACCATAATAAATAAACTCCCCATATGTTTGGAATCACAGTTCATGAGGTATACTATAAGATACAATCACAGATATAGGAAGAAGTAATGAATTTTAAATGTGAGTTTGGAAAACAAGTGAATATGAGCTTATGTTTACACACTGAAAACCGCAACAATTTTTAACCTCATCTGAAATAAAAAAAGAAATCCTTGGAATCCTCTCGGAGCCCACCACGGTCACGTGCATACGCTCACAGTGCGCCATGTTCTCAGTATCCCTTATTATTCATGTTAACAACAGGCTTCTCTTTAAATACAAGAACATCAGCTACCCTATTTGACATGTTCTTGAAGACTAGGAATGTTGAAATATAAATCACTATTAAAGCCACGATATTTGATGTAGAACTTGAGTTTCACAGGCCATTCTGTTTTTTATAGAATTTAAAAATAACACAAGTCAAGCAGTGAAAGTCTGTGAGGCAAAAGTTAAGACAAACCTGAGCAGAGTGGAAAAGCGTAGAGATGTGTGTGTTTTGGTGTGACATTCCTGAGTTCAGCAATATTTAACCTTCTCGTTTTCTTTCATGTACTTAGAGTAAAGCTCACCTTTTCCGAGTTCCATCTTGTCCTGATTCTGTCCATTAACATTACATCAAAAGATGTCCATTGCTGCAAAGAATTCAGCACATATTTTAATATAATATTTTATTACCAACATCTTTTCCAGTAAATTTTCCTAGATTTCTTATAGGTTCCTCAAAATCAAGCCCACATCTCTACACGGTTTGCTAACACTTTTGAACTGCCTTCTACTCTTAATCTCTGTTGTGTAATCTAACCTGTTTCAACTAGAACATGACATTCAGAAGCAAATATATTCACTATAAAAACACACTTGTAATCAAATGTGACAATTAGATCGTGTTTAGTTGATTGATATCCCTAAGCCCTGTTCCTCTGTTACTGGTAAGAAGTAACTCCAAGATATGTGCATTCCATTTCTAAAAAAATATCTGAGTTTAGTTAGATTTTAGCATTTTATATTTATTTCTATTGTGTTTGCAGCCTTGTTTAAAATTTCTATTTTAACTATTGCTTTTTACTTTCTACATGAGCATGTCCCTCAATTTTGTCATTCTAATGTTGTATAATCAGACAAGACTTGTCCTACGTATTGGTATTGATTTGAGAAACTAGATACACTTTGTTAGTAAGTTATGTTTTTTTTTCAAAATAATTATGATACTTTGTAGAGAATTTAGACTGGAACCTGTCAACCTGAGTGCAAATTATGTCTTATCCACCTATTCATATGTGAATTTGATGAGTTGTTAAACTTCTGTGAATCTCCTGTCCTCTTCTATGAAAAAACAATAATCCTGCATGCATTAAATTATCATCCTTATGATTGTTTCAACTACCACTGTTATTACTACATCATTATGTTTAAATGATAACATAGATAATACTTTTTGAGCATAGGTCTGTATATTTTATTGTAGTAAATGTCCAAATATCTTTCCTTTTTTCTATTTCAGAGTTTTCCACATCAAAATGAAAATAAAATACTTAAATTAATAGCTCACCATAAATCAGACACCTTTTGTATCCTTATTTATTGAAGGCTTCTTTGATTTGATAAAAATATTTATAATTATATCTGAAAAATATAACACTGTATGCAAATTGCAAATTGTTCTAGTTTCTAATTAGGCAATTTGAGAATTTCATTCAAAATATATGCTAATTAAGCTACTAAGAAAATAAACTTGTTCTCCTTATGCATGATGATCATGTGTAGTTTAGAGAATCTCTCATGGGTGGCCCAGACTCAGAGAACAATTTTTTTTTTATGTGGGTACCAGGAACCGAACTCAGGACCTCGTGCTTGCCAGGCAGGTGCTTGTGCCGCTGAGCTATCTCACCAGCCCTCAGAGAACAAATTTATGTTGTGAATTTAACATCAAGTTCTTGATCTTGGGGAATCACACCTTAGAGAATTGTGACTGGGTGTTTGCTGTGAGCTGAACACCGGAAAAGTGGGAGGAAATTCCTCCCTCCTAGTTCATAAAATAATTACTTTAAATCATTAGGCCCATGTGGGAAATTTGAACTTGTTAACTTTCTGTTCCTTCAAAAACATGATCAACTTATAACAATCAACCTACATACTTCAGTACCTTTTAAACTCATCATTAAAAATATAATATTTCCAAAATTTAAAAAGTACTTACATCCTACACCTGAGGGTTTTATTTTGGTTGTTTCTTAAATTGCTTTAGGATCATACTGCATATATATCTTAGATTGTGTCCTTTCTGTTTAACTTTTATTCTAATGGTTTCCTCACTAGTTAAAATTCATAATGCACATACATTTTCAGCGAGACAATTAACAGTATTTCTGTGTATAGGATGTATTTTTCCTGTAGAATCTCTCTAGTAACACCAGAAGGAAATACCCTCATCTGTATGGCAACATTGTTTATTGTCAAACTTGGCTTACCGTTCCTGTGCTTGTGTAGTAGTTCTAATCACTATCTCTTTGGTATATAAATATGACGATACAGGTCTCCCGAAGTAATGTAGTAAAATCGACACCGGAAACGGTCACTGTGGAAGCTGGTGGAAATGACTGAAATGAGATCTGAGGATGTTACCCTTGTCCCAAGTGCAAAATATCTGCCTAAAACCTCCCATATTCCAGATGGATATCTAGATATTCGAGTTCTTCTTGAATCCTTCAAAGCACCTGTTAGTGACTGTAATGGTGAGAGTCAGGCCTCTCTTCCAGGCACCAACTACACCACTGTGTTGAATGTCACAATTCCAAAGGGCGACGTGAAGTAACTCACCACACACTCATTCACTTAGCATTGTCTGAAGAAACTCCTCTACCTGCCTACAGGAAACAAGATAATGACAAGAGCACAGTAATCCCAAACCAGCACACCATCATAGTCCCAACCCTGCAACCTTCTACAAAGATGAATTGAAATGCATCACTAAAAATAATGAAGAAAAAAATAAAGTCTTGAATTTAACAGAGAAGAATGTCTTTCTGACTTCCGAGATAGATAAACATGGATAAACAATTGTAAAATCATTAGAAAAGTAATGTACTTGATTAAGATAACACTGAATTTGCTTTTTATCAAAGGACAGTAAGTAAAACTAAAGCCAAACATGAAAACATTTTCATTACATGTAATGACCAATAGATAATATCCATAATCTATAATTAACTAAATAATTATAAATTACAAAGAAATTCCATAGTCATTTCTAAAGTTATTGCAAAAGAAACAAATTTATAAACATAGTAAAGAGTGGCTTAGAACAATAATCATAAATATTAAAATTAAAGCTACAGTGAAATATTCTACAATTAGAAAATGAGTAAATATGATATGGTACTATAATACTAAGTATTGAAGAGGAGGAAGTATGTCATAAATTTGGAACTTTCAAACTTTGTTATTAGACATGTAAATTAATACAATAATTTTGAAAAGTTGAGAGCTAAATATATGCACAGTACTCATACATATAAACCTCATTCTAATGAGTAATTATGCACTTTCCAACAATACTTATGTACACTATGCCAAAAATTTAAAAATTCAAAGTTATCACACTAGACAAGGATATAAAGAGAATCTGAAATACTTATATGATGAAATATTAAACAGGAGCAACATTAAATTCAGTATGAAATGTATGCAATTTCAATAAAGACATATTGGTAATTTATAAAGCATGATAGGTAAAAAAAACACCAACATATTTCATTCCAATATTTTGTCAGTAGGAAATAAGTGGCATTTAGTGACCAATATCTTTAGGTAGAAAAGTGTGTAGATAAACAAGTATATGAATATGATAAAAATCTTATTTTGGCTCTTGCTGAAAGTTGGAAGAAAGTGATTTTGGGGGATGGGAATTTTCTATCTATTGACCTACTTGGGAGTTAAATGTTCATTTAACAAGTGTTTTGAAATATATTCTAAATTTAAGTGAGGTCACCAGAGATCAGTCCAATTCATATTTTTCAAAGAGATTTATTTTCAAATATATTTAAATATATAAAATAGAAACTGTTAATAATAATTTGGGGAGAGAAACATACTACATTTTTTAAAAAGCAATGGATAATCTGTGATTACTTACAGAATTTTAGGGAAAATGGGAATTAGGTTAATTTTGGATTACCTACTCTGGATCAACTTTATTATGTACCTCCCTGAATAAAAACATGAATAGTCAATTTTGTAGATGTGAACAATATGATTAATGATTTTTTTATTTTTATTTTTTTACGTGGGTACTGGGAGTCGACCTCAGGACCTCGCACTTGCCAGAAAGCACTTGTGTCGATGAGTGTTATCACCGGCCCCTCTTTTTCCTTTTATTTGGGTTTCAGGAGTTGAACTCAGGACCTCGTGCTTGCAGGGCAGGCGCTTATACTGCTGAGCTATCTCACCAGCCCTAATGATTGTTTTTGAGAAGCTGTGGATGATATATAAAATTTCTCCTTTGTTAAAGCAACTATGATGATGTAAATGTCAGTTGCTGATAAGTAGATAAGTTGACAAGAGCAATGTGGGATAAAAGGTAAAATTTAATGACTATGGTCTTGTGTCAGTAAATAATTGGTATAAGTATTATGCCAAGTGAATTGAATTTTATCCATGATCACCAGCAGTATTTCAACAGCTATTATTGAAATATAAGAAAAAACCTAGTGATGCATATAGATAGTAGCTAATATTTTCAAAATTGGTTTGCTGAAACTCAGGCCAAGTTTTCATAATAAAAGGCCAAGGACCTCATTTTATTTGAAATATAGTATTACAATGAAATGAAATGTGTGTTTTCTAGAAATTGCTGAGTGAAATTATGAGATATGTGGTCTTCAGTATGAATCCAGTAAAGCCAGCTGTCATCTGTGTTCAATAAACTTTCTTTTTTTTTTTTTTATGTGGGTGCTGGGCACTGAACTCAGGACCTCACACTTGCCAGCAGGCGCTTGTGCCACTGAGCGATATCATTGGCCCTTTTTTCGTGTGTGGGTTCCGGGAGTCGAACTCAGGACCTCGCGCTTGCCAGGCAGGCGCTTATGCCGCTGAGCTAACTCACTGGCCCCCAATAAACTTTCATTAAGCACAATTTAGAGGAAAGCCATAACATAAGGAGTGAATTCCTACATCCACATTTCTCCACCGTTGCTTCCATATTGTCCAATAGGGAGAGGTTCAAATAGAATTAATTCAGAAACTCAGAAGAAATGGATGAGTGCATTATATTATATCAAACCAGAGAAAAAAATTAGTTATTCTAAACACTGAAAACTATCACATAAATAAAAATTTTAATTGATTACACTATCATAAAAATTCACTGAAAGCTAATGTATCAATGATAAGATATATGAAAATGTGAGATATAATTAAGACATAAATAAACATGCATTTGCTTGAATTATTTGGATTGAGAACACGGTTTGGAGTTGATCAGCCTCCTGACCGTGTCTTTCACATCCTTGTTCCTGAGGCTGTAGATGAGGGGATTCAGCATGGGGACCAGGACTATAAAAAGCACAGTAGCCACTTTGACCAGGAGCCAGGAGCTCTTGGAGTTGGGCACACAGTAGAGAAGGAGGATGATGCCGTGGAAGATGCTGATGGCAGTGAGGTGAGAGGTGCAAGTAGAGAAGGCTTTTTGGAGTCCACCCTTGGAAGGCATCCTGGCGATAGTCACAACTATGACCACATAGGAGGCAAGGGTGATCAGGAGGCTGCAAGCTTCAGTGACTATAGAAATTATTAAACATACCATCTGGCTGAAGGAGGGGTCTGAACAGGACACAGAGAGGACAGCGGAGTACTCACAGCCAAAGTGATTTATGATGTTAGACTCACAGTAGGACAGCTGCACAAGAGAATAAATGACTGTCAAGGAACAGAGTGCTCCGCACACGTATGTCCCTGCTACCAGGAAAGCACAGAGCTTAGGAGACATAGCGACTGTGCAGAGCAGGGGGTTACAGACGGCCACGAACCGGTCATAGGCCATCACTGCCAGCATAAACATCTCTGTAATCACACATGCACAGCCAAAGAAAAACTGTGCCATGCATCCTTTGAAGGAGATGGTTCTGTCTTCCACGACCAAGATTTCTAACAGTTTGGGTGTAAACACACTTGAATAACAAATATCCAGAAAGGAAAGATGGCTGAGGAAAAAGTACATGGGTGTATGAAGTTTGGAGTTGATCTTTCTAACCACAATTATGCCCAAGTTCCCCAGCAGAGTGACCGTGTAGATGGTCAGGACCATCAGGAAGAGGGGTGCCTGGAGGTGTGGGTGTTCTGAGAACCCCAACAGGACAAATGAGGTCACAGAGCTCTGATTTCCCAAATTAAAGAGCATGATATTTAATTAGCAAAAAGTAGATAAAGTGGAAGAAGTGGAAAAAATTGTGCAGCAGAACTGGAGAAAATTGGTTGGCAGAAGCTGGGCAGAGGCTCAATATAAACCACTGAAAATAGGTGTGGTCAGTTGGTATCCACGAGTGCTCTGCTTCACTTTGGAGTATTATTTGGCCACTTTTTGCTCTTGCAATAAGCTTTGTTCATCAGCAACTTAAAGTTCTTACCTATAAAAATGTAATATTATAAACATTATTATTATATATAAAACAATAATAAATAATACTGAAGATAATCAGGGTGAAACATATTTTGAAGAAATCAGAGGAGACATAGGGTAAACTCAAACACATATTAAGCCAATCATAGTAGCCATATGATATGGATATCAAGTCTTTGAAAATATCAAATATTTTACCACATGTGAAAATATGACAAATATTTTTGAGGGAGGACAATCCTAGGTCTGTAGTGATATACTGAATTTTCACCCTTACTAGGCATATACTATTATAAAGAATCCTTAAAATATCTTTGTAAGAGGGTCTTTAGGTGGTTTGATCAATACTTCTAATAATATTGATATTACTTCAATTTTAATTCTACTGTATGGTTACTGATAGGTTTTAAATAATAAATATAAAATCTGATGAACTATATTGAAGATATCCTTAAAAGTTTAATATTGATCACCCTCTGTTGGTTGTGTGGTTGGCTTGCAGTACACATCATATTAAGCAGAAATAAACAATTTATGAGGAATTATAAACTATATAAACTCTTATAAAACAACCAGAATCCTTTCTTCATGTTGCTGACTTGGCTGTGGTGGCCAACTATGAATGATGGAGTATATAAGATTGAAAGATATGAATCTTATGGTTTCATACACTATGAGGAGTCTGATTATTACATTTTTCATGTCTAAATAAATCACTGATTTTGTAAGTGGTTGTGAAGACCCAAGAAATATGATGTGTCCCTCTTGAGCACATCTGAGAACTGGCCCAACTTGTAGCCTTGCCTGTAGCAACTGAGAGTTTCCTGTGATGCAATCCACCACTACCGCCCCCAGGTACAGAGCACCAGTGCTCCATCATGCCATCCATGACATAGGGGGTTGGGGGGACCTCTGTGAGTGTTATTTAGTTGGTCACATGTGTCGATGAAAGAAGTCTTGTCTTTATATTCGGGTAGATTACTATCATCGGGTTACAGTCATGTGGGTTGGGAATTGGGCAAAAACCCGTGTCTACTGTAAGGAAGCCTGATGAAAGCAGGGTATCAGTAAGGCTCTGCTGGTTGGCATGGAAACAGACTTTCTGAATGGTTAGATCACGTGCTGTCTTATAGTGACAAAGTGACCGTTCCAGCAGCCTCTGAACCAAGGTCTAAAGGAGACTTGACACGGTTTCAAAATATTCCTGAATTTTTTTTAATAAGCCTTGTGTTCAATCTCGATTACCAAAATCTGTACTGTCCATTCCATACATTCAAGTTCCTGCCTGCGCATCTAATAATCTTTGAAAAAACCACAGAACTGATCATAGAAAGAAACCAAAGCACTAATCACACAGTCAATTCTATATTTGAATATCTATCTTTAGTTTTTCTAATAATATTGAATTTCCTTGTTCTTTAGGTCCCAGTAGACGGTTTGGGAAGTTTTTTTTTTTTTTTTTTTTAAGCATCCTTTACTTTCGCAATATAGAGTGTTTGTCTTGGCCTTCTGCTTTTTCCTAGGTAAAACGTTGACTTTTGTGTTTTGTTTGTTTGTTCGTTCTGTCATTTACTTCTTACAATAGTTTAAAAACTTATCTTGCAGAGTCTATTTCTTGGCGCAACATCTTGGTACAACATTAATCTTTCTGAGCTGATGAAGTAATAACTTGGGTCACGAAAGGAAAATAATTTGCAAACAATTCGGGTAATAAACAAAAGCATTTGGCAAATTGCTTCAGTTCACAGACTCTGCATCGGTTGACAAACACGACCACCACCATCTTCCTGGCACAGGCACAAACACAGCCATGTTCCCCCAAACCCTAATAAATTAAATTCATAAACTGAGGTACCACTGTGCTAAGAGCCAGGCTCACTATCCCAAGAAAATCTTTCAGCTCCAGGTGGAATGAACTCAGTTAACACCTGTTACTTGCTTTATTTCTGACTTGGAAACTGAGATTAATTTTATAAATTTAGCTCAATTTACTACTCTGCCAACATCTGTCCATGGATTACTGCTAAGCCATGCACTCAGGTCCGGGATATAGCTCAGTGGCACAGCGCTTGCCTGGCAAGTGCAAGGTCCTGAGTTTGATTTCCGGTACCAAAAAAAAAAAAAAAGCCATGCACTCTATGATTTTATGCTTACAACTTTTATACAAAGTTAAAGATCGTGCATAGATTATTGTATGTCATACCTTGGTTGATTCTCTCATTTCCACTGCTCATTGAATGTCCTTTCATCCTAGTTGGATGGACCACATTTCTGGCCTTATATAGGACTCTCTGCCTAGAATCCTTCAATATAATATCAGTTACTCTTAATATTACCGATGATCAGTGACCATTCCAATTTTATGTACTCCTTTATAATCTGGGAATTTTTTTGATCCTTTATTAAATTTTCTTTCATCTTATCTCTGGAAAACTACTTGAAGTGTAGTTACCATATAATTTTAATTTAATAATTACTAAGAGCCATTGCAATGTGGAAGAGCTCAAAGAATTTAAAGATGATCTTCTTTATGCATCACTCAATTTGAAGAGCAAGGTCCCCATTGTATATTTAATGTTTTGCAACTAGAACAGGACTGAAAAATGGAAACAGAGTTCAAAATAGCCCTTCCCCTTCATTCCCACGGTCACTAGCCATCGGTTAGGCATGATGGTTCTTGGTAGCTCACGATGCGCCAATGTAACTGTTCTTTAACCTTAAATGCCATAATTCAAGTGCTTGTGGCAGCACTCTAACACAAAATGTTTGAAATTGAAAAGTTTTTTGTGTGGGTTTCTATAACGTCATCCAGGTCGTGTATAAATATTTTGTTGCTAATAAAATGCCAAAATAACATCATTATTTTAAAATTTGATTCTACAAGACATTTATTTTTCTGATCCACTGGAATTGTCCCATTTATTTTCTAGTGCTTTGTATTATATCTTTTTTGAATGATACATTTCCTAGATGGCTCTTCCTTGAAAATATTAATAGATATTCCAAATATCACTATATTTCTCCTAGTCTATTTTCCTTGCATCTATATTATCACCATATTTACAAAATGATTTGCATATTTTTCTATTTCATTTGTTATTTATGACTGTGTCTTTTGCCCTATATTTCATGAATTGGTTAAACATCAGGGTGAAAAACTTGCATTCAATATTTCATTTAAAACCACTATACATGTTATATTTAACATAGCATTTAAATACATAATTCAAATTCAGTAAAATGATACTAAGATTAGTCAAAGCAGAGTTTGTAACCTTGCACATGTACCATTAGCTAAACTAAGTTGATAATGCTCACCCACAACCCGCCTATACTTGTCCCCCCCAAAATTTTGCAAATTTCAGTATACATCATACAAGAATGAAATATGCCCAACATTGAAGATACTCACCAAAAGCCAGATTTACCTGTTGTACATTATAAATTGATTACTTCCTTTTCATTATTAATAAACTACATGTACAATCTCCCTCAAATTAAAATGTTCCTTTAAATGTTTTCATTCCTTTGAAGGCAGTGTGTAACTCTTTCCCAACAATCTAATAAAGGAGACAATTAATATTTTTTAAATCATTAAAAATTTTGGAGGAAGTTTGTAATGCCCTGTGGAAGATTTACACCCTGAAACTATATTCATGACCATGTTGTGTGTTTCACATTTAAATTCTTGACTTTGGGGAACTACACCCAGGGGAACTGACATTTGTTGTAATGGGCTACAAACAAAATAATTAGGGGAAAATTTTTTTTGCTGTTGTTGTTACTTAAAATGTAATTTCTTCTAAATCAATGATATGCTGATATTCATGTCTTAAGGGAAAAAAAAACAACTTGCCTCTAGAGGCTATATTTCTGACAATCATGGGGGAAAATACAGCAACAAAAACACAGCCATATCCATTGCTGTAACCTCAACATAACAGAGTTGAACAATGACAGACAACAACTAATATTGTTTCTTTCCTTTTTATTTTAGAGATGCTTTAGTATGGTATGTAAGCCAAAACTGAAAGGAAAAAAACAGCTAGAACCCACATGGGTACAGTAACATTTGTGCAACAGTATCCTTATTTTAAACTACTGACTTTAACATTATTATGATGTAATTCTAAATTCCAATATCTGAATTTTGTTTATAATGACACGCTGGTTTTGATGAATGAGTCTGGGTATATGGCACTAACTTCTTTTCGTCTTGCAATGTGTGGCTTCCAAACAGTGTAAGCCATAATTTTCTTAATATCTGAATGTGTTTTTAGATTCAGAAACCAAGTCTGTGGCTGCTTCAACAGATGGATGGGGGTTGCATTACAGAAAAAGATTAAAAAATAGTAGTGATCTTAATTATGGAGACCATGTCATCATTTTATACTTTAATATAGAATTATTTCAATGAAATTGAAAGCTAGAGATTTGTTTCAAAGAAAGATTCCTACTCCTCTCAGTCATGTAATCAATGAGGAATGGATTTGGCTATGTAATAGTCACTTTACTACCACAATAAGTAGCATGAGAAACAATAGAAGAAAAGATTTAAATGGTGTTGAAGAAATCAGAAAATACTTTTAAGAAGATATGTTATTTTTGAAGAGCTTTGACTAGAATTATATTTAAAAAACAATATACAGGTCTGGTGAGATAGCTCAGCGGCATAAGCGCCTGCCTGGCAAGCATGAGGTCCTGAGTTCGACTCCCAGTACCCACATATGAAAAAAGGGCCAGTGATATCGCTCAGCGGCATGGGCTCCTGCTGGCGCGTGAGGTCCTGAGTTCGACCCCCGGTTCCCACACACACAAAAAAACAAAGAACAACAACAACAACAACAAATATACAGATCCAGTCCATTATTTAAAAATAATTAAATAGTTTCAGAAGTGAAAATTACTTTATTAATTTAGGGTACAAAAGTTGACCCTATCCTCAAGGAGTCTGATAGAAGATAAAAGGAAATATAAAATTAAATTGGAATGATGAAACTCTGAGAACTCAGACTTGGAAAACATTTGAACAATTTCTTTCTAATAATTGTCAATCAAAAATGTTACTTCAAACACCTTGAAATCCTAATAGGTCACAGGCATGAAGTTATGTGATGATACAAATATTTTCAGGAGCTATTCTTTTTAGAAGTCCGTAACAACACATGTAAAAAAAAATTCTATAGCCAATGAAATTATAAGTACTCTAATGTAATAGAGGGACTTCAAATAAAATCTTCAGAGACAGGATCGTTAACAGTAAAATATAAGAGTTTAGAAGTTATTGAGGAATACTATTTTCAACTTTCCTCATTTTGTCTATCACATTTAACTTGTATCCATAGGAATACACATGTACCTACAAGTATGTGTGGTAGGGAGATAAAATAGAGATATGACACTGTACAGATAAATATTCACAATGATGTACAGTTTGTGTATGATAAATGTTTGAAAGAGTGGACATTTTAATTACCCTGACTTTATCATTATACATACACACACATTTTAAGACAGAGCACTACCTTTTGATTTAAAGTTGATCAATATTTAAAAATTAAAATAAATCTTTTGTTATTACTTGATACACTATGAATGTAGAAAACCTGCTTGTTTTCTACAAGTTGTATAAGAGTTGTATAAGACATGTGATTTTGTAGAAAGCATTGTACAAAACCATTCAATTTTTAAATTGGTAATGAAAGTAAATCTTGGGGAAAACAAGTAACATTTAGCAGAATGAATTAAAGCCATAACAAAGAGCTAATTCCTTGTCCTCTGTTTATAACCATTAATCAAAATTTACAGCACACAAAGGGAAATGTAAGGTTTATTGTTTGTTTTCGTTTTGTTTTGTTTTGTTTACCATAATGAGTACCAAATGCAGCCAAAGGTCATTTTAATCTCAATCAGCCATCGGGCTAAAGCAAACAAATGTCTTATCAATGACTAAAAACTTCAGTGAATTTTGTTACAAGCACAAGTTTTCTGTTACCTGCAATAAGATTGACTGGCATATTAAGGAAAAATGTGTTCAGGCTATATTTGTTTTCATTAATTTCAGGCAAAAAAAATTTTTTTGCTTTTCAATTTTTTAAAAATTAAGTTTATTTATACATTTTAGTGTATGTAATGATCATATTCATCGTAGGGAACTTGTACACTTACATATATATTTTGACTCCTCTTTTTTTCCCAGTCCCCCTTCCTACTTTCAATCCATCTTCTCCTCCTTATTTACAAAGCTTTGTTTCCATTTTTTCTTTTTTTCTCTCTCCTTTTCCCTGCCTTCCATTACCCCTTCCCCCACCATAGTTGCTCTTTCCTTTTGAACAATTTCTTCCCGTTTCATGATAGCTATTTATGTTTTGGTTCTTATTTGCTTTTTCAGTTTCTTGTTTTTATGTTTTGTTTTGTTTTGTTTTTGTTTTTTTTTTTTTGGTATCAGGAATTGAACTCACCACCTCGCGCTTGCCAGGCAGGCGCTGTGCTGCTGAGCTGTATGCGTGGCCCCTCTTTTAGTTTCTTTTTTTTTTTTTTTGTGGGTACCGGGGGTCGACCTCAGGACCTCGTGCGCCAGCAGGCACCCGTGCCGCTGAGCCATATCACCGGCCCATTTTTCGTATGTGGGTTCCGGGAGTTGAACTCGGGCCCTTGCGCTTGCCAGGCAGGCGCTTACGCAGCTGAGCCATCTCACCGGCCCCCTCTTTTAGTTGCTTGAATTTAATTTTTTTCCCCAACCCATGACTGCTGACAGGTAAGTGTGCAGTTCCACGGAGGCAGCACACATTTCAGCCTTTGATTTTAGACATAGGCATGTCATTTACTCCTGTTTATAAAATGTTAACAGGCGGGATCCCAAGACTCGAAGTATGCCCTTAATATGATAAACTCTAGTGTGGCTCTGCTTTGAATGAAAACCAGGAGCCAACTGATCCAAATGAGATGGAAGATACACAGAAGTGGCCTGAAGTTTCATTGATCAAGTTAGCTCAGTTTTGCCACCCAAGGAGGTCAAATAATACAGTACAGCTACTTTGGACAAGCCATTGGTGTAAGTGCTTACTATTGCATTACTGGAGTTCAGAACTGTTTCTTTCTTTCCTTTTTTTTTTTTTTTTTTCATGTGGGTATGGGGAGTTGATCTCAGGACCTTAGGCTTGCCAGCAGGCGCTTGCGCTGCTGAGCTGTATCACCGGCCCTTTTTTTTTGCTTTTTGTGGGTAGGGGAGTCAAACGCAGGACCTCGTGCTTGCCAGACAGGCACTTATGCCACTGAGCTATCTTATCGGCCCTCCAAATGTTTCTTTTACACCTATAAATAACTGATACCTGAATAAGATCTTTGAATTACATATCAGTATCCTTTGTTGCTATATTGTACAATCATTGCAGAAACTCTATACAATATAATTGGGATCTGTATTATTTTCACCAAATCAGACGAATCTAAAATAATCTCAAGCAAATTTGCAGTAAATAGTAAATAACTGATGCGCAACCACATTGGCACAAACAGCAAAACTATGGTGGTGAGCATACATTGTAAAATATAAAAGTTTTGTGCAAAGCTTTGGTAAAAGAATATCATTTCTAAGGTCAAATGCAATTCAACTTCAGCCTATTCTGGGCTTTGTAATTTAGGTATATTTCTTATTTATTTTTAGTTGCATGCAAATTTTCCAGTGCCAAAATTGCCCATATGAAATTAAATATTTTAGACATTTGGTGCTTTATAATGAAGAGATTTTAAAATGCTAATTTTACATTTACAGATAAATTTTCTCACATAAACTGTAATCTTTTAGGTAATCTCAAACTTAGAATACTTCACAAAATTTCAAAGGAAGTAAATTTGACCTAGGTAATATTTTAAAGTAAAAAAAGAAAGGCAGTTGTTTTTATTACGATATCTGAAAATTTAGTTTAATAGATTAAAAATTTCAACACTAATACTAGAGTAAATAATTTAAACTTATTTAACTAAACAATAGTGGGCACAGTTATCTGACTCATCTGGAAGGTTATGATGGATTCATGTACTAACTTATTATTTAATAATTGCTCAAAAATAAATGATTAATATTTATTACACATTTTATATTTATAATTTCATATTAACTTCATAAATTGCTCCTTCACTTTTTGGTTACTGTGGCAATAAATTAGTCAGTTAAATATGGCAATGACCACTGTATAAAAGTTAGAAGCTAAAGGGACCTAAAAGCATGGAGTATTACAGGTAGAGTTTCATTAAAAAAAAAAAAAAAAGGAAACCACAAAGGAAAATAGTAATGGCGGTTAATGGGAGACACGTGTGGAAAAGGTTTTGCAGCATCCTCCCATTGAAGGCATCTTCATGACTGTGATAAAAATGAAAACAGAGAAAGTGAGAAGAATCATCAAACTGCTCATTGCAATGAATACAGGAAGAACAAGAATGTCCTTCCGGGTGATCTAGGGGTCAGAGCAGGAAACACCAACACTAGAGCATATTGAAAAGTTACAAATTTAGTCCCACAAAAGTATATGAGTCTTAAGGAACAAAAAGTTCATACATAAGGCATCGCCCAAGAGTAATGCCCAGCCACCAACAAAGACTAAAGTTTTCAAGACATGACAACTGCGCAGAGAGTGGGTTATAAACTGTCACGCATCGGTCATAGCCCCCAATGCCAACATGCATGTTTCTGCGAGCAATAATATACATGCAAAGAAGAGCGGAGGATGCTTCCTGTGAGAGGGACGGACTGCCTCCTACAGTCAAATCTGCCTGCAGTTTTAGAATAAAAACTGCACAGTTTAGGAAATCAACAGAAGACATGAACAAGACTGTTCATATCTGTGTTTCCATAGATATAAAACAGTAGACAACATAAGGCAATACTAGAAATACGGAGAAGCTGACTTTAATATATTCATTTAATGCAACACTCTTCAGCAATAGAAAATAATCTTGGTTATACCTGGTAACTTAAATATGACTTTAAACAAAATACTGAATAAAAAGAGTCAGATGTAATACAAAATAAATGCTGTTTCAAAGTGCGTAAATTTCAAATGCAGACAAATTTAAATTTATGTGCTCAAAACCTATACTTAAGAGTTGTAGTTGGAATGAAAATATGATGGATACCACAGCCTCCACAATGAAGTTCAACTCTAGCAGACCAGGATAGGCAAGTCAACCCAAAAGTGATTATGCATAATTTGTAATGTGTTAAAAATGTTTTGTACTTTTTACATTGTAGAAAGAAATATGCTGGCTTATTGTTTAAAACACTTGAATATTATTGTCGTACTGGGAGGGAGAGAAAGGGAGAGGGAGAGAGAGAGAGAATGAGTAGTTATTTTAACTCAGTGACTTAATATTCATCATGCATATAAATTTTCCCACTAATTTTGGAATAAATTGTATCCCAATATTTAAAGAAAAATGTAAAAACTGTTAATGCAAGGTATAAAGCAAATCATAAAAATAAGCAGGGAGTTTTGTTGATGTTTGAGTGAGAAAAGACGTTGATGTGGGCTAACATCCTGATGACTTCTCTTACATGTCCATTTATTGTGCTGTAGATAAGGAGATTCAGCACGGGCACTAGCGTGTTGTGAACCACAGGTTTGACGAGAAGCAGGGAGCTTACAGATTGGAGCACAGAAGGGAGAAAGCGGAGGATCCCATGGCAGGAGCAGTAGCAGTTAGTGGGGAGGCACAGATGAAAGCTTTCTGGAGTCCACCCTTAGAGGAATCCTAATGAGAGTGACAACTATGAAAACCCAGAATGCAAGAATGAGCCAGACGTTTGAAGCCCCTTGATGGTACAAATGATTAAACCTGAGAGCTGCAGAATGTAGGACCAGAGTAGGGTGAAGAATATTGGCAGAACCACATCAGCCAATCACTGATAAATGTAATCAGTATGTTTAAAATCATGCTGCTCACTTCGGCAGCACATATACGAAAATTGAAATCATGTACTGATGATAAATAAATAAATATTTAAATATGAGAAAAAACCCACCAAAAACAAAAAGATTGCTCTTGCTGCATATCACTGGAGTTTGTGATGCTGCCTAAATAAGAGGTCTGGGTAATATAAATATCAATATCTTTATTGTTATACTGTACAATCTTGTAAGAAATTGGGTAAAACATAATAATCATGTATGGTATTTTTAAAAGGAATATAACTCTAACATAGGCTTAATCAGATTTCAGTGAATAATAAATAACATTTACAGCCACATCGTCACAAATGAGAAAACTCGGGAAATGCATATATATTTTAAATCAAATAATAATTCTTAATTCATGATGCCAGAAATAATTTAACTCTACCACAGTCTACACTTTAAAAAGCAGATATATTTTTATTTGCCTATACATTTTTCCATCTCAAAGTAGTCCATTAATATTTAAATATAAACCAGGCATGGCACTCTGGGATTCTGAGGTGGGATGATTGTAGGTTTGATCTCAGCCTGGGAAACTTATGAACTTAGTAAGACATTTTCTCAAAATAAAAATTAAAAAGGGCTAGAGAAATAATTCATAGAAACACCCAGGGTTGAGTCTTCTATTCTACAAAGTACAGTAATTACCCATTGCCTACTTCATGATCTTGGTTAAACATTTCTTAATGTGCTAATTTATACTATGAAGTCAAATCAATTCATTCATTGTAACATATAAAATCACACAATTATTTAGTTTACTATGTTCTTGGAGGGACATACAGAGAATTTACTTTCTCTTATTCACAGGTGATCATTAAAACTTAGTGACATGGTTTAATGAACATACATGCATATGTTTTTTCAGTAAATTTTGCACGGAAATTTATTATGCATTGAAAAAATTTCTATGGTCTTCGATGACAATATATTTTTAAACATAGTTAAAGAAGATTATGCGTGGATAAGTGTGATTATACTGAGTGGGAAATAACTTTTATGTAGATTAATTTCCTGATGGTCTCCTTCACTTCTTTATTTCTGAGACTGTAAATAAGAGGATTTAGCATAGGGATCACAATGCAATAAAACACAGTGGCTACTTTGACAAGGAGTAAAGGACTTTCGGAATTGAAGATGCAGTACAAAAGTAGAATGATTCCATGGAAGATGCAGATGGTGGTCAGGTGGGAAGCACAGGTGGAGAAGGCTCTTTGGAGTCCACTCTTAGAAGGAATCTGAATGACAGTGACAACTATGAAGACATAGGAGGCAAGGATGATCAGGAGGCTACAAGTTTCATTGAAAGTAACCATGACAAAGGATATCAGCTGGCTCAAGGAGGTATCAGAGCAGGATGCAGAGAGGATAGCAGAATACTCACAGCAAAAGTGATTTATGATGTTAGGTCCACAGTATGAAAGTTGCAAAAGGAAACATGTAAGTATTAAAGAACAAAGGCCACTCCACATATAAGTTAGAGCTACCAGGAGAGCACAGAGCTTTGGCGACATAACAACTGTGTACAGCAAGGGGTTGCAGACAGCCACAAACCGGTCATAGGCCATCACTGCCAGCATAAACATCTCTGCACCCACAAAAGTGCATCCAAAGAAAAATTGAGTCATGCATTCTTTAAAGGACATAGTTTTGTCTTCCACAATTATAATCCCTAACATTTTTGGTGTAAGTGTCGAGGAATAACAAAAATCAATAAAGGATAAATGGCTGAGGAAAAAATACATGGGAGTGTGGAGTTTAGAATTCATCCTGATGATCAGAATCATGCCTAGGTTTCCCAACACAGAAATCATGTAGATGGTCAGGAACACCAGGAAGAGGGTCCCCTGGAGGTTTGGGAATTCTGAGAAGCCCAAGAGGATAAAAACAATGCCAGCATTCTGATTTCCTTCATCCCACATTTGGCTTCTGTTGGAGGATGTGGGAGAGCTCATTTTGAGCATCTCAATATAGCAGAGTTCGTATCAGGCAATGCAGTCTCCCGGTGACTACCCACTCAGATGAGAGATAACAAATGCATATTCACTCTGCTGTTTTGTCTGCCTTCTCCTTCATTTGCATCATTGTTCACTTGCAAATGATTTGAACATTGAGTGTTTTTTTGCCCACCAGTGTCTCATTTTTTTCATCTCTAAAACAAGAAAGGTAGTGCTCATCTCATAAATGTATTCTACAAACAATAAACATATGCATATATATTTAATGCTCTCAATTTTTCCTGCCCTTGTTAAAGATTGACTAATCACAAATGAACACACAGTTTCATTTTACAGTTAACTACATGAGAAGGAAAAATGAGAGAAATAAAAGGGACCGGAGATGTGGAAAACAGCAACTTGGTGAAGAGAAAAAAAGTTGATCTCTGAGACTTAAAAGGGAGCTGACTGGAAAAGTAGAAAATATGGAGAAGCCAGAGATATGGAGCACAACATGGAGGGTAAAGCTGTATGGAAAGGTGACCTTGATCTTGGGAAGGAAGTCCTTTCTTTGCTGACACAAGGTAAGACTGAAGAAGGTCATCAGACTTAGGGAGGAAAAGTGAGCCAGGCCTACAGTGCCAGCCCCAAGAAAAGTCCACAGCTACTGTCATCTGCAAAAATAGTGTGAGGTTTTACTCTAAAAATGAGTCCTTCTGCAAGGCATGCTAGAGTTGAAGAAATCCAGCGCAGTGCCTGAGATATTTCAGATGATTTAATGAGGGGCCATTTTGACAAGGGTTAGGTATTTCAGAATGAGCTACAGAACAACTATATTTCAGTGTTTTTGGTGTCAACCTACCCCACTGGGTGGGAGATGGCCACAGGAGATAGTCACAGAAAAGATGTGGGCTAAACATGGGCTCTCCTGAGAAGTTTAAGTTTAGGCCGGGAAAGATGAGAGGATATCACCCTCTGCATTGAGAAATCATGACGGTTATGTGTGTCTTTCAGATGGGGCTGGGTCTGAAATTGTTGGCACTAAATCCAGCAGTCTACTTGAAATCCCTCCCTGCTACCTACAACCAGCACAGGACTCAGTGGTGTACTTGTTTTCTCCACCTAACAAAGTGAGCAGGGAGTTGGCTTGGCTAGGATTATTGCCAAAGCCTGGGGTATAAGGACAGAAGGGCCTCCAGAGTAGGGGTGTGTGTCATCTCCCCAAACCAGAGGATCACAGAAACCAGAGCTGCAAGACTATAGGTCTAGGGTGGAAATAAAAATTGGGAAAGGCAGAGCAGGATCCAGCACACACACACACACACACACACACACACACATATACACACACCTCACCTTAGTACTGACTCAATATCCCTCTCCTATATCTGTTGTATTCCAATTCCGCAGATGTTGGAATGAAAACAGTCATTCAAAAACAGAAAATCCTGGACACATTTCAACCATTTTTTTCCTTCATTATCTTATTATGGGGGGTCTTTTATTCTTTTTCTTTTTTTTTTTTTGCTCTGTTTTTTCATTTTTCTTCTTTTTCTTTGTGATTTCTGTTACTTTTACCTAATTCTATTAATTTTCTTTTACTCCTCAGAAGGATACTTTTTCTCCCTGTTCCCTTCTCTTATTTAGCTTTAAAATTTTACTTCTTTTATTCTCCTGTTATCTACTCACTCCATATTTCCTAGTATCATTATTAAGCTTTATTAATCTTTAGATATTTAACTAACTCTGTTACTATTGTTGAACACTTTGCTATTGATAACATTGGTATAAGTCTTGCGTTTAGTAAACATTTATTGTATACTTACAGTTTATTGTATACACTTTGTGTCTAAATTGTATAGACCACATTTCCATGGTTAAGAGTAGTATGGTGGTAGTTTATATTAGTCCTTATTGTATGAGAACTTTGACTCTATTATTGTTGATTTTTTCCTACTGCTATGCTGAAATAGTTGTGGCTATTAATTGGATTTTGCTTATGCCAATGTCTTGTTTGTCTTTGTCTCATCAACAATCCTGCAGTTCATTTTCAGAGGACTGGATGCTGGGTCAATTTCACTGCACACTTCCTTCCCAAATTAATGCAGGAGGTTGGATCTTTGGACAGAGGCAAAGGCCTATAGCTAACTATGCCCAGAGTCAACCACTATAAATCAGAAACTAACTAAAGAAGCCACTGTACTAGCAAAAGAGTCTTTCCACTGTAATTGACCTGCAAACCTCAGCACAAAGAAAACAAACAAAAACAATAGAAACATTAGAAGAAAAGGCAACAAAATGCCTCCAAAATCCTGCAACTCACCCAAAGTTCTATGGGGAATGAGTGATGAGGAAGTTAAAAGCCAAACATCAGTATCATATGAAATAAAAAAGAAGATATGGACAAACTGATCAATAAGATGCTCCGTAAGCTCAAAATAATATAACTCAAAAGATAATGGACATAAAGAAAGTTATTAATGACCTTATGGAATATACTAATTAAAAGCTACCTGATCTAAACAAAAGGACCCAAAACATACATGACCATGTTTGCAAAGACATAGTCCATGAAAAGGTGTCAAAGAGAAATCCAAGAGATTAAAATTTCTACTGTAAGTATGATCAGAAGAAGTGATCAATATGAGGACAGGGTATTGGAACTGGAAGATAAGGTTGAGGCTAGTGATCATACACTCAAAAGATACCTTAAAAAGAACAAGAAAGCACATGAAATATGGAACCCACATCCGCCAGATGATAGAAAAACTAAGTTTAATTGGAATTAATGAAAACAGAAGATAGCACAAATGGCATAAAAAGTGTGTTTACAGAAATAATAGTGGAAAACTTTGCAAATATGGGGAAAGAATTTAATATATAGGTAAGCAAGGCAGGTAGAACCCCAAATAGCCATGATCAGAAAAAAAAAATTTTTTTCTTGACACAACATAATCAAAATTCCAGAATTCCAAAACAAAGACAGGATCTTAAAAGTTGTTAGAGAACATAAACAAATCACTTACAAAGGTTAACCCATTACAATGAAAGCAAGCTTTCAATTCAATGCTAAAAGGCCAGGAGAGCTTGTAATGGAGTGTTTCAAGATTTAAAAAAAACAACTTCCAACCTGTACTGACATATCCTGTTAAATGATCTTTGAAAAATTGATGGAGAAATAAGATATTTCCATGACAATGAGCACCTTAAGAAATTCATGACCACCAAACCAGCACTCAAAAAATCCTCAAAGATATCTCTAAAGATACAGTGAAGCCAACAATGCCAAAATTATCATGGAATGAACACATCAGGCAGGGTAAGCAGTTAAGCAGAAGGAAAACAAAAGAATCAACAACAAGAAAATAATATAATGACAGGAATATGTAAATATCTTTCAGTAATAACTCTCAATGTGAATGGTTTCAACTCTCTATTCAAAAAACACAAATTGGCAGATTGGATAAAACAATGAAACTGAACAATTATGCTATATTCAGGAAACACATTTCATTCCAAAAGACATTCATAGACTAAAAATGAAATGATGGAAAAATATTCCATTTGATAAGAGCCTAAGAAAGCAGGAGTAGCTATCCTACTTTTAGACAAAATGGACTTCAAGTCAAAGTAGAATGGAAGTTTTAAATGTCACTACATATTGATTAAGAGAACAATTCAAAAATAAGAGAGAAATTATAAATATATATATATATATTTATGTATACATACATATATATATATGTATATATCAAGCAATGGCAAACCTGTTTTAACACTACTGGACATAAAAGATCAGATAAATAGCAACACAATTACAGTGAGGGAACTTAATACCTCACTATCACAAATAGATCAACTAGACAAAAAGTCAAAAAAGAGATATTGTAGTTGAATTACTCCTTGGTACAAATAGACTTAATAGATATCTAGAGTGTTCCACCCAACACATTCTTCTCAGCAACACGAGGAACTTTCTCCACAATAGATCACATATTATCCCATAAAGTAGGCATAAGTTAATAGAAGGAAACAAAAATTTTCCATGCATATTATCAGATTAGTGCAACTAAAGAAGAAATCAGTGACAAAAGAAACCACAGAAATTATGCAATCACATGGAAATTAATCAATACACTCTTGATTAATCAAAGAGTTACAGAAATAATCAAGGAAGAAATTAGAAAGTTCTTAGAATCAAATGATAATACCAATACGACATACCAGGACCTATGGACACAATAAAAGCAGTCCTAAGAGGAAAGTTTATAGCTTTGAATGCCTACATCAGAAAAACAGCCCAAAATAAATGACTCAAGAATGCACTTGAAGATCCCAGAATAAAAGAGAACAAACCAAATCTGAAGATGGTACAAGGAAGGAAATTATGAAGATCAGAGTAGAAATCAATAAAATTAGATTAAAAATAATACAAAGAATCAATGAATTAAAAGCTAGTTTTTCAAAAGAATGAGCAAAGTAGACAAGCCCTTACCTGAACTTAGCCATACAAAAGAAAAAAGACAAGACTGAAATCCATGCAATTAGAAATGAAACAGGTTATCTCTTCCCCTTGAAGTTTTCCCCTAACAAGTATACAGTGACCTTCTTTATCTCTTTTGATCACTCCTGGTTTGAAGTTTACATTGTCTGCAAATAGATTAGGTACCCCTGCTTTTTTCTGGGTTCCTATTGCATGGAGTATTGTTTTCCATCCTTTGAGTTTCAGTGTATGAGTTTCTTTGTCAGTTAAATGTGTTTCTTGTATACAGCATATTGTTGGGTCTGGCCTCTTGATCCATTCTACCAATCTATTTATTTTGATTGGTGAATTGAAGCCATTTACATTGATGGTTATAACTGATATGTATATCTTTGTCATGTCTTTTTTTTTTTTGTGGGTACCAGGGTCGACCTCAGGACCTCGTGCGCCAGCAGGCGCCCGTGCCGCTGAGTGATATCACCGGCCCTTTTTTCGTATGTGGGATCCGGGAGTTGAACTCAGGCCCTCACGCTTGCCAGGCAGGCACTTACGCCACTGAGCCATCTCACTGGCCCTGTCTTGTCTTTTTATACGTTATCTTTGCTACGTTATTTTCCTGCTGTTGGTTCCCTGCTTTTTCCCGCTGCTTAATTGCTTGCCCTGCCTGGTGGTTTCTTTCTGTTGTTCTTGGAATTGTGGTCATTTTTATCTCTTTCTAGAATATCTGTGGGGGGAAAGGAATGCTTCTCCACTGTTGGTAGGGATGTAGACTGGTGAAACCACTATGGAAATGAGTGTGGAGATTTCTCAAAAAACTAAGATTGGAGGTCCCATTTGACCCAGGTATTCCCCTTCTGGGTATTTTCCCAGAAGAACTAAAAACATCATACCACAGTGATATGTGCGCTCATGTTTATAGCAGCACAATTTTTAATAGCTAAATCTTGGAAACAACCCAAATGCCCATCAACCAGGGAATGGATAAAAAACATGTGGTATTTTTATACAATGGATTACTACTCAGCTATAAAGAAGGATAAATGCTAGGCTTTTATAGGCAAATGGATGCAACTTGAGACTATACTCATAAGTGAAATAAATCAGACTAGCCTGTGTTAACATATTGTTTTCCTAGTGTAAAAACCTGGAAGAGTAAATAAGATCCAAAATGTACAATAGATATTGTGAAAGGGGAAGAAATTGCCCAAATGTAAAGAACAACTGGGATGCAGGGAAGGAGAAAAGAAGGAGGGAAAAGAAAAAAATATATATTTTGTATATACAAGATAGCTAAGATAATTATACTAATAATTTCTTTTAGTTCATTGAAAAGAATGGTTTGTGCTTAGATTGTCTGATCAATTTTGCATGCCTATATCTTGAAATCTGAGCGACTACTTTGAAGATAACAATATGCAATATATTAACCATTGTTAATCTCCTATTATCTTGTTTTGAAATTCTGTACCATTATTTTTATTGTTTTTTTCTTTAAAATAAAAAAATTAAATTAAATTAAATAAGTGACACAGGTGAAATCACAATGGCTGCTGGTAAAGTGCAGAAGATTATTATTCCAAAATAAATGGATAGATTCCTACATATACACAAATTACTAAAACTGAAACAAGACACTTAAAAAACCTGGAATAATCCAATATCAGGCAGTAAAATTGAATCAGTAATAGAAAAAAACCTACCAACTAAAAAGAGCTCAAGACCCAATGGACACATTGTTGAATTTTACAAAAATTTGGGGGAAGATCTAACACAAAGACTCCTCAAAATCTTTAATAAAATAGAAGGGTAAGGAGTACTCCCAAAGTCATTAGTGGAAGATGATATTACCATGATTACAAAACAAGACAATGATCAAAACAAAAAAGAGAAATACCAGCCCATCCCTCTAATGAACATAGATGAAAAATCCTTAAGAAGATACAGGCAAACAGAATGCAACAAATCATCAAACAGATTATGCACCATGATCAAATAGGCTTTTTCTCAGGATGCAAAGACATTTCAACATATGCAAATCAATAAATTTAATATACCACATAAAAGAAGCAAACACAAAAATCATATGATTACCTTAATAGAGGCAGAAAAAGCTTTGACAAAATCCAACATTCATTTGTGATTAAAAATACACTCCAAAAATATATTAATCTCAACTTGTTAAAAAGTATTTATATCAAACCTATTACCAACATCATATTAATGAAGGGAAGTTGAAAGCTTTACCTTAAAATCAAGAACAAGATGCAGTTGTTCACTACCACCACTCCTGTTCAGTATAATACTTGGAACACTAGCCAGACAAATCAGATAAGAGAGAGAAATAAAAGAAAAATGTATGGGAAGGAAGGAGTCAAATTATCATTATTTATAAATGAAATGATTATTTATGTAGGAGACTCAAAATACTCCACCAAAGATTCCTAGAATTAATAATCAAATTCAGCAGTTTTGGAAAACATCAACACACATAAATCAATAAAATTCCTGTATACCAATCATGAACTTACCAAGAAAAAATTTAGAAAAACAAATACAATTCTCACTGTCCTGAAAAAAATTAAATACTTAGAAATTAACCTAACAAAGTAAACAAAAGACTTCTACAATAAAAACTACAGCACAAATCTGCCATAAAGAAGTATAAATTTGAGTGATACGTAGGCAATGCATGCTCCTCAAGACCATAATACTAAGTAAAATAAATCAGACATACAGTCTAAATGTCACATTGTTGCTCTTATATGATAAAGTATGAATAATTAAAGGAAAAAAGCATAAAATAGATAATAGGCTAATGAGAAAACACATCGTACTTCATGGCAAAAGGAAATACATCATAATTAAAAACCTACTAACAAAGAAAAGCCCAGGCCGTGATGGATTCACTGCTGAATTCTACAAGAAATTTAGAGAAGACTTAATACCACTATTTCTCAAATTCTTTAATGGAATTGAAAGGGAAGCTGTAGTCCCAGATTCATCCCTGTAAGCAAGAATTAACTTGATACCAAAACCAGAAAAGAACCCAAAGAAAAAAGAGAACTACAGGCCAATATCCCTAGGGAACGTAGACACAAAAATCCTCAATAAGATACTGGCAAACAATGCAGCAAGTCATCAAGAAGATTATACACCATGACAAAGTAGGATTCATCCCAGGGATGCAGGGATGGTTCAACATATGCAAATCAATAAATGTAATACACCATATTAACAGAGCCAGGACAAAAACCGTATGATCCTCTCAATAGATACAGAAAAGTGTTTGACAAAGTCCAACACCCACTCACTGTAAAAAATCTACAGAAAAGTGGAATAGTCTTTATCTCAACCTGATAAAAGCCATCTATGGCAAGCCAACAGCCAAGATTATACTAAATGGACAAAAACTGGAAGCTTTTGCTCTAAAATCAGGAACAAGACAAGGATGCCCACTATCACCACTCTTATTCAATATAGTTCTGAAAACAGTAGCCAGAAGAATTAGACAAGAGAAAGAAGTAAAAGGAATAAGGATAGGAAAGGAAGAATTTAAATTATCATTATTGGCAGATGACATGATACTGTATGTAGAATACCCCAAAATCTCCACCAAAGACTTGTAGATTTAATAACCAAATTCTGTAGCACAGTGGATACAAAGTCAACACTCAAAAATCAACAGCCTTTCTGTACGCAAATAACAAACTCACTGAGAGAGAAATTAGGGAAACAATACTTCTCAAAATAGCATCCAAAAAAAAAAAAAAAAGAAAGAAAGAAAGAAAGAAATACCTAGGAATCAATCTAATGAAGGAAGGAAAAGACCTAAACATTGAGAACTACAGTACGCTGAAAAAGGAGATTGAAGAGGACCTCAGAAAATTGAAAGCTTTCCTTTGCTTTTGGGTAGGAAGAACCATATAGTGAAAATGGCCATCTTCCAAAATTGTTATATAGATTTGATGCAATCGTGATCGAAATTCCAATAGTGTATCTCACAGAATTAGAGAAAACAATCCTAAAATTCGTTTGGAACCAGAAGAGACCTTGAACAGCAAAGGCCAGTCAGGGACCATCACAATCACTGACTTGAAATTTCCCCCCAAAGCTATTGTGATTAAAACAGCGTGGTACTGGCAAAAAACAGACCTGAGGATCAATGGAACAGATCGGAAGATGCAGAAACAACTCCAGACACACTCAGCCACCTTATCTTTGAAAAAGGAGCCAGATATTTTCACTGGAAAAAAGCCTCCTTAATAAATGGTGCTGGAAAAACTGGCTTTCCACATGCTGAATGTTAAACCTAGATCCATATCTTTCACCATCCACTAAACTAAAATCAAAATGGATCAAAGATCTAAATATTAAAACAGAAATGTTAAACCTGGTGGAAGAGAGAATAGGTAAAACTCTTGAAGATGTAGGTGTGGGCAAAATCTTCATGAACAAAACTTGATCGCACAGCAAATACTACAAAGAATCAACAACTGGTATCCATCTTATTAAAAAGCTTTTGCACAGCAAAATAAATCATCAACAGAATGAAGAGACAACCCACAGAGTGGGAAAAAATTTTGCCAGCTGATCCTCAAAAGATTAATATCTAGAATATATAAAGAACTCAAAAAAAATCATGCCCCCCAAATTTAAAGACCCAATTCAAAAATGGGCATCTGAAATGAACGCACACTTCTCAGGATGAAGAAATACAAAGAGCAAATAAATATATATAAAAACATTAAACGTCACTGGTCATTTGAGAGATGTAAATTAAAACTGCTGAGATTACATCTCACTCCAGAAAGAATAGCTGTTATCAAGAAATCAACCAATAACAAATGCTGGAGGGGCTGTGGGGAAAAAGGAACCCTTCCCCACTGTTCATGGGGGTGTAGACTGGTGCAACCATTGTGGAAATCATTGTGGAGATTCCTCAAAAAAAAAAAAAAAACTAGAATTAGAGCTTCCATTTGACCCAGCTATTCCCCTTCTTGGTGTCTTCCTGAAAGGATTAAAAGCATCACACCACAGTGACATACACATTCCCATATTTGTAACAGCACAGTTTGTAATAGCTGAATCTTAGAAACAGCCCAAATGCCCATCAACTGATGAGTGGATAAAGAAAATGTGGGTATTTTGTATACAATGGAATGCTCAGGCATAAAGAAGGATAAACTTGAGACATTTCTAGGTAATTGGATGCACCTTGAGACCATACTCGTAAGTGAAATAAATTGGACACACATGTGTAAATATTTCATTGTTTCTCTGGTGTGAGAAGACAAAAGTATAAGTGAGGACCAAAATATGTAATAGATATTGTGCAATTGGAAGAAAATGTTCGAATAGGAAGGGGAACTAGTGAGGGGGGAGGGAGAAAGGAAGGAAGGGAAACGAAAAAAAATGAGAAAAGAAGGATAAAATGGATACAAACTTTGTAAATAAGGAAGGGAAGAAAGGTTGAAAGGAGGGGAAGGGGATGGGAAAAAAAGAATCAAGAAATATCACGTATAGGTACAAATCCCTATGATGAATGTGATCATTATGCATACCTAAAATGTACAAATAAATTTAATTAATTAAAAAAGGAAATACATCAAAGAGAGCACCATGCAGCATGCCATTAGTAATATTCTCAGTGTGTTTCCACCTGCATAATTCTTATATTTCAGTCAGTCATAAGAAACGAGTTGTAGTCGATTTATTCCTTGAAAATGGTACTGAGAATTCACTCCCAATTCTTACCAAAATTTTAGTGTTAGGTTTTCTGCGAATATCCTATACTCAGCCCTGAATATAGTTTTCTTTTTGAGTACCTCAAAATTATCCTCATTCAGTCAATAACACTGACAGTTTTCAAAGATGTTCTTACTATGCAGTCATCACAAAAGGCAATAGAGTATCCTCCATTGGGCTCCTAAAGAAGTCTTCATGAGAATTTTTGAAATATAATATAATATAATACTATCATTTTAGATGGTGTCATAGTTTCTTTTCGTATATCCATACATCTGTCTTTTGGGGGGCATCTGTATAAAGTGTCAAATATGCATTAATAAAAAACTATGAAATGAACTTATACACAATAATAAAAGGAAACGTCCTTCCATTTGGAGTAACAGTTAATGAGGTATTATAGAGAGTATAATAATGTAGACACAACATAAGTAATACCGAAATTTGGAAATGAAAAAATTTGGAGTCATAAAGAAACACAAACCTTTGATTTTTACACATTTAAAACTGTGACAAGTTTTAGACACCTAAAATAAGAAAATTCTATATATGCTTTGCAGGTAAAGCAACTGTACAAGGACAGACCTAGGCAATTACTAATCAGTCCTCCTGCAGTCCTCCATTATCAAAGGTTTACAGTCCCTGGATTGGCAGAATTTCAGTATATGTGCTGCCAAAGTGAGAACTGGACTGGCACAATTTCAGTATCCTCGGTTATTCTCCATGGTTGAACAAAAGGCTGTGTTTCATGCAGGGTATTTAGTTGCTTTGATTGAGGAATCCATGCAGGTTAGAAATGCAGAGGTGTAATCCTCAATTATAACCAGACAGCATAGCCAGTCTGGGAGAGCAATGCTTGAATGTACTATAGAATTGTGACTATGCTAGAACTTCGAGAACTCAGGTGAAGCTCTCCAAGTCTTAGACAATAAAAACACTACTCGCATTTTAAAATTCCAGGAAACAATGTTCCTGAAAAGTTTGGTAATTAATCTTAACTTCAAAGTTTTCCTCTCTGACTTGATTCCACCTCCATGACTTTAAAATAAAAGTTATTATACAAACTCCATTACATTTCTTTCTAGATTTATAATTTAAAAATATTCTCCAAAAGATTTTCAAAAACTGACAATCAACAATCAGTGTTACCTTAATATCCACCAAGGTGATTGATTAACACTTTAAATTACACTCATGAAATTCAATGATAAAATCACGTCAAAGTTCTTAAAGATGTAGACAAGAGTTCAATACATTGTATTTTTATTCTTAGCTGAAAGAGGTGGAAACAACTATGGTTACTAAACTCACAGAAATGTTCCTTTACAAAAATACTCATACATTCCTGGTTTCATAATTTTCCAGATCAGAATTAAAATAAATTACTTAGATGAATAACTTACCAGAACACACACATCTTTTCTACTCTTTTATTAAAAGCTTCCTTGATTTGTAAATAAAATTATTTATAAATATTTCTTTAAATTGTAGCCTTGTTCACAAAATTGACCAGCTTGTAATTAGACAATGGGAAGTTTATTCAAAATATATGCTACAAAGGTGCCAAGAAAATTAAGTTTTTCTCAGTATAAATGACAATCCTTAACAGCGTAGAAAATCTCGAGGGTGCCATACTCAGAAAATAAGTTTGGTTATCGTGTCGCATGTTTGACACTTAAGTACATGACCTTGGGGAATCAAACCCCAGAGAAACTTGGAGAATTTACTATGACGCAAAAATCAGATAATTTGTAGAAAACCACTTTTTCCTAATTCAGAATGTAATTTTAAATCATTAAAATGTGGAAAAGTTTTAAATGTTGATTTTCTATTCCTTGAGAAATATAGTCCCTCTTTACTAACTATTTGTCATTATATTTTAAATTTTTGAGCCTTCCAAAATTCGCAATTAACACACATGCTATTTTTTTTTACAACCTGGGTTTTTCTTATTTTTGCTTTGTAGCTACTTCGGACAATACCACATACACATCTAATGGTGTCCTCTTTTCATTTTACAAGTCATTCTAATGTTTTACTGTCCATTAAATGTCAATGCAAATAGCAAAGTATACCAAAGTATACCATGAGGCAACTGATAATATCGGTAAACATATTAAATAATATTTGCTATTCCTGCTGCTGTAGAACTCTCCCAAATTACACTTTTTTTTTTTTTTTTTTGTGGGTACCGGGGTCGACCTCAGGACCTCGCACGCCAGCAGGCCCCCGTGCCGCCAAGCGATATCACCGGCCCTTTTTTCGTATGTGGGTACCGGGAGTTGAACTCAGGGCCTCACGCTTGCCAGGCAGGCGCTTATGCCGCTGAGCTATCTCACTGGCCCTTTTCATAGCTTTCATACTCCTTTTTTTGCTCTTTATATTCTTTTTCTGAATTTTACGTTTTATTTTATTATTATGTGTTTTAGACAGGGTTTCCTTACGCAGCTCAAGCTGGCCTTGAACTCACTGCAGCGATCCTCCTGCTTCAGCCTCCCTAGTGCTGGGTTTACAGGGGTGCACCACCACGCCCTTCATATTCTAATTTACTGAGCAATAATGCCTTCTCAAGATCAGCTTCAGACATTTCAGATATCAGCTGTTCACCTCTGTCTCCATTCTTGCCAGTTTTCCTCTCATGAATCCTTCTGCAATGGGTTTGACAACGGAGGGTTTGAGAGTTATAAATGGTATGGGAGGATTTCTGAGGAATCTTCTTAAAACGAAGATTCCTAAATTCATTTACTTCACTCAGTTGCTGTTCTTTCTGTTTTCTCTGTTTTCTTATTTGTAGTTGATTTGCTTCCCACAGTTTGAGACTTTCCAGTGTTCGGCCTTTATCTTTCCAGGCTTAGAATCAGGACTGCTTCCACTACCTACCTGCAAGAGGGCAAAACGAGAGGCGTTAGTGGGAACAGAACTAAGTACTGCAGAGGCCATGGCACAGAGTTTTCTATTCAAATGCTTCTGTCAGAAGAACTCTTGGCCAGTTGTGGAGGTGCATGCCTCCATGCCTGTCATCCCAGCACTAGGGAGGCTGAGGCAGTAGGATCACGGCGAGTTCGAGCCAGCTTGTACTACAAAGTGAGTTCAAGGCCAGCCTGACCTGCGCAGTGAAACCCTGTCTGAAAAAAATTTTTTTTTCTTAACGCCAAGAATCACAACTGTCCTAAAGTTCAGACACCCAGCAAATAAGCACTGCCTTGCGCCCCACCATGCTGCCCTCAACTCAGCAGGCTGGGGAGGACGAGGCCCCGCCAAGGCTGGGTTTGAAGCTGCTGCTGCCTGAGCTGGGTCTTACCAGGCCCGGGTCTTCCTTTGCGGAATGTATTTTCCACTTTTGGATAGAAGCTCAGCCTCATTGTCCGTAAAAAGGTAACCTACAATTGTTTAAAATTTTTGTAATTTATAAATTTTGTTATCTTTATCATTTTTGCTTTGTATAGGTGGTAGGTTAATTTTGTATTAATTAATAGAGGTCAACTTATAATGATGGCTCAGACATCAGAGGTGTGGAGAACTGGTCTATTTTAGAGATCTCAGCAACATGATTTAATGATGGACATTTATGAGAGGTTGGGGGAATATGTCACTTTTTAATATATTGAACAACTAAGTAAAAGTGGATGTTATTCACACATAAGAAGTAGATAAATTTATTGCATGATCAAAAGTACAGTTGAAAAGTTATGGTTTTGTGTCAGTAAATAATTGATGTAAGTATTCTTAGAAGTGGGTTGAAACTTTTCCTTGGTATCAGCAGCATTTCAAGACTATTTACTTAAATGTAACCTGTCACATTCATAGTACCGTAACAAGGGAAGCATATTGAAAGTTGCTAACATTTTTACCAATTGTCTGCTGAGAGGCACACAGTATTTTCATAACGTGTACCCGAGGTCATCCTTGTACTTGAATTGCACTGTGAACATGGAAAACAGATGTGTTTGAGAGAACTTGCTGACTCCAGAGAGATCTGCAGACTTCAGTATGCATTCGCTATGGGAAGCTATCATCTATGTTGGCAGCGCTTTCATTAAGCAAAACTTAAAATAAAGCCACAATGCACAAAGTGAGTTCCTACGTACAGATTTCCTCTTCTTCACTCTGAGCTCCAATACACTAACGCGTTTTGCTGTCAGAAGCTTTGCCCTTGCAATGAGTGAGGTGAATCATATTTGAATAAAACTGAAGACAACAGTAAAGTATTCCAAACACAGAAAATGATTGTAAATTCAATTTTTAATTTATTTAAACATAAATGTTTATTCACTTAAAAGTAATGTACATAAAAATTAGATTTTTAAGACCAAAAGAAAACTTTATATAATTTATCATGAATGGGAATTTAATCTGGAGTTGATTAACCTTCTGACCGTGTCTTTCACCTCCTTGTTCCTGAGGCTGTAGATGAGGGGATTCAGCATGGGGATCATGACTGTGTATAGGGCAGTAGACACTTTGACCAGGAGCCAGGAGCTCTTGGAGTTGGGCACACAGTAGAGAAGGAGGATGATGCCATGGAAGATGCTGATGGCAGTCAGGTGAGAGGTACAAGTAGAGAAGGCTTTCTGGAGTCCACTCTTGGAGGGCATCCTGACAATAGTCATGACTATGACCACATAGGAAGCAAGAATGATCAGGAGGCTGCAAGCCTCACTCAGTATAGAAATTATTAGACATGCCATCTGGCTGAAGGAGGAGTCCGAGCATGATACAGAAATGATGGCAGAATATTCACAGCCGAAATGATTGATGACTTTAGAGTTGCAGTAAGTGAGTTGCAAAAGGGAATATGTAAGTATCAGGGAACACAGTCCTCCCCACATATAAGTCCCTGCTACCAGGAGAGCACAGAGCTTAGGAGACATAGTGACTGTGTACAGCAGGGGTTTACAGACGGCCACAAACCGGTCATAGGCCATCACTGCCAGCATAAACATCTCTGTAATCACCAATGTGCAGATGAAGAAAAATTGTGTCATGCATCCCTTGAAGGAGATCATCCTTTCTTCCACAATTAAGATCTCTAAGAGTTTGGGTGTAAACACACTGGAATAGCAAATATCTAAGAAGGAAAGATGGCTGAGGAAAAAGTACATGGGTGTGTGAAGTTTTGGATTCATCCTAATGACAACAAGTATGCCCAAGTTCCCCAGCAGAGTGACCGTGTAGATGGTCAGGAACACCAGGAAGAGGGTCGCCTGGAGGTGTGGGTATTCTGAGAATCCCAACAAGACAAATGAGGTCACAGAGCTCTGGTTTCCCAAACTAAGAACCATGGTCATTGATTAAAAACAATGGAAGAAATAAAATATACCTGAACACCAAAACTTGAGAATGTAGAGTTGTAGAAACCTGGCAGAGGATCTACATAAACAGTGAAGCTAATTGTGGTCAGTTTTCACTCATTAGAAATCTGCTTCTCCTGATATTCTTACTCAACAACTCACTGACTACCTGTTATGGCAAGTCAGATTTGTATGCAGGTTTCTTTTCTGGAAATAAAAAAAAATAGTATAGCTTGATATTATTATTCCATAAAAAAGTATCTCTAAACATGTTTGATAGTTGGAATGTTAATGAAAATATAATTATATGAAAAGATAAACTAAATGTAGTGAACTGTGAAATGTAAATGTAGCGAACTGTGAAAATCAGTGGGCAGGTCATGTGACCACAGGAGTGGGATTTTTTTAGAAGATTAAATACTTTACATATACATAAACAAACATAATGGTACAATTTTAGGGGTGTGGAATGAATATGCAATGCATTTATAGTTTTATAGTGATATCTTGAATTTTATCATGTTCTAGATATATCTTATCAAGAAATCATATAACATCTAATTTAGGGTGTATTTCGATCGTGTGATGAAAATATTTTACCGATAGCTATGTTCTGTAATTATTTCATCTTTGTTTGTTCCATTATTAGATTATGAAATAAAAAATATAATATGTTTTCCTTAAAATATATTTTTAAGATATTTTAAAAATTTATTATTTATATTTCTTGCATATTCTCTTGTTAGTACCTACTGTATAAAAGAGAAATAAGCAAGCACTATGCATCAGCAACTATAAATTCCAAACAATCTAGTACTATAAAACTACTATCTCATACAAAACAATCAAAAACCCTTTCTTATGTGGCAAACTTGGTGTGGCATTCTAGGGGGTATGATAACATTCCTAATATTGAAAAATACAAACTTTTGTTTCTAAAATTCACTAGAAGCCTGAATATTTCAAGTTTTACAGCATAATGTCCAAAAAAAGACAGGTTATGGAAATAGATTTGGAGATACAACAAATATGATTGCACCATCTTGAACACATCTGAGAACCGTCAACACTCTCAGCCTTGACTATTACTGGCGAAAGTCTCCTGTGAACAAAACCTGCCATTACCAATCCCAATCAGCTATATCACCATCCACCATGCTCTCCAATATGTAGATGTGGCAGGTCTTTTTGAACATTAGTTTGACGTTTGTGTTAACAAAAGACTTGCCTCTATATACAGGAACTTTGGTTACTTTTATCGGGTTATTGTCATGCAAGTTCAGGGTTTTGATATAAAATTTGTTACCAGTACAAGGAAGCCTGATGAAACTATTGTATCACTAAAGGTTCAGCAAGTTGGCCTGGAGAGAGAATTCTTAGAATGGACAAATTATTCTCTGCCAAGCAGTAACTAAGTGGCCTTTCTGAGAGTCTCTAAAGCATTATCAAAACTTGAGGGCCAGTGAGATAGCTCAGGGGCATAAGCACCTGCCTGGCAAGAGCAAGGTCCTGAGTTCGACTCCCGGTACCCACATACGAATAAAGGGCTGGTGATATGGCTCAGCGGCACGAGGGCCTGCTGGCGTGTGAGGTCCTGAGTTCAACCCCCAGTACTCACACACACACACAAAAAAAACCTTGATATGATGCAATTTAAAAGCAGAGAATTTCTAATTATTTTTATGTGCATTGCATTCATTCCTCCTTAGAAATACTCTTGCTGTCCTTTCATTACACCAAAAGTTGTACATCTAAAGTTCTAAAGATCTGGTACACCTAAAGACCCTTCCTTATACCTTGTAATTGAAAGAAACCACAAAAGTAATCATCAGACAATTGTATATATAAACATTTGTTTTAGGAGATGCTTTTTTTTTTTTTTTGGTTTTGTTTTAATTTTTTGAAGCAAGGTCTTGCTATGTAGTTCAGACTGGCCTTGAACTCACTAGGTAGCCCAGGCTGACCTGAAACTCACAGTGATCCTCCTGTCTCAGCCTCCCGAGTGCTGCGATTACAGTCTTGCACCACCATACTTGGCTGGTTGCGTTTATTAATATTAAATTTATTTTATTTTTAGGAACTAATAACTATATTCCTATTAAGATAGGTAAAAACAAAAGTAAAATAACAACAACAATGAAAAAGCTACAGTGATAGAGTGGTGCGTGCCTGCAGTCTCAGCTAATCAGGAGCTCAGGAGTTGGAGACCATCCTGGACAACATAGCAACACTGTTTCAGGGGTGGAGAAGAGCTGATTTCTCTTTTGCAATGTATTCTTTCAACTATAGTGTCCATTGGAATAGTTCCTTTTTCTTTTTCTTTGGTAAACATCTTTACTCTATTTTCCCATTTACTTCTCAGACAGGTTAACAAATATCTTACAGTCTACTCTATATTTTTGGTATAGCTTTAACTTTTCTGAGCAGGCATCTGCACTAAGATTCCATTCCAGAAGAATCTGCCGACATGCAGAAGGAATAACAACTGAGAACTGCCTTAGTTTGCTATGTCTGAGAACTTAGAACTTGTAGTTAATTATATGAACTCAGCTCAGTTGACTCTGATGCCATATTTTGTCCTTGGATTACTGGTCATCCATAAACCTTAGCTTTGCACACAAAGAATTTAGACCGTTCTGAATATTTTGCTTGTGTGATGACATTTTATGTCCCATTTGCTTCTTGTCTGATTTCCTATTTCTACCAACATGACTTTCTGTCCTAATTGGATGGATCCCTTCACATACCACTTGCCTTAACTCAGGACTATTTGCCTAGAAGCCGGTCATACATTTCCATTTCCATTAATCATGCTGATCATCATGACTATTCTATTTCTCTACACCCCACTGAGGTTTGAAAACAATTTGTAGACTGTTCAGAAATATTCTTTCCCCTGAGCTCTGGGAGAGAGCCCACTTTGCATTAATAATATGCATTTACTTTTGTAAGTGCACGGAGCCGTCGCAGAGTGGAAGGTGCAGGGGAATTGAGGGTGTCTCCTTCTTACCCGTCTCTCAATTACTTTGGGCGCAAGGTCTGTGTGCTGTATGTACACATGTAATCGGGCACGTGAAAATGCACAGAGGACATAATCAGTGCTAAAATCATAGTATGGTAATACTTTTGTGAAAGTGTTGTTCTTTGGAGGTAATGAAGTCTCTGGAGGATTTCTTGGATCATATGAATCTATCCTACTTGTGTCCAAGGCATTCAAAAGAAAAAAAGAAAAAGGATATCTAAAGAATAAGAATAGTTTAAGTTTTAGAATTACCACTCTGTTCTGAATTCAAATTTCCATTGATTTCTCCATCCAGTAATACATGATTCATTTTCCCTTGTTTTCAAACAGCTGTTACCTTTCTTTTTATCATGTAATAATCTCAGTTTATGATTCCAGTGAAGAGCATCAGAAAAAAGTGAAAAGCTAAGAAAAGTTTAAGGTGTCCATTCCTATTCACTCCCACTTTTACCACCTTTCATTTCCATGAAAGTGAAATCTACACATCCCTTACACTTGAAAACAATGATTTCACTTTTTTTGACATTGCTTTATGTCAAAGTATGTCAAGGTGACATTATTCCACTTTTATTCCTACAGTATTCCCCAGGAAGTATATATAAATTATTTTGTCACTAAAGATAATACTTGTCATATAAATATTTTACAATTTTATTCTGTAAAAACAATCATTTATTTCTGCTTACCCATTCAAATGGCTTTTCTCCTCTAGAGTTTTATAGAATATCCTATTTCAGGGCCGGTGAGATGGCTCAGCAGCTTAAGCGCCTGCCCGGCAAGCGCGAGGGCCCGAGTTCGACTCCCGGAACCCACATATGAAAAAGGGGCCGGTAATATCGCTCAGTGGCACGGGCGCCTGCTGGTGTGTGAGGTCCTGAGGTCAAGCCCCTGGTACCCACAAAAAAAAAAAAAGAATATCCTATTTCAATGGCGAGTTTCCTACATGTCTCATCCAAGAATTGTGATTAATTTAAATCACTATTTTCTCCTGCTGTATTTTCCTTGCATGTCATTTATCCACAAGTTTATAAAATTTCTGGAATATTTCACTATTTTTAGATGCACATTCATGTACATATTGGAGTTCTATATTTCATGAACTCATTAATTTCATGAGTACAAAGGCTTATATTTAGAATTTCATTTAAAACCCCTAATTTATCTTACAAAGCATATAAGGATATCATTTCAAACTCAGTCAAATGATCTAGAAACAAGGAAAGGATAGTTCCTTGAATTTGCATCATTAGATAAATTAAATAGACATAACCCTATCTTAGCTCACATAAACTTTTCCCTCCCAAAGTTCCCTGGATTTCAATATATCTCATAGTGGATGAAAAGATGGCCAACTTTGGAGCTACTCACCAAAATCCAGTTTTTCCTGATGCATATTATCTACTCAATCATTTCTTTGTCATTTTTAATAAACTGCAGGCACAATCTCCTTCAAAATTAAAATGTACTTATAAATTTTCCCATTGGGTGACTCCTGTAAAATAACATTAGATAAAAGAACCAAAAAATAATAATATCCTAAGTGTCAAAATATCTTGGAGGAAGCGTGGAGATATCTTGAGGTAGACAGAGGCAATGATTATATTCTATCTTCATGTTGTTTTACATTCAACTGCCTGACTTTGGGGACACAAACCCCAGAGAATCCTGAGCTGGTTGATATGAGCTATTAACGATATAATTAGAGGAAATTTCCTCTTCTGTTATTTAGAACGTAATTTCATCAAAATCAGTAATATGTTGATCTTCATGTCTTAAAAAAATAATTTAACCCTCTATATTCCTTGTACTTCTGAAAATCATTAAAAAGAAACAACGACCCAGTCATGTCTATTTCTACAACCTCACTACAAACGTGGTCGATGTGCTGTTATTTTTCTTTTCACTTTGTTTATATGTTTTCCCATGTATTTATATAGGAATATATTTAATATTGTATTTTACATATTCTTGCATCTAAACTGATAAGCTTGATATGAAATCTTGCATATTCCTTCAATAGGGCTTTGGAGAATTTGGATATGTTTGATGCCAGGATTTTGCTGTAGATACAGCAGGAAAATCTCTTCTTCCTCAGTTTACCCCTACAGGTTATAGCACTAGGATTTTACACTGGCCTAACAGAATTCCTGCATCTGCTCCTGTAGGGACCCAGTCAGGGAAGAAAGACAATGATGTCAATGACTGAACCCCTAAAATACCACCACCATGGCTACTGACAATGAAATACTGAGAAATGCACTATCTATAGATATTTCAAAATGAGACATGTGTGGATAATTTTAAGGAATAATATATTTTAGGGCAGCTAGTATTGGAACAGTTGGGCTAGAATCCAGGCATGTTGGTGAAGGCCTATGATCCCAGCACTTGGGAGGCTGAGGCAGGAGAATAACCCTGAGTTCAAGTCCAGCCTAGGCTACATAGTAAGTTCAAGGCCAGCCACAACAGCATGGGAAAACCCTATCCCCCCAAAAAAATTTGTAGACTAAAATTAAGCAGCTAATTAATATTTGACTTTGCAGGTGTGAGAGATTTTTAGTATGGCTTGTCTAGCAAAAAATAAGTAAATAAATATTTGCTTGTAAGTTTCTATGTTTGATCCCCACTGCCATATTCAGTCTGGTACTTAATTGAAATGAAGTTAGGCATTCTCCAGTCCCAAGTAACTCAAGTGGTAATAGCAGAGCTCCTTCAGTCTGATCATGGATACAAGTCCTGATTATTGTATATCACTGGAATTTGTGATTGCTTCCTTTTCATCAATAAATAACTAATGCCAGAAAAAGAACAGTGTGTTATATATAAAACCTTGTTATACTGTACAATCACAGAAGAAACTAGCTGAAAAATAATTGAGATCTCTACATTTCTCTCAGATATGAAAATGTGTGTAAAATTTTTTCAAATTTTCCAAAAGTAATAAAAATCAATGCACCATCTTATTGACACAAGTGGCCAAACTGCTGTGATGGACATATATTTACAAGCATAGTTTCTTGTTCTGGTACACAGGCAGATACTATCGTATTACATCTAAAGCCCAGACTTAGTTTAAATCGGCTGAAATTTCATCCTTGACAATTTCTGTAATTTAAATGTTATTTAAACATTTAAATTTAGTAAACAGTATGTGAACAGATACTGGACTATTAATCGAGTGTTACCAAGTGTTATTGATTTGATGTGGAGCAACAGTACCTGTACTATAAAAATAAATAATATCACTGAAATTACACACGGTGGTTCATTTATTAGGTATTGCTTATCTTCCTTTGGTCTCCTTCACATCTGTGCTCCTGAGGCTCTACATCGGTGGGTTATGTGTGGGAACGAAATCAATTAGAAACAGGAGGCGTCTTGCATTGCACAAGCCGTGCAATTTTACAAGTAGGAACATGGCAGAGTGAAATGATGGTACCAAGGAAGCAGCAATGATAGTTGGAGAGGACCAGGTGGAGGGTTTATAGAATTCCCTCAGCTGAAGAAGTATTCAAATCTTAGGAAGTGGTAATGATCATCAGGCTGGATATTTCATTAAAATGCAGAGACAAAGTACTTTTCTGACTAATGCAGGCTGCAGAGCCCGAAACAGTAAAAATGGCTTCATGTTCCTATACATTTATTAGCTTAGAACCATGAGTTGATAAGGTAAATAAAAGGCATCTGAATATTTAGGAATGCAAAATACATAAATTACTCAAAGAATGGGGTGCAGCCACCAAGAAAGACCAAAATTTCTGGATCAAGCGATTATCACAGTCATAACCCATCACTTCCAACATGAATGAGTCTACCAAAAAGAAGATGTACACAAAGAACAGATTGACATGTTCTCTGAAGGAGATATGAATAATGCCACTTAGTACTAAGCTTTCAGAAAACTTTTAGGGATTCAGTCAACAATGAAGGTCTTTCAAAATTGAAATAGAGAAGACTGGGTCATGTGGGCATCCTAGAAAATCAACTCGATGTACACAAAAGGTGGAATGCTGTGGCCTTCATTTCCATCTGTCTAAGATGCGTGGTGAGCCAGTTTTCAAAGGAGGGTCTCCTATGGAGTGATTTCAAAAAAAGTATTGCGATCCGCAAAGACACATAAGCATTATTTCAACACCTTTTTTTGAGCCACAATTTACTATACTTTTTTCAACACGATTTATTATACAGTTACTCAAAAACGAGTGATGAATGTAAAGAATAGCTAATACTTTCAGTATCTGCTTACTAAAAGACAATATTTTTATAACATAAACCCTAAACCCACTCTGTACTTAAAATGAAATTTAAAGGAGAAACGAAGCAATGTTCTTTATAGAACTTGCTAACTGAAGAGTGCATTATGGGAACTTGTGTATGGACCAAAAAGAGGCAGTTATTGTATGTATTTACAGTATTTTTATTAAGGATAACTTGAAGTTAAGACATAGGTACCAAGTTTTAAGTACAGATTTCTTCTTCATTCTGATTTTTATAATGTTCACTAAAAAGATGTTCAAATCTATATTTTCAGAAACTTCTCAGATAAAGTGAATCAGTATATTTGTATTAAAACAGAAAAAAACCAAGACGTCCTAAACACTGAACAGCATTGATTAGTTAATATTTAATTAATTTAAAGCATCATCATAAATTTACCAATGCACATAAAAATGGATGGAGTTAGGTCATCAAAAAGTCTAATTATTTCCATTATATTGAGTGAGAAGGCAACTTAGATATGATTATCTTCATGACTGTGTCTTTCACATCCTTGTTCCTGAGGCTGTAGATGAGGGGATTCAGTATGGGGATCATGACTCCATACAGGGCAGTAGCCACTTTGACCAGGAGCCAGGAGCTCTTGGAGTTGGGCACACAATAGAGAAGGAGGATGATGCCGTGGAAGATGCTTGTGGCAGTCAGGTGGGAGGTGCAAGTAGAGAAGGCTTTTTGGAGTTCACCCTTAGAGGGCATCTTGATAACAGTGATGACGATGAAGGCATAAGAGGCAAGGATTATCAGGAGGCTGCAAGCCTCATTGAAGGTGGAAATGACAACACATGCCATCCGGCTGAAGGAGGGGTCAGAGCAGGATAAAGAGAGGACAGCAGAGTACTCACAGCCAAAGTGATTTATGATGTTAGACTCACAGTAGGACAGCTGCACAAGAGAATATGTGATTGTCGAGGAACAGAGTGTTCCCCACATATACGTCCCTGCTACCAGGAGAGCACAGAGCTTAGGAGACATAGCGACTGTGTAGAGCAGGGCCACAAACCGGTCATAGGCCATCACTGCCAGCATAAACATCTCTGTAATCACAAATGTGCAAATAAAGAAAAATTGTGCCATGCATCCTTTGAAGGAGATGGTTCTGTCTTCCACAACCAAGAGTTCTAATAATTTGGGTGTAAATACACTGGAATAGCAAATATCTAAGAAGGAAAGATGGCTGAGGAAGAAGTACATGGGCGTATGAAGTTTGGGGTTGATCTTTCTGACCACAATTATGCCCAAGTTCCCCAGCAGAGTGACCGTGTAAATGGTCAGGACCATCAGGAAGAGGGGTGCCTGGAGGTGTGGGTGTTCTGAGAAGCCCAACAGGATGAATAAGGTCACAGAGCTCTGGTTTCCCAAATCAAGCAGCATCATAGTTTAATTTTTATAAAATAAAAAGAACAGATAAAGAAAAATTGAAATAAATTTGAGTTACAACTTGATATGTTGTTTTGGTAGAAACTCCGGTGAGACTCACATAAGGCCGTGAAGTTGATGATGGCCAATTTCCATCTGTGAACGTTCTGTCTGTGGCTTTTTCCATATAGGAAAATAACTTCATTCTTCAGTCCTATACCTTTTTAAATGTGGAATAAAAATATTGTACAGTAAGTCCCTGACTTAGGAACATTCAAGTCGCGAACTTTCACAGACAGGAATGGGCTTGGCATTATGAACATTGGTGAATGAGAACAAATTGCAGAAATAGCTCGTGTCTGCCAGACACTGTCACAGCTGTGTTGCTGTGCGCTCGCTGTACAGTGTGATAGAGCACAGCAGTACCGTACAGCCCGGGAATTATTGTGTTTGTGTGTGTGTTTTTTTATGCTTTACATTGTATATTTGTGTCAGAGTTGTATAAGACTCACTTTGTTGGACTTACGAAAGAATCTGACTTGCAAATGTTCTCCCAGAATGGAACTTGTTCATACGTCAGGACTTACTATACTTATTGGTACTATCACATATAAATTATATGTAAATATATGTAATATCTACAAATCTCTATCATAAAATGAATCATATAATATCAAAGGAGACATACAGCAAAATTACACAAGCATTGAACAGAAAGTTGACTTCAAAGGACCATGTCAAGAGATTCTTTCAGGAGAGTCCGTACATTTGATACATAAATAAGAGAAAAACAGATTATTAGAGGAAGATAAATTGAGTCAGATATTTACAATTTTGTGTTAATATATTGAATGTTTGCCTTTCCATGCATATCCTAGGTAATGGATTCATAAAACAATATTTTTAATTGATCTCATAAAATTTTCCACAAATAATATTTTTATTGCAAATATACTATATGGTAATTTATAAAGCTGGAATGCTCAACAATATAAAATGATTTCCTAAGGAAATATTTGAAGACATTCTTATATTTTATATTGATTATCTTCTGCTCTTGATGTGATCTGTTTTCAGTACATATCGTATTAAACGTTCCAAATTACCAAGAAGGAAATGTTTCCAAACATATATGAAGTCAGCATTACTCTATTAGTAAAGCCAGACAATCGCACTGAAAATGATAGCACAAGTTATTACACACAAAAATCCTCATAAAAATACTAGTAAATTGAACCTTACAGCACACTAAATTTATATTGACCATGATCTAATAAGAATCATGCCAGAGATGCAAGGATAGTTAAACACATACAAATCAATAAAGGTGAAGCACCAAATCAACAGAACGAATTACAAAAGAGCATCATAACTTCAACAGAAGCAGAAAAGGCATTTGATAAAATTTAACATACCTTCATCACAGAAAACCCTGAATAAATTAGGTATAGAATAAACATACATCAAGTAATAAGACCATGTTTAATGAACCAATAACTAACATTATACTGAATGCAGAAAGCACGAAAGATTTCTAAGACAAGGAAGCTCAATTTTACAGTTGGAGATGAATATATATTTATATGTATATGTGTATATATATGTGTATATATATATATATGAATTTGAATATATAATTATAAATAAATTCCAAACAGTCACCCATGGGAAGATAGTAAATTGTTTTAACAAAGCTGATTGATACAAATTCAGGACAATTGATGGCATTACTACAACTCAATAGCAAATAGAAATCAAGAAAACAATCCCATTTATGAGAACTACATAATAATATACACTGAGATAAGATGAAAGAAGGAGGTGAATTATTCCTCCACTCCAGTCTATATACTCATGAAAGAAACTGAAGAAATCACACACTCTCTCTCTCTCTCTCTCTCTCTCACACACACACACACACACACACACACACACACACACACAGCTATTCTGTATTTATGAACTGGAAATATTAATATTGTTAAAATGTCCATTCTACACAAAGTAATTTACAGATTCAATGCAATCTCTATCAAATTATCAATGATATTCTTCCCAATACTGGGAAAATAATAAATTTATAGAACTAGAAGGAAACATATAGTAGTCAAACAATCTCAGGCAGAAGAATAAAGGATTATGCTACCTGACTTCAAAATACACAATACTTTAATTATCAAAAAAATAGATTGTATTAGAAAAATTGTCAGAGTCCACTCTGACAAAATACAATAGATACAAACTAAAGCACCCAATGCCAATCGATTTTCAACCATACGGTGAAGGGGAAATCTCAATAATTGGTGAAAATGGGAAATCTACATGCTGCCTAATGAGAATAGACCTCTTGCTGCCATAAATTACAAAATTAAGTCAAAATGGTTTAAAGACGTCAATGTAAGATATGAAACTACTAGAAGAAAACAGAGAAATTGCTTCAGGATACTGGAATATGAAAGGATGTTTTGAACATGATTTCAAAAGCACGAGAAAGAAGAGCAAGAATAAAAATAAATGGCATCACATCAAACTAAATCTCAGGTGCACAACAATGAAATCAGACACAAGAGTGAAGATATAATCTATGGAATGAGTTAAAATATTTGCTGAGTGTATTACTGACAAGGAATTAGTATCAACAGTATGTAAGGAGCTGAAAAACTTATACCAAGAAATGCAATAATCTTTTTAAAACTGAGCATTTAACTTCATAGAAACCTCACTCAAAAGGAGATCTGCAAATCTACAAAAAGTTGTCAAACATCACTAGTCATTAGGGAAATGCAAATCAAGATCATGAGCTATTACCTCAGAATGGTTATTATAAAAAGAAAACAAATGTTGATAAGAAATGAATAAAAAGGAAGGCATCCATAATGTGAACAAGAACCCAAATGAGTGCAGCCCTGATACAAAACAATAATAATGTTCTTGAAAAATAAATTACAAACTGTACTACCATATGATCTAGTACTCTGATTATTGAGTTTTTCTAAAGAAAATAGAATCAGTCTGTTAAGAAGAAATCTGCACTCTCGTGTCTTTTGCAGCACCATTTGCAGAAGCCCTGGCATTGAAGCAAATTAATATCCATCAGCTGATGAGTAGGTAAAAGAGATATGGTACTAATATAATAGCATTGAGGCATAAAAAATAATGTGATCCTGTCATTTAGGATCACATGGATAGAGTCAGAGATTATAAGTGAAATATGCCAAACACAAGAGGGCACTTACTGTAGGATATCGCTCATGTGTCGAATCTGAAGTTTTCAGCTTATAACAGCTAGGAATGGAGTGACCGTTCCAGGAAGCAGAGAGGAGAGAGAGACAGGGAATTGTCCAGCATCAGACACCAACTTACCTTGAGATTGCAGCAAGGAGATCCATGAGCAGGGTGATTATGTATAAACAATAACGTCCTGTGCACCTCAGAAAGTTAAAAGAAAGGATTTTGAATGTTTTTAACAAAGAATATGATGTTTTAGGAGATGGACATATTTATCTTTATTTAAACATTTTACAATGCATACAGGCACTGAAACTTCACATGGGAGGACCACATTAATGTGCACAAGTTTTATATTTTATATATTTGTTACAGCATAAATTTAATATAAATAAAACCAGTATTCTGCCCTATATCATTCATCTCCAAATTCACACCACCCCTTGCATGACATGCTATTTCACTGAATGGAACCATGACCACACATCTCGCCTAGGTCAAGACTCTTCCTAGAACTCTGCACTATTGTGTCAGTTTTTATTAACATTATGGATCATCAGGGATATTTCATTTCCCTACATCTCAGTATGATGTGCACAAGTTATTAAAAATTCTTCTATTCAACTCCAGAAGTACACCACAGTGTGTTAAAAACATGCTTTGAATGTATTAAATACAGGAAGTCATGGCAAAATGGAAGGCATGAGGTTAGGAGAATTTAAAGCTCTTCCTTCCTTTCCTTTCTTACAACCATTTGTAGTGCAAAGTCCACATTGTGTATTTAGTGTTTCCAAGGAGAAAAGTGTATTAAAATGCACACAAGCAACAATAATTGTTAAAATAATGTTTTGGATGATAATTTTGTGAAAATAGTCACCATACTCTTTGGAGATAATGAATCTAAGTATCAAAGTTAGTGAATTTGAATTCACTGAACTCATGGTCAAGAATTAGAAAAAAGTAAAAAGGCCTTAGAGTTTATATTCTGGGGTGCTGTTAGCTTTAGTGTTAACATTCATCTTTGAACTCAAACTTCTATTAATTTCTTAATTCAGTGACATAAAATATATATTTTCTCATTGTTTTTCCACCATAATCTGATGTTTTCTGCTTATTCCTTCCCAGCTTAGGCTCTGATTATAATAAGGTCCATCAGGAAAAAGCGAAAAAAAAAATTTTAAAACATCCCTCTGTCTTCACTCCCACCATTACCAAGTTTTATTTCAACTGAAGGTTCCTGGTCAGTTATAAAGCCACAATCCCTTTCCAAAGGCTTTGCCTAGAATAACTCAAATTTTGTGAGAGTGCTTTATGATAAAATGCAACACATGCAAACTACTGCACATGGGTTTCTATAATAGTTCCAAAAGGCACACCGACCCATTATTTTGTTGCTAAATATAATTTTCAATTGATTTCAATATTTTAAAATTTTATTCTATGAGAACAATTTTTTCTTCTAATCTATTGAAATGGCCCCTTTTCTCCTCTAGTGTCTTATACATATCTTGTTTTAATTACAAGTTCCCTACATAGCTCGTTTAAGAAAAAGTACTTGTTCAATCAAAATATTACTATATTCCTCCTGCTCTATTTTTCTTTCACCTAGGTTAGCACAATGTGTATAACATACCTGGAATATTTTTATATTTTATGTATATATTCTTGTATGTTTTACCTTATTTTTCCTGAATTCATTCGGTTACATGAGGACAAACATATTTATTAATGACACATAGTGGACCTAATATATCATTTAAAGACATAGTTTCAAACTCAGTAAAATGACCATAGGAAGAGTCAAAGTAGAGTTCAGCAACTTGAATACGTACCATTGGGTAAATTAAGGATATTATCGTCCCTCAGCTCCAAAATCCTCCTCCAAAATTTTTCTGAGTTTCAATATATACCGTGAAAGAATGAAACAATACCAAACATTGAAACAACTTACCAAGAGCTATATTTTTTCTGATATATTTTTAAGCTAATTACCTCCTTGTTATTAAAAAGTGATGTGCACAACGTCCTTGCAAACGGAAATCTACTCATAAATTTTTCCATTACTTTAAAAGTACTGAATAACTCTTGCTGAATAGAGTTCAATAATGATGCCAACTAATGATGCTGTGGCAACTAACAAATTTTGGGGGGTTGGGTATACAGACCTCTTGTTGGAGAATCAGAACTTGAAGCTGAATTCCATGATCACATTGTTTGCTTTACATTCAACAATTTGGCCTTGGGGACTCAGACCTTAGAGAATTCCATGTTTGTTGTCATGAACAAAATACAAAGTAATTAGAGAAAATTATTCTTCTGTGATTTTGAATGTAATTATTCTTAGTCATTAATATATTGATATATATGTCTTTAAAAACAACTCAAGAAGCAACTTTTATATAACTTTATATAAAGTTATTTTGTTTATCTCTGATATCCAAGGGAAAAACAAAAGCATGGCTATGTCTCCAACCTCAACATAATAAAAAAAACTGATTTTTGAAAAATAATGCCTGCTGTTTTCTTGTTATTTTTCTTCCTAGTTTGCAGATAAGTTAGTTTGGCATATACGCCAAAACTAAGACAAGAAAAACAGCTCAGGCCTAAATGAGTCACAGGCATTCGTGGAGCATCTTATTTTAAAAATTACTGATTTTCAACACTACGGCATTCCAGCATTCAGTTCCAGTGCTTCAATTTTGTGCAGACTGGGACACAGATTTGGACCAAGTAATCTGTGCACATGGTGCCCACTTCTTTTCACTTTCCAATATGAAATTTCTATTTTAAGTCATCACTTTAGAAGCTTTGAACATGTTTTTAGGTTTAAAATCCAGAACTGGATATTTCCATAGAGGGGAGGAGGAAGAAGAAAGGGAAGGAGAAAGAAAGGGGAACGGAAAAGGGGAAGAGAAGAGAAAGGGAAAAGAAAGAGGAAGAGGAACAGGATGAGAAGAACTGTTCAAAGAATGGAAACTATTTTTAAAGATGGTGTGTTTTATTTCAGAGAGAAGTTTTTAATTCAATTTAAATGATACTGAATACTGGGGTAGAAGTGGAATGTATTTAATGGACAGGCATGATGTCTTCAGCCTCCATCAGCTGGCTCTTGATGGTGAACTCACTAAGGCAGACTAGGTTGTCCTCCAGAATGTTACGGGATGGTTGATGTGATATGCTCCTTTGGGACACTTTCTCATTTCGATATCTCATGCTTTGGTTTTCAAACATATCAAACCCTTGAATCCTGTGGTAGTTTAATATTCTTCCTGGCCTGGGAGTGATTTTTCCATTTTTCAATGAATTTGCATTTGATCCATTTAAAATTTCATTCTGAAGTCAGCTTTATTTCTGAAGATCCAGGAGGAAGCTCCCTGTTAAGACTCATATTTTTTCCATTAAATCTGTCTTAGTATTACTGCTGTGATTATTTCTTCCAGGCATTTAATAGGCTTTTCTAGTTTACTTCTTGAATAATATTGCAAAGCAAAATCCCAAGAGGAATGAGCTCAGTTGAAATCTGTCTCTATGCTTCAAGACCCTTTGATTAGCAATTCTGAATGTTGAGCAGCACATTAAATTAGAATGACTCATACTAAACAAAGTCTTGAGGCCAGGATGTGTACACATATCTTCTGGAATGATAGGCTCTTATAACTTTTTTTTTTGTGGGTACCGGGGGGTCGACCTCAGGACCTTGTGCACCAGCAGGCGCCCGTGCCACTGAGCAATATCACCAGCCCCTTTTTCGTATGTGGGTTCCGGGAGTCGAACTCGGGCCCTCGCGTTTGCTGGGCAGGCGCTTAAGCCACTGAGCCATCTCACCGGCCCTCTTATAACTTTTATCCAATGTTCACCTTTAATGTTTCTTGGGCAACTGAAACGAAATAACATCTCAGTTTGAGCTTGAGACAAGTATTATCTATGTCATTATGACTTTGGTAGCTGTGTACATCAGTTTAGGGTCTTAATTTATCCAACTTCATATTTTCCATAATTTGTTCAACTTCAAATTTTCCTTTAAATTTAATCCTTTTCATGTATATCCATGTGGCCATAAAAATGTAGCTCAGCTTTTCAGCTAACAGCTCGAGAGGAAATGCAGCTTTAGGCTCTCTAGGATTCTGGTTTATTGTCACACATGACCTACTGTAGTTTTATTTGATGTAAATAGATATACTATTCTATAACCTGAATCTGATTGCTATTTTTCCATTACATAAGCATAATAATATGGTTCTCAGAAAGAAATGCAGTGAAATTGACAACAGACATAGTAACTGTGCAAATGACTTTTTTTTTTTGTTCTTGGAAATTTTTTTCAATTTTTATTTTTATTAGTACGTGTTTGTAGTGCATAATGATCACATTCCTCATGGGGTGTTGCTACATGGACAAGCACAACTTAATTACCTTTTTATCCTCTTTCCTTCCCCTCTTACCCCTCTCAATATCTTGTTTCCCTTCCCATTTGTGAAAGATGAGTTGAAGGCAACTAAAATGTGACCTAAGGATGTGACCCTGTTAACACAGCCATCATTTTAAAGGCAGAGGAATAGGCCAAACCTCCTTTTCTCTGATTACATATTTAGAAGTCTGGGTTATTTTCAAAAAATGTTTGTTAAAAGCTGAACAGCATGAGTCAAGATCTCTCTGCTGGATCTTAGCCACAAAACTGTGAAATGCTAAGATTCTGAGAATGTCATCCATGTTTCTAGCCATTTATGTCAACTTTCATTAATTATCCTGCTTTTTGCTCCAAAATGCTTCACTTTGACCCTAGAGGCTGCTTCAACATGCTACAGGTGTTTGATGCTCTCAGCAGGAATTTGCTCCTTATTTTATTCTGTGTTTTAGTAGTCTACTGATCACTTCTTGGTGGGGATTGCCTAATGCACATAACACCAAAAGCCACAAGGCTTGATATTATTTCAACACTGCTTCGCAATTTTCCTGGAGCAAAATGCCACTTTTTTTCAAATTTGGCAATATCATTCACAAAATAAGATCATTCAGCTCTTTTCTATTTTCTGCAATAACTAATGTACTGAATATTTGTAGAAGCCTTATAAATAATTTATCTCTGTGGACAACATAATTTTTAAAATTGAAGGTACCTTATGTATTAACTTCATATTGTAAATATAATAAAAATATGTGTTCCAAATAAGAAATTTGGAAAAAAGAAAAAGATATGCAAAGTAATCTTTGACATATTATTTTTAAATATAAACCACCCATGCTATTATTTCTCCTTTTTAATTTTTTTATAGATAATTTACAGAAGTGTTATTGTAGCAGCTAATGCTATTTTTACTAAATTTTCAATAATAAGTTCTACTTTTATTATATCAGAAACATGTACATTAAAAAAGACCAATATTGAGAAGTCAGTGTAGTAAAAAGTAAACAAAATAATTGATATTCCTGAAACAAATATAGTAATGTTCTCATTTGATGTTTATTTTGCCAATACTTTATGTATATCTATCAAAAACTACACCTACATGAGATTTATTTATCCATCCTTTTATTGATGAAGTGATAAGTGTAGATTTTTCATTCAATATTTCCAAAACCACATATATACATTGTATTTTGTCTTCCTGTCTTTGAAAACAGACATATAAAACCAATAATAATGAATGAATAAATCAAATAACAAAGTCAAAAAAATAAAGACATTTGTAAAGTAAAGATCAGCTGATACGTTTTCACCAAAATTTCAGAAACATGTAAAAAGAATGGATGGATATACACAGTTGTAACAGAAAAGAAAGAGCCACATCTCCCAATGCCTTAGAAGATAGAAAATGTAATTTTCCCAGCACATGACAGAGTTGGGCTTCAAAAGCATGCAGTAAAATGAACAAAATAAGTCTAAAATATTTTATAAAAAAATTTAGAGGCCATGGATCAACATGAGGAGAGATAGAAAAAGATAGTAACACAATTTCTAATTGGTACCATGAGTTAGTTAAAAAGATAGTAATTATGAACATATGGCAGTGGCAATACTTGAATATAAAAGAACAGCATGGTGAACCTGGGTAAGCTCACTGAGAAGCTGGGTGCACTTCCTCTCTGTCTAATTACACCGTGACCCACTCATCCCTCATCATGGAGAGGTTCGTCTTCACTTAAGGATGGTGAGCTCGGCCCTGTTACGTGGGCAGTGTTTCGTTAGCTGAAGAAAAAGTGTGGCAGTTCCTAGGCTAGGGTTTGTAAGACCTTGAACGTTTTCTCTCATCCTATTCACGTTGTGACATTTCCACAGACTAGAGGGCCAACGATATAAAGATGATGAAAGATATCCGAGGAGATCCATGTTGAAAGAAGTGTTACTGAGAAAACCTTGCCAAGTCTCCAGATCTTGAAGCGGCACCATCTCAGGTGAGTGTAGACGCTCATAGTAACACTGACGAATATCCATATGGAGATTTTCTTTATCATAAAGATGGAATTTAAAAGCAACAAGGTGAGAAGAAATTGTTTATTTAGTTTAGTTTTTTTTTTTTCAGCTAGCAACATGTGACAATGAATAATTAAAGTCCCTGGGAAGTTAGGGTAAAACAAATTATCTTTTCTCCTTTGCTCCAGCATCTGATAAGGAAGAAATTTGTGTGAAAGATAAGATTACTGTTGTGAGTACTGTGTGAGCTAATGTAAAATTTAATAATTTTGGTCACGCATTTCTCAATAATGAATGTAGGTATTAGAGTTACATTGAACTTTTTTCTCAGTATTAGCATTATTTTAGCACATTTTTTAGGACTGCTGTGCTTTACATTCAGGCTCAAAAAAAGTGAAATGAATAGATAGTAGCTAATATTTTCAATACCTATTTGCTTAAAATCAGACAATATCTTTTATAATATAAATTCAGGCTCTTCAATTTACTTAAAACAGGTTCAGGTAAAACAGAAAGTTGTCCTTTATAGAACTCGCTGAGTCAAAATGTGAGTTATGACGAGTCCAGTCTGGGTCTGGGGAAGGCTGCTATCATATATGATTGCATTACTTTTTTTAAACGCAACTTAAAGTCAAGCCATAACCCAAGTCCTTAGTTCTAAATTTAGATTAGTTCCTCCTCATTCTGACCTCCATATTTTCCACTGGGGAGTCTCTTTAGATAAAGTGAATAGACAAATAGTGTACTTGTATTAAAACAAAAATCATTGTAAGGTGGTCAGAACATTAAACTGCTTTGATTTAATTATTTGATTTAAAGCACAATCATATATTACTTTGAAACCAAAGTATCATCAATACTCTTAAACATGGATATGATTAAGATATAAACATGTATTTATTTGAATTATATTGAGTGAGAAGGCAACTTAGATATGATTTTCTTCCTGACTGTTTCTTTCACATCCTTGTTCCTAAGGCTGTAGATGAGGGGATTCAGCATGGGGACCAGGACTGTAAAAAGCACAGTAGCCACTTTGACAAGGAGCCAGGAGCTCTTGGAGTTGGGCACACAGTAGAGAAGGAGGATGATGCCGTGGAAGATGCTGATGGCAGCCAGGTGGGAGGTGCAAGTAGAGAAGGCTTTTTGCAGTCCACCCTTAGAAGGCATCTTGATAACAGTGATGACGATGAAGGCATAAGAGGCAAGGATTATCAGGAGGCTGCAAGCCTCATTGAAGGTGGAAATGACAACACATGCCATCTGGCTGAAGGAGGGGTCAGAGCAGGATAAAGAGAGGACAGCAGAGTACTCACAGCCAAAGTGATTTATGATGTTAGACTCACAGTAGGACAGCTGCACAAGAGAATATGTGATTGTCGAGGAACAGAGTGTTCCCCACATATACGTCCCTGCTACCAGGAGAGCACAGAGCTTAGGAGACATAGCGACTGTGTAGAGCAGGGGGTTGCAGACGGCCACGAACCGGTCATAGGCCATCACTGCCAGCATAAACATCTCTGTAATCACACATACGCAGCCAAAGAAAAATTGGGTCATGCATCCTCTGAAGGAGATGGTTCTGTCTTCCACGACCAAGATTTCTAATAGTTTGGGTGTAAATACACTGGAATAGCAAATATCTAAGAAGGAAAGATGGCTGAGGAAGAAGTACATGGGCGTATGAAGTTTGGGGTTGATCTTTCTGATCACAATTATGCCCAAGTTCCCCAGCAGAGTGACCGTGTAGATGGTCAGGACCATCAGGAAGAGGGGTGCCTGGAGGTGTGGGTATTCTGAGAAGCCCAACAGGACGAATGAGGTCGCAGAGCTCTGATTTCCCACTTTATGTGCCATGATTCTTCATTTAAAAAGGAAGAGTGAAGATAAACTTGCACAGCAGAAATGGACCTCATTAAACTCAGGCAGGGGTCCATAGAAATGAGAGAGGGGGTTATTTTCCCTTTACTAGTGTTCTGCTTCACTCTGAAGTCTTGCATGGCCACTTACTGACAAGTGATGATGGAGAATAAACTGAATCCTTCCATACTCTATATTTTCCTTATCTGGAATAAAACAGTAGTGCTTACCAATATTGATATCATATGTAAATTACATGTAAATATGTCTGATACTCCGAGTACCCCCTAATAAAATATATGACATAAATTGAGACATACCAAATTCAGACAAGTGTTGCCCAGGTCACAGCAGTCATGTGATCAATCATGCCAGAAGAGTCCTTGGGAATATTAAATGATTTTAAATTGCAAATATATATAAAATTGTAATAATTTGGGGTAGGAAGTATATATTGTCAGACGTGCAATATTCTTTATTGATACGTTGGATTTTTACCTATTCTAATGTGTAGTCCAGTATCGGGGTCTCAAAACATACACTTAAGAGAATTTTTAACTCATCCAATCAAAAATTTGACTTAATATTATGTTGTTAAAATTACATACCCCAATATTACTATGTTCATATACATGATTCGTAGGACGTGATATACTGAGGAACATTTTGGAGACAATTTTTTTTCAGTATTGGGAATTGAACCTAGGACCCTTGCATTGAGTTACATCTTATTATTTATTATTTATTTTGAGACAGGGTCTCACTAAGTCTCCAAATTGCCCAGGCTAGGCTTTAATTTACAATCTTCTCATGAAATCTACCCCTACTAATCCCAGTCACAGAGCATCACACAGTATATTAAATAGAAAATTGGGTGACCCTTGTGAATGCTATTCAGGAGTTACACGTGTTCTTTTAAAAAGACTTGTTCTTACAGTCAAGCACTTGGGTTATTTTTGTTGCGATATACCATGCCAGTTGAGAATTTTGAGGTAAAATCTGCTGCTACTGAAAGGAAGCCTAATGAATTGTGTTAGTAAATGTCCTGAAAGTTGACTTAGAGACAGAATTCCTGAAATAGTAAGAGCAAATTCATCCTAAGCGTAACTAAATTACCTTTCTGAATAGCTGGAAAACGAGATCCATAAAGAAATGACACAATTTAAAAGCAGAGAATTCCTCAGTGTTTTCAAATGACTTGTGCTTCATTTTTATGAGCGACAATTTTATAACCCGTTTTTTCTCCTTAAACCTCCTTTCCCCACATCTAAAAGCCCTCTCTTCAAACCTTATCATTGAAATAAACCACAGCACCAATCATAATGGTCAATTATATATTTAAATATGTATTTTAAGATGTCTTTTATTAAGGTTGAGTTTTTTATCATTTGGTTCTTAATTGAAATATTTCTTATGCTGTTTCAAAGAAAAATGAAAAGACTGGCTTACTCTTTTTCACAATATAGATTTTCAAATATTTTAAGGTATTTTGTTAAGCCTTACTTTATCCTGAATAACCACTCCCTCTCCACTGGGCTCAGTATCTCAGCAAAATCCATCCAGGCCAAGATGTAATGATTGCAGGAAATTGAAGTTTCTTGCAATATACATCTACTACGTAAAATTTAAAATTAGTATTTCTAACTCAATTCCCTCCCATATAAAAGTTTGTCCATGGATTACTGATAAATCATGACCCTCACACTTACAAATTCAGAACGTTTTTGATAAAGTTGAGAATTGTGTTTTCATTATTACATTTGAAGTCCGTTTCATATTTTCTCTAATTTCTCTTTGCTGCATGCATGATTTTTTATCCTAATTGGTTGATGCCTTGACCAAACTTCTTGCCTTAATTCAGGGCTTTCTGTTTGCCTAAAACCCTTCACTATAACTTCAGTTTCCATTAATCTTAGTGGTCATTACTAAATGTAGTCCCACTTTTCTATGCTCCATTACAATTTGAGCAATTTTTAAACCATCTTTTGTGTGTGTGTGTGGGTACCGGGGGTCAACCTCAGGACCTCGTGTGTCAGCAGGTGCCCGTGCCGCTGAGCAATATCACCGGCCCTTTTATCGTATGTGGGTTCCGGGAGTTGAACTCAGGACTTCACGCTTGCCAGGCAGGCGCTTATGCTGCTGAGCTATCTCACAGGCCCTGTTAAACCTATTTAAAACATTCTTTCATCTGAATTCCTGAAGAGTAGCTACAGTGTATTTAATACATATTTTCATATGGAATCAGAGCAATGTGGAAAATTCAGGACAAATAAAGTTTCCTTCCTTACCCATCTCACACTCATTTGGAGTGCAAACACTGCCTACCACTTTTAGTCCTTCCGAAAACAGAATAGAACTGGAGAAATGCTAAAACCTTGTTTCCTCATTGCCTTTCCCAGGCTGCCCGATGCTTTCTGTTCATTCCCCAATCGCAGATTGTGGCTGCTGTTAATTCAGTCGGGATTGAATGTGAAAAGCAAAAATATTGAAATGTCCTTCCCTCTTATTCTTACTGCTACCAGAAGTTTTGGTAAAGAGTTCCTCTAAAGCTTATGAAACTACAACACAAATTCTCCTTAACCTTGAATAAAAATAATTTGTGTGTTCGATAGCACTCATTACAAAATCCATCAAATTGAAACTATTCAACAGAATTCTATAATATCTCCCAAATGTACATACATTAATTTGTCAATTAATATCCATATTTCAAAATGGTACTCTATAAATAAAAACTTAGTTTTTCCAATGCACTGAAATGGTCCTATTTCTCCTCTAGTATTTTATACTATATCTCATTTCAATGAAATTTCTCTGCATACCTCTTCCAAGAAAACTTTTCTGGGAATGTAAATATCACTATTTTTTACTTGCTTTATTTTCTTGCACTTATTATAAAATTTTTATTAAAAGTATGGCATATTTTATTTTTTATATGTATATTCATATTTGTTTCATTTTATTTTTCCTCAATTCATTGAATTTCAAGAGGATCAAACTTATATACAGTATTTCATTTAAAACATGTAATGTATCTCAAAAATTTCAAACTCAGAAATAGTATACAGGGAGTAAGGAAAAAATCATTTAATACCTGGAATATGAACCATCAGCTGAGTTTAGGAGACATTTCTTTTTCTCTGCTCATACATGTTTTTCACTCTCCAAAAGTTTTATCAATCTCAGTCTACCTCTTAGAGGAATGAAAAGACAACTAACATTAAATCAACTCACCAAAAGCCAGGTTTTCTTGATGTCGATATTTCAATTGCTTACATTCTTGTCTTTTTAGTAAAATTCATGCACAATCTCCCTCAAAGCTAAAATGGTGTTGCACCTTTTCCCATTTCTTTAAAAATATTGAGTGACTCCTACAAATGCGAATTGAATAAAGGAGTCAAGTAATGACATTTCCCAACTGCCAAAATATTTGGAAGGAGCATAGAGATTCCCTTGAGGAAGAGACCAACCTTGCCACTGTATCCCATACCCTTGTGTGTTTCTCATCTAAAAGTTTTTCTCTGGAGACACAGACCCTGGAGAATCCTGAGAGTTTATTGTCATGAGCTATAAACAAAGAAATTAAAGGAAAATAACTTCGTTTTCTGTTACTTACAGTATAATTTCTTGCAAATCATTAATGTAATATAGTCTTTAAAGCAAACTAGCAAACAAAAAACCTTATCTCTGTAGAGATGTGATATTTTTGAAAAAAAAATCACAAAAAGGGAAACACTAAAAAATGCAACCCCATCTATTCTAGTATCTTCAACATAATTATGCATGATGTGCATTTTAATGTTTCCTTTGCTTGCTTGTTTGTATATTTCTTTAGACAGAAACATATTTTATGTTGTTCTAAACAATCTCTTTATGGTCAAACAAATAGAATTAATAGTATATCCTAAATATATTTTCAATTGTGGGGTTCAGAAAATTGGGAAATGCTAAGTATCAGGATTTTGCTATAGATCCAGCAATAGTCTTCAAAACAGCCTTATCCATGAGAGCACTGAGACTGTAAATCCACCAACTGTAACTCCCATGCGTACTTCTGCAGGCTCCAAGTTAGGGAAGAAAATTAGTGGGGTCAAATGTGACCCACAAAACTATAACCACACTGATTGAAGAATATTAAATTTTTATAAATGTACATAGAAAGTGGCGTTTGAAATCAAAATGTACCATGATTATTCCAAGGAATTAGAGCGTCTTACAAAGAAGAGCCAAACAGATATTAACACAAAACTTTCTTTTAAAAGAACTAAGAAAAAATAATAGTATAAATGAAATAAATCAGACATACAAGATTAAATATGGTGTATCTCCTCTTATATGAAAAACTCATAGTCTATGTTTGCCAAAGTGGAGCAAAAAGAAAAATAGATTAAGAAGAAGTGAGGAGAGGTTCAGATGATTCCCCAAATTACCTATTCTGTTGTTGCAAATATATTTTCATATATATGATAATTTATTTCATTTAAACTGTTTATTTACTTTTAACCCAACACAGTGTCTGAGCAAATAATCAAAATTTCCAACCTACCAAAGATGATCAAAATCAGTAATTTTCAAATAAATAAATTACTTCATGGATTTAAAATATCTCACTACTACTGCGGAAGGACACAAATTGTGTAAGGGCATATGGAAGGGGGGAATCACATTTTATTAGGTTTTCATGCAAATGGGCAGATATGGTCACAAGATGATATTTGAATAGATATATACATAATTTCATGGTAATATACGTATTAAAATTCATTTAATTCTAAAATATTTTCGAGTCTGCTGATGCTTACACAGGCTCTCTCACATTTTCACAGCTATGGTACAAGTCTGTGGGTTCGTCATGGGTAAGAACACATGGGACAGAGCCTGCTTTCCTGATGTGTCATATGTTTCCAGGGCTGACATATTATAGAGAGAATGGATGATGATGTTGGAGATGCAGGTGGGCAGGATCTGGTGCCTACGGGGTCACTGTGAAAACTTATCTAAAAATTTATACTTTGAAAAGGAATATGGGCAGAAAGTTAATCAACATGAGCAAGAATCAACACACCGATGAACCCATTAGCTGCAGAGATGGAGAAAAGGCCAACAGACCACTAGGAAACATGAATAAAGTGACGCATCTCTGCACTTACTCATTCTGGGACATGCAAATTTTTACAACTCTCCGTTACTTAGACTAACCTCCCCTTAGCAAAAGTAGAGAGTGGTTGTATTAGAGACGCTGTCGGTCTGTTCCCAATGCATGTGAAAAGCAAGAGACTAGAGAAGACATTTTTACATTAGATCAGAAAATTGCAGAAGTAGGTCTAAATCCTATATCCACAGCATCAATCAAAAATGACTTAAACTTTGCTTAAAGTGCAGAATAAATATATTTAATTATTATTTAAAGCATACAACTGTGGGTGTGTTGGCCAGAGATCTGCATGAGATGGATATGAAGAGATAAGGGAGTTTTGGGGCCACACACCCAGAACCTCCCAGAATGCATGGTCAGAGACTGAAAGACAGCCCACAGGGGCACAAATCCCAGTGGGATCAAGTACATTGCTTAAGGAATGAATGCTCTGGCCCTCTCCTCCTCATACTCTGATTTATTACTTAGGCCCTAAGGTCATTCATGTGACAGAGCACCATGGTCTTCCCCTGTCATTCCCTTGTACCCTAATGAATTCCTGCACAGATGTCCTTCTTTTGTCCTTCACCCTTGCTTCCTAGTTTATCAATAAAAACCAATAGAAGCTTCCCTCCCAGGATGTCTTTTCCCAAGACTCTGTCATCCTAACAGGTCTCAACTAAGGCAGCTCTTCTGGGCCCACTTGGAGGTTAAACAGAACATGAACTCCGAGTAATCTTTCATCCTTTGTGCCATGCCACCATCATGTACTGTCACATACAACCAATTTTTAAAAGCATTTATAAAACAAATTTAAGTTAAAGTTTTGAGGAGTTGGCAAAATAATTGAGTAAGCAATGTGGAAAGTAAAATTTATTTAGCTTTTTGATGTAGTATACAAATTAGATGAAAGAAGAATTCAACAATGAGTTTAACCAGAAGTACAGAGAATGCCAGTTTAGTATTCTCATCCTACTAGAACCAAAAAGAATTACTAACAGTGTTACTATGCAAGGTCCCTCTACACATATAATGGCTTGCATCTGAGTTGCTTAGTACTGCATTTCTTTTAATTTTCCTTCTCTCTCACACTTTCATACATAAACACACATCACCGGCCAAATATTATTTATGAAAATATGAACATGTTAGTGCACACAATGTAAAAAGGTATGTATTTATTTATTCTAATTGTGGAAAACACATCTCAATTTTCCATAATTTGGCAATAATAAATGATTTACATACACTTCACATAGTGATTTCTTCTTCTCTGATTCTGAGTAATTGCATATATATTGCATGTGCCCACTCTACTTGATGAATCAGATCAGTCACATGGCCAACTGTAAGCATGTAGATGGGAATTTACACAAATAATAGCATTGCAACTATTCATAAAAACACATGTGCTCATTGTCATTGCAATTTAGAATGTATTTCAGTTGATTTTAAGGAGAAAAATCCATCAAAGAATTTAGTGAGTAATAGTAATTTATCCCTATTTTGGGTGGATCACACTGCTGCAATTATGTAGGAACATGGCAGGGACTAAATGTTCCACTCCAAGTTGGCATTGTTCATTTGTTCAGTGATTTGGTGCTGGCTGTTGGCTGGATGCCTTAGTATTTTCTCAGGGGTTATTCACCTGCTTGTGTGCCTTTCTGGGATCCTCTCAGAGCGGTGTTCAAAGACAGTGAAAGTAGAGACTGCAAGGCATCTTGGTGCCTCACTCTTCCTACCATGTTTTCCAAGTTTCCAAGTTTCCAAGTGAGTCACAATTCCTACTTAGTGGATCCATCAAGCCCTTGGGAGATAAGACCTCTAAACAGCTACATGACATGGTTTCACTTATAGAAAGCAAAGTTTTAGCTAATGAATCACAGAAGGCATTAGGTAGAAAAGTCACTTGCATTTCCACTTACTTTGGACTCATAAAATCTGGGTATCAAAAAATACTGGAGAAACAGCAATGACCGATGCAGCAGTGTTGCACACTTTGAGCATATAAAACATTCTGGAGGATATTACTTTATCCTTGTGATGTATTATCACTGAGATTATCTCATAACTAAGCTTAAAAAGATGACCCCCTAAGATAGGTGACCCTAAAGTTGCAAGCATATGTTTTAAATTTCTAAATAGTAACAGAAGAATTTTCATTCACTCCTCTCTCTCTCTCTCAGGGCCACTCTGGAATGGCATTAAAGTTTGGCAGCTATGCACTTATGTTGCCAGCACATTGCAGGAAATCATCCTTAAAGAATGCCCTGATTCTTTCTTCCATATTCAAGTTGTGACAGGGCATGTCCCATGAGGCCATGAATTCAGGCTTAGAGAAGGAGGAAAGAAAACAAAAGCATAGGCCATGGACATTTTGCTATATTCTTATTTGATTTACTTGTGTCTTCAAGAACAGGAGTGCAGCTGATGGTTGTACAGGACCAATTTCATAGAATGGTAGGATAGATGACACCTGCTCAAGGCTGAAAGTGAAGGTTGCACAGCAAATAAATGCACTGGGACAACCGTTCTGTCCTTGGCAGTGTCTGTTAAAATATCAGATTCTGTTTCTCAAAAGCTGAATGGTTACCTACTGATGAAGTTACTGTATAACTTTAAAATACTGAAGGTCTGATCAGTAATTGATTATGTGGCCTGTCCAACATTCTGAACAAATTCTATCAATCAAATAACCCTCAAAGTCAATGACATGTGCTTAGTTTTATGGCCCAGCAGCAGCTTACATTGTAAACTGGACTGGATATAAATTCCCCTCTTGATTTGAGATTTGCCCAAAATGGACAGCTTTCTGGGTAATTTTTGTAGATAGACTGAAGTAGCTTGCCTATAATTGCCATCTGCTACGTTCAAAATCCCCAGGCTGACTCAATTTTGGAAGCAGAATTTAAGTTTTATCTTTTTTTAATTACAGAGGGCATTTTAATCATGTGCAAACAAAGCCTGAATGTTAATTTCATGCTATAATTTTCTATGCAATTTGGAGGAAATTCTACCCATTAAAGGTGGTATAAGAGAACTACATTTGCTTTAATTGCCTGTTGATGGTTACAAGGAATAATTTGGAGGTGATGCTCTAGGGCTAGACTCCCTGGGGAAATTAACTTAGGTGTAATAACCTTGGTGCTCCAGTTATACGCAGCCTACAGAGAAATGGGAGGAGGTAGCTTGTTTTTCTGTAGCATGTAACTTCCTTCAAGTTTACTGTGAAATAATGAAAATGTTATTTTCCTGATATCATAACCAGGATCCTCTTTGGTTTTCCTTTTGGTCCAGTCTCTGTAAGCGTTAGCCAGTTCTGTGTCCAGTAATATTCAAGGAAGAAGTTATCACTCATGGAAATACTTTGTCTGAGGTCCACTGATAACCACTTCACAAAGAAAAGCGTAAATTTGCTACATTCTGTGTATACGCACAATAAATCAGTATTTTACTTTTTATAAGAAGGAGAAATAGTCTTGTGAGAACTCTTACCTGATACTTCTAGGGACTTTTTTTGTAAGACACTCAACAAGGGAAGTAGCCTTTATAGAATAAGAGTTGCTGAAATAGAAATGCTAAATTCTTACATTCCTCTAATATTTTATTGAATTCTTGGAATAGAAACACATCTTCTTAATGAATTTAATCGATTTGTTTAAATAAGCAAAATGCATATACATTGCTCTTTGAAGCAAATATTTCACTTTTTTCTTTGAACAGAATCTTCTATAGTTGATATATTTATGTACAAACCTTTTCTATTGGTTCTGTTACTGTTATGCTTACAGGAAGTCATGATGGCATGGTCACTTACCTCCATAAATCTTGTATTTTACAGGAACAAATTTCTTCAAAAACACTCTCAGTGAAGGAAACTATGGTGATGGCTGTAAGAAATCTGAGTGTGGAGACAACCTTTGCCCTCTTAGGTTTCACTGATTCCCCAGACCTGCAGATTCTTCTCTTCCTCGTGTTCCTGATCATGTACATTATTACTGTGGTAGGAAATCTTGGGATGATAGTAATCATCTGGATTAACCCCAAACTTCACACCCCCATGTACTTTTTCCTTAGTCACCTGTCATTCGTTGACTTCTGCTACTCTTCCATCGTTACCCCCAAGCTGCTTGAGAACCTGGTCATGAAAGATAAAAGCATCTTCTACTGGAGCTGCATGTGGCAATACTACCTGTCTTGCTCTGCTGTGGTGTCCGAGTCCTTCTTGCTGGCGGTGATGGCCTATGACCGCTTCGTGGCCATCCGTAACCCTCTGCTGTACACAGTCGCTATGTCACGGAGGCTCTGTGCTCTGCTTGTGGCTGGATCCTATTTCTGGGCTCTGTTTTGCCCCTTTGTGCTCTTTTGCTATGCTCTTCAGCTAAACTTTACCGGATTTAATGTCATCAACCACTTTTTCTGTGAATATACGTCCCTCATTGCGGTCTCTACCTCTGACGCATATATCCCCCAACTGCTGCTTTTTGGCTTCGCCACCTTCAATGAGGTGAGTACACTCCTGATTATCCTCACCTCCTATGTATTTATTTTTGTGACAGTAGTAAAAGTCCCATCTGCCAGCGGGCGTCGCAAGGCCTTCTCCACCTGTGCCTCCCACCTTACAGCCATCACCGTCTTCCACGGGACCATCCTTTCCCTGTACTGTGTGCCCAACTCCAAGAACTCTCGACAGACAGTCAAAGTGGCCTCTGTGTTTTACGCAGTTGTCAACCCCATGCTCAACCCTCTGATCTACAGCCTGAGGAACAAGGATGTAAAGAATGCCTTCTGGAAAGTAGTAGACACAAAAGTCCCTTTTCAATGAATCAACCCCAGGAGACGTTTTCAACACTAATAAATACTGGGAACAGGTTACAGGTTTCTAAATGCTATAGTAGATATATGTATGTTTCTATAATAGAAGAATGTGATGTTTGAATTGATCAATTCAAATCCTATGCAAAAGCCAAAGAAATTTAATAGTAGGATGAATTCTGTAAGATGTTGGCTCATTCTATTTCTTTGAACTATCACACATGCACAGACACACACACACACACACACACACACAGGCATAGGAAGCACTATAGAGTCCACTGTATATGTGATTCAGGTATTGAAAGAATGATGGTAAGTTTAACAGAAAGTACTTTCCTGATTTGTTAAATTACATAACAATAAGTGTCTGGTTTTACAAGTTATTTGTGCAGTATTACTGCAATATTGTAGCATTCTGGGAGTTAGAAGTGGATATCCTGTACAATAAAAGAGGAAGTCTTCCTTTTCAGATACCCTCATTCTATGGGCTCTGTGAACTGAACGAAGAGAAATCATGGCAAATGAAACAGTCATTTCATGGGGAGAAGCACATAGGCTAAGGACAATTCCTTTCATAAGTCAGTGAGGCCACAGACACGTAAAGAACTAGTAGAGAAATAACTGGCATTACCTAAAAGAGGATTTTAACTCCTAATGCCTTTTTATTTTATTTTATTTTTAACTCAAGATCCTCCTGCCTCAGGCTCCCAAGCACTGGGTTTACACAGACATGTGCGCCAACACATCTGGCTCTAAGCCCTTTCTCTACAATACTTCTAAGGCTTTTAGTATGACAGAAATGAATTTTCTCTTTCAGAAAGGACAATGATTGGAGTCATTTCAGTATTTCTACATAGCATTTGCATATTTTTAGTCAAAAGTTTGCATTTCCAGAATTCTCAGTTCTGGATATCTCCATATGCATTGTCTGATCTAGATTATACAAAATGAATATAATAAATATTTTATCTGCAAATACTGAGGAGCCATACATCAAGATTTATGTTCCAACAATTTCATGAAAGACTAAACACAAATATATGATGTCGAGCATCCTAAAATCAAAGCAAATTTGGAGAAGAAGGGAACACTGAGGAATTTTAAATAAATTTTAAGTTTCTATTAGAAAAACATTGTCATATTGCGATAGCTATATATGTATACATATAAGATAACATTATACTTCTTATTTCACACTTAAAAATACAGCTGTAAAACAAAGTTTAAAACTTAGATTTCACATATGTAAAATTTTCTTTATTAATACAATGGAAAATAAATTAAAATGCCAAATGAAAACACTAAAAATATCACTACACGTATAATACACAATTGAAGAGAAATGACACTTCTGTGGGAAGAGATATAAGGTTTAATTAACCTGTCTGTATACAAAATGTGAATAGAATTTAAACATGAAATGTTGTTCAACCTGACTCATAATAAAATTACAAATGAAAAATGCCTGGATCTATCATTTCTCATGTATCAGTATCTATCAGGTATCATAAGTTTAATGATTGCCTCCTATAAATAAAGCTGTAAGGAAGACAGAATTTTAAGCAAGATGGGATCAAGTTGCCTAACCTATATGAGGAGATCTAAAGTACTAGCAATATCACATATGGACTTAACCACTCCTAAAGCATTTGCAGGTCTACAGATCTATCCCAAAGATGAAGTAATAAATAAGTAATTCGTAGGCATTATTTATATCACAAACAGACTGGCAGTTGCATAAATTATGGGTCAAAATGAAGAAATGTTCAACTGCATAAGGGAAAAGAAGAAGAAACGCTTTTTTTTTTTACAAACTGTTACAATGTACTCCCACAACATATTCTCAAGTGAATAAAGACAAGATTCAGAAAAAGCTCTTATAATAAAATGTGTGAAACTAGAGGGAAAATTAAAAACACTAATACAGATAGAAAAATACGGAATAAAACAAGAAAAATAAATAGCCATAAATCAATAATTATTCACTGACCAAAGTTTCTAGTATATGAGAGAGGCATTAATGATTTAAAGTAAGAAAAGGTAATTGAAACTATTTTCATGTTAGTTAGAAATTTAGGTTGAAGTCATGCTTTTTCTCTGTAAACAAGTATCACTAAAAACGATAACCCAGTAGCAATGAAAATCCTTATTCCTCAAATTTCCTCTAAAAAGAAAATTTTCCTTTCCAGAACTAGGGATTCTTGGATAAATGTCAGATTTGAAGTGTAGATTAGGAAGTTTGTGAGAACCTTGGGAGGTTTAATTTTCCAGAAAGCCAGGGTGGGAGTTACAGCTCTGCATATCACCTTGAAGCGATATTGGAGGTAACGTGAAACGGTTGTCCCTGGTTTATAGTTAGAAAACAATTAATGCAAAATGCATGTTCACCACGATACTGATACAAAAACTCATTCTTCTGAAAATTGGTAAGCAGAAGAAACAAGTACTTATTGTATCTTTCCTCTATAAATTGTATGTTCAGGTCACCTTACAGGTAATGAGAGGAAGTTTGGAAGAAATAAAGGTGGAAAAACTATAGAATTAGAAAATCAGGATTTTAGAACCACCAATAAAAATATAAGCAAAAAATGGATTATAGAAATCATTTTATTTAATTAATTAATTAATTAATTAATTAATTAATGTGGGTACCGGGAGTCGAACTCAGGACCTCGTGCTTGCCAGCAGGCACTTGTGCTGCTGAGCGATATCACCGACCCTTTTTTCCTTTTTTTGTGGGTACCGGGAGTCGAACTCAGGACCTCACTCTTGCCAGGCAGGCGCTTATGCCCCTGAGCTGTCTCACCGGCCCAGAAATCATTTTAAAAGGTATTAAAATTATTAAAAGTTGGTGGGATAGCTCAACATGAATGAATAGAGCTGACACTACCTGCATCTACAGACCGCAGTGAACCCCACTGAAAGCTGACAGTCAGCGTGTGGGAGGGCTGCACCTGGCAGTGCCCACAAGCACTGCTGTAGCATTCCTGCTGGAAAGAAAAGAAAAGAATGCATCTGAACGAATACAGTGTATAATGATTAGTGCACAGAGAACAGTTACATAATAAAAAGACTAGGAATTGCAGCCAGATTGATTTGGTTCTTGATACAAACTAACTAGTAAAATATATATCTCTGGGGAAACTTGGGAAATGTAAACAATGGTCTGGGTGGGAATTACGTGATACAAAAAATACATTTGCTACTGTGTTGGTGCATGCCTGTTATGGCAGCTTCTCAGGAGGCTGAAACAGGAGGGTCACAAGATCACCACCATCCTTGGCAAATTAACAAGACCCTATGTCAAATTTCAAAATAACTATAAAAAAATAAAAAAGGCTTTGAGAAGTAGCTTGGTGGGCTAGCATGCATAAGGCCCTGAATTTAGTCCTCCATATGATGAAAAATAAAAGAAATGTATGATTATATATATTAAGGGAGATTTTGGCATGAGGTGGCTTTTTTGTTCGGTTTTAGTTCTGGGGATTGGCCACGTCCTGTACCACTGAGCACTGTCTCGAGCTCTTTGGCATGAGTGCTTAATTAAATGTTCGTTTTATGAATGGTTACTGTTTTTAAATAAACTATTAATACCAAACTTAATAAGATAGATTGATAGGGAGATATAATATCCTACAAATAGGGTTGTGTTTTAAATGACCCTAAATTTATAAGATTAAAGTCAGGCCCTCACTGTCCCTGCATATTCCCTGACCCCTCAGAACCAAGTCCACGCTACATACATGTGTTTTCCAGGCTGCGCAGAGCAATATTTGGCCATGAATACATTTGAGACAGGGACAAAGTCATTGCCCCAAGCAGCTCCTGAAGTTGCTTGTACTGATGCTTAAATCATTGATTGAAGTAGTTCATTGTTGTTTCCCTAAAAACCTTTAAATGACTGAAGTTTTATAATAACATTGACTTGAAATTGCTCAGCAGTAATTTATTTATTTTTTTTTTCTTTTATGTGGGTACTGGGAGTCGAACTCGGTACCTCACGCTTGCCAGACAGGCACTTACACCGCTGAGCCATCTCACTGACCCTCAGCAGTAATTTCTTAATGAATGTCCGCAAGAGCGCTCCACCCATGTGGTTCTGTGTTGCTTTATTGTCCTAAGAAATGCTAATTTAGTGGCATAAATACAACTCTGAAGGATGTGGACAGATACAACCATACCAGCTTTGTTTTTTTTCCTTTCCATTAAAACTAATGTCAACATGCACTATCCTTACTATATATTTTTTCTTGCCGTATTTTTACAAAGAGCTTTAGAAAGTGCCCAGCATCCAACATCCAGCAGAGTTGCCGACACATAAGAATGTAAATTTCAATAGAATGATATTTCTATTTCAAAATCAAAGTCTTTGCTCCTGCCTTGTTGCAAACTCAACACTCTTCCCCACAAGATGTTGCAAATAACTCACTTCTTCTCTCACGCAGGTTACTTACTGTGACCTTGTCTGACCTCTGTACTTAAAAATGACACCTGCAAGCCATGGGTGTAGCGCAGCTCTATAATCCCAGCACATTAGGGGGCAAAACCAAGAGGATGCCAAGATTGAGCTCAGCCTGGACAGTTTAGCAACTGGCCCTGTCTCAAAATAAAAAGGGAAGGGGAATGGCTGGTTATGTAGCTCAGTGTGAAAGCCTGGTTACAATCCTCACCATCTCACACACACACACACACACACACACACACACACACACACAGAAAACAAAAAAGAAAAGAAAGAGAAGGAGAAGGAGAGAAAACACCTCTAGTTATATCCCTTTTAGCATTGCTGGAAAATAATACTTGTTTTTGTGCTGTCCTTTAAATATAAATTAACGAACAAAGAAATATTCTCTCTCCTATGTCCCAATATTAAGATAGTACCTGGCTCAGGGTAAGTTTGTCATAAATATTTGTTTAATGAATGAATGAATGAATGAATAAGTAAATAAAAGAATAATTATAATTACATATTCTCTTTGTGCACTCAACTTTTTTTCTGACTCCTATATCTGAAAGCAAAGTTCGTGAAATAGTTATTAAGGTTATAGAATGTATACTTTTTACACAAAAAATATAGATTTTGAACATGTTACTTAATGATTGGAAATGCTAAAACTCCAATGAAGCTACTTTCAAGATTTTCCAGAGTAGAATAATGGAGAATGATTCTATCACAACTAATTTCCATATTTTGTATTTTAGTATTTCTATTTTGATAAACTTTCCTAGAAAGGAAAATCAGAAGAGTAGATTTGTTTTATTTCATTTTGACTGTTTCTTTTGACTTTTTAAATTAGGAAATTATAATTGTGCCTATTTGTTTTAAATAATCAATTCGCATAGAGACATTCAGATTGTGTGTGTGTGTGTGTGTGTGTGTGTGCAGTCTTCTCTCTGCACTCTAATTTCCCTCATTTCTGGTAGGCTAGGTGACATCCAAGTTACAAGGAAGGTTATACTTATCATTCAAAAAGTATTCATGGTACATTTGGTACTAAATCTAGGAACTTGGAATATAGAAGTGAACTAAACAATTGATTTTCTACTTTCCTAGAAATTTTATCCTAGCAATGGGAAACAAACAACATATAACAAACACAGCAAAAAAGGAATTTAAGAAATATGTTATAATTGCATTAAATACTTTGAACAATAATCTGGGCAGTAAGGTACCCACTGGGGTATGATAGCATCCTCATAGAAAGTTTTAGTAAGAAGAATGATTAGAGAACAAATTCCAGGTTTTTAAGAAAGAGTGTGCTGCTGTTTAAAGAAATAATGTTCAAATAATCTGGATACAGGACATACCAATCAGCATATAATAAGTAAAATAAGTAATAAATAGGACAGAGATTTAACAAAAATTAGATCATTTCTGCACTTGAATATTTACCTTTGTAAATATCTCTACTTGAACTCTCAGGAACGCATTTTTCCAAGCTGATGTGAAAGCCAGGTATTCACATTCCTCCAGGATGACCTGAGTGTGCGGTGTGGAGGAAGGACATTATGGGATGTAATAGGCACTGAATTAATGGTTCATAATGATGATTCTTATGCTTACACATATTTTCATAATTTCAATTGGGAGCATATGTCAGTATTCAGGGGTCTAGGGAAAGTGACATTCATACATAAATTAATTCAGAGAAAGTGGTACTAATGGTGCTATAATTTTTATTGGAAATTCTCCTGATATTGCTAAAATTCACCTTTAGGATTTCTCCTATGTTAGAATTGCATCAGATTTAGATGACTAATTTTAATTGTTTATTTTATGTCCTCAAGAGATTGAAGCAATAAATAGTCTCTGGGGCTCTTTTCTCCAAGGCCTGAACTATAGATGTAGGAATACAGACATCGCTCTCAACCAGGAGGGGTCCAGCTTTTGTCACCAACAGGTTTGTGCTAAAATTCTAAAGACAATTTAATATTAATTTTAAGACAGAGGTCAACTTGAGAAAAAGGAAAGAGTCTGGAGAACTAGAGAGTTCTTGAGAAATAAGTGTGACCAAGCAAGGATCAGGCAGTTCACACTTATGCAAAATTTGTATTAAAGGTCCTAGAGCTAAGTTCATCAACAATTCCATGATGAGTATGTATCTGGGAGGGGGGTAAAAGAGCACTGAGAATTTGGGATTATGTACTATTTCATTATTGTAAATTTTTGAGGAGTAATAGAGATACAATCTACAAATATTTAAGCAAAATTAGATGAATGACGATTGAATAGACTGGTGAAAAAATTTAAAGGAACTAGCTTCAACTAAGACTAAAAAAGAGGAAATAAATGTGACCAATGGTACCAAAAATAATAACCATATTAGGAGACAAAAAGCAACTACAGGGAAGATATTAGCTACCATTTTTCCTGAGCTAAAATAATGGAAACTTTTACCAGAAATGTAATAATAGCATTTGAGAGACAAGATCCAATACATAAAATGTAACATTAGTTAATAACAAATTTTAATGCCTTAGATAAATAAAATATGCTAGTAAGAAAAAAATATGGTAATTAGAATATCTGTATTGATGGGTTGCCTTTTATAGAGAAATTCATGAGCAGAGGGCCACTGAATATTTCAGTATTGCATATGGTCTGACATTTTTATTGATGGGCTATCTGAATTACTTCCTGGACTATGTCACTAGAGATAACTTTACTTGGCATAAGGGAGAAAGTGATTCCTGGCATGGTAGGAAGTGAATGGTGTTGGCACCAATGAAAGAAATAGAATGATTCTTTTGTATTACCCTTTTTTATGCAAAATCTTTATATTGTAATACTACCTAAAATTGTGACTACTTCTCCTTTACGGGTGACATAAGGAAAGAATGAGCATACTAGATGTTCTAAAAGGTGAGGCAGGAGGGAAGGAAGGAAGGAGAGATAGGGGTGGGGAAGAGAAAGAGAGACATGGAGAGAGAAAGAGAGAGAAAGAGGGAGAAAGAGAGAAAAGAGAGAAAGAGGGAATGGTAGAGAGAGAGGGAATGTTACAGGGAAAGGGAGAGGAAAAGGGAGAGGGTAAAGGAGATGGAGAGGATGATACCCAGAAAAGAGAAGTTTCTATATCAGTTTTTATTATGGTTCCTGGTCAAGTAAATATTTTACTTAAATATTCCTGGCCAAGAAAACTTTCCCTAAATAGATATATGTATGTGTATATATATATACTTACATATATATATATATATATATATATATATTTTTTTTTTTTTTTGGGGGGGGTACTGGGAATTGAACTCAGTACCTCATGCTTACCAGGCAGCTGCTTTGCCACTGAGCTAAATCCCCAGCCCTCCCTAAATTGTATGAAGTGTCTCATCTTAGTGCTGCTTCTTGGTATACTTATGCAGCATGTGCAATGTCATAGAACCATTTTCCTTAAGATTAGGATCTCTAGTTTGCTCATTATTTGCAAATACAATTATTAATATAAGAAACAAGTTAATATCTGAACCTATAGTTATAATCAGAGTATGGTAGTTAATAAATTGGTATATTACCAAGAATCTGAGACTTGGTTCTACTTATGACTGTACAGATTGTTCTTTAGCTGCATGCCATTGGGAAAATCAAGATTTTCCTGGATCTAGAATAATCTAGAAAAATTTTATAATCCAATTTTACTATCCTATAGTAAATGAGGAAATAATGGTAGTTAAAATTCATCAGCTGAAAAACCTACTTTCTGAAAAAGGGGTTAAGATTTATTTTTGTATCACATTTATTGTGTCAGGCACACAAATAGATTTAAGTAATGTATGCAATTAAATATAAAGGCACAAGTGAGATGTGTCAATACTAATGTCGCTATGTGACAATTTAAAAAAACTGGTTTCAAAATTTCGATTTTCATTACTTACTGCAGAGGTGAGAAAATAATTTATCATATTAAGTTTCTATTTTATAAATTTACACCATACAAACACAGCTCAAAGCTCTCTTTTAAGATTTTATTTAAAATACATGGAAGTGCATTTATATACTGTACTTGTACATCAATTGCCTGTACTTGTAAATATTAAATATTACAATTGAGAAACTGTGATTTAATTTAATGATTCTATTTTTCTAAAATATTGAAATATTGTCATAGTTTTGCATTTATGCAGATGTAGCTAGTCTGAATAGCTAAGTAGCAAGATTCCAAAAGAAAGATTTTTGTCCATTCTCCAGCCTCCGTGAGAAAAAAGAACCAAGCTTCTTATGTTATCATTATGTTATCGCTATGTTATCATTTTCATTTTCAGGGCTAATTTTCATATTCTGGCAAACAGAAACAATGCTACCGTCAGATAGAAACAAAAGTAGGACCATGTTCATCCTCCTGGGCTTTTCAGATTATCCAGAAATGCAAGTGCCACTCTTCTTGATTTTTCTAGCCATCTACAGCGTGACTGTGGTAGGAAATATTGGGATGATTGTAATAATCAAAATCAACTCTAAACTGCACACCCCCATGTATTTTTTCCTCAGCCATCTCTCATTTGTGGATTTCTGCTATTCCTCCATCATTGCTCCCAAGATGCTGGTGAACCTAGTCTTGCAGGACAGAACCATTTCATTTTTAGGATGTGTAGTGCAGTTCTTTTTCTTTTGCACGTTTGTGGTTACTGAGTCCTTTTTATTAGCAGTGATGGCCTATGACCGCTTTGTGGCCATCTGTAGCCCCCTTCTTTATACAGTTGCCATGTCCCAGAAGCTCTGTGTCATGCTGGTGGTGGGGTCATATTCATGGGGTGTAGCTTGTTCCTTGATACTTACATGCTCTGCATTGCAATTATCTTTTTATGGTTCCAACATAATTGATCACTTCTTCTGTGAGTTCTCCTCACTGCTCTCCCTCTCTTGTGCTGACACGCACATCAACCACTTGCTGCTTTTCATTTTTGCCACTTTTAATGAAGTCAGCACACTCCTCATCATTCTTTTGTCTTATTTGTTCATTGTTGTTACCATCCTCAAGATGCGTTCAGCCAGTGGGCGCCGCAAGGCTTTCTCCACCTGTGCCTCCCACCTGACGGCCATCACCATCTTCCACGGCACCATCCTGTTCCTCTACTGTGTGCCCAACTCCAAGAACTCCAGGCACACAGTCAAAGTGGCCTCTGTGTTTTACACGGTGGTGATCCCCATGTTGAACCCCGTTATCTACAGTCTGAGAAATAAAGACGTAAAGAACACAATCTGAAAAATCACAGACACTAAAGTATTTTCTAATTGAGAAGGATATTTTCATGGAGTTTTTCTCTGATACAAAAATTGCACATAAAGTTGTTTCAAGCATGATATTAAAATTAATAGTTACTATTGTACAATTGAATGGAAACGGATTTTGCTTTCAAGTGAATAAACTTGGCTCCTTTTTTTTCTTGTTGGAAACCATTAGAAATCTTTCTCTTTTTTATTTTGAGAAAAGATCTCGATAGGTTCTTCAGGATAGGCTCGTACTTGCTCTTCTGTCTCAGCCTCCCCCTGTGCTGGGATTACATGTGTGTACCACCATGCTGGCTTGATGTGTAATATTTCATCTATAATGTTAAAATACTGTGAGAAGACTCATAATCTGAATGTGAAAATTAAAGGATAGCTTATATGTATATCACATAGTTTGCCTTAAATAATTCAATAAATATTATTTCTATCCCTCTTTTACATAAGACATGAGGAGTAGACTGAACTCCCAATCCTATGAAGTTAGTGGTTATTGTAAGAGGGAGAAAATAATAAATACAATACTAAGTTTAAGAGAGAGTTTGTTCCAAACCACTGCGGTACTACAAGAACTGGCCCACAGAAAAGAGAATGATCAGTTTATTTGGAGGTACATTCCAGAGAGGAAGGAACTTTATGCAGAAGAAAACTGCAAAAATAAAATCAAAGGGACAAAATTGTAATACTGACTCTGGTTCAACAAATATTTTATTGACCTAAAGTGATACAAGTGTTATGTGTGTGTTTCCTATAGTGTGTACCAGTTACTTGACACTTGAATAAAATATGATCTATATCCTGAAATGTCTTTATTTTTTTTATTTTTTATTTTTTTTGTGGGTACCAGGGGGACGACCTCAGGACCTCGCGCGCCAACAGGCACCCGTGCCACTGAGCGATATCACCGGCCCCTTTTTTCATATGTGGGTTCCGGGAGTCGAACTCGGGCCCTCGCGCTTGCAAGGCAGGCGCTTACGCCGCTGAGCCATCTCACCGGCCCCTGAAATGTCTTTAAAGTAACTCTAATATGGTATTGTGGTAATCTGTAACAGACTGAACCAAAGGCTCAGAAATGATACATTGGATAATAGCAAATCTCCTTTGCTGAAACAGGGTTAACAGGTGCCTGCTTAACATGTGTTTTATGGTGTGCTATTATTCCATGGGAATAATCTTTATTCCCAGTCTTTATGTACTTTTTAAAAAAATGATATAAACTCTGAACCTTTCTCAATAGAAATTTCACTTGCCTTACTAAATGTGTTTGCAGTTATTTTAAGTGTTGAAACCTAACTACTTACATAAACATCTTCAAAATAAAGTGAAAACCATGCTTCAACCCATTGAACATTGAAGATTAAAAATATCAGCCATTTTAGCTTAAGAACTCATTTTGTTTCACTAACTGGTAGTGTCGTTTCCTTCTCTTTACTCAGTGTTTCAGGATAAAATTTCAAATATTCACCAATATAGAAGAAGAAATAAATTTCTATGTATTTTAGTAGGGGATTAAAAAAATGTGGTTCAGATTTCTATGAGATCAATAAAATTTGGTATTATGAAATTATTTTGGACTTTTGATCAATATTAGTATATTCACTTCATGTACATTATTATATATAGAATCATTTAAATAATTGCTCATAAAAAATTTAAAAATATCAGGAACAGTATTTTGGATGGATACTGAGTATTAGCTACCATAGGAATAACAAACCAAGCAGGAACTGCTACATGACATCATATCAGCAATGAACTATGCAGCTGTTTTAATGATGGCTAATATTGCTAACTCCATGGCATTTTATTAAATTGATATATTAAAACATTTATGATGTGTTTAAATGCAATCATTAATGCCTTTATGGGGCTATTTAACTTACCTACTTTATTATCATCGATACATGATATATTATCTTTTTTTCTTTTTCATCAAATGGGTGGAAAACTAAACACTGCATATTGAGAATGGTATTCGACTGTAGATCATGTAAAAAATAAACTCCAAAAATTGAGAATTGGTTCAAAAGTGTCCTACATTGTCATGAGCATTGGATTAGTCAGTGTCCCCCGAGGAAGACAAACCCACCAAAATTCAAAATAAGGAATGATGTACAGTAGAAGCCTGAAAAAGTGCAAATGGAATACTAGACGTTAATTTAGGAATGACTCACTGCAGGAAGTAGTTACTGCTCTTGATATTACGGAATAACAGGGAAGAGACACTCAGTTGTCAGCAGAACTTCAGAGCTGAGAGAAAGCACTCTACTCGGTGAGCTTTATCCTTGGAGAAGAGGCCTAGCTCTGCCTCTGGGCCTCTGCGTCGGGTTGGGTTAGGACTCAGCCATGTTTCTGTCCCTGGTTGTACGCCCTACCAGGGACTTGCACACCAAACTGTGTCACAGAAGGCTGCCATTGCTACCTCAGAAGAGAGTACCTGGAGAAACAGGCAGAAATGTCCAAATGTCCATTTTGGTTGAGTTCAAATTAAAAGGAACTGAAAAATCAAGAAGGAATGTTCATCCTCTCTCTACGTCATTTCCGCTTCCGCTCTTCCTTGCTACCCTCCCCTTCTCACTTCCTTCCTCTGCCGGACTCTACTAGGAACACAGTGCTCTGATGACCACAGGGTGCCTCTTCTAACAAGTGCTGGGTAGAAAGCACGCCAGGGAGCGCAGATGAGGAATCTCGCAACGGAAGGAAGAGTGTACTTAGAAATGAGGTTAAATGGAAGACAATTTCATCAGTAATTTGTGCTTAATAAAGCAAGAAAGAGGTTTGTTTCACATCTTCCCATCTCAGCAAGAGTGTATTGAAAATCTCTGTATCAGAACACTATCCATTTGAAGACAAAAATTAAAGTGAGAACAATTGCTTGCTTTTAAATTGGGGCTTATTAATGCACATATCATGTGCATCTTAAATCGGTTGACAAACGCAGAAAATACCAGACTGCCATGTTCTCAGGTCCGGATTATGTTTCCTCCCGAATACCTGCTTGACTCCTCCAGAGCTGTCCATGCGTCTATGCAGGGTCAGGGCAAGAACATAAATAAGTGGCTTCTCTCCTTCTCCTTGCACCTGCCTATGTATTTCTTATTAAAAAAAAAAAAAAGAAAACAAAAAAACCCACATCAACTGATGTTCTCCACACAACACCATGATTTTCACTTTTACATCAAAGTTATTTTACCTGATACCCAAAGACATAAAATTGTACGATTCATAAGCTACCATGTAAGGTTTCAATTCCCATATACATTTGTAATGGTTAAATGAAGTGGAACATATTTTTCTCCTCCAGCATTCAACATTTTTTTATAGATTGAAATTTTGTTATTTTTAATTTTTATTAGTACATATTTGCAGTACATACTGATTATATTCACTGTGAGGAGTTGGTCCATAAACATAATACATCTTATTTCTTTTTCCATTTCTTCCCCCTCTTTTCTTCCTCCCATTCTCTCTCTACATCTCTTGGTCCCTTTCCCTTTTGCAAAAGATCTGTCTCCCTGTTTTCTATTATCTAACTTTGATTTTATTTCTATTATCTAACTTTGATTTATTTCTATTTCAGGTTTCTCACCTAAGAGAAATCATGTGATAGTTAAGCTTGTGTGTCCACTTTATTTTACTTAATATTATGGTCTCATAGCACATCTGTTTTTTTGCAACTCATAGAAGTTTATCTTTCTTCATAACAGAATTCTTTATAGCAAAAATTAAATTTTTTTTTCTATTGGAATTGTAAAATGCATTATTGTTATTAATTATATTTGCCCCCCCGGCACAACAGATACTCTTATCCTTATCTAACTATAGCTTCCTACACACTTATCAGCCATTCAATCTCTTTATCTTCCCAATTCTGCGTGGTTCAGTTATCGCTAGTCTCCTCAACTTCTATATTATCAGTTTTCTTAGTTTCCAAATTTGACTTATATTATATTTTATTGGATTTTTGTGATGGGGTTTTTTACTTAGGGCTCCAACCCTTACTCCTCCAACCAGGTCCACCTCACCCCTTGATTAAGTTAGTGTCCTTCAGCCCAGCCACCTCCCCAGAAGCCTCTTAATCCAGTAATATTGATGATCAAGATGAACTGGAACATTTCTTTGAGTTCTTTATATGTCCTAGATATTAGTCCTCTGCCTAAGGAGTAGCTGATGAAATTTGTTCCCATTCTTTATGCTTTCTTTTCAGTCTACTTCTTATCTAGCTGTACAGAAGCTTTTTAGTCTGATATAATCCCATTTGTTGATTCTTGCAGTTAGTTTTTGTGCAGTTGAGGTTCTGTTTAGAGAGTCCTTTCCTACACTTATGTCTTCAACTGTTTCACCTATTTTATCTTCCTGTAAGTCTAATATTTCTGTTATAATGTTCAGAACTTTGATCTATTGTGATTTTAATTTCACACAGTGAAGTGAGAGATACAAGTCAATTTCAATCTTCTGCAAATGGATAACCTGTTTTCCTAGCAGCACTTCCTGAATAGACTATTTTCTTCTATTGTATGCTTTTAGCCCCTCTGGCAAAGTCGAGTAGCTGGATGGAGATGTTTCTGTATTTTCTGTTCCATTGATCCATATATCTGCTTTTTTTTTTTTCTAGTACCGTCCTGTTTTTATCACTTTTGCTTTGTTCTATAGTTTGAAGTCTCAGATTGTAAGGCCGCCTGCTTTGTTCTTGTTGTCCAAAGTTGCTTTTGCTATTCTGAATCTCTTCTGGTTGCATGTAAGTTTGCGGATTGTCTTCTCTGGTCACGTAAAGTGTGCTGTGGGTATTTTGATTGGGACTCCATTGAATCTGTGTAACAGTTTGGGAGTATGGCCATTTTGGCAATATTGGTTCTGCTATCCAGGAACAGGGGGCATCTTTCCACTTGCTGATGTCCTTTTTAGTCTCCTTTTTCAGTGTACTGTAGTTTTCTTTGTAGAAGTTTATCACTTCCTTGGTCAGGTTAATTTCTAGGTATTTCATTTTTATTGAAACTACTGTGAATGATATTGTTTTCTTAATTTCCTTCTCATTGAGTTAATTACTAATGTATACAAGCGCTAATAATTTTTTCATGTTGATCTTTAATATGCTATGTTGCTGAGTTGGTTATTCTAAGAATTTTTTGGTGGAGTTCCTTGGGTCTTCTATGTATAGTATCATGTCATTTGCAAATGATAATTTAAGTTCCTTTCCTGTACGTATTGCTTTTATTTCTTTCTCTGGCCTGATTGGTCCGGCTAATGGTTCAAGTATTGTGGCTGAGTAGAAGTGGTGATAGTGGGGATCGTTGCCTTGTTCCTGATTTTAGGGGGAAATTTGACCACTTAAAGACAAAGTCAAGAAATGGGCAGTGAAATGAGCAGACACTTCACAAAGGAAGATGTACAAATGGGCAACAAATACAAGAAAAAAATGTTTGACATTTCTGGCCATTAAAGAAATGCAAATTAAAACATGATTAAGATTCTATCTCACTCCAGAAAGAATGGAAATCATCAAGAAATCAAAAAAATCACAAATACTGGCATGGCAGTGGTGAAAAAAGAACAGTCCTACATTCTTTTTTTTTTTGTGGGTACCGGGGGGTCGACCTCAGGACCTCACGCGCCAGCAGGCACCTGTGCCGCTGAGCGATATCACCAGTCCCTTTTTGGTATGTGGGATCCGGGAGTCGTACTCGGGCCCTCACGCTTGCAAGGCAGGCGCTTACGCCGCTGAGCCATCTCACCGGCCCAGTCCTACATTCTTGGTGGGAATGTAAACTAGTAAAACCGTTATGGAAATAAGAATGGAGATTTCTCAAAGAACTGAAATTAGAGATTCCATATGACTCAGCTATATCCCTTCTAGGTATATTCCTTAAAGGACTTAACACATACAACAGTGATACATGTGTGTCACTGTTTATAGGAGCACTATGCATAATATCTAATCCTAGAAATAGCCTGTATACCACCAATAGATGAATGATAAAGAAATTGTGGTATCCATATGCAATGGAATACTACTTGACTATAAAGAAGGGCAAATTTTAGACATTTGTAGGAAAGGTGGATGCACTTATAAAATATAACATTTAGTGAAATAAATCAGACACACAATATTACATACTGTGTGGTATCTCTCACCTAAGTAAAGCAAAGTACAAACTAAGAGAAAAATGAAAGGATAGAAAGAGACCAGGGGATGCATCTCTTGCAGACAGGAAGGGGTCCAGGGGACGAAGGGCAAGGAGCTGGAGGAAGGAAAGTGGAAAGAGGTAGAGTGAAGGAGTGCAAGGCACAAGGCCTTAGTAACCTCAGTGAATGTGGACATTATATACCATAAACAGGAACGAAGATTAACAATATCAACAAGAATGAAAAGGGGGGAGGGGATCTAGAGGAAGGGAGAGGGGGAGGGAAGGGAAGGGGATTCAAAAAGGAAACAAGTTGTGTTATGTACATGTACCCACTCCCCAGGACAACTGTAAAATGCATGTGGTGCAAATATGTACCAACAAAATGAAATTTAAATAAAAGATTAACCAGAACAAAAATGATAAAGAAAGTTGAATAAGAGACAGTAAAATGCAAATACATCTTCTGTTTCTATATTGGAGGAGTCAATATTATTATTCTGTCCATTTTGTCTGAAGCAATCTAGAGATTTAGTGCAATCCCCAGAGAAAGCAATAATTCATTACACATTTTAAAAAGCTAAAAAGAAGTGTTTTGAAAGTTTTAACAAAAATAATTTTTAAATATGTGATGAGCTAGATATACTTAAACTGACGTCAGCATTACATAATGTATGTGTGCATCAAAACCATATATTATTTCATTAGTATTTACAAGATTTTTTATATGTATCAGTTAAAATAAATGTAACATGAATAATATTTTTACTTAAAGAATTTTTTAAAAGTTGGTAGGGGACCAATTGCCTTTTAGAATTAATGATGTTCTGTAGGTATATTAATGTTATAATAAAAAATACAACTAATACTTTCTAATGAAAGATATATTACCAATATATTACCAAAATATTTCAAAAATATTAAAATGTTAGTTGATTATAATCAAAGTACACTAAAATTACATTTTACTTAGTGATGCAGTTATCATACTATGAGTTTGACTTAATCCACAATACTAAACTGTAAAAATATTTGCTAGATATTTCAAAAGAAATATAATTAAAATAAATGAAAATATGAATACAATAAATTAAATTATAATATTTTGTTGGGGAAGTGGAGTTAAGAATAATTCAACACTGAGATTCCATCTCACCCCAGAAAGAATGGCTATTATCAAGAAATCAACCAATAACAAATGCTGGAGGGGCTGTGGGGAAAAAGGAACCCTTCTTCACTGTTGGTGGGAGTGTTGACTGGTGCAGCCACTGTGGAAATCAGTGTGGAGATTCCTCAAAAAACTAGGGTTGGAGGTCCCATTTGACCCAGCTATTCCCCTTCTGGGCATCTTCCCAGAAGAATTAAAAACATACCACAGTGATACATGTGCACCCATGTTTATAGCAGCAGAATTTGTAATAGCCAGATCTTGGAAACAATCCAAATGCCCATCAACTGAGGAATGGATAAAAAAGAAGTGGTCTTTTTATATAATGGAGTACTACTCAGCCATAAAGAAAGATAAACTGGAGACTTTTATAGGTAAATGGGTGCAACTTGAGACCATAGTCTTAAGTGAAATAAACCAGAGGCACATGTGTAAACATCGTATTGTCTCCCTAGTGTGAGAAGCTGAAAGAGTAAGTAAGATCCAAAATGTACAATAGGTATTGTAAAACGGGAAGAAACTGTTCAAAAGGAAAGAGAAACTGGGATGGGGGAATGGAGAAAAGAAGGAAGGGGAAAGAAAAAATACATATATATATACACAAGATAGTTAAGATAGATACACTACTAATTTCACTTAGTTTATTGAAAAGAAAGGTTTGTGCTAATATCATTTGGACAATTGAATGCTGATATCTTGTACCCTGAGTAACTAATTTAAAGATAACAATACACAATGTATTAACCATTGTTACCCTCTTATTATGTTGTTTTGAAATTTTGTTCTATTTTTTTCTCTTTAAAATAAAATAAAGAACAATTCAAGATAAAGACAGTTGGAAATCTAACTATTGAAAATCTTCTCAAGTATGTATTTTAAGTGAATTAAGTTATGTAATGAAAATTACATTCTTTGTTATGTAAATCTATGATGAAATGTTCTATATACCAATATATACTTATATACCAATATACACCAATATATACCAATATACCAACTATATACCACTTATATATACCAATTATATACCAATATATACCAATATATTCTTAGAAATATATTCTTTCAATATCAATTGAGAAACTCATGACTATAAAAATGTAACTAACACCAACATAGGTCATGCACTACATAGAATCAATAGGATTTCCTGTAATCTGAAGTATATAAAAAATGTACTAGAGAAGCATGTAAGATTGCATGCCAGGGTTTAGTCAAATGTGACTGGCATTTTAAATGATTACTTGAATTATGCTAAATTTATTTCCATAACTGTACATAGTACTGATATGTGTGAAACTTGGGTTACTAATGACAGCTAAACAGGTTGTGTCATTTATATGACAAAAATCAACGTCCGTTCTTCAAGTATGTCAGAAATAAATGAAGATTTTGTATTAAAAGAGCTTATAAAGGTATTATTTAATATCATGATAAAGGCCTTTGTAATTTCAGTGAAAATTGGACATTATGTAAAGGCCAAATGTGTTGTAAAAGGTAAAATTATGATTATCCAGAGAGAAGTCATCTGATACAACAGAAAAAACACTCCCTCTTGAATCATCCAATACCTAAACAATTTTTCATTTCTTTTTAATGTTTCTTCTTTGGTTGGTTGGTTAGTTGGTTGGTTGGTTTTATGAGACAGGGTCTTGCTTTATAGTTCAGGTTGGACTTGAACTCACTATTTAGCTCAGGCTGCTCTCAAACTTTAGGGAATCCTCCTGCCTCAGCCTCCTGAGTGCTAGTATTACAAGTGTACATCACCATGTCCTGCACCTATTTCATATTTCTATTTGCAATCATTATTGAATCGATTCCTTATGTAATAATATATATGAAATGAACATTATAATAACAATCAAAAGTCCAAAATAATATGACCATAAGAATAACTTTATTGAGTACCAAAACCCTCATGGAAGGTTCAGGTCTTCCACCTGGCAATGTGGTACACAGATGAAAAGAAAGAGAAAATTTTAAAAATGAGGAACTCTGGGATGGCCAATGTTCTCTGTGGAACAAAAGGCCAGGAGTTTAAAAGCTCAATCAGGAAGGTGGGTGGGGGTCACCCCAGAGTGTATTGATGATTGTTTGAAATTTTCTATAGATATAATGAGTAAATAGGAGGACAGAGCTGTATAAATTATGTCAGTCAAAATGAGTTACTAAGAAAAAAGTCTGTTAGTTTTATTTATGATAAATGGGAAATGGTGTCTGGTTTGAATTTATTTTGAAGCAGTTTATGGAAGTCCATATTTTTCAACTAATAAGCTCCAAACATTTTTCTTTTACAGTGAATAAGACGTCTATTAAGGGTTCAGAGATATTCTCAAATTCAGAAAACAATTCATTAAAGATTGATAATATTTATGATAACTTCATAGGTACAATAATAGCAGAGAATGGAAGTTAAGTGGGCACACAACTCCCATCTTACATATATAAGACAGTCTGTCGATACTATGAGTGTGATGGACTAACTAATGGTCAACTTGTAGCACCCAGCTGAACTGAATCAGCATGGAGCTGGGTGTGGAGGACCCACCTGAGGATTGCTGCCAACAGCATAAAAGCAGAAGTGGATGGGAAGATGGCATGCTTGCTGGTTTTCCTGATACAAACTTGGCTATTCTCAGAGGCGCTCGGGTCCTTGCTGTCACTGGGATGACTGCGGTTCTCTTTGGGGGAGCTCTGGTCCCTACCTTTTTTTTTTTTTTAATGTCGGTACCAGGAGTCGAGCTCAGGACCTCACGCTTGCCAGCAGGCACTTGTGCCGCTGAGCAATATCACTGGCCCTTTTCTTTTCCTTTATGTGGGTTCCGGGAGTCAAACTCAGGACCTCGCTCTTGCCCGGCAGGAGCTTATGCTGCTGAGCCATCTCACCGGCCCTCTGGTCCCTACCTTGAGTGTCATTTCCTGGCTCCAGGGTAGATCCCTCAGCCTGCTGGCACAGATCCTTCATCCCGCTGGCGCAGACTTTCTAGCTTCCACCACCGACCTTTGGGCCTTTCCAGCGCAGATCCTTGGTACAGACTTGCATGAGACATTGTCGTGGGCTCTGGGCTTCCAGCTGGACTCATGGAGGAAATTGCCGTGGACTCTAAGTCCTCAGCTGGAATCGTACAGGACATTGCCAAGGGATCCAGGCCCTCAGCTGGATATTTGGGTCTCTAGGGTATGGACAGATTTCCTGTACTCTTTTGCATTTGACTCTTTGGGTGAATATTATAAAATAATCTTATAAATTATGTGTCCTGTATTCCATCTTTCCCCTTGTAACCTTGACTACAACAAGGACTCCCGTGATTTCTGTCATAGTTTTTCATATTGCCACACTATTAGGTCCAGTAGAAAAAACATTTGGGAAGTAAATCATGTATTATTCACACTTTTATTCATGCCTAGTCATCAGTGTACATTACACAACATATGCCTACAAACACAAATGAAGTTATATCACATTAGTACACTAAAAGATTTATTGAATTATTACCTCTGCATTACATCATAGCCTGATTGATTTTGTGTTGAATAAAATGCCTTCCTCACTGAAATGTACTTCGAATATCTCAGCCCTTTCTTTTGGCCATGGCCAAGTTTAGTTAGTGATTTTTATTTTTTTTAGCAAAAGCATCCTTCCAAAAAATCCTTAATTGTTCGGAAATTTCCCTTTTATAGAAACTCTCTATGTTAGTTATTTTCTACCTTGCGCAAAGGCCAGGTCCTTCACTGGCTTTCTGTCCATGGTGAATTTTGTATCATGGAAGGCAAGAATTATATCACTGAGCACCAGTGATATAGCTCAGTGGGATAAGGGCCTGCCTGGCAAGCACGAGGTCCTGAGTTTGACTCCCGGTACCCGCCTAAAAAAGAAAAAAAAGAATTATATCTGAGCTGTCCTCCTACACCTACAACAAACAGTCAACTTTAGATATCTTCTATGTAATAGATAAAGAATTAATATTTCTTGAATTATGCAAGATATGCCACGTTATGTATGTTAGTTGTTAACTTCACAGTCAGATTATAAATTACATTACCATCTGTTAAACGAAACTTGCACATAAAGACTAAAGATCAGATGGAATTCTTTACGTGTTCAAGAAGGAAAGAATAGCCAAGGTTAATATCTTGAAAGCATAGTCTATTTCTGTTCTACTATATAAAAGTAACTCTATTAATTTTAATAGCATCCTTAAAATCAACTTTTATGAAAACAATTCAAATATCAGGGCCAAAATCAATGAAAATTCCTGCTTAATAAGAGAACAATTTAGTGTTTATAAACTTGCAGACTGTGTCCTTCACATCCTTATTTCTCAGACTGTAGACCAGGGGGTTCAACATGGGGATCACCACTGTGTAAAACACAGAGGCCACTTTGACTGTGTGCCTGGAGTTCTTGGAGTTGGGCACACAGTAGAGGAACAGGATGGTCCCGTAGAAGATGGTGATGGCTGTCAGGTGGGAGGCACAGGTGGAGAAAGCCTTGCGGCGGCTGCTGGCTGAATGCATCTTGAGGATGGTAACAACAATAAACAAATAAGACAAGAGAATAATGAGAAGTGTGCCAATTGCGGTAAATATGGCAAAAATGAACAATAGTAGCTGATTAATAGAAGTATCTGAGCAAGAGAGAGAAAGCAATGAGGATAACTCACAGAAGAAGTGATCAATTATGTTGAAATCGTAAAAAGATAATTGCAAGGTGGAGCAGGTCAGTGTCAAGGAACAAGCTACCCCCCATGAATATGACCCCACCACCAGCATGGCACAGAGCTTCTGGGACAAGGTGACTGTGTAGAGAAGAGGGTTACAGATGGCCACAAAGCGGTCATAGGCCATCGCTGCTAATAAAAAGCCTTCTGTGACCACAAAGGTACAAAAGAAAAAGTATTGCGCTATACATCCTGAAAATGAAATGCTTCTGTCCCTTGCAATGAGATTCGCCAGCATCTTGGGAGCAATGATGGAAGAGTAGCAGAAATCCACGAACGAGAGATGACTGAGAAAAAAATACATGGGAGTGTGCAGTTTGGGATTAATTTTGATTGTTACAATCATCCCAATATTCCCTACCACAGTGATGCTGTAGATGCCCATAAAAATCAGGAAGAGCGGTACTTGCAATTTTGGGTAATCGGAGAAGCCCAAGAGGGTGAACACGGCTCCACTTTTGTTTGTCTGCAATACTAACATGGATTCTGTGTGTCAGTATTTGAAAGTTAGTTCTGAAAATGAAAACAGGGAGAGTGAGAACATAAGATGTGTTGTTTTCTTCCCTTATAAAGTCTGGAGAAAGATGGCAATATCTTTCAGGAATTATCTTGTTACTGTAAAAGGTATAATACATATCTAACATTTAGAAATAACAACCATTTATATATTCATAAGAATAATACAAGTAATCAGCCAAATTTTAAATGCCTGAATGTATTTTTTTGTTCTTATAGGAAATGAGTTTGTAATATTTTTACTTATTGTAAGTTAGTTAGTCACATAATATTCTCAGCAGTGTCTTATGAGTTCATTAAATATTACCCTCCATGATTATCTCAGATGTATGCACCATAGTAAAAAACAGAAATTAAAAAAAAAAGGTTTTTATATCATATTTTCACTTAGTGACATGAATGCCAACTGCCATAAAACTAAATGTTTTTAGTTTATTGTTAATACTACACTGGACTTTAATCAGTATTCCTGTCAAACACAGTAAATCTGGTTCCAAAATAGCTCTTAAAGAGTAAGTTCTTCAACCCAGGGAGGTATAATTATCAGTCTTTCCACATTGTCCAAAGAATTACAGAATCAGAATAGATAAAAAATATTTTATATAGTTTACTTCCTTATTCCAGAAGTAACAAAATAGCAACCAGATAAACATTGGGTTTTACAGTGACATACAAATGTAGAACAATCTACACATGTACATTTAGAGCTCTGATCCTCAAATTTCTCCTCATGTATATCTTTTTTCCACCATCAGATTCTGATACTTTTTCTAAGTCTAGATACTTACAAATCTCCTTTAATAATGATCACGTTTTCAATTAGTGAGCCAACTAGAAAATTTAAGTCTGTGGAAAATAGTCGAATTGCATTGTAAAAGTCCCACAGATGTTCTAGAATGCAATAGGAAGATAAAACACGGGAGAAAGTATTTAGTAAAATTTTAAGAGTCAGAAATCACCATCTTCTTTAAAGACTGGCATGAAAAAAACCTTGTATTACTCAGTAACATTCTAGTTCTAAAAGAGCGGTTTCTGCATTCCCAGAGTGCTTTCTTGATTGAAATCAGCATCTGTCTTACTTTTGCATCTTTAAACAACCTTCCAATGGCAGTTCTGATCGCTCTTGGCTGGGAATGATATCCGCTTTTTTTGCATCTATATTTACAAACTTGAAGACATGAACCCAAGAGGCGATCTACTACTACTCCATTCTCTTGAGGTGACAAAGTAAACAATTAAAATTAATCACCGTTACTTGATGCAATCTTTAAGAAAATTTTATATGTATCCATTTTTAATTGGCACAGTATCTGTACAGTTTTATAGAACAATTTGTCTTATATGTACATAAAGTGTAATGATCCGTTTGTGATAATTGGCTTATATACTTACCTCATCAATTTATCATGTCTTTGTATTGGGAAACCTCGAAACCGTTTCTAGTAGCTGCTATGAAATATTCATTACCTATTTTCTCTTATAGGGGCCCTATACATAGAGAAAGATCTTTATACTTCATCCTCTCTCTAATCCACTTCCACACATCTTTCCCAGTCTCTGGTAACCACCATTCTATTCTTTAGTAATACAAGGCCAACATTTTTATTTCTGCATGTGGGTGAAACCTGAGGCATTATTCTTTCAGTGCCTGGATTATTTCACTTAACACAGTATGCTCCAGTTCAATCGATGTTGCTGCAAATGACAACATTTCATTTTTTTATATTTGAATATTGTTCCATCACGTATACATTCCACAAATTCTTTCTCCATCCATCTATCAATGGATTCCTTCGTTGATTTCATACTTATTTCACATTTAAAAAATAATAATAAATATTTGTAGTACATAATAACGCCATTCATTTTTGGGAACTGGTACATAATACGTCTTGAATCAACTTCATATTGTGAATACTTTGAATAGCGCTGCAATAAACAAATGAGTGTAGATGTCTCTTCCACCTCTCTCTTTCTGTGTGTGTGCACGTGTGTGTGTAAATACTTTTCTTATGGCATTTCTCTTCTTAATTTCCTAATTGTTTTCCATAATGACTGTATTAATGTATACCCACACTGACAATCTATGAATGTATTCCTTTCTCATACTCATCTTCTCTGATGACAATGTGATAAAATTTGAAATCAATAAGACAAAAATCTAGTAATTTTATAAATGCCTAAAAACTATCAACAATCTTCTGAATGAACAATAATCAATGAAGAAATCAATAGACAAATTAAAAACTTTCAGAAAAAAATGACATATAACCTATCAAATCTTATGGGACATAGCAGAAACAATAATAACAGGGAAGATTATAGCAATAAACTCCTACATCAGACATAGATTTCAAATAATCTAATTCTTTGACTCAAGGAACTAAAAGAACAAGAACAAAACATTTTTTTTTTTTTTTGTGGGTACCGGGGGGTCGACCTCAGGACCTCGTGCGCCAACAGGCACCCATGCCGCTGAGCAATGTCACCGGCCCCTTTTTCGTATGTGGGATCTGGGAGTCGAACTCGGGCCCTCGCGCTTGCAAGGCAGGTGCTTACGCCGCTGAGCCATCTCACCGGCCTCAAAACAAATTTAGAATTAGAAGGAACAAGTAAATAGTCATAAGAACACGAGTAAATAAAACGGAGACCAATAATAAAAAAATAAATAAAATGAAACTTTGGGTTTCTTTGGAAGATAAATTTTAAAACCTTTAGATGGGTTAACCAAGACCAACAGAGACAACATCCAAATAAATAAAATCAGAGAAGAAAAAAGATAAATAACAACCAGAAAAACAGAAAAAAACTAATAATCATTAAGGCATATAATGGACACCTTTATACCAAGAAAGTAAAGGTGAAATGGTGAAGTTTCTGGACACAGCTAACCTACCAAAATTGAATGAAGAGAATATAGAAAGCCTGTACAGGCAGTAATACTGAAAGACATTGTGTTAGTAATAAACTAGGAATTTAACATGGACATTCAATTCAACAAGGAAAAGGCCAGGACCAGATGACCTCAGTGTTGAATTTTACCAAATATGTAGGGAAGTACAAGTAATACTTCATCAAGTATTCCATTGTATCAAAATGGAGAAGACTTGCCAACTTATTCTCTAAGGCCAGCATTACCTGGATTTCACAACCAGAAAACTACAGACCAATAACCCTGATGAACATGGATGCAAACATTTTCAACAAAATATAAGAAAATGTGAACCACAACTTGCTGCCAGAGGTTCCTTAGACAGACAACTCACATCTAGAATATACAAAGAACTCAATAAAAGACCCCTCAAAATAAAAGACCCAATCAATACAGATGAAACGAATCAGGGCAGATGAAATGAATAGATGTTTCTTAGACAAAAACAAATGGCCAGTAAATAAATGAAAAATAAGCTATAACATCATTGGTCATTAGGGAAATGCAAATTAAAACAACAGTGAAGGGCCGGTGAGATGGCTCAGCAGCATAAGCACCTGCTTAGCAAGTGCGAGGTCCTGAGTTCGACTCCCGGTACCCACATATGACAAAAGGGCCAGTGATATCGCTCAGCGGCACGGGCGCCTGCTAGCACGCGAGGTCCTGAGGTCGACCCCCCGTACCCACAAAAAAAACTAAAAACAAAACAAAACAAAACAAAAAAACAACACTGAGATACCACGTACTCTAAAAAGAATGGCTATCATCATGAAATCAAATAACAAATGCAGCTAGGATGCATGGAAAAAGGAACATTTCTACACTGTTGCTAGAAATATAAACTAATACAAACACTATGGAAATCAGTATGGAGGTTCCTTAAAAAATCTAAAAAATAGAAATTCTATTTGACACATCTATTCTTCTTCTAGATGTCTTTCTGAAAGAATTTAAGGCATCATATTATAGTGATACATGCATACTCTTTTATAGCAGCACAATTAATAATAGCTAAACCTTGGAATGACCTATATGCCCATCAACAGATGAATGGATAAAGAAAATATGGTATTTTTACACAATGGGGTACTACTCTGCCACAAAGAACAATAAATTTGAGACATTCTTAGGTAAATGGATGCACCCTGAGACAGTGATATTAAGTGAAATAAATCAGACACACAAGCTTAAGTATTGCATAGTTTTTTTTTATATGAGAAACCCAAAGTATAATGAAAAGCAAATAATGGTACATAGGAAGATCTTTTATAAATGGGAAAGGGAACAAGAGATAAAGGGGAAGGAAAGGGAATGAAAATAAAAGAATTGAAAGGAAAAAAATGGAAATAGAGTTTTTGCCCAAGGAAAGAGTACCAAGAATTGGAAGGAACATGGATGGGAGGGGTAGGAGACAAACAAGAATAAAGAAATGTTATGTACATGTACTAACACCTCACAATAAATATAATCATTATGTACTATAGATGTGTACTAATAAAATACAAATAATGAAAGAACTAAAGCCACATAAATCATTTCATTTAATATCTAGTGAGATTTATCCCAAGGGATGCAAGGATGGATCAATATACACACATCAGTAAGTATAAAAAAGCATGTCAACTGAATTAAGAACAAAAACCATGTAATTATATGAACTTATGCATAAAAATGCATTTGAAGAAATTAAACACCCACTCTCATAAAAATTAGTTATTGAATCAATATACTTCACCACAGTAAAAGCTTTATCAGACGCCCACAGCCAACATCGTACTGAATGGCAAGAAGTAGAAATATATTCCTATAATATCAGGAACATGGCAAGGGTGTTCATTTTAACCACTTCTATAATATAATACTTCTGTAATAATAATACCTTAAAGTAGAACTAGCCAAGGAAATAAGTGACATCTATAAAGAAAATTACAAAACACTGGTGAAAGAAATTGAAGAAGACCGACAAAAGACTCAAGTTACCCCATGTCCGTGGATTAGAATAATCTTAAAATACATACAGTAATCAAAGTGATCTACAAATTTATTACAATTTCCCTCAAATTATCAAAAACATTCTTTGCAAAAATAAAAAAAAAACTTTACTGAAATTTGTATGGAACCACAAAAGATCTCTAATAGTCATAGTAGTTCTGAAATAAAAGAACAATGCTGGAAACTATATAATACCCAAATTGAAAACATACTAGAAAGTACCGGTAAAGAAAGCAGCATGGTACTATGGTATCAGAATATGATTAGACACGTAAACCAATGACCAGAGTAGAAAACATAAATAAACCCATGCATTTATGGCCTCTTTATTTTGGTAAAGACAGCAAGAACATCCAGTGGAGAAATGAAAGTCTAATCCCTTACCATGTGCAAACTCCATTTGAAATGAAGCAAAACCTGAAATATAAATTAGTAGAGAAAACAGAGGACACATGCTTGAGGACATTGACTTGGGCAGATTTTTTAGATATGATGCCAAAAGCACAGTGAACAAAAGAAAACACTGACAAATTGAATTATGTAAAATGTTAAAACATCTTCACAACAAAGAAAATGATCAGCACAGTGAAGAGGTAACATACGAATAGAAGACAATGTTTGCAAACTTTTTCTTCAACAAGATTCATGTCTTTAATGTATGAAAAACTCAACTAAAGAAAAAAAAACAAGAAATGACTCAAATAAAAGTGGGCAAATGAACCAAATAAGCATTTTTCAAAAGAGGATACAAAATGGGTAACATGTATATAAAAATGTACAATATCCACAACCATTAAGGAAATATAAATCAAAGCCACAATGAAATAATATCTCACCAAAGCTAGAATGAATATTACCAAAAAGACATGAAGTTACAAATGCCGACAATGCTAAGGAGTAAGGGGAACTCTTACACGTTACTGGTGTAAATATGGAAACTATTACAGATTTTTTAAAAATCTAGAAATAGAACTGTGACATGACATGGTAATTCCACTGTGGGGCAAATACACAAGGAAATAAAAAGAAGAGACACACACACACACTTGTTTTTACTCTTCAAGACATGGGATCAAATTATGCAGCCATTGTTGAATGAATGGACAAAGAAAACATGGTGCATGCACAATGGAATACTATTCAGATATAAAAAAATAATGCAATCCCATCATTTGCAGCAACATTAATGAAATTGAGGCCCTTACATGAAATAAGTCCGATACAGAAAGAATGATACTTCAGTTTTTCACTTATATGGGGAAAGAAAATATTGACCTTTTAATAGAGAATAGAATAGTATTTATCAGAGTCTGTAAAGGGAATGTAGGAATGGAGGCTGGAGAGAGGACAAAGACAAAAGAGTAGAGATGGGTAGGATAAATAACTTGTAATAGTGTCTAGCAGAATAGAATCTCTATGGGTGACATAAGGGATATTTTGTTATAGTTACTCAAGAAGATCTAAAATCTTCCCAACACAAAGACAGAGTAAACATCTCAGGTCATAAATAAGCCCATTACTGTATTCTGATCATTACACTATGTATACATCTATTTAAATAGAACAAAGTATTCCATAAAAGTGCACAATTGCTATGTGTCATAAAATATATAGTTTCATTTTAAGAAAAGGATTGCATCAGCTAAAGGTGATTAATTATAATCATTTGCTTTTTGGTCTCTGGAGAACAGGACAACAGATAGTCTCCAGGGTTTGCATCTACAAGGTTGTAACTAGTAATAAAAATGCATGCACAGCTCTCAGCCAAGAAAGATCTTGGCTTTGGCATCTACAGATTTGTTTTAAGATTTAAAAGAAATTAATTTAAATCAGGAAAACAACACCAGAGGGTGGAAAGTAACTCTTGGGGAGTTCATGTGATTGCACAGTGTTCATGACCAGAGTATGCGATTGTGCAAGTGCACTGTTCCTGCAAAGCTTTGCACGTGAGGGCTCAGGTCAGAAAGCTCAGCGACTGACCCATAAAATAAAGTAAGTTGTGTGGGGGACTAAGAGCTCTGAGAATTTTGAGAATGCATATTTTTTGCATTTATAAATTTTTGGAAGCACGCACAATGTAGAACAGAAAATAATTTAAGTAAAATGAAATGCATTGATTTAGAATATAATCTAGTGAAAAAATTTAAAGGGTACCAATTTTTATTAAGATTATCAACTAGAGAGGACATGTGACCCCTGAGAACAAGTAAGTAACCAAAAAAAAAAATCTACAGGGATGATTTCAGCTCTCACTTTTCCTAAACATAAATATATACAAACTTTTATTAGCAATCTAATAATGGTATTTGTACCATAGGAGCCATTACACTTTATGGAACATTACTTCAAAATATATTTTAAGAGCCAGGCATGATGGTGCATGGCTCTAATCCTGGCACACTTGGAGTCTGTGAAAGGAGGATACCACGTTCTAGCCACATCTGGGCAACCTGGGGCTAGACAGGTTGTAAGACACTGTCTTAGTAAGACACTGTCTCAAAAATTAAAAAAAAAAATAAACAAAGGGCTGGGGATGTAGCTTGGTGCAAAGGCTGTAGGTTCAATCCTCAGTACCAGAAAAAAAATTTAAATACCTAGAATGACTGAAATATGACATTAATAAAAATGTGATAATTAGAATGTTTGGCTTATTCATGAATTCTTTTTTGAAGTTTCACGTAATCCCCATATTTATGAATGTAACAATAGGTAGGGCCATTAAAAGCCCTAGTCTTGCTTATATTTCAGTATCATTAATGGTGCACTGTCTGAAATTCTGTCTTAAATTGTGTGACCACGATTTAGAAAACATATATTCCTGTTATGTTAGGGTGTGGTAGATGATGGACACCATCAAGAGGAGCAGAGTAATTCTTTTGTAATAATATTTTCTCATGAAATGTCTTCATCATGTAGGATCACCTAAATTTTTTATTTCTCTCTTCACATTACTACAGAGACTAGGGGTCAGAATAAATACCTTAGTCATCTTTGAGGGACAAAGGAAACGCAGTGAAAGAGACAGACCTACTGAGAGTTACACAGGTAGGCAGGCTTTTTTAGAAATGGAGCCGAGGATATAGCTCAGAGGCACAGTACCAAAAAAAAAAGACAATACAAAAACAAACAAACAAAAAAAGACATGGAAAGTTTCTGTTGGAGTCCTTACTATAGTTACTCCTGGATGGAAACAATTCCCTCAGTCATAGCATATTGTATTTCTTCTCGATGTTACTTTCTACTATATCCTTATGTCTTTTACACTGGCAGTAGTTTATTTCCCACAGTTTTAAGATTTCTAGTTCCCAATGACTCCACGTATGACTATTGATAAAGGAAATATGTTAGTATCTAGACTAGAGAACGTACTGTGTTTCAGGGTACACACACACACAAATAAAAGGAACTGTGGTTGGGAGACACAGGACTAGAATTTTAGACATAGATGCATAGATTGGTATTTATATGTTACTGGAAGAGTCAAGCTTCCTGTCCTCTATTTTGTCATTTCTAGAATAAAGAAGTAAATGAGAATGTCTTTATAAGCTATTCTAAGTCAGTTATTTATTGTGAAATGTGGATAAGTTCATAATGCAAACTCCATGAGTTAATGAGAAAACCAGATAAATGTGATTTATTTTGATATCAGATTCATTGTGTCAAACAGACAGATCAAAGTGAAATTAGCAATAAGAGCATGAGAATAATATTGGGCTGCCCATCCTAAATGTCATTATATGAATGTAAGATACAAAAATTAATTTGTTGAAAAATTTCTGATTTTTAATCCTAAATACAGTTCTGACTTATTAGTGTTACCTTTTATAAAAGTGCAATGTTCAATGACAACTAAAATTTTTGAGATTTATGTAAAACAGCCATAAATATTTCATCTCATTTTCTTATATTTTGAAATGTTAAATATTACATTTGTGAGCTTAGAATATAATTCAGTAGTTGCAGTCTTAAGAAAATTTTAAAAATGGTGATTGTATTTTAAATGTTTAGAGATGTATGGTATCTTGTAAAATAAATACCTAGATTCTGAAGAATATTTCGATTCATCATAAAGCATCTCTAAAAGGAGAATAAAGCAAGCATCCTGTGTCTTCACTCTCCTGATTATTTTCCTTTTCAGGACTTTCAGGTTCAGACAAACAGAAGCCATGATGCCGTCAGATAGAAACGAAAGTGGAACCACATTCACCCTCTTGGGCTTCTCAGGTGCTCCAGAAATGCAAGTACTGCTCTTTGTGATTTTTCTGGGCGTCTACACGGTCACTGTGGTAGGAAATATTGGGATAATTGTAATAATCAAAATTAACCCCAAACTGCACACCCCTATGTATTTTTTCCTCAGCCACCTCTCATTTGTGGATTTCTGCTATTCCTCCATCATTGCTCCCAAGATGCTGGTGAACCTGGTCTTAAAGGACAAAACAATTTCATTTTCAAGGTGTATAACGCAATTCTTTTTCTTTAGCATTTTTGTGGTAACAGAAGCCTTTTTATTAGCAGCGATGGCCTATGACCGCTTTGTGGCCATCTGCGACCCTCTTCTCTACACAATTACCATGTCGGAGAAACTCTGTCTTGTGCTGGTGGTGGGACCATATGCATGGGGAATAGCTTGTTCCTTGATATTAACATGCTCTACCTTGCAATTATCTTTTCATGGTTCCAACATAATCAATCACTTCTTCTGTGAGTTCTCTTCACTACTATCCCTGTCTCTCTCAGATACTCAAATAAACCAGTTACTCGTATTCATTTTTTCTACATTTAATGCAATCGGCACACTTCTCATCATTCTCCTGTCTTATGGGTTCATTGTGGTTAACATCCTCAAGATGCGTTCAGCCAGTGGGCGCTGCAAGGCTTTCTCCACCTGTGCCTCCCACCTGACCGCCATCACCATCTTCTATGGCATCATCCTGTTCCTCTACTGTGTGCCCAACTCCAAGAGCTCCAGGCACACAGTCAAAGTGGCCTCTGTGTTTTACACGGTGGTGATTCCCATGTTGAACCCCCTGATCTACAGTCTGAGAAATAAGGATGTGAAGGACACAGTCAACAAAATAATGAGCTTTAAAATGTTTTCTTATTGAACATGATATTATTGTGCATTCTTCCTTGATATGTGAGTAAAGTGTGTTCGTAAGAGTTAATTTTAAAGGCCAGTGAGATAGCTCAGCGGCATAAGTGCCTGCCTGGCAAGTGCGAGGTCCTGAGTTTGACGCCCAGTACCCACATACAAAGGAATAAAAGGGCCGGTGATATTGCTCAGCGGCACAAGGGCCTGTTCCTAAGTGCAAGGTCCTGAGTTTGACCCCCGGTACCGACATAAAAAAAAAGAGTTAATTTAAAAGATAACTTTTAAATTAATAGAGTTGATATTCAATTGAAAAGTAATAAATTTTCATTTCAGGAGACTAACCTTGCTCTTTTAATTGTTGAGAAATATCAGCAATAGATATTTCACTTACAAGTTTGTGATAACATATTTTATAATCTCATTGTATAGATTAAAAGATAACTTGTTTCCTGTGTTACCATGTATAACTCAATAAATATTACTTCCATTATGCTGCCTTATATGCTTGATAGAGTAGACTAGGCTCTAAATAAATATAGGAATGAGCATGTTTTTTATCCTAAATAAAAAAAATTAATAGTTAGCATAATACATAGTAGTTGTTTTCAATAATGTAAAAGCCAGTGTTGATAGTATTTCAATGAACTAGTTTACCATTGCTAAGGCAGAAAATAATAACTATTATAGAAATGTCTAAAAAGGGAATTTAAAATCTACTGAGGATTTGTAGAAGGATGTCATTATAAAATATGTATTAGTTAAACATGGTTTTAGCAAAAGGAATGGGAAGAATTTTACACATTCCTTTCAGTTTAGAAAGAGATTTATCAAGAAAAAAAGCACAAATAAAAGCAGGTAGTTAAGAATGTAAGACTGAATAAGAGATCTAACAAATATTTTATGGAACTTAGGTGCTTAAGCTATGCATGTGTATATGTGTGCATGTGTTATAGAATATATATAAGTTACTTGGCATGAAATTTGATTAAAGTGTGGTCTACATTTTTTACGTGCTTTGTGTTTGTTTATTTTTGGCTCTGAAATTAAACATTCAAATTGCTGAGTTACATTCTCCTCATTATTTTGAGACAGCATCTCACTAAGTTACACATCCTGGCCTAGAACTTGTGATTCTCCCACTTCACCCTCCTGAAAGGCTGGAAATACAGGCATCTGTCACCATATCCAGCTTTTAATGTGTTTTAAAGAAGCTCCCATGTGATTTTATGATAATCTATGATGGAACTCACCATAAGTTTCAAACTGAGATATTGGATCTTTAAAACAAAATCTTGTATGCAAAATCAGCAGGGTTTTGATCTTGTTTTGGTCTGTTTCCTTTCTATCGCCCTTTTTCTTACTTTTTGGAACGGGAATGTTTACCTTGTGACACTGTATGTCAGAAATGTTTAACTTTATTTTGATTTTAACAGGTGATCACAACTAAGAGTTTGCCTTGAGTCTCAGAGCAGAATTTGGACTTGGACTATTCAGCAATGCTGAGAATTGCTAAACTTTGGTGACACCTAGAGTTGGGCCAGATGCATTTTTCCTTATGATATGAACACGAGTCTTTTGGTGACTGGGACATGGTTGTCATTATTTAGATCTAGAATGACCCCCACATCCTCGTGTGTTCTGGGGTTGGGCTTTTGGAAGGTGATTGGGTCATGGGTCACTCTAGTCATTAGTAGTTTCATCCATAGCCACTGAGAGTTCACAGCTGAATGTGCTGTCAGGAGGTTCAATCTGGTTGGAAGAAGTGGGTCCCTTTGGCATGTCCTGGAAATGAGTATCTCGGTCCTCAGCTCCTTCTTTCACTCTCTGCTTCTTGATTGCTAGGAGATAAGCAGCTTTCCTCTGCCATCCTCTTCCACCATAACCTTTCTGCTTTGTACCCAGCAGTCCATGGAATAAAAGTTTGAGCCAAAATAAAATTTTCCTCCTTTATATTGTGTGTGTTGAATATTTTGTCCAGCTTGGAAAGTTATTAAGATGCAGTGGAAGAGATAAATTTCCATATATTTTCTATACTAAGGGAGAAAAATATCCTGTGTACAATTTTATGTGGGCACAATAGAGTATTTTGTATGGGTACATTATTTTGAAATTATGATCATTGTTAAAATGTTTCTTCCATATACATTACTAGATAAAATATTAATTAAATAATAACTCTATACAGAAAGATACAAAATATAACAAAGATTATTTGGCTGTTGGATAACTGATGAGAGAGTGGTATATCTATCACATAGATTTTTGTTTCTCTGGGTACTTAAGCTTTATATCTCATGACACATCTGGCACTTGCACAATTACTAATTTTCTTTGAATTTAAGTAGTGATGCATCATAATATTAAATTAAGCTAGTGATAGATGATCTCTCTTAATGTACAATTTTCATTTTCTTCAATCCTGCTTGGAGAAAGGATGTTCATGGTTTTGTGATATAAATGTTCAGTTTTTACCTGCATAACCCAAGAGCAACCCATTTCAGTAATCTGAACAAAGCTGTAGAAACAATGGTTGACAGAATTAAGGCCATCCTTTTAGATTTCAGTCACTTGTCACCACATATTGGCAACCAGTCTTACATTCATTGTCTGTTCGTTTCACTTCAGATTCCTTATGGTAGATTCTATTCCGTCTACACACGACATGGCTTATATTAGTACTCTTCATATTTTGATCATGGTTCTTTCAATTAGTATTGAAATCATACATACCAAAGTATTTAATTAGCATCTAATGTTTTTTATAATAGATTTAAATGGTAAAGAGGGTTGTTTTCTATTGCATAATGTAATTAATTGAAAATATATAAATGTGGGCAATTCTAAATTTCATTAAATTTTCAGCTTTCCTTCTCTTGGACACTTTGCAATTTCATTTTCTATATAGAATATTATAGTTTAATTTATTATATTCATATTTTCACTTTTTGACCCTAATACTCTGAAATAATAAGTTTTAATTGTATAGTTTTTTGGTTTAAGTTGAAGTTGTAATACAATAAGTTTATCACTCATTAAAATAAACATCAAATTAATAAAATATATTTAAATAAAAATTTTAAATGTTACTATAAATATTTATTTATGGGAAACATGGATTTTTGCTTCAAATAATTTATGTATTCATAGGAAAATAGCACTTAATGCTAGAAGTCAACAGGATTCATGATCAACACTATTTCAACATTTTACGATGACAATACTGAGACTATCTGATCAAAGATAACGGGAAGAGATACTCCATCTGAAATTACGTTACAATACTTATAACACTCAACACTTTAAACTCCATTCATCTTATGTGTCAATCTGCCATTTTTAGCTTTCCTCAAATATTAATGATGATACATTAAAAATTAGATTGATTTCATTTTTCCTGAAAGTCAAGAGCACTGAAATCATGTCTATCACTAGTATTTGCTAGCCAGTGTAGTAAACTGGAAACAATACTGTACTAAATTTCCACGCCCCTTTGCAGCTCTTCTGATCAAATCATGGTATCAATTTCTCCACCCATTGCATGTAAACTGCTTATAACTTCCTTTGCCTTACATAATGCAACTGAAGGGAATTGGATTTTGCACACTGTTAGAATCTTGAAAAGTTGCCCTGTGAATGATCCCCAACTAGTGCATTAGTCTTTGACTTGCCTAATGGGGTCAAACACGTGAGCAAAACAAGCCAAGATCTTCCTTTTCAAGGTCAGACCAGTCTCTGCCTATCCAGATGACCCTTGCAAAAAGTTCAGTTGTTTTTAACAAACAGATGTTGGAGTAATTTTGTATACAGTCAATAGAGTCACTCACTTTGAAAAATTCTGGGAAGGTTACCATAAGTCTTATCATGTACTGTCACGTATCTATCATTCCCCCACTTACGGGTGCCATACTTGAAACAATGAAATTAAAAAGTTTAGAAAAATTAACATCCCAATTTAACCTGATCAATACACTACTTTACTGTTATGCTACTATATTATGTGCTTAAATCTGTGTTAACAAGAGCTTCAATTTGCAATAACATGGCTGGACCTGGAGGATATTATATAAACCAAAATAAGCAGCCAGAGGAAAACACCTCATGAAACACCTCACACCATCCTGTGTGAAATTTTTAAAAGTTGTTTTCACAGAAGTTGAGAGTGTAATAGTGATTATAAGAGAAGGGGAAAAATAGAGACTGGTAGGGAAGAAGAGATTTGGCAGTGGGAGCCGTGTTTAGTTAAGCAGAATATTTTGATGATCTGTGGCAGAACAGAATGAGTACAGTTAACTATAAAACATGTGTCTTAAAGTAGAAGAACAGAGTTTGAATGCACTCTCTACAAAGAAATGACGAAGGTTTAAAGCGATGGGTATGAAAGTTAACCACCTCTGACCATTATTCAATGTGTACATGATGCCAAACACCACATTACACCTCATATACATGCATACATAGAGTATGAAGCAAATATGACATTTAATAAAAATGCTAAAAGTTTCACATTTATGTTATTTGGTTTATGCACAGTGACAATGAAATATTTTTGGATCAAATTTTTGAAAAGAAGCAACTTTCAGAAAAACACATCTCTTTAACTGTAACAGAAATAGGAGAACTCAAAAATTATCCTGTGAGGTGGCTGCCTGTACGATGTCAAGCACCTCAGCCAGGGGTGTCTTTATTAATCGTCTCTGAGCTTTATTCTCAGGAGTCTGTTCTGAATTTTGTGATGACTATTTGAGGGTGCACCAAGAACACAATGAAGTGAATTAAGCCAATATCTTTACCAATCTCTTTTATATCTGGCTATATGCTATCACTCTGTGGGTAGAGGACCTGTCTAATGCCATTCTCTTGCAGAAAAAGAAATGCACATATGCCAGAGAAATCAAGAGGTCATACATGGTTATCGTCTTGATAGAAGAAAATTCCAGTCTTCATGTTTCAGGTTTTGTACACTGATTTTTGTTTTTCTCATTAGGAAAATTCACACAGGATGATCGGAATAGACAAAATAAATCTTTTGAATTTGAATAATAAAAGAAAAAGGGTTTCTGAGAGTGCTTGATGGGAGAGAAGCTCCTGAAAGATTCCTCAAATTCTGAGAATTCTCATATAGATCAATATTAGAAAACCACATATGTGCATCAAAATATTGAAAATTGATGAACTTTTTTACATTCATGAAATTCTTGAAATGTTTGGAGTCTCTAGGAGTGCACAGAGCACAGTTGACACTTTATTAGTCAACATTACAGAGTCAGCAAATAAGCAAACCTGGAAATAATCATTAGACTTGAGACATCATGATTTAATGGCCATTAGCTCTGCAAATTGAATGACAACATTTGTCCTCTTCCTACCAGGGTTTCTGTGTGTGACTCTGGGCAAATTACACCCCTTTGAGCCTCAGGCACCTCATTCGTAAAGCCATCATAAAAGTAGCAATCTCACGTATCTTTTTATAATGATAACGTGTTAATAGTAGTTATATTTGGAATCATACTTGTTATATAGAAAGTGTTCAGTAAAGGCGGGCAATGGTGATTATTCTTTATAAAAGAGGTTCATTATGCCTACTCCTTTCTGGTCTCCAGAGTAACTCTGATGAAGCCTCAGACCCTATGCCTCTCAGGAAGGATTTTTGTGTGTACGACAAAGCTTCTAAGAGCTATTCGTGGAATTCACCATGGCAAGGTGAGCAACCCTTCACAGAGGCAGTGCCATTTTCTGTAACTCATGATGAAATTTGAATAAACTGTGTTAGCTTATGATGCTGTGTGCCACTTTTTCTTTTTTTTGCTTTTCCCCAGATTTTATTTCATAGTGGTAATAATTGTTTTAATCGAGGAGAGCGTGGTTCTCTTGATATCTTGTGGCAGTCCCACAGGGATCAATGATTGCTTTAGATGCTTAGGGAGAACAGACCCCAGGGATACACTCACAAACGTAAAACTATGACAATTTCCACCATCATATCTTCAGAAACAGGAGAAGCAGTGTGATGTTTGTGCCACAGGTCGGTTGTTTAGAATAGTATTTTTGTTGTTGTTGTTGTTGTTGTTTTTTGGAGGAGGTGATAGTAATATTTTCTGGGGATTAGGAACTTTTTTTCCCTGTAGGTGAAATTTATTACAGTTACAGTTAGTAGCAGAAGGATTTATGAAGGTAGGAAGTAATGATACTATTTTAAAACAACCTGGCCATTATTCCTTGAATAAGATAATGTGTTAAGAAATTCTGTGCTTTGAGGAGTCATTTAAGAAAATCTACTTCCCTCTTTGTGGTAAGGGAGAATCTCCATGGGAGCAATTTAAAGTGCAGAACCCCATATCCTGGGACACCTGTTAGTGCACCAGGCGAACGGAGAGAACACAGGGCTTTTGTGGTTTTTCCTTTTACACAAATCTCACAGTGGCTTCATCCACGCACCCTGGTGAAGTCTTTATGGAGATTCTCCCGACAGCCTCCCAGATGCCGAGGGTGGCATGAAAAGGCTGTGCGACTGCTCGTGGAGGAACCCGGGCACGTGAAACACAGCAACTCGAGAGGGACTGTTTTGGCTCTGTGCAAAACACTTTGGAAGGTCTCTCTTAAGCAGGTTTCTTAAACGTCCCATCGTTGACATTATGATCCAGATAGTGCTGTGTGTGTGGGGTGACGGTGCGACAGGGAGGGGACAGTCATGTGCGCTGCCCAGTGTTCAGCACATCTCCGGTAGGTGTCCTAATCCCTCCCTGTCAGAGGGTTGAAAACATCTTTAGACAGCAATGCTTCACTTCGATCACGCTCACTTGCGGTGAAGCAGCGTTCTCCATGCAACCACCCGCCTGGTTTTGCATCTTGCAGCTTGCGAATGGGAGCAGTTTTCACATTATGTTCTAGTTGTAACACAGGGCAGAGATAATTAACTCAATTTTCCTGGCCAATTGAAAACAGAAAACCACATAATCAGAAGAATTGATTGTGTTCAAATGGGGATTTATGAACGTCCATATCCTGCACATCTTGGAAAGCAGTTGACAAATGCAGGAAACACCGGGCTGAGATGGTCTCCAGGCAAGAGAATCTCTTCTCCAGGAACCCCTGCCCTCATTTGATTACATATAATTGGTGCATGCGTGTAGTACATAATGTTTCCATTCCCTGAGGGAAGTCCACACACGTGCATAACACATCTCGATTCCTTTATCTCATCCCCTGTCCCTTCCCTCCCTCTCCCCTCCACCCTTTGCTTTAGCCCCTTCCTTTGTTTTGTGTTTTTTTTACACTAGGTAGTATTTACATTTGTGAATAGAAGTATTTTTGTTCATGGATGTTTTCAGGATTAAATACACAATGAAACTTATGTATATATAATATTTGCATGTGTTATCAGGCTTACTGAATATCGGTTGTAATTTTTACTTTTAAACATTCATTTAGTACTTATTGTTTCTCTTTTATTTCATGAAAAAATAAAGACTTCATAACAACATAACGAAAATAACACTAGTTAATACACAGTGTATCATTATCTTCAAACTAGTTACTCAGAGAAGAAGACACGGACAAACAAACATGAACACAAAATTTCCTTTTTTCAACTAAAAGAAACTAATAGTATAAGTGACCAATTCTGTTATTTCAAAAATATTTTAATATATATGCTAATAAATTCTGATCTTTATGACATTTTTATGTCATTAAAATTACTCGAAATTATGATTTTAAGAACTGCATACTTTATCTCATATCTGTAGAATAATTTTTTTTTTTTTTTTTTGTGGATACCGGGGGTTGACCTCAGGACCTCGCGCGCCAGCAGGCGCCCGTGCTGTTGAGCGATATCACTGGCCCTTTTTTCGTATGTGGGTTCCAGGAGTCGCACTCGGGCCCTCGCGCTTGCCAGGCAGGCGCTTACACTGCTGAGCCATCTCATAGGCCCTCTGTAACATAATTTTGAAGACTTTTCTCAGTTCACATCATTTCTAAACTGTAGTATTGTGAATAATGATGCAAGCTCTATGGGCATTTTTCTTAATGATTTCCTATGTGCATCTTTAATCGGTTCTTCACATAGATTTGCAGTGGCATATTATTTTCCAAATAGATACTTATAAAATTGAAGTATCACAGTTGTAGGAAGGCTGTACTTGAGTACTGAAAAAGATCATGTTTTGCTAAACTTATAAAGAAAGCACTATGCTAATTTTATAGAGAAATGATAATACAAATTATGAAATGTATTTTCTCAATCTAAAATAAATTAAACATAAACAATTATAGATTAACAATCTTAAGCCTAACTCATCACTTCAGAGGCCAATTTGGAAAGCTTACCCTGTGTTTTCAAAATAACTTTCTAGGACCTGAATATTTACAGTATTGATTGAAGAATCTTTCCTGTAGTAAGAATTAAGAATTCACAGAGGAGTAGGGATAATTAAGTAATACTGTGACTTATTTCTTTATGATTTAGTGCCAGGATACAACTATGAAAAATTGATAATCACCTAAATTTTTATACATGGTAATGATTTCATGTGATGTTTAAATTAAACTAAGGCTTTTATAAATCTCTACTATATAATGCCTTCACTTTTGCTAAATTCCACATGAAAAATGTCTAACTTCTTTGCAGATAAAATAAACTCTGCTACTGCTTCTGATGTCTTTTCTTGTAGAAAACTAAAACTAAATTTTGGATCATATGAACAATAACTTTTACTTTGTTTCTTCAACCACAAACAAAGTGGGCACATGGGAGAGCAAAACTGTACAACCGTGATGGAGTTCACTCTCCTTGGGCTGTCAGATGTCCCTGAGCTGAGACCTGTCCTCTTCCTGGTGTTCCTTGTCATCTATGGTGTCACCGTCCTGGCCAACCTGGGCATGACAGCACTGATTCAGGTCAGCTCCCAGCTCCACACCCCCATGTACTTCTTCCTCAGCCACTTGTCCTTTGTAGATTTCTGCTACTCCTCAGTCATCATTCCAAAGATTCTGGCTAATATCTTAAACAATGACAAAACCATCTCCTTCCTGGCATGCAGAATACAATTCTATTTGTTTTGCACATGTGTCATCACTGAGGTGTTCCTACTGGCCGTGATGGCCTATGACCGCTTTGTGGCCATCTGTAACCCACTGCTGTACATGATCATCATGTCCTGGAGGCTCCAAGTGGAGCTGGTTTCTCTCTGCTACCTCTGTGCATCTGTTTGTTCTCTGATTCACCTGTGCTTAGCAATTGAGGTCCAATCCTACAAGTCCAATGTAATCAACCACTTCTTCTGTGACCTGTCTCCTCTCTTAAGTCTTGCTTGCTCTGATGTGACCATGAATGAGATGCTGCTGTTCATTGTGGCCACATTCAATGAGACCATAACCATTGTGATCATCCTCACCTCCTACCTGTTCATTCTCATAACCATCTTGAGGATGCGCTCCGCAGAGGGAAGGCGCAAGGCATTTTCCACCTGCGCCTCCCACCTCACAGCCATCACCATCTTCCATGGAACCATCCTTTCCATTTATTGCCGGCCCACCTCAGGCAACATTCGGGACGCTGACAAAGTGGCCACAGTGTTTTACACTGTCGTGATTCCTATGCTGAACCCTCTGATCTACAGCTTGAGGAACAAAGATGTCAAAGAAGCTCTCAGAAAATGTGTCAGCTCTAGAATGTATTCCTAGAGAATACTTTATCTTCTGGACTCAGACTTCTAAAGTATTGGCAGGTTGGGGGTGAATAGATAGGCTGTAATGTTGGAAGTAGGGAGCATAGAAAGGAGATAAGCAGTTATGTCTTTTTGATTCACTTATCTTTCGATCTCTTCAATTTACAAGAGTAGGATTGAACGCACTTCACAGTTTCAGCCAATTTATTTTTAAGTCTGTAATGTTTAAACATATGTAGGAAATGGCACTTTAAACACACATATTTAGTTTTGTGTAAAACCTTCACAAGTTAAAGAATGCACAGTAGTCCCACTATTTGAATATCCAAGGTGGAAACTACGGTTCTTCCGAAATACAGTATCTGTAATTTCATAATGAAGAATACATTATTGGTAAACTGTGTGTGCACAGAATGAAAATTTAGTCTGTATGCATATTTTCATGGTTTTATTTCTTTCATTGTTCATGCTGATTTTTTATTTTCCCTTTTTTGCTGTTGTTATAATCTGTGCTGTTTGAACCTTGGATAATACATCATTTCATTACAAAAATAATAACAAGACTTTCACAAATATTTTAGGATTATTGAATTGCAAAGCTGAACGATGAGAAGTTTAATTCCTAGAGAGTTTATCTCTATGATTCTTTCATATACATATATGCGCATCTATATATGAATATATATATATATATATATATACATATATAATTTTAAAATATTATTTGGATAGAAACATTGATGAATTATCTCTTCTCTCACTTTATCTATTTAATCTGCATGTTAACTTTTCAACCCATTGTAGATGAAATGCTTCCTGTAATTCATAATTGTATTTCTTTTTTTTTTTTTGTGCGTACCGGGGGGTCAACCTCAGGACCTCACGCGCCAACAGGCACCCGTGCCGCTGAGCGATATCACCGGCCCCTTTTTCGTATGTGGGTTCCGGGAATCGAACTCGGGCCCTCGCGGTTGCAAGGCAGGCGCTTACGCCACTGAGCCATCTCACTGGCCCTCATAATTGTATTTCTAACTTCTGTTCTTGTTCTTTGAATGTATCTTTGGTCTTGAGGAAATGTCCATTTTTTATGTCTTTTGCCACGTACCTAAAGAACATCTCGTCATTTATTTCTAGTCATAAACACCATTAACCTTTTCCTTTCAACCCCATTAGGATTTTCTACAGTGTATCCGTTTGTTTTAATATAGTTCATCTCCTTGTGTCTACAAAAATGTAAGAAAAGCATTGGCCTCAGCCTAGGAAATCTAGGATTTGTGTTACACCCCTTGTTTATTGATTTTTCAAGAGATTTAACATCTCTAGTCCCCATTATTCTCTGTGGAAAATACACACACACCCACACACACTCACACTCACATACACATACACACACTATCTTCTAAAACAAATAATGGCATTCATGAAGGTCAAATTACAAAAAAGGAAGATGCAAAATAATTTTTTCCGCATAACAGTGAAGTAAATTCTGAAAGTGAAATTAAGGAAACAGTTGGATTTCTGATGTTATTTTATTACTAAGAGAAAAATGCTTAGGTAGACATCGTGATGCACACCTGCAATCCCAGTTACTTGAGAGACAGAGCCAAGAGGATCTCCAGTGTGAGGCCAGGCCAGCTTGGGAAGTACAGCGAGGACCCTGCCAAAAAAGAAAACAAAAAACTGGAATTCAATGCTTTAAATTTAAATATGTTAAAGAAGAGAAAACCTGACACTGGAAATTTCAAAAAAACATTGTAATTTCTACTGCTATAAATAAAAATGATCACCAATGTAATAGAATTTTTAGTATCTGTGCTGCCAAAGTAAGCACAACCAAAGTAATAGAATTGAAGTCCAAAAATAAACAGTTATAATTGGTTGACTTTGTTAATCCTGTCAAAGCAAACCCATGGTAAGACATAGTCTTTCAAAAAACAGTGATGAGTAATTGGACAGCCATGTGCAAAAAAAGGAATAATTTAAATCTTTAATTTATACCATGCCCAAACATTAACTCGAAATGAAGATATGGAGTGGGATATAGAGCACTGGTAGAGGGCTTGCCTAACAGGCATAGATCCGTCTGGGTTAGATCCCGAGCACTTCAGGAAAATCAATTTTAAAAAGATAGCTTTAAATTTAGGAGAAAAATTTCAAAATATTGTAGATGTGCTTTGGTAGAAATATTTAAAAATGGTTACAAATTTATTACTGAAAGACAAATACAATTTTAAAAAGAAACATAATTTTTAATGCATATTATATGGAGCAAATCTGATCTAATAGGAATATGTGTGTGATGGAAAGAGGCAGTAAACCATTCCACGAGTCTAACTTGCATTTACTGAAGAGTTAAAATAAGTTGAAACAGCTGTAAAACAACTATATTCAAAGCTCACCTTCTTTTAGCCTACAGGATTTTACTTTTGGGCAAAATTCACTGTTTATGGGTTGGCATATTTTCTTTTGTAAAAGGGTGTAAATGGGAAAAAGGATGATTGAATGGAGAATCGGAATGTGTCTTGGGGCTTCTCATGAAGTCTCCGAATATTCTGTTCAGTATTTGAGAATATAAATAATAATTTCTTAGAAGTGACTTTCTGAACATGAACATCTTGAATAATCACTGCGTACACCTAACGATACATAGAGAAATGTCCAATCCTGGGGCCTAGGCTGATGTTTCTTTTTTTTTTTTGTTAATTAAGTTTATGGATACAATTTACACATAATGATCACACTCATCATAGGGAATTAGTACCTGTACATGATGTACCTTTGTTTTCTTCCCCATTGCCCTCCCCTCTCTTCAACTCCTCTTCCTCTGTTATTTACAAAGTTTTGTTGCCATTTTATCCTTTTCTTTCTCATTCTGTTTCTTTTCCATTCCATCTTCTCCCCAACCCCCATTCCCCTTTCATTTTGATCAGTTACTTCCTACTTCACAATACATTTTGGTTCTTTTACACTTTCAGTTTCTCACACCAGAGAGACAATGAAACCTAGGACAGAAGTGCAGGTCAGAACAGTTTACTGCTGTGGTCCCATTTGGCACCTGGTGGCACTGGGTGTGGATTTTGGAAAACACTGTCCTAACACTGGCTCTGAGTCTCCGCCCTTTTCCGAACTGAGTGTAAGCAGGGAAAGCAGCAGTTCGCCTCTTCCTGCAACTTATTTGGACTTTGTCCACAGTAAAACTGACATGGAAACAAAATGGTCCCTGGATTGGTCATCAGATGTACAAGTACTTACGTAAGGTTTGGGTAGATTCTGACACGTTATAAATATCCAAGTGTGTGCTGTTATTCGAGTAGAATGGCTGGGAGATCCATTACGCTTCAGGAATTTGAATGAATTCTAATGACAGTTTAGGCAGTCTACCCTTCTAGAAACTAAAGGATTCCATAATATTGTCAGAAAGGGAAAGTCCATGAGAAATATTCAGGCTATTTCAAAATAGCAAGATGAGGTGTGGCTCATGTATTCTATGCCTGGATGTTGAATTCCGTAATTGAACATAATTGAAGTCTGGAAGGAGGTATGTTTGGTTTTAGAAGACCTATTCCCAAATTAGGTAATTTTTCTTTTCTTTTTTTTTTTTTGTGGGTACCGGGGGTTGAACTCAGGACCTCATGTGCCAGCAGGCACCTGTGCTGCTGAGCGATATCACCGGCCCTTTTATTTTTTTTCGTATGTGGGTTCCAGGAGTCGAACTAAGGACCCTGCGCTTGCCAGGCAGGCGCTTATGCCGCTGAGTCATCTCACTAGCCCAATTTTTCTTTTCTTTAATTTGCTACATAATAACTATAAGAGTGAATGGGCACACTGTGATGTTTTAATACATGTGTACATTGTGTAATAACCAAATTGAGTTATATTTTTATAACCTTCACATCAAACACTTAGCAATTTTTGTGGTGAGAACACTGAAAATTCTCTCTTCTCCCTCTTTTAAAAATATGTAAGCAGTATTATTAACTGCAATTACCCTACTCTATACTAGACAACCAAATTAGGGTGATATAAAAACAAATCTTCTGATAATATTCCAAAGGGATTAATTATTTTTGAGTTTCTATGGCATAGATTCCATTTCAACTTTTTTTTTTAATATGCCATCCAAAGTAATTTTTATTTCCCACTTCCCAGGAGCTTAAATTATAGTATAAAGCCTATTACTTGCATAACAACTTTGGATTCACAGAAGAAACATATTTTTCAGATTTGTTCAAAAAACCTAGATCTGGTTTCTCGAAAATGGAAATGAATACGTTTTCTTGACCTAAAGCAAAATTATATTTCAGGTATGTCTAAGTCATTAGTCTTCTAATTGGAAAATGTTACTAGGAATCCTTAACTTGGGCAGTTTCTCCTAAAAAAGTTTTGGCTTTTATTTGGAAGACAGTTGGTGAGAAATTAGAACTTCTTGGCCTGTAAAGCAGATGAAAAATTCAGACAAAACGAAATGGTCCCTCCTCTTGTCTCCCGTGCTCTCCTTTCCTGTCTCTCTGTCTCTCCTCTCTCCTTTCTCTCTCTCCTCCACTTGCCACACCAGTTTCCTTCATGAAGTATGTCACTTACGATGAAAATCAAGCTGACCGTTGCCATTGCTTCTCCAATCCTGAGGGTTGAAGTTTGAGCCTTTGAGTTCTTCAGGGCATGTTGAACTCCCTCTCCTTAGCAAAGGAGGACAATACCCTTGCTTTTGCTTTGGATTTACTATGGACATGTTTCTTATATTTTAAAAGACAAGTTTCATCTTCTAACCAGGCAAATGTCTTACTGTTGTTGTTGTTGTTTGTTTGTTCTTAGTCCTGTAATAAAAAAAAAAATCCATGATGTCAGAGAAGAATTTCTTTTCTTTTCTTGAAAATTGTCCCCGTTATGGAGAAAACACCAGGCTGTGTTTCTGGTCCACTCTCTTCACTCGATTCTTATTGCACAGTGTTAATGAGGTCTTGTGTCCACTCTGCCTGCAACACAGAAGGAGGTCACAAGTGAAAGAACTGAATTTTCATTTTGCTGTGTTTTGGCACAGGGTGTCATTCTGTAGTGCACACCGCCTTTGAACTCCCTCCACACCCGGGTTGGGCTGAAACAATCTTCCTGCTTCAGGCTCTCTTATGCTGGGATTGGAGGTGCCTGGCATCCTGTGCCTGGCGGATTACAAATTTTTATGAGGTCTCTTCTTTAAGGGAAGGGCCTGGATGGTAGTTTCTATTTATATGAACACAGATTTCTCCGTTGTTTTCACTAACCGGACTGGTGCTGGAAATGGTGGAGGGAAACTATACCGTGGTGATAGAGTTTATTGTCCTCAATTTGTTAAATCTCTCTGACAGATTTTAGAAAGTTGTGACTTACCCCTTTTTTAAAAATATGTTAAATGACAATGATTATGGATGTTGGTGTATGTTTTAAATCTTCTTTTTCTGTTATGAACAATTCCAAACTTATAGAGTCTTCATGAGCCACTAAATTCAAAGAAATTTTTCACAATCCTGAGCAATGGAATGGTAGAGAATTTGTCTGCTGCCAAGTTATACTACAAATAAATGCAACAACAACAGCATAATACTACGTATGGTCCAGAATCACAGTAGCTGTCACTCTCCTTGGACCTAACAAAATAACATCTTTATTGAGCAGAAATTAAGTTCTACGTACAACTAAAGAAGTCCTTATCTCTGTGTCAAAGTCCACTACATCACCTAATTTGGTAGACATCTCAATTGTACTGTAGTAGAGAGTGAACGGGAATCATTTCAGGTTATTGCTGATGCTTAAATTAATTTTGCACAGGGGGATCCATTGATATACACATCTGAATTATTCTGCCAATCGTTTAGCATTTTGAGCATTTGACACTTGTGTTTCTGTTACACTCTTTCCATATGTATGTTTGAAATCAATTTTATATTCTCCTAAAGTTAAAATAAGCCTGCGATTTTTTCTCTCTTGCTTCTTCCCGAAAGTAACACAGAGTTTCTCAATTGTTATTGCTGACCTGACTGGTGTTGGAAATGGTGGAGGAAAACTGCACCATGGTGATGGAGTTCGTTCTCCTCGGGCTGTCAGATGTCCCTGAGCTGAGAGGTGTCCTCTTCCTGGTGTTTGTTCTCATCTATAGCATAACTGTCCTGGCCAACCTGTGCATGATGGCACTGATTCAGGTCAGCTCCCAACTCCACACCCCCATGTACTTCTTTCTCAGCCACTTGTCCTTTGTAGATTTCTGCTACTCCTCAGTCATCATGCCAAAGATGCTGGCTAATATCTTAAACAATGGAAAAACCATTTCTTTCCTGGGATGCATGGTGCAATTTTATTTATTTTGTACATATGCAATAACTGAGGTCTTCTTATTGGCTGTGATGGCCTATGACCGCTTTGTGGCCATCTGTAACCCACTGCTGTACATGGTCATCATGTCCTGGAAGCTCCGTGTGATGCTGGTTGCTTGCTGCTACCTCTATGCATCTGTGTGTTCTCTGATTCACCTGTGCTTAGCCGTCGAGGTCCCATCCTACAAGTCCAATGTAATCAACCACTTCTTCTGTGACCTGCCCCCTCTCTTAAGTCTTGCTTGCTCTGATGTGACCATGAATGAGGTGCTGCTGTTCATCGTGGTAAATTTCAATGAGATCCTCACCATTGTGATCATCCTCACCTCCTACTTGTTCATTCTCATCACCATCCTGAGGATGCGCTCAGCAGAGGGAAGGCGCAAAGCATTTTCCACCTGTGCCTCCCACCTCACAGCCATCACTGTCTTCCATGGAACAATCCTTTTTATCTATTGGCAGCCAACTTCCAGTAATAATTGGGATGTTGACAAGGTTACCACAGTGTTCTACACAGTAGTAATTCCCATATTGAACCCTCTGATCTATAGTTTGAGAAACAACGATGTGAAAGAAGCTCTCAGGAAAGTGCTGGGCTCCAAACTATTCTCCTAGAAAATGTAAAATTGAAAGAACTCAACCTTTTTAAAGGGAAAAAAGTATAATGGTATATGTGTAGGGTGAAAAGCTAGAATGAACACCAAGCATTTGTCGTTTTAGTAAGTCTTTTTAAATTCATCTTTATGTGTTTACAGTTTACAAAAGTAGAAATGAGTATTTCCAAAACCTGTTGTCTACTTTTATTTCAACCCATAAAATTTTAAATTGATGAGGATGATAGCACTGTTAAGATCCAGATACTTAATATAATGTAAAATTTCATTAGCTTAATCAAGAACTCACAAGAGCCACACGGTTTTCCCTTTTCTTAAAGAAAATGAGATAACTCTAAAAAAGTGAATTCTTAATGTTTTGCATTGAAGAACACTCCCTTGTCAAAATGCTTCTGCACAAAATGCAGCTTCCAAAGGTGCGTGTATACTGTTAATTTCTTTTTTATTGTTTCACTTATCATCTTGGTAGGTATTGCAGTGTACAGAGTTTTGGGGGGACTATAATAATTATTATTTCAAAAGAACTTCAGGAAAAAGTTAATTGTATGGAGTATACGAAAAGCTTGGAATAACTCCTTACGTGCAACTCATTCTTTGTCTCTCTGTGTCTCTTTATCTGTCTCTCCTCATCATTGTTAAGCATTTAATAATCTTTGTTATGAGAACCAGTATTTTTGACTCAGACTTCTCTCTCTCTCTCTCTATATATATATATATCGGTAGCTTCTATCCTCATGTTGTACATACAACCCCTTGAAAAGAAAATATTTACTGTCATTTATAAAAGGAAAACCTCTGGTTTTATTTTTGCCTGTATTGTATTTGTTCCTTATCAAATATTCTTGTGACACACTTTCTCTATTTACCTGAGCCCCGTCTCTTTATTCTGCTCTGACTTGTATGTGGCACGGACGCTTTCTTTATAAATTCACTATCGTGTTTGTCAATTTCCACATTTGCAATCACTTGTTTAATTGAAGGTTCTGTCCTGGTTTTTATAGTATGTTAGAAAATCAATAGTCTCCAGCTTTTCAAAACTAGGATTGCTGTTTGGACCCTGATTTTTTACTTTTTCATGTATTTTAACTACTTTCTATTTCATGTTGTAGCATTGTCTAATGCTGCTAACCTTGTGGCTTTTTTTGAGATTAAATTTTGACGATGTCTTCTCACTGATATTTTTAATTTTTTTTTTTTAAGAAAGGATCTCACTATGTAGTTCAGGCTGGTCATGAACTCACTATGTAGCCTAGGCTGGCCTCAAACTCAAATCCATCCTCCTTCCCCTCTCAAGTGCTGAGATTACAGGCATGCACCACCTCACCTGGTTCACTGACATTTATGTTCTCAAAATAAATAACTTTTTGTAAGTAGCCTATGACACAATCCTATCTTTGCTGTTAATTCTAATCTTTATATGCAAAGAGGTTAACAGATGAAAATGTGCCCTAGACTAAATTAAATACGTTAAGGTTTCAAATGTCTAAAATGCGGCAGGGAAGAAAGAAGAGCATTTGTGTCCATATTATTACACATGTATACTGCATTTTCCTATTTCACCCAAGACTTTCAATTCATAACTATTTGATGATTGGGCCAAAAGACAAATTTCAAATAGTGTAAACAGAAATCCAGAAGACTGGCTAGTACAATGTGTGATCTACTGCGGCTAGAGCGATTAAAAGAAATTCCAACAGTGGACACAGTTTTCCTTTTGACATGAAGAAGATCAGCATTGGAGCTAATATTGTAGGAAATAAAGGTGAGTGTTCTGCTTAGTAACTTTTATGTCTACATTCACTTTTGAGTAGATGCAGAAATACAGGAGGGAAATCGTGAAGGGAGGTGACACCAGAGATCCACCTTGTAGTTGGAGAGGAAGCCAGGCGACTGTGTGCACAGAGCATGAAGTCACACCGTGGCAAGAGCAATGATTACAGAATCACAGAAATTATGACGATTGGAAAACATTAAGCTTGATCCCAAAGAAGCAGAAAAACATTTCATGTCAGATTTCACACCTCAACGATGTTTTTAATGTATGACTATGATAAATGTGGGGAGCAGCTGAAGTTGGAGATCGATCAGGGGCTGCGGGAGCAAGGTCAGCCTCCAGAACACAGAGCGCATGAGGCAAGTCACATGAATAAGCTGCTCTAGTCTCAAGAATGCTGGGAGCTTGAGACGAGCCACGGATAAGCTATTAGGTGGAGAGGGTTCACATGATATTCAACCTCCCAAGTGTATAAATAAACGCACTGCAGCCATTGGCGCTCTCTCCTTCTCCTCCTCCTTCTTCTTTACTTCCCATCAGGGGAGAGGGCTGCATATGACCTTAGTTTTCTGTATTCTGACTCTCGTTCTTTCTTCTCCAACCTCTCACCGTCCTCACCCTGGGAACATCAAGAGCTGCGTGGGACACTGCAAAATGTGAAGCTAAAAACCAAACCAAAACAAAACAAGATAAAAAAAAACACACACACAGGCTAATGAAATAGTACATAAATGAGCAGATCCATGAAACAGTATAAGCAGATAATAGATAGATGATATTTATGGATACTGAAATTTGTGAGAATGTTGAGTCTACCAGAGAAGACTTTGGGGCTCCTTTGTAGGAACCTCATCATGAACATAGAAGTGACTTGAAGACATTCACATTTACAAACTGTTGAACAATTTAGCCATTACAGAATTCACTATTTAAATCTAGTTTATAGTTATTTAATTAATTTATTTTGGGAAGAAGTGTTATATTCACATGGTCCACTTTCTCTTTTCACCCAACCATGTGAAAAATCTCCAGTAGAAAATATTTTATGCATATTTAAACAACTATATGAAGATAAGCTGAATTTTTAAAAGCATTGTTTTCATGGCAGTGTAACACACATATACCTTGATTAATTTATGGGCATAGAGACAATAAAATATAATCAAAATAAATGTAAATGGTAAAAAATAATAAAAAATTTTTAAATGTTATAGAAATTGGTATGTAAGAGCAAATTAGAGAAATGGTATACTACATTAGAAGTAGAGATCATTATTGTGTGAATAATAATATATTCTATTTACAGAACACTTGGATGTTGTTAATAACTTGAGAAACTTTAACAGATTGGCTCTAACCAGCCTGAGCTCTTCCTGGGAACTGTGAGAATATGTAATGGCAAATTTATAGAACTCTTATAGTAGAAATTAAAAACCCATTAGTAGCCTGTGACTACAAGATGTGCTCATGCTGCTTGTCACATAGTTGGATGGCTAAACTCAGTTAGCCTTGACTATCTGAGTCCAGCTGCTTCTCTCAGATGGTTGCTAGGTCAGCCTGACTGCCTCTAGCTGTAATGTCTGTATTTTTCCTACCTAAAAATATATATCCAGTTTTTCCAACATGCTTCAAGGACTTTAGGCCCAGAACAGACAGGTCCAGTCAAGGACACATTTAACTCTACCTGCTCCACTCTAACTCCCCTCCCTCCCAGAATGTTCCTGCCTTGTGATAAACAATTCCTTGTAAGTAAACCTGCTTAGAACAAGCCTGCCTGACAACATATGCGTTAATTCATGTAACAAGTTCATGTAATAACCTGCTATCTTTTGTACTTCCTGCTTACAAAAATGTATATAAGGTTTTGTTTCACTCTGAGCCCAGGCTAGTGATTTGGCCTCAGTTCCCACTAGCCTGCTAGTGTAATAAAAGCTGCCTTCCAACTCCTCAGTGCAAAGGGTCTTCCATCCGGTTTGGTATCAGATTTCTGCAACAAACACAATGCGATGCATCTGCAGCCTTATCTTCAACATACGTGAAGATATGTTGTGAAAATATCCTTGACAAAAATGTAAGGAAGGAGTTAAGGGAACTGAAGGTTGAATCAGTTTTCTTTTCACCAGTTGTGGTTATGTAATATAGAAGCAAATAACCTTTGCAATGACCAAAGACAGGTATTTAAGAATGCTTACTAAATAAATAACTTCAGCGACAGTTTGTCATTATGCAAAATATTAATAACATTAATAATGACTATGCTAATGATAATAATTGGATGCTGTGAAAATGATCTTGGAACACAGGGAAATGGCCCTCAAGCAAATTAAGTTCCATAAAACAAGTTTCTAAGCCACTGGTATCTTTTCATAATTTTTCTCTGAAATGAGAATTACATCATAAATGAGTAGTTAATTTTAATTGCTTGCTCTGATGGCCCTGGAGAAACAGGCAATCAGTTTTCTCTAGGACATGTCACCACAGGGAGCTGCAGTAAGATAAAACGTGTTAGCTTCTCCTCCAAATAAGCTTTCCGGGGCAGGAGCCTGCCTTTCCTGCTGGCAAGTTTGTTCCTCCAGATCTGAGGATATACTCATGATGCTTCCCATGTAGGGTATCTAGAAGATGCCTCAGCTTTTGTAGATTCTTCATGGGAAAATAATTTAGGAAAAATTTGTATTATTGTAGACCTTATGTATGTGCATATACAGGAAACAGGAGGCATATTCTTTGTACAGAGTTTAAATAGAGGATCTGGCTTAGCTGGTCTTCTCTATTTTGGTGTCCTCGGAATGGGCAGAAGAGGGGCCTGAGAATTTTCAGCAATATGTCTACACCTACAGATTCACCTCCTTGCACCTATGAATTTTTAAAATTACCTGCAAAGAAAATAGAAATTTAAATGAAGTTGAATTGAAAGGAATGAAATGACCTTTCTACACAAACAGTAAAGAGGACTTGATCTAAATAAAATGGTATAGTATGGGGAAAAATTGGTCTCCTTAGTGGGAAAAAAATACAAAGAGAATTCTAAATACTGCATTGCTCAGATTTAAAGATAATACAGATTCTTTAATGCATAAAATAATACTATTTGGGAAATACAGAACCATGATAATTAAATTGCACTTTAGTCATATGTTGAAACCATACAGAAAAAAAATCAGTAAAATCTACCAATATCAAGGAAATGAAGCTGTAGTTCTTAACTATAGGAGATTATACATCTTTCCTTCCTCTCCAAAAATGTCTAGGGACATTTTTTATTTTTACAGCCAGATGGGGTTAGTGAGACTCCTGTCCAGTGAATGAAGGTCAGATTCTTCTCTACCTTGTATAATTCACAGGGTAGCTTCCTGTAACAAAGGACCATCAGGCACAGAAGGTAAATACAGCTGAGGTTTAGAAGCCCTGAAATAGAACAATAAGTGTCAGGACAGTGAGAATATACTGGAAAATATTGCCTTCTTATCAGTCCTTAAAGTCTTGGACGTCTGAACACATAGGACCATGGATAGTTTTAGTGTACTGTGCTTTCCTAAATGTATAGTGAAGGACCTCCTGGAATTTATCACTTGTATAAAAGAAGCAAAGAAGTTTTATCAGAAATGACTAAGTGAGAGGTCTGCATGACAAGAGTGTGTGACGCATGGCACTCCTTTACATGAGGGACTTAGGGTACCAGTGCAAGGATAGCTCCAGGAGAACTGGACGTATTGGTTGCCATACTATTTTGCAGTTGAGAGTTATGAATACAGCCTTGTAAGTAAAAATACAGAAGGCCAGATTAAATTTGAACTTTAGATCAAGAAGAATAATTTATTAATATGAACATATCTTGTGAAATATTTGGGACTGGCCTTTGTCTTTCCGAACATTAAATTTAAGTAGGGTCCTGCAATTTATGTTCAGATCCCACCTGGATACCAGTCAGAGAAATGGGAGCAGTCTCCATGTAATAAGGATTCTACTCTCATGAATGACTTTTGAGTGCAGTGACATCCTAGCATTCCCATCCCTTTTCTTGAGAGGTGATAGAGAGACACACTGAATGTTCTAGATGACTACAGGAGACAGAGGAGCATAGGGAAACAAAGGGTCTTTGTCTATGTTTATGAAGATTTTTCATAATTACTCTTAAATGGGAACCTTCATTTAAGTGCCATTTTTTTTGTTTGTTTTTTTTTTTAAGTGCCATTTTATATGTACAAATTTAACAGTACTGACATTGTATCTGTGGCCTTCACTATTTTCAATTTTCATACTTTTATAATGTAAAGAGTATCTTAAAGGTAGTCAAAGAAGTACAAAATTCAGTATCCAATGTGATATTTATAAAGTTAGATGTCAAGATACCTATTCGGGATACAATTGAGAGCCTGTCATTAAGAGATGAGTGTTTGACTGGGGTGGAGGAAACAAGATTTATTGATTATTCAATATTACTACTTTATCAGGCAACTCATGACTTCTTAAGTATATGCTTTGCTCATCTGTAGAAGAAAGCAGTTCAATAGATTCGCTTTGTTAATCTAAAGTCAGAAGAAGTTAATAGCTTTGATATCTTACATAAATAGTCATAATGAAAAATGATTAAAATGCTAAGCAAGTAATTATATCATGGCCACTTATAACTACAAGTTATTTCAAATGCTTCCACTTTTCGTTAGTAATTGTAGGACCAACATGACAAATTGTTTCGTTTTCTAGGTTTCTTTTTTGCCAAACTCATGGCATTCAGTGACATTTGAATGTTTCTCATGTGAATTTGACTACTTGTTACCATCCAAATGGCTTGAATTAATAATTACACTTGTATGGGTGCAATTATATTTCACAATATTATCAAAATTTTAAGAAGGCAATGTGTATGTATCAATGATTCTATTTCTGAAAGTTCAGTTATTTCTATTTTGATACCTTATGAATAGCAGTATAATTAAAAAGTCTATGATGTCTCACCATATATTCTACGGAGGGGAGAGTTAAGCATGGTCTATATGTCAATCATTTTCCATATTCTATTTCCAAGACTGATTTTCAGATCTCACCAAAAGGAAACATGTTTCTGATGGAGAGGAATATAACTTCGGAGACCACATTCACCCTGTTGGGCTTCTCCGATTACCCAGCACTGAAGGTTCCCCTCTTCTTGATATTTCTGGCCATCTACAGCTTCAGTGTGGTAGGGAATCTTGGGATGATTGTGATCATCAAAATCAACCTGAAATTGCACACCCCCATGTATTTTTTCCTCAGCCACCTCTCATTTGCGGATTTCTGCTATTCTACTATCATTGCTCCCAAGATGCTGGTGAACCTAGTTGTGGAAGACAGGAGCCTTTCTTTTTCAGGGTGCATGGTGCAATTCTTTCTCTTCTGCACCTTTGTAGTGACTGAGTTGGTTCTGTTTGCGGTGATGGCCTATGACCGCTTTGTGGCCGTGTGCAACCCGCTGCTCTACATGGTTGTCATGTCCCAGAAACTCTGCGCCCTGCTGGTGTTTGGATCATATGCATGGGGAGTAGCGTGTTCCTTGACGCTTACATGTTCTGCTTTAAAATTATATTTTCAAGGTTTCAACACAATCAACCACTTCTTCTGTGAGTTATCCTCACTGATATCCCTCTCTTGCTCTGATTCTCATCTCAGCCAGGTGCTCCTTTTCACTGTTGCCACTTTTAATGAGATCAGCACTCTGCTCATCATCCTCACATCTTATGTGTTCATTGTCGGCACCACTCTGAAGATGCGTTCAGCCAGGGGACACCGCAAAGTCTTCTCCACCTGTGGGTCCCACCTGACGGCCATCGCCATCTTCCATGGCACCATCCTGTTCCTCTACTGTGTGCCCAATTCCAAGAACTCCAGGCACACAGTCAAAGTGGCCTCTGTGTTTTACACAGTGGTGATCCCCATGTTGAACCCCCTGATATACAGTATGAGAAACAAGGAAGTGAAGGACACAGTCCATAAGATAATGAACACAAAATTTTTTTCACGTTGATTATATGCAGTAGCATACATGTAATTTGGCTATTTCACAACAAATTTTCTTTTTGAGACAAAACCTGTACATCAAGAGTTCATCTTGTAAAGTGGCTTTGGGCTTTCAGAAAAATAAATCATTTTGCAATGGGATGAATACGAGTTTTAGGTCAGAGAAACTATACTTGGTTTGTATATTCCACAAATCTTTCCATCTTTGAATACAAAATGATACAGTGTAATTTAGGTCCTAAACTGATGTGGAGCAAACGCAAATGTATGCACCATCATTGGTATGCTGTGTCTGAGTGTCCCGGGAAATGTTAACACCCTTTTATTCCTGGTAACTCAGAGTTTAGGTGAAATAAACAACCAGCTGTTTTGGTAATAGAAATAGATGGCAGCTAGGGAAATTACAGGAGTGACCACGTAGGTGGTGAGAGCTGTCTTAGACCCACTGAGGGCATAGGAGGGATTTCTTCATGGTTGCAGGTTGCGGTAACTTGCTCTGAAGAGTACCAGGTTTATTTAGGAGTGAGACATTACTCAGAGTGAATGCTCAATTCGGGAGCATAGAGAATGTTCAGAGCTGACCACGTATCATGGTGGAAATGGTTTCATAAATATCTTGAGTCACTTTTTTTACTCTGTGCCTACCATGTATATGGTAAGGTGCTCCAAGGAAGGAACATTTGAATAAAACATTGTGACTCTTCTAAATTTTTCTTTTAGAAAATGGTTCCAGTGTGGAGGGCAAAAGGGCAGAGAAGGGTGTTAAGTATTCAATGGCTATTTTACAACCTTGACTGAAATGGACAAGATACATTCGCTTTGGTGTCTGTGCTTCTTGTCTATTACACATTAATCAGCAGAAATATTCATGATATAACCTAAAGAAGAGCACGTGACAAATCTCTTCATCGGGACCTCATAGGCAATCTTCATGAATCACCAGTGTAGTTGCGATGAGTACTGGGAATAATTGCCCTGATTGGAATTGAATGTAGTGTTAAATTAACCGACACATTGGATCAGATCTAGAATAAGAAATGAAGACTAAGACTACTGTGTGTCTTAGGAAGGTTTCTTAGTCTCCTCTTCCTGTAATGTTCCTTAAAAGAAGACCTCAGAGACAGTTATCTAATTTAGAATTTTTCTAATATGACATACATTTTTTGTCTAAGATATATTTTACTTGGATAACTTTTTTGTTACATAATTTTCTTGTGATATATACTCTGCATCTGGATGAAATTCCAAATAACTCAGAAAAATGTGGAGAAGAGAAATTCTGGCTCATTAGCGAAGATGAAATGAAAAAATGGGCTTATATTTTGAAATGAAAAAATGGGCTTGTATGAAATAGAAATAATCTTCAGTGGCTAGATAATTATCATAAATTAAAACCACATTTTTGAGTTAATATTTGGATAAGTAATGATAAACAATGTTGTTTTACCTACACATAAATAAACAGGTTTCCAGTATAGATTGCAACATTTATCTACAATATCTATCTATCTATCTATCTATCTATCTATCTATCTATCTATCTCTCTATCATCTATCTCACTTTTGGGAATTGACCCAAGTTCCTGACGCATTGTAGACAAATTTTCTACCAGTAAACTACATCCCCAGCTCCCTGGCCATTTTTTGATCTTTAGTTTACCTTGAATGCTGGAAGTAGTAGAAAATTTATATTGATCTTTCTTAAATTCATTGCTGAATAATTCATTTCAGTAAATTCTTAGATATCTCTTCTGATTTGGTAAGGATGGTTACATTCTGTTCAGTAAAAGATACTATCTCCTAAACTTTTATTCTGAGAAAGTAGAGATATACAGTGTATAGTTTAAGTGCTCTGATCAATGAATTAAAAATTTTTGGTGACACAATTAGGACAATAATTTGATGAAAATCCATAAAGGCACTGACACTTTCAATAAAAACTGATATAAAGCTTTGTGTCTGTCATTCTCTAATATGAAATTTAAGCATATCTTGGTAAATTCTATAAGTGACATATATAGAGTATGATTTAGCTTTTTTATTTCATTTATTTATATATGTGCTTTTTAAAATATCTAATTTTGAATACCTACCTAATTGGTAGAATTTGCACTGAAGTTTAAAAATATTTCATGAAATTAAATTTGAAACAAAAATTTATAAATTTCAGAAAATATGATATCTAATTTATGTTGAATATGATTAATCTGAAATTCATGAATCATCAGATTTCATATCATTTCTTTTGTTGCTGAAGATTTAAATTGTGTTCTATGGGATTGTGTAACTTATGAGTATATAATTTTGCAACCTATAATTGTATGGAATTGACTTTTTATTTCTTATGATAATAAAGCTTCTTATGATTTTTTATTTACTTCAGTAACCATTGCAATAATCATTACCCTACCTCTATGCATCATTTACATTATATATTTTTGTGAAATATTCAAGAGAAAGTATAAAGTCACTGGAAATACACCCTTTACTTATATCTATTAAGATAAATTTTATTTTTTATTTTAGTTAGCAAAATTATCCATGGTTGAATATTTTTATTGCTAGAATAACACAACATTCAACAGTTTAAATTTGATCATTTTAAAACAAATTTAGAAACACAATAGTGTTTTTGTAATATGAATGTTGTGAAACATTTTTAGCATCATTCACATAATATGCAAAACTCTCATGAGTCCTAGTCATCAGTTATTATTTTAATAATTGACCATATTTTTATTGTGTTTTACTTTATTTTAATCTTTTGGTGAAAACACACTTGGCAATCTCTGTATTTTAAATAGTATTATATAAAGTTATAACAGAAACCGATTTTCTCAGTTTTTGAGAATGTTATAAAAGCATATAAAATGATTAAAATAAAATATGCTTCAATCTTATTTGTTTGAATTTTTTTTTTTTTTTTTTTTTTTTTTGTGGGTACCGGGGGGACGACCTCAGGACCTCGCACGCCAGCAGGCGCCCGTGTCACTGAGCGATATCACCGGCCCCTTTTTCGTATGTGGGATCCGGGAGTCGAACTCGGGCCTTCACGCTTGCCGGGCAGGCGCTTAAGCCACTGAGCCATCTCACCGGCCCATTTGTTTGAATTTTTAAAAACCAACATTATCAGACTTCTGGCTTCAATTTAAGAGGTAACAAACCATAAAGAGATTTGTGCCAATATCACAGGAAAAATAAGAGTTTGTTTTGTACAATTAGTATTTTTTTAAATCTTAAAGTTTTCTAGAACTCATCAGACAGTTGAGGGTACTCTGAAACCAACCACTACTAGAATGGAGCAACCAGCAACAACATTCCCTGGCTAGGGGCTGGGGAGGGATTTGGAGAAAAGTACTTTCTAAGATGCACATGAAAGGGGAAAAAGTAAAGCTTGGAGTGAGTGAGGTATCCAAAAATATTTGGCAACCCAGCCCAACCTTGAATGGAAGTTCACACTGAAGGAATTTGTAACTTGCACACTGATGTTTTAGTAAATCTTTGTGTACAAGATCCCACTGCCAACAGTAGAAGGTGTAGAGAGAATGAAGAAAGAGGTGGACAACTCCATGATTGCACACAGGTCAATTTACTAGAGACTTATGGAGAAAATCATGTTGGGAAGCATCAAGATAGAACAATCTTTCCACCTCAAGGCAAAATTTTATGTATTTTAAATTAGACAAAGGTGGCTCTAGGCCAACTGGAGTATGTTCATATTTCTACAAAAAAAAAAAAAAAGAAGGATTATTAAGAGTCCAGCAGTCCAGGCATCAGTGGCTGGCATGACATTCTATTACTTCAAATTTTACTTATTCTGTAGGGTTTGAAATGTGTGCCAGGTGTAAGGCTCGAATCGGACCTGACTCACCCAGTACCCAACCTGTTCACCAGCGGAGGCACCACTCTCAGTGGGGACTCAGCTCAGCTCCAAGGCTGTCATTGGTAAACACAGGATGCCATAAAAGAGATAAGATAGGATAAGGAATCTTGCGGGTCCCTAGACATCTAGAGACACCTGAAAATTTACACTGGACCCTCAAGGACTCTGCCCACTGAAGTGTAAGACAGCTCTGACCACAGATGTTCATTAACATCTTCCCACTTAATGTCCCTTGTCTTCTTTCAATCCCTATAAAAGGGGCCTGTTTCTCTTTGTTCCCTGCAGACGGCCTTATTGCCCTATGTCTGTCTACACCCAGGGTTAAGCCCTATGCCTTGTTGCTTCCACACAAGCCTGTCGAGTGGTCTCTGTCTTGTTTGTTCCCTCACCTTGGGTTCATTACACCAGGGTCCACTAGTTACGACCCAGATGGTTGTAGATATGTCATCCTGAACACTTACGTTCCACCCATCACAACTGGTTCTTATAATCTTCCCACATCCCCTTTTGCAGGGTGCCTTGAGCCTTCATGCAGTTTAACATGTGTTGGTGGCAGGCTGCAAGACCATCTATCTGGCTTCTTAGCATGTGTGAATAGAGAAGGAGAAAACTTAACAAATGAAAATAATAATCATCATTTAGTCAATCAGTTTTTCCATTGAGAGATCAATGATACAAACTATGTGTCCCAAAGGTGGTGTAGGATCAGAAAGGGTGTTGTTTTGGGTGTTTATGGGTGACATTGGTGTTGTCAGGGATGTACACACAGCGTTTTGTCTAGATCATAGCATAGGCTTCCTCTCTGGGATGTGGTTGCAATACCAAGGACCATATGGATTTTAATGCCATTTAAAAAATTTGAAATCAGTAAAAACAGCAAAGTGATATAGCTATAAAAATAATAGGAAATTTTGCAGCCAATCTGCACCATCCAGCAAGACAATATTAGTGACATCATGTTATTAGACAAGTTGGAGGTGGCAGCTGTTGGCCAACCACATGGGGTCCATGAATGATTCCAAAAACTAGCAACAAAATTGCATGCCAGTTAAGAGGATAATTGTAGTTTCCCAAGGAATGTCTTTAGATCACTCAGGATTTAGATCATTTTAAGAGATTGAGTTAGATGGGTCACAAACTCCTCACACTGTGGCAAGAAATAACCAGTTCACTGTAAGGCGACAGACCATGGAGTCCCCATTTAATTGCTTTCTCCCTTGTGCTTAGCATTTGTGGTGTTCGAAACAGTAGCACCCTGTTCCAGCACCATCTCCATCACTCTCTGTTATGACCATGTTTCATGTTTCTACTTCTTCAACCTCACATTCATCTTCCCTCACAACTAGGTGAAGGAGAGAAAGAAGAGAATTGTACCATTTTCATGGCATGTTTGGGAATAGCTTTTTTTTCATACTAATGGTAGAAGTCAATGAATGGGTCCTTCAAAAACCTTCGCATAGCTTGCCACATAACAGTTCCAACAAGGGACCTTGGGTGGCTTCTATGCTTCTCCACGACATTGTCTACCCTTGCATATCACCCTCATGTGATCATGCCTCTTAGTGTCATTAAGAGTCAATCTTTGAGAGAATGAGTTCTCCACACCTGTCAGGCATCCCTTAAATGCAGCCTAAGTGTCAGATGTATTTTATTTTATTTTATTTTATTTTATTTATTTATTTTTGTGGGTACTGGTGATTGAACTCAGGACCTCACGCACCAGCAGGCCCCCGTGCCACTGAGCGATATCACTGGTCTTTTTTTGGTATTTGGTTACCAGGAGTCAAACTCAGGACCTCACGCTTGCCAGGCAGGTTCTTATGCTGCTGAGGTATCTCACCGGCCCCAGATGTATTTTAACACTAAACATTGTTTCTGTTTTTCTTTCCTTCCACATCCCACCCCACCATCAAAAAATACCATCTCCTCCTATATGAGAAACTCATAAATGAGACAATCAGATTCTAACAAAACCCATGCCGATTTTCAGAAGACAGTTGTTTGAAAACTTTTACGATGTCTAACAATTCTGCTGAGACAGAGTATTGAATTATTAAGGTGTATGAGGGATCTTCCAGCCTGAGTTGGCTGTTTCCATCAGAAAGATTTTATACATATCTATGTAAATGTGTACACAGATATAAATCTCTGTATATAATGAGATGTGTTTATATAAAATATACGCAAGGAATACAGCTCAATAAAAGAAAAATGTAGGTTTTCAATAGGAAAAATACTTTAAAACATATTTCAATTTAGAAAATATGATTTAACGGGCACATGCAAGAGATGAAAGAGGCAGAAAATAATGTCATGAGTTTAAGGCACCTCGATAGAATGATTTAAAATATTACAAATTGCCATAAAAACAATATGCTAAGTTACTCTTTTGTCTTAGCCTTGAGACTATTCCGCAGGAAGGCAATGCATCATGTTAGTGGTTGATGTAAGCTTCCCTTTTAAAAAAATGCAAAACCTATGTTTGAATGGAGAACCAGGATATCTCCTCAGTTTTATGTGTGGTCTATGGCAGATCAATTTTAGAAATATGTTGTGTAGTAGTTGAAAATATAGTGACTTATTTTCATGAAACTGTTTTGACCATGTACACCTAGAAAAGCCATGTGCACACCTAGTAACACATGAAGACAATTGATCAGGAAGGGTTCCCAGACTGACTTTAAAATTCCGAAGAAGAGCACTCCTAGCAGAGATCCCTAGGCCATCTTCCTTGATGCCTTCCAGCACTGGGCGTGGATCAGGGAAAGCGGAACCCAACACTCATCCTGGTTTTGCTATTTCCACTGCACACTCGTGTAGATGAAACTCAGAGTCCGGATGGGATTGCTTTCTTGTGATTTATTTGGACTTTGTGTAGAGAGCAATTGTCTATGCCTTTGTTACATCCATTGGAAGACAGGCATGAAAACAAAATTGTTCCTTTATTGATTTGGGGGAGATGAAATGAATTAATACTTGTATATGGTTTAGAATAGCTTGCAACATGTAAGTGCCAGGTGGTGTGAAATTAAATTACAAATTTATATACACGATTTTCTTTCTAATACTTCATTACGCGAAGGAAGCCTGGTGGGGCTTAAGATATTCTGCCCTTCTGAAAGTTAACAGGTTTCTGTAATATTATGAAAAAAGAAAAGTTTATAAGAAATATTCATGTGAGAAATCCAAAACATAAATAATTTAAAGAGAAAAATTAAAGATAATAGGAAGGAGGGAGATAAATCTTTTAGAAAAGGGAAAGGGATTGAGAGATGGAGGGTGAAAAGTGCAGATGGGAAAGGGATGTAAAAAGAATTAAGATATGTTATGTACATGCATCAAGTCCCCATGATGAATATAAACATATGTACTGCAAACATGTACTAGTCAAAATTTAAAAGGAAATATTCATGTTATTTCAGAATGGAACTGAGTGGTGGCTTACACATTTGAAAGCAGGGTACAGAATTCTGTAATGGATCATGGCATATGGAAAGAAGCAAGTTTGGTTTTATATAAAACAAGTATTTCAGTTATTTCCCAAGTGTAGAGTAGTCTTTAAAATTACTGAGCTATCCCAGAGAGATTACTTATACTTTATGTCTTATCTCATGAGCATCTTTGTGAAATTTTTATTTTGTTATACCATAGAAATTAAAGTTGTTTCACTTAAGGGACACAATTCCCAAGAGTTTAAATTATGGCATAAATTTCCTGCTGTCCATGGTAGATACAATGTCAACATCCCAAGTACAAGGAAGAATGTGTGTACCTCAGGTTTGTTAGCTAAAAGTAGACATTGCTTATTTGAAAATGAAAATTAAGACATTTTATGAGCAAAATTTATTGTAAAGATAATGTCTTAATCATCTCTCTTGTAGTCACAAAATGTTTAGGAGAACTGTCTTTCTGTGGATTTATTCCATCAAATGTGTTTCCATTTTAGTTTTGAGAATTAGTTGGTGGGAACAATTTCCTCTGTGATATCCTTGATGTGTATGAAAGGGTGCAGAACAACAAATGGTAGATTTTTTCTTTTGTCTCTATCTCCCTATGTCCTTTTTACTCACCTGTTTTCTTCATAGAATCTAGAATTTAATATGACAGCGGAACTCACTGTCACTGGCATTTAATTTTATTAAATTAATTAATATGCCTGAAATCTGGTTATTATGAAATCAGAACATGTAAATTTTCTCTGTTCAGCAAAGCAGGTGAATTGCTTATTATTCACTTTGGATTTGTCATAGACTATTTTCCTATAATCAGCATAAGATGAGGAATACAATTTTCCAATTGATTTTCCTTGTTTAACCTTAGGCTAACTAAATAACTCATGTTTTATTTACTTGTTATTTATTTTGATCAGTTGGGTTGAGAAAACCATGATTCTGAAGTCCTCGTCCTGACACCATGATTTTTTTCTCAATTCTTTAAAATTTCTTCAACATACAGAGAGAATATCAGGCTGTTTCCAGTCCATATCTTTTCATTCAGTTTTCATTCCAGTAGTTAGTGAAGTCATGGTTTGCGTCCTTGCCCTGGCCTGTGAACCTCCTCAAATCCACAGATTTTTCCCCAAGGCCTGGATGGCCCTTCTCACTCACCGGAGGGAACCATCCAGCCGTTTTCCCCAAACAACTTTTTGAAAGATCTTGGGAAACTTTCACTTAGGTCAATTTCTTTTTCTTTTTTTTCTTTTTATATGGGTACCAGGAACCAAACTCAGGACCTCGCGCTTGCCAGGCAGGCACTTATGCCGCTGAGCTATCTCACCAGCCCTCATTTTTAAAAAGTTATTTTTATCTATTTATTTTTTCAGAACTGGGGATTGAACACAGAGCCTTACACGTGCTAGGGGGAATGCTCTACCAGTGAGCTACATTCAAAGTTCCTTCTTATATCACTTTAAATCATAAAAAGTATTTTATTTCAAGATGTAGCCAAATTGAAGTGGCAATATGGTATATCTAGAATGAACTGTATCTATACCTCTACATTTTCATACTCATTTATGTCTACATATATAAGCCAATATGCTTTAGGTGAGATTTGTTGTTGTTGTTGTTGTTTTGAACTCACAACCTTACTCTTACCAGGCAGGTGCTGTGCCACTGAGCCGTATCCCTGGCCCTGCTTTAGGTATGTTTTAACCAACCATGTCCCCAACATAATTTCAAGTAGAATGATAATTTTCCACCCTAGATGTTGTGCTTCATAGTTCAATCATTTCCTCATTTTTGCCACTTTTAAGATAGTTAAGTTTATTTCTATTACTAATATCATAAGCAATGATTTCATGTAACTTTTGACCTAGTATTTCACATTTTTCAACATAATTAAGCACTTTTAATGGATCACTAAGAATAAAACTTCTCATAAACAAAAGAATGATTAAGTGTTTGTTATTGTCTGGACTAAGACTTCAGATATATTGCCTCGTTATTTTCTAGAAAAGTTTATATATAAAATTTATCTTTTAGAGTCACCAGTAATATTGATGACTATTTAAATTAATTAAATAATTGCCAATTTTATAAGTGAAATGATTGTGGCTTCAGGGTAAATTTTCATTTTATATTCTTTTTGCATAGCTGTAAATTTGAAAGTTCATCTTGAACATTTAAAGTTCTTCCCAAACACATGTCCTACGTCCCAAGACTGGAGTTGTAGAAACTCAGTTGGGGCAAAGTAATGATAATAATACACTGTATTAAAAAATTAGTCTATATTACATGGGGTCATAGTATCTTTCATTGTGCTTTCATAGTATCTTTCACACAATAACTGTGATAGAGAATGCAGATTAATTTCTGTTTAGCTTTAACTGCATCATTAATTCTATTATAAAGCCCATGGTACAACCTGATTTAATGGACATGTGAACTTACTGTGATACAAAGACTTGGTCGTATAAGGTTACTACTGATGCATAAATAGAGATATTTAACATTTTAAGTTACTTGACAGCTGTGTTGCTACACCTTAACTATTCTGATATCAGTAATATATTTTTATACTGATGTTATATTTCAATGAAGTTAACATAAGCCTGTTTTCCAGAAAATGTAAAAGGACATTACTTTTCTGTGACCTGATTCATGGTGGCAATGGTGGAGGAAAACTGCACTGTGGTAACAGAATTCATTCTCCTCGGGTTATCAGATGTCCCTGAGCTGAGACCTGTCCTCTTCCTGGTGTTCCTGGTCATCTATGGTGTAACTGTCTTGGCCAACCTGGGCATGATGGCACTGATTCAGGTCAGCTCCCAGCTCCACACCCCCATGTACTTCTTTCTCAGCCACTTGTCCTTTGTAGATTTTTGCTACTCTACAGTGATTGTGCCAAAGATGCTGGCTAATATGCTAAACAAGGACAAACCCATCTCCTTCCTGGGGTGTATGGTGCAGTTCTACCTCTTCTGCACATGTGTGGTCACTGAGGTTTTCCTGTTGGCAGTCATGTCCTATGACCGTTTCTTGGCCATCTGTGACCCCCTACTCTATGTGGTCACCATGTCCCCAAAGCTTCGTATGGAGCTGGTTTCTGTCTGCTACTTCTGTGCATCTGTGTGTGCTCTGATTCACCTGTGTTTAACTCTTAAAATCCCATCCTATAAGTCAAACGTGGTTAACCATTTTTTCTGTGACCTACCACCTATATTTTCTCTTGCCTGCTCTGACGTGTTTATTAATGAACTCATGGCACTGATTGTGCCCACTGTTAATGAGATCTTTACCATCGTCGTCATCGTCTCCTCCTACTTGTTCATTCTCTTCACCATCCTGAGGATGCGCTCGACAGAGGGAAGGCGCAAAGCTTTCTCCACCTGTGCCTCCCACCTGACAGCCATCACTGTCTTCCATGCGACAATCCTCTTCCTTTATTGTCGACCCAGTCTGGGGGACAGTCAGGAGGCTGACAAAGTGGCCACAGTGTTCTACACAGTTGTGATTCCCATGCTGAACCCTCTGATCTATAGCCTGAGGAACAAGGATGTGAAAGAAGCTCTCAAGAAAGTGGCAAGATCCAAATTACCCTCTGAGGGTCTATTTTCTTAGGCAGTCTCTGGATTGGAAATAGAGTCTCTCAAGGGATTTTTGCTCTGATGAGTGTGCACGAAATGACATGAAGATATTTTAGGACCCAGGGCTTTATGCTTTCTTTTTATCATCTCTAATGCATATAACCATTTTCAGTAAATTGGCTTCATTTTGATTAGAGAAAATAAATTATCTTTTTCACACAGTTGTGCTTCTTCTTGAATATATAAAATTAATTTCTTATGTGATTATGTGTATTTCCAGATATTATTTCAGTCATTTTCCATTATTTTCTGCTTTATTAGCTTTAATATTGCAAGTTTATAATTTAGCAACTTTTATAAACTATCTTATCTGCAAAATAATATTCTTATCTACAAATATAATATACTCCATATTTCTGATAAAATATTCCTGAAAATTAGAAAACATATTTTAAATTCTGAGCATCAATATGACATATTATAACTGATTAATAAAATTGTTACTGTACTTTTATCCTTTGCTCTGTATTTTACCTTCATTCCTGAATAACCAATTATATTATGAAGTTTGATACCCTACTTTTTAAAGTTTTCTGTGTCTGTGTTGATATTTTCTTTCTTTGTTTCTACTGGAAATTATTGTATGCATTCATTACATTCTCTAAATATATTGTCTTTTAAACACAGTGTATTAATTTCCTATGGCTTGCAAAAATGCTCATCACCGACGCACTGCCTTAGAACCATAGATTTTATTCTTTCACAGTTCTGGAGGACTGAAGCCCAAAATTGATGTCACTGGGCAAATCAAGATGCGGACCCCAGCTCTGGGGGTTCTCCTGGAATATCCAATCCCTCTTCCAGCTTTGGTTGCTGCAAACATTCCATGACTTGTTGTATCACTTCACAGCGCAAGGTGTTCCATCTTTGTAACATCTTCTTGCTTGGGCTGATTTGTGCACACACACATGCCCGTGCATGAAATAACCTTCTGCTTCCCTCTTATTAGCACCCTTCTGATGGCATTTGCAGCCTCACTTTCAAATAGGAAGATATTCTCCCCATGTCATGATCCTTAGCTTAATTGTGTCTGCTCACCTCCTTTTGCTAAATAAAATGGTTTTACAGGTTCTGGGGATAAGAATGTCTGAGAATTTAAAGTTTAACACACGCATCTTTTTAAAAAAATTTAATTTTATTATGACACGTTTGCCATACACCACTTTCACATTCATCTGAGGGAGTAGGTGCATGTGCATGACATATCTTGACTCTTTTTTGTTCCCCTTCCCGTGCCCACCCACCTCCCTCCCTCTGTCTCTAGATCCCCATTCCCCATTTTCATTATTCTTGTTAATATTGTCATTTTAGTTCATATTTATGACATAAAACATTTACATTCATTGTGAGTATTTGGTACCTGTATGTGACACATCTGAAGTCTTTTCTACCTCCCCTTCCTCTCCTGCCTTCCCCTTTGCAAAAGATCTCCTTGTTTGTCATACTTCAACTTTCCTTATTTCCATAATAACACTTCATTTGTTTTCTCATTGTCTTAAGATGTCTTTTGCTATTTGTTATTGTCTTTATTTTAATAAGTCACTGAATAAATGCATCACAGATGCTTGCCATGTTAGTGCACTGGGGAGAGCCTTCGACCTGAGATTAAGCATTGCGCATCCAGGTCCTTAATGAGAAGAACGAGCAAGAGCAGGACCCTGAACGTCAGCCTCAGTTCTCTCAAATAGGAGCTGCAGATACATGGCTAACCTCACACTATTACTCTGGAACATAAACATTGAAATGATAATAATGAAAACTGAGAAGGCTTGGTCTATAAAATGCATTATTGGAAATAAAGGATCATTTGTTCTATATTTTTTAAAAATTGCAGTATCATTGCTTAGCATAAACACAAACAGCTTCTGTCTCTGTCTCTCTCTCCCTCTTTCTCTCTCCCTACTCTTTTTTATTTTATTGAGGTAAAATGGACAACTAAAATTTTTGTGTCATCAAGGTATACAACTTGATTATGTAATGTACATATACAATGTGAATTAATCACCATAATTCAATACACCCATTACCTTACATATTTACCATTTCCTTTGTCTTTTCTTTTTTTGTAGTGAAAACACTTAATCTTAGAAAAATTCACATATACAAAACAATACTATTAACTGTAGTCACAGTACTTTACACAAAAAAATTACTGACTGAGAGAACGGAGTTAGGTTCTTTCTTTGAGGCAAATATAGCATTGAATCTATTTTCATATGTTTCAAGTGGAATGAGATTTCAGTCGTCACTCCTGAGACCTCCTTCACGAGAGGAAAGGAATAGAAAAACCTCTCACCTTTGCTACACTAATCAAAGCAGTGCTTCTCAGCCTCAGAACTAATGACCCTCCCTGTGCTTAAGAACCCTTTCCAGATACCTTGAATCTTTCCTTTATTCTGTTACTAATTTGCTCTCTCTCCAGGACTTTCAATACTCACTTCAGAGACACTGGATTTTGCAATCAGGGACACTTGGTCACTCCCACATCAGTGTGGATAAGTATTGGTCTCCACATCCTACTAAGATCTAGGCGTACTTGTCACATGCAGAGACTGCTGGACACTGTTACTAAAAAGTAAGCCTGCTTCAAATGCAGATTCAGAAAAAAATATTGGATTTTTCCAAATGTAACTTCATAATTCACTCCCCTAGTTACCTAAGAAGGTGAGGGAGGCAACATGTCTGAAAAGCAACCACATAAATTTCTTTTACATCTTTGTGAACGAGTTATATTCTGTTCCACCTCTTATGAACTATAGAGTGTGAGGTGAATTTCTCATTCTTGCACCAATACCAGCTTAGGTTTCCTGCAGTAAGGCAACCTCAGCGTGCCGCTGTCTTGCAGCCAGTGGTGTTTGCTCGTGTCCATTGTCGGTCACTAAGAAGCACAGGGATTTGATTCTGGGTGGATGCAGTGAGTCAGCTACTCAACAGGGGGATTCATCTGGAGTGAATGGGGAGAGAGGAGCTTCTTTCTCCCGCTGCCAACTCTCTGGACTGACAGAGCTTACACCATTCAAATCTCTCTTTTCCAAAAAGAGAGAACTTTCCTGTTAGTGAAGTCAGTGAAGAAAAAAGCAGGGCAGAGATTTGGAGAAAGGTGGATAATGGATTACACATTTTTGACCTCTTAGATCCTCTCTTCGCTGATCTATGTCCAGATTTTTAAATTATCATAGACCTTATACAGAACGGTCGGTTAATCTAGTGATGGAGGGAGAGGAGACAAGGGGAAGGGCAGGGGAAGCAAAAAAGGATTATGATGCCGCAGGGCTATTTACTGACTTCCTATGGTGATGCATTCATTGTGCATCACAAACATGCACAAATGATTTTTGAAATTATCTCACTTATGTTTGAGAATTTAAAACATTGCATTCTGCTGCTTTCATAAAAAGAAATCTAATATACCTATTTATAAATATCCTCTTTATGAATTAAAATTTTGAAGCTCTTTGAAGTGAATTTTAAGACATTTCTAACCATATATATATATGAATATGTGTATGTACTCAGTTGTACTTATCTTTATTAGGCAACACATTCTTTCTAAATCTTATTGTCAAACATCCAATCGTGTCATGGGCATTTCAAATTCCATGTAATTCCTTATTTTTTTTCCCATTCTTCCCTCATTCACTGTTCTGTAATTGATAAAAGCTATCATTTAGTTTGATTTATTCACTTTTCTGTCTTGTACATAGATGAGTGTCTGGAGCAAAATATTCACAGAGTAAATATATTTGTTGGATGAAAACTTTCTTGTATGGACTCACCTTGGGTGGATATAATTTAAGATAGGCAAATATATCACAGTATATATCATATTTATTAAATTCATTCATAATTAGTTTCATTAAACATGCTGACTTCTAAGATCTGCTCATTATAACTCATTAAATACATTTTTGCTTATTTCATTTATTCCTCCATCATTTTGCTTAGAATATTCTGATAGTTGTTTGACAAACTGATATGAGTTCATTAAGAAAAGTGAGATAACAAACATCAGAACCCAATTTTCTATATAATCTACCATTTGCAAAGCCAAACTACATTTTCACGTTGTTCTTACAATATAGGCAAACATATTACATCATTTCATTTTGTATTTAATGAACTCCTTGGTGGGACTGTTTAATTGCTCACATATATTTTTCTCATGGGAGATTTAGAAATCAGAATTTGAGTTCCTGGGATCTGATGTGAGATCAAAAACTGACTCAGCTGCTTCAGACAGATGTATACAAGGTCTTGCTTCTCCAAAGGAAACAGAGCCTCCCGAAGGCAGGCATGAATGTCTTCCATGGACACAGAAGGGCTGCCCCACATGGATTTTGAAAAATGTTAAAATGGGTTGTTTTGTTTTGCTGTTCTTAAGTTGTCAAATTCATCGTTTGGGCAGCAAATGAACTGAGGCTTGCAGCAGTGTAGTGAAAGCTACTGATCTGGTAAGCGCTGCCATCATGATCCTAGGGCCTGGGAGCTGGCTGGGATTTTAACCGCTCACCTCCTTTTTGGCCACTCATTGTACACACAGATAGCTGATGATTTCATACCAAGTGTGCCTAGATTCTTGCAGGTTTTACATCTTTAGGAGTTTCCAGTAAAAATGACAGCAACCATGAACCAGTGTTGAGTACATGTTATTCTTAAGATGAGCTTCAGCATTATTAGATGCTTAATAGATATATAAGTGTAAGTGTCGTTCTCAGGAATGTTAATAATTTTTAAAAAATGAACTGATTTAGATGTGAAGGCTGACTTTATATATAACTTTACTTATTTTGGCTTATAGTAATGATACTAACAGTTATCAATATATAAATATTAATATTTATAAGTGTAGGTTGTCTTTAAAAGAAAAAAATCAAAATATAGTAGTAGGATTCAATATGTACAGCTTACAGCAATGTAATATCATTTTATGGAATTCATTTGGAAATCTCCATTCTCCCATGCCGATTTTATAAAATGAGTTATTCGGCTTATTTTTTCTAACTTTTTTCAGTGTCTTGTTTTCTGTTGTCATTTCTCCTTTCATAGTTCCTTTTGGATTTCATATCTAATTTTGAAGCCTTTAAGATTTTTACAATCTTGATGCATGCAACATCCTTGAAAGACTATTAGAAGTATTATTCTCTATATAGATTGATTCTTTTGGTCATCTTTAATTCTGTGATCAGAAATAAAAGTCTTATCAAAGTCTGGTATATCACACAAGTAATCCCAGAACTCAGGGAGGCTGAGGCAAGTTCAAGATCAGCCTGGTCAATCTAGCAAGAACTTGTCTCAAAATTAAAATATATATATTTTAAGGTGGGTATGTAGCTCAGTGTGAAGGCCATGGGTTCCAGACCCATTCAGGTACCACAAACAAAGAAATAAAGAAATAGTCTTTAGTGGAAACATCTTCAGCAAAAATGTTCTTGTTCTTCAGGGGCTCAAAAGAGGAGCTCATTTAAGCATTGTCCCTAAAAATGAGACTCTTTTTTATATAATGTTGATTTTTCATAATTATCCAAAGACAGGATAGTAATACAAAGAAGCACTTTGACCCAACCTTCACTCCCAGGCACTGGATATTACCCTGGCTCCTCGTGGCCTTGCAGCAGTGGCCAGGGCTCCACTCTGTGGTCAGTTCGCGGTCTTGCCCCCTGTCTATAGACAGAAGTGGGAGTTGAAGACAGGTGAATTTCAGGAAGGGAGAAATCCAAGGAGCTGACATTATCTCAGTGATGCTTTCCTTCTCCAGTTGAATCTCTTTTTAAATTTTTTTTTATTTTAAAGAGAAGAAAAAACAAAACAAATCAAAAGAAGAACAAATTTTCAAAGCAACATATTCATTTATCTAATATTTTTAACTGATACATGAAAACTGCACATCTTGGTTTATAATAACCAAGTTTATAATAACTTGGTTTAAATATTAACGTCTAGTAAAGCTAAAAGGTATCGTAATGATGAAATACTAATAGCTAAAGTTTCAGTTCAAACCTAGCCTGGCCAACTTAGTGACTGAGACCCTGTCTCCAAATAAAGAAAAAAAATAAATGAAGTGGTGGGGATGTAGCTGAGAGTGAAGGCCTTGGGTTCAATCACTAGATTAGTAAAAGAAAAAAAAATTACAAAATTGAGTTTCAAAGGACTTTAAATGTGTTAACTCATTTAATCCTCATCATATCCCTGTAGAAATTGCTACTATAAAATACAACTTACACATAAGAAAATGAAACCACAGAATACAGAAAATGTGCCTGGTCACACACGGAAGCAGCAGAGTCTGGCATCACGCTGTGAACTCCTACTCACGCTGTTCTTAGTACTGGATGAAAGAAGCGGAACTGACTGTCCTAATACATTCTATGAATGAATTTCCAAAGTTTGACTCTGGTTCTTTTATCAGAAAGCAACCTTTTCTTAGAGTTTTCAATTTGCCTGCAACTGTCCTTTTCTTTTCTAAAAATATGAGAAACAAATAGCCCTAACAATATTTTTAAAAACTTTGATAATTAAATTAAATTAACAGTACTTTGAAAATTATAAGATCAAAATATTAATGCTTCATTTTTGAAAAAGAAGAAATATAGGAAAAATATCTTTGATGATAATGCAGAAACCACAATTCTGATTGTATCTATATTGTAATCATTGTATCCAGAAAATAACTTCTGAGGTAGTTATATTCTTCTTATTTATTCTAAGTTTATGTAAAGTTTTAATAAAGACATTCAATTTTATTCAAAATCTGCACCAATTTGAGGAACAGGAAGGAGGTTAAGATTTTGGTAATGTTAGATTGAGGCAAGTTATGGGAGGAAGCATATGAAATGAAAATAGATATATATGTAGAATATGAAGATATTTCAATATGAGCTTGTATGAGTCAGAGAATCATTTCAAGGCATAAGCAAGAAGGCAACATTAAATATGTTTTATCCTATAACTCTACAAAGACATACAAATAGCTCTTGTAATCTATTTGGAAATAAACTAAGAGACCAGAGGGAAAGAGGCTGATTAAGAGGTTCAGTTGAGGAAACAGATATGGCATTTAAAAACAAAATGTTGGCCTGGGTGTGTATTTCAGTGCTAGCTCAGGAATTGAACTCCAGGACATAAAAATGGTCACTGACACTAAAGCAGAAAATTCTTGTATTTTCACATTTCCATCATTGGATCGCTGGCTCTTGGTAGGGTAGGATCCTCATTTAGACCAGTAGAAGAGGTAATAACGATGTACACCGAGACAGGATTCTCAGAATACACATAACATTGGGAAGTGATATCAACTAAATTTTGTTTTAGAATTGGTACGCTTATGTGCCTATTCTATTGTCATTTTTAAACTGTACGTATGATTTGGAATGGACATAGGAAAGCTGTCATTGTGCAGGTAATAAGTTCAGAAAAGGAACAGGATTCCTTACCTGGGAAGAGAGCATTTGGTAAGGAAGAAGTAGGTTCTGAAGGAAGCCCTAGGAGGCTGCCACTGGGTAAGTGAGGGTGCAATGGGATTAGGAGAGAAACCAAGCAAGTGTACAGAGGCCAGAGGAGGTGGGGATTTTAACAAGAAAGGCGAGTTTTACCACTTGATATAAAAGTGCACACATACTGAAACATCTTCGAATTAGACAGCAAGAGTCTAACTTGTGATGTTGAACAAAACAGTATTTTACGTTTTTGGAACAAAACTCCTAGCTCAGGAGGCTGAAGTGAGTGGGCGAAATAGAGCCGATGCCTGAAGGGAAACATGACAATGCAATGAAGAACATAAAGGCAGCAGATACAGGGACATGTGCCTGAGAGATGGAATTGGTTTAAGCATTATTACCTGGTGAAGCTTTAGAAAATGAAGAGGATTAGGCACAGTATAGAGACCTTAACTGACACAGTGGTAGTGGTTAAGATTAACTTCAGCGAGAAGGAGCTCATTTTCCCCAGAGAAGGAAGGAAGGGAGGAAGATCAACACTGATGTATTCCAATACTTGTATGAGGACTCATATTCTATTAACTATTTTTCTCTGAAAATTAAAAATTATTTTCTGTGAGTGAGAAAAAATTATAAAATAGGATCTTAAATAAAATAGTGAAGGATTAAAATAGTTATTACATGAGGGTAATGGTTGTGTGTACTATGAACTACAAAAGAACAAGTGTATGTCTCTCTGTGCCTCTGTCTCTTTCTATATGTATATATATGCAGATTATATATATGTATATATGCACTTATATATATTCACACACAATCTAATAAAACCTAAAATAGTGACATAAAAATGAAAAATGTACATGCTCAGTGATACTATTTAGTGTGTTCATTGTTAAAACTTTTATAGCTGGTACTAAACAGAATTCTAAAATCTCTGATTTAAAAGATAAAGAATTCACACACAAAAAAAGGCAAATACATATGAAATTCCATTTTTCCACGGTGAGGAGAGAAATCAGTTATCTCTAAACTGTACAAAATGCTTGTCGACAAGTATTTGCATTGGGAATGGTTCTCTGTACTTTATACAGTAGCAAACTGGAGCAAGGAGAATGAAAGGTTAGAATTATTTTAGAGGGATGAGTAGCTAAGTTTTTGTAATTTGATGTTGTTGTTGTTGCGTTGTGTTTTGCTTTGCTTTACAATTTTCTACTATGGCGGGCATGGAAATATTCTTGGCTACATTTACTATGTACACCTAGTTTAGCTATAGTAAATTTGCAAGCATGTGAAATTGTTACTCTTAGCCTCCAGATTAAAACTAGTATACATACCTGGGTTCATGGAGAATGGCTACACTGCCATTAATATCAGTTAATGAGTGTGACAGGAAGTATATTGAGGCCATGGAAGGAGATTCATTTAACTCTTGTATTTCACGAGAAAGGTACTCGTCATTCACATATATACATAACGAAGCTGAAACCTGGTGAGAAATTGCCATGCCCCATATTTCCTATCTACTATGGATGGCGCCTAGGAGACAGTTATTTAAATAACTTACTCAGAATCTTTGTTCTTTCCATTTTATTAGTGGAGTTCAAATCACTTGAAAGAATTCCTTGGCTCCTCACAGGGGAAGCCACACCTCAAATTGTAAAACGCAGATCTACCCCATCCACAGGCCTTCGCCTGGAGTGGTAACACTGTTCTCCGTTTTGGAAATCTACGGGAAGGCACGAAGGGGAACAGAGGCTCTGTTTTCAGAATTTACTACACCAAAGTGATCACCTACTATTACTTGATATGGATGATGAATGAGAGAATTAAAGAATTTAAAGTGACATTGCAGGTTCAATTTGTGCACCTGGCTTGATGGTGGCGCTGTTCAATGTTGAAAATAACAGTTTTAAGAAGGTGGGTGGTAAATTCCTGATTTAATTTTAAAAATTTAAAAGTATGCATTAAACTATATTAACTGTAGCTATGTCTCATTGCTGTGAGAATGTGCAAGTGGATTTAGAGTCACTATTCTATTATTTTGAATCTTTTCTTTTTTCTTTGGTTAGCATCCAGTTATTGCTACCACTTCTATCCTCACTCTATCACCACTCCAGACACCGAGAAGCACTGCGGATGATGAGGTTGGAGAATGGCACTGTGACTGCGGAATTCCTTCTCGTGGGATTCAGTGACCATCCAGAACTTCAGAAGCTGCTTTTCACTGTGTTCTTTTCCATTTACTCTGTCACCCTGATGGGGAATCTTGGCATGATTTTATTAATCACAGTCAGCTCCCACTTGCACACCCCAATGTACTTTTTCCTCTGCGTGCTCTCCTTCATGGATGCGAGCTACTCTTCTGTCATTGCCCCCAAATTACTTGTGAACCTGATTTCTGATGAGAAGACCATTTCTTACAATGGCTGTGTTGCACAGTTATATTTTTTCTGCTCTCTGGTTGACACAGAATCTTTCCTCTTGGCTGCCATGGCTTATGACAGGTATATAGCAATCTGCAACCCCCTGCTTTATACTGTTATTATGTCCAAGGGAGTTTGTTGGCAGCTTGCAGTTGGAGCATTTTTGGGGGGCACTGTGAGCTCAATTATTCACACCACTAATACTTTCCTTCTAGACTTCTGCTCCGAGGAAATAAACCATTTCTTTTGTGATATCTCCCCACTCTTCTCTCTGTCCTGCACTGACACCTACATGCATGACATTGTTCTGGTGGTGTTTGCTAGTTTGGTGGAAGCTATTTGTCTTCTAACAGTTCTCCTCTCTTATGTCTGTATTATAGCAGCCATCCTTAAAACAGGTTCAGCAGAAGGGAGAAGGAAAGGATTCTCCACCTGTGCCTCGCACCTGATGGTGGTCACTATTTATCACGGCACTCTGATCTTCATTTACCTGCGCCCGAGTGCGGGCCACTCAATGGATATTGACAAAGTGACTTCTGTGTTCTATACATTGATTATACCCATGCTGAACCCCCTCATTTACAGCCTAAGAAACAAGGATGTCAAGAATGCCTTTAGAAAAGTAATTAACCAAAAAAGGCTATCTTTATGTAAGAAATGGGCCAAGTAATTTGAAAATGTTCTTTGACATTTTTTCTTTTTTTTTTAAAGTTAATTTAATATGGATATTTCCCAAATCTGTGGATAGTAAATTCCTGACCACAGAAGAGTGCCAGAGCCTCAAACTCATCTGGGCTCTCTCACAGTACTTGTATGATATTATTATCTTTATTATTTTAGAGTTGAAATGTTTAATATTTGTTTCAGAGGAAGATTCACCCTTCACTTCATCTTCCACTTCCCATGGCCTTCTACCTCTCCACTTCCTTCTCCAAACATCTCTAAAAAAGTACTCTCAGCAGTGGATAAATCATTGACATATCAGAATCCCCTTTGGTGAAAGAAAATAAGTGCAACTTACAAAGTTTTTCATCATTTGATTTGATTCCTGTGTAAATACACGCACATTTTAACTTGCCTGTCCAAACCTACTCATCCCAAAAAGCTTTCCTCACATTTTAACCCACACATATTGTTTTCATGAATTTCCCTTCACTTCCAAATGATAATTTGTACTCTAAATCTCATTGGAAACTTAGGTGTACTCTGAAGTCTTACATATTCTGAGTTATCTTGTAGTAGCCCATATATATGTTCTTTCCCTCTAAAATGATTATTCATTAAATCTTATTAATTAATCTCTTGCTTCTTTATTGCAGTACCAACCCCAGCCTGCATTCTGGGTGAATATTAATGAAACAAATATAAGCTTACTATAGTTTTTTTTTTTTTAGTATGAGCAGTGAGGGAAAACAAATTATAGAAACTAGTCATTCCTCTTGAATTATTTCTGCTTCATTCTCCACAGTGGTACCGTGTGTACAATTAACTATTTTAAGATGTTAGCAAGTACAGTGACTTTTTCAAAAATCATTTGTAAATGGTTTGCAAATATTGACTAAATTAAATTCTGGTTCATAAAACATTTTCTCAAGAGTATACAGGTCTGAAACCTCTTGATCCATAAGTGCACATAGCTAAATTCTGAAGGAAGTCTGCTCCAAGAGCCATGGACGGGAACTGGGGCTATAAAGATTGGGATGATGGCTGAGATGACTGCTGCGGCATACATCTACAGAAAGCGTGGCTCGATAGTAAAAATAAAGGGTTCTATCCAAACAAGAGGGGAAAGAGTTGTAGAGAGGATGAATTAAAATAAAAAGCCATCTGAGATTGAAAATAAATGCTGGATTGTAAGTTGAAGCCACAGTGCTGTTTAATGGCATGGGATGTATTTTCATAACTAAAGTTGTCCAGAGGGATCAGTAATGTAACAGGGCTTCAGCTAATGTGAGCTTTTGATGTGAAGACAAGGGTGGCACCCCTAGCTTGAGGAGGACTGTACACTTTGCCCGAAATACTCAACAGGAAGTAATCTCTGAAAGGCATGCATTCATCACAGTAGAGAGAAATTGATTCCTTTGTTGCTGGGTGCCGTTCCAGCCATGGCCCTTGGGATGGGGCTGCACATGATACAATGGATGAAGTACACTGGGTTTAATTATCTGAACTAATTTCTAAGAATATGGGTTCTGGGGTTTAGATCATAGCATAGTTTCAGGCTGAGGACCAGAATAACATGGTTTGTTTGATTTGCTCTGGAGAAAATTTTACTCAGGAATAACCAGAAGTGAAGACGGAGTCAGAGAAAGGTAAATGCTCTGGGTGTTGGGGAGAGATCTTCAAACCTGGCCCAGCGGCGGAATCTGAGCTGGAGTCTCGTCACCTAGCTGAGCAGGCTCTGCAGAGCACAGGACAGAGACCCCCGGGACTGCTGTCCAGTGCATGACGCTATGACCAGCACTGTTCTCTCTGACAGCTGGGAGGTCGGCTCCTGATAATCGGCTCAGGGTGATCATAGAGACTCTTTTGAGAAATACCAGGCGTAAAATAAATACCTGAAAGATGTATAGATATAAACTTGTATGCTTATGTGAAACCCTTGATTAAAAGATGAAAAAAATTGAGACCTGAGTATTGTCACACCCATGTCTGTCTCACTCTACTGTCGACATTCTTAGAGTCTTTCATACCTTTATGATTTCCTTAAGATAAAAATGTAACCAAAAACAAAGCATTCTTTAAAATATGTAAAACTATTAAGTCAATGTCTTTAAAGGAAAAGCTAGTGTGAACTCATGCAAATGATAGGCAGTGAAAACAATTTTAAGTTATGAGTATGCCTAGTTTTTTATAGCTATCTATATATGTACTATGTTTTTGATAAACTACATTGTGTCAGGAAGGATATTTTTTCTGATTTTTTTACTATAAAAGGAAGAAAAAAACCCAGCATTTTAAAACAAGATAATAGGAGAGTAACAATAATTAATACATTGCATATTGTTATCTTCAGAGTAGTTACTTAGGGTACAAGATATAAGCATGAGATATTGTCCAAACAATATTAGCACAAACCTTTCTTTTCAGTAAACTAAGAGAATCTAGCAGTATATCTATCTTAGCTACCTCATTTATATATATGTATATATACATATATATATATTTTTCCTTTTCCCTTCCTTCCTTTCCCCTTTCCCCATCACAGTTTCTATTTTCTTTTGAACAGTTTCTTCCCAATTCACAATATCTATTGTACATTTTGGGTCCTATTTACTAGTTCAGCTTCTCACACTAGGGAGACTATATGATGTTTACACATGTGGGTCTGATTTATTTCACTTATGAGTATGGTCTCAAGTTGCATCCATTTACCTATAAAAGTCTCAAGTTTATCCTTCTTTATGGCTGAGTAGTACTCCATTTGCATTAAAAAAACACGTCTTTTTTTATCCATTCCTCAGTTGATGGGCATTTGGGTTGTGTCCAAGATTTAGCTATTACAAATTGAGCTGCTATAAACATGGGCGCACATATATCTCTGTGGTATGATGTTTTTAATTCCTCTGGGAAGACACCAAGAAGCACAATAGGTGGGTCAAAAGGGACTCTAATCCTAGTTTATTGAGGAATCTCCACACTGATTTCCAGAATGGTCGCACCAGTCGACACTCCCGCCAACAGTGGAGAAGGGTTCATTTTTCCCCACAGCCTTTGTTGATTTCTTGATAATAGCCATTCTTTCTGGGGTGAGATGGAATCTCAGCATTGTTTTAATTTGCATTTCTCTAATGATCAGTGATGTTGAACATTTTTTCATATATTTATTTTCCATTCGTATTTCTTCATCTGAGAAGTGTGTATTCATCTCAGATGCCCATTTTTGGATTGGATTTTTTAATCTGAGGGCCTGATTTTTTCAATTCTTTTTATGTTCTTGAACTTAACAAAATATTCCCAGTAAATGATTTTTCACTTTAATTGATCCAACTCAGAGATATGAAGATCACAATGCATCATGCTGTTACCTAAGATCACATATTTTGGGGGGCTAAACTTTTCTTTCTTTTATTTTGCACTTACTAGATCTGAATAAAGAGGCCAATAAGCATAGCAAATTGATCTTTCTTTGCCATAACTGCCATAAGTCTTACGGAAGGGAGGTGACATCTTCATATCTTTTGAAGTATCAGTAATCCATGAATGCTCCAATTTACCTGAATATTAACAATATTTCAAACTATGTTTTCTATCATTTTCTCTTTGTAAGAAAAATTAACAAAAGAAAACGCATAAATTGAGGACATGTTGTACAAGTGGAAACTCTAAACCTATTTTGCAAAAGCAATCTTCCTCCTCATAGGTTGTTCCACCACCGTCATCTCCTGCAGCCTGGAGCAGGGTCCCTCAGATGCTGCTTTGAAAGCAGCGAGGACATCTTATAGTGGCTCCTGGCAAACAAAAGGTACACAACAGCCATTGGAAAACTCAGAGTTTCAGAGTGTGTGGTAGAAGCCTTCAAATACCTGCTTTTAGCCCCATTTTTTCAAGTGCTTCTTTCAGTGTTTTGACCTCATGAACTTGAGTAGAGCCAGACGAAGCAGCAGGACTTTGAATAAGTTCCTAGATGAATGCTTTTTATTTCCTGTGTAATTAGTATGCATGTATTTGTAGATTCATTATAACAGAATTCACAACCACTTAATTAGTTTCTTAAAAGCTGTGAAACTAACCCTCAGTTAGTCACAATTTGACATCTAACAAGGCACTCCAGATCTTATTACATGGATTGATTTTATGTTTTGCTGTTCCAGTTTAGTTCTCCGTCACAAAGCTTGAGCTAGAAAGGCAGGCCAGAAACATGCTGTCCTCACACTAAGAACACTTGCAACCTCAAGTCAGAGGTGGTTAATAACCAGAGCAATAAACAGAAGAGTGCCTGTAGGGGAGTATTACTTATGAGTCAGAAAAGTGGACATTTAATGAGGGATGACAGAGGGAACAAGGGAAGCGACACAGCATGGCAGTGACCGGGTGAGAATTGCAGCACAAGGGTGGACTGTGGAAGAAGTTTTGCTTTGCAATTTTGTTTTTGCTTCATTTTTAATTGACACAACATTGTACAAAGCTGTGGGGCACAATACGTCAACAGTCACACCTTCATTATGTAATGATCAAAAGAGGATATGAGCACATCTTTTACTTCAAATATTTACACTTAACAGAGAAACATTCAGAATTGTTTCTTACACTCAATTAAAAATGGACCACGCGGGCTGGTGAGATGGCTCAGCGGCATAAGCGCCTGCCTGGCAAGCGCGAGGGCCCGAGTTCGACTCCCGGTACCCACATACGGAAAAAGGGCCGGTGATATCACTCAGCAGCACAGGAGCCTGCTGGCGCGCGAGGTCCTGAGGTCGACCCCCGGTACCCACAAAAATAAAAAAAAAAATGGATCATGCATCATTGTTGACTACAGTTATCACGCTATGACATAGAGCAACAGAATTTATTTCTCCTAGGGCTCTTGTACTACTCATTAGAAAAAGAAAACACATTCACGGAAAAATATAATTTGAATACAAAATGTCATAAACTCAAATAGACCTTTCTTAAAATAAAACATATAAATTACTAAAAAGTATGTGACAAAATGCTCACCTCATCACCATTTTCATCTTCATTCCTTCCATCTTGGGCATCTCCCTCTAAAAACATTTTTTTCTGTGTACCTCAGGGTCTCTAACTCAGATTCTCATTTAAAATCCTTTCTCCTCATCAGTTCCCCTTCAATGTATGACTACATATTGTTTGATCTGAAAACAAAATCCCCGTTTCAAATATTCTTTTCTTATTTGCAGTCTAGATTTTGACATTTTGCTTGTACCAAGAGTACTTTGCCTTTTACATGATATAATTTTATACTTTATTTCAAATTAATTATGACAAATTATTTATATAATACAAAAATGCAAAGCTCACAAATTCAAAAAGGTACATATTAGGCACTGAATACTTTGGAATGATTAAATCAATTCATAAACTATTCACCAAACAAATGAGATTATGGTACACTAGCATGGAGACTAGAACATTTTCCAAAATTAAAGAGTATCACATTTAAATTTAAGATAGATAATGAAGTACAGTATATTTAGGAAACTGCCAACTATTAGTATGTAGTGCTTTATATAAATACAAATTATATTAAATTAATATACTATAAATCACTTTACCTTATATGACTCAAAGAAAACAACAAGAGTATACATTTGTGTCTGTAGATGTATGTAGGTATTTGGAGTATTTGGAGTATTTAGAATAGCTATTTACTTAAAATAATTTTCTTTTCAATATTTTCACAGCTTCTTTTACATCCTTGTTCCGTAGGCTGTAAATCAGAGGGTTTAGCATGGGAATTACAAGGGTGTAAAACAGCGAGGTCATTTTATCTTGATCGAGGGAGTAGGAAGAACTCGGACGGAAGTACATGAAGAGCATGGTTCCCTGGAAGATGGCAACTGCAGTGAGGTGGGAGGTGCAGGTGGAGAAAGCTTTGACTCTCCCCTCAGCAGAGCGGATCTTTAAGACCGATAAGACGATATAGCAATAGGAAACAAGTACACCTGAAATTGTGCTCAGTTCTATGAAACCAAAAATAGTGAATATCACTAACTCATTAACCTGTGTATCTGAACAAGATAGTACTAGGAGAGGAGGAACATCACAGAAGAAGTGATTAATCTCCTTAGACCCACAGAAACATAAGCGGAATGTCAGTGCAGTGTGTATCAGAGCATCTGTGAGTCCCACCAGGTAAACCCCAGCCACGAGTTGGGAGCACAGCCTGCCGGACATGTGGGCCGTATAGAGCAAGGGGTTGCTGATGGCCTGGTACCGGTCAAAGGCCATCACGGCCAGCAGCACGCACTCAGCGTCTACAAAGACACAGAAGACAAAGAATTGTAAAGCACAGCCAATGAAGGGAATTGAATTGTTCTTGGTGAGTAGGTCCACCAGCATCTTGGGCCCAACCGCAGTGGAGTAGCAGAGGTCAGAGAATGACAGGTGGCTGAGGAAAATATACATGGGTGTGTGAAGCCGGGAATCCACTCTGATTAAAATGATCATTCCAACATTTGCTAAGAGAATAATGAGATAAACAAATAGAAATACCATGAAAAGAGTTACTTTCATTTCAGGGTTATTCATAATTCCCAAGAGAAAGAATTCAGCTAGCAATGAACAATTCGCAAAATCCATTCTTCTTAGTCCTGTTTTAAACTGGAAAAAATCAAGAGAATGATAGATCAGGGGTTGATTTTTTCGTGTTTTCAAAAATGTTATTATGAGGCAAGCTATGATTTGTTTCTCTAAATTTTTTTATTTACTGCAAGAAGCTGACAAGGCAAGTGCCACTGTTATGGGAACATTATTATGGGAAGAAGTTGACCAATTTTGATTATAAATTTGTACATAATTCTCCAGATGTGTGACATACCTTGTTCTACATCATTGAATCTTTGGCAGTAGAGTAGTAGATGTGAATAAACTCATAGTTGTTTCCCAGATTCAAAATGATACAAAATAAATGCCAAAATCAGACAGATAATCCAGAAAATACAAGATTAAACATCTCAGATCCCATTTGTTACATTATTCAAATTATAGAATTGATTTTAGCATTGACAATGATACTGCATATAAAATCCATGTAAAGTGAAACCTCATGGTATCATTTTTGCTGTGTAGGGTATATTAAAAAATGAAATGAACTTTTTTTTTTTTAATGCAGGTACCGGGAGTTGAACTCAGGACCTCATGCTTGCCAGGCAGGCACTTATGCCACTGAGCTATATCACCAGCCCGAAATGAGCTCTTTTTAACTGTTCTGTCACTTATTATGAATGGTTTGCCAGAACTTTCTAACCTTTTTACATTCACTTAATTCCAAATTCCAAATCCCTTAAGCCAAAGTGGTGTGATCAAAAGAAGTGGGAACAATAGATTGTAACAAATACACTTGCTTATCATTGGTCTTTCACTTGACTTTCTCATTGCAATGAAAATAGGGGGATAAATGGTAAAGGTTTTCTAATAAAGAGGATTCCATTTCTTGTGTTTCGGATGGCGTTTTTGTGTGTATGTGTACGTGTCTGTTCATGTATCTACCTTTTGATGTAACACTGGAATATACATGGTAGCATGACTTACGAATTATTACTTCTATATGTAAATGGTATAGGGTTTGACCAATGAGGACTTGATTTTGTATACTTGCATGTTTGTAATGTGTTAATTTCTACTATTATATGAAAAAAATAACAAAGTTAAATTTACATACACCATGTCTCATATGGAATGTTTTTAAAATGGAATGGATTAGTTCTGAATCATGATTAAAATATGAATAAATAAAACCTTTATAGTCATAACAATTGATTTTATCATTAACGATGATACTGCATAAAATTAATAAATAAAGTTCATTAAGCTCTATATTGTCTTTTGAACTTACTGAAAAATAAAACATATTTTATTGACTTATGTGTCAATAGTCGTCCCTGGTCTGCAAAGCTTTTATAATTGCTTTGCATAACTCATCAGATTCCAAAAAAACAAATTTGAAAAGGAAAGCAGAAGAGACAAAAAGAAATAGAAACAGCAGTCTACAACGAAACACTTGTTTACCGTGACCTTTTGAATTAACTTTTTTAGTTCATGGAAGGTGGGAAGAGAAACAGGAAATGATTCTGAGATATATTAGCTTTTGTTTCTTGTGTTTCCGTTTGAATTTCTATATGTATGTTGTGTGTGTCTATCTGTTCACATATGGAATGTGGGTGGTCAAATCTTATTTCTTTTTAGACTAAAGGCTGACGTTTTCACATAATGATATTTGAAATGTGTTCTCTATCACTTAAATAAAGCTAAAAACAAATTTTAAGTTTCACACTTCCACATCATTTGCAGTGGGATTTTTTAAACAAATGGTTTACTTATGAGTCTGGATTAAAGTATGAATAAATAAAACCTTCAAAATCCTTATGCAGATAACAAATGCGTTCAGTCAGATTCACTCATCTAAAAAAGGACGTATTTGGCCATTAGGCAATAAAGAATATCTTCAACCTAATAAGTACACATTCATTCATTTTCACATTCCACAATATTTGAGTGCTCAGTTTTACAAAGTAATTCTGTTCTTTAAACAGCCACTCAGATACCTGCCTGTGAGGAGAAAGTCTTTCTGCCGTTTTCTCTGGCACCTGGACAATATGGAGATTATATTTATCTTCGTGCAGTGACTGTTGGGTGATTCTTGTCATCCTCTGCCTTCACGTTTTTATGCTGTTCTGACGTGATTAATGAGCTCCTTGGCTCTCTGTGATCCCCTGAGAATACTGAAGAACTTCAGCGAAGGCTGAACTTCTCATCCTTCATGCTCAGCAGCATACTGATCAGTAGGGAGCACTGACAAAAGCTTTTAAACACTAGTACTCATTGCTTATCACGACTCTCCAATCTCCTCTTGAAATCAGATACCTGATGAAACTGAAATATATCTTCTACTTCCCGATTTCCATGTACTTTTCACTTTTCATCCTGTTTCTTTCATTTCTGAAGCAGTCTTCTTCATGGTTTAGACATATGGTGATCGTACATGTTGATTTTTCATTAACTTTTGTCTGTTCATCTACCCCAACTGCATGTTTTTTTTCTTTTTTTTTTGGGTTCCGGGGGTCGACCTCAGGACCTCGCGCGCCAGCAGGCGCCCGTGCCGCTGAGCGATATCACCGGCCCCTTTTTCGTATGTGGGTTCCGGGAGTCGAACTCGGGCCCTCGCGCTTGCTGGGCAGGCGCTTAAGCCGCTGAGCCATCTCACCGGCCCCCAACTGCATGTTAAACACCATCATTTAAATTATTTTATGGCTTTAACATTTTCACTGCACCTTGTATTCTCCCTTTTTTTTTTTTTTTTTTAGTGTATACGTGTGTTTCTATCTTCTTACTGTCAGCACAGATACTTGCATGAATAAAGGCTTTGTAAACTGTATTATTCAATATATTCAGGTTTTTAGGCTGGTGGCTGTTCAACAAAGAGCAGACAAAAACAAGTTTTGAAATCTGATTCTGCTAACAGATTTAGCATGTATAACGGTGACTGGGTTTTTTAAATCTATATTTGGATAATTCTTTCAAGAAAAAGACAAATTTATTTATTTTTTAAAAATTGTGTTTTCTATTATTTAGTGTAGCTCTTTGATAACTGAGAGGTATTAAAGTTAGTCATGTGTAACCTTATCTTTTCCCTACTGTTACCAAGGAATATTTTACGCCCCCCCCAAGTATTGCATTACTATCTTTTTCTCTGAACTTGTAGAACTTCTACATGGGTCAAAGAACTAAATTCTTCCTTTGCATTCTTCTGATCAAAAAAATGTCTACATTCTGTCTTTTATAAATGTGCATTTTCAGCAATTCTTCATTTGTTGTAATAGAAAACATTATGAATTAGAAACATAAACCACAGTAGATATCTTACCAAATGTCTGACATTTTTCATATATTATTTATCTCCATGTGTATCAACATATATTTTGCAGATTATATCATGTTTTTGTAACTAACAACTTCATTAAACAGATTTCAAAATTGAGATCCATAAGAAATCAATAAATTTCAGGAATCTTATAGGTACAATATTTGACTCCAGATCACAAGTTTTTAATCAGTTTCTCACTACAATGAAATAGAATAAAAGTTTCCCTTTCTTAAAAATATTCTCTTGGCTACTGTCATGGAATGTTGTAGGGTACTTTGTCCAAAAATAGTCTTGGAATTATAAAGGAATGGAAAGATTATCCAAGTGCATCTCCACACCAAACCAAGCAGAAAGGAACAATAAAGAAGACTGACAGATTTAATCATAACCTGTTTCAGTTATCTTAGCTGAACACTTCAGTGCTGTTAACATTGGTTTGGAAAGGTCTGCCTTATCGTACAGTATGGAAACACACACAGAGAGAATAAATGAAATGTTGCCCTGTACCTTCTGCAATATGACGGCTCTGAAGGAAGCTCTGTGTACTGACCATGTTCTAAGATCACGGTCCCCAGTCTTCTAGTACCAGAGACTGATTTCATGGAAGACAATTTTTCCAGGTAGCAAGGTGGTGGAAGGTTTTAAAGTGACTCAAGAACATTTTGTTTATTGTACACTTTTTTCAATTACTATTATTACATTGCAAGGTAAAATCAGTTGAAGCCCCAGGGTCCTAGATTTACGTTCCTGCAACTAGAAGGGCCCATCTGGGGTGGATGGGAGAGAATGACACCCTGAATTTGTTGCTTATGACCAGTCTATCTCAGTACTTTTGTGGCAATCTCAAGATATTCCACCTTGACTTTAATCTAGAATGTATTAGAGACTTGACAACGCATCAAAGGTTCTTCCTTTTTTTTTTTGTGGGTACCGGGGGGTCGACCTCAGGACCTCGCGCGCCAACAGGCACCTATGCCGCTGAGCGATATCACCGGCCCCTTTTTCGTATGTGGGTTCCGGGAGTCGAACTCGGGCCCTCACGCTTGCAAAGCATGCGCTTACGCCACTGAGCCATCTCACCAGCCCCAGGTTCTTCCTTTTAAGGCCAACTATTATTTGCATGGACAGTGTCATCTCACGTGGACTATTCCCAATTGGATTACACATCATTCCTTCCCAATTAGGGGGTCATATGTGGCTGGAAATTAATGCTCAACTCTTGAAAGCTGAGATAGGTCATCACGAACCAGGTTACAAAAGAAAGCCCTGGCTCAGGCTCTTTCAAAGTACCTGCTAACGCTTGAACATGTCAGTAATTCTGATATTCATTTGTTGTCTCCATAAGTCTCTTTTGGCTTTGAATGTAACCACTTTATCTACCAACTTGAACACAGTTGTCATTCTCTGGTGTGACAGATAGTGTTCACTGAGCCAGTTGAATATGACACATGAATGAGCAAGTTTTGGGAACTTTTCTGCATCCCTGAAATGTGTTGCCATTGGTGACTCTTTTTCTAGAGTATCTCTGGATCGGCTTTCATAACTCTGGCTAGTAAACTATTGTTAGCAAACCATCTCATTGCTGTATATAAGACGTGTCCTTCTGCATTCATCTCCTCACGGCAACGAATGAATTCTAATGTGGTTGGTGATTTTAATCACATCCTGTAAAATATTGTTAATTTCATGCAACATTTTTCAGCTACCCAGGTTGCTATTTTCTCTAAATAAAGCTTTTTGCCTTTTGGCACTCTCAGAGTCTTCTGTCTCTTCATTGAGGCTTTTTCACTTCAAAGTAGCTTTAAAGTGTTACTCATTTTTTACTCGTTTTTATAGGGTTAACTTAGCAAAATTGTGACTGAGAAAAGTGTGCACTTTTGGAAAGTGGCGTTGGCAGTAGGGATCTCTAAAATAATGACAGGCCATATGCAGACTAATGACGTCCTGCATTCTGACTTAAACCCTGCCTGTAGATGCAGCTGCATGCCTGAATACATCAACTCATATGCATTATAAATTCTGCAGTCAGATTTAATGTCTGGGCGAGCCTGTTGTATCTTCGTAGATAGCTGGGTTTTTACTGTCTTTACATGGCAGAAGGGGCCAGGGAGATCTGAAGCTTTATAAGTGCAGTACTCCCATGCTGAAGATTTTACCTGATTAATTTACCATTTCCTAAAATAATTCCTTCCTAATATAATTATTTGGGGGTTTAGAATCTCAATATAAAGTGAGGCCACCATAGCAGTGCTCATCATGCACAATTGGAAATTTTAAAATATATTATAGGTGGAAACTTATGCAATCTTTTGCCTATAATAAGATTTCCTTGAAAAAAAATTTTTTTTCTGTATTGCTGCCTACTACCATGGTATTGTCCCAGGCTTTACTCTCTTTCCTTTTCTTGCTTGCTTGCTTGCTTTCTTCTTTCTTTTTCTTTCTTTCTTTCTCTTTCTTCCTTTCTCTTTCTTTCTTTCTTTCTTTTTCTTTCTTCTTTCTTTCTCTCTTTTTTGATTTAGCTTTTGAGCAGTAATTACACTCTGTCCTTTCACACCGAGCTATAGCCCTAGGACTTATTCATTTATTTATTCATTCTTTTAGAGCCAGCTTCTTAGTAAGTCCCAGTTGATCGGGCTGGGCCTATATTCAAATCCTCCTGCTTCAGCCTCACAGTGTGCTGGATTTATAGGTGTGCACACCAGGCTTGCTACTTGCATTCTGAAATGTTTTTCACACTGGGATTTGTTACCTTTTCAGGCAGGACTATAATATGAATCCTATTATCAGCTTCTGTGATTATAATGGATATTTAAGAATATCATTGTGTCTGATGTGGGCATTCAAGTGTATGGATAATACATGTTTTTCCAAGAAGCTCATTGAGTTTTTCAGTCCAGAAACATAGATGGAGGCTGGGTATTCTCCTGAAATTAATATCCATGTCTTTGTAGATTTCATTACCTTTTACACACAGACATTTTATATATTTTCTTGAAGTTAATAGTATATGTGCAGGTGTATGGGATGTTTTGCATATTGTCACATGTTGCACCCTCAGTCAATTTTGTGTTATCAGCATGTGATAAGCACTCATAAATGTTATGTTATCTTTTTATTTTTTCCCATTTTCCCCCAGATATTATATGTATTTTTTTGTATAATAGAGATTAAATGGTCAGTCCTGGGGCAAAAAAAAATGCTTACATGCTCATATAAGATAGCAATTTCAGGAAAATGTAACACTAAATAATGAGTTAGGGCAATGGTGGTGAACAATGAAGAGAAACATTTAACCAGGACCAGGAGTGGGAAAGAAAAAAAATAAATGAGAAAGAGAGAAAATGATCCATAATTTCAGCACTCAGATGTGTCTTTTAATTACCATGTCAAGGTAATTAACTCTACCCGGACATATAAGATAAATAAGTGAACCAGATGCTGGAAAAAAGGGGTAGAGGGGAAGGGGAAAAATAATTGAGATGCATTATGCACATATACCACCTCCCCACAATGAATGTAATCATTCTACACTCTAAACATGCACTAATAAAAATGAAAAATAGGGCCGGTGAGATGGCTCAGCGGCGTAAGCGCCTGCCTTGCCAGCGCGAGGGCTCGAGTTCGACTCCTGGAACCCACATACGAAAAAGGGGCCAGTGATATTGCTCAGCGGCACAGGTACCTGTTGGCGCACGAGGTCCTGAGGTCGACCCCCCGGTACCCACAAAAAAAAAAGAAAAATAAATAAAATTCAAAGAGCTGTAAAAAAGTAAAAATAATAAAGATTTGTTATGTACATATACCAACTCCTCATGGTGAATTAATCATTATGTACTGTAAATGTACTAATAAAGGTAATTTTTTAATTAAAAATAAACTTTTTATATGCAAATCTCAATATTTGTTAGGTTTTCACACATCATGAACCTGTGCAGTTCATGCTTTCTCTAATTGTTAAACCATTTGCCTAAAATCCATGTTATTCCCCAAACTTTCATGTTTAGTTTTGAGACTGAATATTTCCATCCAAGAAAGGCTTCCTCTTGAACACTGGATTTGTAGGTTTTTCTCTGGATCTTACATGACACTGTCTGTATTTCAGTGTTGTTTAGAGACTTTCTGCGGGTTACTTGAGTGTTCAGCTTAGGTAAAGTCTGTTCTCTCCACTAAAATATAAGATGTGCCAGTAATATACTACTGGAATGGCCACGTAATATACAGCGCAAATGACAATTAGTAAAAACTTAATACTCTTGCCTATAGGCTAAGTTAAATAAAAAGAATGAAAAATGAAACTTAGGCACAATTGAGAGAATCAAGAAAATATTCCACAGGTTAATTCAAAGCAAATAGTGAAACATGGCAAATTGGGAGATTTGCAATTTTTTTTATAATAAGGTGTCAGTACTAATGCTTCTCTCAGTAAAATGAACTATAATTCTCTCAGTAAAATGAACTATAATTTTTTCAAAACAACCACCATTCTATATGTTACACATAAATATAATACAATTATTTAAAACCAATTTTTATTTCTCAACTTCTGCAGGGCCTCTTTCACATCCTTGTTCCGAAGGCTATAAATCAGAGGGTTCAGCGTGGGAATCACCAGGGTGTAAAACAGTGAGGTCATTTTGTCCTGATCAAGGGAATAGGAAGAACTGGGGCGGAAGTACATGAAGAGCATGGTTCCCTGGAAGATGGCAACTGCAGTGAGGTGGGAGGCGCAGGTGGAGAAAGCTTTGACCTTTCCTTCAGTAGAGCGGATCTTTAAGACTGATAAGATGATATAGCAATAGGAGACAAGGACTCCTGAAATTGTGCACAGTTCTATAAAACCAAAAACCGTGAAAATCACTAACTCATTGACCTGAATATCTGAACAAGATATAAAGAGGAGAGGAGGGATATCACAGAAGAAGTGATTAACCTCCTTAGACCCACAGAAACATAAACGCATTGTCAGTGTAGTGTGTATCAGAGCATCTGTGAGCCCCACCAGGTAGACCCCAGCCAGGAGATGGGAGCACAGCCCACCGGACATGTGGGCCATGTAGAGCAAGGGGTTGCTGATGGCCTGGTACCGGTCAAAGGCCATCACGGCCAGCAGCACGCACTCAGCGTCTGTAAAGACACAGAAGATGAACAGCTGCAGAGTGCAGCCAACGAAGGGAATTGAATTGTTCTTGGCGAGTAGGTCCACCAGCATCTTGGGCCCAACCGCAGTGGAGTAGCAGAGGTCAGAGAATGACAGGTGGCTGAGGAAAACATACATGGGTGTGTGAAGCCGGGAATCCACTCGGATTAAAATGATCATTCCTAGATTCGTCAGGAGAATAATGATATAAACTACTACAAGTGACAAAAACAGAACCACTTTCATTTCAGGAGAGTTGGTAATTCCCAAGAGAAAGAATTCTGGTAGAGATGAACAATTTCCACTGTTCATTCTTCTTTGTTTTTATTAGAAACTGTTGGAAAAATCAACAAGGCAAAAATAGATTAGAGAATGATTTTTCTTCGTATTCAACAATATGATGGAGGTAGTACACACTTTGTTTCTGTAAACTCTTTTCTTTACAATCATAAACTTCCAAGGAAAGTGCTACTGTTAAAGTCTTACTCTGCCATATTGAATGAAAAACAAGGAAAATGGATGCACCTTGAGACCATAACATTAAGTGAAATAAATCAGAAAGTGAAACTTAAATGTCACATGGTTTCTGCCTTGCAAAAATCCTACATATAGTTAAAGAACACAATAATAGAGAACATGAAGTAGGGAGATAAATTTGCTCAGATGGAAAGAGGATCGAGAGAGAGAGAAGGAAGGGAGGTTACAGAAAGGGTACAAAAAGAATTAAGATTGTTATGTGCCTGTACCAAATCCCTACAAAGTACGTACTGCAAACATGCACTAATACAAATAAAAATGTAATAAAAAATATGTTTTATTAAGAAACAAAAGCAAAAAGTGTCTGTCTTAAGTTTGTCAACCTTGATTATACATTTAATTACAGTTCTTTTTTTTTTGTGGTACCGGGGGGACGACCTCAGGACCTTGCGCGCCAACAGGTACTCGTGCCGCTGAGCGATATCACCAGCCCCTTTTTCGTATGTGGGTTCCGGGAGTCGAACTCGGGCCCTTGCGCTGGCAAGGGAGGCGCTTACGCCACTGAGCTATCTCACCGGCCCTAATTACAGTTCTTGAGATAGATAACTTACTCTGTGCTAATAGTTTCATAGTGAGAATTGAAATGAATTCAAACCTGGATCTTAGATTCAAACTGATAGAAAAATATAGAGCTAAGCAAGTTCATCCAAAAGATACAAGACTCAGTATCCCATATGCTTGACAAACGAATAGTAATTTTTGCATTGTTCAAGGAACATTATCTATTTCAGTGCTGACAATGATACTGCATACAAAATGAAAGCTATTTTAAATTGTGTTTGTTGTCCAGGTTTTATTAAGAAATAAAACATTTTTAAACTGTTTGTTCAAACACTATCACTAATTTTCCAAAGCTCATGGCACTGCTTTTTCTACATCATCCAACTCTGCAAACAAATGAATTGAAAAAGCAAAGAGATATGATCAAAACAAGCGGAGGTAGCAATTTATAACAATCACACTGGCTTATCATTGGCTTTTTGAGTTTTTCATTAAAAAGAAAATGAGAGAGAAATAGTGAAATTCTCATATATACAAGCTTCTATTTCTTGTGTTTATATTACTATTTATGTACATATGTATTTGAGGTTTCCAATATATATGCTTACATATAAAAATTGAAATAGGAGTAGCAGTCTGTTATTTCTTCTACATATTATTATTATGGTACATGGCTCATAAGGACTTGAATTTCCATAAATGTGTATATGTTAACTCTCATTATTTAAATAAAACTGAAAAAAATTTAAATTTATATGTATCAAATAACCTGTGATTTTTCCAAAGAACTGACTACTTATAAATCTTGACTAAAATATGATTAAGTAAAACTTTACAATCCTTATACAAATGAAAAATGAAATCAGTCCCATTCACACAGGTCTAACAAGAATATACCACAATACAGCCATTAGAATGCAGTTTATTGAACTGAGTAAGTAGCTGTTAAATCATTCCAATACACATTCTTCAAGATTTGATCTCTCCACCCGAGAAAGAAAGTAGAAATTTAATTTTCCCGTGTTGTTTAAACATGGCCATTCATACACTCACCTGATGTGAGCAAGTCCCTGTGTTCTTTCTCTTGTACCTGAATAATACGTAGATCACATTTAATTTCACCTGTGACTGTTAACTTAAATCTTGTAAGCCTTTCCTTTGACTCTTTTGTCCTGGTCCAACATAATTAATTGCATTCCCTGTTCAGTATTCTCCTCTGGGACTCCTGCAGTAATTTTCGTAAGGCTGAACTTTTATTTCTTTACCCTCAGTAAATCGATCAGTATCAGGAACTTGTTAGATTTTTAAACACTATGATTCAAGGTATCATAACTTCCCACGCTCTTCGAGTGAAATCACATGAAATGAAACTGATGTATACCCTGTACTTAACAATTTCATGTCCTTTCATTGTCTTTCTGTTTCTTCCATTACTAAGACAATCTCCTGCACTCCAAGCTGGACAGCATTTAATCCTAGATACAGGTTTTGCCATTAATTGTTTTCTAAATTCTCTCCCCCAAGTCCACACCAGCCACTCTCATTTCAGTTAGTTCATGGATGCACAATCTTCACTACACCCAGAAGGCTCTCCTTTTTATTTTTGTTTTATCTGATCAAATGTGGTTTTATTTTTCTGCAGTAACTAGCTTACAGACGTGCAGGAGAAATAAATCAGTGTTTGTAATTAAAGGCATTCAGTTAATTAGTTTGGTGAATTTTCAACAAAGGGTAGAAATAACTAATTTCAGGCCATTTTTTTACTGGAAGTTCATATATACAAGGGGGGATTTGATCATTGTGGGGTGCAAACATGTACTAATAAAAGTCCTGGAAAAAATATCTTAGAATACCAATTTAAAGAAATAGCCAAGCTTTATTTACATCTATAGCTACTTTTGTGGTCTGTTCTTAATTGTAATTTTTGATAATTGGTAAATAATTGACATGTTAATATTTTGTGTTACATAATCCATCCCCTATATCTACCAATAAATGCTCTAAACACTCCCCAATATTGGTCTGTTATTTTACCTCTAACTTGGGTGGACTTCTTCCTTAGGACACATCAAGCACTAAATTCTTCATTTATATATTTATGATTACAAAATATCTCAATTCTCCCATCAAGAGGTTTGTTTTTCTAGCAATACTTTTGTTGTAAGGGAAAATGTTATGAATTTAAATGTATACTATTGCACATATGTTAATATAAAGAGATAAATTAAACAATAAATCTTATATTGTTTAATTTATCTCTTTATAGATCATTAGATATAGATATAGATACATTATTTAATTTATCTCTTTATAGATCATATATTTCACATATTATAATGTGTTTCCATGTCTATCAACTTCATTATACAGATTTCAAAAGTTACATACATAAATCATAAATTTCAGGAATCCCATAGGCATAATATTTATCTGACCCAAAGTAGTTTTTCTCAATGGGTTTTCACTACAATGCAGTAGTAAAAAATGTATAATATCTCTTGTTGAAAAAAAATCTCTTGTAAACTCTCATGGAATGTTATAATGTATTTAGCTAAATTCACAAAGATAATGAGTCTTAGATTCCTATGGGAATTGGAGAGGTCATCCAGTCCCATATCTAAATCAAGGCATTATCCTACCAGATTTTGAGTACAGAAAAGAGCAATAGAAAAAGCTGCCAGACTGATACATAATCTGTCTTAATGATTTTAGCAGGGCATTTCAATATTATTAGCACTGCTCTTGAAAGTCATGCCTTATCACACAATTACAGGAATCAAACAGAAAATAACTAGATTGGTGCAGTAGGCTGTGCAGACATGAGGAAGTTGCTCTGTAACATATTCCATGTTCTAAGGAATAATACATGATGTGTGAAGGACTGCAACATGAGTAGATATTTTCAAATTCATTAAAGACTACCAATGAATCTAATTATAATTATCTACCACATATATTCTGTCTTACTATAGTTACCCTAATTTTTATTGAAAAGCAAGTAAATGAATAAGTTTATGTATAAAATTAAAACAACTGAGGGACATAAAGAAACATATGCTCACAAATATTGTGCTTTTTTTCTTGAGCTTTACTGACAGCAGACATGGAAAATATTTCCCTATAATTAGAAAATAACTTCAACTAAAATGACTAAAATATTATTTATTTAGGGAAAGATTTTTCTTGTTGATTCATTGCAATTTCTTTCCCTGTTTTATTGATATTCTTTGGCTGATAGCACTAATACAAAAGTAACTTTTTTCTAGAGGGGGAATTATTGAAGCCAGATCCAAACTAAGTAATTGTAATGCTTTCCACAAATTAAAGTAAAGACACTGATGCAATTGCGTTCCCTGGAACTTTACTACCATTATCTTCTTCTCTGGAGTATATTGGAAGCAGTGGGAAATTCTCTTGGTCCAAAATGACTGGAAATTATTTTTGGTACAAATTAATTTTCCCATCAGGTGGTTCACTGTCTCCAAGGAAACAATTCTCTTCAGTTTACATGTTGTTAGACAGGACCTAAATTTACCTTGACAGTCATACCAGCCCCTTGTAATCTGGGACTGTATTTACCAATTACCTCTGTGTGGGAAATTAACACTTTGAGATTAAAGAATGTGACTTTTTCTCTTTACCCAAGCCTCAGCCTAGGAACTACATTAATCTGTAAAGAAAGAAAAATGCCACAAATGGCAGTTGATTTTTATTTTAAAAGTGGGTATATAACCTTAGAGGTCATCAGGGAAATTGCAGGCACTATCTAATACTAACATGATAGACAAGATTCAGTATTTGTGAACATCCAAAACAAACAGGATTCACATACTGATCGTGTGACACTCATGCACGTTACACACACACACACACACACTGATATATTGCTAAACCTGGTTCTGCACAAAGATAAATAAATATATATGTCTACCCAAAGAAATGTATATGAATGTTCACAATAACTTTATTAGTAATAAGAAAAGGAAAGAGAACTAACTGTACAATCATCAACGGTAGAGAAGATAATCAATGATATTTTTGCTGAAACAAGTACTGCACAACAAAGACACTTAATTTACTGCAAGTACATGCACAAACCACATGGTTCGCAATAAGATTACCTGATTTGAAATAAGATTCAGGAGTTGAATAATTAGAAATATGCTGAACAGGGTCATTTTGATTTCAGGATTATTGAAAATTCCCCAGAGAATGAATGCATTCAAAGACATAAAATGTTCTCCTTCCATTCTTTTTTAGTTTGTTTTCTGTAGTGCTAAAAATGTGATCAAGACATTGATAGGGAGAATTTTTAACTCTTAACTCAGTCGAAAAATATAGAATGTGTAAATCAGAAAAGATTTATGGTATTTTCATTATTGCCAGAAGCCTTTTATTACTATAATAAAACCCCTGAGATAATATTCTTTAGAAAGAGACAGCTTTATTTCACTTCACAGCTTTCGAGGCTTCAGCCATCGTCATTTGGCGCCTTTGATTTTGGGCCTTTGGCAAGGTGTCGCATCACGGTGGTTGGGCCTGGCAGAGGAAGCTGGTGACCATGTGGTGTCTGGGAAGTAAGAAAGGAGAGAAAAAATATGTGCCAGGCTCTCAGTAACACAGTGAAGGACACACCCTCATACAACTGGAAGATTCCCAACTACCCCCCCTCTCCACAGGTCTAACCCTTCCAGAGCTCCCTAGGCACAAGAGCCTTTCCCTGTCACTTATCCAGTTCATACAAAGTAAACATAAAGTTGTGTGTCCACAGCTATGACATCTTGCTGATATTCAGAAATCAAAGGAGCTACTATTTAAACAGGGTTGTGCTTAAAAATATTTGGTCTTCTGAATCCCATCCTACCTACCTTTCCATCATTGCTATTTATATTTCAGATCTAAAAAGGAAAGCGATATAATCTAATGTTATATACAAATTTTATGTGATTCGTCTTTTTCATACTTGTTCCAATACTGTACTCTTTCTCCTTGATCTGTACATTTTCTTTCTTTTTTCTTTCTTTCTTCCTTTCTTTCTCTCTCTCTCTCCCTTCCTTCTTTCTCTCTTTCTCTCCTCTGTCTCACTCACTCTCTCTTCCTTTCTTTTATTTTTTATTTTCAGTACTTGGGAATGAGCTCAGGGCTTTCACACTGAGCTACATTTCTCACCCTTAATTTTCCATTTGTTTGTTTGTTTCTTTTTTTTTTTTTTTTGTGGGTACTGGGGGTCGAACTCAGGACCTTGCACTTGACAGGTATGTGCTTATGCCACTGAGCTATCTCACCGGCCCCTTGTTTATTTATTTCTGAGCCGCCTCTCCCTAATTTTCTAAGTAGCCTAGAATGGGCTGGAACTTGGCATCCTCCAGCCTCAACCACCCAGAGCACTGGGATTAGATGTATGAACCACCACACCCACTTACTTTAGCCTTTAGTTCTATCCTGAAGTGTTTTACATCGGGAATTTCACACCGGCAGCAAGAAACATAAGACGATCCCTGGCTATAGTTTTTGTGATTGTAATGCATAATCAATAAAGCCAATGTGTCCTATGTTGGCCTTCAAATGTATAGATCTACACAACCAGTTCATTCAGTGCTTGAATCATCAAAAAACTAGAGCTAGGTAACAAAGGAAAATATCAAGGAAATACACTGATGGATGTTTCATAGTCTCAGGAAATTATTATTCATGTCTTTGTGGATTCTTTACCTTTTCATTCACAGCCATTATATATATATATATATTTTTTTTTTTTTAGGTGGTAGTATGTGTCCAGGTGTATGTAATTTTCTGTGTATGTTTGACACATATAAAACTCTCAAGGAATTTTTATTCATCAACATCTAGTAAGCACTCAAAAACATTATCTTGCTTTGCTTTCCTGTTTTGTGTTCCCTAGACATGGTGTAAGTGTTTGGGAAAACAAGGACAGAAGGTGCATCCCTGGGACAAAAATATGCTTACTTTTTAAAAAAAATTAAGTATATTGGTACAATTTAGATATACATAATGATCACATTCGTCATAAGGAATTTGTACCTGTACAGGATATATATTAATTCCTCTTTCTTCCCCGTTCCCCAAAACAAAGCTTACTTCCTCATACTGGGTATAATGACTAAAGAAATAAGCATACATAATGTTTTAAGGGAAAGGACTGTGAATAATGAAGAGAAGCATTTAACTAAGGAGAAGATGATGAAGAAGGAAAGAAAAGGAAGGAAGTTGATAATTCCAGAACTCAGAAACAATGTACCAGGGACTTTTAAATTTCTTTTTATATCCTAAACTGCTGATACTACTTTCATTTGCAAACATAATTGACCTATCTAGCACTATTTACCTCATGATTTCTATAATCGCCAAGATTCTTGCCTAGCATCCTTTCCTTCCCTTACATGTATCTGTGTAGGTCTGAGACTTAACATGTGTATCTAAGAAAGACTTCTTCCTGCACGCTCGATATGGACATTTTCTCTGGGTGATAACCACACTGTCTCTACTTCAGCATTGTATCCAGCCTTATTTTGAATTGACTGCTCATTTTAGTTCATTTCTGTTCCTTCCCTTAAAATGTGAGCTTCACTGGTATGTAAACTGGATTTGCCATGAAATACAGAGTGACAAAAGTAAATTACTAAACTCTTAATAAACTTCAGTATAATTGAAATTGAATGAGAGCATGAAAATGTAAGTTTGGCACAATTGAGAAAATCAGGAAAACTTACCACAGGGAAGTACCACCCATGTATTCATTCACAATAAAAATGAGACATGACACATTTGGAGATCTGCAACATTTTCTTACTATTAAATATTAGTTTAAATACTTATTTCAGTAAGTTATGCTGTATGCCAAATTCATTGTGCACAATGCACAATTTGGTAATTTTTTCAAAACAACCACCAATCTATGTGTGTTATAGGTAGATAATATACAATCATTTAAAACCACTTAATATTTCTTAGTTTTTGCACGGCCTCTTTCACATCCTTGTTCCGTAGGCTGTAAATCAGAGGGTTCAGCATGGGAATCACCAGGGTGTAAAACAGTGAGGTCATTTTGTCTTGATCGAGGGAGTAGGAAGAACTGGGGCGGAAGTACATGAAGAGCATGGTTCCCTGGAAGACGGCAACCACAGTGAGGTGGGAGGTGCAGGTGGAGAAAGCTTTGAATCTGCCCTCAGCAGAGCGGATCTTCATGACTGACAAGATGATATAGCAATAAGAAATAAGGACTCCTGAGATAGTACTCAGTTCAATGAATCCAAAAACTGTGAATAAAGCCAGCTCATTGACTTGTATGTCAGAACAAGAAAGGAGAAAAAGTGGAGGTAAATCGCAGAAGAAATGATTAATCTCATTAGACCCACAGAAACATAAGCGGAATGCCAGTGAGGTGTGGGTCAGAGCATCAGTGAGCCCCACCAGGTAGACCCCAGCCACCAGCAGGGAGCACAGCCCGCCGGACACGTGGGCCGTGTAGAGCAAGGGGTTGCTGACGGCCTGGTACCGGTCAAAGGCCATCACGGTCAGCAGCAGACACTCAGCATCTGCAAAGACACAGAAGGTCAGAAACTGCAGAGCGCAGCCCAAGAAAGGGATTGAGTTATTCTCAGCCATGAAGTCAGCCAGCATCTTAGGTCCGATTGCTGTAGAGTAGCAGAGGTCACAGAAAGAGAGGTGGCTGAGGAAGAAATACATGGGTGTGTGCAGGTGGGAATCCACTTTTATTAAAATTATCATTCCAATGTTTGCTAAGAGATCGATGAGGTAAACGAGGAGAAATACGGTGAAAAGCATCACTCTGAAATCTGTGTTATCCGTAATTCCCAACAAAATGAATTCATTCAAGGCGGAACAGTTTCCCCTGTCCATTCTTCTTGTTCTTGTCTAAACTTCAAAAAATGATAGGTACATTTTAATTCTTCTGTACGTTGCAAAATATCTGCAAAACAGAACGTTTGTTTCTGTAGGTTTTTTTTTTTTTTATCTTCACAAAACACCCATTGCATGCTTTTGAGAACAGTAATATCATCAATTCGAGATAGCTCTTGAGAAATTTTGAGTGAAATGTAAATGTAAATCATAATATATGTGCCTTTTTATATCTTCTCTAATTTCTCTGGACCTTTTATTGCCCTCGTATCAGCTAATATATATTTGATGATCTGAAAGCTCAGTACATATTCCACAGAAAATGAATGAAATGCAATTTTTATAGAAATTCCATTATGAGAAATATGATGTAGAGTTTGCTGTGTTTCTTAAAAGTAATCATCAACAGGGAAAAATTACAATTTTTATCCCTTTAAAAATCCATTATGGTTTCAAAAGACTATTAGTTCTAGAAGAAATGGTATCACTGACAAATAAAGATGAATATTATAATTTTACTCTTCTGGGTCTCTAATATTTGATAAGATGTGAAAGAAATATTGTTGACTTTTTCCTAAAAATGTATTCTGATTTTGCCACAGTGTTCATTGCTTAATGTAGAGGTAATTTGGAGGTAAAAGATTAATCTTCTGATCACTCAAAAAGATAAGCTAACATGCATGTGAAAAAAACATATTTTAACCCTTACACATGGATTAGATCACATTTTATGAATGTATTATTTACATACAGCAAACATGTATTTATAAAATTTGAAAACAAGATGAAGAACAATTGTAAGTTAGAGACATGTAGCACCTATTCCTTGAGTGTATGCATATTCAGAATATGCTATGTATTTTCATGTGTGCATGATTCTTAATTGAAATATGAGAAGTGGAATATGAGGGATGTATATATGTGAGATTTTTTGTTTGATTTTTTTTATTAGGTTACTTTGCTATATGGTGTCTAGGCACTTAAATTATTGCATATTGTATTGCTAATTTGACACTTATTTGTAATGTGATGCTTCAAATATGTACTAATTAGCAAGAAAAATCTCTTAAATTTATGTATATACTTACACACTGATAAAGTGAATAAAACCTGCCTGTGAACCTGGACCAAAGGAAAATAAATTAAATGAGATTCTGTGGATGCGAATAAGTTCAGTAAGAGTCTTTCAGTTCTGAGGAGAAATTATCAGTTTTGAAAATTAGATGTTAGACTGTGTTCTACTAAACAATCTAGCATAAAGTCTCTAAGTTTTCTCCAGTTATGCTTTTTCATTTCTTATTCTTTTTTTTTTTTTACATTATTTTTTAATTGGGAAACTCAAAAACTTACCAGAGGTGAGCAGTGCTTTGGTAACTGAACATTATTAGGCTGATAGAATTTTATTATACCAGGAATCTTTTGGGACTTAACTCTTGAAGCCACACTTACTAATCTTTGCTGTTGTGTAAACACATAATTAATTGTATTTCTGGATCTGTATTTTCCCCTGTGACTACAAGAACCACTGAAGCACAGGTTGAGCTTCAGTCTTGAATATAGTTACCAACTCACGTATGTCAGAATGAAACTAGAAATTAATTTTATGCCATATATTATGTACAATACATACAACTTTTCTGCTCTAAAATATTATCTGTCTCATCCTTGTCTACCTGAAGCAGAATGTAATTAAACATCAACAGCCCTTCAAAGAATCATTACCAAACCTTTTCCTCTTCATTTGTACTTCAAGTACTCACACATTCTTTTCCCATAAATTACTAAACTATTATGACCTTTCGATGATATGTCTATGAAGATATAATACATGTACCACAAATCCACACTGGACCTTTCTTTGGTGTGTAGCACAGTCCCATGGCTGCAGAGTGACCACCACTGCCCACTTATAGAGTATTTTTCATCAAAGCAAAGAGAAAAACATACAGAGTAGGAGTGATTCCACCCTCTCCTTTCCAGCAGTCCTTGGCAACTCTCAGCTGCTTTCTGACTCTGTGTGTTCATCTATTCTGTAGTTAAATATAAACTGAGTCCACCAATCTGTGACATTTTCTGTTACTCTTTCATTTATTGTGCTTTAAATATATACCCATAGCATAGAGTTTTTCAGAATTTCCTTCTCTTAGGTGGAGAAAAGATATGTTGTTTTATAGAAAAGACGTATTTTGTTTATTCATTTATCTGTTAAAGGGCTTGAAGATTGATTGTACATTTTGGCTCCTGGGACTAATAATGCTATGGATATTCATTTATTCAAGGCCTTCAAGCACCACTGCTCTTGTCCCATTCCCATCCCCCATGATTGTCATGCTTCCATATTTCACTAATTGTGTGACTGTGCCACGTCCTCTACATTCAGTAGAAATTAATGAGAGCTTATTCGTAAGTATGCTTAATTTGTTTACATAAGAATTTCTCTATTACATCTAAGTCTTCAGCAATAACATTGGTCCTTAGGGATTTTGTAGTTTGAATTTGGAAAGGTAATTCCTTACCAAGTACTCATTGTTAACTGTTTAAGAGCTCCTATGGTGGAGCATAATGAACAAAGAATAGAAATTCATTGCACTTGTGAACGTCATTCTGTTAGAATAATTCATATGTGTAAGGATGATTCATTAAAGAATAATGTGTGAATAATGATTTTTCTAAAAATGTATAGAGTTCCACGTTAGTAAAAATAATTTCATTTGCTTTTACTTATAATTGTTCATTATAAAACTGAAAGTTAACAAAAATTTGGCTTTTATATTCCCCAAGCACCTTCCCAGACAGTGAGAAGTTCTTCATATTGCTTAAACTTTGGTGCACTACGGTGACACCTGGCTTGACTGGGTTATTTCCAAAGGACCAGAGCCAGCCCTGCTTCCACAATGGCCTGACCGAAACATCTGTCACTCTGCTTCTGTATGAGAGCTGCACATGTGTTGCTTTATTCAATGGCTGACCTAGGTCTTTGCAGAGCAAAGAATAAAAATATAAAAGAAGGAAAGAAAGGAAAGAGATCACACATACTCAACTGTTTATTTGTGATGTTCAAGTCTAAAAGATAAAAATAATTGTAATAAGAAATTTCGGAACTCCAGAATGGGTTAATAATGATCTGGGTCAACTGAAGATGGCTGTACTTTTGGACACCTCTTCCATAAAGAGTTTTATTTGTCCTCCCTTTGAAATTTTGCCAGTATTTCATTGCTTTGACCAATATACAACTGTTTCAGATAGCTATCCCCTGCTCATTATAAGCTACCACAGAAATGTCTCTGAAAGCCACTAAGTTCTGATTTAAAAGCACCCTAAATTCTGGGTAAACAATGTGACTCACTTTGAGATGAGCAGTGAGTGTCTTTCCATGGTTTTTCAAGACATCCTGAACACATTCAAAACTTTTAGAGCAATCTTCATCAAATAAAATTGTTATTTGGACTTATCCATCTTATTTCAACCTAATATTTTTTGTTTGTTTGTTTTGAGACAGGGTCTCATGGTGCAGTCCAGGTTGGCCTTGAACCCACTACAGAGACCAGGCTGGCCTCCAACTCACAGCGATCCTCCTGCCTCAGCCTCCTGAGTGCTGGGATTACAGGCATGCGCCACCATGCCCAGCTATTTGAGCCTAATTTTATTTTTAATGATTTTATTAGTATATGTTTGCAGTACCTAACCCATACATGGTGGGCATTAGTACATATGCATGTCATCTCTTGTCTTTTTCCTTCGCCTTCCCCTCCACTCTTTCCCATCTCCCTCATGCTCAGATCCACATCCCATCTCCACAAATTCTACCTCCTCATTTTGTATCATTATCTTTTACTTTGGTCTTTAAATTACTCATCCTTTCGGTTTCTAAAAAAATGTAAGAGAAACTATGTGCTACTTAACCTTCTGCATCACATTCATCTTATCCTTCAATTTTTTCACTGAATCTGGCATCCTACACCAAATTTCAGCTCTTCCCCCTGGTCAAAATGGGCATGAAAGGAAATTATTTTTATAGGTTCAAGACGTTGAGGCTCCACGGCAGCACAACTAAAGACAATCCACAAAGAAGACTTCCAGAACTGCTTCGGAAGTGTGGGTCCAAGGTCTGAGGGTGTATTTTGAGGGGGACTAAAGATACTTTATATTTTACTGTAATGCATGTTTAAAGATTTAAACATCTACCTTATTTGTAGATAAAACCTTGCAACTTCAGTGTATTCATATATTTACAAAAAATTGCAAGTGCACTATTCCTGGAAAGTCACACCTTCCTGCTAATGGCTGAGCATGTGGCGGGTTTCAGATTCACCAATTTGAGTATATGCGCCCACATGTAGAGAAACAGAAACACAAATCACAAGGCAAAAAACGTGATGTCAATCTTTTCTTATCACTGCCCAATTAGGGAAAATAGAGATAAGCTTTTCCAAAATCTGGATGAACAAATACTTTATCACATCGAATGTGTGCACCGATATCCTCATATTGTCATAAATAATATTTGCCAAGAGGGTGTGTGTGTGTGTGTGTGTGTGTGTGTGTGTGTTTGACAAATCACTAGGTGTCTAGTGGGACACTGTGAAAGGCAACATAACATGTTATTTCAATACTTCTGGTATCAGAGGAAAATACTATATTGGCATTCTGTATATTCGGCGTTAAAGTCATTGGTGATCTGGTCTTCCATCTAATTTGTATATATTATTGAAAAGCTAAATATATTTACAAATAGCTCACTAATCTATTTTGTGAACTCTGTGAAACCCTATCTTATTTTCTATTTCTTTCTTTTTTTAAGAACTGCTTCTATAATTGCTTTTAGATTTTCAATAATATACAAACATATATTCATTTTATTTCATGCCAAGTTTAAGTCATGGTTGACTAATGCAGAGGATATGGAAGTTTAGCCCTTCCTCTGCTTGTTTGTGGAATAACAAGATGGCTTTCTCCAGCTTCTTGTGCTGCACATGAAGAGGGACCAGCTCTGCAGCCTTTTGAAGATAACCAGTCTCCGCTTTTGCTAAGGTGATTTCAGTCCGAGGATCATACTGCTGTTGTAAAAAAAAAAAACTTGATTTCTTTGAATGAGTAGATCTTGCTCCTTGCTTCTTCATCTTTCCTGAATGTCTTCAGGTAATTCAAGCTTGTATTTGTTAAGTATCTGCTCACCTACCTTTTAAAAGTTTGCATATTTTGAGAGATTCACACAGTTGCTGTCCCAGCAGCTGTGCTCCACCCATATGGCCGAAATGTTTGTCCACCTGAGCATTGGATCTGCTTCCTGATATTCATTCTCCCTCAGTTTTGCCTATTAGGGTTCCAACTTATTCTGAATATTTTGTATAAATAATCTCTTGGCTTTTATGTCATGTTCACTTCATGTAGTTAGCTTGTATTTTTAATGCTATTTAATGATTAAGGAAGTTCATCATCATCATCTGTTCCATGACATTTTCAGCTCTGTCCTGAAAGTACCTTATAGCAGTGGTCATCAAATTCCTCCCCCCATGTCTCCCACGTCAGCATCATCCATTCTGTTGGTAATGTGACAGCTCTGGGAGCAGAAGAGGCTTCTGGAAAGTAGGCTCTGTGGCCATCCTTTGCACATACTGATGTTGAACTCACACACTTGTAACGTAAGGTATGAAAGTGTGAGAGAGCCTGTGTAGAAATCGATATACTCTAAAATATCTTAGTAATGAATGCAAATTTAATTAATATGTTTTTTTGAAATTATATATTTTCTTTCCTAGTTACTTTTCTCTCATTGCTGAGACAAAATACCCAATGCCCAAAATTAAGAAAGAGAAAGTTTATTTAGCTCAAGTTTTTGGAGGTTTCATTCCATAATCAGCTGGCTCCAAGGCAGGGTGGCATGGCTGAGGGGCAAACTTTCATGGTGGTGGAAGACAGCAAAAGCAACAAGAACACAATGGGGGTTGGGGGGACAAACCTCTCCTCCTCCTTATATTGTATACAGGCTACCCACCCCAGGACAAGTTTTTAGCACTTACATCATCTCCTCTTGCACAGGGTCAGGATTTTTACAAAGTGAGGACTCTGGTCCCCTGCTGAGTCACTTAGTTAAACTTCTAAACTTCTCAAGTTGACACCATGAATCAACCATTATGACATCCTGGAGTGTAAACGGCCTCCCTAGGGCATGTTCTCTACACCCTAGTATATAGCACTGCTCAGTTATTTGTTAAGCTTCTAAACTTCTCAAGTTGACACAATGTATCAACCAGTACATATTCTATTCAAAATGTTCACACTTTATGCACTCTCCTCCTCAAAAAACTCATAAAATATTATAGCCCTTTTTAAGCAACTTAACTAATTTATGTGTATTCATAATAATAGTGTGATATTCTTAATGAATGAAATAATTTATTAATTTGAAATTTATAGATTTCTATTACTTTTGGTTTGGTAGAAATTCTAGTGATTTGGTTAGATGTTCTGAGTTCAAAACAAATAAATAAGGCTACTTAAGCTTTTATCTTGATTCTTTCCCACATTGTTATTTGTGAGCTTCTGTCCTATTTTATTTATAACCTGAAGATCAAAAGGGTTCATCTTTTATCCATATGCAAGGCAATGTATCACACATATGAAACAAACTAATTTATTTTGAAAGATAATTATTGATAATGTTTAATTTATAATTAATGTGTTTATGGAAGAAGTGTATATACCATCACCTATAGGAGGGCCCACATGCACACACACACACACACACACACACACAAACACACATAGAAACATACAATTTTCCAAAGGAAAATTAAAACATAAAATTTACATATTATTCCCTAGGTGAAAAAATTTTACTAGCATGGTGTGGAAAAATTTTTAAGCAGTATATTAACTAGTTATCATTCAGAATTATGATGCAGTGTATGTGATTCCCAGATTGTTTTATTACAAAAATTTAAAAATATGACTAGTAAATTGATTAAATAATTTCAACTATGATCTCTACTAGAAATACTGAAATATCTGCAATACAGTGAACCGAATCCCTCTGGGCATAGCCAAGCTCAGCGTCTCTGTGTGAGGTGACTCATCACTTTCTGGAAGCTTCCTTCACATGCTTATTCTTCAGGCTGTAGATCCAAGAGTTCAGCATGGGGATCACACCTGTGCAAAACACAGAACCAACGCTGACTGTGAGCCACAAGTTCTTGGAGTTGGGAGCACAATAAAGGAGCAGAACATTGACGCTGAAGATGGTGACAGCCATCAGATGGGAGGCACAGGTGAAGAAAGATTTCTGCGCCCACCGACTGAAGGCATTTTCATGACACTGACCAAAATGGAAATATAAGAAGTGAGGATGATGATGAGGCTGCTCACCTCATTGAATATGGCGATGGTGAAACAAAGAATTTGGCTGAGGAAGGGGTTTGAGCAGGAGACAGAGACAATGACTGAGTGGTCACAGAGAAAATTATTAATGAGGTTAGACCCACAGAAGGACAGTGCCAAGAGGAAACAGGTGAGTGTTGAGGAAGAGACTGTTCCCCACGTGTAGGGCCCAGCCCCAGCCATGCACACAGCGTGTGGGACAGGACGAGTGTGTAGTGCAGAGGGTCACAAACTGTCACGAAGCGGTCATAGGCCATCACCGCTAACACGAATGTTTCTGCCACTGAACAGTGCAACCCAAGAAGAACTGCAGGGTACAGCCTGTGAAGGAGATGGCTCTGTCTTCCACAGCCAGTTCTCCAGCAGTTTGGGTGTGACAGTAGTGGAGTAACAGAAATCGATAAAGGACAAGTGACTGAGGAAAACTACACAGGCGTGTGGAGTTTGGGGTTGATTCGGATGGTCAGGATCATGCCCAGATTCCCCACCATTGTGACAGTGTAGATGGCCAGGAATACCAGAAACAGGGGCACCTGGAGGTCCGGATATTCTGAGAAATCCAAAAGGACGAAGGTAACTTCTGATGTCTGATTTCCTTCAGCTAACAACACATTTGGTAGTATAGGAGATCTGAAATAATGATAGTAAAAGTAAAAATGATAATGATACAGTGAACTTATATGATAATTACTGTAAGTATGCATTGTGCTCCAGCATTAGAATAGCTCCATCAAAATATGCAAATAGTGGCATTAATTATAAATCAAGCAACTTCATATACTTAGGTGAAGAAAATGCGGTACATATCAGATAAGGAATCCATGTGAGGTCGGTCAGCTTCTTAGTGAAGGGATAGGTATTGAAGATTTTGAGTGGAGGAAGTTCATTGAAGCAGTTTTCCTTAGGAGAGAAAGCAAACCTCTGCTGTGTTATAGAAGATAAATTTCTCACAGTTCTATTATTCCTGGTTTTAAATAGTAATAACAGAATAATTACTAGGAATGAAGCACTAATACTAGGAAATGAGACCCAGAGAAGAAAAAATGTAGGGGGTGATACCACTACAGTTAGGATATTCAGCCATGGGATCAGAGGTAAGGAAACTTTCATGAGTTCACACAGCAAGTTAGGGGGTCTTATTAAAGAAAGTATAGCTTTCTATACCCTTCAGCTTGTGTGTATTCCCTCCTTATGTTACAATATTGCCTTTGTATTTAGAATCTGTAGCAAGCAGACAAAAAGAGGAAGTTGTGTTTTTGATGTGTTCATTCCTTTGTTTTCCTTCTTACTTATAGTTTTGCTCAATTAATGTCACGGACACTCTTAATATACTCATCAAGTAATTATTTCCTTATGTTCTGGCTTTCTATTTTACTAGCCACGTTCGCAATTACTTACAGAATATCTAAATTTGAAATTAACATGATATATGTTTAGCCCAAGGCTTCTGAGTTTGTTAGAAGTGGGAAAATATAGTAAAAGTCCCTCTTGGTTAGATAAGCACCTTTAAACATCTAGTGGCAGGAAAAATTGCTGGTCTGGCTATGCTAGAAGAGTTGTGATGAAAGGGAAATATATGTTTATGTGAGCCACCCAGTTTTTGTTATTTTATCCATGTTAATTTAGAAGGTGAAATCATATTCTGTGTGTAAGTTCTCCTTAAACATTTGACAATGATTTTATTATTTATTTATTTATTTATTTATTTATTTATTTATTTATTTTTGTGGGTACTAGGGGTCGACCTCAGGACCTCACGCGACAGCAGGTGCCCGTGCCGCTGAGCGATATCACCAGCCCTTTTTTTGTATGTGGGTACCGGGAGTCGAACTCGGGCCCTCGCGCTTGCCAGGCAGGCGCTTATGCTGCTGAATCATCTCAGCAGCCCCCTGGAGAATGATTTTAAAAACTGAGTCAATGTAGCCAATAAAAGGTATATCTATGCAATGTTTACATTAATAAAAGTACTACTAGTCCAACCAGCTCAATGTAAAAAGAAACTGATGTAGGTTTTATGACTAATCGCTTTCTGGCCTTCAAATGTTTTTTTTCCTTCATGAGAAATGGAAATGAGCCATGGACTGAAAAACTACTCGTGATGGCCCAGCACCACGACAGAAGCACGGGCTTTGGAAAGGTGGGCGTAATTTCAATTTCAGGCAGTTGATATTAGTGTGACTTTTTGAGCTCAAATTTTTTTCATCAAGGACTTAAAAGTAACAAGATTATACATGGATTAAAGTTACATGAATTGTATGAGGTAATGATACTAATGGACTTAGCTCGTCTGACAGTTTTGGTGTGCAGGAAATGCGGAAACCCTAACTTTACCAAGAATTGTTAGTTTCATGAGTATGTGTCATTGTTTTCCTCTTTATGTGTGTGTGGGTGTTGACACAGGGTCTCTCTGTGTAGTTCAGGCTGGCCTTGAACTCACTAGGTAGCACAGGGTGGCCTAAAACTCACGGCGATCCCCCTGTCTCAGTGCTGGGATTACAGGCATGTGCCAGCAGGTCTGGCTTGGCAATGTTTTCCCACATTTAAAAACCATCAAAGCACAGGACATGGTCCACAGCATGTAGCAGTGGATAGGCGGGTACAGATTAGGACATCGAAGGTGAGCTCAGCTCTCCCCGGTGTCCTGTGGCCGCCACCCTCCTTAGTCCTAGTCCATGCACAGCCATCCGTAATTACATTTTCTCTACCATCCTCTCTCCTTTCTCTCATTACCCAACACTGCCTGGTCTTCTGCTCATCTCAGGTTGTGCCGTGGAATTTTTACCAAAGCACAGCGTTCGCTGTGATGGTCACGGAGCCCAGGCACTGCCAGCTTTCCTGTAGTGGCCCTGCTCTGCTGGACTCTTCCTCCTCCTCTTCCTCCCTCATTCCTGAGCTCCCTGCCAATCGAAGGCTGCTCCAAAATCGCCGTCTATTAGTTATCAAAGCTCTATGTAGTTATTTGGTTTTACTTAAAACCCTAACTTACCTATTCATAGTATTCAATCTTTGTATCTTGTTAGTATTCTGCTTATCCCTTTTTTCCCTTAATTTTCTTTTGCTTTTACCTGAATATATTCTCTTACTAGTCTTCTGCAGCGTTTTCACTTTATAAAGTGTTAGAAAAACCACTGTGCCAGAGAAATGTTCCATTTCTTCAAGCCACAGTAATAGAGGCATCACGAGCAGGTTGTCAAAAGCACAATGTAGGTGAAGTTTTACAGTCATTACTAAATATATACATTATACAACAATGATTATATATGATAGTATACACATACCTATGTATCAATTCTGTATATTATATATAATTATGGCAAGTTAGATACATACTTACACAGGTACATAGCTATATCTATCATCTGTCTACATGGTTTGCTTATGTCAAAGTCATAAGCCTTTTCCATTACTTCTCTGCCTTCCTCTGTTTAACATTAACTGTTCTATAGCAAATCAATGGAAGTAACTCTACCGCACAGAAAAAATTACTTTTCAAAACCCAGGGTCAAGAAATGTTCCCAATATCTCCGTGTATATTACTTTCCCTACACTTTTTCTTTCCGTATGATTTGTATCTGCCATGGAGAATTTTCTCCTAAAACATTTTATTTCATTTTTGAAGCAACTATCTAGAAAAAGAGTTGTTGACTTCCATGGAAAATCTTTCTACAACTTTATAAAACATTGCTAAACTGTTTTCAGAATTACCTTACCTTCTAAAATAGTTTGAAATAACAAGCATTTCATTTCCTGCACCTTTTCACCAATACGCGATGTAGCATTTATGTATTCATTTTAGCCACTGCACAAAATGTGTGGTGATATCAATGTGTGTTTTTGATATGACTCTTATCAGTAATAACATTTTATCACATTTTTAGTGCATTTCTTTTTTTTTTTTTTTTTGTGGGTACCGGGGGTCGACCTCAGGTCCTCACGTGCCAGCAGGCACCCGTGCCGCTGAGTGATATCACTGGCCCTTTTTTCGTATGTGGGTTCCAGGAGTCGAACTCGGGCCCTGGCACTTGCGAGACAGGCGCTTATGCCGCTGAGCCATCTCACCGGCCCCTTACTGCATTTCTTAATGATTTGCATATATTCTTTTGTTAAGGATTTGCTCAAATATTTCAGCCATTTTTTAAGAAGAGGCTAGTTTTTTTCTTGTTTGAGTATAATAGTTCTTTATATGATCTAGAAATAAATACTTCGTCAGACACGTATTTTGCAAAGATTTAGTCATCATTTTTGTCATTTGCATTTATAATTCATTTCCTTTTAAAGAATCTCTTTCTTTCTTTCTTTCTTTCTTTCTTTCTTTCTTTCTTTCTTTCTTTCTTTCTTTCTTTCTTCCCACTACTTGGGATTCACTCCAGGGCCTTCACACAGAGCTATGTCCCCAGATATTTTTAAATTTTTTTTAAATATTCAGACAGTGTCTCACTAAATGTCTTAGTTGATCAAGGTGAGTTTAAATTAGTAATCCTCTTGCCCAGGCTGCCCAAATGCTGGAAATACAGGCCAACAGCCTTCCACAAGTCAAGTAAAACTATGGAATATAATTGTTTTGAATGAATTCAGGACATCTAGACAACCATAACTGAGCAAATGGAGACACTCGCAAGAGAGGACTTGGAGAAGTAGTTGAGAATGCGGCACGGATGATCGGACAAGTGTGTTCAAAGAGGGGGAGGAGTATCGTGAGATGAATCTTTGGCAATGTGCCTTATGGTATACCTTAAAGGTACATAGTAAAGTTTATTTTTGAAAAGGAAATTTAAAAAGTAACACTAAATGTTGCATTAATAATGAGTCCAGATATAGTTTTCAGGAACACATTTTTCTATTAATACTCCCTCCTTAGAAAAATGACAAATTTAGAAAAGTACAGATCTTACACCCAAGTTATATCTTCACCTTTAGAAAAATGACAGATTCATAACTCTTAAAAAATTTCAACATTTATTCTATAGCTTCCTCTCTGTTTAGGGAGGCAAAAACAATTCTTTTTTATAATTAAGCATTGATTCTTTTAAAATGTCTCAACTCTGATTTTATAAACTCTCTATAGACAAAAGCATGATACTGCCATAGTAGATAAAAAGTATATCATATTCAAACAGGGAACTTATTTTTGAAAGAGGGATGGAGGACCAAAATGTTGCCAACAAACCATGGACTAAACTGAAATCCTGAGATAAATTAAACCTGTCCTCCTTTCCTTTGAGGGCATCAGGGGTTTTGTACCAGTGACAGAAAAGCTGACTAATACAATGCCTTTCTTTCTCACACTGTAAGTCAATGGATTCAGCACTGGAATGATAATGGCATTGAAAGGTGAGCAAATTTTAGCGGTGCTGGGAAAATACAGGGAGCTGGACCTTGAGTAACTGAAAAGACACCTCCCCTGATAGATGGCCACAGACGTCTGGTGACAGGAGCATGCAGGGGTTTTCTTCCTCCCACCAGCATAGCAGATCTTTAAGATTGAGATAAGAATGAAAAAGTAGGAGATGCTGCTGCTGTTGATGGTGGTGGTGATGAAGAAACATAATTTCCCTGAGCTGCAGTAGGTGGAAAGAAGCCACTCGTTAACCAGTACGTCCATGCAGGAGAGCTTATGCAGGGGAGGGAGTCCCAGGAAAATGGTTAAGAACAGTGCAGTCACAGTATTTCAGGATGCAGACAAAGAGCTCAGGTTACCTCCGTGGTGTAACTAAACATTGAACCATGTACAAATGCCTTCGGACACCACGACTGTGCTCAGTAAAGGGATACAGATGGTGACATAAAGATCTCGGGCCGTGACAAGAAGATAAAGCATTCTGTTTCTGCAAAAGTGGAGAAAAACTGCTTGGAAACTGGAGGTCACATCCATAATAGGAAGTTTTAGTTCCCTGATAAGAAATCGATAAGCATTTTGGGGACAATGAGGAATAACAAAGGCCTACAAAGGCTAGGATTCTAATATTCATAGCAGCACAAGTGTCATTAAATATCAGTGTGAGTATATTTTTACAGTAAAGAGAGTAGGGCATTTCCTAAGGTACTCAAAAAGCTTACTAAATTGATACACTAACTTCCTCTATCTTTGGCTTCTGTTTCAGTCCCTGGCCTAAAATAAGTGCTCAGTTAATATAAGTTAGCTGACTATAACACTGGTTAAAAAAACATGTTATAAGTTAACTTCTAATCCAAACAAATTACTATGTTGCCACTGCATGGATTGTATTTTATGAGCACATAAAAGTAATTAGCAGCTAATCATTTGCAATTTAGAAAAATTCATGATGTTCAGTCAGAACTTTCAATCACTGCTTTCAGAGACTCAAACTATTTCTAGGAATTGAAGGAATTTGAAACTTACTTCAAAAAACAAGGAATCTTGTCTTGCCCTTGTAGGATGGACATGGAAATATATAAAATTAATAAATAGGCAAAATATCCAGTTATTATGTCAGTATTGCCCCAGGTTCCACAAAGAATTAAAAATGCTTCTGGCTTAAGCACTCATTTTTGTAATAAATATTATGGCGGTGCTTGTGTGAACGGCTTTGTTTATCTCATTTAATCACTATAATTCTTCTGTAATAAGGGCACAGGAAAGCCTGTGGGTGACCAGAAGGCTGAACACTTCTTCAGGTGTTCTCTGATCTCCTCACCTCTGGGAAAGTCAGTGGGATGCAGTGTTACTGGAATACAGTGGTGATTTTCTCACTATTGTGCACGTTTGAGAATTGAATAATTTATTTACAAACATAAAGATTCTTACTCCCTTAGCTTTGTATAGGCTAGATTTTCATTATTAGCTCCACATTTTGATTTTAGGCTTATTTTCTATTTAGGCTCATAATAATAAAACAAGGTCATTTGGCTAGTGTCCTACATTGTGAGTGACATTTGAGATACATTGCTGAGTGAAAGATGTGCTTTCCACCTATTCGTAGTTTTTGCTCACAGATGTAAAGCTGAATCGTGACATCATTAAAGCCCTTCTAGCAACTACAGAAGTTACTTGCAAAGGAAGAAACTGTTTTCAAATTGCCCAGGTCAATATTTTTACTTATAGAATGTGCAGATTTGACATGCACGTCATGCCATTGCAAATAATTCAAAGATGTTAAACATGTCATTTCCAAAGAAAATGTACAGAATAATTAACAAAGTGAGTATCAGTGAAATTATTTTTCTAAAAACACACTGGCAATAACAATAGAAATACTATTGGTGATAATTTGAATAGGTGCTTCTAAATTTCTAATATGTGTATGTGAGTGTGCATGTGTAGGTAGATATAAAGACAGATCATACAATAAAAATTTTGTATACCAGTAATAACGTATTTATTTCATAGATGGTATTTATTATAAGAAAGGATCCACCTGATTCTCGAGTCTAATAAATCCAACATCTCATAGGTGCATTGATAGGCCTGAGATCGAGTAGAGCGAATGGTTTAGTTCCAGTACGCAAAGGTGTCAAAATAGCTGCTTGGATAGATCCGTTTGAAGGTCACGTGGCTGCCAGCAGAATCTCATAACTCAGGTCTTGGAAGGACGGAAGGAAAGCTGGTGTCGTGTTCTGCAGGCGGTCAAGCAGGAGCGTCCTCTCCTGTCGAGGCGAGGTGCAGACTGTTCCATGCCAGCCTCAGCTGACGAGGTCCTGCTCTCCTACACGAGCCAGGGCAACACCCTTTACTCAGCTTAGTAATTTAACCCTTAATTTAATTGACAAACACTTTCATCGGAGCACCCGTGATAATGATTGAACAAACATCTGGATACCCTCTGGTCAAGTCAACACATACAATTAACCAGCGCAGCGAGCCCTGTGATGTGTGTCATAATCATACTTCTTTTTCTCTGTTTTATGGACAGTGTCTTACTGTGGAGCCCAGGCTCTCCTCACACCTGTGCGCCTCAGGGTCTGCAGTGATGGGATCGCAGCACCTGGTATTGCTGGGCTGGACATTTCTGTGCTTCTCTTTTCTTGCTTTTGTTTCTGCGTAGGGTCAGCATTGATGTCTTTTTCCTTCTTTTTTCAGGCCTCACATGGCTAGGTTCTAGGTTGGGCCAACCTGCACCCTCTCCCTACTGCAAGGCTTGAAACGTGAATGAGATCCGCAATACCCTTTGTCACGTGATGCAGCATGTTCAGATGCAACGCAGCAGGCTGCCAGCATGTCTGAGGCTGCAGTCCAGGGAATTACAGTACCTGAATGGAGAGGAAACTCATAACATGGTATTCGTTAGGTTTTTCTTCTTGTTATAATGTAATGGAAGTAGGTATCATCAAAGAAAATATAAAAAGCACTCTTCTTACTTCCATGAAGAAAATAAAACAAAATTTTATAACAAAATAACTAGAGAATAACTGGAGTTAACGTACTGTGTATCATGACGTTGAAATAATTGCCAAAATGTTACTCAGAGTACAAATCATAGATGTGAATGTAGACGTAGAGGTAGACGTACACTTAGACATAGACAAAAATGAAGAAACAAAGGGGCAAAACTTTCCTTACAATGAACAAAACTAGCTAGTAGTATAAATAAAACAATTCAGCACATAGCTTAAAATATTTTCCAAAAAACAGGATAGATAATATGGAGAACTATTTGAAATTCTCTTTACTTCCTATGTATCTATTTTCAATTATGATATATTTTTAATAATTCATAAAAGAGACACCATGGGATATTTAAATTTGTGTTATTTCAGTTAACATTAAGTTGCATCCATTTGCATACAAATGCCTCAATTTTATCTTTATTTATGGCAGACTAGTATGGCACTGCATGTAAGTACCACATTTTCTTTATCCTTTCTTCTGTTGAAGGACATACAAGCTGCTTCCAAGACCGATTCATATAAATTGTGCTGCTGTAAACATGGGTATGCATGTATCCCTGCAATGTGATGACTTTAACACTCCTTGGAAGATACCTAGGAGAATGGCTCCGTCAAATGGAATTTCTATTTTTAGTTTTCGAGGAACCTCTGTACTGATTTCCATAGTGCTTGTGCTAATTTACATTCCCATTTGACTGTATCCCTAACTGACATAAATTGCTATTCACTGAGGCACCATATGATATTACATCGCTTGGTATTGCTGTTAAACCTCTTATGACTCACACTCTACAGTGTTCATGTTAAATGACAAATTTTTACACTTTAACCTCTGTATTTCATAGAATATCTTAAAGAAAGTATATCTTATGAGAGGGTTAAGCTTATTATATTACTGAAAGGTAAAAATGAGAATACGCAAACAAGTGTTTTCACAGTCCACCTTAACTGATGTTATATCACTTTCCTGAGAATAGCCCTCTGTGGCTATATGAATGAATAGATATCTAATAAAACGTAGGTAGTGATGTCTCCATGTTTGTGTCTTCATACAGTCCACACTTAAGTTTGCTCTAACAAAGCTTTTCCATTTTTTGTTAACCCTAGGTTTTGGTCTTTACAGAAAAATGATACTGTCAGTTAGTAAGAAAAAGTATATTATCACCATTTTACTAATTATAAATGTTATGGGAAAACAGTTCAGTGATGTTTAACTACTCAATACTTTCCCAAAAGAGAAGGTTAAAATTCAGTTATCGGAATTCATTGGACAGCACTGTACCCACAACATTGTGAATCCTACTTTATAAATTTCAGAGAATGGATCACAAATGTTAGCATCTCCACCATAGCCACTGTCTTCGTCATCACAGTGATCATTAACATGGTCTTTCTCATGTACCAGATGCCACATTCTTGATTCATGTGAAACACTGTGTGATAAGGCATACACAAACAGAGATTTCCATGAAGAAAATAGATGAGTAAAATGTAATATCCCATGTTAAATAGTAGAAAATGCAAATGGGTAAATAAAAGAGAAATACAACTATGTTCAGAAGAAAGATAAGATTATCCTTATCCCATGCCTTGTATATGTGTTTACAATCATAGTTGAAGCCACAGATGGGGATAATTGTCATATGAAATCCAGCAACAAAAATTTCTTAAAATGGGTTATGTTTTTGAGACTCTTGCTTTTGAAGGTGTGACACTTAGGGTACTATTGAATCTTGCTCATTTCCCACAATACTATCAGTTTAAACATTAGGTAATTTTATATACTTTAGCTGGGGTTACAATGAAAAAATTCAGGTGAACTAATGCAGTGAGCCTATGAGAACTTCAGGTAATCCTGGAAACAATTTCCAACATTTTCACATTTGCAATTATGCATCGGTATAAAAATGTCTACCTATTTGTGTTGTGGTTAAGAAAGATTAATTAATTAGAGATTGATTGGAGCCATAATGGAGAGAAGGAAAGTGCATGTACAAAATAAAACCACGTAAGTCAAGTAGCAGTGTTGCCTTACATCATGTGCCCTCCCAGGAAATTCTTAGGTGGAGGGTTCAGAGATTGAACCTTTTTTTCTGGAATCCATAGGAAAGAATTACATGTTCCTACATAGTTAGTTAAACAAATACACTTTTATGTTGATAGTGAAAAATCTCTAGATTTCTCCAGTATTCATTCTGGTATCTATTCATTCACTAAATCACTCAAGCAAAAGCATTAATTGCTGAACTACTATTGGTAACTACTATGATATACACAATAGGTTAAAAGAAAATGTCAGAAAATACAAGTATTGTATGGACATTTAGGAAAAGAATTTCCATTAAATTGAACCCACAAGACAACATTTTGAATTTACATATTTACCAGGAAAAAGTGATACCCAATTTATTATAATTTAAGACAAAATATGTTTGGGCATGGCTTACTGAAGAGAGTTGAATGTACCTGCTATATATACAAGCACAGTAAATTGAAAGCCAAACTATAAATGTAATGAAAACACAATAAACTTCTCACAGCAAAACTGTAGAGTGTGGAAATGTTTCTCTGATAAGTATCTGACGAAAATATCAAGGAGAATCATGACACTGTTTTAAGGAATACTTTTCTCAGTGCAGCAATCACATCCTTGTTCCTGAGGCTGTATATCAGGGGGTTGAACATGGGAGTCACGACAGTGTAGAAAAGAGACAGCAGCTTGTCGGTTCCTGCAGCATGGCTGGATTTGGGCCTGAAGTAAGTAATGGTAGCAGATCCAAAAAACAGAACCACAACCAGCAGGTGGGACGAGCATGTGGAGAAGGCCTTGGCCCGTCCTTTGGCTGTTGGCAACCGCAGAATGGTGGAAATGATTTTGCTGTAAGAGGCAAGGATCAGCACGAAAGGGACAGCAGCAACCAACATGACAACCACATAGACGGATGCCTCGTGAGCAGAGGTGTCCCCACAGGCCAGCCTGAGAATGGGGGGTATGTCACAGAAGAAGTGGTCGATTTGGCTGAAATTACAGAAATGCAGAGAGAATATCTGGCACGTTTGCCCTATCTGCACTGGGATTCCACCGAGCCAGGAGCCAGCGGCCAGCCGTGCACACCTCTTTGGGTTCATGACCAGAGCGTAGTGCAGAGGTTTACAGATGGCCACATAGCGGTCATAGGACATCACGGCCAGCAGGAAACACTCAGTGCTTCCCAGGATAAGGAAAAAACACAGTTGCGTGGCACAACCACTTCTAGAAATATTTCTCTTTTGAGTCCAAAGGTTGAACAGAATCCTAGGGAGAGTGACTGAAACATAACAGATTTCCAAAGAAGAAAAATTTGCCAGGAAAAAATACATGGGTCTCCGTAGTGTAGGGTCCAGCCTTGTTATTATGATTATGAGGCCGTTTCCAATTAGAACAACCAAGTACATGATGGCGAACACCCCAGACAGAAACCCCTGGAGGTTTGGAAGTTCAGAAAATCCCAACAGGACAAAGTGCCTCGCCGTGGAAACGTTGTCCTGTGCAGTTATCTCTTCGTGTGTCATCTGTGAAAACCATCAGAAGCTCAATTTGCGTCATCACCCTCAACTTTATTTAATCATTTTTAATACAAAAAAAGGCACACAGTGATTTCCCCATTCCATATAGGAACAAAGACTAAATACATAGGAGCTCTAAACTTATAGTTCTTTATTTTTTGTTATTAATAAATACCCATTAGGTCCTTTTTCTTTTTCCCTTCAAAGAGAAATTATATTTGTGACGAGGTACATTATTATAAATGTTACTGTTATTTGAATTCCCAAAAGCTCAATCCCTGAATTAATCTTCAGTATATCAGTGATTAATTTCATTAATTTACCATGATCTGTACTCACTTGTCAAGATCCTTCCTACCGTTTTCAATTCAAAATTGTGTTAAGTAAATATTTTTATAAAATACAGAAAAGTTCTTATATATCAATAGTCAATTTTTATTTTATTTCTTCCTATACTCAACTTTTGCTTACTATATGACTTGCTTCTTTATTATTAAGAAGTAGTAATATGCTAACCATGAAATATGAAATACTATTTCATTTTTTAATCTTATTTGCATTTAATGTAAGAGCCATAAAATTAGCAATTGTAAACTTTATCAAGATTTTTAATGGAGACGAATGACCTCAAAGTCCTGCTTCCTTTTTGGAAAGCTCAACATTTCACAGATACAGCTAACATCTACGACTCAGGATGCAACTCTGATTAGAACGTGCAGGCTTGAATTGTGCACGTATGGTATGAAAAGTATCAACCAAAAACCATTTCTGTGATTGCACTAAATCACTCATATCCTCACTAATTGTTGCTTTTTCCTCTCATTATCTGTTCCATTTAGTCTTTTCCTTGATGTGTGTGGGTGCACATTTTTACATATCTGAGTAGATTAGATTGTGATTGTTTATCTCAATATGTATTTCCTCTAGAGTTATATGCTATATTTTTGGATAATCTATACTTTAGTGTTTCACAAAATTCAACTCATTAACTTAACATATTAATTATTAATGAGTGGAATTGGTTGCTTTAACTAGACTCATTCCCCAGGGCATAACATCAGGTCCTAGCCAATCTGCAGACCTCACCACCAGATACAGATAGAATATTCCTTACTGTGTGATTTTGTGTGTGCTGGTGGCGTGGCGTTAGAGTCAGAGAATTTACAATCACCGTGACTTCCTTCACTCTTTCAGGAGCAGCAGTTCATGTCAGTCCTTCTGTGATGTACTAGATAGCATCCTTGTTATGCGTTATTTGAAAAGCAGAAACTAATTCATCACATGGGGAGACTCACAAATAACCATAAGCTCAGACTAGAGTTAAGTCTGGACAGTGAGCATAACGGGAGTTTAAATAATACATAGACACAGGTGCCTGGTGCCTCGGTGCACAGCTGCAATCCCAGCACTCTGGGAGGTTGAGGAGGAAGATCTCGAGTAAAACCCAGCCAGGACAACATAGGGAGAACTTAGCTTGTAATTTAAATACATAAGGGGCTGTGTAAAAACCTTGGATTCACTGTCCAGTATTATAAAAAATATCACACACACACATGCAAATGGAGAAATGATAACAGCGCATGCAAAACAGGGCACCCAAAGGAATGAAGGTAAAGATATATATATATATATATATATATATATATATATATATATATATATATATAAATTCCTGTCATAGTCTACAAAATTCCACACAAAATATTAAGGGACATCTCAAAGAATATTTAAAATATTTAAATGGACTTTCATAATTCATAAGTCTCTGGATGAAATTCGGTTTTGAGACTCTAAAACTACCACAACTTGAAATCCCATGAGAGAGAGAACAATGTTGGTAACAAGGGTGTGAAGTTGATTAATAGAAACTAAGTTCTAGTTAGTTAGGAGACTGTGCTGTGCTCATACTTGAAAATGAAGAACATGGTATCATACTGGTTTTTTTTTTTAAATAAAGAAAAAGAAAGATTTTGAAGGTTTTCATCCGAAAGTATAATAAATATTTGAGGAACTAAATTTACGCTGATTTGAGGTTTACACAGAGTATACATGTATGCAAGTATCACATGACAAAATATAACAGTAAGTTATGTTTATATGATATATATATATATATATATCAGTAAAAAATTAAAAGAAAAAAATTGATAACACATCCTTTCAAAAACTGCTCTGCAACTAAGTTTCTATGATGTTCAGAAATTAGTATGTAATTAAGATATTATTAAGGTATGACTTCAAGTTAAGGCAAATCTACACTCTTTTTTATATACAACCCCTCCATACTTTAATCATATTTTATTCTTTTCCCTTTAACTCAAACTAGACACTCATGCAGGAACAGTAAACACAACAATCAAGGCACCTTTTTGGTACCAGAAGGACAGTACAGTACCGCAAGCCCATTTCAAGGATACCCATTCAGTGTCTTGCTCATTAATTATGTAGAGTTGTGTTGCATTGAGATAACACTCCTTGGCTTATTACAAACACAATGCTTGAATATGCACTGACACACAGTAATCATTTAATAAGTCGTAAGAGTTAAAATGTTGCTAGTGACAAAAATGATAATACATGAGCTCACTATACAAAAAGTACTTTTCATTTTAATCTTATTTGATCTTGTCATAATTAAAATGAGGAAAGTACAAAGTCTATCTGGATCAGTGTTTTGAAACTTAATATAATAAAATTCTTTTTAAAAATTTTGTGTAATTAGGTGTTATTTTGGGGTGCTAAAGATACAGTTATAGAATTACATTTGCATTAGATGAAAGGAGCTCACGCTTAGCGCTTTGGATCAAGGTTAAATACAATATTTACCTTCGTTGGCTGCATAAAGGAGGAGAGAGGAAGAAGAAAGATTTATGTTAAGGTCAGGTAATTTATTCATTTGAAACAGAGGTTAACAACCATCTCAAATATATTCTATCACCAGAACTAATAATGCTCTTAAATACTAAATATTTTCCACCTTGGGGATGAACTCATTTCCCAAGTAACCTTCTACCTGAACTAAACCATTCTGCCCACCACTTTGGGAATTTGAGACAACATCCAAAACCCTCTGTGGACCTGCTGCTTCCATAAATTATCAGACACTCATCCTTTTAAGTGACCGTTAAAAAATGTGAGCCTTGCTAACATCAGAACATTATGATTATGCTATCAAATGACAGGTTCTTTCAAAGACCCAAACAGTGTATGTGTTAAACTAGAAAGTTTGTTTTTCTACCATTCAGAATTGAGATTTAAGAGTTCTAGGGCTGTCCGGAGGTTATGTTATCTTCTATATAAGCCTTCCTTTACCAGGTACGCACTTGCCTTGCAGGCCTCGTCAACACTCAGACTGTAAATGGGATGGGAGACAGGGTAATGAACAGGAGCTTTTACCTATTTCTTTTCAGAGGTACAAATTGCGAAAGGCATGCAGAATTACTAGACCCAACTCCTCATGTAAATATAATTAAAACAGTCCACCAAGCTGAAAGAGAGGCTGCAAAATATAATTTCTGGCTGTACTTCCATGGCAGTAGCTATCAGACTCTTTTTCTATCATTCATAGCCCTTGACAGTCAAAATATAAAATTGCCAGTAGTGACTTTACCTGGATATGGTGGGAGGGGATAGGAAGGAGAGAAGGGGAGAAGGAAGTAAAAAGGATCAAGATGCAATATGTATGTGTACCAATACCCCATGATGCATATGTTTGTTGTATATCACAAACGTGTACTAATAAAGATTTCTTCACAAAGTGGGCTTTGGTCCCCATCTACAGCCCTCGTCCAGGAGTGGAAAATGCTCTTAGTAGGTATGGAGGAGAGAGGGGCGTGGCACGCAAGCCTGAGCTCTGAGTGCTCTGCAGTTGTGTTTTAAGACTAGCTGTCATTTGGAAAAGAACATGGGACACCCTGGTCTAACTTTGTTGTCAAAAAATAATGGTGGTCTTGTGGGGAGACCAATTGTAATGTTACAATAAAACCTTTTGGGAAATACGTTCATGGCTCCAAGAAAAATGCATTAATTTGCTAAATGGTATAAGAATTATAAGTTTAACAGAACAAGGGAACAAGAGGCAAGAAGAGCCTTCCTAAATTCAAAGTGAACTGTAAGAGTGGACAGTTCTGCACCCACTCAGGAATAATCAGCGAGGGAGTAGGAAGATTTGAATACATTAAGAAGATGGACACAAGCCATGAACCAAGTGTGGACAATTTAACTTTTTTGGTGCTTAAGCTTAACTATGTATTGTTGATCGGTAAGGATCCTTGTGATGCAGGAAACGTTTAAGAAGCAAGCATTAAGCATCATAAATATCCTAGGTGCTCTGGAAGATGGTGATGCCCAAGACTGTACCGGCTCTGCAGTATTCCCCACGAGGCAATGCAACCTGGTATTTTTAGCTAAAAGGAACCCACAATCTACACTCACTGCTCTGGGTTGGTACTCTGCAAGCCACATAGGAAAATGGCTAAGAGGCCTAGGTCCAAGCTTTGAGAAGTGACTTGCACTTTCCACGGGTGATTCTTAGGCAGCAAGGCTACATGATAACCAGGAACTAAGTAGCCCTAACCCTTTAGGATCCCTCAGATATTGTAGCTGAGAGGGGTTAAGCATTAGTGGGAAGTTTTGTGGACCTTTGTGATCCGCTGTGGGGTGGAAGCTGCGAGCCCGTTGCGGTGGCACTGGTGGGTATGTCTCCCCCTTGGTCCTGCTGTGTTCTCCATTCACAAAGGGATGCAATGTGTAAGACACAATGAAAGAGTCACACATCGTGTCAATTCCTGCTTTTAAATCGTCCGATTGTATTCACGACACATAATCATGCTTTCTGTATATTCTATCTGATCTGTAAATCAATGAAAATTAAAAACCAATTTATGTGTTAAATTTATAAAGAAAGCTTTTAGTTCTACTTCTTTTGATGTGAAATTCTTCATTTCATACACTTTCTAAGTAATCTACAATTATTCATACCAGTTTTTCAACATAATTATAGGGGAATGGTAAACATTTATACTAAATGTATATATATTTCTGTATAACACATTATCTCATAAATTTATAATAATATACATACATGCATATTTCATCACATTCAAATGTTTCACTACAAAAATGTTTATAAATAACTTGAGGGGCAAACTGAGATCACTCTTAAATTCTTACCAAATGCTACATATTTTGATCTATTGACTATTTATTGTTACACATTGTCATGTATTTTATATCCTATGTATATCACAAAATTTACCCTGCCATTAAGAACCACACTGCATAGATGTAACTATTGATGTCTACAGTCTCAGACGTAAGATTGTTTTTAATTTAATTTAAAAAACTATGGGCCGGTGAGATAGCTCAGCAGCATAAGTGCCTGCCTGGCAAGTGCAAGGTCCTGATTTAGATTCCCGGTACCCACATAAGAAGAAAGGGCCGGTGATATCTCTCAGTGGCATGGATGCCTGCTGGTGCCTGAGGTCTTGAGGTCGACCCCCAGTACCCACAAAAAAAAAATGCACTCAACAAATTCCTGATTAGAGTTCCATGAGTGAATCCCTTTGAAAAAATAATTATGTGGCTACTCTCGTGACATGCTAAAGAATTTTTAGATGGAATCACACTTTGAAAATTTATAAATTCAATCATCTACCGAATATTAGAATTCAATTTTAATTTTTTCCCCGGGATGCAGTGAAATTCTTTTGTATGCAGATGAAGCAGCTCATCTTTTGTTTTTCCAGGTGTTTTTATGAGCAGAGAGTGGTTTACATAGTAGTGGAATCATAATTCACAAAGATAAAAAAGTCAGCTGGAAAAGACCTCAGAAATTAAAAATAAAAAAGACCTCAGAAATAATGTAAGTTAATTCCCTCTTCTCCAGAGGGAGCTTAAGTTCTAGAAATAATCATTTTTTTATATACCACAGTGATTTAGAGCAACACTAGGTGCCTTTTCATAATATGTTTCTAGAGAGAGACTTGCCCAGGGGAGGAACAGTTACCGCCCCTGACATCAATGCAGAGCCCGCTCCTCACCACATGACTGAAGACCATCGCTGCTCTGCTCTAGTCAGCGCGTGTGCACAGCCTACCATCTGCATGTTTTGTCGGTTGTCTGTGTTACACATATCCCCAAGTGTACCACTGCTATGTCACATGCCTGTACTGGGATTTCAGTGGTAAGGACCATAGAAGGAGCCAAAATATAGTACATGGCCTATACCATTAATGCACCACTCAGAGTCACTGATAATATTTTATTTGGGCAATAATATTTGTCATAAGCTATGGCTAGACTTGTGAGAAGGAAGTGATTCAGAGATACTGAGAGAGTATTTACGTAGCTAAGCATTTTTTTTTTTTTTTTTGTGGATACCCAAGGTTGACCTCTGGATTTTGCACGCCATCGGGTGCCTGTGCCGCTGAGCGATATCACCGGCCCTTTTTTTTTCTCATATGTCGGTTGCAGGAGTCGAGCTGGGGTCCTCGCGCTTGCCGGGCAGGCGCTTACACTGCTGAGCCATCTCACCGGCCCGGCATTTTTTATCATGAGAATCTCCTTATGTACTACCAGTGATTTGTTGTTATTCAACCTCAAAAAATCGGAGAAAAAAGCAGCTACAATTTAAACAATCAGTCAATTCTGTTTTTAGACTTCTACTTATACAACTTACAATTTTATTCTCTTTAGTTCACAGCAACAAAATCCAATAACACAGCCAGCAGGTAAACCAGTATTTAGAAGCTTAATATGTGTCATACTGGGTGAGATGGGTTTGTTAGATGATGTGGTTTTTAGTTTTTATTAGTTCATGTTTGCAGTATGTAATGTTTACATTCTTTGTGTGGAGTTGGTAGAGGTACATAATACAGCTTAAGTCCTTTTTTATCCCCTCCCCACAACCTCTGTATAAGTGGAAATCCATGATTAACTCCATTGTGTTTGTACTTGTAATAGTTTCCATGTTTTCCATCATGTTACTGCTCATAACTAATGATCTCAAAGGAGTATGAATTACACCATGAAACTGGTAGAATCTTCAAAGAATTTTATTAAAAAGCAAGTATCTTTCATAGTGTTCCTCTCTATAATAGTAGCTAACATGTTACACTGTTACATAATTGCCACCCCAAAGACAGAGGACCTTCTTGATTTTCATTTATTTTTAAAATTATTTTTACACAAGCCCATTTGATAATGACAGCTAGAAAACATAAGATATTCATTGGCTTTCAGCCTCTATGGTTCTAATAGATAATTCACAGTTCCTTTGATCCTGCACAGTTGTTGCTTCAAATAAATACCCATGCCCATGTTTTCTCAACAAATGACACAGTGATTTAGTAATAAAAAAGTTACATCAAAACACGATGAAGTAGACAAGTATTACAAACAGGCATTAGCAGTCTTTTTCCCCCTGCAATTACTATGGATATTATTATAGATATATTGCCTTAGTTTTCCACATCATTTTATATAATTTATGAATATATATATATATATTAAAGCACATATCATAGTAAGTTGCTTTTCTTTTTCTAACACCTGATAACACTCAAATATTTAGTTTTTTAAATTATGCATTTTATTTTTTCTGCGTTTTTCGTCACAAGCACAATGCAGATGCATTAGATAACAGGGATGAAACACTCGGTGCTTGAAAAAAAGAACACTTACGATCTCGAACGGGAAGCAGTCACCTCAGACATATACAGGGTTGTGTTCAGAGAATGCCTTAGGGGGACAGTTGTCTGTGAACCACACTTCAGGGGCCTTTAACAAGCACAGAGTCTGGTTACAAAGGGAAAGTTTCCTGGAGGTAATTAGGAAGATTCTGTAGTTAACAGCAACACCCCTTGGACGCCTCTGTCAAGGCTCTTTCCATCACTCTTAGCCATACTGAAGAGATCCACTTCTTAAAAGCGATGGGCTTCTCACCTAAAGACGTTTGTAACTATTGGACCCTTTGCCTGGAATCCTTTCATTTCCCCGGTTTGCACGTATTTATTTCTAACTGAGATTGAATGTGTGAATCCTCGTATGTGGAATTTGACATTTGCCCTTGATTTATTTACTTCAGCCTTTTTATTTGATGAAGAGTTTCAAGCTTATTATGAGCTATTTCATTGCTTAGTTTAATTAATATCTGTTCCTTTCACTAGATTAGAGGATTCATTAGTTTGGAAACTACTGGGTTTATCATGAAAATGAAACACTTAAAAGCACAAAAGCATTTAGTGAAAACTTGATTTAATTTAATATAAAAGAACTAATGCCTGAATGACACAATGAGGAACTAAAAATTCTGGGAAAATTAGAAATATCAGGAAAGTTTTCCAAAGAGAATTAGTACCATAAATAAATTTCAGACAGAGAATGCAACATGTGGGGTTAGAGAAATACAACATATTCACACATGAATATTAGTACAAATAAGTATTAGTATAAATACTCATTTTGACAAGTTAAGACTGTTGAAATAATTTGTTTTTTATCCATTACTGCAGAATATTAGGAGACCAAAAATTATGTATGTATGGGAAAAGTTTGGGTCTACTATAAGTATTTAAAACAGCCTTTTATTTTTCAGTTTTTCAATGGCCACTTTCACGTCCTTATTCCTTAAGCTATAAATCAGAGGGTTCAGCATGGGAACCACAAGGGTGTAAAACAGCGAGGTCATTTTGTCTTGATCTAGGGAGTAGGAAGAGCTGGGGCGGAAATACATGAAGAGCACAGTTCCCTGGAAAATGGCAACCGCAGTGAGGTGCGAGGTGCAAGTGGAGAAAGCTTTGAACCTCCCCTCAGCAGAGCGGATCTTTAAGATGGATAAAATAATATAGCAATAGGAGACAAGAACTCCCAAAATGGTGCTCAGTTCAATAAATCCAAAAATTGTAAATATGGCTAACTCATTAATCTGTGTCTCTGAACAAGACAGTAATAAAATAGGTGGGATATCGCAGAAGAAGTGATCAATCTCATTAGACCGACAGAAACATAAGTGGAATGTTAATGTGGTGTGGATCCCAGCGTCTGCCACTCCCAAGAGGTAGACCCCAGCCACGAGCAGGGAGCACAGCCCGCTGGACATGTGGGCCGTGTAGAGCAAGGGGTTGCTGATGGCCTGGTACCGGTCAAAGGCCATCACTGCCAGCAGTATGCACTCGGCGTCTACAAAGGTACAGCAGATGAAGAACTGCAGAGCACAACCAAAAAACGAAATTGATTTGTCCTTGCCAAAAATGTCAGCCAGCATCTTGGGTCCAACTGCTGTGGAGTAGCAGAGGTCACAGAAAGAGAGGTTGCTGAGGAAAAAGTACATCGGTATGTGAAGCCGGGAGTCCATTCTAATTAAAATGACCATTCCAAGATTCCCCAGAAGATTAATGAGATAAATGAGTAGAAACATGGTAAACAGAGTCACTTTCATCCCAGGATTATTAGTAATTCCCACTAAAATGAATTCTTTCAATGACGAGCAATTTCCTTGGTCCATTGTTCATATTCTTGTCTAAGCTTTGGAGAAAATACTAAAAAAATTTGTAGAGTCAGATATTGCATTTCTGGATATCAATAAAGTATATAAGACAGATCTACAATTTTTTTCTTCATTGTCATATTTATCCTGGCCATGTTATATTTTAAAAACCATTTTTTTAAATGCCTGGTCATGCTGTTTTAAAAATCATTTTTATCTATTTGAAAAAAAAAGATAAAAATTTAGTATCTCAGATAATTGAGAGGATTTGATCTAAATCTACATGGTCTTCATAATATATGTGTCTATCAACAAGTTCCTTGATTTTCATGGGCCTTATTTTCTTATTTCTTGGACTACATGTGGATGAATTGAAATCATACTTGATCTTTAAAATAATACTGAATAAAACAAATACTGCAGAGACAAAGCTTTAAAATGCTTGGATTAGCCTTTTCTAGGTTTTGTAACACCTTCATGTATGTAAAATTTATTTTATTATGTTCCTAAATATCGTGATTTGTTCAAAAGTGATTCTAGAAATACAGAACATATTATTGGCTAATATTAAATCACTATGGTATAATTTTTGGTCTATACTTTCCTTAGTACTTTATGAAAGAAGTAATTTTCATTTACCTTTTCTTTAGAAATCTATTAAGATTTTGTTATAATATTCATTACCTGTTTATAGCAATGTTCTGTTACGAAAGAATCGGTCTTTTGTCCAAAAATAAAGAAGCAAAAGCAACACATTTAAATATATACTTGCAACTTACTGAGTTAAGAATACTTGCATATTAAAAATTTGGAATGGAATGAAAGAAAATCAATATTTCTGAGATGTTTAGGTTTCTTTAACTTTCATACACCTGTAGTATTATGTTTTTCTGTTGACATATGAGAACTAAAATGTGGATGATATATTTTTGCATTTTTAATAAACAAGTAAAATATGGTCAGTGTTTCACACGGAATTAAATTCATACGTGCTTTTTTAATGTGCCAGCCAAGTCAAATATTTTTTAAATAAAAGAAAAAAAGCATTTGAAATTCATATATGCGCTTGCACAGCAATGAAATGAGGACTTTCCTATGGTATCAGACTAAAATAAAAAATTGAAATATTATTTTGTGGATACTATTAAATTCAGTCAGAGTCTTCCAATTATGATGAAATATATATACATATATAATCTCTCTCCCTCTCTCCCTCTCTCTAGATAGATAGATATAGATATAGATATAGACATATATATAAATATAGATATATACACATATTAAGCATTAGATATGAGAAAATATTAAAATATGTAAGAAAGCAAAAAATGATTCATTTTTTAAATTTCTCACATTATTTCTTTTTCTAAAATGATAATTTCTGAGTTCCTTTTCGCTGTATGTTTCTAAGTCTGTATACTCACGAACATACCTGAGACAAGCAGGTCTTTAGTAGCCGAGCTCTAGGCAGACAGCATTTTATTTTATGAGGCAGCATTTGGGACTTTGGACTCAAGTTATTTCCCTGAGGCTTTGCTGTGATTAATTTTACATCAGGTTCTGTATTTTGCCCTGCAAACACACTAACAACTTTAGTTATAGTGAGATTTAATTATTCACAATTGTAAGGAAATTATGTTAGGAAGAAAACAGCAAATGATTTTTTAAAATTCTAAAATGTAGTATAAATTTCTCCAATCAAAGCAGAACTTCAGTGAATCCCAAATAACCCCTAATTAATCATCGTTAATTCCTTTCTGTTGTCCATTGAACATCCTCCTTCACCATCTCAGGAATATTATTGCCTTTTGATATAATTATTTTACTTACCTAGTGGTATAAGGATTACATTAAAATATTCACCCTCTTAAAGAAAGCACTTCTTTGCTTGTTGCTATTTTCATAAGCTTGTGCAGCCACCACCACTATTTCATTCCAGAACATTTGTCATCGCCCCCGTAAGAAGCCCAGACCTCTTAGCAGTCGCGCTCCTTTCCTCTCATCCTGCAACCCTGGAAACCACTCGTCCCTTGCCAGGGCTCTGTATGTGTCCATTCTGAACAGCCCACACTGACAGAATTATAGAGTACTGAGCCTTTTCTTTCATTCACCTGACTATTTTCAAGGTTCACCCATGTTGTTCCATGTGTCAGGATACGCTTACTTTCATGGAATGTTCCTTTTTGTGACATAATATATTTTGATTATGTCCTCACTGGTTGGAGGACATTTGGCTTATTTCTATTTCCTGGCTAATACGAGTTGTGATATTGTACCTACAGAAAACCTCTTCATTTTCTGTGGTTTGAGGTCATCCACTACAGCAATGGCTCACCAATTCTTAGAGCTAGGTCACCACAGAGACAACCCCTTGAGCGAAGCCTATGGCAGTTGTGGCCTTCGTGTATGGCCAGTTTCCTTGCAGAAAGAATGGGTAAGTCTGCATTTACCAATGGGATGAGCCAAAGCAAAGGTTCATGAGGTACCATGTTCTGCCTTTTCTGTAAGGCTAGTGTTTTTTGGTCATTTAAGTAGCAATGTAAATTCTTTATAAATGAGGCCACCAAATAGCCACTGGCCACATGAGTTATGACCTTCTTCTAGAGACAAACTGTGAGTTTTGCGTCCCTACCCCTTTCCTGCAATGCTCCAAGGGCTATGGCCCAGGAAGTATACATGAATGTCAGAAGTTTCCTATTCTGCCATATTGCTTTTCTCATCTCTCAGAAATAGCTAGCAACAGCTTAATTATGTCTTGATGTGGTCCTTCTTTATGGAACATTTTGGAAAATCTTTGAAATTCCTGCACTGCGCTTGATTTTTTTTTTTTTTTAATCTTTTTCCAAATGTGGAAGCTTTTCTGGCTGTTATTTCTTTAAATAAGCTTCCTGGCCATCCTTTTCTTTTTCTTATCTTTCTTTAACTCCTATGATGTAAATTCTTATTTTCTTGATGTCATGCAAACCCTGTAAGTTTGCCTCACAGTTTTTCATTATCGTTTTTCTTTCTTCAACCTCAATTCTATATTCTCAAGTAACCTGTCTCAGAGTTTGTAGATTTTTTCAAATCCTTTATTAATTCTGTTGTTGATCCTCTCTGTCTCTCTCTCTCTCTCTGTCTCTCTCAACTTTTTTATTTCATTCTTTTCAGTCTCTGCTCCAACATTTTGGTTGGTTCTTCTTTCTGATTTCCACCTTTCCATTGAAATTCTTGTTTCTTTATGATTGCATTAAATCATCTCTTTGTGTTTCCTTAATAAAGTTCTCTGAGTTTCTTTAGATAGATTATTTTGAGTTATTAGTTAGGAAGCATATAGATATCATTTTCTTTAAGGACAGTTACTAGAATTTATTTTTTGTTGGAGATCTATTTCTTTGCTTCTTTCCCTTTATTTTTAGTTAACGTTTCTTGCGGATTTATGTTGATATCTGCTCTTTTGATAGAATAGTTCTTTCTTCCCAACTTCACAGGCTGCTTTCAGTGAGAAAAGACTTTCTGCGTGGGAGAGTGTGAGCTTTCTGTCAAGGAGACGCAGGGCAGTTCTGCCTCCGGTGGGATCATGACATTGCCTCTGTGTGGTTCTATCAGCTGACGTTAGTGGTGGAATGCCTTTCATGGCCCATCAAGGGCAAATAATCTGTGAGTGCCCAGAACAGCAGTGAGAGGTTATGAAGTACTCAAGGGCTAAGTTACCTAGATTGCTCACAATCTCCTTTCCCCTCACTGTGAAGTCATTGGCAAGGGGGGCTTTAGTGGTGCTAAGTCCAGCTCATACACACAGGCATGAAGGCAAAGACACTGATATATTGCCTGTGGCTCCCACGGAGTAGACATGGGGCTGAATTGGAATTATGGGCACAGTGCAGGGACAGTAGCTGGGGTTTTGTGGCAATAAGGCCTAGATATAATTTCCCCACTTACTTCATTGGTAATGGTGTACAGCCCGTGAGGTTTCACTGTACAGTGATGGAGCTAGGGTCCAGTGTGTGTGTGTGTGTGTATGTGTGTGTGTGTGCACGTGTATGTGTGTGTGTTAACAACACTACAGTAGCTGCAGGGTCCAGGTGTGAGCTAGGTGGCTATGGCAATGGAACTTGTGTATTAGTCAATTCTGGCTGTTATAATAGCTAGAACACAGCATCTAGTGGATTCAAAGTATGCTAGATTACTTAGTTAAATTCTTATATTTATCTTCTCTTTGTATTTTTAGATCACTTCCTTCTCACACATCCACGATGACTTACAACAAATATTAATGTTCACTTCCTTCTCACACATCCACGATGACTTACAACAAATATTAATGTTCAAATAGTATAAAATTAATAATAGTGTGTAGTGGATGAATATCATCTTCAAGATCCTATATCTTGGCCCCTTTCTTTATTTATGTCACTGAAATTCCAGAAGAGAAGTATGATATAGTGGTAGTATATTTAATTATATGTGTAGCATATAATAGATAAATAATGATAATATAAGTGTACTGATTAGAGTGGTAATAATGTTCAGTGCCTCAGAAAGCAGGAGGTTCTGCATTTATGTCAGCTGCAGTAACTGTTCTCCCTGGACAACCTTCTTGCTACAGACACATCACGAGGGAAGTACTCAGTGCCACTCCAAGTCTCTGTGGATGTATAAAGTGAATCATATAGAACTCAGGTTCCTCTCCATAAAAGAGGCAATTAGCCCAGATTGTTTCTAAGGTAACTCGCAGATTGCATTTCTGTCTCTGAATTCTCAGAATTTTGATTGCCTTGTTCTGTAAACCTCTCCACACTTTAAAACAAAGAGGAGCTACTTCTGCTTATGAAAGGGTTGTGCTACACCTCTAGCCTGTTTTGACTGGGAAGAATGGTGACAATGATGGCTAGATAGTAAGAATTTCACAAGGTCAAATATTTTTAACTGCGACCATAGTAAAGGATGTCTTCACATTCAGAATTTAACCAGCACCTCTTCCATATCCAACTTTAGTATTGCTATGTAATTGGAAAACTAAGCCTCAGTGCAATATCATGACTGACTTAAAGAAAAGCCATAAGAAAAACAAGGGTTACAGTACTCGTGTTGAGAATGTGAAACAACATTTGCTCTTATTAGAAAAGAGACCTGGCATTACATTTAGTAAATTTTTAAGGAAAAGTCTGGACTTGTGCACACAATTTGTAATTCTGGCACTTTTGGGAGGCTGAGGGCAGGAGGGCCTCAAGTTGTACACTGTCTGGGCACCATAATGATGTACCAAGAACCCGTCTCAAAAAAAATGGGTAGTGTGAATGAGGCTGTATCGCAGTGCAATAGTGTGGGGTTCAATTCCCAGTATGGAGAACAAACCAACAAACAAAACAGTACTATACATGGGTATAAAGAATAGTAAGTTATAAAGAAATTTTATGACCCCAAAATTCTACTCCTGAATTTATACACGAATGTTGCAGTGACAATGCACATACACAAACAATTAACCTTTCAATTATTTTCAGTAACATAAAACCAAAAGGACTCTAATATTCTCGATTTATCTCAGATTATAATTTTGTAACATTAACGTAGCCGTACAAGCTCATGTTCTGGATCAGGATGAGTGTTGGCGGAAGGTGATGAATATGCTTTTTTTTTTTTTTGTGGGTACCAGGGGTTGACCTCAGGACCTCGCGCTTGCCAGGCAGGCGCGTACGCTGCTGAGCGATATCACCGGCCCCAGATGAATATGCTTTTGAGGAGCAACTGTGTTTAAGATACTAAAGCTATTTAGTTTCTTGAGACATTCTACAACATGGATGAACCTTGAAAATATTAAGATAAGTGAAAAAAGTTGTTCACAAAAAGCAGTGTATTGTATAATTCATTCATATGAACATCCAGAACAGGGAAATCTGCAGAGATAGTAAATAGATTCATGGTTGCTGGGTACTGGGGAGAAGAAAGAAGGGAAAGTAACTGTGTACTGAGTAAAGATTTCTTTTCCTGCTGATGAAAGTAGTCTAGGTATCAGAGAGCGATTTAGCTACACAACAATTTAAGTTTTATGTTACATGAAAGTTACCTTCATTGACAAAACAAATAGGAAAGAAAAATGAAGCTAAGGCTGGGACCTGACTATACAAAATGTAACTCAGGGAATTTCATATCACTCAGGTCAGGGAAGCAACTGAGAAGGAAGCAAATCCATAAAGAAAACTGAAGTTGATCGAGGGCAACTCTGCATCCTGCAGATACACATCGGAGAAGTAAAACATGATCGGAAAGATCTAATTTCATGAGGTAAACCATCGGACAATTACTAGCAATCAGCTGAGTGGTTTGAGATTCACCTCAACATTAACTCCCTCCGCACACTATTGGAATCAGTATGGGATCCTCATGGAAAATGGTAACGTAATAGAAAAGGCCATTTAAAATGGCTTCTAACGTGACTTTCTTCAGTATGAGAGATAATGCTTTAACTGATTTGAGCTGGATGAGTTTCCCACCTCCACTAACAATGGTGGGAGGGGGGATAACAACAAATGAATACAATAAACAGGAAAACACACACACACACAAAGAATAGTACTATCACCTAATTCCCAGGTGAGAGTTCAGAAGGAACCTCGAACACTAAAAATATCTGGTGATTACATTTAATTATTTATTCGTTTTGCCATTTCTTGTCACAAACACAGTGTGCTGTAGATAAACAGACAGAAATGCTCGGTCCTGAGGAATTCACAATCATATTGCATCTAACCATCTCACACCTCTGCAGGGTGATAGCAAAACAATGCCTCAGAGGTCATTGTCTGTGAATTGCACTTCAGGAACATTAAAGCAGGATGGAGAGGGGGAAGAAATCTTTCTGGACGAAGGAATGAAGAGATGATATTGAACAACTTCTGCACATGGATATCCTGACCAAGGCTCTTCCCATGTCTCTTTCATGGCTTTGGACTTCTTTACTTCTGAAAAGACACAGGTCTTTCCACCTCGACCCTTCTCTAATGGAAAGATCCTCTGCCTAGAAATCTTTTCCTTTCCTCAGTCTTCATTTTCATAGACCTGAGATAAAATTCCTCCCGCCAAGGGAAACTCTCATCTGCACCCTGGACTCAGACATTTTGCGCTGGATGCATTTGCCTGAGTTCTTTGAATTCATAAAGGATTTGAGGCTTATCATGCATGAAGTAAATGCGCTGTTTCTTACTGTGGTTTCCTTTCACTAGTTTATCAGATTAAATATAAGATTCATATTCAGTTTATAGTATTCTGCAGGATTAGCCATATAAAAAAAGCACTTCAATCCACAAAATGACTTAGGGAAAACCTGAGAGATTATAATATAACTGAAATAATGTTGAAATTAAAGAATTACCCATGAAAAATCGGGCAAAATAGGAAGGTCTGGAACTTTTTCACAGAAAGATGCAACCATATTCAAATTCATTATACATAAAGGAAAGACAGGTGTGAAGTCACACACTGGAAATCCCAGCTATTCCAGGGGCTAAGGAAGGAGAACTGAAAATTCAATGCCATTTTGGCAACATAGAAAGACCCCTCAAGGATCAAACTTTAGCTTCATAAACAAAGCTACCCCTCCAGGCCTTGCGTACATCAATTCCCAGTCTCCATTAATACCAGAGTATGGGTAGCCATACATTGCTGAAAAATTGTTCATCTAAATTCATCCCCAGTGGGATTTGTGTTTTAACACAGAAAGGCTTTTCAAAATCATAGAGTGAAAAGATTTAAGGTGGATTTTAAAAATTAGAAACAACTAAGGAATGCACAAAACACAAACATCTGCATCTAAACGACTTTTTGGTGTCACTGGTACCCCTAAACACAATAATCATAGGCAACTGTCTATTTAAAAATCTCTCCATCAGAAGATGGAAATCTGGTCATGAGTCATGGGCCATTATGAAATAAGTTCAATGCATGATCCTAATACAGAGGAAAACCAGGTTCACAGATTACTCCATTGTTAAACACAAGAAATAACTGGATGCAACATCTGTCTTGTATAAGCAAAGCATCACATTTTTGCCAATATAAAGGATATTCTATGAGAGTTTTGTGCTTTCCTAATTTTACAAGCAGTTAGAATATGTACAAGGAACTATTAGATTTAGGTAGTAATGAAATATTTCAATTGCCTACAATCTAATAATAATAATAATAATAATAATAATAATAGTGTTTGCTTTTAGAAAACTATTAAAGTACTTGCATAGTTTTAAAAAGAGTAACGACAAATAGAATTTAAGAAATGAAAATATTCCTGCAATCCAAATCCAGACCACAAAAGAACAGAGCCAATACTTCAGAGATTATCTGTGTGTCCTAACATAAATTGATATCTAAGACAGGTTAGCTTTGTATTTTTTTAAAAATACTTATTAGAAGTGAAGTCATTTACAGTTATACCTCGGTTCACAAACATTTCTATTCACAGGTTTGCAAACAAAAGCATGTGACAAAATCTGCTTCTCTCACAAACTCCACATTGGCTGACAAACACAACCATAACATCTTCCCCACACAAACATCAACACGAATATCTTCCCCAAAATCATAAAACAAATTAAGTTCGTGAACTGAGGTACCATTGTGGTTTATGTTATTTTACAGGAATTATTTCACTCTCTTTTGTATGTGAGCTCCCTCGTACTGTTGTACGTAGTGAAAGTTCATTTATTTCCATTGCTGTACAGCAACCTAGTAAACGAGCAAGTCAAATGTTATTCATCAAAGTGAAGATGATAACACTGTAAAACATTTTTGCACCGGCTTTGGGCGTATGTATGAACTTGGTTATTTTGGTGATAAAATAAGAAATGACATTGTGAGCTCATAAAGCACGTATGAAGTGTAATACCGAATAACAAATACTTTCTAATGGAAGGTCAAATTACTATTCCTGTCAACACATAAGAGCTAATGTTGTTATGCATCCACGTTAATACTTGGAATTATTATTGTTAGTTACGTTAATCTTAGTTTTTTGTTATTAGTTATAATACCGTTCTGAGGTTGCAATTTGCATGTTAGCTGGGCACTAAGAGTTATATCACATCATTTGTGATGCATCTGTTTAAATATAAATACAGAATAGGAGGCCTTTAAAGAGCCTGTGATTAAAGTAGCTGGCCTTTCACAGTTCCTACAAGTTAGCTGATGCCATCTTTCTTGCCGTTCTAAATCACATCGGTCTAGATTTGCAAAGGTGAATCAATGTACATTTTATGTGTGTGTGTGCTATTGTTGTTTTGTTATTTTACATATCTCTAGTAGTGAGGATACTTTTAGAGGACAGTAGAATCATAGCCATATTGAGACGAAACCTGGCAACAGGAAAGGACCTTACAGATCCTCCACCATGAGACTGAATTCTAGTGAAGAAGAGCGACTTGCTAAACACACAGTCACTTAGAGTTGCTTCAGATGCCCAGCTTTCAAATATTGAGAGAGAGAGGGGGAGGGAGAAGAGGGAGAGGGAGAGGGCAAAGGAGAGCGCGCTCCGGCAGGAAGGTTAAAACTTGGTGCCTGTGCCTTTGGCTCAGGGCCTCCTACTTGCTGGTCCATTGAGTGTCATCCCTGCTATATGCTAAAAAAAAGTGCTTAGACAAACTACCAACAGTGCCAGTCTGTCTGTTCCCTCTATTACACACATACCCAAATCACTATGCCGTCACTACAGCATTATTATGTTGAGGAATTCCAGTATGAAGGCTGAAGGAAATGAGCAGAAATATAAACATATGACTACATTGTTAACCCACTACTTATAGTCAGTGGCAAAATATATTGTATACAGTATTTTCTGCTGAGCTACTATTTGTAAAACAAACAAACAAACAAACAAACAAATAACTAAAAAATAGGGTAAATTGTAATGCGAAAGTACTAGACCTTGAGTTTGTTTTCCAAAATAGGAGTTCCTCCCCACAGGACCTTTCTCTCACCATTCTTTCCTAGCATCTGTGTCAGAGTCCTGCAGATGACACTGTGAAAAGCAGAGGAACCACTTGAGCTTTACTTCCATTAGGAAATGTTTTCTAAGAAGGACATTTTGAAATGGAAGCTAGAAAATATTAGATGTTCAAATATCATTTAGCTTGTTCAATTTTAATGCATAATTGAGAGTGCCACGGCTCTGGGAATTCCTTCATCTATAATGGCCACATCCCCATTTTCCAACGAGCTTCTTACAGTGTTTTGAAAAGAGTCAAATGGAGTAGCCTGATATCAATAAAGTACATTTTTTTATTTCCTGTATAATTACTATGTATGCCTTTATAGATCCATTACACTGGTCACAAAACTTTTATATTCTTTCTTAGAAGCTATAAAGTGTACAAAGTGCAAAAGCACTCGCATATTACTGCAGGGGTTGATTTTTATTATCGACTCCTTTTTCCATTCTAGGTCTCAGTCACAAAGAAGTTTCTAGAATTTCAGGCCGTGAAACATGGTATTGTTGAGCACAAAATGTTCTCTGTTTCTTACTGGAGGTGACGGTCTGCTGAAGAGGGTGATATAAACAAGGGCAGACTGAGGAGAGCGTTATTTAAGAATCACAGTGCCGGGCTTTAAAACAGGGCTGAGAAAGGAAGGGCTGAGAGAAGTAGAGGTGTAGTGACCAAGTGGAAAAGTTTAGCACAAGCATGGACTTTACAAGGGTCGTTTGTTTGAAATTGCATTTAATTTTACTTTTAATTGACACAAAATTGTACCAATTTATGGGTAGCGTATGATGTTGAGAGTCACGTACACATTATGTAACGATCAGATGATTAATATATCCATCAGCTCAGACATTCCTCATTTCTTTGAGCTGCAACAATCAGAATACTCTCTTCTACTTGTTTTGAAACACACAATAAACACAGTGTAATGAACAATATGCACCCTACTATGCAGTAGAAGAGCACAACTCATTCCTCTCATCACACGCAACCAACTCAATAGGAAATGAAACTGAACAAAGAATAAACAAATAATCCAATGAGAAGGTACAAAAGATTCAAAGAGACATTTCTCAAAAGAAACATACAAATAGCCACCGAGTAGATGAACATGTACCCAATATCGGTAATTACCAAGGAAACGCCAATCAGAATCACTTTGGTCTTTATTCCTTGTATCTTGGACTTCTGTTCCTCCAAAGGGATCCTTTCCTGCACACCTCAGGGTGTCTGATTCTCAGCTTCTGCATATAGCGCCCCTCCTTCCTCCACCATCATCCATGGGTCTCTACTTGTTGTTTAGATCTGAAACTAAATGTCCCCCATTCAGAGAACCATTTTCTCTTTGATATCCAGATTTACACACTTGGCTAGCACTTAGAGAAGCATGGCTTTTTAATCCATAGCATATTTATGGTTTATTATGAATTATTTATAGCTTCAGTTAATTAATATTTCTAATTTCCGATATGAGTCATTAATGTGGAAATTATTTGTCCACAAGTTGCTAATCGCACAACTATGTAAAAGGCAAACACTAAAACCTCAATAGGATAATAAATAAATGCATAAAATATTTCAGCAATCAAATGACAATTTGGGACACCTAACACATAGAGTGGAATTTACCAAAAACTAAAGAGTACCCTTATTATACTGGGGACATACAATGAAGTTGGACTAGTTAAGCAACTACAGAATATTGGTTTAGTATTGTTTGGTAAAATATTTCTTATATTGAATTTTTAAAAACTGAGACAAATTTATATTATAATATATAATTAGAAGGCAACAGGAGTATAGATTTGTATGAATTAAGAAATATTTATTTGTAGCATATGCTTCCTTACTTAACAAAAACTTTATTTCTTAGCTTTTGCAAGGCCTCTTTTACATCCTTGTTCCATAGGCTGTAAATCAGAGGGTTCAGCATGGGAATCACCAGGGTGTAGAAAAGTGAGCTCATTTTGTCCTGATCCAGGGAGTAGGAAGAACTTGGCCGGAAATACATGAAAAGCAGAGTTCCCTGGAAAATGACAACTGCAGGTAAGTGTGAGGCACAGGTGGAGAAAGCTTTGGGTCTTCCCTCAGCCGACGAGATCTTCAAGACGGATGAGACGATGTAGTAATGTGAGACAAGAACTCCTGAGATGGTGCTCAGTTCTATGGAAACAAAAATGGTGACCATTACTACTTCATTGACCTGCGTGTCAGAGCATGACAACGGCAGGATGGGAGGGATATCACAGAAGTGATTGATTTCCTTAGACCCACAGAAACACAAGCTAAATGTCATGATAGTGTGCATCACAGCATCTGCAGTTCCCACTAGGTGCACTCCCACCAGGAACCGGTAACACGTTTGCTGCAGAGAGCAAGGGGCTGCTGATGGCCTTTTACCGATCAAAGGCCATCACTGCCAGGAACACACATTTGGTATCTATAAAGATACAGGAGAAGAAGAAATGCAGAGCACAGCCAACAAAGGGAATCAATTTGTTCTCAGCTAAAAGGTCCACCAGCATCTTGGGCCCAACTGCACTGGAATAGCAGCGGTCAGAGAAAGACAGATGGCTGAGGAAAAAGTACACTGGTGTCTGAAGCTGGGCGTCCATTCTGATGATTAAAATGATCATTCCAAGATTTGTCAGGAGAATGATGAGATAAACTACTAGAAATATGGTGAACAGAATCACTTTCATTCCAGGTATTTTGGTAATTCCTAAGAGAAAGAATCCAGTGAATGAGGTGCCGTTTTCCTTTTCCATTCTTCCTTATTCTTGTTATATACTGTTGAAAAATCTTCAAGACAATGACTGATTAGGATCTGATGTTTTCTACATAGGTAAAAAATACCCATAAGGTGAAACATAATTTCATGTGCAAATAATTTTCCATACACTCAGAAAATAGCTCAGAAAATGTCACTTTTAAAGAGAAATTATTGTGTTAAAAGAATAAAACGTTCGTAGAGTAGCATCTTTATTAACTTTGATGTTCAATTTATGAGTAATACCTGACATGTGTATTATCTTGGTTTCTGTCACCCCTTCTTAGGAAGTAGATTTACCGAACCTAGAATCTGCTCTCAGATCTAAAATGATATGAAGGAAACAGCAAAATTAAAGATGGAAGACTGACGATCTCATAATTGTCAAAAAAGGATCATATAGATTACATTATTCAAGAAGTTTGATTGAATTTGTCGCTAACAATGACATAAAACAGAAGTTTTAAAATGAAAATCATTGTCCTCTTTTTGGTGTCTTTAGAGTTTATAGAAAAATGACACACTTATCATTGAACTATTTGCTGCTAATTATCATTGGTTTGTGAGTTTTTACAATGCCTCTGCACAACTCACTGGATTCCAAGTTACAAGTCTCTTGAAAACAAAAACAGTGACTTCAAATAGGAGGAACAGCACACCACACACACACACACGTGCACACACACACACACACACACACACATGCACACATACATGCACGCACTTGCTTATCATTGGCTTCTGATTTAACTTTGTCAATTAACTCAACAGTGGAAGAGAACAGGAAATATTTCCAGACATTTCATCTCCCATTCCTTCTGTTTTTGTTTTCATCTATGCACACATGTGAGAGGGTCTAAGTATGTCTTTCAGTAAATGTATGAAAGTACAATGTATGTGATTAGCTTTTATTATTTCTAGACTTGAATATTATGGTGTTAGGTCCAATAATGATTTACGTATGTTGGTTTTTGAAATATGTTACCTGTAGTATTATTATTTGAATAAAACTAGAATAAATTTTAAATTTACATGTACCAACTCATTTGCACAATGTTTTTAAAAAGGAATGGTTTACTTATGCATCTTGATTAAAATACAAATAAGGAAATCTTTACAACCCTTATATAAATGGCTAATGAATTTAGTAAAAATTACATGAGACTAACAAGAAAACATCATTGGTCATTATATTATGAAATATATTTAAATGAGTGTATTTAACAAAATCTTTCACTAATACATTTCTCACTATTAATTCCTCATTTCTTCAAAGAAAGTAATCTTTATTTGTCCTCTATTTTAAAATATACTCACAGAGAATCCTACCTGAGATGACAAAGATTTTCTGTACTTATCGTCGGTGCTGAACAATCGGTTGATCACATTTATTCTCACCTCAAGACCTTTAGGATGTAAATCTCCTAAGCTTCTACTTCCAACCTTTGTGTTATCCACACATAATTGATCAGATTACTGGACTCCATTTTCCCCCGAGTGTGGTGGTGCAACACTTTAGTAAAGGCGGAACTTTTAATTACTTGCCTTTGTCAACAACTTGATCAATTTTATTTATTTATTTACTTTTTTTTGTGGGTATCGGGGGTCGACCTCAGGACCTCACACACCAACAGGCGCCCATGTCGCTGAGCGATATCACCGGCCCCTTTTTTCGTATGTGGGATCTGGGCGTCAAACTCGGGCGCTCGTGCTTGCCAGGCAGGCACTTACGCCACTGAGCCATCTCACCAGCCCCTCCTTGATCAATTTTAAAACAGAAAAATTTAACACTATGCTTCTTAGCTATCATGAATCACACTCTCTTCTCATGAAACCAGACATCTAATAAAACTTAAATATAGTTTTACTTTTTATGTTGTAAATGTATTAGTATATGTTTGCTGTCCATAATGAATGCATTGACTAAAAATATGACCTACATATAAAATATACATTTTGCATAATATATTAGTATTATATTATCCATGTACATATACAGTTCTAGAGGCTGGAAGTGCAAATTCAAGGCACAATAGAATCATTTTATAGAAACAGCCAGTCTTCTTGTTCACAGACATCCAAATATTCAGATTTTACATGGCAGAATCAGGCAGGGAATCAAAAGCTCTGTCCCATAAAGGCAACCATGCGATTTCAGATGGCTCTGCCCATATAAACTCCACACTTTCCAAAGCCTCACATATTAATGCCAGGGTTTTGAGATCAGGATCTCAGCGTATGCAAAAACAACCATAGTGGAGAAGAAAACACTGCCAACAAGGCAGAGACAGGAGGATTGGGCCAATTTTTCACTTTCCAAACATCCCTGGACTCCAGTGAGCCACGGTTAGCTGGGCTAGCCTGCCCGGGGAATCCCAGAGAGCAGGGAGTCCTGATTTATGATGCCGTTTTCTGGGAGAAGCAGCAACAGTGCCTCAAGCTTACTCTTCCGCCCGCATAGTAATGGGTTATCCAGCCTGCCATTCTATTGGACGATAATTAGAAGTAGCATTCCCTAAATTTTTTGTCGCAACTCACAAAGACATTTATGAAAGAGGACTTCCAGAACTGCTTCAGAAAGTAGCAAGAATGATGGGATAAGTGGGCTCAAAGCAAGAGTATTTTGAGAAGGACTAATGACAATGTGTATCTTACTGTAGTAAGTTTTTCTTTAAATTTAAACAATCACTGTATGCATTAATCATTCCTCATAAACAGCAATCCTCTCGAGTGGTCCAGGAGAGTTTCCTCTTGTGCGCTCATCCCCTCTGTGGCAGCACAGACCTTGTTCAAATAAAGCCTTGATCCATTGGTCTGGTTCATCCACTCGTAATTTATTTCTAGCTGAAATCCTATAAATCTACTCAACACACTGGGTAGTGTGGATAGAACGGGGGAAGGGAGAGTGGCTATTAACATGAGGGGCTCCTAGCTCTAAAGCAATCTGGAGACCAGCGGCCAAAGTCGACGCAGATGGTGGGTGGAGGTCAGGGGTGGAGAAGGCAGTGAGTGTCAACTGCTGTACCCAGCCGTGGCAACTGGTGGGGACGATCACTGACTGCGTTTGGGAGGCTGCAGTGGCAGCAAATGGTAGCAATGACCAGGGGGTACCAGCATTCACTGATGTCAACTGGTAACATCATTGAGCAGGGCACAACAGGTCAGGTGTGGGGAATGTAGGGCCCAGCGCTCTAACTCTGAGAGCCGAGGGACACAGACACTTAGAGCACTAAAGCTGGAGGCTGTTAGCAGTGGAAACTCAGAGCCTGTAGCAGAGCTGCATTTCGCTGATTCATGGTTTCTATTCAACTGAGGGAAAGAACCCTGGGTTGGTTGGTGGCGCATAAACCCTACCATTTACCTGAACTTTATATTTGAAACAGTGTTTTCTGTCATGCTGCTGCTCATGAAAAATATGAACAAAAGAACCTGTGTATTCAGCGTACGTGGCAGTGGAAGCCTAAAATGTGTTCTCCAGAAGTGTTTTCCCCGTACGTTTTTTGCATCATCACAGTTTCCTAAAACCTGTAACAGTGTCCCACGAACGCCCCTGTGAAAAGCATCAGGGACTCCGAGACTTGACTTTCTTTATGCAGTGTTTTCACACAAGGACATTTTATAATTGCAAATACTGAAACAAAGGTTTTCAGGGTCCTTTATCGTGTACAGTTTTAATAGATAATTAACAGCCTCATAGAATGCTGTATGATTCTTCACATATCTGGTAATATCTATTGTGTTCCCAGCAAGGTTCTTCTATTTTTTTCCCATTGCAGATTTAAGTGCACCAGATGGATTAACTAAATATCGATTAGGTGCTTAGATGAATGTTCTTCATGTAATTTGTGCATCTTTGTAGATTGACTACCTTAGAATCTAGAATTTCATTCGAAATACACATCATAGGCTGAGTTAGTTATTATTGACTATTCAATAAGTCTACACAATATTGCTAGAGGGTTGATTTAAATTACTTATTTGCTTTTTCAATGTGTGCTAGAATGAAATTCAGTAAGCTTTGTGTCCATCAAAGAATGTTCAGTGTTTTATTAGAGGTGATGGTTTAACAAAGCTATAGGTAGAATAACGCTTTCAGGAGGGTATTACTTATGAATCACAAAGCTGGAAATTAACAATATATGATCAATATATATGATATTGATATATGATCAATAAAAGTGGAAAAACGGCTGAGCAGACATGACTTCGTTGACAATTTTAGAGAAGACTTTACAAGGACCTTATATTTTGCAACTGTGTTTTGTTTTATTTAATTTTGAATAGTTATGAATTTGTTCAATTTTTTAGTTATAGGATGAAATGAAACTTCATATATACACTGTGTAATGATATAATCAGGGTAATTAGAAAATACATTCTCTTAAATATTTTCCATTTCTTCATGTTGGAAGAATAAAAATTATTTCTTCTATTTATATAAAAATAAATAATACAGTAAGATTTATTATACTCATCTCGACATGCAGTAGAACTATTTCTTCCTAGGAAACACAACTCAATAAATAATAAAAGAAAAGAAAAATCCCCCCAAACAAATACTAGTATGAATAAAAAGGGTACAAAAAGTCCTAATAGATATTTCTCATAAGAAGACATTTAAATTGTGCAAAAGTACATAAACAAATTTTCAACATGGTAATCATTAGCGAAATCCACTCTCCTCTGTGTTCCTTACAACTTGGCCTTCCTTTCATTCTCAGGGCATTTCTCTGACCATATCAGGGTTTCTAATATTCAAGTTGTCATCGAAAACAGTTTGTTTTTCTAGGATCCCTCCATTATACATCTATTTATTGCTTAGATATGAAACTAAAGCATCCCCCTTTAAAAGAATTTCTTTCTCCTCTACAGACCAGATTTAGATATTTCCTTGGACATAGTATTTAATTCATGCCAATGTATACTTCATTATCTATTATTTGTACATTTAGCTATTTAAAATTTCTAATTTCAAATACATTACTGGGCTCAATAGCATAGCACTCATTTCACCTTGAACGGAAAGTACACACGAGTACGAATTCCATTTACCAAACACTCAATAAATCTTACGATAAAATCAATGCCTATGATATACATCAAACAAGTGACACTTCTACACATTAAAACAAAGACTGAAAATTTTTCCAAAAATAAATATCACCATGTCTTTGGAAGACACATAATAAATGATAAAATATTTAGGAAATCATAAATATTGGTATACTGGAGATCATTAAGATATTATTAATTTGAATGAAGGTATTTGACCAAACTATAGGTTATAAATATAATGTGAAGAAACCAAGATTATACATTGTGTGTATGTAAACATATATTTATTGGTGCTACATACTAATTAACCTAAGACAAAAAATTTTTTTAACCTTTTTGTGGCCTCTTTCACATCCTGGTTCCGTAGACTATAAACCAGAGGGTTCAGCATGGGAATCACCAGGCTGTAAAACAGCGAGGTCATCTTGTCTTGATCGAGGGAGTAGGAAGAGCTGGGACGGAAGTACATGAAGAGCATGGTTCCCTGGAAGATGGCAACTGCAGTGAGGTGGGAGGCGCAGGTGGAGAAAGCTTTAAACCTCCCCTCAGCAGAGCTGATCTTCATGACTGAGGAGATGACATAAAAATAAGAAACCAGAACCCCTGAGATGGTGCTCAGTTCTATAAAACCAAAAATGGTGAATATCAGTAACTCATTGATCTGTGTGTCAGAGCAAGATATTAATAGGATAGGGAGAACATCACAGAAGAAATGGTTGATCTCCTTAGAGCCACAGAAGCACAAGCCGAACGCCAGCGATGTATGTATCAAAGCATCTGCTATTCCCAAGAGGTAAATCGCAGCCACGAGCACAGAGCACAGCCTGCTGGACATGTCCACTGTGTAGAGCAAGGGGCTGCTGATGGCCTTGTACCGATCAAAGGCCATCACCGCCAGCAGTAGGCACTCAACATCTATGAACATGTAGAAGAAGAAAAGTTGTGAAGCACAGCCCACAAAAGGAATTGATTTGCTCTTGGTGAGTAGATCCGATAGCATCTTGGGGCCAACTGCACTGGAATAACAGAGGTCGGAGAAGGAGAGGTGGCTGAGGAAAAAGTACATTGGTGTGTGCAGCTGGGAATCCACTCTGATTAGAGTGATCATACCGAGATTTGCCAAGACGTTAATGAGATACACAATTAAAAATGTGACAAAGAGCAACGTTTTCATTTCAGGACTATTTGTTATCCCTAGGAGAAAGAATTCAGTCAATGAAGTGCAGTTATCTTTGTCCATTCTTCTTTATTCTTATTCTAAATTGTAAGAAAAATAATGAGAAAATATATTAGGTTTTTATCTTTCTATATATACACAATATAATATTTATGAAAGAGGATGTGATTTGTATCCGTCAGTTGTTGTCTCTATCCTCGGAAATAAGTGGCAGTCTAACGAGGCCATATCATATAAAAATGAAATTAAAATTATCTCGAAATGCAGGATGATAAAATATTATTTTATGCATAATTCTTTTTTTTTTTGTGGGTACCAGGGGTTGACCTCAGGGCCTTGCGCGCCAGCAGGCACCCGTGCCGCTGAGCAATATCACCAGCCCTTTTTTCATATGTGGGTTCCGGGAGTCGAACTCGGGCCCTTGAGCTTGCCAGGCAGGCGCGTATGCCACTGAGCCATCTCACTGGCCCCCATTGTGCATAATTCTTAATTGCCATTTTTGCATAATCCTTTCTCAGGCACTAGATTTGAATATATTAAAAGCTAGTTCCAGATCCAAAACCATACAAAACAAACACCAGAGTTAAAAAACAAGTTATAACATAAAAGATTAAACGTCACCTGCAGTGCCCCAAATGATCCCATGTATTACAGTACTTAAGAAACTTCACTAAATGTTGTGACACTCATTTTGAACATAATTTAATAAGTGAAAATTATTATGACACTGTCCAGTTTCCCTGAAAAGTTAGGTTTCAGTTTGGTTTCACTGAAAAGTAAAGCATTCCATTTGGACTAGTCTGTTACTCACCGTCAGTGTCTCACCAGAATTTTCACATTTCCGTGTAAACAAGCCGGTTCCCAAGGACAAATCCCTGGAAATGCCAAAAGGAAGGAATAAAGAGAAGTGGAAATGACAGAGTATGACATACACCTGTGCTGATTGTTGGCTTTGGAATTAATTTTTCATGAACATTGTCATGGGACTAGAAGCAGTAATACTTTCTGTGGTATAAAAGCTTCAGTTTTGCATGTGTATATATGAATTCCTGTGTAAGAAAGTATAAAATCATTTACTAACTCATGTCGCAGTTTTAATTCCTCTCTTTTTCCAAAAGAGTGTTTTACTTTTCCTGTATTGTTTCGATATAGGCATTAAGAAGCCTACCTGAGGTGACAAAGACATTCTGTAGTTACTGCTGCTACCTGAACCGTGCACAAATCATATTTATTTTCACCCAGTGCCTATGGGGAAATCAATCTGATAAGTCCTTGCCTTCTGTGCATTTTGTACTTCATATATGATCAATTTATATTCCTCACTCAGTGTCCCCCTGGGAATCCTGTAACAACTGCAGCAAATTTGAACTCCTCATTCTTCCCGCATCACCAAATCGATCATTGTCAGAAACTTGACCAGATCGTGAAACACGCCCTCTGCTAGTGAAACGAGACATCTAGTGAAACTGAAATACAGCCTCCTAATGACTTCCGTGTCCTTTGCTTTTTTTCACCATGTTTCCTCCTTTTTAAAAAGCTACTCTTTCATAGCCCATTTAAAAGTGAGGAATACAACATAATAATTATTTTATTAATTATTGTCCAATTCGTCTCCCCCAACTCTGTTCCAACCACATTATTTCAGTTATGGTACACTACACACTATCCATTACATCTACTTTCCCCTTTCTGATAGGTTGTCCTTAAATTATCATATATTTATGTCCCCACATTCACACAATCCCTAGAACACAGAATTGCAATAGCAATAGAACAGTAATCATGTGTTGCATATATGTATTAAATATATTCAGTCTGTTAGCCTGAGAGATACTTCGAAAAAAGTAGAAGAAAAGAAGCAACCTCCTACCTGTATTATACTAATTATTTCATATGCGTAATAATGATCAATTATTGAAAAATATATGTTGTTATAATGCTTGCAAGCAGAAAGCCAATTCTATTTATTTCAAAAATAATTTTGTGTACTGTTAATGATATTTGGGAAGTAAAGAAAATGTTAATATTTTATCTATCCCAAACTTCATCCTATAGCGGTAAAATGACCCACGCTATCTGAGAATTCTTCCATTTTGGTCTCCAGCTTCACTGGACCCCTTTTTTGGGACAGAGAAATGAATCCCATATTTACACTTTTCTGACCATAAATATTTCTCTATCATCCCTTCTATCACTGTGGTTTTTAAACTTCTCTTCACTCTGCTATGGACTTTTGCCGGCAAAAGTTTGAATTTCAGTGTAGACCACTGTGATTGCCTTACCTTATACCACATGTTTTTTTATATGTATTAGTCCTTTTCCAAGTGTATATTATAATATATCTCAAACATTCCTGTCTTTCACAATCTCCATATGTGGGATGAAACTGGAGCTCTAAGTGTAATCAACAAATTTCCAGAGTGCTATACATATTTGAGTCTAAGGACTTGCTCTCAGGAGGTTTCTAATTAGTGTGTAATGACGGAAAAGATCATCCCTCTGCAAGAGAAAATAGCTATCTGTGCTACCATCGTAAAATATTATAGTGCTGTGTAAAATGCACAGAAAGAAGAATCTAGCCATGGAGAGGTAGAAGAAAGAAGAGTTGGTACAAGTCCCATATTTCCACCAAGGCAAGACTCCCGCAAAGACTGAGTATAGAAAGAGCAGTAATAGGAACGTTTGCCAAAATGATACGTAATCTGCTCATTTATTTTCATTGCAGACATCAGTGCTTTCTTTTGTTTATAAAAGTGTTACATGATATCATTTGCAGAAGCACATAGATGATAAATAAATAAGACTCTGGGGCCAGGAATATAGCTCAGTGGCACAGCGCCAGCTTGGCAAGCACGAGGTCCTGAGTTCGATTCCAGATACCAAAATATAAATAAATAAATAAATAAATAGGACTCTGATGCTATGCAACATAGCAGCCTGGGAAGAAAACCCTGATATTCAGGTTCTGAGTGATATTTTATAATGTATAAATCATTTCAAGACACATGAATTTCCATGAGTTTATTAAATCCTACTAGTGAATCTAAGGCAAAATAATATATTCCATTATATTGGTCTGAATTCAGTTAATTTATTTTACTACAAAATGAATAAATGAAAAATTGTGTGTACAAAAAAATACTATAATAGCTCATAGGCTTGAGCCATGTGTTCACTGAAATAATTGCGGCAAGTCCAGTCTCTTCTCAAACCTACCGCAATAGCTTTCAAAGACACAGTTGTTCTCCAAAATTCCAATAAAGCTAGATAATGCTTCTGGCTAAAATCTGTAAAATATTCTTGATTAGGGGAAATGGATTCCTTCGTGATACACTTTAGTGCCCTTTCATGATTTTCTGTCATTTATTGAGTGATTATACCAATCATAAGTATAGAGAATTATTGCTGTGTGAGATATGGAGGCAAGCCCATTCCAAGTAATTTAAATAATTATCCAAATAGTCTACTGAAGACAATGATGACTGTGTGCTCCCAAGAGCTCTGCTGTGATTTTCTTCTTCTCTGGTGTATATTTGAGGGGGTGGAAATTACTCTTGGCCCAGACTCATTTCCCCACTAGGTGACTCCCTGTCTTCAAGGATGACAAATTTCTTTAGGTTGCTGTTTGTTTAAACAGCACCTAAATTTTGCTTTCTAAATATGATGATCACTGTGGGCGACATCAGTCAAAATAATTTGAGTGTTGTGCAATACAGTGTAAGACTTAGAGAAAACAATCTACGTAATTGTTTTTTTTTTAAATTACCTCAAGGGGCCGGTGAGATGGCTTAGCGGCTTAAGCGCCTGCCCGGCAAGCGCGAGGGCCCGAGTTCAACTCCCAGAACCCACATACAAAAAAGGGGCCAGTGATATCGCTCAGCGGCACGGGCGCCTGCTGGCGTGCGAGGTCCTGAGGTCGACCCCCCGGTACCCACAAAAAAAAAATAAAATAAAATAAAATTACTTCAAGGCCTCTTTCAATCCTTGTTCGATAGGATACAAATCAGAGGTTTCAGCCTGGGATTCCCAGTGGCAGAGAACAATGAGGTAATTTTGCCTTGACCTAAAGATTAGGAAGAACCAAGCAGAAATGCATGCAGAGCAGAGTGCCGTGGAAAACTCAAGCTACACTTAATAAGCAAGAGCAAGTGAAGAGGTCAGATCTCCCGTCAGCAGAGTAGGTCTTCATCACTGTCAGGATGCTAGGATGGAAAATGTCCTGAAAGTGTCATCAGTGTAATGGAACCGATGATGGTGAATACTGTGAATAAATGATTAATCTCATTAGATCTGCAGACACATAAGCAGAATGGCAATACCTCATTTATAAAAGCATCCACCATCTCCATCAGGTGAACTCCAGCCAGGATTTGGGAGCACAGCCTACTGACACATGAGCTGTACAGAGTAAGATGTTGCTATTGGCTTTGTGCCTATCAAATGCCATTACTGCAACAGTAGGCACCCCGAAATGCAAAGATATAGATGGTCCAGAATACACAGCACAGCTAAAGAAGATAACTGACTTGCTCATGGCGACGAACACTTCGAGCACCCTGGGTCCAGTTGAGGCACAGTAACGAAGGTCACTGAAAGAGATGTAGCTTAGGAAAAACCACAGTGGACTGTGAAATGGGAAATCCAATTTAATTGGATTAAAATCAACATCCCAAAAATCACCATTCCAAAATTCACAACAGCATCAACGAGATGAACAATAAAAATGTGCTCAACTGAGTAAAATTGATTCCAGAATCATGAGGAAATCACGAGAGAAAGAGTTTATTCCAGAAAAAGTGATTTTTGTTCATCCATTCTGTTTCATTCTTCTGAAATGCTACAGAAATGTCAATAGGTAGGCAAAAATTTTCATTCTTTTTGACAATAACAAAAATACAATCTTTATGAAAGGATTTATTTTGGTAAACAGTTCACTTCAGAGAAGGAAAGGCTTATTTTGGCAAATAATGTAAAATGTTTCAGTGAAAAGTCAGACGCCCCCCCCCCCTTGATTTAAGGTCTGTTTCAAGAGATCGGATCATAGCGGTTGTGCATGGTAAAGGAACCCGCTCTCTTCATGGCAGTCAGGAAGTAGAAAGGACAGATTAAAAAGGGCCAGGGCCCCACATTCCCTTGAATGGCACTCGCTTATATGGGTGGAAGACTTCTAACCAGTCTCTATGAGTTAAAGGCTTGGCCCTCCCAGTGGCACCACCACTGGGTGACAAGGCTTTCATACATGAACTTTTAGGGAACACTGACCTGAACTACAGCAAATGCTAATAACGTTGGATTTCCACTGCTTCAGTGCATGGATGAAATTACAAATTTGAATGAAGAGGGCCATATTTAAAATTATTTGACCTGAAACTCATACTACCTTCCTGAAAGCGTTTGCTGCTCCTATTTCAGGTCAAATAAAACTGGAGATGTGATGTGATATTACACACAAGCACGGAGTGACTCATTCTTTCAAACTCAGTCCAATAAGTGACGCACTTGCCCGGCAGTAGAATCATAGTTCATAGGGACAGAATGCGGCAACTGGGGAGGACACCAACGGTTACCTAAATTAAAGGCCCCTTTCAATGTAAGAGAAGATTGAAGTAGACTGTGTTATTCATGTCTCCCAATGTGTCATCTCTTTGTCCTTTTGATAGTCAGGGATTTCATCTACAGGGATAAAGGAGAGAGTAAAGATGTAGAAAATAACCGTACTGCTAACCCCCTCCGCATCATCACTGGTACTGTTTAGACGATATTTACCACCAGTTGCATTTGGCAAAGAGACTACCAGGGATGAAAATTATGAGGATTTAATCAGACAGTCTATGATAGATCAAAGCCTTTGATACTGTGTCCCACAGTTCCTTAAAAACCCCAGAGAAAAGGTCCATCCTATACATTTCTACATTGTCTATCCCTGAACTTAGTTAACACAGCTATTTTTAATTGTTGTATTTTTAACCTTGTATTACAGTCCCTTACTGGGTATGTTTAAATAGGAGAATATCAAATAATGTGTTAAGTAGCTGATTGTGAACCACAAAAGAATATTTAACAGGGTTGAGAATGGGGAATAGGAAAAGCAAATTTTCCAAGAGGAAGGAATTGAGGAGCTGATGTTTGAAAATTCCAACACACAGATATACATTACTAAGGACTTTTAAATTATTCTGACCTGAGTGGACTTTGGTCCCCAAATTTCATAGAACTACTTTATACACATCAAGATGCCTCCAAATGACAAACCCTTGGCTTAGACTCCCTCAGTCTCTCAGGGAAGCCCTGTTTCTGTCCGAGCTTGACTATTCCGTGCAGTGAAGCCTTATGCTGCCTTGTGAATTTATACTTTTGCTATGGAATCGAGTTGACGGTCTATTTACTGATTGTTTTAAGGTTATGTGAATTACATGAATTCTCAGTTAATGTTTGTATTTCCACTACAGCATAACATTTGCTAGTGAATAAAGCAGATTTCCTGGAAATAAACAAGTACAGAAATGTTTTTAAAAACAATTAGTAAAGTGTTGCTCAATCTCACTATAATAGAAATGAAACCGAGAATCGAACAAATAAAATGATAGCACAGTTGAAAAGGGTAGCAACATTTCCATACTGAAGGAATATCACATAATAATATGTAATAATTTAAGACAAATAATAAAGGCAAACACATTTGAAACATTTTATTAGTACACTTTAGTACATGTACTTATTTCAGACAATTAAAATATGTGACACAACTTATTTCTTCTCTGTTATGCAATAAGCTTTGAAAGAAACAGGGACTGTCATAAATACTTATGTGTGGGCAAGGAAAATGTTTAAAACCACTTTTTTTTTTTCACCTTTTCAAGGGCCTCTTTCACATACTTGTTCCGTAGGCTGTAGATCAGAGGGTTCAGCGTGGGAATCACCAGGGTGTAAAACAGTGAGATCATTTTGTCCTGATCCAGGGAGTAGGCAGAACTGGGGCGGAAGTACATGAAGAGCAGAGCTCCCTGGAAGATGGCAACCGCAGTGAGGTGGGAGGCACAGGCGGAGAAAGCCTTGTATCTGCCCTCAGCAGAGCGGATCTTCAAGATGGAGAAGATGATATAGCAGTAGGAGACCAGTACTCCCGTAATGGTGCTCAACTCAATGAAACCAAAAATGATAAACACCACTAACTCATTGACCTGTGTATCTGAGCAGGACAGTAGAAGGAGGGGACATCACGGAAGAAGCGACTGATCTGATTGGACCCACAGACACACAAGCGGAATGCCAGCACTGTGTTAATCAAAGCGTCTGCCATTGCCATCAGGTGGGCCCCAGCCACTAGCAGGGAGCACAGCCCGCCAGACACGTGGGCCGTGTAGAGCAAGGGGCTGCTGACGGCCTTGTGCCGGTCGAAGGCCTTCACCACCAGCAGCAGGCACTCGGAATCTGCAAACATGCAGAAGGTGAAGAACTGCAGCGCACAGTCAACAACGGGAATGGGTTTCCTCTGAGCTAGAGGTCCACCAGCATCTTGGGTCCAATTACAGTGCAATAGCAGAGGTCACAGAAGGACAGGTGGCTGAGGAAGAAGTACATGGGTGTGTGCGATGGGAATGCATTCTAATTAAAACGATCATTTCAAGATTTGCTAGAAGATTGACGAGGTAGACAAGTAGAAACACGGTGAAAAGGGTCACTTTGATATCAGGGTTATTAGTGATTCCCGATAAAATGATTTCACTCAAGGAGGAGCAGTTCCCTGTGTCCATTCCTCTTTTTTCTTGTGCAATCTAGAGAACGAAATTGAAAAGATAGATAAATACATGTTTACTTCTGTACATCCACAAATTATTTGCAAGATAGATTACTTTATGTACCTGTAATTTTATTTCTTCACCGGAGAAAACTACTCGGTTATTTGTCACTCTTTAAAAGCATTGGATCTATTGAAAATAATAATAAAGAAAAAGGGCTGGGGTTATAGCTCAGTGGCACAAGCGCCTGCCTGGCAAGCACAAGGTCCTGAGTTTGATTCTTGGTACCAAAAAAAAAATAATAATAATAATAAATCTGAGAAAGCAGTTGAGAAACTGATTGAAATCGAGATGTCATCCTGTGGGTCATTACTCCGTATATAATCTTTACTTTCTCTGGGCCTTCCCTTCCCTTACCTCAGGAAGTATATTTTCAATGTGCTGAAATTTCCCTGTATTCTCAAAATAATATGTAATATATATCAGTCTTATGGAGACTTGGGTGCAAGATGCAGAACTAAGCATATGGTACAATCATTATCATAGACCCAAAACAATTAGAAATATGTTTCTCCACATCGCTGAGTTGTTTTAAAAAAAATTGTGTTGGTTCTAGAAATAATAAGCGTATCACTGACTAATAAGAAGAAAGTTATCTTCCACTGCTCGTGGTCGATATGATCTTTGGTTCTGACTATATATGAAACGCGTATTACTGAATGTTTTTCTGAAAGTGTGCTGTTGCTTGCTGTGGTGTTCTTCAAAGGGGCAGCGCAGCTGTATCCTGACCTTTCAGAGACAGATTCTAAAATGGAAGTGTATGCACCATGATGTAGCGGAGAATGTAGTACATCGTAATATAGCAGATGATAAAGAAGTTTTTATTTCAACAATGATTGCAGCAAGAGGGACAATAAGTAGTTCCAGAATACAGAGGCTTCGCTTCATTTTGTAGATGTGCATGTTTTCCTAAGTTTTCATGGTCTGAATGTCTTCATTGACATCTAAAAAGTAGAAATAGGGCCGGGGATATCACTCAGTGGTACAGCACCTGCCTGGCAAGAGTAAGGTCCTGAGTTCGATTCCTGCACCAAAACAAACAAACAAACAAACAAAACTAGAAATATAGGAGTTGAATATTTGAATATCTATTATTTTTTCGCTCTTGTTTTGACTTAGATAATTATGGTATGTTATTCATATGGAATTGAAATTGAACATAGTGTTATTTCTAAGATGTTATTTTAATTTTCTTTAAATGTTTTTACCCAAAGAACCATCAAACCATTGAATGACATAGGTACCTACACAGTTATAAAATGAGCAAAGGCTTGCTTAGGAACATAGATTACAATACAAATAAAACATTGCTTTGTGGATAATAAGTTCAGAATTATACAGTTCTGAGTAGAAAATGTGCTTTGAATCACTGGATTTTAAATTTACTTACCTAAAGTGGCATAAACAAATTCATTTATAAATCTTTCTTTTAAAGGTAGTTTTCATACTAATATTTTTAAACTTGGAAACTCAGAAGTTACCTAGTGTGAGTGGCTCTATGGTAGTTGAAGGCCAGGCAGATAGCATATTATTATATGTATAAGGTATAATTTGGGAATTAAATTTTCTAAAGCTACTTTCCTCAGGCTTTCATGATATTCAAACATGGGAATAATTATATTTATATTTCTGTATTGCCCTTGTATAAACATGAATTCTTTACCAAAAGTTGGACTTGAATTTTTTACTGTTGTCACCATATGTTCTATGTCATAATGAAAACTGCAAGTTAAACCAACAGCGAAAATATGACAATATATGTGTTTTATTCTTTGAACTGTAATCTGTATCATTCTTGTCCAATTAAAGCAGATTTTCATGAGATCATTTACCCTCGAATAATTTCATCTGTTTTCTAATTTTTTTCTTTTCTTCTTTTTTTTTATGTAGGTACGGGGAGTCGACCTCAGGACCTCGCGCTTGCCAGGCAGGCACTTATGCCCCTGAGCTATCTCACCGGCCGTGTTTTCTAATTTTTAATGGCTTGTTTCTAAACGTTTTCCTCACCACTCCAATGGACTAGTATTACATTTGATGAAACTTTTGAGACATAGTTTATTTACTTTAAATTAAATTTCACACTATTAAAGAAAACAAATATTATTTGCAAAATTTTAATAAAATGTCAAAACCAAGATACTTGTATAGGAAATATCCACCTACAATTTTTCATGTTTAATATTTAATTTTACTTGTATTCATATATGTGTATGTTTGTTCATATGTATTTGTTTATATATATGCATAAAATCACTGAAATATATATACATATATACTATTCTAAGTATCGTGTCCTATTTTTTCTTCAGTATGAAAAGCTTCACAAGAGAATTTTCTTGGATAGGCGCAAGTGTGATAAATACTAACAGGATATAATACATTTTTTTTTTTTGTGGGTACCGGGGGTCGACATCAGGACCTCATGTGCCAGCAGGCGCCTGTGCCACTGAGCGATATTACCGGCCCTTTTTTTCGAACGTGGGTTCCGGGAGTCGAACTCGGGCCCTCGCGCTTGCCAGGCAAGCGCTTACGCTGCTGAGCTATCTCAGCAGCCCTATAATACATTTTTAATTCTTTATCCAATACCCCATGGAGATATGTCAATAACCCAAACAATTTTTTTCAGGAATAGTTTTAAGTAAATTTCATCTTCTCTGGGAAGAGAGGTATTTTATTGTATGAGGGCTGATCAAATATAAGATAAATGCTTAAATTAAATAAATTATTACTGTAAAAGATATCCTGAAGAATGATTGGAAAATATGTTCAAACAAGAGGGGAATGTTGAATTTTCAATAGAAAAAGTCACAGTGTGAATATTAGTGTAATAAATGTTTTTATTGACACAATCAACATAATTTTAGTCCAAATTTACAGACATTTCTGTCAAGTAAAATCATTGTGTGTCCTCACCCATATTTTCTCCAAAGCTGACTATGCAACTTCTAGGTCTTCCCTAAAATCAAAATGATCTTAAAAGGTAAGAGTTTTCCATTGATTCTGAACATTGAGACAGCCAGGATGGCAAAAATAAAGACACTTAAAAAAAAATAAATAAATAAATAAAAAAATAAAATAAAAAAATAAAGACACTTATGAAAAAAAACTTCCAACACCACTCCAGAAAGTAGTAAGAACGGAGATAAGTGTTTTTCAAGTGAAGGAGCGTCCACTAAAGGGAATTAATGGCAATGTGTCTTTACTGTCATAGTTTTTTGTTGTTGTTGTTGTTGTTGTTTTGTTTGCTTGTTTTTGGTACTGGGAATCGAACTCAGGACCTTGCATTTGCCAGGCAGGCCCTGTGTGACTGAGCTATATCCCCTGCTATGTTTTTTTAAATTTTTTAATTAAAATTCCAAATTATTTTCAATCATATTTTATATACTAAATTTACTGTTGTAGAAGACTTGGAACAAGCCCAAACAAGTTGTAATATTTTGCCAATGATAAATACTGAAGATTGTGATGCATTTGTGATATTCAAGAGCTTTATGATAGCTATCTACTTCTGCAGTACCTATCTGAAGGAGTGGGAAATGTCCTTCATCCACATTCATTTTCCCATCAGGTGAGTCCCTGTCTCCAAGGATGACCGTTCTCTTTTGGTTACCTTTTGCTTAGACAGTATCTAAATCTATATTCTACTGTAGGTCTGTCCATGTGGGCCATTCGGTTTAACTATAAACCTGTAGTAATACTTTGGTTCTTAAACGCTTCTGTTCATGAACAATTCCATTAGCAAACAGAAACGTGCTCCACATCAGGTGAGGAACTCAACCACGGCCGTCTTCACCACATGGAGACGAATGCGGCATCTTCCCCAGAACTGTGGAATGAAATAAATTCGTGAACCAAGGCACCACTGTTATTTGCCATCAGCACTGGTGGACATGAAAGCGGGATGAGATTTAAAATGTCTGTGATGGGAAGGGAATAATGAAGATTGAATTGGCTATTCTAGAATAGAAAACATTTTGATGATGCTTTCCATAATGCTATAGATTTCCAAGTTAGACTTATGGAAAATATGCTCAATTTATCTGAGTACGAATTTCCTAAAATATCTCCAAACAATAAATTTTCAAACTCATATTCATGGTAATTTTTTTTGTTTTGTTTTGGTACTGGAAATCAAACTCAGGGCCTTGTGCTTGCCAGGCAGGCACTGTGCCGCTGAGCCGTATCCCTGACCCTTTTCTTGGTGATTAAGAGCATACTCAAATGAGCTTAGTATGTTTGGACATCTTATATAGGATTTCAAATTTGCTTCCTTATATCTAATAAATGGTACTAAAATGAAGATCAAATCAGTTTTCAGGTCCTGTAATAAAAGTAAATATATGAGATGGAAATGAATTGCTTGATGGAGAAAAATTTCCACTCTAAATAATTGTGAATCCACTGCCACACCATTTTTCTTACCCTACATGAAATGTTTTCTGTCCTGTTGCTTCTGAACCTACACTATGGAGTTGTTATAACAAAATAGCAAAATTTCGTTGACATATGAACAGCAAAAATTATATAACTCGGTTCCTGAGGTGGGAAGTCCAAAACAGTGCTCTGGCACATTTGGTGTCTTCGGAGAGCCCATTTTTTATATTTTATAGACAGCCCAATTTTTCCTCTCCTCCCATGGCAGACGACTTTTAACCTTGTTTTGTCTGGAGATACTTCAGTGCTATGTCTGCACTGCTGAATCTGTCACCTTCCAAAGGCCTCACTGATTGATGCCATAAGTTGAATTGTTAACATTTCAACAGATGGGAAACAAAACATAACCCCACTCCTACATCATGGTTTCGAAAGGAAAGGTTTTAGTTGAAAAAAAAAATTGGTTCAGATGTAAACACAGAAAGCATTTTATCTCATACAAGACTGCTTTATAGCTTTTATGCTCTCTCACCATGATGCCTTTTCCTACCTCATCATTTGTCTTAAATTCCATCTTAACAGCAAAATCACTCCTTGGGCAATGTTTGCCTGCTGAAGTGTTCTTACATGGTGACATTTCACCCTGGCAGCTCGGAATCTAAGACGTCCCCTGGGTTTAGCTTCTGTAATTGCAATAGATAGTCAGGAAAAACACTGTGTCTTCAAATTTAGGGCCATATCCATATTTTTTCAGGATGCTCATTCAGTTCTTCAGCTATCTGAGCATTAGAGCAGATACATGAAAACAGAAATCTCATGGGCGCTCATGTATGATGCTTTATTCTCAGGAACTTATTATTCATTTCTTTGCATGTTAATTTCATCTCCATTCATGATTTTACATAGATTCTTAAAAGCTAGACTGGGGTGTGTGTGTGTGTGTTCATGCCACATACCATATTGTGATTTAATCTTGTGTTTCAAACAGCTAGTACAAACTCAAAATTCGACTAGTATGTGACTTTTTATTTTAGCATTTTTTGTTTCACAGACGTAATACAAGTGGTTCGGGTAACTGGGTTGGAGTGCTTAGACAGTGAGTAAGAATAAGTGCATAATCTCTGACTGGAGATACACATTCAGGAAAAATGGTCACTTTGATGCTCCAAGGAAGTGATTTTTGGGGAAGCATCAGGGACCACTCAACCAAGGCGAGAATGGGGAAGAGAAATGGAAAGCTTCCAGGAGAAAGGGGTGGAAGAGTTGATGGTTGACAATTCCCACACAGATGTACATTGCTAGGACATTTTAATTGTTCTTTACATCCGTATTCGATTGGACTTCTTGGATTTCAGATGCCATGAAACTTTACACCTTGAGAGCTCTCTAAATGTCAAAAAGCTCTGCCTAGATTCCATTAATCTCTAAAACAAGCATATTTTTCATACCACCATGCACCTAAGCCTTTTTCTGCTTATGAAATTTAAAAATTTTGCTCTGAAATTAGTCAATAATCTATTTATGAGAGTTTTGAGGTATTGTGAATTAATTCTCCACTAATGTGTGTATTCTACTAGAACGTAAGTTTCACATGTTAATAAACTAGTGGATTTGCCAAGGAATAAAACACGTAAATATATTCAAAAGCAATTAGTAAACCCTCACTTGACCTTAGTATAATTGAAATTGAATGGAAGAAAGAACAAATAATATTTTGGCACACTTAAAAATGTTAGCAAAAATTCTCTACATAAAGAGTACTACATATTTATCCCAGACAAATAAGGTAGAGTGACACAAAAACAATCACTGTAAATATATGTAAATATGTTTATAAGAGAATTGCTTAAAACCACCTTTTACGTCTCAGTTTTTCTAGAGCCTCCTTCACATCCTTGTTCCGTAGGCTGTAGATCAGAGGGTTCAGCATGGGGATCACCAGGGTGTAAAATAGTGAGGTCATTTTGTCCTGCTCGAGGGAGTAGGAAGAACTTGGTCTGAAGTAAGTGAAAAGCAGAGTTCCCTGGAAAATGGCAACTGCAGTTAGGTGGGAGGTGCAGGTGGAGAAAGCTTTGAACCGCCCCTCAGCAGAGGGGATCTTTAAAACTGATAAGATAATGTACCAGTAAGAGATAAGGACTCCGGAAATGGTGCTCAGTTCAATGAAACCAAAAATGATGAATAATACCAGCTGGTTGACTTCTATGTTAGAACAGGAAAGAAGATAAAGTGGAGGCAAATCACAGAAGAAATGGTTGATTTCATTAGACCCACAGAAACATAAGCGGAATGCCAGCGTGGTGTGGATCAGCGCATCTGTCGTTCCCACCAGGTAGACCCCAGCCACGAGCAGGGAGCACAGCCTGCCAGACATGTGGGCCGTGTAGAGCAGGGGGTTGCTGACGGCCTGATACCGGTCAAAGGCCATCACGGCAAGTAGTACACACTCAGAATCTGCAAAGGTGCAGGAGATGAAGAATTGCAGAGCACAACCAGAAAAGGGAATTGATTTATCCTTGCCAAATATGTCAACCAGCATCTTGGGTCCAATTGCTGTGGAATAGCAGAGGTCACAGAAAGACATGTGGCTGAGGAAAAAGTACATTGGTGTTTGGAGCTGGGAATCGATTCTAATTAAGACAATCATTCCCAGATTTCCCAGAAGATTCATGAGATAAACGAGGAAAAATATTGTAAATAGAGTCACTTCCATCTCGGGGTTACTGGTAATTCCCATGAAAATGAATTTAGTCAATGAGCAATTTCTCTGGTCCATTGTTCTTTCCTTGTCTGAGCTTTTGATAAAATGATAAAAACATTAAGAAGACAGGTGCATGTTTGACACTTCTGAAGATCAATAATATATTTGTAAATTAGAATACAACTTGTTTATTGTTATTTTGGGAAGATTATCCATGTAGTTATGTGTCATTTTAAAAACTTATCTACTTGAAAATAATAAAATGTATCTGAGACAGATAGTTGTGATATTTTGACAAATCAAAATACCATTTATGAAGTTTGTGCCTTTTTACAAGTGCCATATTTTTTGTGGCCCCTACTTCCCTCCTCTCAGAGGATAGAGTTGAATCAATTGTATAACATTTGGTCTTCAACGTAAAGTGTAAAATACAGAGACTTTGGAGAGATAAGGTATAAGATATAATAGTGAGCACTTGCAATGCTTCAAAGTATTTATGTGGACACCAAATGATAACAATTATTATATTGCTAAAATCATGACTTGTTCAAAATATTTTATATTACTTTTATAGACACAGAGTAGATAAGTAACTAATAACAATGAAACTTGCCATATTGCATTTCTTATTCTTTGTTTCTCTAGTATTTGAACTGACATGAAATACACTGTATCAATCATTTGATTAAGAGTTTTCGTGGTTTTCTCACAATACACCTGACCTATTTGTAACACTGTTCTGATTCCAAGGGATGAGTACTTTGACCAAAAAAAATATACTGAGAAGAAGCAGTCAGCAGAATTTAACACATTACTCTGTATTTTCTTATATGCAAAATAGACATCTATGTTACAAAATGGAATTAGGATGAGGGACAATAAATGTTCTGTCATAGGCAGATCTCATTACACATGTATGTAATTTCCTGTATGTAAGTATCCAGTACTTAAGGTGTTTACACCTCTCTGTTGATTTATGAAAGCAGGAATATGGTGATGGATATTTGTGGGATTATTTTAACATTAAGCAAATACAGAATGTATTTCACAGAGCTGAATCTACATACATTGTTATTATAGTGTTATAAGTAAAATATTTTTGAGATAACACAAACTTTAAGATATCTTAGATTCATGCATGTGCCTGTACAATGATAAAAAGGAATCAGACCTCTCCTATGTACAGACTAAAATAAAACAATCAAAATAGTACATTGTTGATATTATTAAATTCAGTCAGATTTTTTAAATTCTGTAGGTAAAATATTTTCAGGCATCAGAATTTTCAGGACAATTATTAAACTGGGTAGGCATACAATGGTTTATTCACAGATCCCTCTTTCTGAAACAGTAAATTATTTTCCTTTTACTCTCTATCTTTCAATCTGATGACGCTGAACCTACCTTAGGTGAGCAGGTCTTGGAAGCTAAACACGAAGCACAGAGCATTTTATTTTGGTAGGTACCATTTGGGACTTCGCTTTCTGACGCTATTTCCCTTGGCTTTGATGTGATTATGTTTGTCATTATGCATTCTCCCCTGTGAATGTCACCGATTTAAGCAAAAGGTGAACTTTTATTCTTTATAATCATGATGAAAATGATCTATTTCAGGAAGAAAACTGAAAAGTGCACGTGTGTGTGTATGTGTGTGTACATACTATATCATATAATTCAAACCTTTCTTTTCCAAAGTAGGAATCTAATTAAACTCAAAATCCCGGTGTTAAATCATTCCCACCTGTTGTCTATTGTTCATTTCTCTCCCATTTTAAGGTTTTCTTTGTAATAGTATTCTCAGGAATACTATTATCCTTTTAGAGAATTATTTTATTACCATATGATTAAATTCATCCTTTAGAGTTAAACACGTAGGCCGGGTGAGGTGATGCACGCCCGTAGTCCCAGCACTCTGGAGGCTGAGGCAGGAGAATTACTGTGAGTTCGAGGCCACTCTGGGCTACAAAGTGAGTTCAAGGCCAGCCTGAACTGCATAGTGAGACTCTGTCTCAAAAAGACCAAAAAAAAAAAAAAAAAAAAAAAAAAAGGTAAGCACACTTTTTGTTTTTAGTATATTCGTAAGGTGAGCATTAGTGACCACTAATTTTAGAACACTTTTCATCATTGCAATGAGAAATCCAAAGCTATTAGCAGTCACATTCTCTTCCTTTACTGTAACCCCGCAACCATTTGTCAGTTTTTGAGGCTGCCTGTTTGTGGACTCAAGGAGCACATTTAAAGAGAGGTAAACAGTGTGTGTACTTTATATCAAAAATCTTTCACTGAGCCTGATATTTTCAAGCTTCATCTATCTTGCTGCACATGTCAGAATAGCCTTCCTTTAATGGCTGAGTAACTTTTAATATCCATAAATTTTGATTGCAGAATTTAATCTATTTACATTCAAAGTAATTATTCGCAGGTATGGACTTCCTAGTGTCCTTTTGGTAATTTTCTTTTTGGTTCTTTGTTGACCCTATATTGTTTCCTTTCTCTATTACTTTCTTCCTTTGTGGTTTCATGGTTCTCTGTAATGGTATTTTTTGGGTCTTTCCTATTTGTTTCATGTAACTGTTGTAGACATTCATGTATGCCCTGAGTATTACATAAAACATTTGTGTTTGTAAGTGATTTTAAATTGATAACAATTTATTACATGCATAAATTCCATTTTACTCCCCTCTCCTATTTTATATTTTGATGTGATAATTTAATGTTTTCATGATCTATAGTCTTAGCAAACTATTGTAACCTGTTTTAATAGTTTTGTTTTTTTAAATTTTAGACTAGAGAGTTCATTGATTAACCCACCACAATTGTGGCATTAAAATGTTTTGTATTTGACGATGTGATTTTATCACTGAGTTTTATAGCTCTTACATTTCCACGTTACTGATTGTCATCACTGGCAGTGGGGTGCAGTCAGCGCTGCTGAGTGGCTGGGAATGCAGAGGCTGCCAGCTGTGTGCAGAGAGAGTGCAGCTTAGGCTCCAGGCATAGGCTAGGCTGCTGGGACGGCAGCACTGCTGCCAGTCTGTCACTGCTGCTATAATAAAATACTTCAAACTGGGGGATTAATAAATGACAAAATTTATTGTCACAATCCATTAGGTTGGGAAGTTTAAGTTCACGTGATCAAAATCACTGGTGAAGGCTTATTTTTCAGAGATGGGGCCTTTTTAGTGTTCTTCAGTGGCAGACTATACAAAAGCTATGTTCTCACACAGTGGAAGAGCCAGGGAGCTTTTTGATCTATTTTATAAGGACTCCATGAGTCTGTGAAGGTAAAGCCCTTACAATGAAATAATTTTCCAAAATGCCCTGCTTCTTAATATCATCAAAATAAGGATTTGCTTTCAAGATGAATGTTGGAAATTCACTTTCAGGCCATGGCAACGGTTGTCCAAAGCACACACACACACACACACACACACAGGTGACTACGGGCTTGGGTGAAAACAAGCTTGCTATGTGGTTCTTCTGGTATCTGAATCATGGGTGAATAGAGTGTAGCTGCAAAGCCAGGGCCCAGCATGCAAATCCCTTGCTGGGTGGTGGTCGTCTTGTCTCTGGCAAGGGTGCATGTGATGTGGTTGCAGAGCTGGGACTCCTCAAGGAGGATGTTCACGAAAAAGCTGCAGCCCTGTAGTCAGGGGCACATGCATGTTTTAAGAAGGACGTGGAATCCCTGTTCCTGGGATAGTACAACAGCAGCTCATTACTGATAGAGGGGCAGCGGAGCGTCCCACTGAGGGGCCCACAGCAAGGCTCACTGTTGGTTGCCTCAGTGCCCAAAGATGCTAGTGCTGTCTAAAGAGGTGCGTTGTGGAGAGAAATATGGTGCCCGCCCTGTGGCGGACACAGACAGCCCCCATCCTTCTCCTTTGTGTCTGGCCATCTGCAGATATCTGAAGTGTTCTGATCTCCCAGTGCATTTTTCTGTGAGGTTATTCTCCGTTTTTATTTATTTACTTTTGCCTAGTTCTGCTGTGTTCCTACAGGTTCATAAATGGTCACATATGTCCTAGGACTGCTGTCATTTCTGGATAGTTTTCTATTTGTTGTTTTTCCTAGAGGGATGAAAGCTTGCTATGCCAACTGGCTGAAATCATTTCTGTTACCTCACCAAGAATGAATTTTTCTATGAGTAGGAGAATTTATTGGAGAAAAGGTATGGGAAATAAGGTAGCTGCTGAGGGATGTGGGAGGGGGGCAAATGGGTTGCTCAAGAATGAAGTTTGGAATCAAAGGGTGAAAAAGAGGCAGCTGCTCATAGCATTACAACTATTGGTGGATATAACAGTATTTTGACTTCCTATCCTCACATTTTAGAATCTACTGTTTATTTTTAAAAGGAAGTCATCCTTTGCATCAAAGAACTCAATAATAATTTTATTAAATTAGATGCATGATTGCTACTTGTCCCTTGGAAATGCTCAAGCTACTGAATCAGGAGGCAAAATTCTATGATCTATTGTTTGTGGCGATTGTTACTGAATTTTGTACTTGCTGCTATACAATGATGGAAGTAGGAGGAATTTCTGGAATGTAGGAAAGTCCTTGGAGTGCCTTACATGACTGTTTTTCCTACCGGTAAAAAGTTAATAGGAAATTATGACAAATAAAATTTTTAAATGATTAATGATGTGGATACTTAAGCAAGAACAGTTTGCATATATTCATCAGACAAGAATCAGTAACAGCTGTGATGCTGGTGGCAGCCCTGGGACCACATAGCCTTCAGCAAAGACCACGGGGAAAGGCCACTGTGAAATTGTAGGTAATTGGGTGCCTTCGGAAAATGCTGACTGTGCTGAATCTAAAATAAATGCAGCTTTGCTAGTTACCTTGCAGTCAGGGGAACTTAGCAAGCATACCTGACCTCAGGTGATGAAATACAGTAGTCTCCCTGTGACAAATGAGGAGAGGGGTCCTTGCGAAATCTTTGCATATGTGAGTAGCCCTGAGGGTTCTTAGAGAGAAGGAAAGCTGCATGGAGGTTTCATGTCTAACTGCTGTTTCAACTTACACACTGGAATCATTTGTGGACTTCAAAAAAGTACTGGCACATGCTAATTTTAACCATTTCCTTATTTCAAAAATAATTGTATTTTCCACAGGTGATATAATATGTGGAGGTGTAATTATTGAGTAACATGGCAGTAGTAGAACAACAGTAAGGTTTTCATATGCAGCTTGATGCTACTCATTGTAGAAGTAGTACAGAATCAATAAACACTGTATATATAATTACGGCAGGGGATTTATTAAAGAGCGTCACAGGATTGGAGGGGGAAGAGGACCCAGGAGCAGCCAAAGCTCGAAGGCCTGGACACCCGCTGCAGCCACCAGTGAGAGTCTGAATCAGGCTGAAGACCCTGGAGACCGGTGTCCAAAGGCAACGGTGAATACCTGTGCTCTTCCAAGACAGGAACGCTTCTTTCTTTCCTTTCCTCTTCCCTCCAGGTTGGAAGCCTATTGGTTGGTGGGTCTTTCCCCTCGGTTTGCTGACCTACATGTCAATCATCTACAGCACACCCAGAACCTTACTAGTCTGCTAAGTGGTTCTTAGTCAAGTTGACATATCACAGTTAATGATCACAGTTGATATTATCTATAGTAGATGCTTGTGCATGCTAAGGAATTAAGAGACATGAAAATCTATGTTTATATACACTGCGTCTATCCTACTGTTTTGGATTCTCTTTAATCTGGGTTCATTAAAGCCGTTTTTATGTTTAGGGTGCTTGACTGGCGTGTGTAGCTTTGAATGAAAGTGATCTCTTACTACCAAAGGAAAAGCAAAACTTGCGGAAGGGAAGCACTGATGGTCAGAAATCTCAAGAAAGGATTCTTAGAGAAATTTAAAAGTGGCACAAAAGTGATTCTGGCTGTATCTTCAAAGAGACTGTGGATTTAAGTATACGTTTTCACTGATATTTCCAGATCAAAGCCTTAAATGTTTACTATCATTTAATAATAAGTATATACAGTGAAGAATATTGGTTTCTGAAATACATTTTTGCAAAGATACACAGCCTCCAATTGCACATTCCCCATAGAGAGCTCCACTGTGGCACTGGGTTGATCTTCCCCAAGAACACAGGGAGAAACCGGTTGATACTTTAAGAGTATAGTCTGTTTCCTAGATGCCAGGGAAGGAAATTCCACACTTTTGGCGATACTGTGGTATATTAAAAATAAGAGGTGGAGGGAAAAATATAATTACTTTTTTCACTACAACTAACCTATATTGCTCAATCTACAAAGAAAATGTTTCCAAATCACAATTTGTGATAGATTAGGTGTGAAAGACTATCAAAAAGTTAGTAAACTGCATTTTTAAACAGTATTTGGTTTTCAAATTACTTTTGTAATATTTCTACATGTCACCATCTTTGGGTATAATAGGACCTTTAATTAATGTGCAATATGCTATAAAGGTGTAATATTATGCATCTAAAATTTGAACTGCCCGGACACTATTGTCAGCATTAATCACATTATTAACCACATTAATCTTATTATCCATTCAATAATTGATGATGTAGGCACAATATTCTCAAAGAAACATTAGTAATTAAAGAAATATCGAGCAATGGCTACTATTTAGCTGCTGTTTTGAACTTTTTAATATTTATTTATATCTTGGGACTATTAAATGCATTTTACTATGTTTAAAAAAAAGTGTTTGATACAACTCTAGAGTGCATAGCTGTGTGTCTACCAGCAAAGTTGTTATAAGTTCCCAGTTACACTTAGGGGAATTAGATGAATCACGAAACGCTAGTATTTCTCATGAGGAATCTACCTTCAATCTCAGGGCCTTCTTAGCTGCATCTTTTACATCTTTATTTCTCAAACTGTAAATCAGTGGGTTCAGCACTGGAATGATAATGGTGTAGAACACGGAGACAAGTTTATCAGTGTTGGGAGAATACAGAGAGCTTGGCCTTGAGTAAATGAAGAGAAGCGTCCCCTGATAGATGGCCACAGAGGTCAGATGCGAGGCGCATGTGGAGAAGGCTTTCTTCCTCCCACCAGCAGAGCGGATTTTTAAGACTGAGAGAAGAATGAAAAAGTAGGAGATGACGATGATGAAGAAACAGGTAATTTCCACAGAGCTGCCATAGGTGGAGAGAAGCCACTCGTTAACTGTCGTGTCTGTGCAGGAGAGCTTAAGCAGAGGGGGGAGGTCACAGAAAAAATGATTAATAACATTTTTGTCACAGTATTTCAGAATAAAAGCAAAGGACATATGGACCAGGGAACTCAGGTTGCCTCCGATGTATGACAAAACAATCAACCTTATGCAGACGCCCTGGGACACAACAACTGTGTACAGCAGAGGGTTACAGATGGCGACATAGCGATCGTATGCCATGGCAGCCAGGATAAAGGATTCAGTATCTGCAAAAGTGCAGAAAAAGTAGAATTGCAGGGCGCACCCATAGTAGGAGATAGACTTGTTCTCTGATAAGAAATTGACCAGCATTTTGGGGACGATGACCGAGGAGTAACAAAGGTCTACAAAGGACAGGTTGCTGAGGAAAAGATACATGGGGGTTTGAAGGTGTGGATCCATACTGATTAAAAGCATCAATCCAATGTTCCCCACTAAAATCATACCATACAGCATCAGAAATATGAGGAATAAAACAATCTGCAGTTCAGGGAGAGTTGGGAAACCCAACAGAATAAATTCAGTGACCAACGTGTAGTTTCCGAGTGCAAATTCCATCTTCTGAGTGGCTTCCCTCTTTTAGAGAACCTAACTTCCTGACATGTTATGTAGATGAAAAGAGAGATATAATGAGATATACAGCCATTTTCTTGTTTTTCTAAAATATGTAAAAACACAAGAATCAAATCAGACACCATATCAAACTTCTTTCAAATATAACCTCTAAGAGATATAGTTCAGAAATTAGTGGCTCTAGGATTTCATGAACACTTACAGCTATTTGATATAGACTGATTAATGACGGTGTCTGCCATTGGACAGCTGGTTTTCCGTGTGAGGGGTCAATTTTTGATTTTGCTTTATTTTGTACACCAAGCATGAAAGAATAACTGGCTGAGAGGGGTGAAATAAGTAAGAAATGAAGGAACAGCTAGGTGACCATCTGAACAATAATGCATATATTTTTTAAAATACATTTACAGAGTGTGTATTACTATGAGAATTTTAGAACAATTTGCTTTTCTTGTCCAAGGCTTAATATATAATAGTAGGATGCATCTCGTGACAGTATGGATGGAGTAGTTTAATTAAGAATAGTCTAGATAATTATTTATAATTTTAAAATACAAAACAGAGAAAGAATATTATTGAAATGAAACAAATGTCAGAAAATATAGGGCCAGTGAGATCGCTCAGTGGCACGGGCACCTGCTGGCACCTGAGGTCCTGAGTTCGACACCCAGTACCCACAAAAAAAAAAAAAAGAAAGAAAGAAAATATAAGGTCTGCGAGTATCTTTAACAGAAGAGTTTAATGCTTTAAATCCTGTTCACATATTAAGCCAAGCTGACAAATTGGTAATTTGTTTCCATATCTTTATCACTGGCTTCTAGAAAATAGTCCAATTAAACATTAGTTGGCTGGTTGAGTAAACTATGTACTACAGAGTGATAAATTCACTTTGAATTAAGTTATATGACATCCTCAGTAATGAAATGTTGTGAGAAACCAAAAATAACTTTCATCTACTTTTACAGTAGTATTATAAAAATTGTTGAGTCTGAGAAATCTGTCAATCAGTTTCTGGGATCTCAGAACATTTCCAAGAATGGAATTTGAAGTGTCCTTCAAGCACTTGAATTTATTTGATTTTGAAGTACCGGGAATTTGAGTTTGACCCAGAAAAAATGGACTTGCAAATATATCAAAGAAGAAAACATGGAACATGTCCAGTGACTGTGTTTTGTTGCGCCAGTTGGCCAGAAAGAAATGAAACATATTTCTGGATCATTCCTTCCTATGATAAATATCATGTTAGTTACAGTGCTAAGGAAATTTTTGTCTCACTTATTCACTAAAATCACCGTATGCCGTGGGCACACTGAAGTCAGAAGTGTGGTCGTGAGAAGTTAAGCCCTTCCTTAGGAGAGGAAGGTATGTTATTGCCTATGGTGGGAAGGGAGTAATGTACTCCACGATAGTCCTTATTTTGATGATTTTCAAAATAGATAAGGCAGTGAGCCATGAAAAGGTATTGCTTTAGAGTTAGTAAGGATTTGATTACAGTCTGTCTTGGCTGCATGTGGGCTGCGTGACTTTGTAACTTAATATAAATTATTTTAATCTATACTCTCATAATGATGACAAATATCTTACAGTGCTTCTGAATGGATTAAATTAGGAAAATTATCTACCACCTAATTCGATATCTCTTTGTCCGTCAATGTATCGTTCCATGGAGAGAATGACACAGCAGGTGAACATCAGCACTTCCCTCTTATAACTAGAGACCTCTGTCAAGGTTCTATGAACAACCTGTATTACTTATATACTGTATGTTATACACAATGTGATATTCTAAACAATTTACCTGTAACTTACTTGCCACAAAACACCTAACGAAATTATGATGGAATTTATTTTTATCATTATTGTTATCATCATCATCATCATTTTTAAGTTTAGAAAAACTAAGAAAATGGAAATTTGAGATTTATAATATAGTCAGACATGGTGACACATGCCTTTCAACCCAGCCTTCTGGAGGGTGAGGCAGGAGGATCACCAGGGGTTGAACGCCAGCCTTGGCTACAGAGTGAGTTCAAGTTCAGCCTAAATTACATAGTGAGACACTATCTCAAAGAGAGAGAGAGAGACAGATATATATATATATATATATATATATATATATATATATAGAGAGAGAGAGAGAGAGAGAGAGAGAGAGAGAAATTTATAATATGACAGGATTGGAGTCCCAGATGCTGACTTAGAAACCTCTAAAACTCCAAAATGTAAACTATGTCTTATTAGTTAATCCATACATTGGATGAAAACATTGATGCTTACAATGACATCCCAAGGTCATTGGCCTAGAAGCTCACAGGTGTCATTCAAATTCAGGTGATTCTCCGGGAAAAGCTATAAGAAGAACATCAGGGTACTGGGGACTTTAATAGCGTGAATACTTTGAGAGGGGGTGAAGCTCCTTGAGTTGCTAAAGGGGTGAAGAACAGCTGTCCTGTTTCCTGAAATAGCAGGGCATTCATTTATTTACTTTGGGGGACTTCACACTGATCTTCCCTTCTGACGCTCTGTGAATTCTAACTGGAGACATGGTGAACTTGAGTGAAGAGTCTGAGGAAAGCGCTAGGAAAGAGTGAATCTTGGATTCTTGTTTCAAAAAGGAATTGAACAAAAGTTCTAATCAAAATACTGTGGTTCAGTACATTCTTCCCAACCAAGCTTAGGTTATGAAATAAATCCATTCAAATTATAAGTAGACAGCCATGAGTATTTTATTACCTATAACAAAAAGTATATTTAAGCAGAGATCCCTACAGAGGCTAGGCCAGACTGAGTGACACAGGTGGGTCACCTCATGGCAGCATCACAGAGTGATAAAGACACCATCTCACCTGTGTGGACACACATCCACTGTTCTTGCAGACCTGCAACCCCCTCAGGCACGTGGGACAGAAACCCTACCACTGCACAACCACCCACCCCATCAGGGGAAACCAGGAAAGCCAGACCAATAAACACAGGACCTGCTTACCTAGGAAGAAGCTGTGTTCTGACAGGAACTCTAGATGTGTAGCTCCATGAGAAGAACCCATGGCTTCTGTGTGCGTTCCCGTGTCATTGGGGGCCTAATCATAGAAAGATTCCAAATGTGTTCATTTCCTAGAGACCTCTAGGGAATGGTTAATGGGGTTGTAATTGTGTTTTTTTTTTTCTAAAAACACATTGGTAATTAAACAAAAATAATGTCAGAGTTAACTTGAAGAATATTCACCGCCAGTAATATTAAGGTTATTTTAAATAGCACTTACCATCTAAGTTTAAATACTTAAAAATACAACTTCTCCTACTTAAATTTAAACCACGTAGAATCAAGCAAGTTACAATTTATTACCAGTACTGTATGTTAGTAATTTTTTTTTTTTTGGCACTGAAGAGTGAGACAAGTACAGGAGGGAAGGATATATATATATATATATATATATATATATACCAGAGCACATCAAGATGATGACAAGCTCATCACATTCAGTAAATAGATTTTCAACACCAACTGAAGCATCTGATATACATTGCATGTGATAATTTCATTAAAACAAATATACTTAACAGCTACTTGTAATTATTAAAAGTCTGGCAATTACATAATAGACTTTAATTTTTGGCAACATAAGTTCTGTTTATTAATCATGCTTGTATCTAAAGAATACTAATGGGAATCTTGTGAAAGCTCATACCCAACAGAACCATAACCATCTACTTCTGAACCAGTACTGAAAAACGATCATCCAACCTCACTTTGATTATTTCTAAGAGCAAGAATTTCTGTTGAATTCAATGTGTAAGTCTGTTTAAAACAGTCTCCAGACCTGTTTAATACAGGTCTGGCTCTTTCAAGTAGGTTTCAGAGTGGTAAAAAATAACATGCACATGATTTGGTAATGGGAAATGGTTAAATGTCCACAACTGGAGACTGCAGGACCTCCAAATGTGAATGCTGCCGCAATATTCACCAGATTCTAGCATTACTTGTGGTGCAAGAAGAACATATAAGCCAAAAGCTCTGAAAACACGAGCAGATATCCTTACATTCATCACTTTCTAAAGAGAAAAAGTGAACCCAGTTTCATAAATGAAAGCCCAGATGGCCATACCCAAGAAACAGGGGGAAATGGACAAATACTGCACCTTGCAAAAACCTTAAGAAATACTCAGCCCTAACTTCTTCCTGATTGGATTAAGTTTGTCAGTCTCAATTTCATCATCATTGAAAGCCCATTGGTGAGAGAAATGATGTACAACATTTTTTTAGACACCACGTGAGATGGAATTGACCTACATTACTAAATAAGAGAAAGTGAGTGTAGACAAGACTTTATGACCATAGACAAGAGAAAAAATGCTAAAAGTAAATGCACATCAATCCACAAATTGGGATTGGTCTTGAATATTGTTTTTAAAAATTTCATTAGTTTTTGAAACAAGGTCTTGTTAAGTTGCCCAGGCTGGCTTGAAACTTAACGATCCTCCACTCTCAGCCTCCTGAGTAGCTGGGATTACAGGCATGTGGCACCATGTGCCTGGCTTAGGAGCAAAAACTTCAAAATAACTCTAGTAATACCATTAAGAAAATAATCTTAAAATTAGTTGGACAATGACAAATACATAGAGACAGAGAAGCCAAGTAAAAGATTCAAAGGGAAAATACAATAGCTAGAATGAGATACTTATTAAGTGCACTCAATAATACACTGACTTCTAGAACACAGGAAATCAGGTGGAAAGGGAGGAGGGATGGGTTGGCTTATATTAAGGATTTTGGAACTTGCAAGTAATGAGGTGTAAAATGTCATCAGAAAAAAATGCTGCCACCCAGATTCCTGGGACACCCACAATGAACCAGCTTAAGAATTCAGTCTTTCCAGTCAATGCATTTGGACACTGGGACTGCTTGGTGGTGACTGACTGTGAAGTGTTCCCTTTTTGCCAGAGGCTACAGTGTTCTTACCCATGCACACACCAGATAGCACCAGAGACAATCAAATAATCATCTAATAAGAAATCTGCTTCCTCAAGAATCCCCTAAGCTTCACTGGTGTTTGAGAACTTGGGGTAATGAGCCTCTCATTAGGCTGGATAGTAATCTGCTTCTAATTTTGTATGCATATTTCTCACATTTGTTCCTTTTCTTCTAAGAAACACTTCTGTCACTCTAGTATGACTAGAATTTAATATCACTGGGTATGTGTTTCTCATATACCCAGATCCTCAGATACCAATAAACAGATACCAATAAATAATTTTTAAATAAAAATTCCTCACTACTTCCTCACCCTTGGTATAAATATTCTTATACAATGGAATAATTTTCTGATGTGCCAGTTAAAATACAATTGAATTAAGGAATGGAATAGTCACAGTGAAATTGCATTTTCATATTAGAGAAACAATATGATGTTTACAAATGTGCATCCGGTTTATTTCGCTTGTGAGTATTTTCTTGAGTTGCATCCATTTACCTATAAAGGTTTCCAGTTTATATTTCTTTATGGCTGAGTATTACTCCATTGTGTAGAAATTCCATTCCTTAGTCTTCTATTTTTACATAGCTTTTACATGGCTTAATCTTATACTTAGTAATATTTTTCTCCAAAAGGTATTTGTACATTCTCTAATGCTTGAGTTTGTTAATACATAAGAATGTTTACTTGTTGTCTTTAAAAAAATAAATAAAAATAAAAAAATACAATTGAATTAAAATTTAACTCATTTTCTAGACAGTTATCATGTAACTCAGTCCTGGGGAAACATTCAAAAGAAATACATACTTTACATGAGCATATAAATTATGAGAAGGAAGTGGAAGATATTTTGGAGATATGAAGGATATGACATTCAGGTAGATTTCATTACTGGAAAGAAGTGAATTGTCTGGAGATGTAGCTCAGTTGCCAAATGGTTGCCTAACATGTGCAGGGCCCTGGGTTTGATCCCTAGCACTGCAAGAAAAAGTTTTATGTAGGTGTTCTAAAATTATATGAAAGTATGAAATACATAATAAAATACATAAAGATACTCCATTATTAACAGATCAAGCAAGCACTGGAAAAGGTAATATTTTATCACTTAATTATGCATAAATAGTACAAATATTTTGAGTCAGTGGGTAAGTGAATCTCATTCAAACTGTAAGACTAAGAGCAAACTCATCTGCTACAGGTTAGACTGACTCAGGTCCTTCTTCTTCTACCAGCTCGTCAGAGGGTTATTAAACACACTTTGAGAGCTACTGTCTACTTGGCACTCTACTGGTAGTTTATACAAAATATCCAGTGTAAAACATAAAACAAAACATATCTAGAAGCAGGGCAATAAGTTATCCAATAAAGAGAACAAATTCAATACTCTAAAAAACACAAAAATTCAGATACTATAATTATCAAACAAAAAATATAAATAATAAATATGGTAAAGTAACTAGGGGGAAAGTAGATAGCACTTATAAGCAGATGGGAAATTTTAACAGAGAATAAGAAAATGCAACAAATAATCAACTGCAAATTTTAAAACTGAAAATGATAAATTAGGAATAAGCAATCCATTGAGTAGAAAAATATCAAGCGGGATATGACAAAATAAAATATTAGTTGTCCTAAGAGAGAACAGATTCCCAGAGTGAGTTCTTTACACCACAAAGGTCAAGTTTGGATAAAGCATTGTTTCTGCCATCATTGTACGGACCAGAAATGGGACCACTGGCTGTGGCTCCAGGTGTCTATAAAAGTGAACATGAGGCAGTATAAGAGCAGCTGTGATAGTTAATCTTGAACGACTGGTTTGAGAGATGCCTAGAACATTGGTAAAACACACTCATGGATGTGTCAGTGTGGTGTGACCCTGAGCTTTATAGCTGGTCCTTTCCTCTCAGGCTCTTCCCCTGTCCTCTAATTCTAATCCTTCATGAAATGAGCAGCTATGCTCCACCATGCCCTTCCACCATATTTCTGCATCAGAGGCAGTAGACCTTGGACTGAAACCTCTGAAACTGTGAGCCAAAATAAACCTCTCTTCAGTTCAGTTGCAGGTCTAAGATATTTTGTCTCAGGGATGTAGAGTTGACCAATCAGCATACAATCTTATTTAAAGTGTGAGCAATTGTGCTGACATTTTTTCTGATCAGTTCTGATCCATGACTAAGAATGTCTTGCTGAGGGATAAAAAGTAGCTGTTCTGGAGAGCTCCATCATATCCAGTAGGGTGGATTCTATCATTAAGGTATGCATCCTCCCTTATCTCTTCTCTTCATTTAATTTTTCCCAAACAGTGACTCGATTACTAAAGGTGTCCAGAAGGGGATTAGCCTACCAATCACCATGGTATCTGGCAAGGGATTGAGGACAATATGACCACAAATCCCTACAAACGAGAATAACAGAAGGCCCATGTTTGGCTCTATGTGGCAAGAAGTCTTCAGTAACTACCTAACATTGTTGGGTACATCTTTTGTGACATAAGGCATAATGGACCCTTGAGTATACAGTGCCATTGGTAGCAAGTGTCATTGCGAGATCCTCCTTTTTCAGGACAGCCTGGTACACACCTATAAATTATTGCTCCTGTGGTGTGTAGCATGAGTCTGAAAAGATCATTGTTTTTTACCGTAATTCCTTTGGGATCTTATCAGCATCATGGAGGATCCAGACATCTTAGGAGGCAGCAGGGAGAAGGCTAAAGCCTCGATAGTGAAGAACATTAACAGGCATGCTACTTGCTAATGAAATGTGGAGAGACTATAGAAATATTATTTAGGGAACCCTATTAAACTAGGATCCTTTTGTGAGTAACAATATGTTGCTAAGTGAGAACTTTAAATTAAAAATATGATTCATCCAGGATCTACAAGATGATGCTTTTAATATTCTGGCTGCTGGGAGGATCCATAGCTGTTTTTTTCCAGTGGCAGGAATGGAACAACTTTTGGTGTAAAATGTGATTTTCTGGAATTTAAATAAGTTAATAGGGTATTTTATTATCGCCAGGACAAGGGCCCACCCACATTTCATGTGCTCATTTGCACAGGTTTGTAAATCCTGCGTGAGTGGCCCAAATGAATTTCTGTGGAGGAAGATGCCACCTACATGATGTGTGCTCAATAATATGATGAATGTTTAAATTGAAAGAAAAAATATTATGGTAAGATGCATTGTCAAAATACTCCCTCCTCATTTCAGCACAGTATCCCACTGCTATTGCCATTTGCTGAAGCAGGTCTGGAAGTCCTTTTTCATGTCTTTAGTTTTACTGTGGTGGCTGCCTCAATGTCCTGAATTGACCCCAAACACTAACTTTTCATGGTCATGTTGACTTTAGGAAAGAGTCAGAAATTACACTATGCCAAATCTTGTGAGTAATGTGGATAGTGACTCAATGTAATACTATTATTCAGGAACAAAAACATTGGTGAATATCTAAATTTAAAAAGTTGCACAGTAAAAGACACATTGGCATACACATTGGCAAAATACTAAAAATACTTCCCCTCAATTAGAGGACACTTATCCCATTGTTCTTGGCAATGTGTCACTTACTGTAATTTTTTTTCAATTTAAATATTCACCATCTTTTGATCAACTTTTATGCAATACAATGTCTCTCTTCCAAGAGAAAGTTGAATTCACTTAAGATAATGCCTGCAAAAATTGTCTGTGTTACCAAGATGAATATCTCCATTAAATAATGGATAAAAACTAAAGTGTATTATGCTCCTTTGGAGCTCAAGATGAAATGCATTTGAGAGGCTATTAAAGCAAGCACTAAATAAGACATGTTAAGCAAATCTATGACGGCAAAATATTTACAATTGCTTATTGAGGGCAGTAATTTCAGTAATATTACATACAATGTCCTAAATGGATGAAGCCATACATTTAATATTATAGTACTATGATGCAGTTTATTATTGACAAATATAAAAATAGGTCAAATTGAGCTTCAAAATGGAGAAGTGGAAATAATCGCATCTTTCTAAATATGTCTCTTGGTTTTAATTTATATTTTTATTAATACATGTTTGCAGTATACAATGATTACATTCATTTTGGGGAATTGGGACATGTACACAACATATCTTAATTCTTTTTTCATCCAATTACAATCTTTATATAAATGAGGTCACACAGATCCAAAAAAAGATGTCACTGACTCTTCAATTCAGATGATGTAGGTAGATGGGAAATGACAGTCGTTCTGTCCTTATCTGTGATAGCTGAACCATACTAGATCATATTTATTTCACCTACTAACTGTAGGGATTTAAGTCTCCCAAAGCATCAGCCTTTCCTGCATCATTTGAACATGATTAATTAAATTGCTGGCTCAGTGCTTTCTCCTGGGAATACTGTAACAACATTAGCAGAAGCTGAATTCCTACTTTTTTACCATGTCACAAAATCGATTAATCTCACAATTTTCCAGAACTTACTGAACAATATGCTTCATAGCTGTCCCAACTTCTTCTGGTGCAAGCAGACATCTAATGAGACCGGGATACGTCTGTTATTAACGAATCCCATGTCTTCTTCACTGTCCCGTTTCTTCCACTTTTGAAACAGTCTCTTTCACGTCCCACTTAGAAATACGGTGGTCCTACAGGCTGCTTTTTTGTTAAACACTGCCTCAGTCCTCTCCCTCAGCCCCATGCCACCACGCATTTCAATTACTTTATGGCTGCACAAGTATTTATTTCATAGTAAAAATATGTGCGTTTCTACATTCCCACGGTCCCTAGTACACAGAGGGGCATGAATACATTTGTGCCATTAAATATATTAAGGTTGTTTGGCTGGTGGGTGTTTACCAAACTGTAAAAATAACAGTTCAGTTATTTTTCTACTAATACGGTTCATATATATGACGATTATTCTTTATGAAAAATATTAGTTTAGATAATACTTAAAAGAATAGGATATTTTTACTTTAAGAATAACTTGCACATTATTATTTTGAGTAGTTTATTGAGGAACACTGAATTTGTATGTACTCCAAAATCTCCTCTATACTAACTGAAACAGTGTTCTACCCTCACCCCGTATTGATAAATAATCTTAGTGAAAAGTTTCATCGGATGTTTTCATTGGTACTGAGACCTAGATACTACATTTACATTCTTCTGTACATAGAAATATCTCTACTCTCCCTCCTATGAATGTGTTTTTCTGAACATTTTATGCAGCACTGGATTTGAGGGGGCAAAACATATAAATTAAGTATAAAATAGTGTGGATCTACTAGTAAAGGCATTGTGTTTTATATAGTTGTTTCTTTCTCCATATATATGTTTCATGTATTCAAAACATTCCACTGTGTTTCCATGTCTAAGAAAATCATTACACAGAAAGAAAGCAAGAGCTCCAAATGTAATCAAGAATCTTCTGGAATCCCTTCTGCATCGCTTTTGTCTGACTCCAAAGCACATGCTCTTAACACATTTCTAATTACTGTGTAATTAAAATAAAAGTACCCATCTTTTTAAAATTAAGTTTATTTGTACATTTTAAATATACAGAATGATCATTTTCGTCATAGGGACTTTGTATCCGTACATGGTTTATCTCATTTCTCTTTTATTTTTTCCCCATTCCCTCATCCTCCCTTTAATCCTTCTTCTCCTCCTTATTTAAAAAAGCTTTGTTTCCATTTTTGAATGGATAAAGATGATGTGGTTTTTTAATACAATGGAGTACTACTCAGCCATAAAGGAGGATAAATTTGAGACATTTCTAGGTAAATAGATAGACCTTCAGGCCACAATCTGAAGTGAAGTTATTGCAGTACCATCATTTTTATTGTTGTAGAGTGCTCCTTTGCACAAATATATCATTTGTTTATCTACTTAAAATGTAATAAGTAGTTGAATATTTTTCCTTTTAACCATCATCAGCAATGTTGTGAAAACCTATATATGTGGATATTACTAGTGACATGTATTCATTTATCTTATGAATAAAACTAGAATTTGGACATAGATGTATATCAGCTCTTAGTAAATATAATCATACAGTTTACAGAAATGATATGCTAACCTATACACATCTCCACTACACATTTTCAGTACATGATTCCTGATTGTTTTACATTTTCACCAATACTGAATACTGTTTGTCATTTTAATTTTATCCAAAATGTTGACTATGTGATTTCCTCAATGGTTCATAAAGCAGGATACCTACTCTTACAGTTTATATCTAGATAACCTAAGAGCCTGCTGGGATCCTATTTGGGTGCTTTTGGAAGGTGACTGGATCCCTGGGGCACCATTGTTGTTGGGAAGGAAGGGGCAGGGCAGGTCGCTGGTTTCCTGCCCTTCCAGGCTCCTCAGGGCCCTCTCTGCCTCCTGGCCCCCAGGACATGGGCAGCTCTTATGTGCAGCAGGTCCTTCCAACATGCCATTCTGCTTGGAGCTGGTCAACCTTGGACTGATCCTCTAAAAACTGTGAGCCCGAATAAACTTCTCCTTTAATAATCGATGCCAGGTATTGAGTCTCGGCAATGTGAAAATGACTAAGATGCCTACTGTTATGAAGGGTCTCTAAAAGTCAAAAGGCATAATTGAAGGCTAATTAAATTTCTCAGCCTAATTGTTCTGAGGCTTCTGAAACTCGTACTGAAAAGCATTCATCTTTGCCATGGTCCAAAGGCCTAGAAATGCAATGTAGCCATTGTGTGTGAAAAATGCTCCCACCCTTTTTATTCTTTATTTCCCTGAAGATAAAAGTGAGTACACATACTGATTGAATCACATTCATGGAGACACAGAATGTGGCAACTGCAATGGCACTAAAGATTATTCTATTCCTGCTCCTGTTTTGGTAGACTGAGACCTGAGGATCAAAAGACAGAGAGATTTGATTAGCAATTTGTTAAATTTTGTAGTTATTATAAATTGGCAGGGAAGATTCAGTCCCAACTTTAGTGTCATCGCTTTTCTAGTTAGGAAATGTTTCCAGAGAGAATTTCTAGATCAGTTGAAAAGGCTGAAAGAATAATGAGTTCAATGGAACCAAAAATGAAGAAAATCATGATCTTATTTTCCTGTGTATCTAATCAAGATATCAAATAAAGGAAGTGAATCTCAGAAGAAATGATTAATCTTGTTAGAACCCTAGAAGTAGATGTGCTAAAGCATCCGCCGTTCCTGTCAGGTGGACTCCAGCACTCTGCTCGCCATGTGTGCTGTATAGAGAAGGGGTTGCTAACGGCCTTACACCCATCCAGGGCCATTACCAGCAGCAGTAGTCTCAGAATCTCCAAAAATACAGGGGATCAAGGAACACAGCACAGCTGAAGGAAATAATTGATTTTTTGGGCAGAAATCAGTATTTGGAAGATATCGAATGAAAGTTTCACTTAGTTCTTAGAGGTCAAGCATAATTTTCTTGTAACATCATCGCCAACTTTGTCTCTTGTCGTATCAATGGCAAAAGAGAAAATTCCCTAGATACATGTGACATAATCTTGTGAAATGCAATCCCATTCACGTAATCATAGATGTCACACTGCTTTTTCCATATTTCATTAGTTAAGGAAACTCAGGTTTTATTTTCCACCCTCAAGGGAGAGAAAGATACAGATGTGAAGCCCCGAAAGTGAGAATGACGAGCATATCCTTTCAGTGTCTCCAATATCTATAGAAAAAACTACAACCTACATCAGATCTAATATTGTAATATAGGGTATTTCCCCAGTATCAGTGAAATGTAGGGTGCTACAGTAAAATAATTAATACTAGGGCCGATGATATAGCTCAGCGGCATAAGCGCCTGCCTGGCAAGTGCAAGGTTCTGAGTTCGACTCCCAGTACCTGCATATTAAAAAAAAAAAAAAAAAACTTGGAAGAGAAAAAAATTAAAAAAAAAAAGAATTAATACTCAAATATGTAATACAGGTCCTATCCTCCTCAGTTAGGAAAACAAAAAAGAAAGAAAAATGCACACATGATGGAAATGAAGAAGCAAAATCATTGATATTACAAATGACAGGATTGTCACCAGAGGAAAACCCTACACATGGTAAAAGATAGTGGTAAGATAATAAATGACTTTAGAAGGGTCATAAAACACACAGTGAATACAAACAAAAAAGATTTGTTTGCATTAATAACAAATATATAGGAATAAAATCAAAGAGATACATTCTCATTAAAGTTAAATCAATAACATAAAATGTATAATGCCAAAAGATGTACAAGAACACTACACTTCAAATGGCAAATCATTCTGGGGAGAAATGGAAGAATAACTGAATAAATATTAAAAATATAAAGTCCATGAGATGGAAGACTTGGTGTCAGTAAGAAGTAAACTCTCTTTAATATTAAACTGCCTAATTGATCTTGAGAAAGAACAATATTGGAAAATTTAAAACAAATTTCTTTAAGGTTTATATAAACAAATGTCATATATAGGAATAATGGTATTAGTGAAAAGAAAGAAAAAAGGGATCTCCTCTACATAAACAACAGTGCCAATAACAAATCAGAAGAGTCTCACTTAAATTCAGTGAAGTTCAATTAAACTAGCATCTAAAAATAAATAAATATGAGCAAAAAGTAAAAAGAAACCTGTGATTTGTAATATTTAAAGATTGTGTTGTATAAATATCCCAACTATTATTAGGTGAGGGTAAAGTTATTAGAATTTATTCCTTCCCTAGTTACCTTAGAAAGTATCCTAAGTTCTTCATGCTGGAGGTAATAAAAACTTGAAAGGGATACTTGGCTCAGAAAATTAAGCAGCCTACTTAGAATTCTAGAAAGACAGGAAGAACCACAGTGAGACTATAAAGAGTGAAATAAATAACATGCATTTAATGTTCAGATGATGTCACATTCTAACAAAAATCAAGAGCTTTCAGGATAACATGATCTCAAGTATTAGTTAAAAGGAAGAGCCAGAAATAATCACTGTGGCATAATTTTTGGAGACTATGTAACAGTTTTAAGGAAACTCAGTGAGCTTTAAGAAACTAGAAATATTTCTACATTCCAACAGAGAAACTCAGCAAAGTGATGAAAGTAATTTAAAAAATTAAACAATAATTCTTAATTTGTAAAATGCACTCAATGAATAGAAACAATCAAGAGCAGGATAGATCAAAGAGAAGAAGGAATTAGTGACGCTGAAGACAGGCTATCTGAGAATAAAATTCAGAGAAGAAAATAAGAATAAAGATTAATGAGGGCCGGTGAGATGGCTCAGCGGCACAAGTGCCTGCCTTGCAAGCGCGAGGGCCCGAGTTCGACTACCGCAACCCACATACGAAAAAAGGGCTGGTGATATCGCTCAGCGGCATGGGTGCCTGCTGACACGTGAGGTCCTGAGGTTGACCTCCAGTACCCACAAAAAAAAAAAAAAAAAAAAAGGATTAATAAAAAAACACATAAAATTTGAGCAACATGTACAGGTACAAATTCCCTATGATTAATGTGACCATTATGCATATCTAAATTGTACCAATAAATTTAATTATTAAAAAAACAGGGCCAGTGAGATGGCTCAGCGGCTTAAGCGCCTGCCCGGCAAGCGCGAGGGCCCGAGTTCGACTCCCGGATCCCACATACGAAAAAGGGGCCAGTGATATCGCTCAGCGGCACGGGCGCCTGCTGGCGCGCGAGGTCCTGAGGTCGACCCCCCGGTACCCACAAAAAAAAAAAACAAACAAACAGTAAATGTTCAGGTTATTGTGCTTCAACCAGGATATGAATATGCCAAAGTTGTAGAAAGATCATGAAAATAATTGATAACAAAATTGTCCCAGTCTGAGGGAAAGATACAAATATTCATGTGCAGGAAAATGAAATGTCACCAGTCAGATTTGCTTCAGGGAACTCATCCCCAAGAAATCTTATATAATCAAGCTCATAAAAATGAAAAACTAAGAGAAGAGATTCAAGATGGGATGACAAAATCAACGCATAGAAGAATGCCCCAGTTTACCTGACATCATTCTAAGCAGAAACTTTTCTGGTCACAGGAGTGAAGCATTGCATTGTTACAGTACTGAAAGAAAGAATTAGAACACAACATTTATCTAAGAACACTGTACAGAGGGCCGGTGAGATAGCTCAGCAGCATAAGCGCCTGCCTGGCGAGCGCAAGGTCCTGAGTTTGACTCCCTGTACCCACATAAAAAAAAAAAAAGAAAAAGAAAAAGAATACTGTACAGAGCAAAGGTGTATTTTATAAATGAAGGAGAAACAATGACACTGCCCGAAACACAAAAGCTGAGAAAATGTATTTTTATCAGACCTGCTATACAAGAAATGGTACAGGAAGTTCTACAAATCAAAAGAGACTCAAATGAGTAGAAGAAAACATGCAAAGTTATAAAATTCACTGGTAAAATTACATATAGAAATTAAAAATGCTTTAGTATTTTAAGCATGGAAAACAGTCATGTACTTCATATATAAGATTTAAAATAATTAAAACAGTTATAATTACATTAATATGTTAAAAGAGATAACATACAGAGGTGTAACATTGGATATCAAAAGTGTAAAATGTGCAGAGGAAGACAGTAAGTGAGGAATTTTCTTATTAGAATAACTTATTTTATTTTTAGTCTTTTTTCTTATGCTTACAATCATGTTACATTGCTCCCAATTCACAAAGGTTTTGGGGTGAAGAGGTGTTTTTCTAAGCATGATGGTAATTGCAAGGCAGAAATCTTGTAACAGACAAGCCAAAATTACTCAGCAATGGACCAAACTACACTGTCACAATAAATCTATTATTTACAAATACTGAATGAGTGGAAAACCAAGGCACTTCCAACAAAATTAAAACCTAAAAAACAATTGACAAAATGGTGACAGGGAGACCTCACGTATGAATAATTATCCTGAGTGTGAAAGTTCTATGATTAAAATATAGCGACTGATGGGCTTGCAGAGCAACATTTAACTATGCATTTTCTATAGGAAACTTACTTCACGTCTAAGTACAACTGACTACATGTCAATTGAAAGGGAAGAAGTGGAATTAGATATTCCATAAAATTTGAGAACAAAAGAAAACAGGAGTAACCATACTTCTAGCAGAAAGAATAGATTTTAAGTCAAAACAGTAAAAAATAGAAGAGAAAGATGATTATAAAATGATAAAAAGATCAACTCAACAAAGGAAATAGCAATTCTAAAGAACTGTTAGATTTGAGAATTTTTGAAATAACCCAAACAAACCTGATACTACAAGAATAGACAATGATTAAAAGACTATTGAGAATTTCATTGCTATTTGTTATAAATACAAAACTCAATCTTCCAGTAATTCTTACTTTTATAAAGAATTGATATATGAAATAGTAAAGGAAATTATTTTTAGAAAAAACATGGAATTCTGCTTTTGAAAAATGTAATTATTTCTATATAACTATAAAGTGAATCATTCTAACACATATGAACTATTTTAGTAGAAAAAATTCCAAATTTTTTCCAGTGCATTTCTACTTGCAGTTCACTATAGTTGATTATAAAGTCCCAAAATTAGTTAATGATAATAATTAGTAAGTTATTATCTTCACAAGTTGTATTACTAGAAACTCTAGGGAATAAACAGACCAAACACAAACTTTGTTTTGAAAATTTAAATGTAAGACAGAAATTATGATATGGATATATTTAAAATAATTCCAAAATGAAAGCAACATATTCATATAATCATTGTAATGTGGTTGGACTACAGTGGGTGGGGGATAGGGATATAATGTGTTGGGTGAAAAAAATGGCCCTTAAATCTTCATTCAAATGGATATTTATAGCATTATTATTTAATGAAAGCAAAAATTAGAATTAACCTAGACACCCATCAACTTATAAAGGAACAATATTTTGTGTCATATCCCTCCAATGAAATCTTACTCAGCATGAAATGGAAATTCTGAAACTTGTCAAAACGGGTAGAGATTTTGCAAATATTATGCTCAGAGAAAATCAGCACATGATGGCAGATATGGTATGATTCCTTTATACTGTATTTCATACTGTACTTCATGATCAGAGTTGGTAAGCACATGAAGTCAGAAAGTAGAATAAAGTTTGCCAGGCACTGAAGGCAGAGGGTGAGGTAAAACAAAGACTAACTAACGACTCGTATGTTTCTTAGCGAAGTGGTGAAATACGTCCCGGAATTAGATAGTGACTGTGGTAGCCAAACTTTCTGATCACACTAAAACTAAGAAGTTTTTACTTTGCAAGTTTATGATTCAAAATACATAAATTACAGCTCACAATAATATTGTATCAGAAGAATGTAGTTATAGTCCATTATGGTACTGAAAGAGAATATTTCAAAAGTGGCCAAAAAAAAAAAACCCACAAAAAAAACCCCCAAAATATGAATATCAGATAAGATTTGGAAATGATCTGGGGATTTTGTGAGTTTCATTTGATTCTGTTTCTTCTGAACAAGGATGATGCACGTTACATTGAGAAGAATAAAATACGTACATACTATGATATTATACAGCCTGAGTTTTGTTTTCAGATTCATCATGATATAGGTCATTTTGGTGACAACAGTAAAGAATTAAAGCTCAGCCTACGCTAAAGAAGTTCTTGTATTCACAAGGGAAAATATAGAACCATATATATAATTATTGACATCTTTGAAAAACACCAGAGCCTGAGGGAAGTAGCTATAGAGAGTTTAAGTCCCAAATGTTACCTGATATAATAATATCCTATCTACTTGGTTTTCAACTCCTGAAAAAAACTGCTCATTTCACGTAAGTTCTTGAATTAGCAAATTTAAAAATGTGAGGTTAAAATTACCTTTAGAAAAGAAGATTTATAGATGAATAATTTTATGGCAACATAGTTATATTTTAAAATCTAATGATTAAAAATGACAATTTATGCTCAGAATTGGAAAATACTGGCTGAAATTATTTTCCACGAATCAATGTTTTAGATATTGTAATTCAATCTATGCTCATAAGCAAGTATTTTCTTATCATTCTGTAACTATATACATTGATATGGTGTTTTTGTTTCTTTGTGTTACCTAATTAAAAGAAAACTGAAATATTACTTACACATAACGATATGTGTAATTTAACTCCACATGAACCATATACTATAATTATCTAGGTCCCCCCAAAAAACAACAAATAAAACAAATAAATGCATAAATAGAGAACAATAAAATTCAAACAGTTGTTGTCTGTATTCTAATTCTCATATCAGCGAAGAGATTCATACATACAAATGCAGGAAATCATGACATATACTTAAGGAAGTGATGGCTGTATATCACAAAACTGCTTATTGTCCCTCATAGTATTTTCATTTTTCAAATAAAATGTCTATTTAAAATCAGGTATAATTCAAATGCGTATCTATATTATTATGCTTAAACTTCTTGTGAAGCATTTCTCTTTTAATTGTCAGCATTTAGCTCCAGATTATACCTGGGAATAGGGTATTAGGGCAAAGCTATAACATGAATTCTAAGCAAAACAAAAGCAATAAGATGTGCAGCTTATTTCATGTCTTATCAAAACTAAAGAACACATTGATCAGAAATTGTAGGATACAATTCGCTTTTCATTATTTAGTGACATTGCTTTATCAAATTGATTGTGATATTTGAGAAACATAATAATTGGAATTATTTCGTGTCTACGTTAATGTTTTAAAAAATACCAATTGCTTAATTATGCATCTTGCCTCTTAGTATCCTTAAGACTGATGTTTCTTCTACATTAATTTAAAATGTATTGAGAATTTGGCCCATGAACACTAGAATTCCTGAAGTAAAGCAAGTTACAGAGAAATTAAAGTGATATCCCTCATGAATGGAATCTAGATTCCAGCCAGAAGTTTTCCAATTGCTTTCAAAGGATTTTAAAGTATTGCCAATAAATGAAATGCTTTTTTAAAGAATGGCACAAGAGAGAATAATTTTCTAATGTTAGGGCACGATGATATAGCTCAGGGGCATAAGTGCCTGCCTGGCAAGCGTGAGGTCCTGAGTTTGACTCCCGACACCCGCATTAAAAAAAAAAAAAAAAAATATATATATATATATATATATATATATATATATATGCACACATAAAGTGATCTATCTTGGAGATAATTTGTGCATATGCAGAAAAATTTAACATGTATCTATCTTAACAATTTTATCGAGGTTACAAGAGAAAAATGGACAGAGGAAATTGCTCCTCCTCCGGCCAGTTCATTTTTTTAGGAATCACTAATAACACTCATCTCAAAGTGACCCTTTTCACCGTGTTTCTACTTATTTACTTCATCAATCTTCTAGCGAACCTTGGAATGATCGTATTAATCAGAATCGATTCCCGTCTCCACACACCCATGTACTTCTTCCTCAGCAACCTGTCTTTCTGTGACCTCTGCTGCTCCACCGCAGTTGGACCGAAGATGTTGAAGGACCTCTTAGCGCAGAGGAAATCCATTCCCTTTGTTGGCTGTGCGCTGCAGTTCTTCACCTTAATCATGTTTGTAGACGCTGAGTGCCTGCTGCTGGCACTGATGGCCTTTGACCGGTACCAGGCCGTCAGCAACCCCCTGCTCTACACAGCCCACATGTCCGGCGGGCTGTGTTCACGATTTCAGGCTTGCGTTTACCTGGTGGCACTGGCAGACGCTTTGATAAACACAGTGCTGGCATTCCGCTTGTGTTTCTGTGGGTCTAATCAGATCAATCACTTCTTCTGTGACGCCCCTGCTCTCCTTTTACTGTCTTGCTCAGATACACAAGTCAATGAATTGGTGATATTTATCATATTTGGTTTTATCGAACTGAGCACCATTTCAGGGGTCTTTGTTTCTTACTGGTATATCATCTTATCAGTCTTAAAGATCCGCTCTGCTGCAGGGAAGGTCAGAGCTTTCTCCACCTGCGCCTCCCACCTCACTGCGGTTGCCATCTTCCAGGGAACTCTGCTCTTCATGTACTTCCGCCCCAGTTCTGCCTATTCCCTCGATCAGGACAAGATGACCTCGCTGTTTTACACCCTGGTGATCCCCATGCTGAACCCTCTGATCTACAGCCTACGGAACAAGGATGTGAAGGAGGCTCTAGAAAAACTGAGACGTAAAAGGTGGTTTTAAGCAATTCTCTTATAAACACATATACTTAATTTACAGTGAATGTTTTCATATCACTCTACCTTATTTGTCTGGGATAAATATGTAGTACTCTTTATGTAGAGAAATTTTGCTAGCATTTTTAAGTGTGCCAAAATATCATTTGTTCTTTCTTCCATTCAATTTCAATTATAGTAAGGTTAAGTGAGGGTTTACTAATTGCTTTTGAATATATTTACATGTTTTATTCCTTGGCAAATCCACTAGTTTATTAACATGTGAAACATATGTTCTAGTAGAATATGAACATTAATGGAGAATTAATTCACATTACCTCAAAACTCTCATAAATAGATCATTGACTAATTGCAGAGCAAAATTTTTGAATTTCATAAGCAGAAAAAGGCTTAGGTGCATGGTGGTATGAAAAATATGCTTGTTTTAGAGATTAAGGGAATCTAGGCAGAGCTTTTTGACATTTAGACAAATCTCAAGGTATAAAGTTTCATGACATCTGAAATCCAAGAAGTCCAATCGAATAAGGACATAAAGAGCAATTAAAATGTCCTAGCAATGTACATCTGTGTGGGAATTGTCAACCATCAACTCTTCCACCCCTTTCTCCTGGAAGCTTTCCATTTCTCTTCCCCATTCTCGCCTTGGTTGAGTGGTCCCTGATGCTTCCCTAAAAATCACTTCCTTGGAGCATCAAAGTGACCATTTTTCTTGAATGTGTATCTCCAGTCAGAGATTATGCACTTATTCTTACTCACTGTCTAAGCACTCCAACCCAGTTACCCGAACCACTTGTATTAAGTCTGTGAAACAAAAAAGTGCTAAAATAAAAAGTCACATACTAGTCTAATTTTGAGTTCGTACTAGCTGTTTGAAACACAAGATTAAATCACAATATGGTATGTGGCATGGACAGACACACACACACACACACACACCCCAGTATAGCTTTTAAGAATCTATGTAAAATCATGAATGGAGATGAAATTAACATGCAAAGAAATGAATAATAAGTTCCTGAGAATAAAGCATCATACATGAGCGCCCATGAGATTTCCGTTTTCATGTATCTGCTCTAATGCTCAGATAGCTGAAGAACTGAATGAGCATCCTGAAAAAATATGGATATGGCCCTAAATTTGGAGACACAGTGTTTTTCCTGACTATCTATTGCAATTACAGAAGCTAAACCCAGGGGACGTCTTAGATTCCAAGCTGCCAGTGTGAAATGTCACCACGTAAGAACACTTCAGCAGGGAAACATTGCCCAAGGAGTGATTTTGCTGCAAAGATGGAATTTAAGACAAATGACGAGGTAGGAAAAGGCATCATGGTGAGAGAGAAAAAAAGCTATAAAGCAGTCTTGTGTGAGATAAAATGCTTTCTGTGTTTACATCTGAACCAATTTTTTTTTTCAACTAAAACCTTTCCTTTCGAAACCGTGATGTAGGAGTGGGGTTATGTTTTGTTTCCCATCTGTTGAAATGTTAACAATTCAACTTATGGCATCAATCGGTGAGGCCTTTGGAAGGTGACAGATTCAGCAGTGCAGACATAGCACTGAAGTATCTCCAGACAAAACAAGGTTAAAAGTCGTCTGCCATGGGAGGAGAGGAAAAATTGGGCTGTCTATAAAATATACAAAATGGGCTCTCCGAAGACACCAAATGTGCCAGAGCACTGTTTTGGACTTCCCACCTCAGGAACTGAGAGAGATAATTTTTGCTGTTTGTACGTCAACAAAACTTTGCTATTTTATTGTAACAACTCTCTAGTGTAGGTTCAGAAGCAACAGGGCAGAACAGGTTATTTCATGTAGGGTAAGAAAAATGGTGTGGTCATGGATTCACAGTTCTTTAGAGGGTGAAAATTGCTCTCCGTCTAACAATCCATTTCTATTTCATATATTTACTTTTATTATAGGATCCAAAAGCTGTTTTGATCTTCATATTAGTACCATTTATTAGATATAAGGAAGAAAATTTGAAATCCTGTATAAGATGCAGAAACATACTAAACTCATTTGAGTATGCTCTTAATCACCACAAAAGGGTCAGGGATATAGCTCAGTGTCACAGTGCCTGCCTGGCAAGCACAAGGCCCTGCGTTTGATTCCTGGTTCCAAAACAATAAAAAAAAAAAAAAGAACACTATGACAGTAAAGACACATTGCCATTAATTCCCTTTAGTGGATGCTCCTTCACTTGAAAAACACTTATCTCCGTTCTTACTACTTTCTGGAGTGGTTTTGGAAGTTTTTTTTGTAAGTGTCTTTATTTTTGCCATCCTGGCTGTCTCAATGTTCAGAATCAATTGAAAACTCTTACCTTTTAAGATCATTTTGATTTTAGGGAAGATCTAGAATTTGCATAGTATCAGCGTTGGAGAAAATGTGGATGAGTACACACAATACTTTTATTTGACAGACATGTCTGTAAAAGTTGGACTAAAATTATGTTGATTGCTCCATTGAAGACATTTATTACTTTATGGGACACACTGTGATTTTTCCCATTGAAAATTCAATATTCCCCTCTTGTTGGAACACTTTTTCCAATCATTCTTCAGGATATATTTTACAGTAATAAATTGTTTAATTTAAGCATTCATTTTATATTTGATCACCCCTCATACAATAAAATACCTCTCTTCCCAGAGAAGGTCAAATTTACTTAAAACTATGCCTGAAAAAGTTGTTTGGGTTATTGACATATCTCCATGGGGTACTGGGTAAAACATTAAAAATGTATTATATCCCATTAGTATTTATCATACTTGCACCTATCCAAGAAAATTCTCTCATGAAGCTTTTCATACTGAGGAAAAAATACAACACGATACTTAGAATAATTCATATGTATATATATTTCTGTGAGTTTTTTTTTTTTTTTTTGTGGGTACCGGGGGGTCCACCTCAGGACCTCGCGCGCCAACAGGCACCCGTGCCGCTGAGCGATATCACCGGCCCCTTTTTCGTATGTGGGTTCCGGGAGTCGAACTCGGGCCCTCGCGCTTGCAAGGCAGGCGCTTACGCCGCTGAGCCATCTCACCGGCCCTATGCATATATATAAACAAACACATATGAACAAACATACTCATATATGAGTACAAGTAAAATTCAACATCAAACTTGAAAATTTGTAGGTGGATAGTTCTTATACCAGTATCTTGGTTTTGATATTTTATTAAAATTTTGCAAATAATACTTGTTTTCTTTAATAGTGTGAAATTTAATTTAAAGTAAATAAACTATGTCTCAGATATTTCATCAAATGTAATACTAGTCCATTGGGGTGGTAAGGAAAACGTTTTAGAGAAAATCATTAAAAATTAGAAAACAGGGCCAGTGATATAGCTCAGTGGCATAAGCACTTGCCTGTCAAGTGGAAGGTCCTGAGTTTGATTCAGGTACCCACATTAAAAAAAAAAAAATTAGAAAACAGGTGTAAATGATTCAAGGGTATATGATCTCATGAAATGCTGCTTTAATTGAAGAAGAATGATACACATTACAGTTCAAAGAATAAAATACATATATTGTCATATTTTCACTATAAGTTTAATTTCCAGTTTTAATTATGACAGAACATATGGTGACAACAGTAAAGAATTTAAGTTCAACTTTTGGTAAAGAATTCATGATTACACAAGGGAAATACAGAAATATAAATATAATTAATCTCATGTTTGCATATCATGAAAGCCTGCGGGAAGTAGCTTTAGAGAATTTAATTCCCAAATTATACCTTATACATATAATAATATGCTATCTGCCTGGCATTCAACTACCAAAGAGCTGCTCATGTTAGGTAACTTCTGAGTTTCCAAGTTTAAAAATGTTGAAAACTACCTTTATATGAAAACTACCTTTATAAAAAAGATTTATAAATGAATTTGTTTATGCTCCTTTCGTTAAGTAAATTTAAAATCCAGTGATTCAAAGCACATTTTCTACTCAGAACTGGATAATTCTGAACTTATTATCCACAAAGCAACGTTTTATTTGTATTTTAATCTATGTTCCTAGGCAAGCCTTTGCTCATTTTATAATTGTGTAGGTACCTATGTCAATTCAATGGTTTGATGGTTCTTTGGGTAAATACATTTAAAGAAAATTAAAATAACACCTTAGAAATAACGCTATATTTAATTTCAATTCCATATGAATCACATAATATAATTATCTGAGTCAAAACAAGAGTGAATAAATAATAGATACTCAAATATTGAACTCCTATATTTCTAGTTTTTTGTTTTTTGTTTTTTTGGTACAGGAATCTAACTCAGGACCTTGCACTTGCCAGGCTGGCGCTGTACCACTGAGCGATATCCCCGGCCCTATTTCTATTTTTTTTTATGTCAGTGAAGACAGTCAGACCATGAAAGCTTAGGAAATCCTGCACATCTACAAAAAGAAGGGAAGCCCCTGTATTCTGGAACTACTTAGTATCCTTCGTGCTGCAATCGCTGTTGAAATAAAACATTGTTTAACATCTGCTATATTACCATGTGTCACATTCTCTGCTACATCATGGTGCACACACTTCCATTTTAGAATCCGTCTCTCTCAAAGGTCAGGTTATGGCTGGGCTGCCCCTCTGATGAAGAACACCAAAGCAACCAACAACATACTTCCAGAAAAGCATTCAGTAATAATCATTTCATATATTGTCAGCACTGAAGATCATATCGACCATGAGCAGTGGAAGATAACTTTCTTCTTATTAGTCAGTGATATGCTTATTATTGCTCGAAACAACACAATGATTTTTTAAACAAATCAGCAATTTGGAGAAACATATTTCCAATTGTTTTGGTCTATGATCACGATTAGACCACATGCTTAGTTCTGCATCTTGCAGCCAACTTTCCTTAAGACTGATACATATTACATATTTTTTGAGAATTAGAGAAATTTCAGCACATTGAAAATATACTTCTTGAGTTAAGGGAAGGGAAGGCCCAGAGAAAGTAAAGATTGTATATGGAGTAACGACCCACAGGATGACATCTCGATTTCAATCAGAGTTTCTCAACTACTTTCTCAGATTTTTTTTATTATTATTGTCAATAGACCCAGTGCTTTTAAAGAGCGACAAATAACAGAGTAATTTTCACCATTGAAGAAAGAAAATTATAGGTACATAAAGTAATCTATCTTTCAAATAATTTGTGGATGTACAAAAGAGGTAAACAGGTATTTATCTATCTTTTCAAATTCGTTCTCTAAATTTCACAAGAAAAAAGAGGAATTGACACAGGGAACTGTTCCTCCTTGAGGGAAATCATTTTATCGGGAATCACTAAAAACCCTGATATCAAAGTGACCCTTTTCACCGTGTTTCTACTTGTCTACCTCGTCAATCTTCTAGCAAATCTTGGAATGATCGTTTTAATTAGAATGGATTCCCATCGCACACACCCATGTACTTCTTCCTCAGCCACCTGTCCTTCTGTGACCTCTGCTGCTCCACTGCAATTGCACCCAAGATGCTGGTGGACCTCTAGCTCGGAAGAAACCCATTCCCGTTGTTGACTGTGCGCTGCAGTTCTTCACCTTCTGCATGTTTGCAGATTCCGAGTGCCTGCTGCTGGTGGTGAAGGCCTTCGACCGGCACAAGGCCGTCAGCAGCCCCTTGCTCTACACGGCCCACGTGTCCTGTGGGCTGTGCTCCGTGCTCGTGGCTGGGGTCCACCTGATGGCAATGGCAGAAGCATTGATTAACACGGTGCTGGCATTCCGCTGTGTGTCTCTGGGTCCAATCAGATCAATCGCTTCTTCTGTGATGTCCCTCTCCTTCTACTGTCCTGCTCAGATACACAGGTCAATGAGTTAGGGGTGTTTATCATTTTTGGTTTCATTGAATTGAGCACCATTAGGGGAGTACTGGTCTCCTACTGCTATATCATCTTCTCCATCTTGAAGATCCGCTCTGCTGAGGGCAGATACAAGGCTTTCTCCGCCTGCGCCTCCCACCTCACTGCGGTTGCCATCTTCCAGGGAGCTCTGCTCTTCATGTACTTCCGCCCCAGTTCTGCCTACTCCCTCCGTCAGGACAAAATGAGCTCACTGTTTTACACCCCGGTGATTCCCACGCTGAACCCTCTGATCTACAGCCTACGGAAAAAGGATGTGAAAGACGCCCTTGAAAGGTGAAAAAGAAAAGTTGGTTTTACACATTTTCCTTGCCCATACATAAGTATTTATGACAGTCCCTGTTTCTTTCAAAGCTTATTGCATAACAGAGAAGAAATAAGTTGTCGCATATTTTAATTGTCTAAAATAATTATGTGTACTGAAGTGTATTAATAAAATGTTTCAAATGTGTTTGCCTTTATTATTTGTCTTAAATTATTATATATTATTATGTGATATTCCTTCAGTATAGAAATGTTGCTACCCTTTTCAACTGTGCTATCCTTTTGTTTGTTCGTTTCTCGGTTTCATTTCTATTATAGTGAGATTGAGCAACACTTTACTAATTGTTTTTAAAAACATTTCTGTACTTGTTTATTTCCAGGAAATCTGGTTTATTCACTAGCAAATGTTATGCTGTAGTGGAAATACAAACATTAGCTGAGAGTTCATGTAATTCACATAACTTTGAAACAATCAAGTAAATAGACCGTCAACTCGATTCCATAGCAAAAGTCTAAATTCACAAGGCAGCACAAGGCTTCACTGCACGGAATAGTCAAGCTCGGACAGAAACAGGGCTTCCCTGAGAGACTGAGGGAGTCTAAGCCAAGGGTTTGTCATTTGGAGGCATCTTGATGTGTATAAAGTAGTTCTATGAAATTTGGGGACCAAAGTCCACTCAGGTCAGAATAATTTAAAAGTCCTTAGTAATGTATATCTGTGTGTTGGAATTTGCAAGCATCAGCTCCTCAATTCCTTCCTCTTGAAAAATTTGCTTTTCCTATTCCCCATTCTCAACCCTGTTAAATATTCTTTTGTGGTTTACAATCAGCTCCTTAACACATTATTTAATATTCTCCTATTTAAACATACCCAGTGAGGGACTGTAATGCAAGGTAAAAATACAACAATTAAAAATAGTTGTGTTAACGGAAAAAATTCAGGGATAGAGAATGTAGAAATGTATAGGATGGACCTTCTTTCTGGGGTTTTTAAGGAACTGTGGGACACAGTATCAAAGGCTTTGATCTATCATGGATTGTCTGATTAAACCCTCATAATTTTCATCCCTGGTAGTCTCTTTGCCAAATGCAACTGGTTGTAAATATTGTCTAAACAGTACCAGCGACGATGTGGAGGGGCTTAACAGTATGATTATTTTCTACATCTTGACTCTCTCCTTTATCCCTGTAGATGAAATCCCTGACTATCAGAATGACAAAGAGATGACACATTGGGAGACATGAATAACACAGTCTACTTCAATGTTCTTTTAAATTGAAAGGGGCCTTAATTTAGGTAACCTTCAGTGTCCTCCCCAGTTGCCACATTCTGTTCCTATGAATTATGATTCTACTGCCCGGCAAGTGCATCACTTATTGGACTGAGTTTGAAAGGATGAGTCACTCCATGCTTGTGTGTAATATCACATCACATCTCCAGTCTTATTTGACCTGAAATAGGAGCAGCAATGCTTTCAGGAAGGTAGTATGAGTTTCAGGTCAAATAATTTTAAATATGGCCCTCTTCATTCAAATTTGTAATTTCATCCATGCACTGAAGCAGTGGAAATCCAACGTTATTAGCATTTGCTGTAGTTCAGGTCCATGTTCCCTAAAAGTTCATGCATGAAAGCCTTGTCACCCAGTGGTGGCGCCACTGGGAGGGCCAAGCCTTTAACTCATAGAGACTGGTTCGAAGTCTTCCACCCATATAAGCGTGTGCCATTCAAGGGAATGTGGGGCCCTGGCCCTTTTTAATCTGTCCTTTCTACTTCCTGACTGCCATGAAGAGAGCGGGTTCCTTTACCATGCACAACCGCTATGATCCGATCTCTTGAAACAGACCTTAAATCAAGGGGGGCGTCTTAATTTTCACTGAAACCTTTTATATTATTTGCCACAATAAGCCTTTCCTTCTCTGAAGTGAACTGTTTACCAAAATAAAACCTTTTGTAAAGATTGTATTTCTGTTATTGTCAAAAAGAATGGAAATTTTTGCCTACCTATTGACATTTCTGTAGCATTTCAGAAGAATGAAACAGAATGGATGAACAAAAATCACTTTTTCTGGAATAAACTCTTTCTCTCGTGATTTCCTCATGATTCTGGAATCAATTTTACTCAGTTGAGCACATTTTTATTGTTCATCTCGTTGATGCTGTTGTGAATTTTGGAATGGTGATTTTTGGGATGTTGATTTTAATCCAATTAAATTGGATTTCCCATTTCACAGTCCACTGTGGTTTTTCCTAAGCTACATCTCTTTCAGTGACCTTCGTTACTGTACCTCAATTGGACCCAGGGTGCTCGAAGTGTTCATCGCCATGAGCAAGTCAGTTATCTTCTTTAGCTGTGCTGTGTATTCTGGACCATCTATATCTTTGCATTTCGGGGTGCCTACTGTTGCAGTAATGGCATTTGATAGGCACAAAGCCAATAGCAACATCTTACTCTGTACAGCTCACGTGTCAATAGGCTGTGCTCCCAAATCCTGGCTGGAGTTCACCTGATGGAGATGGTGGATGCTTTTATAAATGAGGTATTGCCATTCTGCTTATGTGTCTGCAGATCTAATGAGATTAATCATTTATTCACAGTATTCACCATCATCGGTTCCATTACACTGATGACACTTTCAGGACATTTTCCGTCCTAGCATCCTGACAGTGATGAAGACCTACTCTGCTGACAGGAGATCTGACCTCTTCACTTGCTCTTGCTTATTAAGTGTAGCTTGAGTTTTCCAGGGCACTCTGCTCTGCATGCGTTTCTGCTTGGTTCTTCCTAATCTTTAGGTCAAGGCAAAATTACCTCATTGCTCTCTGCCACTGGGATTCCCAGGCTGGAACCTCTGATTTGTATCTTATTGAACAAGGATTGAAAGAGGCCTTGAAGTAATTTTAAAATAAAGCAATTATGCTGATGGTTTTCTCTAAGTCTTACACTGTATTGCATAAAACTCAAATTATTTTGACTGATGTCGCCCACAGTGGTCATCATATTTAGAAAGCAAAATTTAGGTGCTGTTTATACAAACAGCAACCTAAAGAGATTTGTCATCCCTGAAGACAGGGAGTCACCTACTGGGAAAATGAGTCTGGGCCAAGAGTAATTCCCATCCCCTCAAATATACACCAGAGAAGAAGAAAATCGCAGCAGAGCTCATGGGAGCACACAGTCATCAGTGTCTCCTGTTGAATATTTGGCTATTTATTAAAATTACTTAGAATGGGCTTGCCTCCATATCTCACACAGCAATAATTCTCTATACTTATGATTGCTATAATCACTTAATAAATCTCGGTAAAACATGAAAGGGCACTAAAGTGTATCACTAAGGAACCCATTTCCCCTAATCAAGAATATTTTACAGATTTTAGCCTGAAGCATTATCTAGCTTTATTGGAATTTTGGAGAACATCTGTGTCTTTGAAAGCCCTTGGATCAGGTTTGAGAAGAGACTGGACTTGCCCAGATTATTTCAGTGAACACATGGCTCAAGCCTATGAGCTATTATAGTATTTTTTTGTACACACAATTTTTCATTTACTCATTTTGTAGTAAGATAAATTAACTGAATTCAGACAAATATAACAGAATATATTATTTTGCCTTATAGTCCCTAGGAGGATTTAATAAACTCATGGAAATTCATGTGTCTTGAAATGATTTATACATTATAGAATATCACTCAGAACCTGAATATCTGGGTTTTCTTCCCAGGCTGCTATGTTGCATAGCATCAGAGTCCTATTTATTTATTTATTTATTCATTTACTTATTTATTTATTTATATTTTGGTACCTGGAATCGAACTCAGGACCTCGCGCTTGCCAAGCTGGCGCTGTGCCACTGAGCTATATTCCTGGCCCCAGAGTCTTATTTATTTATCATCTATGTGCTTCTGCAAATGATATCATGTAACACTTTTATAAACAAAAGAAAGCACTGATGTCTGCAATGAAAATAAATGAGCAGATTATGTATCGTTTTGGCAAACGTTCCTATTACTGCTTTCTATACTCAGTCTTTGTGGGAGTCTTGCCTTGGTGGAAATATGGGACTTGTACCAACTCTTCATTCTTCTATCTCTCCATAGCTAGATTCTTCTTTCTGTGCGTTTTACACAGCACTATAATATTTTATGATGGTAGCACAGATAGCTATTTCCTCTTACAGAGGGATGATCTTTTTGATCATTTCCCACTAGTTAGAAACCTCCTGAGAGCAAGTCCGTTAGAGTCAAATATGTCTATAGAACTCTGGAAGTTTGCTGATTAAACTTAGAGCTCCCATTTCTTCGTACATATTGAGATTGAGAGAGACAGGAATGTTTGAAATATATTATAATATACACTTGGAAAAGGTAACTAATACCTATATAAAAACATGTGGCATTAGATAAGGCAAGTACAATGGTCTACACTGAAATTCATAACTTTTACTGGCAAAAGTCCATAACTGAGTGAAGAGAAGTTTAAAAACCACAGTGATAGAAGGGATGATAGAGACATATTTATGGTCAGGATAGTGTAAATATGGGATTCATTTCTCTGTCTTAAAGAAGTATTCCAGTGAAGCTGGAGACCAAGATGGAAGAATTCTGAGATAGTGTGGACCATTTTATAGCTATAGGATGAAGTTTGGGATAGATAAAATATTAACATTTTCTGTACTTCCCAAATATCATTACCAGTACACAAAATTTATTTTTGAAATAAATAGAATTGGCTTTCTGCTTGAAAGCATTATACTAACATACATTTTTCAATAATTGATCGCTATTATGCATATGAAATATATTAGTATAATACAGATAGGAGGTTGCTTCTTTCCTTCTACTTTTTACGAAGTATCTCCCAGGCTGACGGAATCAGTGTATTTAATACATATAAACAACACATATTTATTGTTCTATTGCTATTGCAAATCTGTGTTCTAGGTATTGTGTGAACGTGGGGACATAAATATATGATAATTTAAGGACAACCTATCAGAAAGAGGAATATAGATTAATGCATAGTGTGTAGTGTACCATAATTGAAATTAATGTGGTTGGGACGAAGTTGGGGGAGACGAATTGGACAGTGATTAATAAAATAATTATTATGTTGTATTCCTCTATTTTAAATGGGCTATGAAAGAGTAGCTTTTTAAAAAGGAGGAAACATGATGAAAAAAAGCAAAGGACGCAAAAGTCCTTAAGAAGAGGCTGTATTTCAGTTTCACTAGATGTCTCATTTCACTAGCAGAGGGTGTGTTTCACGATCTGGTGAAGTTTCTGACAATGATCGATTTGGTGACGGGAAGAATGAGAAGTTCAACTTTGCTGCAGTTGTTACAGGATTCCCAGGAGGACACTGAGTGAGGAATATAAATTGATCATATCTGAACTACCAAATGCACAGAAGGCAGGGACCTTATGAGATTGATTTCCCCGTAGGCACTGGGTGAAACTAAACATGATTTGTGCATGGTTCAGGTACCAGCGGTAACTACAGAATGTCTTTGTCACCTCAGGTAGTTTTCTTAATGCCTATATTGAAACAATACAGGAAAAGTAAAACACTCTTTTGGAAAAAGAGAGGAATTAAAACTGATATGTGAGTTAGTAAGTGATTTTAAATCTTCTTACTCAGTTAAACACATTCTGCAATCTAATGGCCAATGATATTTTCTAAGCAGTCTTACGTGAAATTGACTTCATTTGTCATTTGTATAAGGATTGTGGAGTTTTTATTTATCTATATTTCAATCATGATATATAGGTAACCAATTCCTTTTCAAAATCTTTCTGCAAATAATATGTTTCATGTAAATATAAAATTTGTTCTTGCTTTATTGAATTAAAATGATACAGGTAATATATTACCTGTATCAACATATATAAATTCAAGTTCATATAGACCGCATGCTGTAATTGGCAATCAAGAAGAAAAGCAAGCACTCATATTTCACGTATCAGTAGAAAAAGATACACAGACACCAGGCCATGTACACACAGAATTTCATATATAAACACACAAAACTGAAGCTTTTTTTTTTTTTTTTTTTGGTACTGGGGGTTGAACTCTGGACCTCGTGTGCCAGTGGCACTGAGCGATATCACTGGCCCTTTTGTCGTATGTGGGTACTGGGAGTCGAACTCAGGACCTCGCGCTTGCCAGGCAGGCGCTTACGCCGCTGAGCCATCTCACCGGCCCCAAAACTGAAGCTTTTATACTCTAGAAAGTGTTACTGCTTCTGTTCCCATGACAATGTTCGTGAAAAATTCATTTTCAAAGCCAACAAGCAGCACAAGTGTATATAGTACTTGTCATTTCCACTTCTCTTTATTCCTTCCTTTTGGCATTTCCAGGGATTTGTCCTTGGGAACTGGCTCAGTTTCATGGAAATGTTGTAAAAATTCTGGTAAGACACGGATGGTGAGTAACAGACTAGTTCAAATTGAACATTTTACATTTCACTGAAACCTAACTGTTCAGGGAAACTGGACAGTGTCATAACAATTTTCACTTATTAACTTATATTCAGTATGAGTGGCACAACATTTAGTGAAGTTTCTTAAGTACTGTAATACATGGGATCATTTGGGGCACTGCAGGAGATGTTTAATCTTTTATGTTATGAATTGTTTTCTAATTCTGGTGTTCGTTTTGTATGATTTTGGATCAGGAACTAGCTTTTAATATATTCAAATCTAGTGCCTTTGAAAGGATGATGCTAAAAAGGCACTTAAGAATTGTGCATAAAATGTTATTTTATCAACCCCCATTTCTACATCATTTTAATTTCTTTTTTATATGATATAACTTCTTTAGACTGCCACTTGTTTCTGCTAATTTCTGAGGACAGAGATGACAACTGATGGATACAAATCACATCCTCTTTCATAAATATTATATTGTGTATATATAGAAAAATAACCTAATATATTTTCTCATTATTTTTCTTACAATTTAGAATAAGAACAAAGAAGAATGGACAAAGATAACTGCTCTTCATTGACTGAATTCTTTCTCCTAGGGATAACAAATAGTCCTGAAATGAAAACATTGCTCTTTGTCACATTTTTAATTGTGTATCTCATTAACGTCTTGGCAAATCTCGGTATGATCACTCTAATCAGAGTGGATTCCCAGCTGCACACACCAATGTACTTTTTCCTCAGCCACCTCTCCTTCTCCGACCTCTGTTATTCCAGTGCAGTTGGCCCCAAGATGCTATCGGATCTACTCACCAAGAGCAAATCAATTCCTTTTGTGGGCTGTGCTTCACAATTTTTCTTCTTCTACATGTTCATAGATGTTGAGTGCCTACTGCTGGCGGTGATGGCCTTTGATCGGTACAAGGCCATCAGCAGCCCCTTGCTCTACACAGTGGACATGTCCAGCAGGCTGTGCTCTGTGCTCGTGGCTGCGATTTACCTCTTGGGAATAGCAGATGCTTTGATACATACATCGCTGGCGTTCGGCTTGTGCTTCTGTGGCTCTAAGGAGATCAACCATTTCTTCTGTGATATTCTTCCTATCCTATTAATATCTTGCTCTGACACACAGATCAATGAGTTATTGATATTCACCATTTTTGGTTTTATAGAACTGAGCACCATCTCAGGGATTCTGGTCTCTTATTTTTATGTCATCTCCTCAGTCATGAAGATCCGCTCTGCAGAGGGGAGGTTCAAAGCTTTCTCCACCTGTGCCTCCCACCTCACTGCAGTTGCCATCTTCCAGGGAACCATGCTCTTCATGTACTTCCGTCCCAGCTCTTCCTACTCCCTCGATCAGGACAAGATGACCTCGCTGTTTTACAGCCTGGTGATTCCCATGCTGAACCCTTTGGTTTATAGTCTACGGAACCAGGATGTGAAAGAGGCCACAAAAAGGTTAAAAAAATTTTTTTGTCTTAGGTTAATTACTGTGTAGCACCAATAAATATATGTTTTTATAAACACAATGTGTAATCTTGGTTTCTTCACATTATATTTATAACCTATAGTTTGGTCAAATACTTTCATTGAACTTAAGAATATCTTCATAATCTCCAATATACCAATATTTATGATTTCCTAAATATTTTATCATTTATTATGCATCTTGCAAAGACATGGTGAAATTTATTTTTCGAAAATTTTCCAGTCTTTGTTTTAATGTGTAGAAGTGTCATTTGTTTGATGTATATCGTAGGCATTGATTTTATCATAAGATTTATTGAGTGTTTAGTAAATGGAATTTATACTTGTGTGCGCCTTCCATTCATGGTGAAATGAGTGCTATTCTATTGATCCCAATAATGTATTGGAAATCAGAAATTTTAAAGTTAAACATACAAATAATAGATAATGAAATATAAATGGGCATGAAATAAATGCAGGGCACTCTATGTCCAAGGAAATATCTAAATCTGGTCTGTAGAGGAGAAAAAAAATTCTTTTAAGAGGGGATGCTTAGTTTCATATCTAAGCAATAAATAGAAGTATAATGGAGGGATCCTAGAAAAACAAACTGTTTTCGATGACAACTTGAATATTAGAAACCCTGATATGGTCAGAGAAATGCCCTGAGAATGAAAGGAAGTCGAAGTTGTAAGGAACACAGAGGAGAGTAGATTTCTCTAATGATTACTATGTTGAAAATATGCTTGTGTACTTTTGCACAATTTAAATGTCTTCTTGTGAGAAATATCTATTTGAATTTTTGTGCCCTTTTTATTCCTACTAGTATTTGTTTTGGGGGGATTTTTCTTTTCTTTCATTACTTATCGAATTGTGTTTCTAGGAAAAAATAGTTCTACTGCATGTTGAGATGAGTATAGTAAATCTTACTGTATTGTTTATTTTTATATAAATAGAAGAAATAATTTTTATTCTTCCAACATGAAGAAATGGTTAATATTTAAAAGAATGTGTTTTCTAGTTACCCTGATTATATCATTACACAATGTATTTATGATGCTTCATTTCATCTTATAACAATAAAATTGAGCTAATTCGTATTATTGAAAATTAAACAAAACAAAACATAGTTTCAAGGTGTAGGGTCCTTGTAAATTCTTCTCCAAAATTCTCAACAAAGTCATTTCTACTCAGCTGTTTTTCCCTTTTATTGATCATATATCAATATCATATATATTGATCATATATCTTTAATTTCCAGCTTTGTGATTCATAAGTAATACCCTCCTGAAAGCATTACTCTACTTATAACTTTGTTAAACCATCACCTCTAATAAAATACTGAATATTCTTTGATGGACACAAAGTTTAATGAATTTCATTTTAGCACACATTGAAAAATCAAATAAGTAATTTAATTCAAACATCTAGGAATATTGTAAGGACTTATGGAATAGTCAGTAATAATTAACTCAGCCTATGATGTGTATTTCGAATGAAATTCTAGATTCTAAGGTAGTCAATCTACAAAGATGCACAAATTACATGAAGAACATTCATCTAAACACCTAATCGGTATTTAGTTAATCCATCTGGTGCACTTAAATCTGCAATGGGAAAAAAATAGAAGAACCTTGCTGGGAACACAATAGATATTACCAGATATGTGAAGAATCATACAGCATTCTATGAGGCTGTTAATTATCTATTAAAACTGTACACGATAAAGGACCCTGAAAACCTTTGTTTCAGTATTTGCAATTATAAATGTCCTTGTGTGAAAACACTGCATAAAGAAAGTCAAGTCTCGGAGTCCCTGATGCTTTTCACAGGGGCGTTCGTGGGACACTGTTACAGGTTTTAGGAAACTGTGATGATGCAAAAAACGTACGGGGAAAACACTTCTGGAGAACACATTTTAGGCTTCCACTGCCACGTACGCTGAATACACAGGTTCTTTTGTTCATATTTTTCATGAGCAGCAGCATGACAGAAAACACTGTTTCAAATATAAAGTTCAGGTAAATGGTAGGGTTTATGCGCCACCAAGCAACCCAGGGTTCTTTCCCTCAGTTGAATAGAAACCATGAATCAGCGAAATGCAGCTCTGCTACAGGCTCTGAGTTTCGACTGCTAACAGCCTCCAGCTTTAGTGCTCTAAGTGTCTGTGTCCCTAGGCTCTCAGAGTTAGAGCGCTGGGCCCTACATTCCCCACACCTGACCTGTTGTGCCCTGCTCAATGATGTTACCAGTTGACATCAGTGAATGCTGGTAACCCCTGGTCTGTGCTACCATTTGCTGCCACTGCAGCCTCCCAAACGCAGTCAGTGATCGTCCCCACCAGTTGCCACTGCTGGGTACAGCAGTTGACACTCACTGCCTTCTCCACCCCTGACCTCCACCCACCATCTGCGTCGACTTTGGCCACTGGTCTCCAGATTGCTTTAGAGCTAGGAGCCCCTCATGTTAATAGCCACTCTCCCTTCCCCCGTTCTGTCCACACTACCCAGTGTGTTGAGTAGATTTACAGGATTTCAGCTAGAAATAAATTACGAGTGGATGAACCAGACCAATGGATCAAGGCTTTATTTGAACAAGGTCTGTGCTGCCACAGAGGGGATGAGTGCACAAGAGGAAACTCTCCTGGACCACTCGAGAGGATTGCTGTTTATGAGGAATGATTAATGCATACAGTGATTGTTTAAATTAAAAAAAAAAAACTTACTACAGTAAGATACACATTGTCATTAGTCCTTCTCAAAATACTCTTGCTTTGAATGCACTTATCCCATCATTCTTGCTACTTTCTGAAGCAGTTCTGGAAGTCCTCTTTCACAAATGTCTTTGTCAGTTGTGACAAAAAATTTAGGGAATGCTGCTTCCAATTATCGTCCAATAGAATGGCAGGCTGGATAACCCATTACTATGTGTCCTCATCCACCTTATTAAGCAAATTTGGTACCATGGGACTTCTGGCTCTTTCCCAAAGTTAAGATGATCATGAAAGGTAAATGCTGAATTGATTCGGGACATCAAAGCTGACATGAGAATATAACTAGATACAGAAATGTATGAAGAAACAAACAAAAAAATGACTTCTAGAAGTGCTACAGAAAGTGGCACAAAAAATGGGATAAGTGCATTTGAAGAGAGGAGGAGTATAATGAGGGGGATTGATAGCAATATGTTTTTTACTGTAATAGGTAGTTGAAATTTAAACACTACTTTTTGATCACACCTCGTGTACAGCAGCAGGAGGCCTGTGATTGGTTCACATTCAATCTCGCCTATCGCTCCAAATTCAAGCATACTGAATAGTAACGCTCGTTTCAAATCCAGACCTCTTATCCGCTTACAGATCAGTCCTAATAAACTTTGGGTGTTTGGTTCAGATTCAAGTCTTTGAGGTTAGGGAAAATACCTCTGTGAGGCGGGACCAGGTGTCCAAATCATCTGCAGCTGTCACGAGAGCAGCTTGGGCCGGGGCACTGCGGAGATGTGGGCAGAAGAGTAAGCTTGAGGCACTGTTGCTGCTTCTCCCAGAAAATGGCATCGTAAAATCAGGATTCCCTGCTCTCTGGGATTCTCCGGGCAGGCTAGCCCAGCTAACCATGGCTCACTGGAGTCTGGGGATGTTTGGAATATGAAAAATAGGCCCAATCCTCTTGTCTCTGCCTTGTTGGCAGTGTTTTCTTCTCCACTATGGTTGTTTTTGTATACGCTAAGATCCTGATCTCAAAACCCTGGCATTAATATGTGAGGCTTTGGAAAGTGTGGAGTTTATATGGGCAGAGCCATCTGAAATCGCATGGTTGCCTTTATGGGACAGAGCTTTCTATTCCCTGCCTGATTCTGCCATGTAAAATCTGAATATTTGGATGTCTGTGAACCAGAAGACTGGCTGTCTCTGTATAACGATTCTATCTATGCCTTGAATTTGCACTTCCAGCCTCTAGCACAGTACATGTACATCTATAATATAATACTAATACAGTATATAAAGTGTATATTTTATATGTAGGTCATATTATTAGTCAATGCATTCATTATGGACTGCAAACATGTTCTAATAAATTTTTAAAACATAAAAATTAAAACTATAAGTTTTATTAGATGTCTGGTTTCATGAGGAGAGAGTGTGATTCATGATAGCTAAGAAGCTTAGTGTTAAATGTTTCTCAGTTTTAAAATTGATCAAGTTGTTGACAAAGGCAAGTAATTAAAAGTTCCACCTTTACTAAAGTGTTGCACCACCACACTCGGGGAAAATGGAATCCAGTAATCTGATCAATTATGTGTGGATAACACAGAGGGTGGAAAGCAGAAGTTTAGGCGATTTAAGTCCCAACAGTATTGAGGTGAGAATAAATGTGATCAACTGATTGTTCAGCACCGACAATAAGTACGGAAAATCATTGTCATCTCAGGTAGGATTCTCTGTGAGTATATTTTAAAATTAGAGGACAAATAAAGATTACTTTCTTTGAAGAAATGAGGAATTAATAGTGAGAAATGTATTAGTGAAAGTTTTTATTAAATATACTCAGTTAAATATATTTTGTAATACAATGACCAATGATGTTTTCTTGTTTTCCTCATGTTGTAATTTTTACTAAATACATTAGCCATTTGTATAAAGGTTATAAAGGATTTCCTTATTTGTATTTTAATCAAGATGCATAGTAAACCATTCCTTTTTAAAATCATTGTGCAAAAGAAGTGGTACATGTAAATTTAAAATTTATTCTAGTTTTATTCAAATTATAATACTACAGGTAACATATTTCAAAAACCAATATACATAAATTATTATTGGACCTAACACCATAATATTCAAGCCTAAAAATAATAAAAGCTGATCACATACATTCTACTTTCATACATTTACTGGAAGACATACTTAGACCCTCTCACATGTGTGCATAGATGAAAACAAAAACAGAAGGAATAGAAGATAAAATGTCTAGAAATATTTCTTGTTCTCTTCCCCTATTGAGTTTATTGACAAAGTCAAATCAGAAACCAATTGATAAGCACTGGATTTTTCTGTCAGGAATTACTACAAAACCTGGAATGAAAGTGATTCTGTTCACCATATTTCTAGTAGTTTATCTCATCATTCTCCTGACAAATCTTGGAATGATCATTTTAATCATCAGAATGGACGCCCAGCTTCAGACACCAGTGTACTTTTTCCTCAGCCATCTGTCTTTCTCTGACCGCTGCTATTCCAGTGCAGTTGGGCCCAAGATGCTGGTGGACCTTTTAGCTGAGAACAAATTGATTCCCTTTGTTGGCTGTGCTCTACAGTTCTTCTCCTGTATCTTTATAGATGCCGAGTGTGTATTGCTGGCAGTGATGGCCTTTGATCGGTAAAAGGCCATTAGCAGCCCCTTGCTCTATGCAGCAAGCATGTCCAGCACAATGTGTGACCGCTCCTGGTGGGAGTGCACTTGGTGGGAACTGCAGATGCTGTGATGCACACTATCATGACTTTTAGCTTGTGTTTCTGTGGGTCTAAGGAAATCAATCACTTCTGTGATATCCCTCCCATCCTGCCGTTGTCATGCTCTGACACGCAGGTCAATGAAGTAGTAATGGTCACCATTTTTGTTTCCATAGAACTGAGCACCATCTCAGGAGTTCTTGTCTCACATTGCTACATCGTCTCATCCGTCTTGAAGATCTCGTCGGCTGAGGGAAGACCCAAAGCTTTCTCCACCTGTGCCTCACACTTACCTGCAGTTGTCATTTTCCAGGGAACTCTGCTTTTCATGTATTTCCGGCCAAGTTCTTCCTACTCCCTGGATCAGGACAAAATGACCTCACTATTTTACACCCTGGTGATTCCCATGCTGAACCCTCTGATTTACAGCCTATGTGAAAGAGGCCTTGCAAGAGTTAAGAAATAAAGTTTTTGTTAAGTAAGGAAGCATATGATACAAATAAGTATTTCTTAATTCATACAAATCTATACTCTTGTAGCCTTCTAATTATATAATATAAATTTGTCTTAATTTTTAAAAATTCAATATGAGAAATATTTTACCAAGCAATAATAAGCCAATATTCTGAAGTTTCTTAACTAGTCCAACTTCATTGTATGTCTCCAGTATAATAAGGGTACTCTTTAATTTCTGGTAAATTTCCACTCTATGTGTTAGGTGTCCCAAATTGTCATTTGATTGCTGGAATATTTTATGCATTTATGTATTATTCTATTGAGGTTTTAGTGTTTGCCTTTTACATAGTTGTGTGATTTGCAACTTGTGGACAAATAATTTCCACATTAATAACTCTTATAATATATTGGAAATTAGAAATATTAATTAACTAAAGTTATAAATAATTCATAATAAATGATAAAAATGCTATGAATTTAAAAGCCAGGCTACTCTAAGTGCAAGCCAAATGTGTAAATCTGGATGGCAAAGGGAAAATTGTTCTTTGAAAGTGGGACATTTAGTTTCAGATCTAAACAACAGGTAGAGATCCAATGGGTGGTGGTAGAGGAAGGAGGGATGCTATGCAGAAAAGCTGGGAATCAGAGACCCCAGGTGGGCAGGAAAGGACCCCTTTGGAGGAACAGAACTCTGAGATACAAGGAATAAAGACCAAAGTGATTCTGATTGGTGTTTCCTTGGTAATTACTGATATTGGATACATGTTCATCTACTCAGTGGCTACTTGTATGTTTCTTTTGAGAAATGTCTATTTGAATTTTTTGTACCTTCTCACTGAATTATATGCTTATTCTTTCTTCAGTTTCATTTCCTATTGGGTTGGCTGAGTGTGATGAGAGGAATGAGTCGCGCTCTTCGGCTGCATAGTAGGGTGCATATCGTCCATTATAGTGAATTTATTGTGTGTTTCAAAACAAGTAGAAGAGAGTATTCTGATTGGTGCAGATCAGAGAAATGAGGAATGTTTGAGCTGATGGATATATTAATCATCAGATCATTACGTAATGTGTACATGACTCTCAACATCATACACTACCCATGAATTGGTACAATTCTGTGTCAATTAAATTAAATGCAATTTCAAACGAACGACCCTTGTAGAGTCCATGCTTGTGCTAAACTTTTCCACTTGGTCACTACACTCTACTTCTCTCAGCCTTTCCTTTCTCAGCCCTGTTTTAAAGCCCGGCACTGTGATTTGTAAATAACGCTCTCCTCAGTGTGCCCTTGTTTATATCACCCTCTTCAGTAGACCGTCAGCTCCAGTAAGAGACAGAGAATATTTTGTGCTCAACAATACCATGTTTCGCTGCCTGAAATTCTAGAAACGTCTTTGGAACTGAGACCCAGAATGGAAAAAGGAGTCGATAATAAAAATCAACCCTTGCAGTGAGTGCTTCTTGGATATCAAATTATTATGACATGCACAGCTTCTAAGAAAGAATATAAAAGTTTTGTGACCAATGTAATACATCTATAAAGGCATACATTATTAATTACACAGGAAATAAAAGTGTACTTTATTGATATGAGGCTACTCCATTTGACGTTTTTCAAAACACTGTTAAGAAGCTCGTTGGAAAATGGGGACGTGGCCATATATATGAAGGAATTCCCAGAGCCGTGGCACTCTCAATTATGCATTAAAAATGAACAAGCTAAATGATATTTAAACATCGAATATTTTCTAGCTTCCATTTCAAAATGTCCTTCTTAGAAAACATTTCCTAATGGAAGTAAAGCTCAAGTGGTTCCTCTGCTTTTCACAGTATCATCTGCAGGACTCTGACACAGATGCTAGGAAAGAATGGTGAGAGAAAGGTCCTGTGGGGAGAAACTCCTATTTTGGAAAACAAATTCAAGGTCTTGTACTTGTGCATTACAGTTTACCCTTTTTTAGTTAGTTTTTAAAATTTTATTTATTTATTTATTTTTACAAATAGCTGCTCAGCAGAAAATACTGTGTACATTTGGCCAGTGACTGTAAGTAGTTGGTTAACAATATAGTTATATGTTTATATTTCTACTCTTTTACTTCAGCCTTCATACTGGAATTCCTCAACATAATAATGCTGTAGTGACGGCATAGTGATTTGGATATGTGTGTAACAGAGGGAACAGACAGACTGGCACTGTTGGTAGGTTGTCGAAACACTTTTTTTAGCGTACAGCAGTGATGATGCTCAATGGACCAGCAAGTAGGAGGCCCTGAGCCAAAGGCACAGGCACCAAGTTTTAACCTTCCTGCCGGAGCGCGCTCTCCTTTGCCCTCTCCCTGTCCCTCTTCTTCTCCCTCCCCCTCTCTCTCTCAATATTTGAAAGCTGGGCATCTGAAGCAACTCTAAGTGACTGTGTGTTTAGCAAGTCGCTCTTCTTCACTAGAATTCAGTCTCATGGTGGAGGATCTGTAAGGTCCTTTCCTGTTGCCAGGTTTCGTCTCAACATGGCTATGATTCTACTGTCCTCTAAAAGTATCCTCACTACTAGAGATATTTAAAATAACAAAACAACAACAGCACACACAATATAAGGATTCATCTCTGCAAATCTAGACCGATGTGATCTAGAATGGCAATAAGCATGGCATTAACTAACTTTTATGAACTGTGAAAGGCCAGCTATTTTAATCATGGACTCTTTAAAGGCCTCCTAATTAGCATTTATATTTAAACAGATGTATCACAAATGGTGTGATGTAACTCTTAGTGTCCAGCTAATATGCAAATTGCAACCTCAGAACAGTATTATAATGAATAACAAATAAACTAAGATTAACAGAACTAACAATAATAATTTCAGGTATTAACGTGGATGCATAACAACTTTAGCTCTCATGTGTTGACAGGAATAATTTGACCTTTCATTAGAAAGTATTTGTTTTTCAGTATTACAGCTCATACGTGCTTTATGATCTCACAATGTCATTTCTTATTTTATGACCAAAATAACTAAGTTCATACATACACTCAAAGCTGGTACAAAAATGTTTTACTGTGTTATCATCTTCACTTTGATAAATAACATTTGACTTGCTTGTTTACTAGGTTGCTGTAGAGGAATGGAAATAAATGAACTTTCACTACGTGCAACAGTACAGGGGAGCTCATATACAAAAAGAGTGAAATAATTCCTGTAAAATAACATAAACCACAATGGTACCTCGGTTCACGAACTTAATTTGTTTTATGATATTGGGGAAGATATTCGTGTTTGTATTTGTGTGGGAAGATGCTGTGGTTGTGTTTGTCCGCCAATGTGGAGTTTGTGCCGGAAGCAAATTTTGTCACATGCCTTTGTTTGAGAACCTGTCTGTGAACAGAAATGTTCATGATCTGAGGTACCACTGTAAATTATTTCACTTCTAATAAGTTTTCTAAAAAATACAAAGCTAACCTATCTTACATATCAATTTATGTTAGGACACACAGATAATCTCTGAAGTATTGGTTCTATTCTTTTTTGGTCTGGATTTGGATTGCAGGAATGTTATCATTTCTTAAATTTCATTTGTTGTTACTCTTTTTAAAACTATGCAAGTACTTTAATAGTTAATAGTTTTCACAAAGCAAACATTGTTTTTATTATGATTGTAGGCAATTGAAATATTTCATTATTACCTAAATCTGATAGTTTCTTGTACATATTTTAACTGCTTGTAAAATTAGTAAAGCACAAAACTCTCATAAAATATCCTCTACATTAGCCAAAATGTGATGCTTTGCTTATGCAAGACAGACATTGGCATCCACAGTCATTTCTTGTGTTTACCAATGGAGTAATCTGTGAACCTGGTTTTCCTCTGTATTAGGATCATGCATTGAACGTATTTCATAATGCCCCATGACTCATGACCAGACTTCCATCTTCTGATGGAGAGATTTTTAAATAGACAGTTCCCTATGATTATTGTGTTTAGGGGTACCAGTGACACCAAAAAGTCATTTAGATACAGATGCTTGTGTTTTGTGCATTCCTTAGTTGTTTCTAATTTTTAAAATCCACCTTAAATCTTTTCACTCTATGATTTTGTAAAGCCTTTCTGTGTTACAACACAAATCCCTTTGGGGATGAATTTAGATTAACAATTTTTCAACAGTGTATGGCTACCCATACTCTGGTATTAATGGAGACTGGGAATTGATGTACCCATGCCTGGAGGGGTAGCTGTGTTTACGAAGCTAAAGATTGATCCTGGCTGGAAAGTGTTGTGTGAGGAAAGGAGGCATCTCTGGTGATGGGGAACCCTTGAGGGAAATAAAAAAATGAGTTTTGGAAGAAAATACCCAAGAAGGAGCCCACCTTCTTCAAAAATGTACAAGAAATTTAATGAAGCTCTTGGGTAACAGAAATTTTTACTTTCTTGGGGTCATGGCAACTTATGGACAATTACTTAGGTTTGCGATTTGCCTCCATAATATTTCCCAGAGGAGTACATTTGGTATTGGAAGTTCATAGAGAAAAATGACAATGAAACTTCAAGAGTCATTCAAATGGTTGGTAAGAATTATTTTTATAAAAAAATTAAAAATACATTAATGCCATAGAATTTCAGTGAATGCATACCCTACATATATAGGTAGAAGAGGAAAGCTTTATAACAACAAACAAGGCAAACAAAAATATTCACCACAACATCTGTGATGGTTAAGTCCAAGCAGGATTTTGGTAGAAACACAAGACTACCTGAAGTATCAGAGTGTACGAACTTATATATTTCTCACATCCAATTACGGTATTTTTTGCATACTTTCATCAGTAAGCTTTGTGGCCATTAAATTGTACATATTAAGACTCATGATATATATACAATGTTTTGATTATTTTACATTTTCTTAAATATCATCAGCAGAAGAAATTAGATCCTCACGGAGTAATTTATGCTTCTTGGTAAACTACAGAGACTTACAGATGACAAAACAGAAAGCAACCTACAGTGCAATCCTAAGGGACAATGACTTCATTTTTGACTTGATTCCTGGATCTGAGCAAGCCAGTGGCCCTCCCCATCCCTTTCTACTCACATCTATATTAGCAATGTGATTGTGCCAGGTTCATACAAATAAAACACATGCGCTACCACGTGCCAACCCTTCCTGTCACTGCCCTCTGCCCTCATTCGCTGCTGGGATCCTGCTTTGGTTTACAAGCGGCCTTGACAGACCTCTGAGGACACGGTAGTTCACTAACTTTGTCAATATTCAAACATTTCTGTAACGTACTATTATATCCTGTGAGAAGACTCCGAGTTGTTTGAAAGACAAAGCTCTTTCTTTGCACTTGAAGAGGAATCTACTCCGAGCAATTTCTATGGATTCATTTAAACAGTATCTATGACGTCTAGAAATTGACTTTCCACCTTGAGGTTTTAGAATTTTTGTCAAATAATTATGAGGCGGCTAGGGACAATTAGGAACATATGTGGTAGTGTGTAAAATATATGACAATATGTGATAATAGATAACATAAAATGCCTGTGATAAGAAAGCTAAAACTGATCAAATTTTAAGATCAAATCTAGTACTTGTACTTATATGCTATTTCTTAGAATTTACTTCAAGGAAACACTTGTAAATAATACAATTTTGGAGGTATGATTTTACTTATGACAGGCATTTTATGATATGAAAACTTAGATAAGAGTACAAATGCGTATGGGTGCAAGACATGTTAAATAAATTAATGTACATAAATAGAAAAATGCATCGTCTCTAGTTATAATATTGGCAAAGTTTTACTCTGACATTATTTTTGTTTAAAAATTAGAAATCCAATAGTATAGATAACAAAGCCTCATTATCTCTACTATGTGAAATAAGGGTTGATTTTGCTGAAATCACAGAAGTCTTTGTAAAAGTTTTTCGTGAAACATATTTGTGCATGTGTGTCTACGTGTGTGTGTATATTAGTTTGTATTTCATGCCCTTAAAAGGAAATGTTCACATATGGACAGGTGAGCTGGAAGTAAAAATACTTGTTGATTAGGGTCATTTATTCTGGCTAATCTGACATAATATTGAGCATTATGCTAGATAGTTTTAAGAAAATATTTTTAAGAGGTATACACTTCTTTCTTAAACACCCTATTTGCGAGACACACCAGATGTTAAAACACATTGTTGCATCTGTCACCTTTTCCTGAGGGAGCAAGTGTTCCACATGCAGTGATGAGATATACAGAAATGGTTCTGACCCAGGGCAGGCAGGAGACAAATTTTTCTCTGTGCAGACAGAGCTGCATCCAATGAAGAGATCAGTAGGGCTGGGTCAGGTGCTGATGCTTCTTGGTGTTTTTCTGACTTATCTTGCACATTTTTAGTTCTTTTATTTTTTTCAAAAAAGCGTATTTTAAAACCAAATGATACTATGAGATAATGCAAACATCAATTTTAATTACTTTACACATTAACATTTCAATAACTATACACAGACATCAGGAAAACGGTAAATATTAATAGAATGATAAAGGTGAGAAAGCATCATATATTGTTTTTAATATGTTACCAGTATTTCCACACATCTTAAAGAATGTAATTGTGTTATAAATGCAATCATTAAAAGATCTTACTACACATATCTAAATGAATTTATTATGGCAAGATTTTGAGACTTGCAAATTAGTCTTTGTATTAATATTTTATCTTTTAAAAATTCATCTACGTTTAATTCCACCTTTCTCACCACAGACCAAAGGGGGACATGAATGATAGTATGTGATATATGATTTGTTTTATAAAATATAATGGTGAGTCCTAGGGGACTTTCCCTCTGAGGAAAGACTCACTGTTTTTACCTAAAGGTCAGTAGATTTCATTGGGATACAACAGAAATTGGGATCAAAGAAAACAACAAAACAATATAACATACTCTGAAGAATCACAATGAGGAACACATTTTAGGAACAAATTTCTTGGACGTTATAGTGCGAGGAAGTGTTCATTACAGGCACTTCTCAACCATACCTCTGTATTACAGGGTAAGACAATATTTCTACAAAATGGACGAAAACAACAGTGTTGTAGAAGATGTGTCATCTGGAATAGCTAATCGTTAGAACTATTACCTCCTCCTTTTTTTTTTTTTTTTTTTTTTTTTTTTTTGTGGGTACCGGGGGTCGACCTCAGGACCTCGCGCGCCAGCAGGCGCCCGTGCCGCTGAGCAATATCACCGGCCCCTTTTTTGTATGTGGGTTCCGGGAGTCGAACTCGGGCCCTCGTGCTTGCCGGGCAGACGCTTAAGCCACTGAGCCATCTCACCGGCCCTATTACCTCCTCCTTTGAAGAGATCACTTTCTTCATCTTAGGAAAGGAATAAATTCACCCTAAGTACGACACAGTTCTGTCTCTGTCTCTGTCTGTCTGTCTGTCTCTCCTGGTTGTTGAATCCATGTCTTTTCCACTGAACTTCATCCACAGTTCTTTGAATTTTTTTATTTTGAGTAAGGGTATCATTAGTTCACTATGTTGGGCTTGAAGTCGTGATGCTTCTGCCTCAGCCTCCCAGAAGGGCGGATCACAGGCGTGTATCACCATGGCTACACAGGTGTAAATGGAAATAGCATGATTTAGTGTGGATGAATATATGTCACATCCACTAAACAGAAGAATATAAATGTAGAATGTTTATTAACATGAAAATGGGTATATTTCCAAAATGGGCAGTATACTTTTAAATGATTGTTATGTTATTTATTCTTGATTATAGCAAAAAAAAAGATGAACGATAAACTGTGAATATAGTCAGTGTATGAAAACCTATCTTCATTTTCCATTTTTCACATCCAGGAACCTCCAGATCTGAGAGATGGGAGTGGAGAACAGCACTGTGTTTGCTGAATTTGTGTTCTTAGGACTTTCTGGGAGAAAGGATGTCCAACAGGGACTTTTTGTGTTTTTCCTCCTTGTTTATGGCATAACTGTGATTGCCAACCTGGGGATGATCCTGCTCATCGCAATGGACCCCAGACTTCACACACCCATGTATTATTTCCTGGGCAATCTGTCTTTCTGTGATGTCTGCTATTCCTCAACAGTCTCTCCCAAGATGCTGGCTGATTTCCTATCTGAGCAAAAGAGGATTCCATACAATTTATGTGCCATTCAAATGTATTTTTTTGGAGCCTTTGCAGATGTGGAATGTCTCATGTTGGCTGTCATGGCCTATGACCGTTACGTCGCCATTTGCAATCCACTCCTTTACACAGTCACAGTGTCCAGGACGGTCTGCACCCAGCTAGTGGCTGGTGTCTATGTCGTAGGCTTAGTGGACTCAGCCATCCACACTAGCTGCACCTTTCGATTGTCCTTCTGCACCTCAAATGTCATCAATCACTTTTTCTGCGACATCCCACCCTTGCTAGCCCTGTCTTGCTCAGACACATCCATCAATGAGGTTGTGATGTTCACGTTCATTGGCTGTGTTGTTGGGTGCAGTGTTGTCACCGTCCTCCTCTCCTACGGCTACATAATCACCACCGTCCTTAGGATGAACTCAGCTGAGGGCAGACGCAAAGCCTTCTCCACCTGCGCCTCCCACCTCGCAGCTGTGGCCGTGTTTCACGGTACCCTCCTGTTCATGTATTTCCGGCCCAGCTCCAGTTACTCCATGGACACGGACAAAATGGCCTCTGTTTTCTACACGGTTGTCATCCCCATGCTCAACCCCCTGATCTACAGCTTAAGAAATAAGGATGTGATGGGGGCTCTGAAAAAAGCAATCAGCACTACAGGGAGTTCTGGGTAAAAATATGTTTTCCATATAGAATGGTTTGAAAATTCTGAGAGTAAAGGTCAAGCACTTTGTCATGGATTCTCACCCCATCCAACATTCAAGATACTTTCCACTATATACTTATTACTGTGCCTTTATTGAGTGTGAACAGCAGTAATTATTGGACATTGTTTTCCTTCTAAAATAAGGCAGATCGATTCCCAGTACAAAAAAAAAAAAAAACCTAAGACACAATAGAAGGAACATCATTTTGCTGTTTGCAAGCAGAGTGCTGTCACCCTCCATCCTTCACTGATAAGTGTGTCCCAGTGAGATGTCACTGGGCTTTGCAAACTGGCCCACATGCAACTCACCATTCTCTTTATATGTTCACAATTTTTAAAAATGGATATAATAAATAAAATTGCTGAGCCAGAAGGAATGCTCACAGGGTCAAAGTTAGTCTTGCTTGTGTTCTTCATATGTGCTAATATCACCCCGAAAATGCCCATCATGGGCGGGTGATATCGCTCAGCAGCACAAGCGCCTGCTCGCAAGTACGAGGTCCTGAGTTCGACCCCCGGTACCCACAAAAAAAGAAAATGCCCATCATAACAATTAGAAATAAGCATGTAGTAAATAAATAAAAATGAACAAATGATCTCCTGCTTCAGACTCAAAATTCCATGAAGCTGATGCTCTTGCCTTTCTGATCTTATACTGTTTTGCTTTGACATTCATAATGCTCCACAGCAGGGTGCTCTCAGCAACACTCACTGAAGGAACAAAGTCCCCTGCAAAACTGATGAAAAAGCGGATTTTGCATATGTAAGAGGAAACCATTCCCTGTCTTTCATGTTATTGTAGTAAGTTCTTCTTAGATGAGGGGCCTGCATGCCCCTCTTCATCTAGGCTGAAATGGAATATTAGAGACAGGACACATTTGATGTAAAGAACATCTCTTCTCAGACTCTCTGTTCCCATGAGGCTGCCCCAGGTTTATCAAGAGCTCCCCAGGACCAGCAGCTTCACTGTTTTGCTGCACCTTGAGGTTGGGGCTCAGTCTCTGCACTTTCCTTCCTGCCCCCACTCTGGAGGGGTTCCCGGACACTATAGCAAGCTACATGGGAGCTGGCGATGAGGGACAGGATCTCCTCCACAGACCCATGGAAAAGGACCTACCTCCACAAGTTCATAGCATTATACTGTATTATTATTAAATGCTACTTAAAGTAAAATCAACCACATTCCTAATTGAGGCAGTTTAAGTTGTAAAAGAAGAACTATTAACATAAATATATATATATGTGTATATATATATATATATATATATATGTTCAAAGGAAAAAGGAATAATATTTATATTAGTATTCCACTAATGTATTCTCTCATAGAGTTTGTGATTCCTTCCACTCATCATAACTATCTTGAGATTCATGCATGGTGTTGTGGGATTCAGGAATTTCTTTCTTTTTCTTATGGCTATAATTCCTATGAATGGACAATTTGTACAACCATTCATCTGTTGATAAATTTCAGATGTTCCCAGTGTTTCAGCTATTACTAATAAAACTTCTATAAACATTCATTTACAAAGCCATTTATTTAATTTATCTTATGTGAATACCCCGGAATAATGTTGCTGTACTATAGAGCAGGTTATGTTACATTTCTAAGAAACCGTCAATATGTATTCCCAAACATGTGAAGCATTTTTCATGCCTGCAAGCACTACTTGAAAGTTCGGATTCCAGTTTTGTCTTTGAAATGAAGTATGATCAATATTTAAAAACTTAGCCCACTTATTATTATATATCTGTCATGGTATCTCATTTTGGTTTTAATTCTCAATTTCCTAATAACTACAGACACTGAGCAATTTCACATGTGTACGTTTTCCATTCCCATAACTTTTGGAGAGGTTTCTGTTTAAAATTTTGCTCATTTTTTTAAAAGGTTGGATTCACTGCTATTGATGAGTGTTCTTATTCTTTTGCTAAAAGTCCTTTGTTTGATCTGTGGTTTGGAAATATATTCTTCAGATTATGAAGTATATATATACATATACACACATACATATACACTTTTCTATGTGTGCATATATATGTGTATACATATATAGCACATAATCTCAAAAACACCTTCTTCAAAATATTACCTTGAATTATACTCTATCAACATTCTTCTGAAAACCTGTTGCTGTAGAGACTCCGTAAATGCATGGCCTAAGCACTGTTGGACAATTCCTTGCTCTCCTTCATGTTGAATGACGGAGGTCTTCACCATAGTGTTCAGCTGAAAGTGGGGCTGGACTGTGGACTTCACAGACAAGGGTGTGAGTGTCTAGAGATACAGAATCGCTGGGTTTCGTCCCCTCGCACTGTTCTCTGAGAATGGGTCACATTGCTTACTCACAGTGTTAATTTGCTTTACTTGGTAACAACTCATGGATATCACTGGCTATTTCCTTAAAGGCTGGGAATCCAGTGACACAGAGTGATTTCTGCCAATTTTTGTTGGTCAAAGCAATCAAATGTTAGAAAAATTCTCAAAGAAATAAAATGACAGCTGCGTTTCTAACGGATACGTTTACAAAAATACGTAGCTATCTTTTTTCTATCAAAACTATGATCAGTCTGTTGTAGAATTCTGAAATTTCTCATTCTGAATTATTTTATTCTTAGGTTTTTAACAACTTTAAGTGGTTTGTGTGTGTGTGTGTGTGTATTTGATCTGTTTTGCTTTTTCTGCTATGCACGAACCTACCTGAGCCACTGGATGAAGCAATACTTGAAGGTCACACATATAGGAAAATTCTGGGTGACCTTACCATCAGGTCATTGTGGAAGGAGGGTTACTTTGGGTCCTTGAAGCAACCCTGTCAAGCCAAAGAAAGCAGAGAATGAAGGTCATAGAATACATAGAATTTCATTCTTATCTGATATTGGAGTACAAAAAATTTAATATTTAAGAATCTTAAAAATTTGCAAGAAGTTTGTACAAATAGTAGCAAATTAAAACATTTTTTAAAAAATTGGAACTGTGCATTTTAGAAATGCTGTCCATACATAATAAATGAATCATTCTTCTACACATGAGCTACATTAGTAAAAAAAATCTGAAAATCAGTATGTTTCTGCTTTTTGTTCATTCCCTACTATTTTCAAATAGCCTCAAATGCTTATCCAGATTCAGTAAGAAGTAACTGCAAATTTTTTGTTAGGATTCTAGGAATATGGAAATTTCATCAGGACTTTAAGACTAAATTCTTAAAAGCTAGACATTTAGTAGAGAAATTCTTGTCTCAATACAATAAGAATAATTCAAAATTTGCATATTGAGTGCATAGGAAGGGGCACAGACACAAAATCAATGATATGTGGAGAAGTGGCACATGCTTATGGGATGGGAATACAGAATTGATGGGGTGAGGAGATTGGCATTGCACATTTTCATTGATGTCAGTGTTCATACTGTTATTTTTTTAACAGTGAAAAAGTAGAGATAACCCAGATGTCCACTGATTGACAAAGATAAACAAAATGTCTTATATCCATAAAATGAAACAGTATTTGGTCATGAAAGTGAAGGAAATTATCAAACATGCTACTATACCAATAGATTTTCACACTATGCTAAATGAAAAAAAAAACACACTGACACAAAATACTACATGTTCAATTCTGTTTATATTTCATGGGAGAATAGTTGGACACACAGTTCTGGGATGCAAAGTTTATCAGAGATGAGGCGGGAAGGAGCGCAGGGACCACTATTAAGTGTTTCTTATGGACGTGAAAAATTTCTCGAAGTAGGTTGTGGTAAGGCTGCCCGACTTTGTGACTATACCTAAAAGCAAAGAAGTGTTTACTGTAAAATTCCAGATTTTATAGTACATGAATTTTTCTCAATTAAACTATTATTGAAACATTATAATACGTTATTAATATGAAGGAAAAGATCAAAAAAGAAAGGCAAATGAACAAAAGAAAGGTGTTAGAAATTATTATAGAGGGGGCTATTTGTGTTTATTATTCTGACAACTGAACAAGAAAGATATAGATTTTATACAGTCTGAGATATATATATCTCATATATAAGATGTATACATTCTCTATATGTTATGCTATAAAATTAATTTTCAGTTTTCATCTTAACATAGATTAATTTGATGATGGTAGTCAAAAATTAAAGAGTAATTTTTGCTAGTGATATTGTTTTATTCACAGAGGAAATACACAATCATAAACATGATTAATCACATGTGTACATACACCAATTCCTTAGGGACATAGCTTCAAAGAGATTTCAGTCCCAAATGCTACCTGCTATTATAAAAATGTTATCTGTTCAGTGTTCAGCTATCAAAGAACTGCTTGTCTACGGTAAGTTCCTGAGATTTTAAGCTAAAGATATGAGGTTAAAAAATACCATAAACTTATTTTTTTCAGGAAAGAAATGAGACATCTGTAAATTAATCATTTTAATAAATTCTGAAGCATAATGATAAAAATGGTATTTTCTTCTCTGAACGGGAAGACTCTACTGAACTTATTAGCATCCACAAAATAACATCGTAGTTATTCTCTTTTAATCTAGGTTCACATGCAGGGATTTACTCATTTTATCATTGAAAATGTATATACATGGATTTAAGGATTATTATTTGTTTCATTTTCTCATTACAGGTTTTCAGGTACTACACTGCAAATGTGAATAGGCACAAATTCAACCCTATGGGAGCCAGACCAGATGCTTTCTTAGGATGAAAAACTCACCACAAATATCTACCCCTCATATTCCAGCTCTCCTACATCAATAAAAAGTCATGCAGGGCTATCTATGAAAATAGACATAAGTTCATGTATTTATACATAAGGGAATCTTATAGAGCAATGAAATATTCGTTGTCTCTCTTACTGTTTTCCTTTTTCAAGTACGAAAGTCCACTGAAAATGGATATGCTGCAAGCATACGTTTTAAATTATGGTGCATATACTACTGATACCACTTCCCTTTGAATGACCAAGAGACTCACGCTTTCTCTCCATCACCCCAACAAATATGAGCATTGTGTCAGAATCAACAAATTTCTAGTTAAAATAATACTCATTTCACGTCTCATCCAAAACTAATAACAGAACAATAGCAAAACACTAATTTTGTTACTACTCAGTGATACCTCCCTGTTTCTAGAGCTAAAACAATGGTTTTTAAACAAACCATTATTTCTGAGGAACAGCATATATGAAATTTGGGGGATCTATGTGATGGATGTTGAGTTCATACCATTTTGAAAGTGTACAGAGATTTCAGTACAGTAAAACTTTATTTCCTAAAATAAGAAATGATCAAGATAAAGTTAAGACCTTGTAAAAAGTCACATACTTCATGAATGACATTTATATTTAAATCAGTTTCTCAGTGGCATTTTCTGATTTTTATTATCATTGTCAACTAGATATAATGATTCTATTCTAATTTTTAAAATTTTTATTTGTGCCTGTATGCAGGTACATAATTATAACATGCATCTTAGGGAGCTGGTACTTGTATATTACACATCTTAATTCCTTTTATTTCCCCTTCCCCTCCAGAACCTCCTCCCTCCCTCTTTAAAGAAGGATACATGAATGGGTAATTTTTGGAGAATAAAGAAAAATTACAGAAACAGAGTATATTCTGTCTTACAAATATATTGTGAATGTATAGAGGAATTTGACATGTACTAGTATCTATCATTTTTGTAAAATTTTAGGCAACAACAAGGAAGAATGGAGAGAGAAAATTGCTCCTGATTGACTGAATTTGTTTTTATGGGAATTACCAATAATCCTGAGATGAAGGTGACTCTATTCAGTACTTTTCTTTTTGTTTATGTCATTGATCTCTTCGCAAATCTTGGAATGATAATTTTAATTAGGATGGATTCCCAGCTTCACACACCAATGTACTTTTTCCTCAGCCACCTCTTGATCTGTGACCTCTGCTATTCCTCAGCAATTGGACCCAAGATGTTGGTGGATCTCATAGCTAAGAATCAATCAATTTCTTTTTTTGGCTGTGCTGTGCAGTTTCTGACATTCTGTATCTTTGCAGATTCCGAGTGCATACTGCTGGCAGTGATGGCTTTGATCGGTACAAGGCCATCAGCAACCCCTTGCTCTACACGGCCCACGTGTCCAGCAGGCTGTGCTCGCTGCTTGTGGCTGGGGTTTACCTGCTGGCAATTGCAGATGCTTCAATACATACAACTCTGGCATTCCGCGTATGTTTTTGTGGGTCTAATGAGATTAATCATTTCTTCTGCGATTTACCTCCACTTTTTCTCCTTTCTTGTTCAGACATACAAATCAATGAGCTGATGTTATTCACCATTTTTGGATTCACTGAACTGGGTACCATCTCAGGTGTTCTTGTTTCCTACTGCTGCATGATCTTATCGGTCTTAAAGATCCGCTCTGCTGAGGGCAGATTCAAAGCTTTCTCCACCTGCGCCTTCCACCTAACTGCTGTTGCCATCTTCCAAGGAACGCTGCTTTTCATGAATTTCAGACCAAGTTCTTCCTACTCCCTCGATCAAGACAAAATGACCTCACTGTTTTACACCTTGGTGATTCCCATGCTGAACCCTCTGATTTACAGCCTACGGAACAAGGATGTGAAGGAGGCACTGGAAAAACTGCGAAATAAAAGATGGATTTGAAATAACTACACAAAGTCATATTTGCAGTGGTTGTTGCTTTTGTAAAATTATGTTGGATGATACACAAGAAACAAAGGCATATGACATAATTTCATCTAGTAAGATAAGTATTTGCACTCAGTTCTAGTCATAAAGACATATTGCAGGTATCCAACTGTGTCATCCTTAACTATTTTTTTTCTTTTTTTTTTTTTTTTTGTGGGTACCAGGTGTCAACCTCAGGACCTCGCGCACCAGCAGGCGCCCGTGCCGCTGAGCAATATCACCGGCCCTTTTTTAGTATGTGGGTTCCGGGAGTCGAACTCGGGCCCTCGCGCTTGCCAGGCAGGTGCATACGCTGCTGAGCCATCTCACCGGCCCTTAACTATTTGCCTTAAATTGTCACATGGTTCTCCAACTCAGACAGTATTTTCATGAAAATGTAATTTGTGCCAAACTTTTATTTGTTACTTTTTTTATTTGGGCATCATCTCAATTATGCTAGGATTTAGTGAGTGCTTATTAGTAATCCTTTTACAAGTTTAGGTGCTTTGTATTTCATGAAAATCCAGTGGTTTATTTACTAACGAATCTTATCTTCTAGTTGATGTAGTAAACACTAGATAACCCAACACTCTAATAACCCACAAAAAGGTTAAAAACAGTCCTGAAATTAAAAAAAAAAAAAAAAAAGTGTAGCCTGGGAGTCTTATCTTCTAGTTAAATTCACAGGCATTAATTTATGAAACACTCAAGTAATCCACAAAAATTTGCAAACAAATTTATTTATAAAATATAATGTCAGGAATGTAAAAGATATAAAGGCAAGGAAGTAAAACTCCCACTATGCAGGAGTGGGTTCTGAATAGGCCATCCAGAAAGATTCCTTTGTCTAGAAGTCTTTAAGAGAGCTCAGGTAATTGTGCAATTCAGATAGTCTCTACCCTATGGGACACTACACTTTTTAGGATATAATCTATGCAGTGTTTACATAGTCCATGCAGGGCCCATGAATCCTTGAGCCAGTGGCCTTCCTGATTGGCCACACTCTGGCCAGGCCCCAGATTGTCAAAGGACACCTAGCAGATATCTTTTCGTAAATCCCTGGGGGGCAGTTGTTGCATGTGTGACAGTGGCTGCACAGAGGATGAGAAAGATTATTTTGAGACGAGATTTACTCCAATCACTGAGAGCTCAGAGGGGCTGCTTCTTGGGCATAAGAGCCTCAGGGAAACAACAACCGACTGGGACCTCCATGGTTATTTATTCATAACTCAAGGACATGAAAACAAAGGCATAGAAGAAAAGCATTTCGCAACACATTGTATAGGAGTTTTTGGTAGAATAAGATGGTTTGTTACAATCTTATCAGGGTAAAGGGTATTACACTGGCCAGAGCGAACATCTCTGACAATAACTTTCCCTTAACTCTGCTGACTGTTGTCCTGCAGATTCTACTCTAAACTCAAACCATGCATTCCAGGGGTATGGAAACTGTTGTACCCCAGGGTCCCTTCCTTATTGCACTCAGAATCAGTCACCCTTTGGGCAGCGTCTCCCCACAGGGCATGACTCAGCAGACCCCATTTTAGGCTTCACAACTAACTGTACCTTGGGGTCACTGACCTTATTGCATAATAGAATTTTACTTATCTTGATTTTTTTACAGGATGGATATATTTAGTTTTAGATCTGAAATTTTGCTTGTTTGGGAGAGAAAAGGATTCCAGGCAGAGGGTTTGACGATTAGAGAAGTTTTTTGGTGAGCAGGTCCATGAATTTTGGCAATGAAATAAGTCCAAACAGGTTAGGTTAGCAAAAGCAATTTTAGAGGTACTAACAATGCACGTTTGTGTGTTAGAATTATCAACAATGAACTCTTCCTTCACTACCTACAGAAAATTTTCCTTTCACTCTACCCCAGTCTCAGCCCTAGTAAAATATTTTCCTGTGCGCCTAAACAATCACGTCCTTGAAGCATTATTTCATGTTGTCTTGTGTCTTCCATCAGTATCTCCAGTAAGAGATGATGAGTGTTATCTTACTCCGAGGTGGAGGATTTCCTCCCTTCGTGCAAGCCATCTACACTATGTCTGATGCACAAAATGGGAAAAAATATTAAAATATTTGTTTTAGCATTAAAATATCAAAATAAATATGCCAGATAATTTAATGGTTTTGAGTACCTATTCGATGTTGGAATAACCCCTTTGAAGAAAGTATATAAAATTGTTTTAGATACAAATGTGATGATTCCACAAAGGTATAGGTATTAATTTCTTAAAAAGTAAAGCCTACACTTCTGTGTATTTCCTTGATTTCTGCCTTTTATCATTTTTCTGCTCTGGTTTTCTGACAGCTCAAAGATCTCAGATCCTTTCGATAACATGGACATGGGCATATATTTGAAAAGCATGTATTACACAAGGATACTCACAATTACCTGCTAGAGTTATAGAAGTGAAATTCCTGGACATTGCAGCTTTTCTAGCTGTGCATGTGTAAAGACCTAGCGTAAGGACACTTCACAGTAGAAGTTAATCCTAAAGACAGCTTCTGTTGGTAAGGTGATTTTAGGGTATTGTAATGAGGCGGAAATGCCATCATGTTGTAAAAAAAAAAAAAAAAACTGTGACAATTTTTTGTTTTAGATAAAAGGCTAATTGGGCTTCTTGTAGATGTTTTCTTCAGTTATCACCTACTGTAATAGTTACGAGTTTTGAGCAATGCTATCGGTTGCTTCCTCGTATATTGAAATTCTATCTCTGAAAATGATGGTAGGATGGGGCGTGGTCTTTGGCAGGTGACACATTTTAAGGACAGAGCCCATAGGAGACAGAGCAGTGTTTCCCAATTCAGGACCAGAGACCTCACCTCCCTTTCCACCATGTGATGACAGTAAAATAAGGCTGTCCACGATGACACAGTGGGCTCTCGCCAGACACAAAATCTCTGCGCCCTGATTTTGGATTTGCAGCCTCAAAAACTGTGAGAAATAAATTGGAGTTGTTCACAGGCTAACAGTCCATCATATTTTGTTATAATGGCTCAGGAAGTCTCAGCAAACAGCAGCACGGCAGAAGGCACTGGGTTATATTAAAATGCAAGCAAACTGGATGGCAGTGGGCTGCCAATAAAATAGAGATACAAAATTTCCTCCAGCAAGCCCTGGAGATGTCACTCTTGCTGTGTTCACTTTTATTATGGCATCTATAGACTGATTTAAACATCAAATCAAATCAGGTACCTGCAGTTGAATATGATTGATGAGAACTAACAGGAAGGGAAACAAAAATCCTGCATAAGGGTGCACAAAATACAGTAAACTGATTTGTTCTGACTTCATCTTTTTGGATTTATGAGACAGAAAATGCATTATTAGTAATTATTTTTAGGGATTTAATGACTTTATATAGAAACGTGACAGATGCTTATGATTATTCCCTCTTGAGATTCTACAGAATTATGGAACACTAAATGAAAATATGCACTATAGTGCACTGATGTTTCAATTTCATCATACCCTTCCCCTCTACACCTATCCAGATCACACTGTACTTTTTGTCAACCAATGACTGATGGCAAATACATTCCAAATACAATATTCCCAGTGTCCACATTGAGAAGTTTTATTATATTATAAAGTTTTTGTTTTAACTCCTTCCTTAGCATTTGCTCTCAAAAAACCCTATATCAAAGAATATGTGTAATAATCTACTTCTACCTCTACATAAAAGAGAGCCTTGATCGAGGTTATTTTCAATGCCCTTTCCATCTGTGACATTCTGTTTCTCTGAATCATGATTTTACTGTCATGTAGACCCGTCCTCCGGACCGTAGGGATTTTAAAAGGATAAATCAATTTGTTTCTTTACAAAAAGTTTGTGTTACATCTGTGGTGCTCTTTTTATATTTTTTTTCTTTCTTTCTTTCATTTGTTAAAATTTGGAGTCCATAGGAATAATGCCAGCTAGATAATGGTAGTATGAATTTCAGAAGACCAAAACCCTGTGAATCCAGTGCTTTTAACTGGTCTCTTACTCAACTCTGGGGTTTTATATGCATATTATTGTGTTAGATACATAGCTTCATTAATGTTCAAGCACATAAAAATTGGAACATCAGTGCAATAATATGACTCTTTATACAGAATAGTTGAAATGAAAATACTCAAAATATCTAGAATTGGTGAAGATATGGAAAAATCAGCATCTTGACATTAGAATGAGGATTGGCAATCAGCTTCCTAAAACTGAATCGCATATCTATTCTAACTGCAAATACAAATGCCTTAGGATTTCATTTTATATTTATAGATAAGATACATGAGTGAATACTCAAAACATGCAGAAAAGTATTCACGGCTAATAGAGAGACTGTTGCCAATACTGCCACACTGTATAATTTCTTTTTTTTGTGTGTGGGTACCGGGGGCCGAACTCAGGACCTCATGCTTGCCAGGCAGGCACTTATGCCGCTGAGCTATCTCACCAGCCCCCACACTGTATAATTTCAGCAAACACTAATATTCTTATTTTCTATTTACTGGCTGGAATTGTCCAATGCAGTGATCCTTCAAATAATTTTCACTTTACTCAGTAAAATATGTAACAAATGTAACTTGTGTATATTCAAACAAATTTAACCTGTATATACAGATATAAACTTTAAATTTGTTGAAGTTTATTTGGGAAACAGAACTCAAGAGACATTTCTCAAAAGAAGACAAACATGTGACAGACAGATATATGAGAAAAGTTTAGTATCTTAAATCAGAGAAATGCATATCAATACCGCAATGAGACATCACCTCACTTCTGGCAGTATTATTACTACCAAAAAGACAAAAACAATTGCTGATGTAGACAAAAGAGAGTTTTGTATGCTATTGGAAGGAGTGTAAAGTAGTACAGCAATTATGAAAAGCTGTATTGGAAGTTACTCATAAAATTAAAGATAAAACTACTGTATGATCCAGCAATCCCATTGCTGAATATATCTTCAAAGTAAATGAAACCAGTATGTCCAAAAGACATCAGCAGTCCCATGTTCAGTGCAATATTATTCACAAAAGCCAAGAAGTGGGAAAAACCCAAATGTCCCTCGACTGATGGATAAAGAAAATATGGTCCATACGTGCAATAAAATCCTACTCAGCTAAAAATAATGAAATTCCTTCATATGTGCTAGCATGTGTGGACCTGGTATCATGTTTAGTAAAATGAGCCAAGTACAGAAAAGCGATTATGCATAACACACTTCATGTGTGAAATCCAAAAAAAGTTGATCTCACTGAATTTAGGAGAAGTTGACAGTGCAGTGGTGGTTACAAGAGGCTTGGGAGAGAAGAGGGGTGGATGAGAGGGATGTGGGTACAAGTTACACTTCAATATGAACGAGAATTCTCATGTGCAGAGAAGAATAGCCCCACATAACAACAATGGACTACATTTCAAAAACCAGGAAGAAAGGACTTTGAAAGAATTCATCATAAAGAAATAATTAATATTTGAGCAGTTAGTGTGCCTCACCCAATTTAAACAACTATGTACGTGTATATCAAAACATTATATGGTACCAAATTAGTATGGATAATTTGTGTTTTATCCATTAATTAAATGGTAAATTAAGAATTAGTGAAAAACTACGCGATGTTTGGTATCTATAGTCAACATGATGTACAACAATTGCCTTTGAGTGTGTCTATTCTCTGCATATTGTCTACTTTAACATAGCTCCAACTCCTCAGCCCCAAGCAAGTTCTACTTGCTTGTCCTCTGATTAACTTTTTAGATGACACATACAGCCCGAGTGAGAGCACATTGCATGCCCCTCTCTTTGCCTGGCTTATGCCATCTCATACAATACACTCCAGGTTCTTCTACATTGCACAAATTACTGGATTTCATTCTTTTGGGAGGTCAAAATGAGTTCAATTGTGTAGAAAACACATTTTTTATCCAATAAGCATTTGATGGGTACATAAGTTTAATTCACATCTTGACTATTGTGAATTATGCTTCGGTTAACATGGCAGAGTAGGTATTTTACAACATATGGATCTTATTTCCTTTGGACATGTAACAAACAATTAGGGTGATTCCAGGATCACATTAGAATTCTACTTGCAATTTTTTGAGGGACCACCATATTGATTTTCAGGACGGTTATTCTAATTCTTTACCACCCGAATGGGAACATGCTTTATTCTCTCTGCATCCTCACCAGCACCGTCTTCAACATTTGGTAATAGACGTTCTAATAGGAGTGAGTTGACATGCTTTTAGTTTGCTCTTGTCTGATAATTAGTGATGTCTTATATTTTTTCACATAGCTGTTAGTTTTTTTTCCATCTTTAGCAGTGTCTACTCATGTCTTTCCCCAATTTTTGATGAATTATTTACTTCTTATTGAGTTACCTGTGTTCCCTCTACATATTTGATATGAACCCCTTAAAATGTATGGACTGAGTATATTTTTCACATTTCGTAGGTTGTCTCTTCACTCTGTTGATCATTTTACAGGTATGAGCAAAAAAAGGTATGTTATACCTTCATATAGTACTCAGAGTATTTATATAGAATATGGGATGCACATTAAATTTTATTCAAAAGGAAATATTTTCTTTACACAAGGAATATTGAAAATGGGCTAATTTGCCTAGCATAGGTCCAAGCAGAGTAAATTTCATGCTAGTATTCAAAAATAACACATACATCATAAGCTCAAAGTGATTAATATCTCAAAGGGGAAGTATAGAGAATTGAAATGCTTGTCTGATAAGTGTATCAAAAGAAGATAAAATAATTCTAAACACACTCAGGTCATTACATTTATAGTAATAATTTTCTCAGTGCAGCAATTACATCCTTGTTCCTGAGGCTGTATATCAGGGAGTTGAACATGGGAGTCACGACAGTGTAGAAAAGAGACAAGCAGTTTGTCGGTTCCTGCAGCATGGCTGGATTTGGGCCTGAAATAAGTAATGGTAGCAGATCCAAAAAATAGAACCACAACCAGCAGGTGGGATGAGCAGGTGGAGAAGGCCTTGGCCCGTCCTTTGGCTGTTGGCAACCGCAGAATGGTGGAAATGATTTTGCTGTAAGAGGCAAGGATCAGCACGAAAGGGACAGCACCAACAACCATGATTACCACATAGAGAGACGCCTCGTGAGCAGAGGTGTCCCCACAGGCCAGCTTGAGAATGGGGGGTATGTCACAGAAGAAGTGGCTGATTTGGCTGGAATTACAGAAATGCAGAGAGAATATCTGGCACGTTTGCCCTATCTGCACTGGGATTCCACCAAGCCAGGAGCCAGCGGCCAGCCGGGCACACCTCTTTGGGTTCATGACCAGAGCGTACTGCAGAGGTTTACAGATGGCCACATAGCGGTCATAGGACATCACGGCCAGCAGGAAACACTCAGTGGCTCCCAGTATAAGGAAAAAACACAGTTGGGTAGCACAGCCCAACACAGAAATGTTTCTATTCTGTGTCCAAAGGTTGAACAGAATCCTAGGGAGAGTGACTGAAACATAACAGATTTCCAAAGAAGAAAAATTTGCCAGGAAAAAATACATGGGTTTATGTAATGCAGTGTCAATCCTGGTTATTATGATTATGAGGCCATTTACAATTAGGATAATCAAGTAAATGATGACGAACACCCCAGACAGAAACCCTTGGAGGTTTGGAAGATCAGAAAATCCCAGCAGGACAAAGTGTCTCGCTGTGGAAGAATTGTCTTGTGCAGTTATCTCTTCATGTTGCATCTGTCGGAAGAAGGCAGCCACAAGTTGAAGTTATTTCCCTCTGTTTAGCTTTTGTTTGTTCATATACAAAAAAGATGATGTGTTTCCAAATTTCTCAATTCCCTGTTAGATCAAAACCTATGACTTCCATGTGCTGTGGATTTTTAGTGAAGGATGCTTTTGCTTGCCAGGCATATAAGAAAAATTTTAGTGTAATTTTCTGCTAAAGTTTCTCTCACATGCTTGTTTCTGAGGAGGAAGAATGTCACTTCAAATTTTCACACGAATGCAAAGTTTGACTTTATATTTGGTTACAGCAATGATTCCATTTTATCCCTTGTTCTCTTTAGTGTTTTCTTTTCCTGTGATTCCCCACTTAAAAATTAACTCCATTGCATAGTAATATTTTGAGATATTTAAAATCATTTAAGGAAGAATATATTTAATTTTTAAAGTGATTTGCGATAAGGTAATCCTAAAGATATTTCAGCTTTGACATTTTGAATTTATAGGTTATATTATTATTTAAGAAATGATCAACTGATTTCCAAATATTTTAGGATGATATTTAATCTTTAAAACTTTTCATTACAATGTAAGGCCTATGAAATTCAAAGTCATAAATTTAACTTAGACTTTATACTCTAAGTGACTTTACCACTGTTGCTAAAGAACTAGAATGGGATAAAAAAAAGTATTAAGATCCTTTTCCTACCCAGAGAACCTCAAAAGTAAAGAAACAGTCTCATTGTTCAAAACTCCAGCTAAGTAGAAGTTGCAGATCTTTGCTCTGAACATAACCCTGTTCATAAGAGGGATATCAGCTACAATTCATCTCTGCGATTTTTAATTAAATCATTCACATTCTCGCTAATAATATCCTTGCTGCTGTTTTCTACAGAGCTCATTTATTTATTCAATCTGTTCAATTGCACGTGTTTGTGTAGGTTTCCACACAAGAGTGTTAGCAGGTTATTGTCCATTTACGTTATGTTCTTTTTATCTCTCTCTGTTTGTTAGAATTTCTTTGGATATATACTGTACACACTTTCTCTAGAATGTGTAGTGTATTTGTTCCATAAAATTTGAATTGCTGACTGCTAGGATAAATTTCGAATGAGTCAAATGATTGGCTTCTTCTATGCCTGTGTGTGTGTGTGTGTGTGTGTGTGTGTGTGTGTGTGTGGCAAGTGGCTATGTAGAACTTATGATATATTTTTGGTTTTGGTTTTTAATTTTTAGTTTTATCAGTACATGTTTTGTAGTACATAATGATTAGATTCATGGTGGAGAGTTGGTAGAAGTTGGCATAAGTCATCCACTCTTGCAGAAATAGCCCCTCCCATTATTGTAAATGCTCAAATTTTAACTAACTTAAACACAAAGGGACTAACTCACTGCAAATAGCAGGCACAGGCTAACCGTATGCTAAGAGGGTTAACAGGGAATGGTGGATTTCAGCTTCCAAGTGTAGAGAGAAATAAAGAAGGAGAGACAATCCATGCCAAAGGGGGGCATTCTGAGAAGTTTCTTTGATTGGCAACAGAAATAATAAATAGTAATTGCTATTCCATTTAAGATATTAAATATTAAAGTAGTAAGGATTTTTAAGGTTTCTTCTGTAATTATGCAATTACACAAATGAAAATTGTGATATTAGCATGTAAAAATGTTTTAACTGAAACTCCAAGGTAGAGACAATTATATAAGATGGGGTATTAGTAAGATGATTTCAAGGCTTTGAAACTGTACAATAGTGTTTTTTTTCTAACTGCAGCATCCTAAAATTGGAAACATATATCACCTATTTAATTACATCTAGAATTAGGAAATGGGCCGTGATGAAAACTTGATTGAATCATCATCTGTTTGGAGACTAGCATGCATTATATACCTTACATTTTTTTATATACCCGTTACCCTCAGAAATTCATATTTTCTGTTTCTTTTTCTTGGATCTTCCCTTTCCATAAGGCTTTTTCCCAACAGTGAGCTTTACTCTATGCTGTTCCCCACTGATCAAGTAGGAGTATACATTTACGAAGGAAATTACAACAGTTTCTAAAACATAATAAATTACAACAGTTTCTAAAACAGATAATAATAATTATTATTATTTTTTTATTTATTTATTTTTGTGGGTACCGGGGGGGTCGACCTCAGGACCTCGCGCACCAACAGGCACCCGTGCCACTGAGCGATATCACCGGCCCCTTTTTCGTGTGTGGGATGCGGGAGTCAAACTCGGGCCCTCGCGCTTGCAAGGCAGGCGCTTACGCCACTGAGCCATCTCACCGGCCCAGATAATAATAATTAAAAAGAAACATGAGCAGACTTGCACACCTACCAAAATCTTTTTTTTCTCTATTTTGATGGGAGGGCCTCAAATTTCTATTTGGAAAATATAACAGCAATTTTAAGAATATTTGATGAAATTATCTATGCAAAACAACATGTAAAATAATCAGTGTTGTAATTGCTGAAGTCCATCCAAATCATACTTACATTCTAAACATGATCTTGCCAATAGTTTGCTTGAATCCTTCAAAATTTTCACTTTCTCTCACTTTCTAAAAAATTTAGAAATTTTTCTTCCATTGTAAAAAAAAATAGCACTAGATGATTAAGGTAAATGCAGAACTTTGGTTTTAATTAAATACTTCATATTTATTTTACTTACATCTCCTTTAATGGTTTACTTTGTTGTAGATACTTTTATGCTAACAAAAGCATCTATCATCACGGGGAACATACAGCTTGTACTCTGATTAAGTTTATGCAATTAAATTGAAGGTAGGGAATAAAAGTAGCTATTGGTACATGCATTTCAGAAAGACTTATTTCTCCTAGCAGAATTCTCTGAATATAAAATGAGAACCTGCCACTATTTGTCCAAAATTTTGCGTTCATTTATCGTGGATATTAACTCTTAAGAAGCAGGAGTAATGTCGATAGTCCTGTGATGCTTCAACAGTGTCTGTCTGACAATTTTGCTCCTCTGTTGCAGGCAACTTTTGTTTGAAAAGATAATATCTTCGCATCTAATGCATGCAAAATACTTAAATATGAGCTTCACACATTATAATCACTTAATAAATATTAACCCATAAAAGGATGATGGTAAGGATAATAATCTTTACTATATTAGCTTTTTAGATTAAAAATGATTTTATATTTCATTCTCAGTGTGTCTAATAATTTCAAATATCAGAACTATGTTGAGATTTTAAAAAATCAACAATGAAGGACTCCTTTTTAAAATTTTTTCTGTAATTTTATCTTTTTGCTAATGTTAAAAAATGAAAGCTCATGTAAAAAATAAATTTGACATTTGTTAAAAGTAGTTCAGGCCTATATGTTCGGAATTAGATTAATTATAATGCTTACCTTTATTGATAAAAGACAGGCAATGATAAGGAAGTTTGATTTTTCATTAAATTTAGGAATCTGCCTTTACTTGTAACAGAGGATGTCCTCCTTCTAATGTACAGTCTATTCCCAGAGCAGTGTTCTTTAAGTAGGAAATACTCTGTACTCTGGGGGTTCATGCCTTTCCCATGTCATGTTCTAACTGAAGGAAAATGTTCGTCCTGCTACTCAAGTACTTAGCACAACAAGCCAAAACATTTTTCTTTTTTTTTTTTTTTTGTGGGTACCGGGGGGACGACCTCAGGACCTCACGCGCCAACAGGCACCCGTGCCGCTGAGCGATATCACCGGCCCCTTTTTCGTATGTGGGATCCGGGAGTCGAACTCGGGCCTTCGCGCTTGCAAGGCAGGCGCTTAAGCCACTGAGCCGTCTCACCGGCGCCAAAACATTTTTCATCTACCACTTTCTATAATTTTTCTTTATTCATTTTTTGTGGTCATTCAGAAATATAAACAGTGAAAGTATTAAAAAATCTGTAAGTCCATGTCACACATGGTACAAATTAAGACATTCTAATAGAAAGTCAAAGGTACAGTGGTACAAAATACAATTACTAGCTAAACTGCTATGTATTCAACAAAATTTCTCCATTTTTTCATGAATTTCCTTCAACTGTTGCAACCTAGAATTTCAACTAGTTCAGCTTGAGTTCTTGATCAAGCACCTCCTGGACTGATTATAAAACAGTTTCCTATAACCTCTCCAGACACCCCACACAAACACACACAGACTCACACTCTAAAAATACATTGGGGGCCGGTGAGATGGCTCAGCAGCATAAGCGCCTGCCTGGCAAGCGTGAGGGCCCAAGTTCGACTCCCGGAACGCACATACGAAAAAAGGGGCCGGTGATATCGCTCAGCGGCACGGGCGCCTGCTGGTGCGCAAGGTCCTGAGGTCGACCGCCAGTACCCACAAAACAAACAAACAAACAAACAAAAATATATATATATTGGAGGTGAATATTAGGTATAGCTACAGCAGCCTGGGATATAGCTACAGCAGCCTGGGATATGCATACAAATATAAAGATCAATGATTACATAAAAGAAAGACTATATCTTAGAAACATACGTCGTCATCACATTCATGTATTAAAAACTACCATTCATAAAAGTTGTATATTTACCTACCAATTTTGAATGATGTTGTAATTAATTTAATTCTATATATTAAAGTATATGTGCAATATTAATTTTTGTTTTAATTTGCATTTTAATAATTGTCAGTGTTGACAAGCATCTTTGATGTGATTATTTATTTCATGTATATAACCATTTATTAAAATAAGTGTGCTGTCTATTCAAGTCTTTCATACATTTCAGTAAGTCTGTTTCTTTTCAAGCTGTTTGAAGAGATCTTCATATATTCCACACATATTTACTTTGATGGATATGTGATTTCCTAAAATTTTATTGACTCTATAGTTGTATTTTCATTTTGTTAAGAATATTAACACAGAATAAAATGATTTCATTTTGGTGAAATCAAATTCATATTTGATTTTGTGGGTTGTGCTTCTAGTGATAAATTAATGCAGTATCTCTGTCGCTGGTGACAAATACTGTTTCACATATTGTCTTCTAACAACTGTATACTTCAATATTCTACTGTCATATCAATGATGCATCTTCGAGTTTCTTAAGGTATGAATTTTGAATTTGGGGTGTGGTTTTCTTTGTATCCAAAAGTTCAATCTCTCCCACGTCATTCATTTGAAAAGAGCATTTTCTGTTCATTGAAAAGCCTTTGCATCTTTCCCAACACACAGTAGCCCAAGCTTCCCAGAGGACTTGAAAGACCAATTCAGAAAACAGTAAAGAAACAACTGCCAATTGCAATCTTCAGGGATTAAGATGTGATATGCACGTGTATATGTGTCATCGCCCCACAATGAATCACTTTATTATGTATCACAAATATGGATTAATATTTTTAAAAAATCTGCAGTGATATAGGCATAAAAATTTACAAAATGTTTGAGAAACCTGAAGCAAGCTCAGTGAGAAGAACATAAAGGTGCTGTGTTTTAGCAATGTACTCCTTTTAGCAATGTACCCAGTGAGAACGTAGGTTCTCAGCTGCATAGAACAGATTTACCAGGGATCCACATGCTGGAAAGCGAATAGCTCTGTTATCATTACAGGAGAAGGTACAGAAATTTCAAGCAGAATGGAGGGCTGTAGTTTCCAAGATTATTGTCATAAATAATGGCAACCTGAGTATAAATAATCAGGGAAGGCCAATATTATTTCTACTTCAGATTCTCCACAAGTTTTGGAACAGATTAGATGAGAAATTTAACAGGGATTTTTGTGGGATGAGAACATGAAAACGGATATTATTAATATCATGTTGTGATCCGGAAAACCGTTGTGCAAGAACAAGGCTGCATGCACACTTATAAGAGTGCAAAGAACTAGCAGATTGAACACGAGCTTTTAAATGCATAAAGTAAAATCTAGCATGAATTTGCAGTAAATTAATGAAATGTGAATACATTGTCGAAGTCAAACATTGATTCTTTAATAAATGGGAAAAGTTTTGCTGGCCCTGCATATTGAAGGACAGTATCATTGTGTGACCATCAAGCTACCGCTGACCAACGTGGGACATACATATGAAGTCAGTCACTTAAATATAAATAAGTATTACAATTAAAAAAAAACTATAGTACATTAAATAAATTGTTCACCTTTAATCAACGTTTTTGGAAACTAAATTAAGAAGAAGGTGTGAGCTATGTGGAGAAACAAAATCAATAACTTCAACAAACTTGCCGAAAGTCCTGCTTTATGAGATACGTGAAACAATCTTTAGGGTGAAAGCTGGTGACAACAAATGCCAGCTAAAACCTACAAAAAAGGACCACTGGTAAAGATAATTACAGAAATACTTATAACCCATAATGCATATATTTTTCCTATATCCCTTTTAAATGCAAATAGTGAAAACAGTAACTAAAAAAAAATGATTTAACACTATAATTTACATATATCACAAGTGACACTGAAAGAATTAAAACTGCTGCAAAAGTGGATATGAATGTTTTACCAAGCAAGTAGGCATCTTAGACAAATACACAAATTTCTAGAATGACATCATACCAAAAATGACTTACAAAAATGATACATAATATTTACATTGAACTGCATCAAAAAATTAAAACAATACTCTAAAATAAATACACTAATGAGCCAAATACCAAATGGTTTCACTGTAAATTGTATTTTATTTTTATTTTCCAGTATTTTATTCCTTTGATGTTTGATTATTATTCTACTTGTTGTTTTGGTTCCTTTTCTGTATTTTTTTATTTTTCCTAATGTGCAAATTTAGTTTATTAATTGGAGACATTATTAATTTCTACTAATATCATTTAGCTGTATACATTTCCATCTAAGTAATATTTTAGTATGTTCATTAAAATTTGATATGGTGTATTTTGTTTTATTCTTTAAAAATATCACTAAGGAAAAAAATCACTAAGGATTTTATTTCATTCATAGATTATTAAGAACTATGCTATTTCTGCTCAAGTATTTGGAGATCTTTCTGTTATTGTAGTCTATTTTAATATAAATGTGGCACATAAAATCTATAAGATGAAGCTAAAATTATACATTGTGGAAGATCTATAGCACTTGATATTTCTATTAGAATATTGGAATAAGGCCTAATTCAGTAATTTAAGATTCAACCTAAATAAGTTAACAAAAGCATAATGATTTGAAGCAAACTAAGAAGAAGGAAAAAATAAAAAAGAAGAAATAATTGAAATTTTAGTATACATCTGAACTAATATACATCAGAAATAAAAGGAAATATGAACACTGGAATCCAAAGACATTACGAAGAGAATATTAAATAGTATCTGTAACAACTCAAAGATATATCAGTTAGAGAATATTGATTCTTTAAAATTCATAAACTATCATCCTTTCTGAAAATGAATTGATCGTTTGTGTAGCACTCTTATTAGAGAAATTGAGTTTGTGATCGGCTTTATGCAGTCTGAAATTTCAGGCATCTTATGGAAATGGTGTGGTCGACAGAACTTGAGTACACCCTGAATGTTCAGTAAGCTACATGAGAACAGGCTTAAGGTTCTCTTCTGCTTCTTCAGTCTTCTCTCCAATTCACTACCCGTGGCCTAACAGGGAGTTTCCTATGAGCCGCTGAGTAAGAGGAAACCTGAAAGTAGTTTCCATGGTATTTGTGATGTGCAGGAATCATCCAGATCAGACATGGGCAACAATGTAGCCACTTCTGGGCTATCCCTAAAGGAGACTGGGGAAGGGTGTCCATCTAAGGGTGCAAAACTCTCAGCAGTGTATTGCTTCGTTCATTTACCTTGGAAGGAGAAATGGCCAAACACGTGGTTGTTCACCCATCCACGCGTGGAACCTCATGGATTGACTGAAGAGTCAGGGATTGGAAAGATTAGAGTTGAAAACTGATGACAAAGAGGTCTGTGGAAGAGATATGTGACTAGATCTCACAGAATGCTCACATAAAGTGGAAATACGCGTTTCCCACGCGAATGTTTACGAAGAGTGACCTCAGCAGAGGAGATCGGTAATGATCCAAGGGAGAGGCAAACCATCCTGCAGCTACCATCCAGCCACCTGCTGCTACCACCATCACAGTCCCATTGGCTCATGTCCCAAGGGACAATGCTGACGCGGTGGGGGGACAACACAGGCTCAGCACATGAACTTCCAATCAACCCCTGTCTGGTTAGAGCCAGTGAAGATTACCCCACCTGTCAGAAGCGTATGTAATACTGTCCTGAAATCTTCGCATGGCACAGTTCCCTGGGGTGGTCAGCCAGCCGTCTAGAGGCAAGTGGGCTGCACTGGACACATTCCACCACAAAGGACTTGCACTTTATTCTTACTAGAATCAGCATTGCTTCAGCCAGACTCTCGTCTCTCAACTTATTTTCTTTTGCTATTTTTGAAAAGAGGGACAATAGAAAAACATAAATGAATAAAACTTCCATCACCCATTTCTACTTGTCATAGATGGAAGTTCATCATTTGCCTGAAGTTTGTTTGAAAGTTTTCTACTATATTTTTCCTCTTTTTATTATGCCATTACAAATAACTTCCCATTAGATTTTAGTAGCTTCTGATTGCTGCACTCACCAAGATTCTTAGTTATTCACTCATGGTTTTCTTTGGTCTGATCTGTGGTACAATTTCTCAGGTATACCATTTGCATTTTTAACCTGTCCTCTGGCTGTGTTCTTCTAGATGCACAGGAGGAACACACATTCCTCTTTACCTAGCATTAGGCATCTCCAGATAAATGTGATTTTTGATTTGGCCATATTCACTTAGAGAAGCACAAAGTTTTTATTTATTTATTTATTTATTTATTGAGGTACTGGTGAGTGAAAATAGTCCCTTTGTGCTAAGCAACCTCCTTTTGCAATGGATAATCTTACTGTCTCACTCTATTCCCCAGGCTGGACTCAAAATTATAATTCTTCTGCCTCAGTCTCAGAGTGTTAGGATTATAGTCTTCCATCATCATACCTGGCTCCATAATACACATAATTTTAGGAATATTTATTCTATGAAATTCCATGAAAAACACATAGTCATATTTAATTTTATATATACATTAAACATGACTAATATTCATGGCTATCATACTACCCTAGTTGCAAAACTACATACCTCCAAAATGTTGAGCTTCATCTAAGAATTAGTTTTTTAGAGTAGTTATTTTTAGACCAAAATACATTAGTGCGTGGGTGTGTCTCTGTTATTTACTGTTTGTTTGTTTGTTTGTTTTGGTTTGGTTTTCACTTGTTTTTTTGTTTGTTTTTTATCTTCCTTTTGGAAAGATTGTAGAAATCTAGGGAAATGATTATACGACTTGTAATATACATTATGACATATATAATATTTTCTGTAGTATAACTGAATCAGTTCCATCACCGATGCCAAACTTCTTTTGAGAATGGTTATTGCACAAAACAGTTACAGAATTATCAATGGAATGATTTGCGATTTGGTGGCAACTTCATCTTATGTCTAACATAGGTAGAAATATTTCTCAACCTTATAAAGTTTAATATGGAAAAACTGATCACTGTAAAGACAGATAAGATAAAGAACTAAAGATAGATATCTTCTGAAATTTTATTACATATACATAAAAAAGTCCTGCAAGCTCATGCTTTCTTCAAACAAATTATTTGCATACTAATTTCTTCAATGCCATTATGACATCCTTATTCCTCAGACTGTATATCATGGGGTTAAACACGGGAGTCACAATAGTACAGAAAAGAGAGAGCACTTTGTCAGTTCCTGTGGAATGGCTTTCCTTAGGTCTTAAATATGTAATAATGGCTGATCTGAAGAATAAGACCACAACTGCGAAATGAGAGGAATAGGTGGATAAGACTTTGGACCGACTGGTGGCTGATGGCAGTTTCAGGACTGTTGAGATGATTTTGCCATAGGAGATAAGGATTAATAGAAATGGAACAGAGACAAACAGCACAGCAAATATGTAGACCATCAACTGATGCAGGAAGGTTTCCCCGCAGGCCAGCTTAAGTACTGGGGGGATGTCACAGAAGAGGTGGTTGATTTGGTTGGAACCACAGAAGGGCAGAGAGAAAATCTGGAACGTCTGCCCGATCTGCACCGGGACCCCGCTGATCCAGGATCCAGCAATCAGCTTGGCGCAGACCTTGGGGTTCATGACTAGAGGATAGTGCAGAGGGCTACAAATGGCCACGTAGCGGCCATAGGACATCACCTCCAGAAGGAGACACTCTGCGGCTCCCAATATGAGAATCCAGCACATTTGTGCAGCACAAGCAACTAACGAGATGGTTCTTTTCTGGGTTGCAAGGTCCATGAGCATTCTGGGTAGAATCACTGATACATAACAGATTTCCAAGGAGGAAAAATTGCCAAGGAAAAAGTACATGGGTGTCTGGAGAGAAGGTTCCACTTTTGTTATTAGTAATATGGTGCCATTTCCCAACAATGCAATGCCATAGATGACAAAGAACAATCCAAATAGAAACCACTGGAGGTGGGGAACATCGGTAAATCCCAGAAGAACACATTCCATCCATTCAGTGAGACTTTCTTCTGGTGGATTTGCTGGGTTTTTCATCTGTGAAAGGGATAAATTCAGTACATGTTTTTCATGTTATTGCTGAAATAGTTACCTGGTCTCTAAAAGAATGAGGTCATTGAGATTGATTTTTTTGTGATCATTGCAATTCTTTCCACTGTAAGGACTTTACAAAATATGTCACATTTTGCTATATTAGATACTTCGTATTATTTCTAACTTCCTTTGAAATTTCTTCAGAATCACTGAGCTTGCCTTCTCTCAACAGCTCAGGACAAACCAAACCGTGCACAGACTCTGGAAAAACTGGCAACTCGTAAAGATACATCCAGACATTAGTCGTATTATTCTAATTGCAATTAACTGCATTTTTTGAAACCCTATTGGGTCTCTCTGTGAATTTTCTCTATAATGCACTAAATAATAAATTGTTTTCTTCTGCACATTTTTACATATTCTTAAATTTATACAAGACTACATAAAATTATGCACGTCAATACAGAACAGTTTATGCTTTGAAATATCCATACACTGGATAATATTTAAGTAATTTTAAACTTTCCTATAACATTTTTAATTTCTTCATGGTGAAAACTTTCAAAGTCCTTTGTCCTCTTTTTGAAAGAAATCTTCATATTTGCTTCTTTGAATATTTCATTTGCTCCCATCACTATGTGCATATTTTTCTTTTTCATACAATTCACAATAAAAAGAAGTTTTTAAAATATTGAAAAAATCTGTTGGGAGAAAATATTTATTGACTAAGTTATATTGTGGCCAGTTATTACATGGGAAATATAGGCAGATTTATTCAGTGAGACTAGCCTACTAATATGGGTCCCGATTGAAAAAATTAAGGGGGTCACTCAGGGAACCCAAGAGACCCACTGCGAAATAAAAGAATGTGTACATTTGCCTGGGACAAGCAGGGGAAATATATTGGCTATTATGTTAGTCTGTGTGTGTTGCATGTACTGGTGTGATCTTCATTATTCCTCAAAAATCACGCAGACAGTTCTAAACTCAATTTTTATTAGAAATAAATATATTGAGACTTGCTAAAGATGAGTCATTTTGACCAGTGCAAATAGTTTATGATTACAGTAAAAAAGTTCTTTATTGGATTTGAGTTTGAAATCTAACTCCTCATTTTATTGTTTATAAGATAAGGAAGAAATATTTAACAACTTTAATTTTCCTTATTTGTCAGAATTAAATGACATAGCATTGGGAAAATATCACCACTCACTTTTAAAGTGATTGTTAATATAGCCATGGTTATAGTTATCATTATTTACACTGTATAAGATATGAAATCATTAGTCCTTAGCATGGTAGTATATTGCTTAGAAAAGTGTTTGGTTCAATACGGTTATTGAGTTACTTTTTTGACAACTGCTTTTTTTGCATCCTTTCGTGTCACCAGGGCTAGGACTCTGTTTAGTCAAGTGAACTACTTTGGTAAAAAAATTAAAAGTACTAACTCATGCTTGGTTAGTGGGCTGATTTTTATTCGTACAGCCCTCAGCGTGAATGCCTTTCTGGATGTGTTGCAGGTTGTCTTTTATTTTTTTCTCCAGCCTGGTGCTTCAGTCCGTGTCTACCAAACACATCAAGTCTTACTAAGATGTCCTGAAATTGCTAATGTGTGACTTAGGGTACCACTTAACTCTCCAGTTGCATTGCTCACTCAACTATAAAATAGATCAACAATTACATGCTACTTAGAACGATTTATGTGAATTAATGATCTTAGTATATATGAAATAACTTGAAGAAATTGTGATATTTATAAGAGACAATTGGATTCTAGTTTTAATTTTTATTAAAAATTAAATTTATGAATACATATTCCCTAAATTACTTTTTCTTGTGTGACATATTTATTATGGGAATACAGTGAAATTTTAGTGCAATCATCAAAACTTTCAAGAAATTGCCAATCAAGATGATACACTTACAAATTTTCTGTGTTTATTTTATATCACTCCACCTCTTTTCTAGTCTTTATAATAGTATAGAGCATTGTCCAGCCCACTGCACTGAAATTTGGTCTCATTTTTGTATGCTTTTATTTTACTAACACTAAATAATGTCAGTGGTATAGACTATGACAATTTTATTACATTAGATCAGTATAGGTCCTAGAAAATGTTTGCACGCCTTAAATGCCACTCAATATTTGATTCAGAAATGAGGTAAACAGTTGCTATTTAAATAAAACAATCACTTTTAGGAGGGATAAAATATCTTATACAACGGAGAACAAAAATCCACTCTTTATGTATCACTTTTGTGATGGTAATACTTAATACAGATAATTTCACTCTTATTATAATAGTTTCTGGGGCTAAATTAAATATATAGTAAAGTTTTTAAGCATTAAATTTTGCTGATAAACACTGATATCTAAAATAAAGTATATACCATTTCTGTATATTGCATTTAGGTGAAGAACAATTTAGAAAGAACAGATATTTAATCAGTGTACCCTCATTAAATCTTGTATGTTATTCTTTATTGTAGATGTATAAATTTTTATTAATTACAGGTAACAAAACAAAATGCTCTGGCATTTCTATTTTAAATTCAAGCTTAGATTTACCAGAAAAATCCAAAGTTTAATGGCAATGTGCAGTAATACTCTAATTCAGCCAAATACTGGAAGCTAACTAAGCTTCGGTTCCATTTTTTGATTTGTTGTATATTAACAATCTAAACCCTCAACTAAAGTTAGAAGAGCTTTGTACTTAAAACCTTTTATCATTTCACAATTTACTTACTTCAATGAAATTATTATTTGTCTTTAATATATGCTCTTTGTAGTTCCTAGTGGTGGTGAATTTAATTCATGAATTGTTTTACTTTAAAAATCCTGTTCAAAATTACCAAGACTGGATACATTAATGAGAGAGTTATTTGTTACACTATTTAGTTCACAAAAAGGTTTTGTAGTATTACCTATGCATAAAAATACAGTTTTCTACATTGAATGTAATTTCATATTGATGGTTTTATTATCTCATTGTAAGTTATATATAAAAGAATGAGAAATATACATGAATTTCATTAATACAATAAAATATTTCTCAATTAGAATTTATATATTTTATGGATTAAAGCTAGATAAGGTATAAAATAGGTCATATTTACCTTTCTTATATGGGATAATCTTGATTCTATCTCACTGTAGAGGTTCAGCTTTCAGATATTTAAATTGCTTTAGGTTTAGCCACATGTATTATCAAAAATATTCAACATATTATAATGATACTCTGTTCTTTACAAATATATCACACTCTTAAAACAGTTTTGTCTATCCTAGGGACTTCCTCCAGCTACATACTTAAATTTCTGATTAAAAGCATCTCTTGACATCTACTGATTTGCTTTATTTAATTTTGGCAACATGACTGCACTCAGAAAACACTAACTTCAGGGTCCCCATGGAACAGAGTGCACTGTATTTTTTCTATCTTAGACGTGAAAAGAGTTTGAGAGCATTCAAAATTGACAGATATTCAATTATTATTTTAAACATTATGAATGCTCCATATGGAGCTGTTATATGTGTGTGTGCTACATCTTAAAGTGCTATTTGTCCCTATGAATTGTGTTTTACATATTAAAGTCTAATATACAAAGAGTAAAACTAACAAACAAATTAAGTAACAGTTCATGGAGAAAAAAGGAAAATTGTTACCTAAAAAGAGGGACTATTACCCAACAGTAATCATAAATAATAATAAATTATAATACTCATATAGGCATTATTGTCATTACCAAAAATTTAGACATTTATGTGCATAGATGCTTTTCTATGCATGAATAGAAATCTAGGTTCACTGATCAATAACACAACTGTTTGTACTCTTTGAATCAACCAATAAATTGTGCATTAATATAAATTTTTGCAGTAAAACAATGTTGCAATGTTTAACTTTCACAGGAGTAAAATAAATGTTGAATCATCCTGTGGGTTGTCTATTACTTAGCTTTAATTTTGATGTTGTCAACTACTGTTTTTCCTTCCATAGTTTTCAGATACTTCCAATTAAGAATTTGATAATTTCTTCAGATTTTTTCTTGTGCTTGGAGCAACAACCCTGGCTTGCTGAGACCCAGTATATCCTAAGATGCAAGAATAATGTACAAGAATAAACAAAAATGTATTTCTTTATTTGTTTTAAATATTAGAAATTATATTTGGCTTGGTTTGCTTTATTTCCATCAATAAAAAGTAAAATTAATTTTTTTCAAAATGATTATAGGATATCATTATCCTTGATTATATTTAGGTTGGCAGTTATTACTTATTTTTAAAGGCAAAAAAATAATTCATACAACTCTGTTGGTTCTGGCAAAATCACAACATGACAAAAGATGATAAAATACATTTCTGGACCAGTGAGATGGCTCAGCAGCATACACACCTGCCTGGCAAGCGTGAAGGCCCGAGTTCCACTCCCGGAACCCACATACGAAAAAAGGGCCAGTGATATCGCTCAGCGAGGTCCTGACCCCCGGTACCCACAAAACAAAACATATATACATTTCGTTTTTCTTGTGATCAAAATATGTTCATAAAAAATTTAGTAATAGACGAAAATATAAAATGTATCCATATATTTTTAAAATTAGTAGAAATTTTTGCACAATATTTTACTCTTATCTAAAAAAGTCTTTTTTCTTGCAGCTTGTTTTCCACAAAAATATGTTTGATCCATGACTTCTTTGGGTGTTTTGTAAATTTCATCAATTTCTGGTTTCTCCTTTCATTGTTTTACACATTTACATCCAATTAAACTAAGAATATTTATTAAAAAATGATCTCATCTATACTATTTCTTAATGTTATTGTTTTAATATTCAAAATGGCTGCGAGAAAATCTGACATGTCTGCCCTGTCTCTCTTGGAATTGCACTTATCCAGGAAGATACAGATGGATACCAGTTGGATACAGACCTCGTGGTTCATGATTAGGGCATATAATGCAGAGGGTTACAAATCACCATATAATGGTTATAGGCCATCACTGTCAGAAGAAAACACTCCATTTTCCAAACAGAAGGAATAAAGCACATCTGTGTAGCACAGGCAACCACAGAAATATTTCTTCTCAATGTCCAAAGATTTATGAGCATTCGAGGAAGAGTGACAGATCCGTAGCAGCTTTCTAAGAAAGAAATATTAGTGAGGAAAAAATATATGGGTATCTGGAGGACTGGGTCTACCCTGGTTATAAGAATAATTATTCCATTTCCTAATTGGATGATCACATAGATAAAGAAAAATATTGCAAAAAGAAATTTTGGGAGATTGGGAATCTCAGAAAATCCCAAAAGAACAAATTCCATTATTGAAGTGAAATTCAATTCTTGTGGCATGTTTCTAGTTTTTCATCTGTAAAAATAGTAAGATACATCATTTATATGCTTTGAGATAGTATCCAATTCTATGAACTAAAGCATTCTTGGAGAATTAGCACAGAAAGTTTCTAATCTGTACTCAAATTGCGTTTTTTTGTATTAGAGGACCAAAGAGCACCACTGAATTCTAAGAGTTAGGACTTTTAAATTCTAAAATTATAATAAATTTCATATCTATTGTGAATTTTAATTTGAGTGAAAATGATATGACCTAGAATAATACATTTTCAATTCTTCTTATTATATGGTGAAACCAAATAAGTCTGTTTTATGCATATCAACAGAATCATGATACTGCAACATTTTATTCATATTTTCTCAATAGTATGCCCACAATCAAAATTTTAAGCGTAACTTTTGGTAAGGAATGGACTCTGCCATGCAGCTTTTTCAAGTACATTGTGCGGTTCCCCTCACCTTTAACACAGCTATGGCTCTGCCCTCCCTGCACACACAACAAGTTGAAACTGCACATGGTTTTCACTGATCTATCATAAAACCTTTAGCAGCATTGCAATCATGCATTATTACCAAGATCATTTATTTTCCACATCTCATAATGCAGCAGATGTTTGATAATATTTTGGCCCATAGAATAGTTAATAAAAATGATAATATTAACATTTTGTACTGGTGATATGGTTCCAGTAACTCTGCTTCATAAATCCATCCTCAAGTGTCTTGCTATCTGCCATTGGTTATTCTCATTTTCTAAAAAATCTCATTTTTATTAATATATCTGAGATGAATCATGTGCAATTCAACGTAAGCAAAGACAATTTATTATAATACAGGATAATTGGACAGTTTCCAAAAATATCAAAATCACAGAATATCTATTTTAACCTAGAGAATATAGAAGCTTCTATATCGGTAGTGTATAAATAACAAGACAGACACTCAACTTTCTCCTGGGTAATGAGTTATAACTGACGAATTCTCTGAACTGTTGTTATGTATATCAAGTATTTACTGTAATATGTTCTTTCTTATTATTGAAATTATTTTCTTGAATTTTAATACCCACACCTTATTTTTCCCTTATGATATTTTATGGATAAAGAAGAAAGTGTGAATGAGTTTATATAATGCTTTGCCATCTTGTATGCATGCCAGGATTTCAACTTAGGGTTTGCATTCTTTTCCTAGCTCTATATTTGATTTTTACAACCAACGTTTTATATTTTATATTTTATATTTTGTATTTGCTTGACTTAAAAAACTGTTTCAATTTCCAGAAATTATTTCAAAGAGTTCCTGTGCAAGTCAATGAATTTACAACAATTGCTTATCTTTCATTCTCTCTTATGCAGTTTGTTATATGGGATTGTTATATTCTAGTTATCACCCTCATTTGAGATTAACACTGTTTGAAAATCCAGTATCATAGGTCCATAGTCGCTGCAATGGTATGTTGAGTAAGTTTATAAAGTATAGAAATTACTCCTTGTAACTTTACATTAAATATCACCTCCATCTTTACGACATTTGACACTAACTCTTGAAAAAATGATTTTTAGATTTAAGGGAAGCATTAGAAAATGCTATCACAGCATTATTTCTGTTCAAACTTGAAGAAAAAATGAAAATATAATATTATAAAATGCCTAGTCATATAAAATAAAAAAGTTTGAAGTGCTACTTATTACACAAAAGGAAGATAGACCATTACTTATGTGTTATCAATTTTCATTACATGGAATACTTTGTGAATACTCCTCGAAAAACATGAAGTGTGTTAAAGGTCTTAGAGCTTTTTTCTAAAAATTTAATTACTTAATATTAATATGTAAATGTTTTGAAGATAGCAAAATTACTTAATAAAAGTTTCATGAATAAAATATATTTCTTAAGATAAAATCTTAGAGAATACTTTGAGTAGCAATATGATTTTTAAAAGAATAGAAATTATGTATAATTATTGGATGCTAAAAAAGAGTTGATCTTGTAATTTATAAATGCATATTTGCAGATGACAAGCTGTCATTGTATTAATATTCTATAGGACTTTTTTTAAAAGGGATATAACAATTTTCTTTAAAAATAAATAATTACAATATGCTGGATTACAATGTAAGTTTTTTTTTTTTTTTTTTTTTTTTTTGTGGGTACCAGGGGTCGACCTCAGGACCTCGCGCGCCAGCAGGCGCCCGTGCCGCTGAGCGATATCACCGGCCCCTTTTTCGTATGTGGGATCCGGGAGTCGAACTCGGGCCCTCCATGCTTGCCGGGCAGGCGCTTAAGCCGCTGAGCCATCTCACCGGCCTACAATGTAAGTTTTAATGCAAAGATTAAAAATACAGATTGCTATAACTTCTTTATGATCCTACTTTATACTTATTTGTTTTTTTTTTTAAATTAACTTGGACATCTGAGGAGAAAAACAAAAGGTAACTAGGGTGGTTAAACTTCAGTGTTTGAAAATTGTTGTTGTTATTATCACTAATTTTATAATTCTTAGAAAGTATTTTTCTAAGAAAAGATTTTTTTCTAAAATTATATAATTGAGAAACAAATTACAGGTTTAGCTTCCTTTTAAATAGCACGTATCACTGTATATAATGGGCCAAATAATTTATTAAAATATTGACATAACAGTATTTTATTATTCAGGAGGATTTATTGCAAATAAAAGTTACAGTTATTTAGTTGGTAGGTTGTTAACCTTAACAATCTACCAACTAATGTAAATCAACCAAGTAATATAAATCTACAACTAATATAAATTATATCATTTTTGTTTCAGTTTAATCCATCATACGAAAGTAAAAAATAAATTTACAAGCTGTGTGTAAAAATTTTGAGCTTAAAGCATTCCATTTTCAGTATTTGTCAATTACTTATTGTAGCATGCGAGAAATCATAGAAAATAACACAAAAATCCTAGCAGCATTAAATAATCCATACTTACCCTCTTGGATGTAGATATAGTTCCTTTTCCCCCCTCAACCGGAACAATTGAAGTGTACACGTACATAACAAGATTGATCTTTTCAAAACATTAACTTCTCTTTAAATGCTAATATCTCACTTTTCCTTCTGCTTCTGTTGCTTTCACATATGGCATCTGAATATTTAACTCTAGGCTCCCGCATAACGATCATCTCCATTTGTCCTTCCAGATATTCTCCTGTCAACGGTCACCCGATGGGTGGCATTCAGGTCCCCTGACCACTCACCCAAGGACGCCCCGGCTCTTGGCAGAAGGCACGAATGCTCCTGACAGCACATTACCATTTAACTGTACTAACACTCAGATTCCAAGTTGAGCTTTTGATTCCCTTTGCCCTTCTTAATGTGTCTCCCTCCTCTCTTCTACGTGCGCTTTAGAATTACAAAGCAAGGTTTTCTCATCATTCCACGTAGGTGCCTCACTTACAGACACATTTCTTTTTTAGCCTAACTTATTCTTGCTAAAGGATTAATGATTTTTATCATGAACACCTGCGTGGTATTTCAATATATGTCTCCAGTGTTTGTTAAATATAAAAACTTCAAATTTGAAATATATGAAAGGCAATAACACATCTACAAAGTAGGCTGTCCTTACCAGCCTACATCCTTCATCCTTCAGAAAACAGTTTCGTCAACGTAACTGTTTTTTTTTGTACTCACCCCAAGGCCCCATTCTAATCTCTCTCTCTGTCTCTCTATCTCTCTCTCTCTGTCCCTCTGTCTCTGTCTCTCTCTCTTCTCATCTGGTTTTAAGACAAACACCTGAGACTTGTCCGAGATTTTAAGATTTTAAACCTAACTCTGTTTTGAATTTGAACTGCTATTTTGATAAAATACGTTCTTTCACTTACATGATTTTGGACTTAACGTGAGCATTGAGTGAAATCTTCTTAAGTTTAACTGATTAATAAATTTTAAATTATTGGACAATACAAACTTTGATTTGATTTATAAAGTTCACAAATTTATAAGTTTAGTCAATCTCTATGAAGATAGAAAAGTAAAGCAGTAACTTTATTTCTGACTGAGTAATAATAGACTTAATTGTCTTTCTACTAGTCAAGAAAATTTATATTATAAATACTTTTGTAGCATGTTATAACTTTTCATTGCTTAAGTTTGTTTCGAGCCCACAGTTTAAACACATTTCTTCTGTATTGACACATGTGCTGTGCACTCTGAAATCTTGGTATAGAGCTGGTGAGGTGGCTCAGCGGCATAAGCGCCTGCCTGGCAAGTGCAAGGTCCTGAGTTCGACTCCCGGTACCCACATATGAAAAAAAAGGGGCCGGTGATATTGCTCAGCGGCACGGGTGCCTGCTGGTGTGTGAGGTCCTGAGGTCGACCCCTGGTACCCACAATAAATAAATAAATAAATAAAATAAAATCTTGGTATAGAAACCCCTCTGTTTAGGTTCCATTGGTAGTCTTTCTTTGGATTAAAAGTAGATAAATAAGTTATGTTTTAAATCATAGGGAAGCAAAATCAATGTATAGATGCTTTTAACATATACAAGATCTATAGTTATTCAGTGAAAGTACCCCAAGAGCTGATCATGCATACTACTCTCTTATTGTTTTCCAGGAGAAGTTATCCTCCCTGACGTCCTCTACCCTCAATCACATCCCCAGGCATCCCTGTGTAGTCCTTAGTTTAAGACTGGATCTCCGAGTTATGCAAGCTGGCATGAAACATAAGATCCTCCTTCAGATCTAGATAGCGAGGATTACAGCAATGTGCCAGCAAAGCTAGCAGCTACTCACATTACTCATTAACAGCTGATATCTGATTGTAAAAATGATAATATTAAAGGTGAAAAGAACAATAAAAAACTATGATATTTAGGGGAAATATGACATAACTTACTAGATAAACTATGGTGCATTGTTTTAGCATCTTAACCGCTTCTAAGACTGCCTTCCCATTGCTTGCAATTTGCTCCTGTGTTGTTGAAGAAAGAAAAATAATAAGCAATTTAGAACTAACACATATGTAGAATAATTCTTATTGCAATATTTTTTTCCTGTAAGACAACTTAGCCAAAAAATAAACATTTTGCCTCAAAATATTGCTTAACACAGATGAAACCACGAAGACAGGGAGAAGGGTGATGTATCAGCAGTTGCCAGGCAAAATACAGAATCTGTTCCAGATGATGGAAATAAAAGAACTTTAACTGGAGGCCCATTTACATGGTGTATTATTTTCCTTTATGTGCCTTAAGAAATTATCACAGTGTTGAGTACTTAAAGGGACATAAAATTAGTCTCTCACAGGTCCATGCCAGGTACAAATTCGGAGTGTTGTAGATCTCCAACTTCTGTGAATCCTAAAGGGGAACGTTCCTTGCCTCTTCCAGTATTAGGTGGCTCTTGGCCTTTGTCAGACTGCAGTGGAGTCACTCCAACCATGCGTCCATTTTCACATGACGTTTTCCCCTCCTTCCATGACTTTTTAAAATCCTTTCTCCATCTCTGTCTCTTATGCTGAAAAGGGACATTAATGTATTGCCCATCCTAAACCACGGTGACTTGCATTTCAAAATATGATACACTCTCCCATTCTTTCAAATAAACTAACACTTGCTGTTACAGAGAAATATTTTGAAGGACCAATATGCAATCCACTAAATGTGGGTACTGAGAGTTGTGTAATAACAGAGGAAGAGTGAAAGCTACAATGGGAGGGACTGAGGGTACCGCAGAGCAGTCATATCTTGGACAATAGAGGAGAGAACATACCCAGGATGTGAATTGTAAAAGGACATGGATAGACACAAAGACAGAAATGGTAAAGTGCTGGCCACATATTTTTAAAATGTAAAAACACTAAGTTGGAGAGATTGAAGTTACTACAGAATAGTGAGATTCAGGAAAATAAAGGAGTGAGGAGGAATTGTAGTTTTACAATGTCATGGGCTACGAGACAAGATAGAAAATGGGAAAATGCCGAAACAAAACTAAAGAAAAACACTGATTCCCCTGTTCTCAGTATCATGGTTACTTCTGGTATTTTTCGTTGCTTAAATCCAGATAGAGGAACTGAGAAGTCCAGTAAATGAATGGAAGAGTGAGAAGGTTAAAGAAAACTTATTCCCAGACATGAACTGTATTACCAGTCAAAGGAGACATTCAGTTCATCTTTTACTGCACTGTTTAAGCTATTAAATCAACAGCCAGTAATGAGAAAAAGGTTGATTCCTAAAACCAAATCAATGATCTTCAGAAGTGTTCATTTTTACACTGATTATACTCACATTTTTAAGTAAACTATATAAAACCAAGGTCATTTTACATTATGTGATTTCATAATCATATTATAAATTATCAATATATAGTTATGTAAGAAAAACGTGAATATTTTCCAACTGTAGCTATATAAGAAGCACATCAGCAAATTATTTCTGAGTTTTCAGGTCTTTACCCCATTTGATAATTTAGTAGTTTTCTCAGTGCAAACATGATATCATTGTTTCTCAGAGTGTAGATTATCGGATTCAGAGTTGGGATCAAAATGGTGTAGAAAAGAGAGATGAGTATCCCTGTACCTTCAGATTGACTTGGTTTGGGTTGTAAATAAGTGATGATAGCTGTTCCAAAGAATAAAACCACAACTATCAGGTGAGAAGAGCAGGTGGAGAAGGCTTTAGCCCTCCCTCTGAGCAAGGGCATTTTCAGAATGCTGGAGATAATTCTGCCATAGGAGATAATGATCGACAGAAAGGGAGCCATGACAAAAAACACCGCAACCACATAGACTGCGAGCTCATTCTCAAAAGTGTCCCCGCAAGCGAGCTTGAGTACTGGGGGGATGTCGCAGAAGAAGTGATGGATTCTGTTAGACCCACAAAAGGGCAAAGAGAAAATCTGGCATGTTTGCCCAATCATGACTGGAATCCCACAGATCCAGGAGGCGGCCACCAGCTGCACACAGAACTTGTGGTTCATGATTAGGGAGTAATGCAGAGGGTGGCAGATGGCCACATAGCGGTCGTAGCCCATCGCAGTCAGGAGGAGGCACTCCGTGCCTCCCAGCATGAGGACAAAGCACATTTGTGTAGCACAGGCAAGCAAGGAAATATTTCCTTTTTGGGTACAAAGATCCACGAGCATTCTTGGGAGAGTGGCTGTTACATAACAAATTTCCAAAAAGGAAAAATTGCTAAGGAAAAAATACATAGGGCTCTGAAGAGTAGAGTCAACTTTTGTTATTAGTATTATAATGCTATTGCACATCAGAATAGTCAAATATACAAGCAAAAATATTCCAAAAAGAATCCACCGAAGGTTGGGAATATCAGAAAACCCCATGAGAACGAATTCCATGAATGTAGTAGTATTTGATATTTCTCTTCTCACTTGCATTCCACCCCTAGTTGTGATATATTCAGGATGGTTAATTCATTTGCATTTGGAATTACATGCCCTGTTGTGTTACCATAATTAGGTCCATAGATATATGGTCTCTAATGTTATTTCTAATTTTACCTTGCTGCTTCTAGGACATGGAATTTGAAACTTCAGAAATGAACGGGTATGCAGTTAACTTTAATTCAAGAGATAAAATCTAACTTTATGACAGTTGGCTGTAATGATAGCCAAGATTATTGAGAAATGCACACTTTTCCCAATATTTAAAGCACATTGTTTGGGTCAATCTCATCTCCTTCTCTTGCCCTTAATACTAGAATTAGCTTACAAGTTCTTTCTATTGTTTGCCTGGGTTTGTTGTTTTTCTCTGTATTGATAATTGTTTCCCATCTTCTTTAAATTCAATTCTCTTGAAGCTCTTCTTTAATTCTTAGTAAAAACAAGTTTACATCCTCCTTTAGCACTACAGTGGAAGCAATTTTCCTAAATCAGTTTTTCATTACAAAGGAAATAAGTGTATTATTATTGCTTTTCTATGTGCATGTCTTCCATCCCATATACAAAATACTAAATATATTAAACTCAGAATAATTATAATTTTCTCGATTACCTTCTCCTGTCCCGTGAATGATAAATATTAACTAAAGTAGAACTTAATGAAAGATATGACTAATTCTTCATACTATTCTTCTGTGTCCTGTCTTCTCCTTTGTTATGTTTCTGTTGTTATACAATTTCCTTTTAATCAAATGCTACGCCTTTTCTCTATATTATTTTCCACTGTTGTTCTATTTCAGTGCAAGTTTGATAAAACCCAGTAGTGATATACTTTAGCCATTGTAGCGATCAAAGTACATAAACGGAACTAAAAATCAAAGCATATCTCTGTTCTACTTATTTCCCTGTGCCCTGCCCCTCTCCTCTCATCTATGTTCTCTTACAGCCCTTCTCATTGCTAAGATATCTACGTGCTTGTCTTCTAGTGTCCGTACTTTATTGCGCTCTTTGTTTGTACTTTGCCTTGCTCAAATGAGAGACTCTGTCAATTCATAATGTCAGTAAGAACAAAAATGAGGAAAGGGCTGCATAGAAGGATGGGAGGTGGGAGAGAAGGAGAAGGGGATTTTAAAAAAAAGAATGAAGCTGTATTTTGTAGAAGTACCCACTCCCCAAGATGGTTGTAAATTGCGTGTACTGCAGACATGTGCTAATAAAACAATTAAAAATTAAATAAAAATCGAACCAAAAACAAAACAAAATATTCTTGCTCTTCTTTATTAACATTATCCAATATGCAGTATTCTACACTGCTTTACAATTTCTTAGTGCTTCTTAATGTATTTTTAATGCTTCTTCCTCAACTTTTCAAACTTATGTATTTTCCTATCTTCTCAAATCCACTATACCTGTATATTTGACTCAATCACCTAATACTTTTGACTTGATACAGTGATAACAATATAGTGATTCTCTTCTATTTCTATAATCAGCTAGTATTAGTTTTCAGGTTTATCTCATGTAAATTATTTATGTTACTAACATACTTAATAATATTTGACACCTACTTCATTTTATTTAACTTTATAAGAAAGTTAACAGATCCATGAAATATATAAACTAACTCATTTTCAGATAAAGAACTCAGTTTCATGATTTTTTGTTTTGTTTCGTTTTAATTAGAAACCATCCTTAAGGAAAATGGACTCATATTTCTACCACAACTCACCTCCACAAATTTGCATTAAGCAGTCTAAGAAGGTCCAAGTAATATTTTACCTGTAAATTTTTAAGCTCTTTTTCCCAGGAAGTCACTTGAATGCTACCTATGATACTTGTGCTTATTTTAAGAACTTTTCCTGATCTTACATAGGAATTGTCACTCTTACCCTGGGGACAATCTTCTCTTATACATCAATTTCATTTGTGGAAGTCTGTTTCTATTTGGCAATCATTCTCGTTCATTACTGAGAGCTATTTTTTTAATAGAACCTTCATTGTCTTCCTCTCTTTGTTGTAAAGCTCCCCCCTGCAGGGGGAGTTTGCTGGTAATGAAAGAGCACTTGTGCCCATTTCAAGAAAAATTTAAAATGCTTTGGTATTGTATTCAGGGCCTTTTATAAGTGATGGGCAATTGCCTCATTTACTTTTATTACCAAAATTCATCTAGATGCAGGTCATTAGAAAAATGTCCTACATGTTTTGTAACATATACATGCTACACTTGGTGTGGTCAGTAATTTTGGTGGTGAAAGCCATTTTCAGAATTGGAATATTTTGTTCCTAAATTAAGTTTCTGGAAATATAGGCATGTCACACTTCCTAAAATATCTAGTTTTTTTTTTTTGTGTGTGTGTTCGTATTATACTATTTATTCAAGGTTTACAGATGGTGTCTCTCTGATTGAAAATTCAAGCCACCTTGTAAACACACAATTTAAGCAAGTACAGAACACAAAGATGAATCTTTCCTCTAAGCACCCATCACCTAGAAAACTATTTCCTGGTCTGTATGCAGATAAGAATCTCAAGCATAAATTTGTGAAGCCACCATCTTCTTCTAGCTACACTTTTATATTACAGGGTTATGTTTCACATTCATTTATTAACACCACAAAGCTTTGCTTTTGTTTCAGGGCATGATTTATTTTTAAAGAACACTTCAAAATGTGTAAAGTGCTCTGCATATGTACCTTTTTATTGTATTTCTATTGATCCAGGTTCCGTGTTTAACTTGCCATCTGTCTTACTTTTCTTCCGTTTGAAAGACTTCCCTTTTGAATTTTTCAATTGTAAGTCTTTTATTGATTTATTCTTCCCTTTAATTGGTACAAATATTTTTCATTATAAAATACCATTTTCTCTCTTACAGTGTAATTTCACTAGATAAATAATTATATCTTGACAGATTTTTATTTGTTTTCTCTTTCAGCCCTCTGAAGATGTAGCTCCATCATTTCTTTAAGTAAATCCTATTGAGAAAACTACACTAACCAAGTATTTGTTACTTTAACATGACTTAACAGTATGAAAAATAAAAGAATTTTAAAATCCTATCATTTTGTTGTAATGAATATTCTTCTATGGGCACTGTAGGTAACCCATATGAAAAATTTACTATAAATTCCCATAATGTCTGTACCTTATGTAATGAAGTACGATTGCAAACACACTCTCATATACACACAGTTATAATCAATGGGTACAGTTTTTCACATGTCATTTTTTTTCTTTTCTTTATGTGGGTACTGGGAACCGAACTCAGGACCTCGCTCTTGCCAGGCAGGCACTTATGCCACTGAACTATATCACCAGCCTCTTTTCACATGTCTTAAACCTATCTTATAATCATCTTTGAGTTATCTTTCTATCACCATAGATTTTTTACAAGTCTTTTTATATGAAACAGCTATCTACAAAGATCCACAACTTTCATATTAATAGAGATTGCCTTACTATAACTGATGGAACTGAATGCATTCAGTAAAAATATTTTTGTAATACTAGAGTCATGAAGATAACATACATTATATTTTTGGATTCATTATGTTGAATTTAATATTCAGGTTTCCAAATTACCTAGAATTATTTCATAGATAAATTAGGTGAGTAAATATCTAGTTTTCTTTCTTGTCACATATTTATATCAACTTTAGGATAAGCTATTTTATTAAATGGAAATATTTATACCAAGACTAACTCCATTCTGTAGTCCTAATATTTTTTTTATATACAAGTGTGTCTACATGGTTGGTGTGTCCATGTGTGTCACTCTTTGTTGTATGTCACTGTCCCTTTTCTATTAGTTAAATCGTTTGTATTCCTGCAGCATTTTAGTAAATTAAAATGCTATGTGGAATGGGCCTCCTACTTTACTGTTTTTTTAAGAGCATCTTGGCTTCTATGATTCCACAACAATTAGACTTAATTTTTTTCCCTGAGCAACTGATTTACAATACTGTTGTCACATACACATATACATACACAATGAAGATTATTCTATTTCTTTAATTTTATTAAGATAAGTAAACATGAGCCGGTGAGATGGCTCAGCGGTGTAAGCGCCTGCCTTGCAAGCGCGAGGGCCCGAGTTCGACTCCCGGATCCCACATACAAAAAAGGGGCCGGTGATATCGCTCAGCGGCATGGGTGCCTGTTGGCGCGCGAGGTCCTGAGGTCGAACCCCTGGTACCCACACACACAAAAAAAGATAAGTAAACATATTTAAAATGTTTAGATTTCTGATATATGAAAATGTAGACAAATTCATTTATTTCTCAAATTTTGCTCAAATTGTTTTATAATTTATCAGGTAGGGTGCCTGAACGATTCTTAAGTATCTGATAATTTTCATCTTATTCAACATACTATTTATTGTAAACACTTTAAAATAATATCGGGATAATGGCAAACATTACTATTTTCTTGAATTCAACATAATTAATAGATTTTAAGATGCTTAGTAATGAAAAAATTTAGAGTTAGGTTTCCATAATTATGATAAGAAAACCAAGAAAAAAATCAACAAGGATAGTTTATTTGGATTACATCTTCAGAGGATTCAGTTTAAGGTCTTCTGGCTCTGTTGAGAGTCTGTAATGGGTCATCACAGTGGAAAGGGATGGTGGAGGAAAATGCTCACCTCATAGCAGTCAGAGCAAGACAGAGAGAGGAGAGGGAGAGAGAGAAGGAAAAAAAGAGAGAGATAGAGGGAGAGAGAGAGAGAGAGAGAAGAAAGAGAGAGAGAGAGACTTTCTTCAACTAGGTCTTTGCATGTACACGCACCCAACAGACTAACATTTTAAACAAAAAACTGTAGTTTCTGACTTTATATTTTTATCAGTTCCTTGTTTTGAACATGTTTTAGTTATAGTCTCTGAATACATCTTGTCTCCAATTATTTAACTCTATTTTTCTTAGAATTTCTATATTAATTTTCACTAGAAACATTTCAAACAATCCATTCGATATTTGTTTTCTCGTGCTGTTTTTGTCATTTTCTTCTGCATTTGGCATTCCTTTAGGGTATAACTGTAGAAAATAGGATTCCAAGAAGACACAAAACTTAAGCTTCCTGTCTACATGCACCTTCTCCTAGTTATTCAAACAAATATTTAGCTAAGCCAAGTTAGAAATCCTTTTGCCCATATAAAGGAAAAATTGCGAAGGAAAAAATACATATGGCTCTGAAGAGTAGAGTCACCTTTCGCTATTAGCATTATAATGCTATTGCACATCAGAGTAGTTGAATATGAAAATAAAAATATCCCCAAAAGAATCTATTGCATATGGGCAATATCAGAAAATCCCAAAAGAACAAACTCCATGAACATAATGGCATTAGAGTTTTCTGTTGTATTTTTTTTCCATCTACAGATATGGTAAATTCAACATGGTTAATCACATTTAGAAATACATTGCACTTTTCTGTTGCCTGAATTATACCTGTACGTATATTTATATAGGCTCTTAAAATATTTTCTCATTACCTTATTTGGTTCCTACCAGATAGAAATTAAAAATTGAGATATGAAGCAATAAACAATTGAAATACAGTCAATAAATAAAATCTAATATATTTTATTGTACTTGTCTCTACATATACCAAGCATATTAAATAGTGTGCATTATTATTTAGAGCATATTGTAAAGAGATAATAGTACTTTATCCTTGAGTGTAATTATGTTAGAGGTTTTTTTCTATTACTTTCTCTGACTTTATTTTATTTTCACAATATTGGTAGTAATACTCTGCCCTCTTTTAATCCAAAGATATTTCCCAATATCCCTTGAGGTTTCTTCTATAATTTTTATTCAAAATAGGTTTTAAATCTTCATTTTTACATTCTAATGGGAGTCTACTTGTTTAAACTAATTATTTGCTCATGAAATAAGATATATTATTATCACTCTACTAAATCCACTTCTTCCATCACTGATATAAAATATGAAAAATGTTAATACTGTCATTCTGTACATTAATGTTCTCTTATAAGATATACTATCACATATATTAAAATATTAATTAAATTTGGTGGTATACCTGATCCAAGTCACTTGGATCTTTAAAAGTGTGCTAATGGTTTTCATTGTGCATGTTGTGTATTGTTTTCTTCAGTAGATGAGGTGGCGAGAACCCTTTTCCAATTAGACTATTTTTTTATTAAATTAACTTCTCTGGAAATTATACCACTTCATATTTGCTGAAAAAATCTAGGTTTTTAAAAGATTCATGTTATAAATATCTACTCTGGCCTCAAAGGAAGCATGTAGGTGATTGAAAATATAAGCCACTTCAAAAATAAGAATTTTGCAAAACACGAAACTATCTACTCAAAACATTTTCCTATTTCAATGATTCTAGGCACATATGGAAATAAGAATTCTGGGAAGCTGAGGCCAGTAAGATCTCAAGTTCAAGCCCAACTTGGGCAACCTAGAAAGACCCTGTTTGGAACTAAAAAATGAAATAGGGTGGGGCATGTCCCTCAATGTGAAGGCCATAGCTTCAATCCCCAGGACAAAAAAGCAATCTCAAGCTTTGTCACAATCTGACAGTCTACATCTGTCCGGTACGAATTTGCTAAATGTTTCTCAAGCTCTGTTATCAATATTGAGTTTTTCAATGTATACAACATCAATACATTTGTTTCCTCTAAAATTTCACTCACGTTCCTTCATAATTTACTAAGCAGACACACAGCATTTGTGAAGGCATATTTGGTTTGTTTGTTTTACATGGAAATAGAAGTTATTTTTCTAGTTCACTGGGTTTACATCCAGCAAAATCGTTTAATTGCCTTATTTACCCTAATAACTGTAATGCAGATTTTTTTCTATATATATTGTCATGCCTAGGACATAATTTGATTGTTTTGTTTCCAATTCTCATACTTTTGTTGTAGTTGTTACATGTACAATCTAGGATCTCCAATAATATGCTAAATAAAATTAGTAAGGGAGAACATACTTTCTTGCTGGCAAGAAGAGAAAGACATAATTCAACATTTGTTCTTAACTATATTTGCCAGCTCATATTACAAATCATCTCTTCTATTGACACTAATATGCACCTTACCCTATATACATGAGGGAATGTAGAAACCCTTCATCTTCTATTTATTTTCTATATTCTTTGTTATCTTTTTCTAATAATGCAAGAAGTGATCATACTATACAATGAATGTTTAAATAAAGATATTTCAGTTAAAGCAACTTGCATCAATCCTCCTCAAAACGTACCCGATTTGTAGGAGCCAGCCTACGAGCTTGTACCTGAAGGAGGGGCAATGAAGATGAAAAGTAAAGAGACACAGAATTAGGTTAAAATGCAGAGGGCCAGGGGGTTCTTGTCTCCCTTCGACAGACAGCCGCAGTGACTGGTGCACCTTGCTTTTATTCACTCAGACACTGGCACAAACAGAGTTACACAGCATTCATCTGCCTCCCACCATCCATGGTACTAGTCCGGGCAAACGAGAGGATCTCAAACGTTTTTGCTTTTCCCTACAGCGTGTCAGCATGCTTGCTTGCTGCCTTTCTCCTTAGTGCTCCCAGAGGAGGACAGTGAGGCCTCAGTCTTCCTATCTGGTTGCCCACACCCCTTGCTTTGAACACATTTAGACCTTTATTCTTGGCACTTTTTGAAGTCGGTCTGAAAGCCCTTGTGCATGATGTCTCCATGAAATGTTATAAAAATTTGGTGAGTGTTGCCACCAGAGTGCCATCTAAAGAAAGACAAGCTCCTAAAACATTACACTCTCTCCTCATCTACCTTTCTCACTGAATCTGGAACCATGTAACTTCACACTCTTCTAAAAATCAAAGTGACTATGAGAGGTAAATGTTTTTAATCAATTCAAGACATCAAAGCATATATGGCATCACAACAGAATGGCCTCAAAAAGTGACCAGAATAATGGGATGAGTGCGTTCCAAATAACTAAGCATTATGTGTAGGATTAATAACTCTGCGCTTCTACAGTAATATTTTTATTTAAACTTTCACAATATGTTTCATTTGTACCTCATATGTAAGCGTCTGTTTCTAGGTGTGTGGTAGATTAACTAATGATCAACTTGTAACACCCAGCTGAGCTGAATCAGCGTGGTTCTGGGTGTGCAGGGCCCATCCGAGGACTGTTGCCAATAACATAAAAGGAGAACTGGAGGGGAAGATGGTGCTGTTGATTCTCCTGGAGAAGGTTGTCAGGCTTGTTTTCCTGATATGAACTCAGCTGTTCTCATCGTCGGAGGAGCTTGGAAACTTGCTGTCGCTGAGGATCGTGTGGTTCTTTTTGGCACAGCTCTGGTCCTTACTTTGAGCGTCGCTTCCTGGCTCTGGTGCAGACCCCTCAGCCTGCTGGCACAGATCCTTCATCCCGCTGACACAGACTCTCTAGCTTCCACCACTGGCCTTGGGGCCTTCTCAGTGCAGATCCTTGATGCAGACTTGCATGAGACACTGTCGTGGGCTCTGGGCTTCCAGGCTGGACTCATGGAGAGCATTGTCATGGGATCCAGGCCCTCAGCTGGGTTCTTCAGGTCTCTAGTGTGTGGACAGATCTCTTGTACTCCTCTGCATTTGACTTTTTGGGTGAATATTATAAAATAACCCTATAAATTATGTGTCCTGAATTAAATCTATTCCCTTGCAAACCATGACTACAACAAGGTGTAAGATCCAATGGTGAGATAAAAGAAGTGTAATTCAGTGCTATCCATGGAAGGAAGATATTCTTTAACTTTTGATCAGGGTAACTAAATGAAATAGCACCAAGATATTATGTATATAATCTTAATCACATTATTTTCATATTGATCAATCAAATTGATCTCATGATTTTATGTTAAACCATCTTGCTAATTCCTGTAACTCTGTTTACAAAGTCTCCTTATGAGTACAGCTCTCTCATGACAGTGGAACATTTGTCTCTCCCTGCAAGGCGTGGATTACATCGTTTAAAATTTCAGACCCGGGCAGATCTTCCTGACCAGACACTGGACAGTGGTAACTCCTTTCAGGGAAGACAGTCAGTGTCAGGAGGAACAGAATAATCACAGTGCTGATTCCTACCTGGATTCTCGAACGAGATATGTTCTGAGGAACAATGAAATGATGTTGTAAGTGGCTAGCTTTGGATTCAATTTGTCATGCAGCAATACAGGCCATTTTTTTCACAACTGTTACAAACCCAGCATCTCACTTTTCTTCCCTTACGCTAATACGTGTGTACTGCACTACAGGGGAAATTTTCATCTGCTGCTCTTCTGAATATTCTCTTCTCGGCAATGACTGATTCGTCACATTCATGTTTTTTAGACCATTTTATTATTGGCAAAATACTGATTAGAGAGCTACCAGAATGATACATCATGACTATGTATAAAACAAATAGTTTAAATCAGTATTGTGCTGAAGGAGAAAGAGACTTAAAAACAAAGCAGATTTTTAAAACGGATAAACAACAAATAAAATCAAATTGCTCCTTTCTTAGTCCAGTAGATTCAAAAATAATGCAAATAGGATGACAGTCTTTCAATGGAAGATACATATATAAGTAAAAGAAATTTATTCCTTCTGGATAGTTTTTTGTTTCTTCAGACACTGTAATGATTTCTGTTATGTCTCCTCAGGTATTAGATTTTGTAAGCAGGACTATATTACAAAATAATTGAATTGCAGTGAATTCATCAATAGTCCAATTCTAATTACCATCAATATTGTCACCCGAAACATGAAACATTAAATAGATTTTATAACAAAGGTGAATATTTATATGTTGTATAAATGGCATAATCTAGTGCAGACTGTACTGGCAAAGAATAAAGACGCACCCAGTTATTTCTATTGTAAAGAACAAGGTAAAAACATTTCTGCACTGTCATTATTAACAATTTTGTCAAAAACCATGTCTATAAAGAGAGAAACAGGATGATATGTGCAGAAAAGTAGTCGGGAGAAATGCATAGAGCTTCCTGAATTTGTTCAGGGAATCAGTTCCAGTTTCTTTTAAGGTTCCTCTCTCTCCCTGCTGACTGTAACATTTTAGGGAAAGGAAACATTTTGAAGTTTTATTACCATAACTGCCAATCTCCATAGTAGCTTCTGTGGAGTCAAAATTTTAAACTTTTCTAAGGTTTTCTCCAAGTAATGAAGAGGCAAAAATCCCTTTGTTAGAAAGTTAAATATCTGAGACTATAAGCAATAGTTATATAGTTAGTCACCCAATATTCTCCAAGTGTTTACCGTATCTAGTACTTTTGACTGCCATGGTAACTTTAGGAAAATAATTGCTGTTTAGTGAGGAAAATAAAGCATACACTTTAGCTTTTAGAGAAAAATGTATGTGACACCAACTACAAGGTAAGAGATTGTACAGTTTTCACACACTCTCAAGTCACCAATTAATTAGAGAGAAGTAGATTAGACTGCAAAATATGCGATTTGGTGAAAATTCATCTTTCCTTGGCACAAATACTGTAAATACAGCCCTAGCGTGAGAAGTGCAGTGTAAGAGAATAAGCTCGGAAATGAGTAAAAATCATTATTAGTAGGGCAGGAAAGCTTCTATTATACAATTGCATAATTAAATAAGAAACCAGAAAGTAAGTTCAAATTCTCAGCATATGGGTTAAATATTAGTGACCAGTTTCCTCAAAGCCATCATGACATCTTTATTCCTCAGAGTGTAGGTCAGAGAGTAAAACATCGGGGTGATAATAGTGTAGAAGAGAGAGAGGAGTTTATCCATGCTGGAGAACTGTTTGGATTTGACTCGAAAATATGTAATGATTCCAGATCCAAAGAAAAAAGCTACAACTGTGACATGTGAGGAGCAGGTGGAGAAGGCTCTGACTTGTCCTGTTGCTGATGACTTCAGGATGGTGGAGATGATTTTAATGTAGGAGCCGAGTATGAACAGAAAAGGGACCGTGATGAACACCACAGCAGCTGTAAAGATCAGCATCTCATTTATGAAAGTTTCTCCACAGCCCAGCTTGAGTATCGGTGGGATGTCACAGAAGAAGTAATCAATTTGGTTGGATCCACGAAATGGCAGAGAGAAAATCAGAAGTGTTTGTCCTCCATAGACTGGCATCCCAGTGAGCCAGGAGGCTGCCACCAGCTTCATACAGACATTGTGCCTCATGCCTGTGGGATAGTGCAGAGGGCTACATATGTCCACGTAGCAATCATAGGCCATCGCTGTAAGGAGGAGGCACTCAGTTCCTCCAAGCACAAGGAAAAAATACATTTGTGTAGCACAGGCAATCAAAGAAATATTTCCTTTTAATGTCCACAGGTCTGTTAACATCCTAGGAAGGGTATCAGACACGTAGCAGATTTCTAAGAAAGAAAAAATATATGGGAGTCTGGAGGACTGGGTCAACTTTGCTTACAAGAATAATGATCCCATTTCCTAAAAGGATGATCACATAGATAAATAGAAGTCTCACAGAAGAAATTTTGGAGACTGGGAATATCAGAAAACCCCAAAAGAACAAACTCCATCATTGAAGTGGAATGTATTTCTTGTTGCATTTTTTAGTTTTCCATCTGTGAAAACAGAAAGATATGTCACTTTTATTCTTTGACCCATTATCAAATTCTACAGACTCAAAGATTCTTGGAAAATTAGAATACAGGTTTTCTAATCTACATTCAAATTCCATTTTTTCTTTTACATAGGATTCAAAAGGCACAACTGGGGCATACTGAGAAATGTCTAAATTCTAAAAATATAACATATTCATATCTATTGCAAGTTTAATTTGAATATCAATGATATGACTTAGAATTACATAGCTTCATTTTTTATCTCTGAACATGGAACCAAGTTGCTCTTTTTTACTTATAGTAATAAAGTTTTGAGGCAGAATCATGGCTATCATATTTTTCCAGCAGTAGCTCCATCTTCAAATATTTAAGTGTAATTTTAGTAATAATTAACTGTTCCTGAGGCCTTTTACAAGCACATTTTACAAGAACTCTGTCATACAGCTATCGCCGTACCATCCCCACATGTACATCATGTTGAAGCTGCATTTCCCTTTCATTTATAGATCAGACAAACACAAGCAATATTGTGATCACTCATTCCACTTCCAAAACTTACATTGACCACATTTCATTAAGCAGCAGAAGGCCAGGCCTCAAGATAAATTCGGAATGACCTATGTGCCTCTCTGAGATATAAGCAATAAATTAAAGCTTATATGATAATTGATATCACCTGGTCCAATTAAGTCTGGACATCAGTCACACAAGTGGGTGACCAGAACCTTCTGATCCATCCCTTCCTAAAGAGCTCTTTGTTCTTTCCATATATACTTGCTGTGTGACCTGATTCCCAGTCAGATCAATATTACCCAAGTGGCTAAATCTTTCCTACTCTGAACTCCACTGTTCCTTAGAATTCATTCTCCAATTTTAGAAAACAGGAACTCGATGCATCTGACATCTAGCAGATTGAGAGTTACATTTATTTCCCCTATATCAAGTCTATTTAAACTTTCTAAAATCTGGGTGATGTGGAAGGAAATGTTTTAAGCTGTGCTTGAAACACAAACAAGAATTGGGAAACCGTTTCAGGAGATTATTGATATGTCCAGTATAACATCAGCTAAGAACATAATGGCTTACCAGGAAGTCTTCGTGTGTTTCCAGTGCCCACTCAAAAGGGCTGCTGTCCCATACAAGGTCTTCCTACCATCCCTGTTGCCAGATGGAAGTGGTTAGTTGAAAGTTTATCCACAGTTCTTTTATAAAGCCTTGCTCAGTTAACTGTGAGCTGTTAACATTTCTGCATTTTGTAGAAAAATTTTGACCTACCGCAAAATTTGATTTCTTTCACTCCTTTCCTTCCACCTGAAATACATTTTCAATGGATATCCTGTGTTGAAAGTTGCAATATTAAATTCAGAATGATTTTCTCAAATTAGGAAACCTAGCTCTGTTACCCTAAAAAAAAAAAGGAGTCTGCTATAGCCCAGCCATAGAGAGGCAAATCAAGTGTCTTCCCTTACAAAAAGTTCCCAGGCCCAAGGAGTTGAGGTCTTTTTTACTCTAAGAGTTTTCTGAAGTAACTTGTTTGTTGATAAGTTTAATAAAAGTGCAAGATTTTAAGGACTCTGGAAGTGTAATTTAAAACAGACATTTTGGGTATGACTGCATATATCAATTAATATTTGTGTTAAATTACTCTGTCATGTGGTACTTTAGTGTTTTGGGAAAGTGGAGAATTAAGATCTTTTCTTTACAATATTAAATATATCTTATTTTAATGTGAAAACATAAAAACATTTCAATTTGAATACTATATCTAAGAAAAAAGTGTAAAAGTCAAAAATTTATTATAATGCATAATTATTAGACATTTTCCAAAGAAGACCAAAAGCAGAGAATATCTGTCTTAGGGAGAGAATATATGAGAATGTTTAATAGTGTGTAAATAACAAGACAGACACTCAACAAACTTTTGTCTCAGTAATGAGATGCGAGGTTTTCTCAGTTTTTATTATGTACGCTGTAATATTTTCTCTCTTATTTCTGAAATTACCTTCCTAAATTAAAGTATTGCTAATGTCCATGCATTAGTTCACCCACATGTTATTATAGGGATGAAAAAGAAAGTGTTGGAAAACTTACATAATTTTTTACATCTGACATATATCCTGAGATTTCAACTCAGGAGTCATAGTCGTTGCCTACACCTGGATTTTAATTATAATCCAACCGTTTTTCATTTGCTGAATTAGACAATTATTTAAATATCTAGAGTTTACCATAAAGTATTTTTGTGCAAGTCAATGAGTTCTAAAGCTCCTTTATCTATATTCTCTTTTATTTAGTTTATTACATAGGGTTGATATATTCTCCAATGATCATTACCACTTGATTAAACATGCTCCAAGATTGAGTCCCAGAAGTCAACAGTCACTGCTTATTTGTACCAAGTAAGTTTATAAAGTGCTGAAATTGCTCCCTTCATATATACATTAAATATCATCTCCATCTTTACTATATTTGACATTGACTCTTGAAAATATGTTTTTGGGTTTAAGGCAAGCATTATAAGAAATGCTTTCACCTACTGTAACTGTCTATATTCAATCATGATAAAAATATGTCCTGGTATAACTTACTGTGGTACATTATAAAATGCACAAAGATACCTCTTGACATAAAATAAGTAAAACATACTGAGTACTATTTATTACAGAAAAAGATGACGGACTCTTATTTATGTGCTATAATTTTTTCTTTATGTGTAATTATTTATCAGTACTTCTCATGAAGTATCATCTTGGAGTTTTAGCACTTCATTTTTAAAAAATTAAATAATTAATTTTAATGTATAAACTTATTTTGAAAATAAAAATATTATTTAATAAAAATATTTCAAGCACAAAATATATTTCCTTAGGATAAAATCTAAGAATGCAATGAATAGTTGTGTGATTTTTAAAAGAGCATGAACTATGTGCAATTACTGACAGTTAAAAAAAAGAATTAGACTTTGTGTTTTTTAAAATACATGTTCTTGACCAGCATGGTGGCTCATACATGTAATCCCAGCACTTGGGAGGCAAGAGGATCACTGCAAGCTTAAGGCCAGCCTATGCTACACAGTAGGTGAAGGCCAGCCTGGAATAATGCCAGAACCTGTCTCAAAAATGTTAATAAAAATAAATTTTAAAATAAATAAATAAATGCATATTTGCAGGTGACCTGAAGCCAATGTGTTTTTAGGATACATTTAAAAATTGATACAATAATTTTTAAAACATAAATAATTATAATGTGCTGAAATGAATATTATTATTAATATAAGTATAATTTCTATCCAAAGGTTAAAAACCTTAGAAGTGTATAGCTTCTTTATAGTCATTATTTAAATTCATACTCTTTTGTTTCTTTTTTATTAACTAGACAATCTGCAAGAGAAAAACATTTAAAAATCAGTATGAAATGTAAACCCGTTTCAGAATTATTATTGAAATTATCTCTACCAGTCTTAGTAAGAAAGTATCTTCTTCAAAATTTTATAAAGAGACAAAAATCACAGATTTAGCTTCCCTTAAAATAACAAGTATCACATTTATAATAGACTCTAGAAGTTAATAAAATGAAAGGTAAAAAAATTTATCATTAAAGAGAATTTATGAGCCGGTGAGATAGCTCAGCGGCATAAGCACCTGCCTGGCAAGCGCGAGGTCCTGAGGATGACTCCCAGTACCCACATAAAAAAAAAAAAAGAGAGAGAGAGAGAATGTACTTGGAAGACTTTGGAAAAATTTAGTCATTTACTTGGAAGACTGTTAACAATAAACATGCTGTACATATGTAGGTTTATCAAAGTTCTGTTCTTCAAAGTTCACCAATTTTGTTCTAGTTTAATCTACCATGTGAAAGTGAGAAAACCAAATTATGAGGTGTGAGTATAAAATTTGAGCTTAATATTTACGTTATGGTTATTTGTCAATGAACCTGACAACAAAGTTTAAACATTAAGAATAATATATAGGACCTGAGAAAAAGATGGCGGATTTGTAAGAAGCAGGCAGCAAAACTCTCTAAAAGTTGCCATTGAACCGCGGGAATATAGTGACCGGGAGAGTGCAGGAGGGAGGGAGGTGCCTCCCCTGGACCCAGGAAAGTTCTGAAGCGCAGTTCTGGACCCAGGGTGCCAGTGAAGGGTAACTTCAACAAGGAAGAAGGAGGAGACTGCGGCGCCTTCTCCCTGTCCCAGGAACCGCGGCACGATGGAAGCTCAAATCTGCGGACACACGGTGACAGCTGGCGCCCCAGGAGCCCTCGCAGAGGATCGCGAGACAGCGGTGGGGCAGGGGAACAGCGAAAGACCGCGCTGGCCAGCAGTGAGTGCCTCTGAGGTGTAGCTGTCCCCGCCAGAGAGCGACTGGCCTGGCGCCATTGTGGGGGGTGCGGTGAAACTCAGCACAGCGCCAAAGCACAGCGATTGGAACTCAGCGCGGTGCCGTGGCTCTCAGGCCCGTGGAAAGTGCACTGATGGTGGCAGGCGAACGAGACTGGTCTCTGCCTGAGAGTACACGCTTCTGCTCACTGCCCCGCCAAAGGGCTGCTCCTGGCTTGCTAGGACAGACCTGCATGGAACAGGACTCTGTCACCCCACGGTGCCTGCCTACAGCAGAGTCAACACCTGGAACTGATTCTTTTTCTTTTTCTTTTTTTTTCACTCATTTGTTTTTTCCTTCTGGTGAAGGGTTTTTTTTTTTTTTTTCTTGGTGGTGTTTTATTTTTGTTTTGTTTGCTTGTTTTGTTGTTTTTGTCTTCATTTTTGTTTCTGTTTGTTTGCTCTTTCCTTCATTATTCTATCTGATTTTTATATGAGTGTAAACAGAGCCTCTAACCCCTTTGTGATTGTGGTTCTGATCTTCGTTTCATCCCTTCCTTCTCTTTTTCCCACCAGTCCTCTGCACCAGTTTCCCAATGTTAGTGGGAACCCTCTTGGTCTTCCAACTTTATATATAATTCCTTCCTCTTCTCCCAGTACTCTATTTCCTCCTTAACTCATTTTAAATTTAAACTCCTGAGGGCAAAATTGACATATTAAGGACTTGTATACTGCATATAATTTTTCTGGTGTGTTTTAGATTTTGTTATATAACCGCAACTCTACTTTATGTGGTTAAAAGTGCCAAATAACTGGTTAGCTCAGTCTGTCATTTTCTAGGCTGTGTTTGATGCTTTAGGTACCATTATAGCCAAAAGTGAAATAATTGTTTTAAACAGCTTTCCTTCCTGATATCCCATGATTGAGATTGACTAAGGGTCACAGAAAATACAGTGGCACAGTACCAAAAAACCAAGGACTGGGCCAAACAGGTAGCAACTTCTCATATCCAACAAATTGAAGAGGTAGGATCTGACAGAAAACTCAAAACCCAAAAATAAGCTACACTTGGGAGATACTGCAGAGAAGTAGTCATCTCCTAAGGATCTTAAACACTAGCAATAAAGTAACCTACCATAGGTAATTTACAAACATCACCCCAGGAATTAAACTAAAGAAAGAAAAGAAAATGAAATGACACTTAAACAAGATGCAACCCCATACATCCAATTAACCAAAAGCAAACCTAGGGGGCAATGAGGAGGGACAATCCAAAAGCCACCCACCTGGCCTATCTGAAGTGATAACAAAAAAGCAACTGAATGAGGCTCTGGAAAAAATTAAAACAGAAAAAATTTCACAGATAACTGCAGAGATAATGTCCACAATGAAGACCATGCTTAAGGACACTATAGCTGATACAGACAAAAAAATAGATGAGCTTATGAAAATTATAGAAACCATGAAAGCTCAGCATAGGAAAGAAATGGAATCCATAAGGCAGATTCAAGCAGATATCCAGGAGAACAAAAATTCCATTGAAAGTATTTGTGGCAGATTAAGCCAATGTGAGGACAGGATCTCAGATATAGAAGACAGGCTTGCAATTAGTGATCATAAAAAGAAAGAATTCTTAAAAATAGCAAGGGACCATGAAAAGTCAATCCAGCAGCTGCTAGATGACTCAAAGATAAACAACTTAAGAGTAATTGGAATAAATGAAAAAGCAGGAGATAGCATAAATGACATCAGGACCCTGTTCACAGACATTATCACAGAAAATTTCCCTGGTAGAGAAAAAGAATCTGATCTTCACATAAATGAGGCTTATAGAACTCCAACTAGACATGATAAAAAAAAAAATAACTTCAGCCAGACATATCATAGTCAAGATCCCAGAAATTCAGCAGAATGGCAGAATCTTAAAAGATGTTAGGGAGAAGAGACAAATCACCTATAAAGGAAAACCCATCAGATTCACAGCTGACTTTTCAGCACAAACCCTCAAGTCAAGAAGGGCTTGGAATGACGTATTTCAAGCTCTAAAGGAAAATAACTTTCAACCCAGATTGATGTACCCCACAAAACTATCTTTCAAAATTGATGGAGAAATAAAGTACTTTCATGACAAAGAACATCTGAGAAAATTTATGACCACCAAATCAGCACTCCAAAATTTTCTGAAGGACATTCTAGAAAGAGATAACAAAGACTACAACTCCAGGAACCCCAACAGAAGGAATCCATCAGACAAGGCAGATAATTAAATAGAGGGGGGGGGGAAGAGGGGGAACCAACAACAGGAAAATAACATAACAAGTATAAGTCAATACATATCAGTTTTAACCATCAATGTTAATGGTCTCAATTCACCAGTCAAAAGGCACAGACTGGCAAAATGGATCAAGAAGCAAGATCCAATAATATGCTGTATACAAGAAACACATTTGATTAAGAAAGAAATTCATAGACTGAAAGTCAAAGGATGGAAAACAATACTCCATACAACAGGAACCCAGAAAAAAGCAGGAGTAGCTATTCTTTTTGCAGACAAAGTGAATTTCAAGCCAAGAATGATTCAGAGAGATAAAGATGGTTATTACATCCTTGTAAAGGGAACAATCCAAGAGGAAGAGATAACGATCATAAATATATATGCATCAAATACCAGTGCACCCAGCTATATAAAACAAGTATTAAAGGACATGAAAAATTAAATAAGCACTAATACAATTATATTGGGGGATCTCAATACTCCACTGTCACAAAAAGACAGATCAACTAGACAAAAAATCAACAATGAAATATTAGAACTGACCCAAACTTTGGAACAAATGGACTTAGTAGATGTCTACAGAGTGTTCCACCCCACAACATCAGAATACACATTCTTCTCAGCTGCACATGGGATGTTCTCCAAAATAGACCACATACTAGCTCATAAAACATGCTTCAGTAAATGCAAAGGAATTGAAATTATCCCATGCATATTATCAGACCATAGTACAATGAAATTGGAAATCAATGGCAAAAGAAATCACAAAAATTCCCTAAACACATGGAAATTAAACAGCACCCTCCTGAACAACCAATGGGTCACAGATGAAATTAAAGAAGAAATTAGGCACTTTCTACAACTGAATGATAATGACAGTACAACATACTGGAACTTATGGGATACAATGAAAGCAGTCCTAAGAGGGAAATTTATAGCATTAAATACTTATATCAGGAAAATAGAGCAAGCACAAATAAACAACTTAATGGTGAACCTCAAACTTCTAGAAAAAGAAGAGCAGGCTAAGCCAAAAGCTCGTACAAGGGAGGAAATTATAAAGATCAGAGCAGAAATTAACATATTGGAGACTAAAAATCAATACAAATAATCAATGAAGCAAAGAGTTGGTTCTTTGAAAGAATAAGATTGACAAACCCTTATACAACCTTATTAAAAAAAAGAAAAGAAAAGACTCAAATCCATGCAATTGAAAATGAAAAGGGTGATATCACAACAGACCCTGCAGAAATCCAGAAGATCATCTATACCTAATTTGAAAATTTATATTCTACTAAGATGGAAAATGCAGAAGAAATGGACAGATTCCTAGATTCATATGAATTATCAAAGCTGAATCAAGAAGATTTAAAAATCCTAAATAAACCAATATCAACCAATGAAATCAAAGATGTAATTAAAACCCTCCCAACAAAGAAAAGCCCAGGCCCTGATGGATTCACTGCCGAATTCTACAAGAAATTTAGAGAAGACCTAACACCACTACTTCTCAAACTTTTTAATGAAATTGAAAGGGAAGCAATACTCCCAAATACATTCCTGGAAGCAAGCATTACCCTGATATCAAAACCAGAGAAGGACCCAACTAAGAAAGAGAACTACAGGCCAATCTCCATAATGAACATAGATGCAAAAATCCTCAATAAGATACTGGCAAGCAGAATGTAGCAAATCACCAAGAAGTTTATACCCCATGACCAAGTTGGATTCATCCCAGGGATGCAGGGATGGTTCAACATATGTAAATCAATAAATGTAATACACCATATTAACAGAACCAAAAACAAAAATCACATGATCATCTCAATAGATGCAGAAAAAGGTTTTGACAAAGTCCAGCACCTTTTCATGTTAAAAACCCTACAGAAAATTGGAATAGATTGTCTTTATCTCAATCTGATAGAAGCTATCTATGACAAACCAACAGCGAATATTATACTAAATGGACAAAAACTGAAAGCCTTCCCTCTAAAATCAGAAACAAGACAAGGATGTCCACTGTCCCCACTCTTATTCAACATAGTCCTGGAAACTTTAGCCAGAGCAATTAGACAAGAGAAAGAAATAAAAGGAATAATGATTGGAAAGGAGGAAGTTAAATTATCATTATTTGCAGATGACATGATACTCTACACAGAAGACCTCAAAAACTCCACTAAAAAATTGCTAGATTTAATAAGCAAATTCAGTAGTGTAGCTGGATACAAAGTCAATACTCAAAAATCAATAGCCTTTCTGTACACAAATAACAAACTTACTGAAAGAGAAATTAGAGAAACAATACCTTTCACAATAAAATCCAAAAAAATGAAATACCTAGGAATCAATCTCACAAAGAATGTAAAAGACCTCTACACTGAAAGCTATAGTACTCTGAAAAAGGAGATTGAAGAGGATATCAGAAAATGGAAAGATATCCCTTGCTTCTGGATAGGAAGAACCAATATAGTGAAAATGGCCATACTTCCAAAATTGTTATACAGATTTAATGCAATTCCAATCAAAATTCCAACAGCATATCTCACAGAACTAGAGAAAACAATCCTAAAATTCATTGGGAATCATAAGAGACCTAGAAAAGCAAAGACAATTCTGGGCAACAAAGGCAAGGCAGGAGGCATCACAATCCCTGACTTGTAATTGTACTATAAAGCTACTGTGATAAAAACAGTGTGGTACTTACAAAAAGACAGACCCGAAGATCAATGGAACAGATTAGAAGATGCTGAAACAACCCCAGACATACTAAGCCACCTTATCTTTGACAAAGGTGCCAAACACATTCATTGGAAGAAAGATAGCCTCTTTAATAAATGGTGCTGGAAAAACTGGCTCTACACATGCCAAAGATTAAAACTAGACCCATATATTTCACCATGCACTAAACTAAATTCAAAATGGATCAAAGATCTAAATATTAAAACAGAAACATTAAATCTGCTGGAAGGTAGGTCAAACACTTGAAGACATTGGTGTAGGCAAAGACTTTATGAATAAAACCTCAACCACACAGGAACTATCACAAAGAATCAACAACTGGGATCTCATCTTATTAAAAAGCTTTTGCACAGCAAGAGAAACCAACAACAGAGTGAAGAGACAACCAACAATGTGGGAAAAAATGTTTGCCAGCTGTTCCTCAGACAAAGGATTACTATCGAGAACATACAAAGAACTCAAAAAAATCAGACCTCCCAAATTTAAAGATCCACTCGAAAAATGGGCATCTGAGATGAATACATATTTCTCAGATGAAAAAATACAAATGGCAAATAAATATACAAAAAATGTGCAGCATCACTTGTCATTCGAGAGATGTAAATTAAAACAACACTGAGATACAATCTCACCCCAGAAAGAATGGCTTTTATCAATAAATCAACTAATAACAAATGCTGGAGGGGCTGTGGGGAGAAAGGAATCCTTCTCCAGTGTTGGTGGGAGTGTTGCCTGGTACAGCCCCTGTGAAAATCAATGTGGAGATTCCTCAAAAATCTAGGGTTGGAGGTCCCATTTGACCCAGCTATTCCCCTTCTGGGTATCTTCCCAGAAGAATTAAAAACACCGTACCACAGCAATATATGTGCACCCATGTTTATAGCAGCACAATTTGTAATAGCCAGATCTTGGAAACAACCCAAATGCCCATCAACTGAGGCATGGATAAAAAAGATGTGGTGTTTTTATACAATGGAGTACTATTCAACCATAAAGAAGCACAAACTGGAGACTTTTATATGTAAATGGATGCAACTCGTGAAAATACTCATAAGTGAAATAAACTGGACGCACATGTGTAAGCATCGTATTGTCTGCCTAGTATGAGAAACTGAAAGAGTAAATAAGATCCAAAATGTACAATAGACATGGTGAATCAAAAAGAAACTGGTCAAAAGGAAAGAGAGACTGGGATGGGGGAATGGGGAAAAGAAAGAAGAGAAAAGAAAAAATATTGTATATATATATAAATGGTTAAGATAGATACACTACTAATTTTGCTTAGTTCATTGAAGAGTAAGGTTTGTGCCAGTAATGTTTGGACAATTGAATGCTAATATCTGGTACCCTGAATAACTAACTTAAAGATAACAATACATAATATATTAACCATTGTTACCCTCCTATTATGTTGTTTTGAAATTTTGTTCTTTTTTGATTTGTTTTGTTTTGTTTTTTCTTCTCTTTAAAATAAAAAAAATTTAAATGAATAATATATAGTTTAAAGAACTAGTAGACAACATTAAAAATAGTTTTCAATTGTTAAAAAAACATACGGTAAGTCTACTTAAATACCATCAGTGTATGGTATTGTAAGAGCAAAGTTATAGAATAGCAAACTCGTAGAAATTTCATAGCAGAAGTTAAAAATCAATTAGTGTCCTGTGACTACTGGCTGTGCTCATGCTGCTTCTCACATAGTTGGACTGCTAAGCTCAGTCAGCCTTGACTGTCCGCATCCAGCTCTTCTCCTAGACAGCCAGCCAGGACAACTTGACCACATCCGGCTGTAATGTCTGTGTTTTCCTACCTAAACACATATTTATAGTTTTCCAGCTTGTTCAAGGACTTTAGGCCCAGAACAGACTGGCCCAGTCAAGGACACATTTAACTCTAGGTGCTCTGCTCAAACCCCCTCCCCTCCTTCCCAGAATGTTCCCGCCTTATGATAAACAACTCCTTATAAGTAAACCTGCTTAAATAAGTCTGCCTGACAACATGTGAGTTAATTCATGTAACCAATCACGTAATAACCTGCAATCAGCTTTGTACTTCTTGCTTGCAAAAATGTATTTAAACTGAATTCTAAACTGACTCTGGACTGATGATTTGGACTTGGTTCCCATCAGCTCACTAGCATTAAAATAAAGTCACCTTCCAACTCAGGTGCAAAGGGTCTTTCATCTGGTCCAGTATCAGATTTCTGCAATAGTTTAAATATGATCTGTGGCCTCTTCCTGTGTAATTTCTCTTTCTCTGGGAATCTAGTATGGACTTTTGGTCATAGTTTGGAAGAACTTTTGTGTTCAAAATGTTTCAAAATCCAAATATGTCAATAGTCTGTAGTGTCCATTCCATTTTTGTAAACAGGCTTGCTAACCACAAGATGTACCAGAGGTACAAGCTTTACTCTGCCTGTTTTGTTCCCAGTTTTTTCCCATATTTCTAAAGTTCCACTCGCTCACCAAGGACCCCTGCCCTACCTGATAAATGGTATAAAAGTAACTTCCTGTACTAGCTCGGGGATCTCCCTGGGACACTTAAATCCTGCAACCTGCTATTTCATACTGACCCTTCAACGCCCAAGACCACTTTTCTGTTTACTCCCTACAGGGCACTGTGTACCATTACACAGGTCATCCAACAATGGGCGCCCAACCCCTCCTCCAAAAGGGCTTCAAAGTTTGTAATGGGTGACAGAACCCCTAGATCACCATTGATCAATGGTCACCCTCTGTGACTGGGACCTCGTCATCACAAAAGTGCTCCTGCCACCCTAACTCAACCAATATCAGGAATGGCTCCTACTAGCTACAAAAATGTTCCTCCTTCATTGGGAAAATAAAACTCAGGGTGCCACACAGGTTAAATGCCAGGGACATGTACTCTCTTTGACCAGAGCCACATTAGCCATAACTGTTGGGGTCTGGCAAGGACAAGGCAAAGACTTTAAACTTCTTCTCCAGATACACAATCATTTTTTCCTGAGTAGCCCAGGTGTGTTTTGGCTCTCTAGCATTTCTACCTACATCTGCCTCCCTGCTAACTGGACCAGGACCTGTGCCCTGGTTTACTTCAGATGAATATTTTCCCAGGGCCCAAGAACTCCCAGTCCCTATGCTACCATCAGTCTTACACTTTTGGGCCCCTGTACTCATCCCCTTGCTAGTGGGGCTAAGCATAACTACTGCGACAGGGACAGGGATTGCAGGACGCACTGCTGCCATCAGTTCTTACAAATCTCTGTCCCAAGAACTCACTCAAAGCTTAACTGATATTTCCAAGTCCCTTCTCACCTTACAAAGAGTGTTAGACTTCCTAGCAGCTGTAGCTCTCCAGAACTGAAGAGGGCTAGATGTTCTGACAGCAGAAAAGGGAGGCCTGTGCCTATTCCTAGAAGAAGATTGCTGCTTCTACACAAAGCAGTCCGGAATAGTCCAGGGAGCTTCAGAGAGCCTACAAAAGCAAGCCAATAGATTAAGAGAACAGGCAAACTCTAACTGGCCATTCTTCTGGATGAGCTGGAAGTCATGGCTTCTTCCCTGGGTTGGCCCCTTGGTCAGCATCCTCCTGAACATACTCTTTGGACCCCGTGTATTTAAACTACTGATGGGATTCCTCCAGAACCAGGTACAGGCCCTCACTAGACAATCTGTACACCCAATGCCGGTGTGGACTAGTCCCATATATCAGTCCCTAGAAGGAAGTGATGCCCTATGATATGATATAATAGAGGCATCAAAGGGAGAAATTTAGAAGAATGTTTGTGTTCAAAATGTTTCAAAACCCAAATATGTCAATAGTATGGAGTGCTCCTTCTGCTTTTGTAAACAGGCTTGCTAACCACAAGATGTACTAGAGGCAAGAGCTGTGCCCAGCCTGTTTTGTTTCCAGTTTGTTACCATATTTGTAAATTTCCACTTGCTCACAAAAAACTGGCAACCTTCTGGATAAACAGTGTATAAAAGTAACTTCTTATACTACCTGGGTGCTCAGACTTTGGAGTACACCACTCCTCTGAGCCCACCAGCATAACAAAGCTTGGTTCCCTCCACTTCTCCAAGTGCTGCTCAGTTTCTTCACCTCCAGCAAACCTAAAATTGCTGTAACAATATTAATGAAAGTTTCCATTGCTAGAGAAGATAGGTCCTAATACTCAATTACTATTCATGTTTGCTATTGCCCCATTGGCCAAAGCTAATGATTTATCTAGTCCAGAGTCAATGCTAAAAGGGAAAAGAAAAGGTATGAGTACAAGAAGGAATGGTTTATCTGGGCCATTACTATGTATATATGACATAATTTTTATTGACTGTGTAATTAAATAAGTGTCTTCCATTTATATACCATATTTAGTAAAATATTTCTCCATATAGGCATTCATTTTTTTCAATTTTTTGTTTAGAAAAATAGAACTGCAATACACAATGTTTTGCAACACACACATATGTATTATACACTTATCATATGTAGTATAAGGCTATAAGAGGATTCTTCTGCATTCCTACATTTATTTTTAGAAAGTAATTATTTAATAATGATTGTAAAATCTAATGTGTGATATCTCTTCAATAGTAAGCATTAACGTAAAAAGAATCTGAAATAGGCATCCACTTAGAACATACCATATATCACATCCTCTCGTTAGGTTATAACCTCTACCAGTTTATAGCGAAAAGAAAGGCTGGCTTTGAGTGCAACATCATTAATTAATTAACACAATTTTCATAACTCTGAGGCCACAGAGTTCATTACATTCAAATTACATCATGAGATTTTTTTACATATGAGTACAAGATCGATTTAGTTTGTACTTATTTATGTATGCAAATTAAACATAAAACAATACTGTCACATTCATTATCTCAGAATTTGAACAATTTGGGAAGGAATTTTCTCAGTGCCCCAGTAACATCTTTGTTGCGAAGGCTGTAAATCATGGGGTTGAACATTGGGGTCAAAATCGTGTAGAAGAGAGAAAGCAGTTTGTCTGTGCCTTCATACTGATAGGAATTGGAGTGGAAATAGGTGATACTGGCTGATCCATAGAATAAAAACACAACGATGAGGTGAGAGGAACAAGTGGAAAAGGCTTTGGCCCTTCCTATATTTGATGGCAATCTCAGGATGGTTGAGATAATTCTGCTATAAGATGCAAGGATCAGCATAAAGGGCACAATGACAATCAAGAAAGCTAATATATAGACCACCATCTCATTCACAAAGATGGTCCCACAGGCCAACTTGAGCAGCAGGGGGATGTCACAGAAAAAGTGGTTGATGTGTTTAGACCCACAGAAGGGCAGAGTGAAAATCTGCACTGTCTGCCCTACCTGGACTGGAAAGCCAATGATCCAGGAGCCAGTGACCAGCTGGATGCAGACCTTGTGGTTCATGATCAGCGGATACTGCAGAGGGCTACAAATGGCCACGTAGCGGTCATAGGCCATCACCGCCAGAAGGAAACACTCTGCGGCTCCCAGCACAAGGAAGAAACCCATTTGTGTGGCACAGGCGAAAAACGAAATAGTTCCTTTCTGGGTCCAAAGATTCATAAGCATTCTAGGAAGAGTGACAGACACATAGCAGATTTCTAGGAAAGAAAAATTACTGAGGAAAAAATACATGGGGGTGTGCAGGGTGGGCTCCAATCTAGTTATTAGGATGATAGCTCCATTCCCCAGTAGGATAATCAAATAGACGAGCAAGAATATTCCAAAGAGCAACCAGTGCAACTTGGGACTATCGGAAAAGCCCAAGAGAACAAATTCCATCGTTGTAGTGAGATTGGTTTCAGTGATTTTCAATTTGTCTTCTCTCTGCATCATTTTCCTCTGAAAAGTGGGTTAGGATATGAGTTTCAACCTTCATAAATTTCTTAGTTTGTTATTGAACCTTACTGTCTGTAAATCTGGGAGAACTGATGTGAGGCAATCAATATTAAAATTATCTGATTAAAAATAAAATTGCTTTGATGAATAAAACATTTTGAAAATGAACTTATGTTGGATTTACATTCTATTCCTATCCATAAATTCATAGTTATGTATTGTATTCAGACTCTCAATACCAGAAACGATAGTGTGTATAAGCTTTGTCCTCCAGGGAAATCAGAAACTCTTTCCCTAGCTTCCTCTCTCCCCTTTGCTTAATCTCTAGAATTTGCACAACTTCTCTATTAAGCTTCTTTCTCTTTCTAAATGTTATTTACCCTTTAAGTCTCAAATGTTTTATGTTTTTTGCAAGCGAGCTTTTTCCCTTTTCACTTACAGGTAGAATTTCGATATCTCACATCATATTATTCAAAAAAGACTTAGTTTTTCCATTCATTTGTGGTTGATGCAATAAGGTTCTACATCCTACCCCCATATTATGGGGTTGTCTTGTGTCTTCCATAGCATGCGCCCATCACTGGGTCCAGCCATTCTTTGGCAGGACTTTTCCTGTTGCCAGGTCTTCCATGGTGATAAATACGTCTGATTGCTATTAATCTACAAGTTTGACACAAATTGGCCCTCACAACTGCTATAAAAGCATATACATTTCTTTTTTGCTTTGACATTATATTACATGATTCATTTTATAAAGAATATAGGCAGGTCTCTGTCCTCCTGTGTTACTCTACATGTAGTTTTAAATTAAAAGTAGAAATTGCCATTAGAATTGGTTATTTTCTAAAGCACAGTAAAAATCAAAATAGAAGTTTGAATTTCCAATGTCAAAGAAACGTAAAAATGGTTTACTGTCGAAGAAAAAGTAACAGTGGAAAAGCTTTAATTTCCAATGTCGAAGCTTGTACTACATCTTAGCAAGAACCTATCTTGAAATATGATCAGAAACATAAAGTGTCGAGCATGTAACTCAGGGCTAGCGAGCTTGCCTAGCCTGCATAAGTCTCTAGGTTTAAAGAAAAAATTAAAACAAATGATTGCATTAATTTCATTTGTTGTATTGAAAGAGATCTTACTGATAAAAACAACATTTAGCATTTTACTCTATCTTCATAATATTTTGATATTTTCTTTTAAAGTCTAAAATAAATATTCACAAGGAAAAGTCAAAATAATAGGAAAATATTTAGTAAATACAGTGAAATGTTGGGTGAAACTTTTGCAATGTTTATGGTGTTATTGATTTGGGTCACATAAGGAATAACAGGAAATGAACCAACTAAGCTAAACTAAGTGTTGTCTATAAGTTACAGGAGGTGAAAATTTGAAAAGAACCATCGCTTCATATTTTTTTGACCAGAAGGTATTACCAATTTTAACATTACCTTTTTTTTTTTTTGTGGGTACCGGGGGGTCGACCTCAGGACCTCGCGCGCCAGCAGGCGCCCATGCCGCTGAGTGATATCACCGGCCCCTTTTTCGTATGTGGGTTCCGGGAGTCGAACTCAGGCCCTTGCACTTGCCGGGCAGGTGCTTAAGCCGCTGAGCCATCTCACCGGCCCCCTAACAACATTACCTTTTACAGGAATGATTTCATTTATACTGGCAACATTTCCTATATTAATGATGTAGGAAAATATATTAAATTAAAACATAACATTTTTACTCATTATTATATTTTCAAAAGAGAAATGTTTAACCTTATTAAAATTATCAACAATATACAAATTAGAAATGTATATAGTTTAGATACTTGGAACATATTAGTTTAACATTTTAACTCAGAATTTGAGAAAACTACACAGATAATCATATATCAAATGAATTTTAAGACCAATATGTATTTATCATTTTATATATTTGATATAATTTTGAATCATTATTCTCAAAATAATAATTCTAAGAGGTAGAATACCAACATACAGTATTAGCAGTTTACCATTTTCCTTTTGCTACTGTTACATCCTTCTTCTGAAGTTTTATATTTTTAAATATTTAAATAGATTAACATCTATATCAACTTTAATCAAGGGCTCTATTTGCTTTCGAGACAACCAGTGTTCTTTTTAGAGGAAATGTAACTCTTTCCAGTGGGGATGTCTTCTCCCCTGTCACTTCTTAATTGCAGTCTAACTGCTTGAGTTTGCAAGTAATTTGGTGTGTTTTTCCAAACAAGTCCTAGAAAACCAACTACAGCTTCCTGCAGTCACTCCATGGAATATAATACCATGCCATTTTTGTCTTCTAAATAATATCCCAGCACATGAATCTCCTTGAGAAAAAAAAATTCTCAATTATCTCAAATATTCTTTCTTTAGCTTCTTACCTGTCTTATTTTCTATAATTCTCTTGAATTTAACTTTTCAACAAATTGTGATTCTTGATAACATCATTAGAAACATGTTCAGCCCGTTTTCTTAAGTTTCCTTTAATTTTCCACATTTTTCTCGATTGCTTCACAGTAGTGGATTTTTGTGTTTCTGGTGTGAATGTGAGGAAAACAAATTATGTTTATTTCAAAACAGCAGCTAGAGTTCCAGCTCCTTGTGAAGTGCTGATTTTTTTTTTAACAATTTTAAAATAATGTTTTCAGGTGTATAATTTCTAGTAATTCAAGTTGAATTTCGCTGAATATTTCGATCTCTACTTACATTAGAATAAAAACTGGGTTTGAGAAAGAATGCATATACCATATCTTTGTTCTTTATAGGTAAATGTGGAAAATCACATCACTATGTATTTAAAAGTAACAGAAGAGAGAAGTTTGAGTGAATTTTTATTTTGATATTATTAGGCTTCGGTAAGAATATGTACAATGTAATTAAGCAATTCATGATTTCAGTTTTTTCTACTTATTTATTTTAACACTCCATGCAACTTGGTAAGTCAATGTGCTAAACTGTTCAGAAATCACAGAATTTGTTTGTACATGTGAATTGGTCACAGAATCTGTGTCCCAAATGAGGTCACTTTTGAGTGACATCTTATGAAAAGTAATGCATTATTTCTGCAGGCAACATTAAACATTTCTAACGCATGCTGTCCTGTCTTTCCAGTACAACTTCCATTTAACCCATAATATTTTATTTTACTTTCATTTCACAATTTAAATTTTTCTTCTTGGTGTGGTGTCCTTCAGTCCTGCCTATTTGTTGTATCTGGTGAAAACCCACTTCCAGGTACCAAGCCATGCCCATGGAAACTTTACAGTTTCTTCAACAAGTTGTAGCCTAAATTCCCACAAAACTCTAATGATTTATACTGTTTTCTTTCACTGTTAGTGGTAAAATGCAGTGAATAGTCATATAAATAAAAACAAAATGTAGTTTACTATGATCAAGTTTGGAAGCAGAGAGACGAGTTAGGACGTAATTGTAGTCATTTACATGGGGGAAGACAGTGGCTAAGAGCAGGACTGAGGAATGTAAATAGTGTAAAATAGCCAACGACTTTACAGAGAGCTTCTTCCCAAACATTCTTCTGTTTGTTTCTCAACTTTACCACGTATAAAATCAGTCACTTAAGAACTCTGACATCGTAATCAGTTTCTATTACTTTTTAACCATCTTCTGTATTTGTTCATCCAATCACATAGATCTTATTTTCTAAATATTAAACAACTGAGAAAATATCCTTGTAATATTTCTTCTAAAACTGAAACATTTTCTAAAAATTTTTCACTATTTTCCTTACTATCTCATGTGCATCAATCTATCTTATTTCAAATATGTTCTTTTCCAATGATGCATTCTTATCATGCTGGTTTTTCTTCTTATTTTTTTCCCCTGCTCACCCTGGCCACCATGATTATATTGTGCAGTATAATATAAAGCTGGAGACTGATAATCACTAAACAAATTTAATTCTTTTTAATCTTTATTCATCTGTATAATACTGGAAAGTGTTTACACATCTTACAGCCTGAATGTCCACGTGAGTTATTTGGTGACAATGAAACAGAAGAGAAGGTAATATGTGAAGATGACCTGTCTTAGGACACCTTTTCCTAAAATCCCACTTCTCCCTTCAGCCACTGGTGCAGCAATGGCCACACCAGTCCAAGAAAACGTCGGTGTCTCCCGTCTCTGAATGATCCATCGTGATGCACCCTCAGTCTGACACAGTTCAGATCTTAGAAGCGTAGAGGATGGCTATTCTTCAGGTGCATTTGATGTGTATAGATGCATTGCTTTTTCTCTTCATATTCCTCCTAAGTCACCTGAAAACTTTGTTCACATTCTTCTTCTTCCTTGACATTACACACTTGTGACTGCACACATCTGGTCACAGTAGACTGCTGAAACAATGGATGCTGCAGCAGACTTGTTTCAAACAATCATTTCCTGCAACTTTTTGAACAAAACTAAAGAAAAAGCCCCTCTCCCTCTGTGGGTGTAGTTGTAATTTCTTAAACATGTAAATTTTTGGCCCTGTTTATGTCTATACCATGTGAAGAAACAGTTCCACGTGGACATCAAGGACATAGGGTAAATTACCCAGATATATACTAATGAGTTTTCATAACATAAGGAGGTAATGTTCTGTCTTGCATGAGGCTTTTCTTCCATTTGTTCTCTTGATCTGCACGCTGAGTTCGGGCACTTGCAGCCTGTGTGGGTTAATGGCACAATCATTATTCAGGCTGTATATCTTGCTTTTGATGGGAATGGGATTGACTTACATTTCTGTAATCAGTTCATAAACTATCTGTGACTTTATGACCGCATGACCAGCATCCAGAAGAGAGACACACAATTAGATGCAGACATTAAGCAACTGTACATATGAAATTGTATATATATATATTGTAACAGGGGCCTGGCAGTGCTGCAGAGATGTGAGGACCTGTAATACAGCCTCAGTTGTACACACTGGGTAGCAGAGAAAACACTACCAGAAATTCCTGTCCCTCGTGGTTTTTCTGGACCCACTAGTGCAGATGTATAGTAAGCAATAAAAGAAGCAGTATGTGACACCTTACGTAATGATAAACATGAATGAGATGCATGGAGAGGGTATCTGAATGGGGGAAAATCTCACTGGAGAAACGGCTTTCCAAGAAGAATGGAAAGATGAGATGGGTCAGATGGGGGTGTCTACTCTACTGGGAGAACAGTGTAGACGGAGGACAAGGGGAGGGGTGGATGGGTGCCGGTGACAGCAGGAATCCAAAGCAGAGCAAAGGCTGAGACTAAAGATGTTTACATTCTAAAGTAATAAAAAACTCATTTTTAACTGCATTAACTCAAATTTTATTTTTCAAAACTCTTCTAATACTTCAAACTTTAGATGTGTGTTTCTGCCACTAGCTTAGTTCATTTGAGCTATTATAACAAAATACACTATGCAGGGCGTTTAAAAATATCAGAAATTTATTTTGCATAAGTCTAGAGGTTAGGAATTCAGAGAGAAGTTTTTTAAATTTTATTTTCAATCCATGACTCTGATACCATCACTCTTTACCTCTGAGAAATATATATACACACACACACATGTATATATGTATTCACATTAGTTGACATATATATGAAAATTACATATATATATAGATACATATATATATATGCATATAATGTGGATTAGAAGAAACTTTTTATGAATTAGAAAGGCCTAAGGATTGAATGACTTCATATTTGCTCTTTTTTGTGTGTATGTGTGGGTACCGGGGGTTGACCTCAGGACCTTGCGCGCCAGCAGGCACCCGTGACGCTGAGCGATATCACCGGCCCTTTTCTCGTATGTGGGTTCCGGGAGTCGAACTCAGGCCCTCGGGCTTGCCAGGTAGGCGCTTACGCTGCTGAGCCATCTCACCGGCCCCATATTTGCTCTTAATTCAATAGAGAAAAGGGAAAAGAAAGAGAGAGTAAGTGAGAAAGATCCAGAATCAGAAGTAGAGGGTAAAGAACAAGGCAGACCAAGAGAACGAGAGCCATAGCTACTAAAGTAAAGCATTGCTGGTGGCAGCAGCTGCTGAGCTGGATAGAACACGTATATTTGATTCGAAGGGATAGCAAATCACCCAGTCTCATCTTGTTTATGACCGCTGTAGTTGTGTATTGAATGTTAATAAAAAGGCGCTAATTCTTCCTGAGGCCTCTGACATGGTTTTCTACGTGCTGTTTCCCATTCTGTGTTGACTCACTGTACAATGAAGAACAATCTCACCAAATCAAAAGCGGATCCCCACCGAGGTACACATTTAAATGGAGGGGAAAACAATGTTGGGTCTACTTCACCGGGCTGTTCTGTTATCTTCTAAGAACTTTGTGGCCCAAGACTTCCCATCTATGAAATGCACATGACCACCTTTCATGGGAAGTTTATCCAGATAGACTGAAAGGAGGCGGAAAACTCTTACTTATCACTGATTTGTGCTCGAGGAGACCAGACTTACTTGGGGCACACATTACCCTGATAATTTAAGCATTCAGAAGTTATACTTTATCATAGAGGTGGCCTGGGTCATTCCCTAAAGTAGTCACTGGCTTCATTGCAGAAGTTATTCACCTTTTTCTGAGAAAATGAGAAGGTATTAGGCCTCTCAGCTCAGCCCAGTTATTCACACTTCAGAACTTTCCCAGTGAGGATTTATGTGGTTTGTTTTCTATGTATTTAAAACTTGATCAAGGGCCGGTGAGATGGCTCAACAGTGTAAGCGCCTGCCTGGCAAGTGCGAGGGCCCAAGTTTGACTCCTAGAACCCACATAAGAAAAAAGGGCCGGTGATATTGCTCAGCGGCACAGGCGCCTGCTGGTGCGCGAGGTCCTGAGGTCGACCCCCGGTACCCACAAAAAAAGAAAAAAAAGATAAAACTTGATCAAAAATTCTGTGACAATGACAAAAGAATAAAAAATTTCTAAGAAATAAATTGATTGTTTGATAAGATCAAAATTCTTATTACCATGATTTAATTACTATGAATTATATACATGTACCAAAAGTGTTCTAATATAACCCTAAAATTTATAAAAACATTATGTTTCAATAAAAAATAGTACACATCTGTGAGGGAAGTTTACAATTGTCATGAAACTACCATTGGGTGGATGGGTAAATATTCCCCATCAGGGTGAAGGAATTCAAATCAGCCTAGATCGATACTAATATTCCTGTTTCTCCATTTTGAGACATTAGCCAATAATGTTGGTTAATCACTAATAAAACACATGACTAGTCATTCACTTTAACATCAACAATATTATCATTCAATTCTGATGCCTATTAACTTATTTGCTGTTACTTCACTCTAAAGCCATTATTGATCATAATCTTGTAAAGTAATAATAGCTTATGCTATTAGTCAATCTTTCAATCTAATAGAGTTAATTAAATGTTATTAATTTTCAGGCAACGTGTAGCATTCTGTAGATAAAAAAGAATAACTTTTACATGAAAAATTTAGGAAACATTCCAGGATATTAAAAATGACAAAAGCAATCTTTGATAATCAATGTGCTATTTCAAATAATTCAGTATTTTGGACCAAATTTTAAAGGTGGCTGTTCTTACCCATAAGTAAATATTCATATCTGAGATCTACTGTTGGAAAATAAAAGCATGGCTGATTTCCTGTGAGGTAAAAACATGAAAATCCTCATTCATAGTAACTGAGAGATCTAAGAATAGTGGGGAAGAATCAAAATTAATTTATGGACACAGGAACAAAAATCAAAATTTACACTGTCATGATTTTGGAATCACAGGAATCCTCTTCTGAAGGAATTTTTTCAATGCCCCCATAACATCTTTGTTTCTCAAGCAGTATATCATGGGCTTAAACACAAGTGTCACAGTGGTATAGAAAAGAGAAATGAATTTTTCTGTTTCTGTTGAAAGACTACATCTTGGTATCAAATAGGTAATATGCTTAATCCAAAGAATGAAGCCAAAGCCATGAGGTGGGAAGAGCAGGTGAGAAGGCCTTGGCTTGCCCACAGTAGAAGGTGGCTTCAGGATGGTTGAGGTGATTATTGCATAAGACCCAAGAATCAATATAAAAGGAATAGTGGTGCCCAGAGGAGCAATCACATAAAGCAATGTTTCAACCATAAAAGTGTCCCTACAGATTAGTTTAACAACCAGAGCGACATCAGAGAAAAAGTGGTTCAGCTGGTTGTGTCTCCAGAAAGGTAGAGAGAAGATTGAGTAGGTGAGCCTAGTGTGCACTGGAATTCCACTTACCCAGCAAATTGGATACACAGCTCGTTGTTCAGGATGAGAGAGTAGAATAATGGTTTGCAAATGGCGACATACCTGTTGTAAGCTATTGCTGTCAGAATAAAGCACTCAGTAACTCCCAAGACCACAAATACATACATTTGCTAACCACAGACTAGAACAGAAAGTTACAGAGATCTATTAATAATCTGGGGATAGTGACAGACACAAAGCACAAAAAGAAAAATTCTGAAGGAAAAAATACATGGGCTTCTGGAGGGAAGTCTCCATCTTGGTTAGGATGATAATGAGGATATTTCTGTCAGAACAATGACATACATTATCAGAAATAGCCCCACAAAGAAATCCTGGCAATTTCGAAACATCAGAAAAGCCAAGCAAGGTGAATTCCACCAACACTGTTTGATTTCTCTGTGCAGGATGTTGTTCTGTTGATTCCATCAATCAACAAAATTAATTCAAGGATTTGAAGTCCTTCAATCCACTGTTTGACCTGCAAAATGGGTCATATGAGTGATGTCAGACCCACTAAAACAGAATGGGCCTCCAGTACCACTGGTTTACCCTTTTATATTTTACTCATATGTGTTATATGCAATGTTCTAAATGTCTGTGATGTAATAAGTGAAAGTAAGTTAAAGTCTATTCTTCCTGTTCATAATAAAGAGCACGGTTATGTAGTAAAAAACACAGCAAAGGACAAGCAAAAAAATAAGAGCAAAGTATATAATCTAGCTTATTCTTAGATTTAGAGCTGCTCCTGTCAATATTTGACATTCTATTAATGAGACAATATAGCAAGAAGCCAAAACTTTGCTACCTTCATGAGAAGATTCAGTAAACACTGTCATATTCTAAAGAAAGAAGAAAATCATAAAATAACACCCAATGCAATAATTAATAGTTTCTTAATGCTTTTTTAGTTACAGAAAATAAAAATACTTGCAACATTGTTTACGTAAGTGTATTAAAAATAAACAATTATTAATTGCTGTACAATCAAGCTGGATATCCTCTTTGTGACAAACCGTAGGGTACCATACGTCTGCATTACAGATAACATGTCCATCAGTGCATTTACCTAAGGAGGTTTCAGCAGCGAGGGTAAGTGAAGGCACCACGGGAAATTCTGTCCAAAAATTCTATGTACAGCTGTCTCCTGAGCAAGCTGTCTCCCAACTCAGTCTCCACCAGAGTTCAACAAGCTAATTTGCTATCTACTTGCATATTAATGTTTAAATTTAATATTAAACTTGATTTCAATCGATGTTTACTGCTGATCCGTAAAAGACTTCCTTCGGCATTTAAAGACTATGACAGATTAATTCACTGACATTGATCTCTTTTGGAAATGTAAACTGATAATACTGTGCACACCCTGAATGTGTATGCACTGAGCTTTGTGCATATTTGTCCTCTAGGGGAGGGAAAAGAGGGCACGATGACTCAATCTCTCCAGTCCGTCTGGGTAATTTATAGTAACAGAAATTTAAAGCACGAGGCCATGTGGTATTGCGGAACTTGGTCTGTGGCCACACCTGAATATGGAGTCTAGCCTGCATCATGTTTGTTATTGAAAACATCCATATTATTCAAAATGACCTATGAGTTCAGTATAATCCCTGTCAAAATTCCAATGGAATTCTCCATAGAAATAAAAACATTCAAAAAAAAAAAAAAACTAGAATTCATATGGAACTACAGAGGACTCCATATAGATGTAGCATTTTTGCACTTGATCTTAGCCAAAAGGCCAAGAAGCGATAGATGTAGCATTTTTGAAAACTAAGAACAAAGATTAAAGTTCCTGATTGCAAAGTAGTTACAAAGTTTTTGTAATCAAAATGGCACAGCATTAGCTTTAAAACAAATATTAGAATATAAGCAAGAGCTCCGATTTTTAAAAGAGCTCAAAATTAAATACATCATTTATGTATCATCTAATATTTGACAAGTGTGCCAAATGTACAGAATGAGCAAAGAGTAGTATCTTTAATAAATGACCTAGGAAGGAACTGATATTCAAAAAAATTAAATTGGACATATATCCTACCTTATTCCCCCAAAATCACAGAAGACCTAAATCCATTAAAATAACATGTAGGGGAAAATCTCCTTGACACTGAACTTAGCAATTATCTCTTGGATATGACACCAAAAACCCATAAAACAGAAACAAAAATGAACTAGTGGTATTCCATCAAATTAAAAATTTCTGCATGACAGTGGAAGCATGTAACAAAATAAAAAGGCATCTTATGAAGTGGAAGAAAAAAGTTGCAAACTGTACATCTGATAATAGATTAATATCTAAAATGTTTAAATAATTGATACAACCATACAGCAAAAAATAACGATAGCCATATAATAAATACTAAAGAATGTAAATTAATATTTCTCCCAGGAAGACATAAAGGACTGACAGTTACATGAAAAAGTATTCAACATTAGTAACCTTCAGGGAAACCACAATGGTACATCATCTAACAGCTGGGAATATCATTTTTTATAAAATGACAGAAATAAATTGTTGATGAGAATGTAGAGAAAATGGAACCCTTGCGTATTGCCATTAATAATGTAAATTGGCATAGCCAAAAAGAAAAACAGAATGGAGATTTCTCACAAAAATCAAAATAACAATACCAAATTTCAGATGACTGTGGGCTGAATGTAGCTTGCACCATGAGTTCCTCGGGAACATTTATCCAAAGTAAGAGGCTTTTTGAGGATATAGGAGATAGGGAATCAGAAATAGGAGATAGGGAATCATAGAAAATCATGGGACTGTATCTTTTTTTTTTTTGAGACAGGGTCTTGCTATGCAGTTCAGGCTGGGCTTGAAGTCACTGTGTAGCCTGGGCTGGCCTCAAACTCACAGTGATCCTCCTTCCTCAGCCTCCTGAGTGCTAGGATTACAGGTATGTGCCATCACGCCACACCCAGCCATGGGACTGTACCTTGAAAGAGTTAGCAAGATCTCTAGCTAGCTCTAGAGAAACCCTGAACTTGTGTTATCTAGAAATCTTACTAAATTAACTGAAGCAACACTGGTACTGAAAAAAATGGCTCAGTAAGGAAGGGGAATTTCCTTGCAGTGTAGCTACAAAGAGAAAAACTCAACATTCCCTCTCAAGCACTGACTCTGCACCTGGACAGAGGTACAGGCTAAGCAGAATGGAGATCTGTTACGGTTTGCGTCTGGATGTCCCCCCAAAGCCTCATGCAGTCATGGGGGGGTTGGAGGTGGCTGAATCTAGAGCGTGTGATTGACTCATAGTGCAATCCTGGGATAAAGGGTGCTGGGATTAAGGGTGGGTGATTGCTGGATCAGTTCATGATTGAATTAGCACCACCCTAACCCCAGTAGCCTCCATACAATATAAGGGACTGAAAGAGGCTTGTTTCTTCTCTCTCTTGTTGCTTTTGCTGTCTTCAGCTGCCATGAACTGTTGCCCCTCTGCCATGTGCCACCCTGCCTTGGAGCCAGCCGAGTATGGATTAAAACCTCTACAAACTGTGAGCTAAATAAACCTTTTCTCCTTTAACTTTGGGTGTCGGGTATTTTGTTTCAGCAATGAGAAAAGTAACTAAGAGCTCAGTACAGCCACGTGAAGAGAGACAGTAACGAAAAGTCTCATCTTGTCTCCCGGATTTAGACAGGGTCTGAGTGGGAAGCGATCTTAGAAGCTACAGCATCGAGCAAACAGGAAATGGAGTAGGGCAGAATTAAGGTAGGAAGCTATCTTGAGTATCTCTGTCTGCTTAGGTGGAAAGCACCCCCTACCTTCTCTACAACTCCAAGATGTAACTGCAGCCATGCTCAGGGAGGAAGTGGACACCAGCCCTGAAACTTAGTGGAGGGCCAGAAAAAAAGTGACTGTGGCATGGAAGATTGAACAGCACCAGATTGGGAGAAAAACCCCAGCACCAGGCTCATGGAAGGCCCCACTCTGGGTTGGGAGAATCTGGGTAGTGAACAGACAGCACGAATCAGTGTTAGTTTGAATGTAGTGTTAGGCAACAAATACAATGCCTGGGGTTCTGCAGTGGGAGATAGCCTGAATCTGGGGGTGTCACCAAAGATGCAGACCCTATGTGCCACCCACCTTCAAATCTGCTCAGAGCTGTTCAGAATGGGTACGACAGCTCACAGAAACTGGACAGACAAGCCTCTTAAATCATGGTCTGGATATTTATGGATTCTGGACCTCCCTGTAGACTACCCCCATGATAGAGTCAGTGCACAGCCCAGCTCTTCCAGCACCTTCATTCCCAGGTACTGAAGAGATGAGCCAGTCCCACCACTGAAGGACCTACCTGAGTACTTAATCTGCAGTGGCAATGGAAGTGTTAACACCCCAACTGGGAGTTGGAGTCGTAGCCATCCTGCTCTCCAGAGGTGGCCACGAGACTGCAGCAAACCTTTCCTTGTAAGGCCCATCCATCCCTCTCAATCTAGAAGGATGCCCATAGACTTCCTTATCACCTTATCATGTAAAGCTAAAGGCCTCCTCTGAGCCAGAGGAAAATGATGTCAAAATTGCAACAATAAATACATAAGCTCATGGCAGGTGCTCTTGGAAGGTCTACAAAGTGCTAAGTGACTCAGGACAAGACATTCTTTAGACCATCGCAGTCACTGCCTGAAACTTTTCCATATCCTCAAACCTGATAAAAACCCCAGTCTCTCACACTGCTTGAGTTTTCTCTTGGAAATTGGCCTATTATTTCCGTTGGCCATGCACCTTGACCTGAATATACTCTCGTCTTCTTTGCACTTCTTGTGGGTAAAATTCCTCTGGATCACCTCCCTATGCCATCTTGCAAAACACTGTCATTGACCACAGAGGGGCAGAGCTTACCTTTGCGCTCTAAATATCCTCTCCAATTTGGAGAGAAGCGATGGAGAACTCAGGAGTAAAAATTGAAAAGATTTTTATTGTCCTCTTTAATGAGGCAGCATCCAGGAGCTGACTCCAGAAAATCCTATCATAAGGAGAAATATAAACTTGTTTTTATTGTTGCTGGTGGTGGCTGGTAGGTGCCTGGGGATGGTCGGGTGTACATTTGTATGTAGTGTTGTATGAGTGTCATTACTGCTTTGCTTCCATACTGCCTTACCTTGCCTTGCCATGTTCTCTCCCTTCAAGGGATATATCTTGGGTCTTTTAATGTGATTCTGCTATTTTATGAATTTGATTAATCTCCTTCTATCCTATCATTTCCATTTTTTTTCCTTTCTTACTTTCCTTCCTTTCTTTCCCCTCATATTTCAAATCATCCTTCTTTCCCCCATCTTTCCTGGTATGTAAATATTACTATTGTAACCTATATTTTCTCTTGTTTCTTTTCCTCTTTCCTTTAATTTTTTTCTTTATTCTTAGTCTATCCTATGTTATTACTATTTCTTTCCATTCTGAGTTATCGAAAGAGAACATTTTATACATGTTTTAAATTATGTGTTAATACGATTGGTCCTATGGATGCAGATATTACGAGTAAATGTTCTCTCCTGAAAGATTTTAGTGACAGGAATTAAACACAGTGCTTTCAATTGGTTGCATGGGTGTTTTCATTCTACTTCATACAGAAATCACAAGGAGAAAGCCACTTACTAAAAACACCTTCACAATAGTGGTAGAGACCTCAACCCCAGCTTATTTAAAATTTTCATCTCAAAACCACAAAAATCATGGGAAAACAAGGCAAAAAGATGACTCCAAAAATGTGCGTCACCGTAAAATACCTGAGCTCACAGATACTGAAGTAGATAAAATTTCAAAGAATTTTTAAAAAATGATAGTTGAAATGATGAATGAGATCAGTGAAGATACAAACAAGTAGCTGAGTGAAATGAGGAAGACAGTGCAGGATATGAAAACCATGTAAGAGACAGAGTTCTAAAAAAGAACCAAGAAGAAAGCTTGAAAACAAAAGCCTCAATCATTCAAATGAAAACCTCAACTGAGTGTCCCGGCACTAAGGAAGATGAAGGTAAATCAGGACTGGAAGACAAGCTAGATACGCTGCACCATTCAGTCAGTAAGGATGAAAATGGTATTTTGTCTTAAGGTTCACTGATCAAAATCTACCGTATTTATATATGCACTTTATGTTCTCTAAAGAACTCTTTTAGTGCATTACAGATTTATTTTATTTTGAGATATATCAGTGTGCATTTTTGAACCCTAAGAAATAGTAATATTTCTATCTCTATCTATCATCTATCTATCATGTCTATCATCTATCTATCTATCATTTATCTATCCATTTATGATCTATCTATATTTCCTAAAAAATGATACAGGCTTGAATAATGGATGAGACTCTTAAATTCTATCGATATATTTGCACTAAACTGTAAAGACTTTGAAGTTAAGAGAACTCTATATGATTTTCTATTCCCAGCATCGTTTACCTCTTACAAATATCTATCATATCTAAGCAGACAGCACTCTCTGTCATGTACCCTGGAAGTTCTTTCTTGGTTGCAAGGAAATCTTGGCTTTGGCTTCGACCCACACCGTTTTCATCAGAGGCTTTAATCCTCCCCCGTGCTCCAAAGATTCAGACTGCGAGCAGTGTTCAGCAGCGCCTCTCAGACTGCAGCACCTGAGTTCGCTTTTGTCATCCAGTGAAAAGTCCACACGCGTACATAAGGACCCCACTAGAAAACAGGGCAAGGGCTCAGTAGCATAACTGACAAGGGCAATGTAAATTTCTGAAACCCACACCTATCCAGTGATATTTCATGACACTCCGGAAAACAAGGAGGAAAACAGCATGGTCTTCGTTATAAGTATTTTCCGAAGCAAAAAGAACAAAGATATATTTCTTTGGGTGGAGACATACAGTGGTTACGACCCCTTCCTTCTCTGTTATGTCTTTATTACTGAAAGCTTTATCTTCAGTGTCTTTGTTCTTTTAAAAAAATTTCAGTGGTCTTATTGCTTAACATAGTGATCTCTTTGAAGAGTTGGCATGTCTGTGGGACATGTTCTTTTTGTTTCCTTATTTATTTATGTTTTTCTTTCGGTGATCTTATGAAATAGGGCAGATAGTGACTTTTATGAAAGGTGTATAAAGGTTCAACTCTAGTCCTGAAAATTATACTCTTGATTGAGCACAGCTGAGATGTTTTTGAGAGGACATTCAGTTTATGACATATGAGCTGTTTATATTTTCATGTCACTTATTCTAGTACAATTCTTTGTATATAAAGAGGTTTGAACAGACACTTTTTATGGGAATTAAATGTCTTTGACAGTCTTTGAATACATGTTAAACAGTATATTTTTGTTTCCGTTGATATATTTTCCGCATTTTATTGCATGAAACTGTTGCAATCTCCATTGTTAAAATCAAAAAAAAAAAGAGAACTTTGACATCAAAGATATATTGAAGCCTAGAATGATAAAATATCTATGTATTTGTATTTGCAGGACATATTACTACAATATAATGGGATTTATAGTTTCCAGTTACTTGTTTACACTTTTTCATTATTCTAATAAAATATTTTAGAGCAAATAACTTTATAATTATTAGCCTGGCTAATGGAAAAAAATTTTTAAACCATGGACTCAAAAATAATTGAAGACAAAACATTAAAAATGAGTAGAAAGTCTTAAAATGTTTGTAAAGCTTTAGTTAAGTCAGTTTTATAAATGAATAGATCCCTTTTCAGACAGAAAATATCTTATGAGTATTGTTTATGTAACAATGCTATTATTCTCTAATAAGATTTGTGCTGCTAAAGCAAATGCGTGTAGTTGATTACAAATTAAAGATGTTTGAAAATATATACTTTTTATAGTCATATCTGTTGCTAAGACATTTTGTGGGATTTTTACATAAAAATAAACAATATTCTGATTCATTAAATATCTCTAGCTTATTGGTTTCTCTTGAGAGTCAATAAGAAATGACATAGTTAGGAAAAATTCTGATTAGGAACCCTGTATTTTCCCTGATGCAAAAAGGAATACACAATTTTCAAAGGAATTCATTACACTAAACTACAAAAAATTCCAGAGGGGGCCTAATTTCTTCACCATATGTTCATCAATTTGTTTCCCTCGGGATAATCATCATTTATTATACTTGTTCCTTCAGTAATAATTGTTTGCTATGAGTTCAGTTTTTTAAAAATGGGCCAAGCATTATTGTTAACAAGACCCACTGGGTATTAACTTTGGTAAAAGTCTCTATCAGAGGTAGCAACACTGAAAATTTGCAGTTAAGAAAGTGAAATGACAATGCTCTCAAAAATAGTGGACAATCATCTTTAATGTTCTTGTGCAACTTAATGGTCAAAGGTTTATCACTGAGTTGCTTGTATTTCTTTCAATATTTGTTATGGAAAACAGATTTTTTTTTAACTTGTCTTTCTTTATGTAACTAATGGCTCAAGGCAAGCTAGGTAAATTTTATTTAGATGTTCGACCACAATATTAGTTAAGAAAAAAATGAATTTACACCTTATGATCAAGGCTGATAGGGAGTAATTTAGTAGTATTCACTTTAAATTTACCTAAAATGTCACCAAACCTAAGAAACGGGGTCACAATCCACTGACTGTAGCTAGAAAAATGAGAAAAAAAATACATATACGCAATTACTAAGTGACTGGGTCATTAAATAGAGCATCAAGATGTGAAAACAAGTGGTATTTCTCTTTGGTGTAGAAAATATTTACAGGCAACTCAAGTACATTTTGAGGGAGAGTGATACTGTTTGGTACTATGGATTGAACTCAGGAATCCAGGGGCTTCATGCTGAGCTAAATCACCAGTCCCCAGTTTGCTTTTCTATTTCTTTGTTGATTTGTTTATTTATTTGAAACAATGTCCTGCTAAGTCACTAAATTGTTCAAGCTGGGTTAAATTCCCAAACTTCCTGCCTTAGACTCCTGGAGGACTGGGATTATAGGCATTGTCAATACAGGCAAGATATACACCACCTTGCCTGGGTATAAAGAACATTTCAGAGGGAAACATTTATAAGAAACAAAGTCACTAGGAAAATAGGTCTAAAAACTGACACTCTAAGCTTTTATGGGGAAAAGTATAAATAAACTACCTTTAAAAGATCATGATATAAATACACAGTGACACTATGTTTTTTGACTCATGTAAAAATATGTTTTATAAAACTATTCTGTAAATGCACCATAATTCTAACTAAAATTTCAAAAACACTCTCTATTACAGTGAGGTACTTGTTGTGAGGTTTTGGAGGAATAACCCAGAACAAAAACAGGCAAAAGATTGGTGAAGAAGCACGAAACCAGGGTATATTGATGCTGTTTTAAAAAGAAGTGCTTACCAATGAAGAAAGTTTAACATTTATTAATGATTGCAACAGCATCCAGAAATGTATCTGCAGAACTCAAAAAAATTTGAGACCTTATTAATTCTTATAATTTATCATTTTACATTAGTATATTCTGTGCAATTTTCCTTACATAATGTTGCATTTTATTAGTATATTCCTTACCATTCCTTATTTTTTTTTTTTGTGGGTACCGGCTTTGACCTCAGGACCTCGCATGCCAGCAGGCGCCCATGCCACTGAGCAATATCTCTGGCCCATTTTTCGTATGTGGGTACTGGGAGTCAAACTCAGGACCTCGCACTTGCCAGGCAGGAGCTTATGCCGCTGAGCCATCTCACTGGCCCACCTTATAATGTTTTATATTCTACTTTTATTTACCTCTGTTACCCACAACTTCAGTGATTGTTGTTCTTTCCTGCCACTGTTGACGCTTGACATTTTAAAGTACATATCACTAAGGGCTGGGGATATAGCTAAGCAGCACAGCACCTGCCTGGCAAGCACAAGGTCATGAGTTCAATTCCTGGTGCCAAATAAATAAATAAATAAATAAATAAAGTACATATAACTAAAATGCTATTTATTTGTCTGGATCACTCCACACCTAAATGAAATTATAACAAATCATAGGATGTCATTGAAGACATGTGGAAAAGATATGAAAACAAACCAAAATTCTCCTGAAGAAAAGCTGAAATTCATACTTAATATGATACACAAAAATTTATTTTAGATACAAACTGGCCCTCCCACTACATTGGCAAAAATTTTAAATGTTCCACTAGAAAAAAGTGTTAGCGAGGATTCTTTACATTTTAATGTTAAAATCTGTATACCCTCTGTCTAATTGATACCACACCTAGAGATATACCGGGATAAAGACTTCTACATGAGCAGCAGGTGACAGGGAAGGAAACTTTAACAGAAGTATTAGCAATGAGAGAAGGCAAGGGACAATTCAGTTATTATGCACTAAGGAAAAAGAATACTACAAATTCTGAATTAAAGAGTGCAGGAAGGAATAGATATGTCTGTATATATATATGTATACAGATATGTATATATATATATATATATATGTATATGTATATGTATATGTATTAGAGACTCTAAGAAACACAATACTATAGTAAACCACAAACAATATAGTGACTAACCCTCATGGCAACATATTTACAATGTTCCAAATTTTTAAAAATAGATTTATTAAATGTATATTATTGGGATATACATAGTTCAATATGTTTTTCTTTTGTTTTTAAATTAAAGGTATTAACTTTGAAGAGGATCTACTGAATGGATCAAAATCATAAACACTTAATAAAGCAACTTATCAATATGATGCATTTTTCTTTTTATTTTAAAGAGAAGAAAAAACAAAACAAATCAAAAGAAGAACAAATTTTCAAAACAACATAATAGGAGGGTAACAATGGTTAATACATTACGTATTACTATCTTTAAGTTAGTTATTCAGGACACCAGACATTAGCATTCAATTTGATGCATTTTTTTTAATTGGTGAATAAAAGAATTTAGAAAAAAGTGATTCCATGTTAGCAATCTGTCAACATGCTCCTCTCATCCCAGATCAATGGATCCACAGAAACAAGGTATCTGTGGTATCCGAAGATTTCCAACTGATCATATTATTTAGAGCATTGATACTATGGACAGTTGTACTCTTTTTTATTTTTTTTTTTTTTGTGGGTACCGGGGGGTCGACCTCAGGACTTCGCGCGCCAACAGGCACCCGTGCCGCTGAGCGATATCACCGGCCCCTTTTTCGTATGTGGGATCCGGGAGTCGAACTCGGGCCCTCGCGCTTGCAAGGCAGGTGCTTATGCCGCTGAGCCATCTCACCGGCCCCTAGTTGTACTCTTTTATGGGGCATCAGAAAACTAATTTTGTTCCTTAGAAGTCTGGTACTTCAAACTTGAGAGACAATATAGTGAACATTCTCTGAATCAGCCAAATGAAAGTGAAATGATTCTGTAAGTTTGCTTCTCTTTCTTCATGGGACAGAGGCAGAGAAAGTACCATACAGATTAGAAGCCACCTATAGGGTCCCAGGTTCTGTCCTCTAAATGGACTATATCCAGAACAGTAGTGAGAAATTTAGAAACCTGAGGTGGAGTTGTGTGGGATTAAGCAACCAATGACAGATACTTTACTCACATGTCTGCCTCTATAAATGACCCCCATTAAAGTCCTGGACCCAAATCCTGGTAATGTTCTGGTTGGCAATACCTCCTTTGTATTGTGTGACAAAACCACAGAGAAAACCAAGTGCTTTCTGTGTGATTCCACTAAGAACAAGTAGAAGCTCATGCCTGGTTTCTCTATAAACCTATCCTAACCGCCCTTTCATTTTCTAAATTAAACCAGTTCCTTTATGAAGCAGGTTCACTATGTATTGGTTACCAACATATCTAAGTCCAGCGAGACACGGCACCCAAGCACATGGCAAATGACACTAGCAGGTTGATTACTTGTAGATGAGCAATAAAGGACAACAGTCACCTAGGACTCACTGTGAACTAGTTTTGTAAGAAAAGCTGTCTGGGACAAACGGAGCTTCTTTTGCATATGTCCTGTTTGCCCCTCAGCAAACAGCTCATGCTGGTTTCTTTAGGAGCTTTCCTAAGCAGAACAGTATTTCCTTAGCATGCACAACAGTGACCCCACAAGAGTGGGAACGGAGAATGCACAGAGCCCTTCTGGCCCCATAGATGTTTCCTGTTTTAACTCCCTGAAATTGAAGGTGTGGATGTGTGCTCTAAGCTTGCATAATCAAAAAGTCCATTCCTGGCTATGGAAGCAAAGCAAAATGACTGATTTTTAAAAACAATATTGTTGAATACGAAGAAAACTCTTCATCTGTTGAAATCCTTGCTCTTGTTCTCTTTCATTTGGTTCTTGACAGTTTTTCCACTTGGTTTTCTAAATCCTTATTCTTTCTATATGTTGTCCATTATCTTTTCGGCAAACTCATTTCTTGCCACGAATGAATGAAACTCTCTTACTGTTGTCCCTGCAAATATTGCTTTGTGAAACACAAGAGTCCCCTTAAAAATAAGCATGATGCTTGTGATGAAAAAATGTGCCCATCCTGAATAGAAAGGGGAATTTTCTCTTTTTAGTTTTCTTTATATATCTTTTTTAAATGTTTATATTTTTATTAGTAGATATTTGCAGTACATAATGGTTACATTTGTTGTGGGGAGTTGGTGGATGTACAGAACTCATCTTAATTCTTTTATCCCCTTGCCCTTCCGTTCCTCCCCACTACCGCAACCTCTTCATCCCCTTTCCTTTTTGAAAAAAATCTGTATCCCTATTTTCTAATATATATCTTTTATTTTGCTCTTTATTTACAATTTGGTATTGTCATATAAAAGAAAGTATGAAATATTTAAGCTTGTTTTTCTGATCTGTTTCAGTTTACATTATGGTGTCAAGGTGCATACATTTTCCTACAAAGGCCTCAAGTGTATCCTTCCTTATGGTAGAGAAGTAGGCCACTGTGTATAAATAATTACAATTGAAATAATACAAACTGGAAATTGCTCTACTATATTTTTGCCAGATTCCTAGTTTGATTAAGAGAAAAGGGAAAACTGAAAAAAGAAGACTAATGTGGGCAACTTCACTCACTTTGAATATTTTCAGCTATTAATTTCTGACATGCACTGCTTTTCTGGTGGATGAATGATAGCTATTTTCTCTAAATGCACTGATCTTTCATCTATTAGATAAGCAACAACAAAAATTATTTCAGTTGATTTTTTCTGCCAAATTTTGGGAAAAGATCAATTGTTTGCAGTGAGTCTTTGTTTTATCCATTCTACATTCTTCCCACCTTGAGCAACCTAAGGTATATATTATGTCATTGTTGACATGTAAAGGAAGTTAAAATGTATATCTGCATTTTAAATTATTAGAAAATACTACTGAAAACTCTAGTGTAAATGTTAAAGAACGCTACTAGTCACTAAGTAAATACCATTGGTTAAACAAGATGCTAAGTTACTGACATATTTTATCTCCATTCCCCAAGAATATGATAAATTACTACTTACAATTATTACTTGCAATTTAAAACTTAATAAAAATGAGGTAAAGTTAGCAGCTCAAGACCTCACGACTGTGAAGTGGCAAAATTCTGGTTGCTTGAGAATCAGCATTTACCTGTAGCTTGACCTTCAAGATCTGTCCCTTCTAGTCTCTCAGATAATTTAGAAACTAGCACACAGTATTGGGAGCTGGCCAAGCTCCCAATCTTATGGGCAAGTGCATGGAAAAGGATAAAAACAATAGATAGAGTAATATGGTTTGTGGGGGTCCAGGAAGGTCAGAGCTCTCTTGGAACTAAGACAGACTTTTCTGGACTGTCATTATTTATTAGGTCCTTAACATATCATGGGGGTGCAGGGAAGTGGAAGGCACATCTGAGGCAAAAGCCCTGAAAATAAGCAAGGCCTTGAGAAGTAGAACAAAGACATTCCAAGCAGTAAATCTTGCTAGTTAAGAGAAGTGTCTTATCTCTAAATTTGGCAGTTATTGCCCTGGAATCAGAGTGAGAGCCGAATGTCCTCAGCTGTGGTCTTCTCTTGCCTCTGAGGCCGTGAATATGAGCTTTCCCAACACAGCCAGAGAGCAATGTGGTCAGCAACTTCACCCTTGCACAGCATGATCCCCCAAAACAGAGTGCTAAGGCGTCTTCTCAAAGGTATTAAACTGTTCTTTAAGTTCCTCATCTGATAAAATGCTGCAAAATATCTTGAAGTATTTGAATTCATAATAGGAATTTATAGAAACCAAATGTGTCTAGGAGAAATTGTATTTTTTTCCATTGATTGGTAGAATCACAGTTTTGATGCTATTGTTATATAATAAAAGATTCCCCTGGTGATAGAGACTTGTAATACTGTAGCTGTCTATGGTATATTCATCTCCATTTCACTATTCTTCATCTTTATTTATTTAAAAGGAATCAACTAAGCTACAGGACTGGAAGGAGAATAATGACCTACACAAGGTTTTACTGGGTTTGTGATTATCTTGGGATAATGTCCCCAGTGTCAAAGACAACAAGATAAATACTCTTCCCTTATAAGACTTATTTCTAAAACCTGAAGATATATGTCATCTTGTGTGTTATAAGTCCTACAATTCAAAATTCTAGATGGTGTGAAAGTAAGTGATTTATTTCCTAAAGTATAAACAGAGTGCTTGCCGTAAATGGTGTGACATAATGGATCTAATTTAGATAGACTGTATCTTTGCTGACACCATGTGGTTTTTCTCAATTTGTGCAATTATTTGGGCTTGGAAAGCAGGCAAAGCTTGATAGTGTATAGGCCCACTATTATTACCTTATCTGTGGCAATTATAAAAAAAAATTATGGGTCAATTTGTTGCTCACATTATTACCACAAGAAGGAAGTTGACCTTATAGAACTTTGGGAAAACCGACAGTCTAATTAACTTTAGGAAGTTAAACTGAAAATCCTAAGAGCATATAACACATATTTACCCACAATATGTTTAATTGTTTCATGTATATTCTGGTGAATATCAACTAGGAATATAAGCATATCTAATTCAAATATTGAATTATTTAATAAAATTGTCATTGATATTAATTATTATTAAATAATAAAAATCAATATATTTATATACATCCACAATATAATAAGGCCTGTAAATTTGCTGTAAGAAATTTGTTAGTTTATTCTTTAATTTAACCTTACAATATTTTATTATATGAATTAATAAGAGAAAGCAATTTAGGCATAGAAAAATTCAGTGACTTCTAGAAGTTTAGTTTTCATACTTGAAGTTAAACTCAAGTTTTCCTAACTTCAAATTCTATGTGCTCAATCAACACAACAGAGTACCATTTGTAAAAGACAATGAAATGAATGTCAGTGGCTGTAAAATAATTTATAACAAAGATATCTCCTTCAAAAAAGGAAAAATTCTGTACAGACACCTTTTAGAAATGGCTTGTGAATGAGATTTCCCTCAGAATGGGGAGTCAGCTCAATTTAGGAGATGCCTCTGACCTCTGATGAGAGTAGTATGAGCTGAATCCAGCAAGAGTATAGAAGTTACCCTGGGGCGGTCAGCCTCTTATTCAACAATGAAATGCAAAGAATCTAAACAGCATTGAAGTTTGCATGGGGACTCAAGAAAAAGCAATTGACCTTGGTCTTCAGTGATACTCATTAAAGTCATGTGTCACTTGTTGGATGATCTTCTGAATGTGATTCAGCTATCACACCTGAAAACTAAGACTTTGGATTAGATCATTCACAGGCCCCTCTTCAGTAGTAACATTGTACAGTTACATAATCTATTCTAAAATTCCTTTAGCACTTGAAAACATCTGAAGATCAGAGGCAGTATGGAATTTTGAGTAAGAATTGAGAACTGGAATCTTAATGAGCATAGGCAAGTTAATTACATCTTTATGCTTCAGGCATTACGTTTTGCAAAGAGATACCCATTTCAAAAGATAACTATGAAAATTAAAGGAAATGATGCATACCAGGTGCTTGGAAAATATATTGGTCAGTCTCCATTTTTATCAGTTATCTATGGTTTTCATTACAATGATGATGATTTTTTTAGAAAATCAAGTGTTACATGAGTGTTATAGATCAACATTCTAGTTATAGAAAACAGAAGCAACAATGATTCAAAGAGAGTTTATTGTATGTCTTTGTTGTTATGTTGTTATGAAAGTAATGGTGTACTGACTATAATTTATTTCTACCTAATGAGGTTTTTTTTATTTCTCTGTTCATTTGTCATTTCAAATTGAAGAAATAAGATATATTTGGGTAAACATAGTTTATGTTATTTTATTTCCAATTTATATTTTTATTAGTATATTTTTGCAGTAGATAATAATTGCATTCCTTCTGTTAAATGTACATAGTGTATCTTAAATCATTTTTTACTTCCTATCCTTAACATTTCTCCCCCACACTCCATCTTTTGGTTTCCTTTTCTTTTTTTTTTTATGAAAACTCCTATTATTTATGTTTTATTTTCCTCTTTAACATACTTATACTTTGGGTTTGTTTTCTCTCTCTCTCTTTTTTTTTGAAACAGGGTCTCTGTATGTAGTTCGGGCTACCCTTGAACTCACTATGTAGCGAACGCTGGCCTTAAACTCTCAGCAATCCTCCTGCCTCAGCTTCCCATGTGCTGGGATTACAGGTGTGTGCCACCACACCTGGCTACTTCAGGTTTCTCATATAAGAGAATCCATGTGACTGATTTATTTCATGCAATGCGTTAGTCTCAGGTGCACCTACTTTTCTACAAATGATTCAATCATATCTTTTATTCCAGAGTACTATTATATTCTAAGAATTTTAATAATAATCTCAAGACAAATCAAGGTTTGTTGAATGATTCGAGAGCTCTCAAATGTGCACAGCTGAATTTGCCTTTCACGAAGCTACATAATAAAGTAGGTGTGATTTAACAAATAAAATAGGTACAATTTTACAAATTAAAAAATAATATAAATTGAAATTGTTGATAATATAGCACAGAATTAAAGCCTAGATCTCTAGATATTTAATTACTTTCTTCGTGTTCTGCCCCCTACGGTGGCCTCTTTTATACCAGCCTTACAGACTCTAAAGCACATAAACAGAAAATGTGATGAATCTGCAATCTCAAGGCAGATTGTTCTTAAAATTTAAATACTGATGCTGACAGTAATTTGACCGAATAGTCTCTGGAGGCAATTGCAGAATCTCATAAATCAGGTATATTTTTGGTACTTTAAAATTCATATGTTTAAACCTTATTTAGAGAGTTGACAAGACTACCAGAGGAACTGTTTTTGTTTAGATTGTCTCTAAACAAAATTTAGAATCTGCTTTATCTTATCTTTGATAAACAAGTGTTTTATGCCCATTTGACTTTCAAAGAAGGAAAAATAGGTCACATAGAGGTAGCATACTTAGTTCACTGAGGGTTTTCTTACAGAAACATTCTGATTATATTGAGTCTATTGACTTCCCTGAAATGTTAATGCTGTTAAATTCTACCCGAAGAATACAGAAAGGATAAATCCAAACAGAGCTGTGGATATGAGGCAATTTTAATTTGACCATGGACTAAAACAAAAAAACCTAAAACAAAAATACTGTGATCAAGATTCTACCAATGTTTATTCCTGATGTTACTACCAACTTCCAGACTCTCTTCCTAAATGCCAACTTCTTCATGGCTACCAAATGCTTTCACAAATGTTTAGCTCTGAGCACTGTCATTATGATGTGATGAATAAATAGCAAAATTATCAGAAATGAAAGAGTTAGAGCTTACCTTCAGTTGTCAAGATTTGTTTTAAACACACACACATCTACTTACAGAAAAAAGCATGGTTTAGAGTCATTTGGGTGAAAAAAAGGATATGTAACTGTGAACAAATTACTTGCTGTCAAAATTATGCATGGGAAAATAAATCCTGATTCATATGATTTTGATAAATAATAAATTAATTCCAATAAAAGTTCTAAAGTCTCAGAACAGCTGATTTTCTTGATACATTTCAGGGCTTGGTTTTTAGGAATCTTGCATTGTAAAACTTATTTTTAATACAAAATTGATAGTCAACACAATTTTTATAAAGCACAGGTAACTATCAGGAAATAAAGTACAAATTATTCCACATTTCATGTATGATTGTTTATTAGCAAAAAAATGTTTTCACTTAGAGAGTTTAACATTCAATTACTAATTTCGTATGAACCAAAATAAGAACAAAAGTGTATATATTTCCTTTATTAATATTTGAAAAGTTATAGATGTTCTCAAATATATCCCAATATTTTTAATGATTGCATAAACATATAATGTTAATTAAAATTATCCATTCAGATATGCCAAATTTGGCACAGAACTTGATTTATTATAAGAAATTTATTATGACAAAATATTTTTAAATGTACATGTTTAAAAAATTTTAATGACAGGGAGTTTTTTCTCCACAAACTTGAATTTGGTTATGTTGTGGGCAGTATTATATGAGGAGATGGTTATGAGACTCTACCCATTCCAGAAAGATTTCATGTTTTACAAATTTTAGAGCTGAAATATTGAGCGATTTAATGTATTTAATGCTTTTACTATTAAATTTAAAATTTTTAGTTTTTACTTGCATATATATATATATGTGTTTTGTCATCATCCTTTCTGAGTTTGCCACTGCATTTGTATGGGCGTACACTTTTTTCCAATTGTTAACCTACACTGATTTAACTTACAATGCTTCAAGGTTACTCATTTTTTAAGTAGCTATATGGGAAGATATTTTCATATTATTCGGTCATATTTACCATTTTCTGCTTTCTTTACATTTTTAGTTAAGACCATCCCTATTCAAGATTATACAAATATCTCCATGGACTATTTTTCTGTTAATTTCTCCTTCAATATAATCTAAGTCACATGGAACTCAGTGCTATTATGTCAGCTGAAAAAGAAGCAAGAAAGGAAAGGTAAATTCTGGAGTGGGAACTGGGATGCTACCTAAAGTGTGAAACTGGCACTGACGTGTTTTCCCCTGGTGCTTAAGGACTGAGATTCCGTGACGATAGGTCAGGTCTCCACCCTTCATTCTTTCACCATCGAGTTATTAATTGCAGACCCAACGAGTGTCCTCCAAAAGAGTTGACCAACGAGTGTCCAATCATGCTTCTGGGTTTTCATATCAGATATTATTATACATCCAGGATAAGAAAGAGAAATCAAACTGGGGAAAGGAAAACAATAGACACAGTATGAGTAAAGTATTAAGTCCTTTTAAACAATATATTTCAATCAAAATGCACCCTTATAACAACTCACACAGACACACACAAGTTATTTCTCCCTGCAAGAGAGCCCAGATTATGTCCCTGATGCGCAACACAAAAAGAATATTAAGAACTGTGAGGATATTTCAAGTATTGAGACAACTAGAAAAATAGAAACAAAATAGAGGTCAATTTATTTATTTGTAATGAATTTTATTTAATGAATATTCATACAGCGTCTGTTTAGATAGTCACATACATGATTTAAGGAACTTAGATCACACAGACACCAAATGATCCCCCAAAAACCGTAAAAATATTACAGAAATGGCATATTTAAGACTTCATTAACTTTCCATGTACTCCTTCAGAATTAAGAGTAAAGATATTTTTAGTCCATCTGTCACCCAAGTCAATTCGCAGCATCGTATGCCACCTAACTTCGGAGAGAAAATTATGAAAACTAAGATGTTGGAGTGTAATTACACCTCACTGGCCGAGTTTGTATTTGTTGGATTCACAGATTACCTCCTGCTCAGAATCGCCCTGTTTGTGGTATTTCTTGTAGTGTATACATTAACCGTGGCGGGAAATTTGGGCTTAATAATCCTGGTTAATATTGATCCCAGCCTCCGAAAGCCCATGTATTACTTCCTGAGCAACTTGTCTTTCTTAGACATCTGCTACTCTACAACAATTGCTCCCAAAATGCTGGCCAACTTCGTAGCCTCCAAAAAGCGCATCTCCTTCTATGGCTGTGCCCTGCAGATGTTCTTCTTCGCCTGCTCTGCGGACGCTGAGTGCCTCACCCTGGCTGCCATGGCCTATGACCGCTATGCAGCCATCTGCCACCCGCTGCTCTACTCTGCTCTGATGTCCCCCAGAGTCTGCCTCGGCCTCGTCCTGCTGGCCTACTTCAGTGGAAGTGTCACCTCGCTAGTGCATGTCTCCCTGGCATTTAGGCTTTCTTACTGTGGCTCCAATGTAGTTGATCATTTCTTCTGTGACATCCCACCGCTTCTGGCTTTGTCATGTGCAGACACCCACATCAACCAGCTTCTGCTCTTTGCACTGTGTGGCTTCATCCAGAGCAGCACCTTCATGGTGATATTTATCTCTTATGCCTGCATCCTTGTCACTGTACTGCGCATCAAGTCTTCTGGCAGCAGAAATAAAACTTTCTCCACCTGTGCTTCCCACCTCATGGCGGTGACCTTATTCTATGGGTCACTCCTGTCCATGTACTTACGCCCCGCGTCCAGCTACTCCCCAGCCTTGGATAAAGTGGTTGCGGTGTTTTACACCATCGTCTTTCCCATGTTTAACCCAATCATCTATAGCTTCAGGAACAAGGATGTGAAAAAGGCACTTAAAAAACTGTTTGAAAGAGAGTGGATTTTCAGATGAATAAAATCTGACTCATTTAATAATATTTAAACATTAGCCTTCTCTTCTAAAGTCATCATTAACAACTAAGCCACCAAAACCTCGTGTATCTACTATTTTAAGTTCGTCATCATATCCTAGATATAAATGCAGCTTTAAAAAAAAAAAAAAAAAAAGAACAGCTTTTAATCCTCAATGCCTTAAAATGTGTCATTATTTCTTTCATAAAAATTTTCTCCAAAATTCACCTACCTTTTAAGACATTCCTGAATGAAAATGATTGTAACATTTTCTTTCTACTGTTTCCAAAATGTTTTGTATATTTACTCATTTATATTCTTTATCATGCTTTATCAAAAGCATAGGTTACTTAATAGCCATCCTACCTAGTTAGAAGCTTCTTGCTACAAAGAATATGCATATTATTAGTTTATTTTTTCAATACGTAGACAATACCTAGTACCCTTGTACATCCTTCTTATATATGTATTTAAGCAAAAGATGATTGGATGGATGCCTGGACAGATGATGAGGTAAATTAAATCTTCATTTAGGAAAGGTAGTGAATCTAGATTCTGTACTTACAAAACCATTCATTAACGTAAAAATTTTATACTATTGATGGCTGGGAATGGCAGTGGAGGTGGTTTCATGTGGCTCTCAGGAGATCTGGAAGAAGGCGTAGTTTGTCTCCTTACTACTGAGTCAGTGTGGAATATCAAATCACCTTCTTCTCTTTAGGTTGAGTTAGTTTCTTCAAGAGGTCTCTTACTCTTCTATTCACAGTTAGCACCTAATGCAATCCCAACAACTTCATGAATATTATTAAGATGATATATTGTATAAATTACTGATTATTTTGCAAACATATTCCTTGAGGCTATTTCTTCAAGAAGAGGCAAACAATTACTCACATAATTTTTTTCTGAAAGTTTACAATACAAACTAAAACTAATTTCACCACAAGTGGTTCTTCCCTGAGAATTTTTTTTTTTTTTTTTTTTTGTCTTTTGAGACAGGGTCTCATTATGTAGTTCAGGCTGGTTTTGAACTTACTTTATAGCCCAGGCTTGCCTTGAACTCCCAGCAATCTTCCTGCCTCAGCCTTGAAAGTGCTGGGATTACAAGCGTGCGCCACCATGCCTTGATAATAGGTTCCTTTTTTGTTTCATTTTTTTTTTTTTGTTTTGTTTTTGTCTACCTGAGATCAATTTTTATCATCACTGGACATGTATTCTTTTGCTTTTTTCCCTATTATTTCTCCATTTTGTGTGTGTGTTGTTTTGACAAAGTTGAAGGAGTGAATGTTATACATGTATATCTACAATATGACATGTTTTATAGTAATTATAAACATATAAATGACTTGACTAATTAAATTGGATATAGCCATTACATAGATATAATAAAATTTGGTTTACTGAAATGGGATGTTTTAAAGATTAAATCTGTATGTACAATGACTACTATCTGCATGATCTGTGATTTAAATGATTTAATTAAGAGAAAGAGAATAAACTCTACCTCCTCTCAAGAAGAAGAGGTAAGGAATTTACAACCATCTTTATTCCATCACTATATTTTATCATAATTGATTTCCTTAACCTCTGTGTAGTTTTCATAAAAGTTTACAGAATGACAGTGAGGAATTAGTTTAGGACAAATTTGCCTTTAATTTAATCTCATACAAAATGATGGCTTCCATAGTAATTTAAACTTCACTAGGTCAGTGATCCATATTATTTTAAGTAAAATGTTTTGTGAGCATAATGGTTCATATTGCTGTAGAAATGTACACATTTTTTTAATGTGGGTATGGGGAACCAAACTCAGGACCTTGTGCTTGCCAGGCAGGCACTTGTGCCACTGAGCTATATCACTGGCCCATACTTTTAAGGTAGTGAACACAGCAAAGAATGGTGCAGCAACACATGAAGCCTTCTACTACCCCAGGATCCACACCACCTAAAACTCTTCAAGAGAAGATGCCCAAGGGTACCGGTTGGACACTGAAGACAATCATCTGGATCCCTCTCAAATGTAGAGCACTGAGGTTTTTGTTATAAAGATGATGTCATGTTTACCCCAGGTGAACATACACAGTACCTCCTTGACTTCTAACCGAGTCACTTTGAAGAATAAAACTTCCCATGTCCAGGCCGAGAATTCCAGGCTAATCCACTCAACCCCAGAACCGGATGTTCTTGTGGCTATTTGTCAAAGCATGGCTGGCAGAACCCAAATTGCTCCTTTCAGTCTAGTTATTCTATTCAGTAAAAATAACACTGGTGGATTTGCAGTTAAAAGTCTTTCTACTCCTGTAGTACCTGCTTTTTAAGATCTAATCTAAAATATGCTTGTGAAGAGACAAAGACAACTACTGGAAAAATTAGCATAACTGAGAAGACTACCCCAGAATGTAGGCCACTTTCATGTGTGATTGACAGGTGTAAATACTTGTCTACACAGAAAGACTAGATTAAAGGTCCATATTGTCTAGCCCAGAGGTGTCATGCAAACCAACCAGTCAGTAGCTGTTCTCTTCTGAGGGAAATAAAAATTGTGTGAACAAAAACGACATCCCAGGCTATGATTGCATAAAAACCTCTTCCAGTGAGCAGGGAACTTCTCTTCAGGTGTGTGGTAGGCAGAATAACAGCCCTGTGATCCACCTCAAGACTCATTAGAAGGGAAACTCCAGCCCTTACATTGGTCTATGATAGAGGTCATGTGCTCTGAATCTTTTAGGTAAAATTACATGACTTCTGGCAAGGATCTTACAGGAATCTCAGCTTTCACAGACAAGGAAACAGGATCTTCTTCCTCAATTATCCAAGGCACAGACTCCGAGTGAGGGGTGGAAGTCTTGGGACAGTGAGGACCTGTGCATAACTATAGTGTGTCACCTCAGCACGTCTCAAGTATTTCCTACCTTTAACATTGATGTGTAGTCAGTTTCCTTCAAGTTCACAAAAGTACTACGTCTGAGGAATTAGGGTTGGAAAGTCATCCTTATCTCTCTTGTCATTTCTGAGGAAAAGCTCACCTGCCTTACTTTTTCACTTAATTTTAAATTCACTTATGAATCTATTTTCATAGAATTTACGAAACTATAATTTAGCCTACACTGTTCAACTGGGTTGAGGGATGCTACCCATACCTAGGCATGTAGACCATTGTTGATTGTTCTGTGTGTGGTACACATTGTCCTTGACTTTTCTGGAATTCAAATCAAGTGTTGATTAATATCCAGTCCATTTAGTTATCTACATTTAAAAATTTCATATTTCATAATTGCCACGATGATTCTTTCTTTCCACCTGCTATAATTTGGATAATGTTCTCCAAAGGATTGTGCCCTGAAGGCTTGGTTCCCAATGCAGTTGTATGGAAAGGTTGTGAGACTACGAAGAGGTAAACTCTAGTAGAAAATGATTGGGTCATGACCATTGTAGAAAGGATTAGTGGTAGTCCCGTAAAGAGGGTTGAGTCTCCCAGGACAATATTATTCCATGAAAGCGTGTTGTTATGACACAGTGGGTGAGTCCGCTCCTTGCTCTCTTGCTTACTCTCTCATACTGTGACATCTCACTCTTGCTCCCCCCACTGTGTGGCTTCATCCACCATGAGGAGACTCACCAAGTACCAGTGCTAGCACAGTGCTCCTCGACCTCCAAACCCATTTCTTTATAAAATATCCAGCCTCAGATACTTTATGATAGCCATATTAATAGACTAATATGTTACCTAATTCAGTAAAGATATGGAATAGAATAACATCAACTAAAACATTCACATTTTCAACCAATAGTTAATGTACAGATTAATGTGACAGCGATTCTATTAGCTATTTCTAGAGAAAGATTTTGACTATGAGAATCTAATAAAAGTTTCATATAGTCAGAGAGAAGCTGAGCAATATCTATTACAGGAGGATTAAAGAATTTATGTGGCTTTGAGTGAGAGTGGAGCCCGATGGTATAGTTTATCAGGTCTAGATGTTAGATAATGGAAAGCATATTCAAGGAATGCTTTAGCAATAATTCTTAAATTTCCAATTCCCAATCTTTATCTGTGTAGCAAATAATTTCATGATTGAATTTGGCACTAAAGAAAATGAAGTTACAAAAGCACTGTTCTCTCTTTTAAAATTATGATTAAGGAATGGAGAGTCTGATGTCTGTCCTACTGTTTTATAGTTTATTTTATTGTCAGTTGCAAAATGCCTGCTGGCCTTCCCTCTTTCCTTCATTCCTTCCTTTTTTTTCTTCCTTCTTTCATTCCCTTTCTGCTCCCTTCTTCCCTCTCTCTCTCCTGTTCCCTTTCCCCCTTCCCTTTTCTTTTTCTTTTTCTTTCTTTTTCTTTCTTTCTTTCTTTCTTTTACTTTCTCTCTTTCCTTCCTTTTCCTTCCTTCCTTCCTTCCTTTTCTCTAATACTGTATTTCATGGGGGCACAGAAAAAGAAGAAGAAAAAGAAGAAAAAGAAGAAGAAAAAGAAGAAGAAGAAGAGGAAGAAGAAAAAGTTTTTAAACGAAATATCTGTCTGTGTTCCATTAGTGATATTTGAGAATTTAAATGGAATGAAATTTAAAGCATTTCATCAGGAATAAATTATCTGTATGCTACATTTGGAATATATCCTATGTGTAGTTGGAATTTACTACAGTGAATACTGATTCTGTTTTGAAATATTAAAAAATAATCTCCAGTCTGTTCTTTTTTCTTTTCTTTTCTTTTTTTTTTTTTTGTGGGTGCCAGGGGTCGAACTCAGGACCTCACGCTTGCGAGCAGGTGCTTGTGCCATTGAGTGATATCACCGGCCCTTTTTTCCTTTGAATGTGGGTACCAGGAGTCAAACTCAGGACCTCGTACTTGCTGTGTTCTTTTTTCTTTAATGTGAGTTATTTTTGTTCTCAAAAACGGCTTAGCCAAACAGAAGAGTATGTATTTCTAATCTTCTGTCTAATTTTATTTAATAGGGGATGTTTCACTCTATCAAGCACAAAACCAACTTTTTTTCTTAAAGTCTTATTCAAATTATAAAACATAGTACTTTAGTTGTATAACTAGTAAACGTAACAATGACTTTCTAAGAATATCTGGAATTTGCCACCACACACACACAATGTTTTTCAGTTTTTATTTTTATTAGTACATATTTGTGTTACAGAGTGAGTACCTTTGTCGTGAGGAGTTGGTGCCTGTTCACAGCACAACTTCATCCTTTTTCCTTTGCTTCTTTTCTCCGCCTCATCCCCTCTTCCTCCATCTCTTCTCCCCCTTCCCTTTAGCAAAAGATCTCCCTGCTTCGTATTATCTACTTTTATTTTTGTTTATCTTTTGGGTTTTTTCATATAAGAAATACCATGCAGTAAACTCTCAATATTTTAAATATAATCTATAATTTTTTCTTATTTTTTCTAATGATTATTCAGTATGTAAATCAAGAAAATCACCACTAAAATGTAGATAATCTCTATATATTTAGCATATTGATGCATAAATGTGGTAAAGTTTAAAGTCCTTCAATTATTTAATGCTGTTTTAAATATTCTAAAATAATTTCCCTTTGAAACAAAAGAGCTCTAAAACAATTTATGAAATAAATATTGGAAAGTAGTTTTGGGAATGTGATCAAGGTGATAATCTCTCCACCAGATGCTCTTAAACATTGTGCTTTATGGATTTTATAGTTTCATCATGTTACATTAAATCTAAAGTTCTTTGGTGTCACAGAAAACCTTTAGAGAGCAATGAAACCATTTAAGAAAGACAGCAATGTCTTGACAGAATACTGAAATCATGTATCAACAAAGAGATTTTTAAGTAGCAAGCAGGATTTTCCACTTCCCATTAACACCTAGGTCTTGTTTGTGTTACCCTAACAGTGACTCCAAGAATTTTAAAAACTGGTTTTGTGCATGTTCATTGATTTGACAATAATTAATCATATTGTTTTTCCTGCTTAGAATCCTCAACCCTTTTTACATTATGTACTTAACTGCATTCATTCACTAACCGTTTTGCTGGATTTTGAATTTCCTTTTTCCTTTTTGTCTTTTATTTTGTATCTAAAGCTAGTCTAATAATGTCCCGTTTGATCTTTCAGTTCTGTATATAATGTAATTATATTCCCTTGAATTTTGAGTAATATTTGTTTTAACAGACACTTTCATTATTTAATTTCTCTGCATATGATTTCCCACTTTTATGTTACATTACCCAAGACAAACCAGTGAATTAAAAGGAGAAGTTAAAATCGTCTTCCACTCCCTCCCACACAAATAATTGGTATATTTTAAATGTTAACAAAAACTAATCACAAAATGAGTTTAAAAGCCCATAAGCAAATATGAAATTATGCAAAATTGTCACAGTATTTTATTATTATTAATATATATCTGTAATACATAATTTACATTCCTCGTATAGAGATAACCCTAAGTAATCTGTAAGAAAGCTGATGCACTTTTGAGTCCATACAGTTTTATGTGTTCACCGTGGCTTCAGTAGAATGGAATTATGAGACACAATCTGTAGATATATAGGACCTACTGACCTAGTAGAAGATAAATAAAAATTTTAATTATACATTTGCTAGAAGGAGGCCCTTCACTGCCATTAATTTTGCATGTGTTTACTGTGGGAGTAATCCACCCTAAAATTCAGTGAGTGATTCAACAATGGAATTTTAAATGTTTTACAGTATCATGTGATGCATTCTTTCTATCTTCCTCATAGTGAATCAGTCATGCAGGTAGACCATATGTTCATGAAAGAACGTCAGCTGTTTTATCACTGGGGCATCGGAGCACATATCTAAGTGGCATCTGTATCTTTTTCTTTTAGTTCCTTCAATTTCATTTTCCATCACTATCATACCTTCATCCCAGGATGTTTCGTTTGTCTGAAACCCTGTTATTTTTTAAACTGACATATTTATGAAAGGATAACATTTTACTTTTTTTCAGTGAAACCAAAGGCATCTATGAACACAGGTTGAGAGGACCTCAGCTCTGCGATTAGTTCCAGTCTCAAGAGAAAAATGGGCTGCTAATGATCCAACATGCGGACAACTGAGATTCACGTCTAAGCAAAGAGCCGAAATCTCTGTCCCCAGAAGAACAGAAACTAAACATAAAACTCTACTCCCAACAATAAATCCTTTTGGGATTGTGAAACCTGGTTGTGAAAGTCTATTCTGCAGAAGACCTTCTGCTTACCCAGAGGTTTGCTTAACTGTGAGTATGTTTAGAAAATACTAATGGAGATTTTTCTCAAACTTCTCATATGCCCAGTTCTCTCTTCAAACTATTACCACTTAATAGGATTTCAGCATAATTCTCAAACAGAAAACAGCTCCGTATCTTCTCATTTATCTTCCAATGATATTCTTATTTTGTGGAAAAGGACAGTATTTACATACTATTTACATCAAGTGTTTGTGTGTGAATGGATGAGTGCGTGTATGTATGTTGATATTATTTAATTCTTGGTTCACATAGTACATTGAATTTACTTGCATATTTATGAAAAAGTTATTTAAATGTATTATTTGAGAACAGTAATTGATTCTAGCTCTGTTACAGTGCAAATCATTTCTTTCCAACTTGATATAACTATGGTATATGGAAATCATTTAGGTTTAATTTTATATGATGATTCCAATAAAAAAATTTAAGAAATACTTTCAATTTTTCTTGAGTTTGTCACGCCACCTGTCTGTAACAAAACTGAGATATGTTCACAGGGTCTACATTCCCACAACTCAAGATCTTTTTTTGCTACTATAAACAGCTACTTCTTTTTTTTTTTTTTTTTTTAAAGAGAAGAAAAAAACAAAACAAATCAAAAGAAGAACAAATTTTCAAAACAACATAATAGGAGGGTAACAATGGTTAATACATTACGTATTACTATCTTTAAGTTAGTTATTCAGGACACCAGACATTAGCATTCAATTGTCCAAACATTATTGGCCCAAACCTTACTCTTCAATGAACTAAGTAAAAATGGTAGTGTATCTATCTTAACCATCTTATATATATATATACAATTTTTTTCCCTTTCCCTTCTTTCTTTTCCCTATTCCAGTCTCTCTTTCCTTTTGACCAGTTTCTTTTTGATTCACCATATCTATTGTACATTTTGGATCTTATTTACTCTTTCAGTTTCTCATACTAGAGAGATAATACGATGCTTACACATGTGCTTCTGGTTTATTTCACTTATGAGTATTTTCTCGAGTTGCATCCATTTACCTATAAAAGTCTCCAGTTTATCCTTCTTTATGGCTGAATAGTACTCCATTGTATAAAAATACCACATCTTTCTTATCCATTCCTCAGTTGATGGGCATTTGGGTTGTTTCCAAGATCTGGCTATTACAAATTGTGCTGCTATAAACATGGGTGCACATATATCACTGTGGTACGATGTTTTTAATTCTTCTGGGAAGATGCCCAGAAGGGGAATAGCTGGGTCAAATGGGACCTCCAACCCTAGTTTTCTGAGGAATCTCCACACTGACTTCTACAGTGGCTATACCAGTCGACACTCCCACCAACAGTGAAGAAGGGTTCCTTTTTCCCCACAGCCCCACCAGCATTTGTTATTAGTTGATTTCTTAATAGTAGCCATTCTTTCTGGGGTGAGATGGTATCTCAGTGTTGTTTTAATTTGCATCTCTCGAATGACTAGTGATGTTGCACATTTTTTTGTATATTTGTTTGCCATTAGTATTTCTTCATCTGAGAAATGTGTATTCATCTCAGATGCCCATTTTTGGAGTGGGTCTTTAAATTTGGGAGGTCTGATTTTTTTGAGTTCTTTATATGTTCTCGATAGTAGTCCTTTGTCTGAGGAACAGCTGGCAAACATTTTTTCCCACATTGTGGGTTGTCTCTTCACTCTGTTGGTGGTTTATCTTGCTGTGCAAAAGCTTTTTAATAAGATGAGATCCCAGTTATTGATTCTTTGGGATAGTTCCCGTGCGGTTGAGTTTTTATTCATAAAGTCTTTGCCTACACCAATGTCTCCAAGGGTTTTACCTATCCTACCTTCCAGCAGATTTAATGTTTCTGTTTTAATATTTAGATCTCTGATCCATTTTGAATTTAGTTTAGTGCATGGTGAAAGATATGGATCTAGTTTTAATCTTCGGCATGTGTAGAGCCAGTTTTTCCAGCACCATTTATTAAAGAGGCTATCTTTCTTCCAGCGAATGTGTTTGGCACCTTTGTCAAAGATAAGGTGGCTTAGTATGTCTGGGGTTGTTTCAGCATCTTCTAATCTGTTCCATTGATCTTCAGGTCTGTTTTTTTGCCAGTACCACACTGTTTTTATCACAGTAGCTTTATAGTATAATTTCAAGTCGGGGATTGTGATGCCCCCTGCCGTGCCTTTGTTGCCCAGAATTGCCTTTGCTATTCTAGGTCTCTTCTGATTCCAAATGAATTTTAGGATTGTTTTCTCTAATTCTGTGAGATATGCTGTTGGAATTTTGATTGGAATTGCATTAAATCTGTATAACAATTTTGGAAGTATGGCCATTTTCACTATATTGGTTCTTCCTATCCAGGAGCAAGGGATATCTTTCCATTTTCTGATATCCTCTTCAATCTCCTTTTTCATAGTACTGCAGTTTTCAGTATAGAGGTCTTTTACATCCTTCGTGAGGTTGATTCCTAGGTATTTCATTTTTTTGGATGTTATTGTGAAAGGTATTGTTTCCCTAATTTCTCTTTCAGTAAGTTTGTTATTTGTGTACAGGAAGGCTATTGACTTTTGAGTATTGACTTTGTATCCAGCTACACTACTGAATTTGCTTATTAAATCTAGCAGTTTTTTAGTGGAGTTTTTGGGATCTTCTGTGTAGAGTATCATGTCATCTGCAAATAATGATAATTTAACTTCTTCCTTTCCGATCATTATTCCTTTTATTTCTTTCTCTTGTCTAATCGCTCTGGCTAAAGTTTCCAGAACTATGTTGAATAAGAGTGGGGACAGTGGACATCCTTGTCTTGTTCCTGAGTTTAGAGGGAAGGCTTTCAGTTTTTGGCCATTTAGTATAATATTGGCTGTTGGTTTGTCATAGATAGCTTTTACCAGATTGAGATAAAGACCCTCTATTCCAATTTTCTGTAGGGTTTTTATCATGAAAAGGTGCTGGACTTTGTCAAAAGCTTTTTCTGCATCTATTGAGATGATCATGTGATTTTTGTCTTTGGTTCTGTTAATATGCTGTATTACATTTATTGATTTACGTATGTTGAACCATCCCTGCATCCCTGGGATGAATCCAACTTGGTCATGGTGTATAATCTTCTTGATGATTTGTTGGATTCTGTTTGCCAGTATCTTATTAAGGATTTTTGCATCTATGTTCATTAGGGAGATTGGCCTGTAGTTCTCTTTCTTAGTTGGGTCCTTCTCTGGTTTTGGTATCAGGGTAATGCTTGCTTCCAGGAATGAATTTGGGAGTATTGCTTCCCTTTCAATTTCATTGAAAAGTTTGAGAAGTAGTGGCGTTAGGTCTTCTCTAAATTTCTTGTAGAATTCGGCAGTGAATCCATCAGGGCCTGGACTTTTCTTTGTTGGGAGGTTTTTAATTACATCTTCAATTTCATTGGTTGATATTGGTTTATTTAGGATTTTTAAATCTTCTTGATTTAGCTTTGGTAATTCATATGAATCTAGGAATCTGTCCATTTCTTCTGCATTTTCCATCTTAGTAGAATATAAATTTTCAAAATAGGTATAGATGATCTTCTGGATTTCTGCAGGGTCCGTCGTGATATCACCCTTTTCATTTTCAATTGCATGGATTTGAGTCTTTTCTTTTCTTTTTTTAATAAGGTTGGATAAGGGTTTGTCAATCTTATTTATTCTTTCAAAGAACCAACTTTTTGCTTCATTGATTCTTTGTATTGTTTTTTTATTCTCCAATACGTTAATTTCTGCTCTGATCGTTATAATTTCCTCCCTTGTACGGGATTTTGGCTTAACCTGCTCTTCTTTTTCTAGAAGCTCGAGGTTCACCCTTAAGTTGTTTATTTGCGCTTGCTCTATTTTCCTGATATAAGTATTTAATGCTATAAATTTCCCTCTTAGGACTGCTTTCATTGTATCCCATAAGTTCCGGTATGTTGTACTGTCATTATCATTCAGATGTAGAAAGTGACTAATTTCTTCTTTAATTTCATCTGTGACCCATTGGTTGTTCAGGAGGATGCTGTTTAATTTCCATGTGTTTAGGGAGTTTTTGTGGGATCTTTTGCCATTGATTTCCAATTTCATTGCACTATGGTCTGATAATATGCATGGGATAATTTCAATTCCTTTGCATTTACTTAAGCAGGTTTTATGAGCTAGTATGTGGTCTATTTTGGAGAACGTCCCATGTGCAGCTGAGAAAAATGTGTATTCTGATGTTGTGGGATGGAACACTCTGTAGACATCTACTAAGTCCATTTGTTCAAAAGTTTGGTTCAGTTCTACTATTTCATTATTGATTTTCTGTCCAGTTGATCTATCTTTTTGTGACAGTGGAGTATTGAGATCTCCCAATATAATTGTATTAGTGCTTATTTGATTTTTCCTGTCCTTTAGTACTTGTTTTATATAGCTGGGTGCATTGGTATTTGACGCATATATATTTATGATCGTTATCTCTTCCTCTTGGATTGTTCCCTTTACAAGGATGTAATGACCGTCTTTATCTCTCTGAAACCTTCTTGGCTTGAAGTTCACTTTGTCTGCAAAAAGAATAGCTACCCCTGCTTTTTTCTGGGTTCCTGTGGCATGGAGTATTGTTTTCCATCCTTTGACTTTCAGTCTATGAATTTCTTTCTGAATTAAATGTGTTTCTTGTATACAGCATATTGTTGGATCTTGCTTCTTGATCCATTTCGCCAGTCTGTGCCTTTTGATTGGTGAATTGACACCGTTAACATTGATGGTTAAAACTGATATGTATTGACTTGTCATGATATTTTCCTGTTGTTGGTTCCCACTCTTTGTTTTTCTGCTTTCCGGCTATTTAATTATTTGCCCTGCCTGGTGGATTCCTTCTGTTGGGGTTCCTATCTCTTTCTAGAATGTCCTTCAGAACGTTTTGGAGTGCTGGTTTGGTGGTCATAAATTTTCTCAGATGTTCTTTGTCATGAAAGTATTTTATTTCTCCATCAATTTTGAAAGATAGTTTTGCAGGGTACATCAATCTGGGCTGAAAATTATTTTCCTTTCGAGCTTGCAATACATCATTCCAAGCTCTTCTTGAATTGAGGGTTTGTGCTGAAAAGTCAGCTGTGATTCTGATGGGTTTTCCTTCATAGGTGATTTGTCTCTTCTCCCTAACAGCTTTTAAGATTCTGCCCTTCTGTTGAATTTCTGGGATCTTGACTATAATATGTCTGGCTGAAGTTTTTTTTTTTTGATCATGTCTAGTTGGTGTTCTAAAAGCTTCACTTATAGGGGTGTCAAATTCCTTTTCTCTTCCAGGAAAGTTCTCCCTGATTATGTCTTTGAACAAGGTTTTAATGTCGTTGATGCTATCTCCTGCTTTTTCATTTATTCCAATTATTCTTAAGTTGTTTATCTTTGAGTCATCTAGCAGCTGCTGAATTGATTTTTCATGGTCCCTTGCTATTTTTAAGAATTTTTCTATTTCATGATCACTAATTGCAAGCCTGTCTTCTATATCTGAGATCCTGTCCTCGCATTGGCTTATTCTGCTACAAATACTTTCAATGGAATTTTTTATCTCTTGGGTATCTGCTTGAATCTGCCTTATGGATTCCATTTCTTTCCTATGCTGAGCATTCATGGTTTCTATAGTTTTCTTAAGTTCATCTATTTTTTTGTCTGTATCAGCTATAGTGTCCTTAAGCATGGTCTTCATTGTAGACATTATCTCTGCAGTTATCTGTGAGATTATTTCTGTTTTAATTTTTTCCAGAACCTCATTCAGTTGCTTTGTTGTTACCACTTCAGATAGGCCAGGTGGGTGGCTTTCGGATTGTCCCACCTCGTTGCTCCCTAGGTTTGCCTTTGGTGAATTGGATGTGTGGGGTTGCATCTTGTTTAAGTGTCATCTCATTTTTTCTTTTTTTAATTCCTGGGGTGATGTTTGCAAATTACCTATAGTAGGTTACTTTATTGCTAGTGTTTAAGATCTTTAGAAGATGACTACTTCTCTGCAGTATCTTCCAAGTGGAGCTTGCTTTTAGGTTTTGAGCTTTCTGCCAGATCCTACCTCTTCAATTCGTTGGGTATGCGAAGTTGCTACCTGTTTGGCCCAGTCCTTGATTCTTTGGTACTGTGCCACTGTATTTTCTGTGTCCCTTAGTCAATCGCCGGTCAGCGCCGTTCTCCGCCGCTCCCCTGCCCCGCCGCTGTCTCAGGATCCTCCGTGGGGGCTCCCTGGGCACCAGCTGCCACCGTGTGTCTGTAGAATTGAGCCTCCGCGGCGCTGCAACTCCCGGGATAGTAGAAGGTGCGCGCGCGGTCTGCTCTCCTGTACACTTTGTGATCAGCGTGGTCAATCTTGTGACATCACTGTTGAGAAACCTTTACTTTCGAACTGAAGAGTTGCGGTAGATGGGATTTTTGCCTTCCCCAGATGGTTGAAGGTTAAGATTTTTGGACTCTCCACAACCTCCTTATTTCTATTATAATTTCTGCAAGAAAAGTATAAAGAGAGTTGGAGTGGAGGTGAAATCTGTGATCGGGAATGCCCTTGACTCCCTCCTCTGTCTTCCGCCTCTCTCTCTCTGATTAGTTCCTATCCAGCAGCAGATTGAAGCAGGAGATGATTCTTCTCAAGGTTTGTTCAGTAGCTTCACTTCTAACAGCTACTTCTTCACTCTACAGCTTTACTGACTTTTAATAAAATAATTGTTAAAACACTATGTTTTGGGTCAAGGATATAGCTCAGTGGCACAGCACCTGCCTGGCAAGTGCAAGGTCACGAGTTCAATTCCCAGTACCAAAAAAAACCCAAAACGACAGAAAAAAAAAAAAAAACCCACTATGTTTTGTTTTGAAGTCAGACTATCTAAGCTATGATATTTTTTGCTCTTCAGTGTATTAACTTGATTTTTGTTGGTAGTGGGATTTTAAATTTTATTTATGATTCTTACCAAGTTTTGTGTGTCTTGTGCTGTATTTGATTTCTTGTTTGTTTTGTCCTGTAATTTTTAATCACAAAATATTCAGTGTATAGTATTTTCAAGTGCAATTGCATATAAACACATCCATTTATATAACTGTGAGTTTACAGATGTAAATGTTTCATATAACTTTTAATCATATTGATTTGTACATAACTTTTTGACATAATCTGAATAATACAGAAATACCACATTTGTATATTTACATTCAATGATTTTCTTTTAAAAAAAATCTTTCAGCATTATCAGTTCTTGTGGGTAAAGTCAAATGAGAGTATATAGGAGTTACTTGTATATTAGTAAATAACTATTTCCAAACAGTATGAAGATATCATTATTTGATAATTAATAGTTCTTCTGGGCCGGTGAGATGGCTCAGCGGCTTAAGCACCTGCCCAGCAAGTGCGAGGGCCCGAGTTCGACTCCCGGAACCCACATACAAAAAAGGGGCCGGTGATATCGCTCAGTGGCACGGGCGCCTCCTGGTGTGCGAGGTCCTGAGGTCGACCCCCCGGTACCCACAAAAAAAAAAAAAAAGTTCTGATAAGCTTTTTGCTGGGCTCCCTTTTTCTTATATCCAGCTGTGTTTTGCTCATTGATGATTATGTATGTTCTATTTTATTTTTTGGAGTCATAAATCAAAAGTAAATTATTGGGAAAGAATTTCATATTTATTTACACAAATATCCTTTATCATGACACTCCAAGGTATTGAGTCTATAGTTGGAAAATTTGTATTTGAGTATTTCTTTATGTTTATACATGCTAATGGCAGCATTTATTTTCCTAGGAAGATACAGTTATCAGTATGGTAAGTAGTCTTATTTAATTATAAGTTTGGGATACTAATGGTATTGAGCTGATAGTAGTGGCAGCAAAAGCCGTGGTCTTAGAGGCAAAATGAATCTCTGGTCTAGTTTTATTTTATTTATTTATTTATTTATTTTTTGTTGGTACCAGGGGTCGACCTCAGGACCTCGCACACCAGCAGGTGCCCGTGCCGCTGAGCGATATCACTGGCCCTTTTTTCGTATGTGGGTTCAGGGAGTTGAACTCGGGCCCTCACGCTTGCCACTCAGGCGTGTATACCGCTGAGCCATCTCACCGGCCCATCTGGTCTAGTTTTAAATCTAACACTATGGAAACACTTCGTATCTTCACACTTGGTAACACTTAAATCTAGAAATAATACTGAACATGTCAACTTGCTTTATTCCATTCTTTCTGTCCACCATTCTCTCTCTCTCCTCTGTGTGTGTGTGTGTGTGTGTGTGTGTGTGTGTGGTTGTGTGTGTTCTGGTGTTGAGACATATTCATCAGTATCTTGAGACTGGTCATTGTCACATGCGTATTTTGAAAACATACACCACTTAAATTAGAAAAGCACCACTTTTTCTTTAAAAGATAAGTGGGAATTTATACAATCTCTGACGTATTTCTTCCTTTTTTTATTGTTTATCATAGAACAAAATCCGAGCAATCCAAGGTCAGCAAAATACTGGAACTGAAATTTGCTTGGTACATTGTACTCCAGTGCTATGATGGTCTTTTTCACTAAGAAAACTTACAGAAGGAAAAAAAATCTTGCCATTAGGAAAGACCAAGTGTCCCTTCACCTCAAAAGTGCTTGTTGCTTTTTATAAAATTGAGTATTTTTCCCACCAGCAAACTCTTTGATTTTCTCTTTTGTAATCTGGCTTCATTAATCATAACAAAAATGTCTTTGCTACATCCAAACAGAACTTTTTCTTGAATACAGTGGTGCTTGGATTCAGTTCTTCCAAAGAACATTGAAATAAAAGAAGCAGGATCTAATTTATATCTTTAGTTTTTGAAGAATGAAACTCTACTTATACATTGAAGGTTTTGGTTTTGATTTAGCAATATCCAGACAGCTATATCCCAGGATCACCCACTCCATAACATTCCCTAACATCATTAAACATTAACTTCCATGAGGATACAACTCATACACCCTTCTAGAACTCACTAATACCTTACATACCACCTTACACAGAAAACATGTTCTCTGGATGATAAAAAAATTTAAAAATGTAAATGACATAGGCAAGGTTTTCACAGTAAGACAAATTGGTGTATATTTGAGCAAAGGAATTTGCCTGATGGGGGTCAATCTAAGATCTCAAGAGATAGGGAGATTATCCTGGATTATTTGAATAGAGAAGAAAAACACGAGTGCTCTTGTAAAAGCAAGTCACTTTACTCCAGAAGGAGATGGAGGCAGTGCAGTGACTGATGAAAGAGCTGCAGTGTTGGCTTTGAAATCAGAAGCTAAAAAGCAGCTCTAGAGGTTCAAAAAGGCGATGTGGTGGATTCTCTCTTTAAGACTCTGGAAGGAGTGTGGCCAGACTGACCCCTACATTTCAGTCTTGGCAAGCTGATTTCAAAATTCTGACCTCCTTACCGTAAAAACGTAATGTTACTTAATCCAACTATTTTGTTGTAAAGTGCTATAACAGCAACAGGAAACTAATTTACTGTGTAACAGGGTGCCTGCTCTTTCTCTCTATTCATATTCTATCTTTACTCTTTCGTAGTACTTATCACCATTGTGCTTATAAACATGTATCTTCTTTATTTCCCTAAAGGAATATGAACATTTTGAAAGCAAGACAAATTATCTCACTCACTGCTTCATCTACAGCTAACCAAATATTTCTTGGCAAAGATTGGTAAGTAGTACACGTTTGTTTAAAGTGTAATGTATATTCTGATAAATTAATGTGTTGACATTTAACCATGAATATTGTTGAATTGGTAACATATATCAAAAACATGGGAAATTAAATGACAACTGAGGTTTTTAAAAATAAAATATATGTGATATAGTTTTCATTCTTAAAAGGATACCTTGCTTCTCTACAATCAATTTTCACATTTATGGGGGGAAGTTAAAGCAAAATTTATTTTCTTTTTTGTACTTTCTTTTTTTTATGATTTTATTTTAGTTCATTAGTCCATATGTGTAATCCATAATGTTTACATTTCATGTGGGAAGTGGGTACATGTACCTAATACATCATAATTCCTTTTTTCATTCTTCCCTTTCCCTCCCGCACCCTTCCATCCATCTCTTGATCACCCTCATTTTTTGGTCCATGTTTGTAGTATATACTGTTTATTTCATATTTACTGTTTTAGCGTTGCTTCAAAAATATTCAAAAGGGGCCGGTGAGATGGCTCAGCGGCATAAGGGCCTGCCTGGCAAGCACGAGGGCCCGAGTTCGACTCCTGTAGCCCACATACGAAAAAAAGGGCCGGTGATATTGCTCAGTGGCATGGGTGCCTGCTGGCGTGCGAGGTCTTGAGGTCGACCCCGGTACCCACAAAAAAAAATGTATATATATGTATATATATAGGAACAAGTCCACCCAAAGATAATAGGAGACCTGTGCTCATGGTGAGTTAGTCGGTTTGTAGTTCATGGTGGAAATGGCTGGCCTGTGTCATAGCATGATCCCGTCTCTGGATTTGAATGTCAATTTTATCTTTTAATAGTTTTGTGAGATAAGAGAGCTTTCTTAGTTTCCCATTTTATAAGGTAGAAATTGATAAGCAGGGAATAAAAATACAGTGGTACCTCGGCCCATGAACTTAATTCGTTGCACGACTCTAGGGAAGATGGCTGCTTTCCTAGTCATCACCCGATTTGGAGTTCATGAACAGAAGCAAAATTTTGCTTCTGTTTGCAAACCAAATTGTTCAGGAACAGAAGCATTCATGAACTGGACTATTACTGTATCTGCTGCCGTTCCAACAACTGAGTAACAATTTATAAAATTTCCAGTACATATATGGCCCGTCACTGAAGTTAATCTCTTTTCTTCATCGATCTACAGGAAACCCTAAAGGACTCATGATATCATGGATATTGGGTCACGGAGAAAATGATTTTTTTTCCCTCTGCATGGTATAATCTTTTCTACAACTAAGGAGCTGTATAAATGCAAATACATGGCAGGTTGGAATCATACAGGTGTGAAGGAATTTTTTCTAATAGGCTTAACTGAAAATCCTAATCTGCAGATTCCTCTCTTTTTGCTTTTCACCCTCATTTACCTCATCACACTGTTAGGTAATTGGGGGATGATTATTTTGATCTGGTTAAATGTCCCACTTCACACTCCCATGTACTTCTTCCTCAGCAACCTCTCATTTTGTGACATCTGCTACTCTACAGTTTTTGCTCCCAAGATGCTGGTTAATTTCCTGTGAAAACCCAAATTGAGCACATTTCATGGCTGTGTTTTACAAAGCTTTTTTTTTGCAGTGTATGTAACGACAGAGGGCATCCTTCTGTCCATGATGGCTTATGACCGCTATGTGGCCATAGCAAATCCCTTGTCATACACAGTCGTCATGACCCAGAGCATCTGTGTTCAGATGGTTCTTGCATCGTACCTCGGTGGGCTCATTAATGCCCTGACACACACTCTAGGTTTGCTCAAACTGGACTTCTGTGGCCCCAACGTTGTGAATCATTTCTTCTGTGACATCCCTCCTCTTCTGAGGCTTGCATGCTCTGATGCTCATATGAATGAGCTGCTGCTTCTGATCTTTTCTGGGGTCATTGCAATGTTCACTTTTGTTGTTGTTATGGTCTCTTACATCCGCATCATCATTGCCATCCAGAGAATCCGCTCAGCTGAGGGGAGGCGGAAAGCCTTTTCTACTTGCGTCTCACACCTGACTGCTGTGACCTTATTCTATGGGTCTGTGACTTTCAGTTACGTCCAGCCAAGCTCTCACTATTCCCTGGAACAGGAGAAGGTCTCTGCCGTGTTTTATACATTGGTGATTCCCATGCTAAATCCCATGATTTACAGCCTGAGAAATAAGGATGTGAAAACTGCCGCTAATAGGTTAAGGTCAGTGTGGCGCAGGACAACTTACACTTGACTCCTCTTACAACTCTGATAACCTACTACTACCCAGCTTACAAGCTTGTTGTTTGTATCAAAGACTCCATCACAGACAGGATGCTAACTATTATCAAGACAGAGTTCTGCTACTTGATCTCTCTAGTGGTAGCTCTTGGTTTTTTTGTCATTCAAAGTTGAAAAATATTTTCCTAATAAATTGCCATACTCAAATCTGAAGAAACTCCTTATCATTTTAAAATAATCTAGTAGTGTTTTAAATAAAATACACTAATAGGCATTTATTGAATACACTATCTCAGAGAAAATTTAAAATGTTTCCTTGGCATGATTCTTTTACATCAGATCATTAATTTTGTCCTGATAATGGCAACATTTAGGTAAAAATGAGTATCTTATATTTCATATTTAAATGGCATTCATTAATTGTATCCTCAAATGATAAAGAAAAAATAACTCACAGTATTCTCATTTTATTTTTTCAGCACAGTTCCCATGAAAATCTTAATCTTGTCCTTCATTTTGTTTTACACAAAATTACAGAGCTTTATGTTAGGAAACCAAAGCAGGTTTCAGAACAAGGAACAGAAGTATGCAGCAAAGAAAAGTACAACTTAAAAATTAGAAAACCCAAGAATCTAGCTATGGTTTGGAATTTTAAGTTAAAATAGTAGACAATAAGAATGGCACATTCTGTATACCCATATGTATGAATTTCCATTCATGTTAAGATAACATATGTTAAGATTCTCTCAATGACTAATAACTAAAATCCTAAATGAAATCCAAATGCTAGACTTTAGGAAAATTCCTGAGATGTCACTGTTAGGAACATATTGGAAGGTAAAGAACAAACAATTTAGGAGAAAAAGTACTCCAACCCTTCAGAGAAAAAATTACAGCGCTAAGGTACTTAAGAAATGATAGGGCTGGTGAAATGGCTCAGCAGCATACGCGCCTGCCTGGCAAGCGTGAGGTCCTGAGTTCGACTCCCGGTACCCACACACACACGCAAATGCTGCAAATAATATAAAAAAGGATTCATTTAAGAGTTAGTTCATGAAAATCAAAGTAATAAATGAGACATGTAGAAAGCAGCATTTATTTGTTTGCTCTTTTGTTATTGAGAAGAGCAATAGGGTTTAGAGGAGTCGCAATTTTTGAACCTGTGTTACTGCTGCCTCAAGTTGTAGAGCAGGGGAAATAGCAGAGGTGTGGGAATCTGGTGCTTATCAGAACTTCCCAAGAAGGAGCTTTCTGGGAAGTAGGTACAGGTGAGAAAAGGGCAAAGGGATGGCAGATATCCTGGACTATTCAACAAACATCAAAATGGTCAACATTGTACTAAAAAGTGGAAGGAGGAAAACATGTAAAAAGTGGACATGTTCTCGTGGGGTATATTAAGTAAGAGAGGTTGAAAGAGTGACATCACAGTCTAATTAGGATTGGGCTTACATGTAAGGAATGCATTAATGATCACTGAACTACTTTTACAAAATTGTATTATTCTTTAACTTCTTCTATAGGTTTGAAATGTTTCCCAAAAGAGTTAGAAAACTATGAGGCAAAGAACTTACAAATGACAGGGGCATGTTTACTTATGGAGTGATGAATTTACATTGACTGAAAGAGCATTTCTTAAAAAAAAAATCCCACAAAAATAAAATAAGACACAGTAGTCATCTCTTGAAAAAGAGTGAATAGCTATTAAGGTAGGGAAAACAGAAAAGTGTAATCTTGGAAGGATTTTATGACTTTTAACACATTGACTCAGGACACATCTGAAAACCTAAATCTCCCATCTCAGAAGAAGTTAATAAAAAATAAAGAACACAAAATGCATAATTTGGTCTCCTTGATTCTAATTATTTTGTTCTTTGTTTTTATTATTGTTATTGTCAGTTGAATGTCTTCAATACATTTCAGTGTAAATTCTTTTCAGAAATTCATTCTTCAAGTAGAAGTTTCTAAGAGAAAAGATCATATTGGTCTGATAAAGCTAATTTATTTATAATAGCATATGAATTATGAATAAATTATATACAAGGAAACAGAGAGAGAGAATCAAGAATTAGTAATGCTCTAGGCCCCCAAAATAAGGGTTCATTTACTGTCCTATCACAATCTTAAAATATCACCTAACCACCACACATATCACCTGCCCGTTATTTTTTTTTCTGGTACCCGGAATTGAATTCACGACCTTGCGCTTGCCAGGCAGGTGCTGTGCCACTGAGCTATATCCCCAACTGCCCATTATTTTTTAATTTAGGAAATTACAATGCATAAATTTAATTATTGCTAGTATAAACAATATAGACTAATTCTTATATAAGTACATGTGTAAAGGAAAAAATGTGAAACATTGCTACACAATTCCCTTAGGAGATAGATTTTGCTGGAAACAAAAACCACAGAATTCAGTATCAGCAGACACATGCAAGACTTGAGTAATAAATACTCAGGAAATGGTGCTGAGATAGCACAGAAAAAGGAAAGACAGGTAGAAAGGCAGCAAAGATAATCATAATTTTATTTCATTTTATTTTTTTGAATGTGCAGGTACTGGGAGTTGAGCTCAGGACCTCTCGCTTGCCAGGCAGGCGCTTATGCTGCTGAGCTATATCACCAGCCTGATAATCATAATTTTAAAATTGTACTTTTAAGAAAAGTTGCAGCTTCAGAACCAAAAAGTTACTTAAGCATTTTTCCCTTCCAGGTAATTCACACAAAACAAAACAAAACAACCCAACAACAACAGCAAAAGAAAAAAACATTAAAGCTTACATGTTATAAAGACACAAAAAGACTGCACATTGGGCTCTGGGCCCATGCTTTTCACCTATAAATTGCCTTTCCTCCCACAACTCCAGGAAGGTGGCGATATTAGTGATCTGACTATTTCGACCTCAAACCCATATAAAAGATTTGCATTCTAACATAGTTTCTGAATGGATAATCTGACAGACCTTAGGAATACACACCTTAGATCTCCCATACTGAAGGCACCCCTAAAACTATATACGCAAATCCAGGTCCGGACCAGAGCACATCTCACTCTCTAAATTCCCACACATCTTTCTGAGTGTGTGTGTTTATTCCATTATATATTTCCTGTGCCTCCTACTGATATATCTGAAAATTATATTTATGTCATGGGATTCAGCAAACTTATTGTGTGCACAGGGTAAATTGTGTTTCCCATATCTTCTTGGCCGAATGTCCTCTGATCACATCCAATGACATGTCTTTGGTGAGCCAGCCCAGAGGTAAACTGAGGAATCAAATTTGGTGTGTTCAGCCAGTTGGTTTTCTTTTTTAACTCTTTGTCCTCTCACAGCATTGTTGATGTATCCTCTCTGAGTCTGTCTCTCCTTCTCTCCAAATCTTTGCAGTTTCAGTTTCCTTTTTCATTGGTTAGGTGATCGGAGGTCCCTAGAAAATCTGTGCTTAGATATAAAATACATCAAAATTATGAGGCACTTGTTTCCTCTAACCTGAAGTGGAAAGAGGTGTCAGGCAGTATTTGCCAGTTCCCTCAGGAGCTTCATTTGGAAAACCCTTGGGTCAGCTTACCCCACTCCTGGGTCAGGTGAAATTAAAACTCGCTCAACATCCCTGCATTTTATCATAATTGATGGAGTTAATAGAAAATCTTTGATTTCTTAAAGTTCTACTTACAAAATGGTATCCAGTAAGAAATTAACCTTAGAAGAAATTTGCTTTAATTCCTACAACCTCATTTCTAATGGTGGTTTCACAGGGATTTATATCTCAGTAGGTCAGTGACTTGTACCATTCTGACCACAAAAGTGATGTCAGTATTCTGATATTCCTGTTGAAGAGAGTACATTTAGGATAGTGACCATAACAAATAATGTGTGCTAACCCTTGAAACTTTCTACTAAATCAATGACAAAATGACCTACACCCCAACATGAGACGATATTCAAGGTTGCCAACTGGACACCAGCTCAACACTCTGGATCATTCCAAGTTGGCACTGCTGCTGTTGATCTAGAGGCAACATCCTTTGCCACGAAGGTGCATACAACTCCTTTCCACCTAATAGAATCTTGTTAAAGGAGAAGCTTCTCATGCCCAGTCCAACCATTAGTGTCTAATCAGCTTTTCCCAGGATTTGTTGTTCATGACAAATTTGGCAGAGCAATGCTGGCAGAATCCAAATTATTTTATTGGGTCAGTTAACTCTACTCAGTAAAACTAGCATTGCTGAAGTTATAGTTAGATGTTTCATACACCTCAGTACTTGGAAAGTGCTGCTCCTTAGCATTGGAACCAAAATATCATGGTGAAGAGCTGGAAAGAAGTATTTGAAAAACTGGGACTCCCTTTCAGTTTGGCTTTGCAAGCATAACCAGTGTATATTTTAGGCTTCTCATATGAGAGCCACTGTAGAATATTTAAGCTTGTGCCCTTGATTTATTTCACTTAATGTTAGGGTCTCGAGACACATTCATTTTTCTACAAATGACTCAAGTTTATCCTATTTATGGCAGAGTAGTACTCCATGGTGCATAAATACCACATTTTCTTTGTCCATGCATCTGTTGATGAACATTTAGAACACCCCCAAGATATGGCTAGTATGAATAATAATAACATATCAGATTTATTGCTTTTCTGCTAAATTATGTAAAATATCACACATTATTGATTTCTTAATTTGAGCATTTCTATACATAATGTAACTTTCTTGGGGACAAAAATACTTAGAAGGCAATTATACTCTTTCAAGAAAGTCAGGGAGTTCCTCTAAGTCTGAAATTATATATAAAACAACATTTTTTTTACTAGCATGTAGAATTTTCTTGTCATTGGTACTGATCTTTTATTTAACTTGCTGTAACAGTGTAAATTACAAAGAGTGTTTTCTTTGGCAGCATATACAATAAATCATGAAGAAATTCATTTGCAGCACATGTCATCAATTCGATGGTCTTTTATCACATTATATGTTTCCTGAATTGAGTCTGCAAGCCTATGCTTTTTGTACTTACCTTCATCATTGAGTTTTACCAGATTTTGTATTGTTCTATGTGATATATCAACAGCTTTCATTTTGCATTCAAAGGTATTCTAATGCTTTTCTAATAGGAAGTCACCACTTTATACAACTTTATACTATTTTCACTTTGTACACTTTTGGATTGACATAAGCCCTCTTTATTTTATTTCTCTTCCTATTATAATCTGCTTTTATACTACAATACCAGACAAGTTAAAGTATTTTCATCAGATCTTAAAATCATCTGCCACACACTAAACACCATTAAAATTGTTATACTAATTAAAATAATAAAGACAACAAAATACAAAATTAAGTAAAAAAAAGCAAAAAGGCCATGAGAAATGAATGCAAAATCTTCATAGTGTATCATGTATATACTGACTTAGAGATTGAAAGTGAAAAGAATTTTTGAAACATAGTTCCTCAGGCCTGTGGTGCCTAATGAATTATAGAGAAGAAAAGTGCACATTTTAAAAGTAAAATGTCCAGAAGGAGGACATGCAGTTCAGTCATCTATGTGCTTGCTGTGTGTGTGATCCATCAGGAACCGATATCTCACTGAGTGATTATTAAAGTGTGTAGAACATGATACCATGAATTAATTTATACCAACTTTTTAAAGCACCCACTAATGTTCATAGAAGATGTGTGAATATTTTCATTTTAAAAGAAAATTACCCAAGTGAATACAATTAGAAAAGAAAAAGGCAAAATCATAATAGACACTAACGAAATCTAAAAGAATATTAGTAGCCTGCACTCCAGTAAAGTGGACAATCCTGGAGAAATGGATAGATTTATTTTATACACATGAATTATCAAAACTGAACCCAGAAAATGAAAATCCCTGAATAATTCAATAACAGACAATAAAAGTGAAGCAGTAATAAAAATAAGAGTGATAACAACAACAACAAACTACCAACTAAGTAAAGTCCGGGCCACAATGGATTCAGGCCTAAACCCTTCAAGAACTTCAGGGAAGATCTATCAGGTTGCTCCTCAAACTCTTTAGCAAAATTGAATGGAAAGGAGAACTCCCAAAGTCATTCCTGGAAGGCAGCATTACTGTGATTACAAAACCAGACAGGGATCTAACCAAAAAAGAACTACAGGGCAATCTCTTTAATGAACATAGGTCTTAAAAATCCTCAAAAAGATACTGACAAAGAGAGTAAACAAATCATCCAAAAGATCTTACATCATGATACATTAGACTTCATCCTAGGGAAGGAGGAATGGTTCAACAAAGGCAAATCAATAAATGTGATATATTTTATAAACAGAAGCAAGGACAAAAATCATATGATCGTCTTAATTGACTCAGGAAAAGCCTCTGGTGAAATCCCACATCCATTCATGAAAAAACCCTGAAGAAAATACATATAGAAGCAATTCATCTCAATCTGATAAAACATTTATGATAAACTAATAATCAATATCATATTAAATGGGGAAAAGTTGAAATCTATTCCTCTAAAATCATGAACAAGAGAAGGATTTCCATTTATCAACACTTCTGTTCAATATAGGACTCTAAATATTAGCCAGAGCAATCATGCAAGACAAAGAAATAAAATGGCTTTGCATAGAAAATGAAGTCTAATTATTATTGTTTGCAGATATATGATACTCTTCAAAGGAGAGCCAAAAAATGCACCAAAAGACATCTAAATTTAGTAACTAAGTTCTGTAATGTAGCAGGATGCAAAAGCAACACACACAAACACACACACACACACACACACACGAATAACATTCTTGTACACCAATAAAGAACTCACCAAGAAAGGAATTAGGGAAACAATACCATTGACAATAGCATCATAAAAAAGGAATCAAATACGTAGAAATTAACCTAATCAAGGAATTGAAAGACTCTATAATAAAAATTATATTACTCTAAAAAAGATCAAAGTTAACATCAGAAAATAAAAAGATACCCCCATTTTTTAATAGACTGACCCAGTATTCACAAAATGGCCGTACATCCGAACTGATACACAGATTTAATGACTTCCAATCAGAAAACCAAAAGCATTCATCTGAGAAGTAGAAAAAATATTCCTAAAATGTATATGCAACAAAAAGAGATCCAGATATAGCCAAAGAAATCCTGGGGAATAAGAACAAAATAGGAGGCATCGCAATTCCAGACTTGATGTTACTGTAGTAAAAAACAGCATGGTATTGGCAGAGAGAGAGAGGCAGAGAGAGACAGAAAGAGAGAGACAGCGAGAGAGAGACAGAAAGAGACAGACATATGGATCAATGGAACAAAATACAGGTTGTATAAACAACTCCAGGCACATACAATTATCTGATTAAAAACATACACTGGAGGAAAGATAGTCTCTTTAGTAAATGGTGCTGGGAAAACTGGCTATCCACCTGCAAAAGACTGAATTTAAAGCCATATATCTCACCATATACTAAACTGAAATCAAAATGGATCAAAAATCTAAATGTTAAAATGGAAATTCTTAATCTGCTGGAAGACGAAATAGGTAAAACTCTTGAATTCATAGGCATAGGCAAATATTTTCTGAACAGAACCCCAATTGTACAATAAATAGTACCAAAAATCAACTAATGCTATCATATCCAATTGAAAACACTTCTGCATAGCAAAGCAGAAACAACCAACAGAATTAAGGACAACCCACAGAATGGGAAAATATTTTGCCAGCTATTCCTCACACAGAGGACTCATATCTAGGTTATATAAAGAACTCACAAAATTAGACCACTCAAAATAAAAGACACAATCAAAACGTAGGCAGCTAAAATGAATAGATTCTTCTCAGAAGAAGACGATCAAATAGCTAGTAAATTAAGTGCATAAAATAATATTTCCCATCTCTGACCATTACAGAAATGCAAATTAAAACAACAATGAGATTCCATCTCCCTCCAGAAGGAATGGCTAGCATCAAGAAATCAAATATTGTAATAACAAATGCTGGCAGGGCTGTGAGGAAAAAGGAACACTTGTACATCATTGGTGAGAATGTGAACTAGTACAACCACTGTGGAAATAAGTGTGAAGAATCCTTGAAAAACTAAAAGCAGAAATTCCATTTGAGCTAGGTATCCTCTTAGGTATCTCCCCCAATGAGTTAAAAACATCATATTATGGTGAACAGGGGCCTCCACCCCCATATTTATAGCAACACAACTCATCATAGCTAAACCTTGAAAGTGGCCAATGTATCCATCAACAAATGGATGGATAAAGAAATTGTGGCATTTATATACAATGGAGTACTAGTATGCCTTAAAGAAGGATGAACTTGAGCCATTTGTAGGAAAATGGATACACCTTGGGACCATAATGTTAAGTGAAGTAGGTCAGACATACGTGCTTAAAAATAGTATGGTTTCTCTTACATGAGAAATACAAAGAATAAATAATTCAAGAGCAAAATAAAAGACAGATAATAAGAAATAAAGAGATACATCTTTGGAATAAGGGAAGGGGACCAAGAAATGGAGGAATGGGGAGGCAGAGGAGGAGCGGGGTATAAAAAAATCAACAATTATGATACATTATGTACATGTAGCCACTTCCCACAAGGAATACAGTCATTACATACTCCAAATGTAGCAATAAAAATAAAATATTGACAAGGAAAAAACACAGAAAGGACACAGGAAAATGATTTAAAAAGTAGATGAGATTTAAAAAAAGAGAGCATGTGAGGTGAATGCGATAACCAAAGGAAAGAAGGGGAAAAAAAAACAATAAAAGAAAGATAAAGTGGAAATGAAGCTTTGTAAATAAGGAGGGGAATAGAGATTGTAGAGAAGGGAGGGAATTGTGAAAAAAAAACAAACAGGAATCAAGATATATCATATACAGGTACGAATTCCTCATGATGAATATGATCATTATTAACTCTAAATTGTACCAATAAACAATAAAAATAAATAAAAGAGAGTGTGATTCATCGAAATGAGGCTTGAGACATGTTTCAATATATATTGTTTAAGATTAATCTATTATATATTTGCACATGCTCCTGAAGATGCATGTAACAACTAAGTGCTGAAAATATGTACTAATACAATTTTTTTAAAAATAAAAAAGGGAGGGCCGGTGAGATAGCTCAGCGGCATAAGCACCTGCCTGGCAAGTGCGAGGTCCTGAGTTCGACTCCCAGTACCCACATAAAGGAAAAAAAGGGCCGGTGATATCGCTCAGCGGCACAAGCGCTTGCTGGCAAGCGTGAGGTCCTGAGTTCGACTCCCGGTACCCACATTAAAAAAAAATAAAACAAATAAAAAAGGGAAATTTAAAAACTGTAGTTGTTTCATTATTAGAACATTTTATCTAAACTTGGTTTTGTTATATTGTGACTTCTTGAAATTCCATTCATTATGTTTTTGATCTTTATCAAAGTTGTTTGACTTTTAGAGAACATAAATTGTTTTGATTGCATTCCATATAAAAGTATAACATTTCATGCTTCTTTTCAGTGAAAGCGAAGGCAGTGGTTTAGAGGCGCTATTGGTTTTGGTCTCCAAAGACCAGAGAAACTCAAGTGATGCAACACTGGAGAACTGGGATTCACCTCTACATAATGAGCTGGTCTCTGTTCCCAGAAGAGCAGGAATTAAACGTAAAATACCTCCACTCCCCAAAATAAGCCCTTTAACTTTTAAGAAAATTTGATGATCTCCAGTAGTTGATCAGCTTACTCCGAGCTTTACTTAATTGTAAGTGTATTTAGAAAGTAGTAATGTGAACTTATTCCAACTTTATTTTCTGTTATTTCTATATACCATCAGTTAGTATGATGTTTTTATCATAGTTCCCAAACAGAGAGAGGCAGTTTCTTAACCTGTGGTTTATTTGTTATTCAACAGACTTCCTATCTTGTGGAAAAAGGTGATGTATCTATGTAACAGCTGTGTTAAACGTGTTCTCATGTGTGGATAAATTACATTTATATTATTTCACACTTGGCTCGTAGAGTACCTTGAAGTTAACAGCAAATTCATGAAAAAAAGAGTATAATAGAATACCAGTATCTCTCCATGCTGTCAGTAACATGATCAAAGGCATCTGCACAGTCACTCTATTCCCAGAATTCAGACCAGTTTTTGCTACAAGAAACTACCACTTCTTCCCACTACAACTTTAATGTTCCTGAGTAAAATTATCTTTACATCACTGTGACTTGTTTGTGAACTAGACTATCTAAGTTATATTTTGGATCTTTCATTATTCAAGGTTTGTTGTTATTTATGGTGGGTTTTCAAAATTTTATATATGATTGTTGTCAAGTTTTACATTTTTGTGTGTTATTACATTTTTTATTCTTTTGTTCTATAAACAATTCTTAGACATAAACTATTGAGTTTATATCGTTTAACTTGTAAAAGCAAATCTAAAGAGTAGGTATTTATATAGTTAGAAAATTATATATGCAAAATATTTCACATAACAATCATGGTTTGTCCATGTTTTGTCACAATATGAACAAAACAAGGACAACAGGTATATGTTCACATTCAACATTATATAATAATTTCATTTATAACAATTATATCAGTAAGGTCAAATCTTGTGCATAAATTCACATGAAATCATTTAGAGTACTAGCTAATAACTATGGCCCTACAGTATGTACATACCACTATTTTTATTATCCTTAATTATTTTGATAGGCATTTGGTTGGGCTCCCTATTTTAACACTATAAAAAATGATCTCAACTTCATGATTTCTCTCACCAATATACTTATTTCTAAATCTTTTCTTGATCACTAATGATTATATTTTCCTATTTTTTATAGTCATAGATTGCAAATAAATTACCGTGAAGAAATTTCATGTTTACTTCTAAAGATCTTTATTTTATCATGACATTCAAGGTAATCAGCTAAGAGTTGTAAAAACTGATTTTGAGTATATCTTTAGGTTATTTAAATGTTATTTGTTCTATTTATTTTCTTTAGAGAATATGCATATTGATTAGTTTTTTAAAGCATCCTTTTAGCAGAAAGACAATGCTAAGTGGTAGAAACATCCTTCCATTGAGTAGCACAATGACTCTCTGTTCTTGTTGTAATTGTAACAGCATAGGAATAAATCACAACTTCACCTTTCTTAACACTTGTCTATATTTATTATTTCCTACTCCGATTTCAACAGATAGAGCTTGCAAAATCACTGGAAACACATTGGAGTCAAGCTTGTGTTCCCCCTTCCCTCTCTCTGCGCCATTGGTTCTTTCTCTGTGTTGTGCTGGAGATGTGCACATCAGCTGCTAACCACGTCTTTTGACAGGGTTAATCATGCCCGCCTTGAAAATTAATGCCAGTTAAATTGGCAAGAAATCTGTTTCAGTATATGGTAAATTGTTATGTATACAACTTCCGATGGATTCCTTCTATTTTATGATTTATTACAGACAGGTGAAATATACAGGAAATCAGAGGCAGAAGTCCATTGGAACTGAAATTTTCTTTGGTCTAATATTTTACAGTGATATGATGTCCCTATTACACTAAGGAACCTTGCAGAAGAAAAGTGTTGTCATTAAGAAACACACATGTCTCTTTTGCTTTGTTTTATAATTTGAGTTTTGTTTTGCAGTTACAATGCTCATAGATTTCCTCTTTGTAATCTAGATTTATTAACAAAACAAACAAAATAAAAATAATCTTTGCTACTTCTAAGTACGTTATTTTTCTGCCTAGTATAGACTTTGAATTGGAGTTACTGTTCATCCAAAAGCCACTAATCTAAAATACAGACAGTACCTAATTTATGTCATCAATTTTTTTTTGTGTGTGTGGGTTCTGGGGGTCGACCTCAGGACCTCGCGCTTGCCAGGCAGGCGCTTATACCACTGAGCCATCTCACCAGCCCATATGTCATCCATTTTGAATGGATAAATTATTTTTGTAGAATGAAGGCTTTTACTTTAATTTAACAATATTCTCAAAAACTAGGCTTACTCATATTTTGACCTCAGTAAGTGTCAAGTTCCACAATGTTACAGCTCATATACCTTCTTGAAATCTAAAAAGCTTAATATATTAACTTGTATAGAAGATATATTCTTTGAATAGTAGACAGATACATATTTTTGTTAATGAAGCAGACATATTTTTAGATAGAAAACATGAAAATGTTATAATGCCAGGAAATAAAAACCAAGAGGAGAGTCATATAACTTATGAAGTCAAAAATGATTTGTTTTACAGGCCGTTAGATAGCTCAGCGGCATAAGCGCCTGTCTGGCAAGCGCAAGGTCCTGAGTTCAACTCCCGGAACCCACATACAAAAAAAGGGCTGGTGATATCACTGAGTGGCATGGGAGCCTGCTGGAGCACGAGGTCCTTAGGTCAACCCCAGTACCCAAAAAAAAATAATAATAATTTGTTTTATAACATATTGCTTTTGTGTAAACCAGAACAAATAGCATAAACAGGAATAACAGTGTATAGCAGTTAAAACCCCCAAATATTTTCTACAAGTATTCATAGAATAAAAGAACTGTTGGTCCCCTTTTCTGGGTTTTAGGAGAATAGATTCTTGTGTCCTTGATACAATCTAGTATAGATGGAGAATCAGCCAATAATTTTAGCTATTTAGAGCTATCATTTCACTTTCATACATTTTATCTTTCTTTCCCTATCCCACATAGTCATTTTAGAATTTTTGTAATTTTATGTTGAAGACTTTCACATAGTGCAATCTGGGAGCGAATTCTACCACAAATTTTATAATTTCCAGATAAATATATGTGAATACTTTATTGTTTTCAAACACATTACCTCATGTCTTCTACCTCTCAGAAAATAACAACCCCATTCAAGACACATACACACACGTGCACATGCCTTAAAGTAATCCTTTATTAATTTTAATTTAGTTACCTATATTTTTCAGTTCTTATCTCAAAGTGAGCACATAGTGGTATCCATTCTGGACATTTTTCCCACTGTCACTTTGATGTAACACACAGTCATCTCTCCCAAAAATTATGGAAATGACCTCACAAATCCCTTCTCTGTTTTTGCACCAGGCAGGCACTGTGCCGCTGAGCTACATCCCCGGCCCTCTGTTTTTGCTCTGGACACACCAGTGTTTACCTTCAAAGCTAATGCTACTGGGAGCTCATTCAATTCACATATTTTATCCATTTAACACAACTGCGCTCCATTTCACATTTCCAAAACCCTTAAGAGTTCTACAAGTGCAACACTTTTATTCCCCATCAGTCACTATCCTTCAGTTAACCAAGCGGATCTTATTAAGGAGAATCACACTTCAGGACATGGAAACTGCTATGCCCTCTGCCTTGAACATTCTTTCTTTGCACAGCCATGTGTGTAATTTAATTGCCCACATCATTTTTCTCTTCACATTTCAGATTACTCAGAGTTCTCTTTTGAATAACCTACAAGTGGGACATGAGTAATGGTCCCCAAATATATTCAATTTCTGACGCTGAGGATCTGTGAATGTTATTTTCTATGAGAAAGAGGATTTACCATGGGTGAGATAATATAAAACTCTGAGATTGAGAGATTATCCTAGGTTACCTGAGTGGAAACTAAACATAACTGCAAATCTTTTTATAAGGCAGCAGAGGAATCTTTTCCTCTAGAAGGAGGTGTATGATGACTTATAAATGTGTTCTTCTGTTTTCTTTGAAGACAGAAGAAAGAGAGGGTAACTAAAGAATACAACTCTACATGCTCACAAAGCCAATGAAATGGACTGTCTCCTCGAACCCCTGGAAGGAGTGTGGTTGGACTGACACCTAGTTTTTTTGTGTGTGTGTGTGGGTTCCGGGGATCGACCTCAGGACCTCGCGCGCCAGCAGGCGCCCGTGCTGCTGAGCGATATCACCGGCCCTTTCTTCGTATGTGGGTTCCGTGAGTCAAACTTGGGCCCTCACGCTTGCCAGGCAGGCGCTTACGCCGCTGAGCCATCTCACCGGCCCCTGACATCTAGTTTTTAACCTAGCAAATCTCAGCTGCAGACTTCTGACTGTAATAGAACAAATGTTATCTTAATCCACCAATCTTGTGGTAAATGGCTATAGCAGAAAAAATAAACTAATGCATTATATAGTACAGTACCTATCATTTCTTTCTTTTCATTTTCTTATTTACAAGAATTATCACAATTATATGGACATGTGTATTATTTATTTCTCTATGAGACTGTGATAAATTAATTTGTTAATTTTTCTCATAAATATTGTTGAACCGGTAGCATCATTTCGAAAGCATGTAAAGTAAAGGACATTCTCTGATTCTGAAAACAAAGCATGAGATAGATTTAGTTTCAGCCTATCATGTGACACTTTATCTCTTACAACGGATTTTCAAGTCAGTTTGATGTTAAAAAGTAAAAGAAAAACAAAAACAAAAAATCCTGAGCTTCAAGAGGAACATCACTAATATTGTAAGTGGAAATTTGGCAAGTGAAATGACATTATTAATATTTAGCCACTCTAAACACTAAATAGGAAATGGAAACGTTGGTGCTCATTTTTCTTGTCATTCAGCTCTATAGGACAGCAGATTCTGGGTAGAAGGAGAAGCAAACTGATGTCTGAAGTGCCAGATATGGAAAGAAAATGACTGCACATTGCAGATGTCAGGGCCTGGAGCTTTATGTGGATGAAATAAAATTGGAACACTTTAGGCACAAGATAATGGGAGACTTGTTATTATGGGACAGTCTCAGTTTGTATCTTGTGTAAGAAGATGACTAATGCACATCAAAGATTGAGCCAGAGTTTTGTTGTCAGGGTCTGAATATGAATGCTGGTTCTATTAACTAATGGGCCTGTGAAATAAGAAACTTTTATCTTCCTGTTTTATGATGTTGAAATTGATAAGCCAGGAGTAAAATGATGCAATGTTTTAAATATTAGGATTCACTATGCACATTTGAAAACTGCAAATGTATGATCCACTTTGGAAGTTAATATCATTTCTTCAACAACCTACAGGGAACTCAAAATGTCTCATGCTATGATGAACATTGGATCATGAAGAAAACGCTTTTATTCATCTGAGTAACATCGTCCAGCTCTGCAACAAAGGACGTCTATAAACTTGGCTGCACATGGAGGGTTGGAATCACACAGGTGTGAAGGAATTTCTTCTAATAGGCTTAACTGAAAATCCTACACTGCAGATTCCTCTCTTTTTGCTTTTCACCCTCATTTATGTCATCACACTGTTAAGTAACTGGGGGATGATCATTCTGATCTGGTTAAATGTCCCACTTCATACTCCCATGTACTTCTTCCTCAGCAACCTTTCCTTTTGTGACATCTGCTACTCTACTGTCTTCACTCCTAAGATGCTGGTCAATTTCTTATCAAGACATAAGTCCACAACATTTTCTGGCTGTGTTCTACAGACTTTCTTTTTTCTAGAATATGTAACGACAGAGGGCGTCCTTCTGTCCATGATGGCTTATGACCGCTATGTGGCCATAGCAAATCCCTTGTCATACACAGCCATCATGACCCAGAGCATCTGTGTCCAGATGGTTCTTGCATCGTACCTCGGTGGGCTCATTAATGCCCTGACACACACTCTAGGTTTGCTCAAACTGGACTTCTGTGGCCCCAACGTTGTGAATCATTTCTTCTGTGACATCCCTCCTCTTCTGAGGCTTGCATGCTCTGATGCTCATACGAATGAGCTGCTGCTTCTGATCTTTTCCGGGGTCATTGCAATGTTCACTTTTGTTGTTGTTATGGTCTCTTACATCCGCATCATCATTGCCATCCAAAGAATCCACTCAGCAGAGGGGAGGCGGAAAGCCTTTTCTACTTGTGTCTCACACCTGAGTGCTGTGACCTTATTCTATGGGTCTGTGATATTTAGTTATCTCCAGCCAAGCTCCCAATATTCCTTGGAACAGGAGAAGGTCTCTGCTGTGTTTTATACATTGGTGGTCCCCATGCTTAACCCACTGATTTATAGCCTGAGGAATAACGATGTGAAAAATGCAGCAATAAAATCAATATGTTGGAAGAAAATTCGCACTTGAAAAAATCTTGTATATATATCTGTGAAACTAACATTATTCTGCAAATAAAAGTTTTTTAGAATTCTGTCAATCATACCAGATTTGAAGGACTTTAACGCCTACTGATAAATAGGACTGAAAAGACCAACAGTTTGGAAGGAAATAAACTTATTTAAAGCCAGCCCTGAAGAAAATACAGAACATTATTTGTTGCTTCAAGCCTCTTTTCATAAAGGCTCAGGGAAGTAAATGTCTTTTATAGCAAAAATAAAATAGGGATACAATGAAACAATGGGAAGAAAATTCCTCCAGGGGCAAAGGGTCTTCTTCAGAGTGCACTGTGTTTTGTATAGAGCACTGTTTTATGTATTCTTATTCTTCATGGAAATGGAACCAGACTTTGACCTCTAGGAAATTTATCTCCATGTTCTTTTGAGACAGACAGTTCAATTTTCTGCAAGTTAATTCTTATGAGTTGAAGAAAGAAAGGGGGTGCTCCAGAAGCTGCTCTTTAAAAATCAGAATACCATGTGAAATATTAAGTGGTTAAATGACTAGGAAAGAAGTAGATCTATTAGGAACATACTTCCCTGGAAAGTAGTGTGGGTACATCAGTACAAACAAAACCGTAATCAAGCCGTTTTTATATGAGGTGAAGGATAAACTAAATTGATTTGCTTAGAAGCATCCTAGAGATTTAGCAAAGCACACTTCTGGGTTGTCTGGGTAGGTCATGAAGGCATGACTTTAAGTACTTTATCTGGTCCCTGGCATCTTTCCCTCTAGCATTGCTCGCCTTCTTTCTTCCTTACCACCATGAACTGAGTAGCTTTGCTTCGCTGTACACTTCTGCCATGAGATTTCTGCATTTGAACCATCTGACCATGGCCTGAAATGGCTCAAAATGTGAGCTGAAGTGAAACTTCTCCATTAAGATAGATATGGTTAGTATTTTGTCCAACTATGGGAAAGCTGACTAATAGAGAAAATTGGTACCTGGAGGGGAGCACTTGCTCTGAACTGTATCTGGTCATGTGGTTTACAGACCTTTGGAACTAGTTAGCAGGTGATGTTTGTAAAGTTTTGGAGTAGAGGAGTTTTAAAATGTCATAATTGGAGACTGATGGGTGATTTAGTCAGGGTGCAGAAAACAAGAATGCTGATAGGAATGTGGACAGAAATGGCCATGCTTAAAAGGTTTTAGCTAGAGATGAGGGCTTTATTGGCAATTAGACTAAGTCCATGTGTGTTACAGTCTGGCAGAAAAATTGACTGCATCCTGCCATGTCTTGATACTTTGCAGGAGACTGAGATTAAGCACGATTAACAATTTAATCTTAGGGGGGTAATTTTGAGGCTGCTCAACATTTAGGGTAGGGCATGGGTTATAATGGTTGCTTTAAGCCAGATTTGTAGTACCAATCAGAAACATAAAGCTAAGTAGAAGTATTTGCAAAACTTAAATTTTTACCTGGTAGGAATCACTAGTACAGCTGGGGGCAAAGGAGGTGTAATTGCTGAAGAAGTTAGTGCCCTTAAAGAGAAACCAAGTACTCTGAGCCAAATAAGAATTAAGATGATCACTTTGGGAAATCTCACATACCAGCAAGACCCAACCGATTGCAGGCTGAAGAGTGCAAAAGTGAAAAATTTTTGAGAAGAGAGCCTTTGTGACCATTGCTGTAGTAGATCTGCTTTGGAAATTGTTTCCCTAAGTTCTATCTCATCCTACTTAGCCATTCAGACCTCTGCTGCTGTGGCCAAAGGGAGCGTGGCTACTGCGTATGCCGGCAGCTGACCTTGGCATCATTCATATAATGCTATTGCGCAGGTGTGCAGAATGCAAGAGTCATAGGATGATGGAGGCTTCAATCCAGGTTTCAGAGGAAAGCCTGGTAGTCCAGACAAAAAGCCCCTGAAGGCCGGTGAGATGGCTCAGCAGCGTAAGCGCCTGCCTGGTAAGCACAAGGGCCCGAGTTCGACTCCTGGAACCCACATATGAAAAAAGGGCCGGTGATATCACTCAGCGGCACGGGCGCCTGCTGGCGTGTGAGGTCCTGAGGTCGACCCCCGGTACCCACACACACACAAAAAAAAATCCCCTGAGAGGACAGTGTATGAATCTATGGGAATAAAGCCATAGATGTAATGGTGACTCCATGTTATCATAGATGCCTGGAACATGAAGTGTTTACTGAGGAAATCTACAGACAACAAGCTGAACTAGCCCAGGAGAAAGACTGTGGGGGCTGCAACTAACAAAGGCACAGAGATGGGGTTGCAAATTATACCTCACCACCATTTGCCTGGGATGGTAGACATATATCTACAGGGCTTAGTGTTACCCTAGCTAGAGAAGGGTCTTGTTTTATTCCTATTTTCTATCCTTCTTCTCTGCTCTTGAGAATGGGAACATTTACTCTGTGCTATAGTATATTGGGATTAAGTAAATTGCTTTTTAGATTTCACAGCATTGCATAGCTATGGCTTTGCTTGGAGTATCAGAGAAGGCTTTGACGTGACATTTGAAAAATGCTAGAACTGTTGAGACACTGGGCAAGGCATTACCATGTTTGGTTGTATACAAAGAGTTGTATCATGTTAGGTGGAATTATTAACTTGTGATTTTATTTACTTGTCCAACAATGGGGTAAGATTTCTAAAACATTATACATGAAAGAAGTGTGTTAAATTGATCGGAACCCTGAAAAATCATTCCAATGCACAGTTCACAATTTTGGTAGCTTGATGGCTTTATTTTTTAGAAAGCTGAAAAATATATTTTCAATGAATTCTCATGCTAAAATCTTAAAAGGACTCGAAAGCATAAGAAAACCTCATAGTAAATAAAATAAAAAGAACATTATAATAATAGGCAGTTACCAAACACATTGGTATCTGAAAGAAAAAATTAAAATATGTTTTTAGTATGACTTTTTTCAGATAATACCATTAATTTTGTTCTAAAAGTTTCTTCACTCAAATGAATATCTTCCATTTTATATTTAAATACATTTTCACTAGCAATTGTAAAGAAAGCAACTCTTGTTTGTACTTTACCCAACACACCTCTGTTGCAAAGAGTTACTCTGTTAGTCATTCTGTGTAATACAAACCTAAAGGCATTGAAAATACATCAACAAAGGTAGACCGCTTGCCTAACCTGAATGAGGCCCTGGAATCTATTGCCAGCACCACACACACACACACACACACACACACACATACACAGATGCACACACTCACACACAAAGATGGAAACAAAATTGGTAGAATGACAAGGAATGAAAGAATCTCTTACATGAGAATTACTATTTAAAGATCATAAATTCATAAATTCATAAATTCTTAAATTTGGCTTGAGGTAAGCTGTAATATACTAAAACTGGAAAAAAGGAGTAAAGGAAACTCAAAAATTTTGTCTTCCTCACTACCTTGAAACTTTGGCAAAATGTCTGCTCAGCAGTATATGTAGGCATGCTAATAGCTCAGAAATTGTTGTATTACAAAGTTTGTCATCTCCAAAATTACCTAGAATACCCACCACCTTTTCAGACTAAGGACACCAAGATAATAGCTAACTTAATTTTCAGGGTTTCTCAATTGTCGCATTTTACAATATCCATTTCCAGATCCCTCCTGAGCGATGTCTCTGAGTCTTCAATCCTACAGTCACCTCACATCAGAAAAAGCAGAGACTGGCAGATCTCCCTGTAAGATGACCTCCCCCAGAAGACGCAATGCCTCATGACAGGGAATGTGGCAGCCCCCTTTCTGAGCAAGGACAATCACCTCATGAGAACTGAATCACCCCCCAACCATAAGGATTCCTTTGGAGCTACAAAACCTGGGCTGAGTCAACTATCACCAGACTATAGTCCACTTCTACTAATCCTTAGGAGCTGGCCTCATGCTTACCCAAATGAGCCTCTCACTTACTGGAGCTGGAATCCATTCCTACAGTCCTCTGCCATCTAACTCCACCTAATAAATTTGCACCGTGCCCCACCGCAACATATCCTAAAATAATTCTTCTGTGATGTAAGTCAAGGACATGTTGAGGCTGAGGCTGAGGTGAGGTCTTAGTTGGGGGGGGTGTTCCCTGGATGGCAGCTGGTGACAGGGTGTTGCATGGAATTTTCAAGTAAAAACAGTACACAAAATGCACAGCATGCTCCATAGAGCCATGTGCATGAAGCTGCTTTAATGCTAGGATTAGATGTTTTAAAGTTTTCTCAGTAGCTAATAACAAGGTCTAAGTGAAGTGAAAATGATAGGCTTTAGGAAAATTCCAGTGATACCACTGTTTTCAGGATGTTGGAAAGTAAAAGAACAAATGATTTAGGAAGAAATTCTATGAACCTCTAATGAAAAAAATATTAGGCTGAGGCATTTGAATAACAGAAAAGCAGATTCGTTTAAGGAATAGTTGATGAAAATAATAGATTTTGATAAATGTTTAAGAGAGATGTTTTTGCTTTGGCATTGAGGGAAGAGGATTTGTAATGATTAGAAATTTACATCACTACTACAACAAATAATTTAGGAAGGAAAAATTGAGATGTGAGAAAGTCAGGGCTGCTAGAATTTCCAAGGAAAACTAAGGGAAGACTTACAGCAAGGAATAAAGTCCAAGAGGTGGGGGATGTCCTGGATTATTCAGGAAAAAAAGAGGTGAGAACTAAGGCAAAGAGAGGAGAAAGATGGGAGTTAGAGTAGTGGACTATATCATGTGGGGTCTGTTAAACACGTGTAGAGTCTTAGGATCTGAAAGAAAGAAATGCAAGTCACCCAATGTACATATTTAGAAGTAACTTTGACTTAAGAATACATGGATCTTGGACTGGCAGGAGGAGGACACAGAAGGCCAGTCAAGAAGCTGCATGGTAATTCAGCTCAGCAGCCTATGGTTACTGAAGAAGAGCTATTTGTATTTTTTTTTCTTTTTTTTTTTTTTATTTTAAAGAGAAGAAAAAAACAAAACAAATCAAAAGAACAAATTTTCAAAACAACATAATAGGAGGGTAACAATGGTTAATACATTACGTATTACTATCTTTAAGTTAGTTATTCAGGACACCAGACATTAGCATTCAATTGTCCAAACATTATTGGCACAAACCTTACTCTTCAATGAACTAAGTAAAAATGGTAGTGTATCTATCTTAACCATCTTATATATATATATATATATACAATTTTTTTCCCTTTCCCTTCTTTCTTTTCCCTATTCCAGTCTCTCTTTCCTTTTGACCAGTTTCTTTTTGATTCACCATATCTATTGTACATTTTGGATCTTATTTACTCTTTCAGTTTCTCATACTAGAGAGATAATACGATGCTTACACATGTGCTTCTGGTTTATTTCACTTATGAGTATTTTCTCGAGTTGCATCCATTTACCTATAAAAGTCTCCAGTTTATCCTTCTTTATGGCTGAATAGTACTCCATTGTATAAAAATACCACATCTTTCTTATCCATTCCTCAGTTGATGGGCATTTGGGTTGTTTCCAAGATCTGGCTATTACAAATTGTGCTGCTATAAACATGGGTGCACATATATCGCTGTGGTACAATGTTTTTAATTCTTCTGGGAAGATGCCCAGAAGGGGAATAGCTGGGTCAAATGGGACCTCCAACCCTAGTTTTCTGAGGAATCTCCACACTGACTTCCACAGTGGCTGTACCAGTCGACACTCCCACCAACAGTGAAGAAGGGTTCCTTTTTCCCCACAGCCCCTCCAGCATTTGTTATTAGTTGATTTCTTAATAGTAGCCATTCTTTCTGGGGTGAGATGGTATCTCAGTGTTGTTTTAATTTGCATCTCTCGAATGACTAGTGATGTTGCACATTTTTTTGTATATTTGTTTGCCATTAGTATTTCTTCATCTGAGAAATGTGTATTCATCTCAGATGCCCATTTTTGGAGTGGGTCTTTAAATTTGGGAGGTCTGATTTTTTTGAGTTCTTTATATGTTCTCGATAGTAGTCCTTTGTCTGAGGAACAGCTGGCAAACATTTTTTCCCACATTGTGGGTTGTCTCTTCACTCTGTTGGTGGTTTCTCTTGCTGTGCAAAAGCTTTTTAATAAGATGAGATCCCAGTTATTGATTCTTTGGGATAGTTCCCGTGCGGTTGAGTTTTTATTCATAAAGTCTTTGCCTACACCAATGTCTCCAAGGGTTTTACCTATCCTACCTTCCAGAAGATTTAATGTTTCTGTTTTAATATTTAGATCTCTGATCCATTTTGAATTTAGTTTAGTGCATGGTGAAAGATATGGATCTAGTTTTAATCTTCGGCATGTGTAGAGCCAGTTTTTCCAGCACCATTTATTAAAGAGGCTATCTTTCTTCCAGCGAATGTGTTTGGCACCTTTGTCAAAGATAAGGTGGCTTAGTATGTCTGGGGTTGTTTCAGCATCTTCTAATCTGTTCCATTGATCTTCAGGTCTGTTTTTTTGCCAGTGCCACACTGTTTTTATCACAGTAGCTTTATAGTATAATTTCAAGTCGGGGATTGTGATGCCCCCTGCCTTGCCTTTGTTGCCCAGAATTGCCTTTGCTATTCTAGGTCTCTTCTGATTCCAAATGAATTTTAGGATTGTTTTCTCTAATTCTGTGAGATATGCTGTTGGAATTTTGATTGGAATTGCATTAAATCTGTATAACAATTTTGGAAGTATGGCCATTTTCACTATATTGGTTCTTCCTATCCAGGAGCAAGGGATACCTTTCCATTTTCTGATATCCTCTTCAATCTCCTTTTTCAGAGTACTGTAGTTTTCAGTATAGAGGTCTTTTACATCCTTCGTGAGGTTGATTCCTAGGTATTTCATTTTTTTGGATGTTATTGTGAAAGGTATTGTTTCCCTAATTTCTCTTTCAGTAAGTTTGTTATTTGTGTACAGGAAGGCTATTGACTTTTGAGTATTGACTTTGTATCCAGCTACACTACTGAATTTGCTTATTAAATCTAGCAGTTTTTTAGTGGAGTTTTTGGGATCTTCTGTGTAGAGTATCATGTCATCTGCAAATAATGATAATTTAACTTCTTCCTTTCCAATCATTATTCCTTTTATTTCTTTCTCTTGTCTAATCGCTCTGGCTAAAGTTTCCAGAACTATGTTGATTAAGAGTGGGGACAGTGGACATCCTTGTCTTGTTCCTGATTTTAGAGGGAAGGCTTTCAGTTTTTGGCCATTTAGTATAATATTGGCTGTTGGTTTGTCATAGATAGCTTTTACCAGATTGAGATAAAGACCCTCTATTCCAATTTTCTGTAGGGTTTTTATCATGAAAAGGTGCTGGACTTTGTCAAAAGCTTTTTCTGCATCTATTGAGATGATCATGTGATTTTTGTCTTTGGTTCTGTTAATATGCTGTATTACATTTATTGATTTACGTATGTTGAACCATCCCTGCATCCCTGGGATGAATCCAACTTGGTCATGGTGTATAATCTTCTTGATGATTTGTTGGATTCTGTTTGCCAGTATCTTATTAAGGATTTTTGCATCTATGTTCATTAGGGAGATTGGCCTGTAGTTCTCTTTCTTAGTTGGGTCCTTCTCTGGTTTTGGTATCAGGGTAATGCTTGCTTCCAGGAATGAATTTGGGACTATTGCTTCCCTTTCAATTTCATTGAAAAGTTTGAGAAGTAGGGGCGTTAGGTCTTCTCTAAATTTCTTGTAGAATTCGGCAGTGAATCCATCAGGGCCTGGACTTTTCTTTGTTGGGAGGTTTTTAATTACATCTTCAATTTCATTGGTTGATATTGGTTTATTTAGGATTTTTAAATCTTCTTGATTTAGCTTTGGTAATTCATACGAATCTAGGAATCTGTCCATTTCTTCTGCATTTTCCATCTTAGTAGAATATAAATTTTCAAAATAGGTATAGATGATCTTCTGGATTTCTGCAGGGTCCGTCGTGATATCACCCTTTTCATTTTCAATTGCATGGATTTGAGTCTTTTCTTTTCTTTTTTTAATAAGGTTGGATAAGGGTTTGTCAATCTTATTTATTCTTTCAAAGAACCAACTTTTTGCTTCATTGATTCTTTGTATTGTTTTTTTATTCTCCAATACGTTAATTTCTGCTCTGATCTTTATAATTTCCTCCCTTGTACGGGATTTTGGCTTAACCTGCTCTTCTTTTTCTAGAAGCTCGAGGTTCACCCTTAAGTTGTTTATTTGCGCTTGCTCTATTTTCCTGATATAAGTATTTAATGCTATAAATTTCCCTCTTAGGACTGCTTTCATTGTATCCCATAAGTTCCGGTATGTTGTACTGTCATTGTCATTCAGTTGTAGAAAGTGACTAATTTCTTCTTTAATTTCATCTGTGACCCATTGGTTGTTCAGGAGGATGCTGTTTAATTTCCATGTGTTTAGGGAGTTTTTGTGGGATCTTTTGCCATTGATTTCCAATTTCATTGCACTATGGTCTGATAATATGCATGGGATAATTTCAATTCCTTTGCATTTACTTAAGCAGGTTTTATGAGCTAGTATGTGGTCTATTTTGGAGAACGTCCCATGTGCAGCTGAGAAAAATGTGTATTCTGATGTTGTGGGATGGAACACTCTGTAGACATCTACTAAGTCCATTTGTTCAAAAGTTTGGTTCAGTTCTACTATTTCATTATTGATTTTCTGTCCAGTTGATCTATCTTTTTGTGACAGTGGAGTATTGAGATCTCCCAATATAATTGTATTAGTGCTTATTTGATTTTTCATGTCCTTTAGTACTTGTTTTATATAGCTGGGTGCATTGGTATTTGACGCATATATATTTATGATCGTTATCTCTTCCTCTTGGATTGTTCCCTTTACAAGGATGTAATGACCGTCTTTATCTCTCTGAATTCTTCTTGGCTTGAAGTTCACTTTGTCTGCAAAAAGAATAGCTACCCCTGCTTTTTTCTGGGTTCCTGTGGCATGGAGTATTGTTTTCCATCCTTTGACTTTCAGTCTATGAATTTCTTTCTGAATTAAATGTGTTTCTTGTATACAGCATATTGTTGGATCTTGCTTCTTGATCCATTTCGCCAGTCTGTGCCTTTTGATTGGTGAATTGAGACCGTTAACATTGATGGTTAAAACTGATATGTATTGACTTGTCATGATATTTTCCTGTTGTTGGTTCCCACTCTTTGTTTTTCTGCTTTCCGGCTATTTAATTATTTGCCCTGCCTGGTGGATTCCTTCTGTTGGGGTTCCTATCTCTTTCTAGAATGTCCTTCAGAACGTTTTGGAGTGCTGGTTTGGTGGTCATAAATTTTCTCAGATGTTCTTTGTCATGAAAGTATTTTATTTCTCCATCAATTTTGAAAGATAGTTTTGCAGGGTACATCAATCTGGGCTGAAAATTATTTTCCTTTAGAGCTTGCAATACATCATTCCAAGCTCTTCTTGAATTGAGGGTTTGTGCTGAAAAGTCAGCTGTGATTCTGATGGGTTTTCCTTCATAGGTGATTTGTCTCTTCTCCCTAACAGCTTTTAAGATTCTGCCCTTCTGTTGAATTTCTGGGATCTTGACTATAATATGTCTGGCTGAAGTTTTTTTTTGATCATGTCTAGTTGGTGTTCTAAAAGCTTCACTTATAGGGGTGTCAAATTCCTTTTCTCTTCCAGGAAAGTTCTCCCTGATTATGTCTTTGAACAAGGTTTTAATGTCGTTGATGCTATCTCCTGCTTTTTCATTTATTCCAATTATTCTTAAGTTGTTTATCTTTGAGTCATCTAGCAGCTGCTGAATTGATTTTTCATGGTCCCTTGCTATTTTTAAGAATTTTTCCATTTCATGATCACTAATTGCAAGCCTGTCTTCTATATCTGAGATCCTGTCCTCGCATTGGCTTATTCTGCTACAAATACTTTCAATGGAATTTTTTATCTCTTGGATATCTGCTTGAATCTGCCTTATAGATTCCATTTCTTTCCTATGCTGAGCATTCATGGTTTCTATAGTTTTCTTAAGTTCATCTATTTTTTTGTCTGTATCAGCTATAGTGTCTTTAAGCATGGTCTTCATTGTAGACATTATCTCTGCAGTTATCTGTGAGATTATTTCTATTTTAATTTTTTCCAGAACCTCATTCAGTTGCTTTGTTGTTACCACTTCAGATAGGCCAGGTGGGTGGCTTTCGGATTGTCCCACCTCGTTGCTCCCTAGGTTTGCCTTTGGTGAATTGGATGTGTGGGTTGCATCTTGTTTAAGTGTCGTCTCATTTTTTCTTTCTTTAATTCCTGGGGTGATGTTTGCAAATTACCTATAGTAGGTTACTTTATTGCTAGTGTTTAAGATCTTTAGAAGATGACTACTTCTCTGCAGTATCTTCCAAGTGGAGCTTGCTTTTAGGTTTTGAGCTTTCTGCCAGATCCTACCTCTTCAATTCATTGGGTATGCAAAGTTGCTACCTGTTTAGCCCAGTCCTTGATTCTTTGGTACTGTGCCACTGTATTTTCTGTGTCCCTTAGTCAATCTCAATCATGAAATATCAGGAAGGAAAGATGTTTAGAACAATTATTTCACATTTGGCTATAATGTTAACTAAAGCATCAAACACAGCCTAGAAAATGACAGACTGAGCTAACCAGTTATTTACCACTTTTAGCTGTATAGAGTTGCGGTTATATAACGAAATCTAAAACACACCAGAAAGATTATATGCAGTATACAAGTCCTGTGTATGGCAATTTTTCCCCTGAGGAGTTTAAATTTAAAATGAGTTAAGGAGGAAATAGAGTATTGGGAGAAGAGGAAGGAATTAGATGTAAGGTTAGAGGACCAAGAGGGATCCCACTAAAATTGGGACACTAGTGCAGAGGACAGGTGGTAGAAAGAGAAGGAAGGGATAAAAGGAAGAACAGATCACAACCACAATCACAAAGAAGTTAGAGGCGCTATTTACACTCATATAAAAAACCAGAGAGAATAATGAAGGAAAGAGCAAATACACATACAGAAACAAAAACGAAGATAAAAACAATAAAACAGACAGATCAAAAATATAACCCCACCAAAAAACAAAACAAAACAAAACAAAAAGAAAAAAAAAAACCTTCGCCAGAACAAAAAACAAATCAGTGAGAAAAAAATAATAATAAAAAATAAAAATAAAAATAAAAATAAAAAAAATAAAAAGAATCAGTTCCAGGTGTTGACTCTGTTGTAGGCAGTTACCCTGTGGTGACAGAGTCCTGTTCTGTGCAGGTCCGTCCCAGTAAGCCAGGAGCGCCCTCTGGCGGGCGGTGAGCAGAGGCGCGTACAAGCTATTTGTATTTGTGAGAAGCTAAAATACGGGATATGTTTTATGATGGATCCACCAAGATGGTGATGGAAAAGACTCAAACGGGACTTCAAGACGTGTCCAAAAGACAAGAGAACATAAGATAAGGACAACATCCAATTCTATAAAATACACGTTATTTTCAAACATATGTACAACCTTTAAATATAACACGAAAACCAATATTTGAAAAATACGAGTATTATAGCACAGGGAAATGGGCTTGCAAACTCCCTTGAGAAGATTAAGGCATTACATCACAGTAGGTCTCAAACTTTCACAAAGCAAGAACGGGTTCTCTACACTAGAAAGGAATACATTCCACTTAATCTATAAACATTGCACATCTATAGTGCTTGTTTGTGTGTTAAAGAGCTTTCAGGACCGGGGATGTAGCTCAGCGGTACAGCACCTGCCTAGCAAGCATGACAACCTGAGTTTGATTCCCAGTACCGAAAAAAAAAAAGATACAGTTTTCAAGAGATTGAGAGAGGACAAAGCAAATAAAATTCTTGAAATTGGTGTTTATATATAAGAAGTACATAGGTTATTACTTAATTTTTCTCTCAAAATTTTTATTCTTCACTATCTCTGTAGTTATGAAATGTTCCAAAATAATAAGTTAGAAAATGTTGGGGAAAATGCTTATAAACTAACTGGAACACTTTTACTTCTGAACTTTTGTACTTGCTTGTGACTAAAAAATCAACTCTGGAAAAAAAAAAAAAAACAGAAAAGTGAGATAAGATATATGCAGATTTTTCCTGGTCATTATCCCCTTACAAATGGGGTATAGCAGATATTTCCATAGCATGTATATTTCCTAACATAATACAAGTAACCTGGGTCTGATTTAAAGTATATGGGAGGATGTACACAGATTATACGCAAATACTACATTATGCAAATACTACATTATGTTATATAGAAGTCTTGATCTGTATGTGGGCCCTGGAGCCAATTTTCCAGATACCTATAGATAGCTATATTATACAATTTGACGAAACTCTACAAAAACAAATGTCACACGGAAGGATACAGACACAGTTCAACAGTTCCTTGGGACGGGTTGCAGGTGGTAGAGTTTGGGGATAAAAGAAAAGGGATTGGTGTGCTATGGAAATGAGGCATGTCTTACACTAACTTAGTATAGATTTGTCAAATTTTATTCAGTTATATTCTTCAAATGACTGAATCTTTTTCTTTTTTAATGTAAAACTATTTATTTGATTCTAAATTAAAACAGTTTCACAACAGTGAAAATCAGTGCCTGGTCAAGGTGTGCGGCTGTACGTATTGCCATTTTCTGGCTGCAGTTGAGACCTGGTCCTAGCTCATGAGGGTAGCAGAGGGGTGGAGACAGAGAGAACAGAAAAGAAAGGAAAGCAGCCTTGGCAGAGTAGTGAGGAGCCTGCAGAGGGCCAGGGGAAGGGGACTCCAAGGGCTGAGCCCACAGTCCCCGGTTGGCTCTCCTGCCCCAGAGCCTGGCAGAGGGTGAGTGGCGGCCTGTATGATTCTCAGTTGGAGCATATGGCCGGTGTGGCTTTGCTAACGAGTTCCTGGCATGCTTTTTTTGGTGGGGCTCTCCAGGGCTCCCTTTCATTAAATATTCCCAATGATCTGTCCCCTATCCACAGCTCTCGTTTCATCTTCCTTCTGGGCTCAACCGGCTGAAGTTAACTTCCCCTGCACTAGCTGGGGCCGCTGTACTGAGGGAGTAACATCAGAGCAGAGGCAATCCAGGGACCCTGTGGCTTTGGGCCCACAGCTGATACAAAGAGAACAAGAATATTTAGAATCCACCAGGCACACTGTAAAATTGGTGGCTTATTCCTACCAACTGGACTCGGCAAGCCAACCACCTACACAATACTTTGCGTATTTTTTAAGTCTGGTATTAACAGGTAGAAAAGAAAAGGTGGGCACTTGCAGCTGGGGCTTTCTTCTGTTGTTGGGTATTGCTGCGGGTGAGCCAGGAATGGTGTGGATTGGCAGAGTGAGCAAGAGGCCCCCCCAGAAGTCCATGTCCCCTCGCCATGGAGGTGTCTAGGAAGAAGCCGGGCTTCTAGGATGAAGTCTGGCCGGGCAAGAAAGAACCGCTCCACCAGGTGCGCTGTCTACCTGCCTGGCTCTGCACTCCTGCAGTCAGGATGAAGCTTATAAAATGGAGAAAGAAATCAAGGGCTTGGTAAGAGGAACTTCCCTTGATTCCACAGGAGGGAAAACTACTCCGTGTCATCGTGCTGAGGTACCCCAGGACTTCTGTCTGTCTTTACAAATTATCAGCATTGCCTGCTCGGGTGTCACACACTTCCCAGCTTTAGAACACATACAAGGAGTTTTCAAGCTGCTCTCTGGGGCTCTGAACACAGCCCCGAGCCAACAAATGATCTTTGAGTCTCTGGTGAATTCATGAAGTGGCTTCAGTTGCTGCAATTATGTCCTGGGATAGCAATATTTGGGTCTCTTCTAAGAAGAGGAGGGGAGGGAAGAGGACCGGGCAGCACTTCATTTCTTTACAGTAGAAGCCTGACCACTAGAAAGCTTGCCAAAACCGTAATGACAGGAGGCAAAACAAAAATACATGGAACCGTGTGACAATGAGGAAGAGGAAGACAGGAAAGGAAGTTTCCATAAATACCATTTGGTTTATCCTTTGTTTTTGTGTGAAATCGTACCCTGACAGTTTCTTTCTTCCCACCTCTTCCCTGTGCAGTCAGGACCTGCTGAACTGGCTGGAACAGGACTTCATGCTGCCATCCATGGCAGGGATCTCAATACCAAAACCTGTGGTGACAGAAGGGGGTTGGCGATTGTGGCCATACGTGGGGGTCCTCACCAACCAGCCAGTCGTGAGTTCCAAAGCTCTGATGGAGAAGCTAGACGCCTTGAAGTGTTACTGACCTCACTGACTCTTACGGTCAGAATTGCCCAGGAAGCCAAATACCAGGCTTGGGGATTACACATTAGAAATCTAGAGACCCTGCTGTAGGTGCAGACAGAAGCCAGGCATTAGGCAATCAGGAGCCAGAACATGATCTCAAGGACCACAAACAGGAAGAGGCGTGCTCATCTGTGTACTGGGGTGTCCCAAGGACAGCTGGAGGGGGCTGATCATCATTTATGCTAAATTCTGTGGAAAATATGCCAAAGGGAAATGCTCCAATTCCAAAAGACATCTGGAAGCCACCATCTCCAAATCCAAATCCTTGAAATCCCTTTCTAGTGGCCAGCTCCGGCATCTAGTCTTGAGGCTGAGGAGGGGTCTTCTCCCTGGGGTCCTGCTATCCAGTGCCACCCCTGCCATAGAGTGGGATGACCTTGTCTCAGCTGATATCGAGCTGGACACACCTGTCTGTTAGGTCTGTTCTCCAATGACTGATGTCACCATGGCCAACTTTCAAAGCCATTCTACCCAGAGTGGAGTGTAACCCCTATCATCGCCAATTTCATGGGGAGCTTGCCTCAAAGGCTCTTGTAAATTTTCATATCGTATTACTCTGCAATATTTTATTTTTAAATAATTGTTTTCTAAAATGTAATACTTTAACATATTCACCACTAACAAATAATTGATGTATCAATTAGTTACATATAAATATGTTGATATTAATATGAGTAGCTTTCATATAGACTAATGAAAAAATTGTCACAAGTATAAGTTAAATAATAAAAAAATGTTAATATAACTTTCCATAACTAAATTCAACTGCAACCCAATATAACCTTTAAATATCAATGCTTTTAAAAAGTAAAGCCAAGTTTTATTAATAATGAAGTCTCTAGATGTTTCAAAATCTATTTCATTGTCAAACCATCACCAGGGGGCTGGTGAGATGGCTCAGCAGCATAAGCTCCTGCCTGGCAAGCGCGAGGTCCTGAGTTCGACTCCCGGTACCCACATACGAAAAAAGGGCCGGTGATATCTCTCAGCAGCACAGGCGCCTGCTGGCGCACAAGGTCCTGAGGCCGACTCCCAGTACCCCCCCAAAAAAAAACAACCACCAAGGAATTATTTTCCAGTAATATGTGCTTTAAAATTAGTATTATATTTAATTTCAAAGGGCCAATATAAGATTCAGAAGATAGAGAACCTAATTTCAACTATTTAACTCTAATTATTTTGTTGTTTTTCTTGTCAGATGACGACCAGCTGATGTATTCATTTTTGTTTTGTTTTGTTTTTTGAGACAGAGTTTCATTATGTAGTTCAGGCTGGCCTTGAATTCACTAGGTGGCCTCGAACTCATGGCGATCTTCCTGCCTTAGCCTTCTGAATGCTGGGATTATGGGCGTGTGCCACCATCCCAGGCTGCAGTCATTTTAAAAATATTTTCCAAAATTTTTTTATAATTTCAAGCAGAAAATATAATATTGGTCTGACAAACAGGATTCCATTGTTCTTACAAATAGATTGGGAAGGAATTACATTTAAAACAACAGAATGCATGAGGTTCTAAGAACGTTCTAGGCCTTCACAAGTAATAGGCTCTGTTCTAACTCGAACTTAGAACATCACTCAGTCTCCAGGCCTATCACCTGCGCGTTAGCAGTTGATTAAGGAGAGTAAGAAACTTGTACTTGGGCAACCCATTCGGGACCCCTCCTGTCTCTCAAGAGCTATTCCTATTCCCCATTCCTTTTCTCCAATAAATTTTCCTACTCTTAAAAAAAATAAAAAAAAAAGAAACTTGTACTTTAAAAAAGAACTTAACTGTTGTAGTATAAAGATGAGGACAAATTTGTTTAAATGCCTAGGGAAGGAAACCCGGTGAAACATTGCCACCAAAGTCCTTCACAGTACAGTTTAAACTGAAGGCAGAGGTCATGGGATTGTCTGTCAGTAACTACACTGGAGAAATAAACATTCAGGAGATGGATGGTAGAATCTGTTTCATCTTAAATAAAGCCTTTTCCCTTTTTAATAACAAAAAAAATAGTTTTAAAGAAGTAGTAGGAGTAGTTAGTTTCAGTCTTCTTTAATGTCATTCTTGTCCAAAGGACTCAGGGGTGAAAGTGTTTTACATTAGTTCTTCTATTGTCATAAAAGTCTACTAATGATCATTTTCATTTGTTTGTTTGTTTTCCTGAAATGTAGGCCCATGAATGTGTGCTGAAAATCATGTTAATTTACTTTTACTAAAATACCCAGCAGACATTGTTAAATATGGCATTTTTTTTCAGAAATCACGTGTTCTGCTTTTCCCCCACACCTGTTCCATATTTCCTACTGTTCATTATAAAATTCAGGGAGTGAAATGCCTTAGGGAAGCCATCAAGTTCTTGAACGTTTTCTAAATCTCTCAGGAAACACAGAAACTTTTAATAATGCACATATTATATTCTTTTAATCAGCAACTTATTCCCAGGAAAATATTCCCATTTCACCTAAGGTGAAGTTATAACTGTGCATTTTATGTAAATTTAGCTTCTTACAGGGTGGTATTTTAATCATCTTGCTCTAACTTTCTGCCAAGGAGTTGCTGCCTTTGATTCTACTATTTTAAAGGATAATTTTGCATTTCAATACTGCTTCCACTTACTACCATCACTTACTTAATTTACGCATCATTTTAAAAGTAAGATGTACTTGCTGTGTTTCTGTGAAAAAAAGACCTAGCTGGAAAATAATCAGCCTTGGAAACTAGGGATCAAAAATGCCAGCCCCAGTCAGCCTGTCCTTGCCTTCCCTGAATCACTATTGTCTTGTTCAGTGGCTACTCTGTAAGCCAGGTAAGGCAAGGATAGGCTGATTGGAGCTGGCGTTTTTGATCCCTAGTTTCCAAGGCTGATTATTTTCCAGCTAGGTCTTATTTTCAGGGAAAGATGAGGGGTTAGAAGTTCTCTTTTTGTTGCCATGTTTTAAGAAAGTATAAAGCAACATACCATGGGAATGGGTGGCCGCGAGCTTCCTAAGTCAGCTGAGGTTTTGAATATTTTCCTTACACTGGTAAGTTCAATTCCCTCATTCAAATCTTAGACACATACATTTTAATAATCAGCCAAATAATTTTTCCAAAATTTAAAGAAAAGAGGAGCCCATCTTAATCTGATAAAAACTTCAGAATACAGGGCAAGGACAAATTATGAATAAGCCATGTGTTCCTACCCCTTATGCCACACTGCGGTCTCTTTCTAAACTAACATCAAAGTCGTTGTGAAACCATTGGTGTTTAATTCATTGAAATTTTCGTTCTGGGGGAAGGGTCACAATGTGATTTATTCACTTAACACTATAAATAATAAAGACAGAATGTAGCTATCTCTTTATTTGTTAATGTTTGAATAATTTTGCAATGTAATTATTTTTCTGTGTTTTACCCAGGAAATTGTTTATAGCAGAGGCCTGAGTGAGAGAAATCAGAGTGCAGTTTAAGGCCTATGTAAGGAGGCGGAGGAAAATCTCCGTGCTGAACAAGAGCGTGAAATATGACTTAGAAAAAGTGAGAAATATCTTCTTTCTGTTTGACTCTCAAAGCTGGCATACGCTACACCGGATAAGAATCTGGACACAGCCAACAAACAGTCTTTGTCCTAAGTACAAAGTCTTGTCCTAAAATTCACTACAGATTTATAGGTATGATTATTTATATTTGTCATATACATGTAAAAGACAGTTTTTTTTAGGCAAAGTGTAGCAGTAATCAACAGACAGAGATGCATTGGTTATGTGGAAAAACCACTGAATATTCCAAGCATCCTGTTGTGGCAAGCAGGAGAACGAAGAATTGCAAAGTAGATTTTTACAGATTTGCCTTATTTTATGGGTTCGCTTTGCTTTTTCTCAGGCAAATAAAAGGAACTGGGTTTCTCGGTTCTCAGTAGAGTATTTCTATTGTCTATCAAAGGCCAATCGTGAGTTGCTTTTCACCATGTTTCCTATTCCAGTTCTGAGTGCCCCTCACACCACTCCTAGCGCTTCGGGCTATTATCTTGGATGGCTGCAGAGGTTTTGGAAGCTCCTTCCCTGTTGTTGGTCACATCTGACTTTAAAATAAAAAAAATGTGGAAGGTTGAGGAAGTAGCTGAATGGTAGAGCACTTCTCCAATATGTGTGAGCCTTGGGTTCAATTCCCAGCATTACCAAAAAAAAGAAAAAAAAAAAAAAAAAGAAAGTAATGTGGAGTTTGTGGAGATGTGGAGTAGGAGCTAATAATTAAGGCACATATGAAATATCTCCAGTTAAAATTCTATAGCTCAGTTTTTTTCTTTCTTTGCATTTCTCTCTTTCTTTCCTTCTTTCTTTCTTTCCTTTCTTTTCCCTCCCTCCCTCCTTACATCCCTTCCTTCTTTCTTTCCTTCCTTTCTTCCTTCCTTCCTTCTTTTCATCCTTCCTTCCTTCCCTTCTGTAACGGGTACATGCTATAACTGATATACTTCCCTACCCCTCTCTTTTATTTGGTAGGGGGCATTCTTACATCATGATATATTTTAAATCATATATTGTATATTTTAAATTACTACTACAGTAAAAGAGAGCATACATGAGTGAATTTCCAGACACATTTTTATGTTTATGTAAGGAAGATTTTCTTTATGTATGTTTACTATGAAATTCACTTTATCTTCTTATACACACCAAGAGCAGCATTTTAAAGATTTCCTGCATTTAAGATGCCAACACTGTCTTCTTTCACTCACGGGATTTGCTTATGAAGCAAATAGACAGTGATGCGAGAGATTATAGACTTTGTAATTAAAGCTTTCTAATCTTGTAGGCAGGACATCAAGAGAGGGGAAGTCACTGTCCGAGATCTATAGTTACTTATTGGCTCCAAAGTGATTGCAGTTTCATCACTGCTCTCAGTTTACTTCCCTCTCTCATCATTAACAGGTAGCAAGAGACACAAATACATGGCGGATGTCAATTTTACACTAGTTACCGAGTTTATCCTCTTGGGACTGACCGACCGCATGGAACTGAAGGTGGTCCTCTTCGTGCTGTTCCTGCTGATCTATGCCATCTCCTTGGTGGGCAATCTAGGGATGCTCTTTCTAATCCAAATAACTCCCAAGCTTCACACGCCCATGTATTACTTTCTCAGCTGTCTGTCATTTGTCGATGCCTGTTATTCATCAGTTTTTGCACCCAAAATGCTGTTGAATTTCTTCGTGGAATGTGAGACGATCTCATTCTCCGCATGCATCGTGCAGTATTTTTTATTTGTGTTTCTCATTACCACTGAGGGCTTTCTGCTTGCAGCCATGGCTTACGACCGCTACGTGGCTATTGTGAACCCTTTACTGTACACAGTGGCTATGACCAAAATAGTTTGTGTTGTACTTGTGTTTGGATCATGCGTTGGCGGCTTAATCAACTCACTGACACACACAATTGGCTTGGTAAGATTGTCCTTCTGTGGGCCCAATGTCATCAGTCACTTCTTCTGTGACCTGCCTCCCCTGTTAAAGCTTTCATGTTCTGACACGTCCATGAATGAGCTCCTGCTTCTAGTCTTCACCACCATTATTGCCATGATCACCTTGTTGACAGTGGTCATCTCCTACATCTTCATTGTTGCTGCTATCCTGAGGATCCGCTCCGCAGTGGGTAGACAAAAAGCCTTCTCCACATGCGCCTCACATCTAACGGTTGACTTTATTCTATGGCTCTATAAGCTTCAGTTACATTCAACCCAGTTCCCAATATTCCTTAGAACAAGAAAAGGTGGTATCTGTACTCTATACCCTGGTGATTCCTATGTTAAACCCACTGATTTACAGCTTGAGAAACAAGGAGGTGAAGGATGCTGTCAAAAGGGCTATAGAAATGAAATGTTTTCCTTGTTAAGCTCATAGCATATGTGTGCAAAAACAGGATATGAAGCAATGCTTTATATAATAAGGTTTGGGAAGATTTAATAACAATTCAGTCCCCCTGGAATTTAGAGTTTATTTTATTGGAACTTGTTGTTAATACCACTGTAAAAAGAGACCTAAAACACTAACATAACATAGGAGACATGGCTGGTTATTTTGTTAAATACCTTGAAAATTAGATTAAAATCTGTAGTGATTATTTAAGACAATTCATGATATTTTATTTCCTTTGTATGAGGAGAAGCGAATATGAATATACATGCATTTATTATACACAAATACATATAGAAATGTAGAGATTCAAACATGCAAATATATAGAGAGAACCATAAAATTCACAAATAATAAATTACCTCCTAGCGTGGACTCCCCAGTGAGCATAGAAGTAAGTAAAATATTTTCAGGACAAAAACTCTTGGTACTTGTTTTACACAGAAAATGGCCAAATGCTTGTCCCCAAAATAACTTTTATTATTTACAACTTACCATTCTTTACAATAAACATGCACACATAAAATACTCAAAAGAACGTCATCCTAGGTCACAATCCCTTTCACAGTGTTTGTCTAACAGTTTTTCCACTTCTGGTCTCTGTGTCCACTGCTACATATGAAATAAAATAGAACAGTTTTATTACTGCTTCACACAGAAGGGTCATTAAAACCTTGGGAAAGCTTACTCTGAAGAATTTTACCCTTTTGCTTAGAAAAGATGAATCCAAGACGGTTAGGGGATCCAAGACCGTTAGTAATCAGATTTGTTCTTTCCTTTACTTAAGGGTCTTCCATCATCCTCTTTAGACTTTAAGAAAAAATTCTGGATTTTTCACCATTCTTTTTATAGTTAAAAAAAAAATTTCTAAGGGGCGGTGTTCCAACTAACCTGTGCTTTGTACTTTAAGTAAGGAGATTCTGTGAATCCATTGATATTTCTTCCATTTAAATTATATATAAAAGTGCACCTTCATAAACTCAACCTGACAAATCTAACTGTTCCATTTTGATGTATTCTCAAATTGCTGCACACTATCCTATATGAAAATAAGACAATATTCTAGATAGCTCCTACATTTACAAACAAGATGACAGTAAATTTTTGGAGTTTGATTTAAATACTAAAATAACTACAGGGAACTGGATCAAACATAGCTAAAGATTCAGTAAATGTTAATTGAAATTTTTACACAGGAGGCTAAATTAAACTTTTCTTTTCGGTAGTAGCCACAACCATATAAGGAAATAGTACCAATATCTACATAAGTAAAAATAAAATTACCATATTGAAATGCATATTACATTAGGTAATAATTCAATAAAATGCAATGAAAATTGAATTTTCAAAATAAAATAATACCATCAGCAATGATATGAAACAATTCTGTAGCTCTTTACAATTTTTCAAAACCATTGAATGTACTATGGAAAGTAGGCTCCATATATGGTATATTTATTATATATTTATATGAGATATTCAGATAAGTGCACTTATGTGAAGGTTTTAAGCTTTAGATTGAAATAAATGTAAAATAATCATAATAAGTAAATATAATTTAACATAATCTCTCACAATTTTTTAAGAGCGACTGTATTATACCCAGAGGATACTGCACAAGAAATGTTATATAAGCAAGATAACTGTAAATACGAACAACAAATTGAGCTACTTACACATTCTTTTACAATATACAACCTATAAACTGAGGGACTGGTTTCCCAGGGGAGGAAAGATATCATAATTCCAGAAGTATATATGTGAAAGAGGAGGTGATATTTCATGAAAGTGATTTTTTTTTGGTTTTTGATCAAACTTCAACTCATGCCCACAAATATACAATATTATATTATGAAAACAAACAAAAAAACTAGGTGCTTCCAGAAAAAAAATAAACTATTCTTCTAGAATTCTAGTGGAAAGTAGAGAGGCGGGCAGCAGATTTTATTTCTATAAGAAAAAGAGTAAAGGGCCAGGGATATAACTCAGCAGCACAAGCACCTGCCTCGTAAGTGCAAGGTCCTGAGTTTGATTCCTGGTACCAAAAACAAAAAAGAGGAAATAAATTATTATATTATTATTATTACTATAAATTATTATAAAATAATATAGCTTTATTCTTAAAGTAAATTCAACTTAGCTAAGTATATTCCTCATGTTCTTCAATAGTTGATACAATTAATCAATAGGAAAAACATAAGTAATCTGTTAATGAAATACTTGAGGTTACTCTGCCAATTGCGAAGTAAAATATCAGAAAATAGACTTACGAACACTTGTAGCCTTCACACCTTCACTCCATGTCCAAAACTGGTCAGTTTCACAATCCACAATCATAGAAATCAGGATGCAACTGATGTTTATCTTACTTGACTTTGCTCTGGGTCTACAGGATACATCTGTGAAATACATGCTAATTTTTTATTCTACGCATGTAGCTCAGAGTTTCTGATTTGGGAATTGTCCTAACTCATCAGAGAAATATGTTTCTGATACCATCTGGACTGGTTATGGCTATATTTTCACCTTGATCATTTTCATTATTTACATGAAAACCCAGAAGCCAATGTAATGGACCTGCGTTTCTAAGATCTGAGGTTTGGTTTTAATTCGTGAACAAGTACTGTGTTCATTAATCCTAGCTATGATGCTAAGTTTCAATTGTCTTTGGTCAAATGTGGCCTGTACACAAATTCAAATTCAACAGTTATAGACATCTAAAGGTTTTTTCATTATCATATGCAAACCGTAATGATACTCAAAACATACTCTGGACATGCCCTGACTAAAAAATAACACATTTTTCAGTTTAAGAAAGATGTACCCCCTTCCTTAGAGTTTGTACTAGTCTTGGATACATCTTCTGAAGTTGGAGAGTTCATATCTTTTCTTTTCTTTTTAGGTTGTCTTTTTATTCAAACATGTTTGCAGTTTAGAATGATTCCACTTCTCTTGTGGAGTCTGTACTGGTGCACAACACAGCTTAGCTCTTCCTTTCCCTTCTCCTCTGCTCCTTCCTCCCTCCCTCAGTCTCTGGATCCCTTATTTTTATTCTCCAGTCTAAGAATTTTCACGTGCTCAGTTTTCGCTAGAATCCCCTTCTAGGTGTATTACTGATTCTCGGCCACATGTAATATAAACCATGTGAATTAGACTGTTTCATGAATTAAATAATATGATTAGAGATGTTAGCTACACAGTGCCTGGAACATAGTAGGCTCTAAACAAATATAAATCATTCAAACTAAAATCCTTCTTGATATTTATTAAAAGAAAAAGAAAGAAATAACTCATCTTAAAGCTAATAATGCTCGTTGTGTTTTGGTAGGTTTTCATTCCAGCTTCATTTAAAAATTACCGCAATTTTCACTCACATACTCCTGTGCGGTTTATACTGGTTTGGTTGCATATGACCTGAATTTATGACTTTATTCTTTGTAATAACCCACTTTTTTTTTTTTTTGTGGGTACCAGGGGTCGACCTCAGGATCTCGCGCGCCAGAAGGCACCCGTGCTGCTGAGCGATATCACTGGCCCTTTTTTTGTATGTGGGATCTGGGAGTCAAACTCGGGCCCTCGCGCTTGCCAGGCAGGCGCTTATGCGGCTGAGCCATCTCACCGGCCCCAATAACCCACTTTTATAGCATTTACCCCACCTTTCACTCTCCATTCCTCTCCTTTTATATTTTTATCCTATACTCCACTTGTCTGCTTACTCAATATTCCAAAAATTGCTTTCACGTTCAACCAATATGGTAATAAAAATGCTGAACTTGATATTTATTTATATATGTTAACTAGATAAATGACCTTTAATATTAAAATGCACTCTGCTATATGAAAATGCACTTGGGGGGTGTACAAACATGTGCATATGAAGTTCTATTTAGAAATTTCTACCATTCTCTTTGGGTTGTCTCACATTGACCTATGTATATACTTTCTATAACTATTACCAATTATAATGGATTTATAGAATTATATAGCCATCAACAAACAGAATTCAGGGCTTTTAAAATATATATCATATTTACATATAATTAAGTCATACAAATTATGATTGTGCTTGTGAACAATATTAATTTTTAACGGTTCAGATTTTCCTTGAAGAGACTCACATAAGACAGGATAATTTTTCTCTAAGGTTGTGCACAGTCTAAATACATCATAGGCTACACTTTGGAAAGTGTTCTGGGGCCGTAATTTCCTCAACTCCCATCTCTGGTTGTTTCACAAAACACTAGGGATTCTATCCTCCAAAGGACGAAAGCCAAATATAAATCCAACAGACAGGAAATTAAGAGAAAAGGGCCAAAACTTCCTCTCAATACCAGATAAGATTTCTGTTTCTGTGTTGTAACAGTGAATTTATAAAAGTCTTCTGTGATTTTCAAAATGTGGAACTCTCTGTGTATGCTGTGAATATAATGTGAAGAAAAATCATCTGCTTGAAATTCATCCCAGTAACTGCACTAAGCCGCACACATGCAGGCCATTACCAAGGTTAACTAGCTTTCTTACAAGCTAGTGGGCATTTGTTCTACATTTCAACAACTAGTTACATTTAAGGGTTTATATCTTTAATTTTTGTAAGTTGCAACAAAGAATGCATAAAAGAACTATCATATATTCTGAGATGAATTCGTATGAACTATTTAATTTTGCTAAATCTGAGGAAAAGAGCAAAGATTTCATTGTCTCTATTACCAGAGCTAATTTTCAGGCTCAAATATTAGTTTATTGTAATACTACTGATTCTACAGAAAAAATAAAGTGCAACATGAAAGACAGTCAGCTAATAGTACTATTATTAGATAAATTAAATCAGCAATCTTGAAATTATTGAAATTAAAAAACTCATACTTAATGAACAAATTCAGTTTCTTTAAAAATAAAGTCAACCAAGGTGAAGTTAGCTGACCACTACTAAAAAACAAACAAAAGCTAAAACCAAAAAGTTAGCTTATTTGAAGTAATTATCAGGTATGTGAAAAGACAGTCTGTTTTCTCCTTCTCTATTAGTTTTGTTATGCTAAATGAGCAATGGCATCTGGAGAGTCATATATGAGGTGTGGAAGTTTCCATTTGTTTCCTTTCATACGTGATTCTCACAGTGACTTACTGAAGAAGGTTTACAGGTGAATCTGATGCTTCACCGTGGAATCGCATGCGACTGCGTGGACTCTCTGGTCACTCTGTCCCCTTGCTCCCTGCAGATCCCTCACAGGCGAGCCACATAAATGGCAGACGGGAATGTCAGTGTGATTACTGAATTCGTCCTCCTGGGTCTGACTGATAACCAGACCTGAATATTGTGCTCTTTGTGCTGTTTCTCTTGATCTATGTCATTACTGTGGTGGGCAACATTTGGATTATTGCAATAATTCTGGTTAGCGCCCAGCTCCATTCTCCCAAGTACTTTTTCCTTTGCCAGCTGGCTTTCTTGGATTTCTGCTATTCCTCTGTCTTTATCCCCAAAATGCTGGCAAACTACATGGCAGGACAGAGAGTTATCTCCTACTGGGGATATCTCCTTCAGTATTCCTTTGTCAGCATGTTCCTGACCACGGAATGCTTCCTCCTGTCTGCGATGGCATACGATCGGTACTTGGCCATCTGCCGCCCACTTCACTACCAAGGTCTCATGACCCTCACCTTCTGTGTCTACCTGGTGACTGCCTCTTACCTGCTGGGTTGTGCCAACTCACTCACCCATCTGAGCAACTTGCTCAGCCTGTCTTTCTGTGGGTCCAAAGTCATCGATCATTATTTCTGTGATATCCCATTGCTCTTTCAACTCTCCTGTTCCAACACCCACCACAACGAGGCTTTATTCATTGTCCTCTCCGCAGCAACATCAGTGACTACATTTTTGATAGTGATCAGCTCCTATCTGGGAATTCTTACCACTGTCCTGAAAATGCAATCTACCACCGGCAGATATAAAGCCTTCTCCACGTGTGCCTCCCACCTAACAGTAGTAACGCTCTTCTATGGGACAATGATATTTGCCTACCTGGGAACCGGCTCCAGCTACCCACAGGACAGAGCCAAAATACCTTCTGTGTTTTATACTCTTCTGCTCCCAACCCTAAACTTTCTCATATACAGTGTGAGAAACAGGGAAGCCAAAGAAGCCATGAAGCGAATCATTAGGAGGAAAATATTTCTTCAAGGAATATAAATTTTCAGGCAGAAATATTTAAAGGATATTTATTGATGCTGGAGGAAGGTACATTGCTAAATACCTAAAGATTTGTGAAAGGCAAAACAGTTTGAAGGTAGCTTATGTTCAAAGATGCCTGGATTACTGGCTTTTGTAACATACATGTACACACACGCATCCATGAGACCACACATGCACACTTACATGGAAATGTTTTCTTTTATATTTTTGGGTTCACTATTTGGGTAACTGTGAACTATACTTGTAAAAGGCAGACTATCATGTATTCTTTTTTTTTTTTTTTTTTTTTTGTGGGTACCGGGGGGTCGACCTCAGGACCTCGCTCACCAACAGGCGCCCGTGCCGCTGAGCGATATCACCGGCCCCTTTTTCGTTTGTGGGACCCGGGAGTCGAACTCGGGCCCTCGCGCTTGCAAGGCAGGCGCTTACGCCGCTGAGCCATCTCACCGGCCCTATCATGTATTCTTATGTGCAAAAGATCCAGGTGGCTCAGTAAGTGGAGGTTAATATGCCCTTTTTCATAGGGAAAGGAAATATATGGGGGAAAGCTTTCATGGGATGAAAAATGGGGCTTTTAATGGACACGTGGGAGACAGGAGAGGGTGATGGTGTTTGTTTTATGCTGGGGCAAATGGGCTTCTCTGTCTTCTTTCATCAGGAAATCTCTCCCAGAGGCCATTTGTACCAGCGTTTCTTTCCTCGGCTCTCCTGAGTAAAACCACTGCCGACCTGGAAAGAGGATTTGTAGCACCCGTTCTTGGAAATTCCTGTTTTTGTTCAGATAAGAAAGCTTCTGAAAATGCTTATTTTTGCATCTGTTGAGTTTCAAATGTCTTTAAAATGATTTTCATTCCATTATGGTATAATTTGATTCCTTCAATTCCCAAGATATCACTTTGAAAATCTAACTTCCTGTGCAACTAATTGACATCATTTTTATAAATTAGGTAATTATAAAATTCGACCTGAAGTCTTCACACAGAATGTAGGAGAAGGACTAGTAAATGCAAAATCACACAGATATCCAGTATGCACACGCACTTGATGGTTTGGTTACAGGGTGAGCAGAACCTGCCTTCTTTGCAGCTCTCCAAGGCGGAAAAATTTTACATACAAGGAAACCAGGGATGAGGGGGCCTGAGCTGAGACAGCATCGAAGTCTGAGAATGAGTTCAAACACGCCATTCTCAAGCACCTGGGGGTGGCTTCCTCTCCATTTTATGTCAATGGGTAGAATTTCTTGTACACATTTTGCATGCCATCTTTCACTAAGAATATGAATGTTTGAGTATTTTATTTTAGAAAAATAATTTCACAGGAACAGAAGGGGTTCTTCTCTTTATCTGCCAGTACTACAGAATTGCTAAAATAACAATGCAAATGTACCTATTATATTTGAGTAGACTGGAATTTGTCAAAAATCAGATTTAAGAAACTTCCATCAGGGGGCCGGTGAGATGGCTCAGCGGTGTAAGTGCCTGCCTGGCAAGCATGAGGTCCTGAGTTCGACTCCCGATACCCACATACGAAAAAAGGGCCGGTGATGTCGCTCAGCAGCACGGGCGCCTGGTGGCGCATGAGGTCCTGAGTTCGACCCCCGGTACCCACAAAAAAAAAAAAAGAAAGGAAGAAACATCCATAAAACAGTGCAACCACTAGAAAGTCCTAAGTTTTACTTTAGAAATAATTTAGAATCCCATATTTCAAATAGCATTTATACATTATTTCAAACACCATCTGTTGTTTAGTTCACTTGAAAATTAACTAAAGCTCAGCCCAGCACCATTATTTCCAGAATGATAAAAGAATAAACCTTAGGCTTTATCAAATGATACTTTATAATATCTAATAAATAATTTTGTTTGTGAAAAGTGTTATACCTATCAAATCATAATAGTTAAATGGTTAGAAATTATAGTTTATAACAATAAATCTTTACTTACAAAGTGTAAAATGTTTGATAGTTTTTTCTCATTGAATGGGTATAACATTATGTAAATATGTTATAAAATATGTTTTAATCTATTTTATATGCATTAGCATATTATGTTGCATTATTTTGTATCTCCCATAGCTTCTTCTAGAATAAATCCATTGTCAATTGTCTTGATCATATATCACCACAACATCCCATTGATTTGCCAAAATATAGTGATCATTTTAACTGGTTATGATTTAATTTTCAAAACAAAGACAGTTGTCTAATAAGGGAATGCTTACATCGTCACAAGAAAATTTCTCAATGACATAATCACACACTAAAATTAAAATCTTCAACTCCCATTTCTTGGCAGTAGATACTTAGAATATTGTCATTTGACAAAATAATTATGATGGCCATAATGATAGAATTTGTACAGTATTCTCTCCTTTTATCTGTCATTTCCCTGTCTGAGGTTTCAATTACAAGGGGTCATCAAGGATATATAAGTACCATAGAATAAGATGTATTACAAGAGAAAGTGAGAAACCTATTTCTATGATTACTTATTGTTGTTAATCACTGTCCTTCATTCACAAAGTAGATTTTATCTTAGATATATATGTGTAGGAACAAAACAGTACAGCCATCCCATTGTAAACAGGTTCCAAGTCAAGGGGTTGAACCAGCTATAGTTTGAAAATATCAGAGAAAAAGAAAAAACACTGAAAATATAATACGACAATAAATATAACACAAAAATATAGGGTAAGAAAAATTTACATAAGCTTTACATTTTATTAGGTATTATAAATAATTATCAATAATATTATAGGTGATTTAACGCATTTGAGATGACATGTATAGATTGTATGCAAACACTATACTATTTCTATAAGGGAATGGAATATCTGTGGATTTTATATCCATAGTGAGTCTTGGAAAAAATCCCCTGTGAATACCACAGGAAGCTCTATTGAAAAGAATGCGTATATTTATGTTAGGCCTCATTACTTATTAGACATTTTGAATTCTTGTCCAGTTCATTTTTCCAGACCATACTGTAAAATATAAAATTATTCCTCAAGCTAACCAAGATAACTAAGAAAGCCTGAGTAGATACATTCATTCTTTTAATGGGCATTTGGGCATTTTACATCTCAGTCCCTCAAATTGTTCTCCTTTTCCATATCCTTCAAGGTTCTCAAACCCAGACTTCTGAAACTAGTATCACCACGGTCTTTGCAGCTAATTTCTATTATATTATTTTTTTCTAGACAAAAGTTCTCTGTAAACTGTCTGAAAGGCACAAACCTAGCCAGTCCGCCTAGACTCACCTTTCTTTGTTTTACCAAATTCTGACTAGATAAGATTGTGCGTTTGAGTCCATTCTTTTTGCTTGCCTGGGCCAGAACTGAGTGAAGAGAAATATATATTATAAAATATATAATATAGAAAATGTATACAAGTAATAAACCTTGCTCTGTAAAATTGAAAACCTTTCTCCCTTGCTCTATCATTGCACATTGCATTGTAAAAATGGATTACAAAATTTTACTTTCATTTCCATCTCCTCTTCTGGACATCATTCTTGTTAGGAAATCCCTGCATCTTACTGAACTTCATTGTCTCTATATTAATAAGAAAGTGACTATCTCATAATATTGTTCAATACTTACTATTCAATAAGTTGGTGAGTTAATTATTTTATATAATTGTCTTACATACTATGTACTGGTATGTTTGATAGTTAAGTGGGAATGAATAAATAAAAATAACAAAAATGTCTTTGTTTTTATTTACATGTTTCAAAAATAACCACTATAGAATAAGGTATTCAATTATTATTAGAGATTGGCATATCAATATTAAATAGGAGTATAATGAAATATTTCTTATGCATATTAATAAAATAAATATCTACTAAGATTACTTTTGGAGTATTTAGCTCTATGAAACATTTCACTGTACAGATGTACATGGTGACAGTGGGGAATACGATAAAACTGATATTTCAGCAAAATGCCCATAAATATGTACCCAGCCACTCTGGAATGCCTCTTGTGTTACAAGGGATGATCAAAGTATATGGTAAAATTTTAAAGTAAAAATATTATTAGATTAAATGACACAGTGCCATCCATAATGCTCAGAATAACCCTCCTCATTCCAAACACTGTTATTGTAATGTTCTTGCCACTTTCTTCTTTATTCTATTTCATTAGTACATGATTGCATTAGATAGTGATTACTTTCATCGTGGTGAGTTGGTACATGAGCATAACATGTCTTATTTCTTTGTGTTCATCTCTTTCCCCTCCTCTCCTTGCCCCCTCCCTGCATCTCATAGGCCCCTTCACTTTTGGGAAAGATCTACCTTCCTGTCTCCTATTATCATTCATTTTGTGCTATAATGTATTTTGGGGGGGTTTCTCATATAATATCACAGCAAAACATGTGATATTGAAGCTTGTGTGTCTGATTTATTTCACTTAACATTATGGTCTCAAGGTGCATCCATTTCCTAGATATGACTCCAATTTATCTTTTTTATGGCAGAGTTGTTCATACCATATTTTCTGTATCCATTCATCTGTTGATGGATATATAGGCTGCTTCCAAGCAGGGAAAAGGAACACTTCCACGCTCTTTGTGGGAATGTAAACTAGTACAACCACTGTGGGAATTAGTACAGAGATTCTTCAAGAAACTGAACACAGAAGTTTCATTCAACCCAGCTATTCGACTTCTAGGTATCTTCCTGAAAGAGTTAAGGACATCATATCACTGTGATACCTGCTTATCCATGTTTCTAGCTGCACAACTCTTGATGTTTTCTGAATTCATCCTGGAAGTCCTCTTTCATGTCATTATGAGGTCTGATAAAAATGTGAATGATGTTACCAAGTGTCTTCCCACACAAAAGCAATCCAGTAAAAACATTACAGGTTGTCCTCATCCACCTTATTAACTGGATCTGGTACCATGCGATGTCTGGCTCTTCCACAAAGTCGAAATGATCCAAGGAAAATGTCTTGAATTTATTCAGGACAGTGAGACAAGCGAGACAGAACAACCTAAGACCCGCAGACAAAAGGACTTCAACAACTGCTTCAAAAGTGGCAAGGCTGATGGGATAGGTGTATTTGAAGCAAAGCGGAGTATTCTAAGTGGGAATGATGGCAATGTGTGTTTTACTCTGATAAGTTTTTAAAATTTAAGCATTCACCCTATGTCTCAATCACACAAAGTATATTTCTAGACATAAACTCAAAATTATGGTTCTCAAATATAAACATTGTACACAATAACTTCATTTGAGAAGTTATAAGTATAAAATTTAAGGAATTTAAAATTTTTGAAAATATGTAAGATGTGTGCTGAAGGGAAAGTAAAAGTCCACACAAGAAAATAGTTTAACATTACTAAAATCCTTGTCTCTAAATACCACTATCAAACAAAAGATAAGAAGAATCTATGAAGAAGAGGGTAATTCTACAGCAGAAAAATATGAGGTGAAAGAGTAAATACAAGGTGTAAGAAAAGAATTTAAAAAGGACAAAAGCCTGTCGAAAGAGCAAAGCACAGAGCAGATAATTTACTAATGCTTGTATTGGCAAAGCCAGAGCAATTACAGCAGCAGAATACATCACGGCCAAATTAGATAATTAGGTGAGAATAAAATAATTATCAAAATATGTATTACTATAAATGATGGACTATCCAAATAACTATATAAGACAGAAATAAAAGCTTAGGGGGCCGGTGAGATAGCTCAGAGGCACAAGTGCCTGCTGGCAAGCACGAGGTCCTGAGTTCGACCCCTGGTACCCACATAAAAAAAAACTTATTACAGAATTATTAAAATTAATGCATGTTAAAAGATTAAGGGGAACAGATATTTCTCATCAAAATATTGTTATAATTGCTATTGAAAACATACATATAGATGAATGGCAAAAAGTCATAATGGCTTGTTTAGAGAACCTTATTTACATTATCCTCAAGCAAATATTTTGATTATAAATAAAAGAATCATAACTTTATAGTGAAAATGTATCGCAGCCATTCATTTAAGTGTTCTAATTTAATACAAAGTCATATATACTGAGATAAGATGAAAAATATACATGTATCACCTCTCTGGAATTCTTCCAAATAATAGATGACCTCAATTTAATTGTGACAAAACATCCAACAAACTACAATTAGTTGAAAGACATTCTAAAAAGTATTTGACTATAACCCTAAACAGCTATCATAGTCATGAAAGGGAAGGAAAGGATATTGAAGAGTTAAGGTTGTAGGTGACTAAGGAGATAAGAAATGAATTGCAACATGGTATGCTGGATTGGATCCTGAAAAGAATCAACGGACTTCAGTGGAAAAACTGGTGCAGTTGAATCAAGTTTATTCTTTATTCAATATTATTATATCAATGTAAATTTCTTTGTGTTAATAATTGTGCTATGATTATCGAAGCTGTTAGAATTAAAGAAGTGGATTCAAGCAAATAAAGAAACTGTATAAGGCTAAAAATATATACATAAAAAGTAAAAATACATGATGGAAATTTGATCGGATGTGGGGAAAGTATGCACTGCTTTTGAGCAAGCAGTTATACAAAGCATATTTATCCTATGGTGTGGTCATCTGGAGCCCCTTGACAAGTGAATATCATTGCTCACTATATCTATTGGTTCACCAAATATAGAGTATTATGTAGCACAGGAAAATCTTTAACTGTGAAACAGTTTTCAGTAGTTTGAAAGTAGTGATTGCCTCATTTTCATGTTGTAGTCCCTCACCAGGCACAGTGTCTGTCTCGCAATGACTGTTTCATCAATGTGTGTTGGATACATGAAAAGAGAACAAATGAAAATTTGAGATTTTGAGAATCCAAACCAGCTGTTCCAAAGTTTCATTTTGTCAAGATGCATAATACAGAGGAAAAATATACTTTTCTCTTGTGTCAATATTTATTAGCAATGAATGGTATATGACCACTATAACAGAATTTACTCATTTAAAAAAAATTCTCTAACTTGACAAGTAGAATTAGAGATAATTTTCCCCTAGGAATAAAAAATCTGCCTTGTTCCAGCATTGTAATACTAGTTTTTAAAAAGTAAGATAGCTAACAGAAAATAGGGAGATCGATCCTTTGCAAAAGGGCGGGGGACCAAGAGATGGAGAAAAATTGTAAAAATTAAGATTTATTTTATACATGTACCAACTCCCCGTGAGAAATGTGATCATTATGTGCTGCAAACATGTACCAAAAATTTTAAAAAGACAAAAGGCAAGCAAGAGAATATAAAAATCACAAGGGAAGAAACAATTAGACACATCTAATGAAGTCTTCTAACTTAGTGGTATTAAAGGTATTGTCCCCACTCTGAGGCATTTTGAAAATTCCACTCTTAGGAGCCAGTCTCAATTCCTAATATACTTAAATCATCATAGTGTTGTGGCTCAGGGAGATGCTTTAAGATAAATAAACCAACAAAAGAAACAGGGAATGATGAAATAAATTTAATTTTGTGAAGTACTAAGTACCCCATGGGCATTATTCCAAGCCTATGAGTTTCATCATTCTTTAGCATTTTTTTTTTGTGGGTATCGGGGGGTCGACCTCAGGACCTCGCACGCCAGCAGGCGCCCGTGCCGCTGAGCGATATCACCGGCCCTTTTTTCGTTTGTGGGATCAGGGAGTCGAACTCGGGCCCTTGCGCTCGCCAGGAAGGCGCGTACACCGCCGAGCCATCTCACCCGCCCTCTTTAGCATTTTTAAAGGATTTTTCTAGATAATATTCACATTCTCAGCCAATGATTTTGTGTGTATATTATTGGGTACAATCAGAAATTAATGGATCCCTGATTTGTTAACTTTGGTACTAAGGTAATTCTGAAATATATTAAGAACATTAAATCAGTGCATAGAAAGCTCATTTCTTTCCGTGAGGGAACTTGGGAGGACCAGGCAGAGGCAGAACTCATCTGAGATTCTCTAGATTTATGTGTCTCATATATTTTTATAAAGCTTTAGTGTTTTAGAAAATGTGCCGTCTATTTATCTACAAATAAACTCAAGACAAACATGTTTTTAAAACTCTGACTGCCGGGGATATAGCTCAGTGGCACAAGCATCTGGCTGTCAAGTGCAAGGTCCTGAGTTTGTTTCCCAGTACCAAAAAAAAAAAAAAAAAAAAAAACCCACCTAAAACCCTGTCAATTAAAATTTTCTGTATGTCTGTGGCCATGAAAAGCGAAATAAAATTGAGGACTATATCTCTGAATGTTTCCTTTAGAAATATTTTGCACTCAATTTCCAAATAGACCTTGGGGTGCAATTAAAATATAAATCTCAAGAGATCAAAGATGCTAATTGATTACTCTCATTATGAGGAGAGTTTAAGAGTTCGAGCAAGAGGTGTGAGTATAAGAAGTCTGCATGACACACTAGATTGCAGAAGAAAATTGTTTATCATGGGGTTACTTTAGAAATGTATAAAGAATTAAACTAACCCTGACTATGATGCCAGTTTCAAGCTAATAAAAATGATTTTTAATTACCTAGGAGGCATAGCAATAGTCTTACTTACTTTAGCTCTAATTTCTATCCTACCAAGGAAGGTAATTTATACAATATCCACAAGTATCGTCAAAACCACAAGTAATTTTATTAGCCTCATAGTATGTGTGGGTGTTCGCAATAGAGGAAACAGAGCTTTGTGCTAGGTAACAGCTGATGCAGCACCAGCAATAACAGTTCAAGCCACCGTATTGGCAACTCGTGACATCCACAACCATAGACGAGGGAAAAATAATATACCTAAAATAGGTGGAAGAGCTGCAAGAGAAGTGGATTTGCTTTGAAAATCTGAATCCCAGGTAAACCTAATTTAAGCACCTTCATATTATTTTTTTCTTTTTTTTTTTTTTAATGTGGGTACCCGGGGTTGAACTCTGGACCTCGTGCTTGCCAGGCAGGCGCTTATGCCACTGAGCCATCTCACCAGCCCAGCACCTTCTTATTTTCATAAAATGTGTGTGTCTCTCTCTCTGTGTGTGTGTGTGTGTGTGTGTGTGCTTCTCACACTGAATTATTTTCCTTTTTCACTTTGCTATATCTTTCAGCAGGCCTTAAGAAAAATTTAGTGACATGCAAGGCAATGGGCTTACATTGAATACTCCTTAAATGAATGAATGAGAACACTTGGGGGCATGGCACATTTGAAATAATTAATTGCAGTTAATATAGTTCAAGTCCCCTTTGGTTACTGTGGTAAATGTAAGACAAATATGATTTAACTGTGCATGCCTCTTTCAGGTTTCTGTATTTTTCAAATATCTTTTCCTCTTCTTTTGTTTTCTTAGTACATTTTTACAATACATGATGTTCACATTTAACTTGGGGTGTCAATGTAATTATAAAATTAATTTCTTTAATATCAATGAAATCCACACAATTTAATTCTGGTTTAACTTTTTAGCAAATTTTTAATTATTATTGACTTGGAAACCACTGTTCAGCAATGAAGCAATTCTCACACAATGTTATATGTGATTTACACTGGAAAAAATATCAAGTTTCAAAAAAACACTCAGGAAATAGTTTAACTATGTTATCAGCTAGGGTCTTCAAGAGGCCTTAGATCACCAACAGACAGGAAGAGTAAGTGAAAGAAAAAAGATAAGTATAAATATATTTACATTAATATGTAATATAAGGATAATATTTTATTTCAGGGAGTTTATTGGTTTTGGGTTTTTTTTTCTTTTTTGGTTTTTTGTTTGTTTGGTTTTGTTTTTAGACAGAGTCTCACTCTGTAGTTGACCTTGAACTCGCATTGATTCTCCTGCCTCAGCCTCCTGAGTGCTGCAATTACAGGCACGCACCACCAAGCCCCACCCAGGTTAACCTTTCTACTTTTCTTTTTAGAAATTTTTTCAAGCTTTATTGATTATAAGAGGTTAATTGTGTCCACCTATGTTCCTACTAAGCTGCAAAAATACACCTGGAAACTATGTTATATATTTAGAAAATGGGACTGTGAAACAAAAGCATTATTAAATTAACAAATCATAGTTTTTGCTCCTAGCCAACTCTTACAATTTTGAAGAGTATGATTAGTAAATTATAGTAAATAATTTACTAGTTCTCTGATTTGGGGGCCAGTGACTGACTAACATAGTGGCAAATCTCTGTAGGAATCTCTTCATAACCTTCCAGACAGCAATATTTATAGTGCTACTGTAATGGCAAATTTATAGAAACCATATAGTAGAAATTAAAAATCAATTAGTATCCTGTGACTACTGGATGTGCCCATGCTGCTTGTCACATAGTTGGACTGCTAAGCTCAACCTTGATGGTCTGCATCCAGCTCTTCTCCCGGATAGCCCGCCAGGACAACTTGACTGCATCCGGCTGTAATGTCTGTGTTTTCCTACCTAAACACATATTTATAGTTTTCTAGCTTCTTCAAGGACTTTAGGCCCAGAACAGACTGGCCCAGTCAAGGACACATTTAACTCTACTCGCTCTGCTGAAACCCCCTCCCCTCCTTCCCAGAACATTCCTGCGTTATGATAAAAATTCCTTATAAGTAAACCTGCTTAGAACAAGCCTGCCTGACAGCATATGAGTTAATTCATGTAACCAATCATGTAATAACCTGCAATCAGCTTTGTACTTCCTGCTTGCAAAAATGTATTTAACTGAACCCTAAGCTGACTCTGGGCTGGTGATTTGGGCTCAGTCCCCCAGCCTGCTAGCGTTAAAGTTGCCAACTCCTCTGGTACGAAGGGTCCAGTATCAGATTTCTGCAATACTACTAATTCTATGCAACTGTGAGTTTCAATTTTTATTAATGGGTACCAGGTCCGTATAAACCAAGAATAAGTATAAATTCTCAACTAACTTACAGTCATTTAGTATTTGCTTTCCATCAATTATGTTGCTGTTATAAGAGTCTAAGTCAACTCTGATTATTCAATCTTTGGACTTGAGTCTTTCTCTAACTTTCTTTTGTCCTTTAGCAGGTTAGCACAAAGTCCTGAGTTTTCAGAAATGGCTGAGAGCAATTTCACTGAGGTGACTCTCTTCACTCTCTCTGGATTTGCAAATCACCCTGAACTACAAGTCAGCCTATTTCTAGTGTTTCTGTTCATTTATCTCTTCACTGTTTTGGGGAATCTTGGACTAATCATGCTAATCAGAATTGACTCTCAGCTTCACACACCTATGTACTTTTTCCTTAGTAACTTAGCATTCATCGACATCTTTTATTCTTCTACTGTAACCCCCAAAGCTCTGGTAAATTTACAATCCAAACAGAAACACATCTCATTCATGGGCTGCTTTGTTCAGATGTACTTTTTTGTTGGTTTGGTGTGCAGTGAGTGTTTTCTGCTGGGCTCCATGGCCTATGATCACTACGTAGCAATCTGCAATCCTTTACTGTATTCAGTGGTCATGTCCCGGAAAGCATGCAGCTGGTTGGGAGTGATGCCCTACGCAATAGGCTTCATGAATTCCCTGGTCTCCGTGTGTGTGATAAGCAGTTTGGCTTTCTGTGACTCCAGAGTCAATCACTTTTTCTGTGACACCACAGCGCTTCTGGCCCTGTCCTGTATAGATGCATTCGACACAGAACTGGTGATCTTTGCTTTAGCTGGATTCACACTCCTGAGTTCTCTCCTCATCATCACAGTCACTTACATTGCCATCATCTCAGCCATCCTGAGGATGCAGTCCACAGCTGGCAGGCAGAAGGCCTTCTCCACCTGCGCATCCCACCTCACAGGTGTGACTGTCTTCTACGGGTCCCTGATTTTCACATACTTGCAGCCTGATAACACTTCATCCCTGATGCAGGCACAGGTGGCCTCCGTGTTCTACACCATTGTCATCCCGATGCTGAATCCTCTTATCTATAGCCTGAGGAACAAAGATGTGAAAAACGCTCTTCTGAGAATCATACATAGAAAACTGTTTCTGTGACAGCGTTTTCATGTTACACTTGAAAGAAACCTGGATAGTTCCAGGCATTTAATTATCCCAACCCTCAGGAAAATTGTAGAGCACCTTTAAAGGTGTAACACGAACTAATGAAAACTTAGAGCCTTGAAATTTGCAGACAGCCATTATTTAATTTGATTATGTGTTATGATATTTGTGTATTTTGTTATTTGATTTGTTTATCTGCATCATAGAGTTAGAAGGTAATTTGAGCACATCCGTTTTTCACACATAGCAGAGACGAGGAAGCGAAAGATGCATCTGGACTTCCACATGTGAGCGTGCACGTCGGCACATTTAAAAATTGTTAAACTCCTCTTGACATGGCCTGACACTGTGTTTTCTCAGATATCAGAAAATTGAGAGGAGAGAAGTAAAAGATTAAGGAAAAAGCACATTTGATTTTTACTAATAACCCCAAATGGTAGCTGAGAGTGAAAAGTACTTAACTATAAATACATATGTGATTTCAGTACAAGCAGAGAGAACGGACAAGAGGGAGGTTGGAGAAATCCCTCTATATTGTGGAGTCATTTGGTCACACCTTACATTTTTTACCATATGATTTTTGATGACAGTTCTAGACTTACAATGGTTTGGCCTGTAGGTTTTTGTTTTACTCTCTCATTGCATAAAAATGATGCATATTCAAGAGAAATCCTACTTCAAAATTTGAATTTTGATATCTGCCCATGCTGGCCATGCACACACTGATAATCTCTCATGTGGGAGAGAGGGGAATGTGGCTTACAGCCAGCTACAGATCATGAGGGGGAACAAATAGACACCTTGGTGCACTGTGCTGCCAGAATTTTGGGATGCAGATACTCAGAACAATAGGAAATGTGCTAGTGTTAGGTACATCTATGCTAATTTTGGTGTCCTGAATAGCTTTAAGGATAGTAAAGCTAAGCAATGGTGATTGGTAAGTTCAAGGTGTTAAATACACTTTTCATTTACAGTGTTTTCATTTTATGTGGAGTTTATCGGAAATTACCCATCACACGTCAAGATACATTAATACCTAGAAATGTGATCTAGTTATCAAGTAGACTCTCTACCAGCAACAGTGGACTGTACTTTACAAACAAGTAGAGTGTGTCTCCCTGAATCCAAAGATGTGTTAAAAATTTAGGAATGTTTGTGAATGTGTGCACCTATGTATGTGTGTGTTTGAAATATTACAGGTAGATAAATGAAAAGGAAAGCATAAGGAAATTTTTATGTATTTTGCAGATCTATGGAGAGTCTCTCATTTTCAAATCAGAAAGCCCTTGTTAAGTGATTTGTACTAAAGGAAGAAATTCAGTGTCTGTGAATTATTTTGCAGTAGACTAACACTTAATGAAATTATCTAACACTTAATGAAATTTCCCTAGTATTTTTCAAACATGACCTTTGGAAAAAATTTATCACGGAGTACTGCATTAATTGTTCATAAATCATTGAATAGTAACTAGAGTTGGACTATCATATGTAGAATATATATTGAAAGAAACCACAAGGATTATATTGATGAGACATTTACAAAGAAAATAATGGTATTTATAAAATTTCTTTACAAAAAGATTGTAAGTTCTTTTGCTTATTAATATTTATAGTCCTAACAATGTCTACAAATATGTCAATATGATTTGTAACAAAATGCTTTCCTTGTGTTATTGTTGGCTTTTCAAATTACAATGATGTATTCTTTAAGGTAATGGATTCTGTCTTATGTTTGCATATTTCTTTGATGTTCAGACATTTATGCATAGATAGTGTTTTATAAAATGGTTTGTTAAAAATTGTGTTTCTAGAATGATTTCTCAAAACATTTATATAGCAATATGGCAGGGTAATTTACATTCCTTATCAAGTGCTTTTTTTTTTTTCTGAATGGTTATAATATGGTATTAAATACAGGCAAGTTATATGTTGTCTATATATATGACTTTAAATGTTTGGAGTCACTGGTTAGGAGGTTTCATACCTACTATGTCACTGTATTCCTCTCATAAAGAAAACAAGTGGCTGAAGGTAGCTCATGCTGTTTCACATGGTATTTCTTGTATTCTTACTATATTTCACCTTCTGACATGTTGTACCAATTGTTTTGGGACCTTTATTTCTACTTGCTTAGAATTTATAATCTGTAAATACTATAGTTGATTTAAAACCAGACACCCATATCAGCATTTGAATCTTTCTTGGTCAGAATCTTTGAATTATGTATGCTATTTGATTACAAGTAACCCATAAATTTTAATAAATTTTCAAAGCTTAACTTAAGAGGCCTATTTTCTGACCAAAATACAATATAATTTAAGATCGATACTTAAAAATAACAAAATATGCCTTCCACAATTTTTAAAAGTTGAAATGATAATGTTACATTATTCTTAGTGAAGTAAATTAAAACTTTAACTTCAGACTATATATACCAGGTAGTAGAATAAGATTAATCAATCATATATATATATATATATATATATATATATATATGAAGAGAGTGAGATGACCCTGAGATGAATATTCCAAATATTAAATCTACTGTTATTAAATAAAAAATAAATATTATAATCAGTTACTATTAGGTGCTAGAGAGAGAATAATGATTTCACATTAGTACAGTAGTATAATAAAATTAATAAAACAATGAATTAGAAATTTTTAAAAATTAGCAGTATTCATCAAGAAAAAATATAAATAAAATCACCATAAAGAAACCATAAAAGTCTAACATGTTGGATGTGCTAATTATCCAGCGTCAATGGATACACAACATACATGCATCAAAATATCACATGCTACCTCATAAGGATGTACAAATATTGGATGTGACTCAAAATATAAAACATAAAATCCTATTCTCTTTTCTAATGAGCTAAAGATTAAAAAAAACCAAAAACAATAGTAAGAATAATACATCAGAGGAAGGGGAGAGAGGGTGGGATAGAGATGGGGAGAGAGAGAAAAAGAGAGAGGGAGAGAGAGAGAGAGAAAAATGAAAAGCATAGTTTAAAATCTGATGAGCTCATAAAAAAAGCATTCTATTGTTTAAGTTGAAAGAGATTTTAAATGTCTTTGGTCACTGCCATGAAGCAGCACTGGTGTAGGATTACCCTACCCTCATCAAAAGTTTTAAACCTGAGCCAACCAGATTTCAGTGTTCAGAATCACTTGCACAACAAAACCTTGCTTGAGAGATTTTTTATATGTATTTTTACTTTATGGAAAAAAATTCATAACATATATTGTTTATTGATGTAACATTGTCATAAATTGTCATCTAAGCCTTTCAGTTACCTCAACATCAAGGTTACCTATTTGTCTTTTATTTTGGTGATGGCTTTCAAACCTCTGAATTACCCTGTCTAAGTGTCAACTAAAACATTGATGAACAGCGCTGCCCTTTCACAAGTTCATCAAAGAAAATACTTACAGAAGTAGTTTCTTTGTCTACCACAAGAAATTATCTACTGAAGTTCTTGGGCATGTGTACATTTTCCTGAAATAGCCACTTTAATATTTACATGCACATTGATTTGTTCATCAACTAATGCAAGATCCACAAGAACAATTTTGTCTGATTCTCACTGTATACTTTTTGCTTCTTTGCTTCTTTATTGTAGACAAATAATCCTTAATGAACTATTTCAGCCTTATGATTACATTTTAGTTTCTTTTCATTATTATTTAAGAAAGCATTTGACTTGTTTATTTACAATACGAGTGAGCTTTTGCCTACCAACCTAATTATAGGATGTTTCCTAGTCTCGGGACTGATGCTGTCTTTTGCTCTAATTGTTGTTTTGTGACAGTAAAACAGAATCAGGGTACCAAGATAGGCAAGAACATAGGACCGGTATTGTGCGCAGATGATGTAGGTGACGTTGACCAGGATGGGCGCCTGTGTCTTTTCTGACGCAGCACAGCGTCTGTTTATCACCATGGGAATACTCAGTTCACCTAGTTCAGGATGGAACATCCTAGAATAGATACTCTATGAAGGACTGGGCTAATAAATGATTAACGTAATATGGGTCATGCCACATCATAAAATTTTAGTTCTAAAAAGAAGATACTGATTGTATATCATTACAATAATCTGGCAAATATATAATCACATATCTGCATAATTATTACAGAATATAAAGAAATGATTGGGGGAAATTATAATTATGTCAACAAAATTTTAAAAGTTTTAAATTGCTTTCAAAGATTTCTTTGAATTTTGATTTTTTTCTGTTTTTTAAATAAGCATGTTTTACTCCTATGGTATAATCATGCTCTTAAGTAAAAAGTGCTACATAGTGAAAATTTACTATTCCATTCCTAGTAATGTTATTCACAAAGCAACTAAGGATTTCTCTGGAAATTCCTGATCTTCCTACTTGGTCAAAGTTTTCCTAATATGGTGACTATAAAATGGAAATATTTATATCTCATTTATATCTTATAATTTATGTATCATTCATCAATTCAAAACATAAATATTTAAAGTATCACACAGAATACCAAGTATTTATATTCTTCATTGTGGAACCTGTGTTAGGGATCCCTTTGCTCATTTAGTTCTTGAATTTTTAAACTTGGAAGCATGCCAAGTATACTTGTAGCAACTGTTCCCTGAGGGTGCCTGAAGGTTGCTTTATCCTCAATGCCCATTACATGAGGCGCCCAGGAATTACCAGGTGGGAACCGAGGCACACACCATTCTGTTTATATTCACAGTCTCTCAGATTCTTTGGAGATTACCTGGAAAGTTACAATTTGCTGAAGTCCAGCACGATCTTCCAAGATTAATTTATCTCACAATAAAAAAATGAATGCACAAAAATTATAAAGTCAACTATCATAAGGAAAACAAATTTATATTACAGAAATTTTCAGATTTTTAAATGCATTTCATATTTTATTTCTGATAAAAATTTGAAGGTTGATCACTTTCTACAAAGATAATATTGGAAGACATTTTCATTAGTTTTGGATCACAGTAAGTATTATTCTTAAAACCGGATGATTTTAGAGCTGATAAACCAAAATCGGGACTTTTGCAGAAAAATACGCATATACATTTCATTTGGACCTTACCCTAAAAAGTGCCAGGATTTGTAGAAACACAAATATAGAGTTGAAGGAGTCAGAATATACAAGTAATGTACATATTTTGAAATTATAATTTTGGGGAAAATGGCCTAGTTAGGAAAACGTCATATGTTCTAATATTTAATACTTTTATTTGATCTATAATCCTAATGCACTTCACTAAGTCTGCAAAAAGAGCCTTATAATTTTTATTGGTATGAAATGGTATTGAGCTCAAAAGGACAGTAAATGATATATTAAAATTGCTTCCTATCATTTTTTACTATATAACATTTCTTAGGTTTGCTGAAGCAGTTATACACAGGAATGGAGTCAAGCAATATCAGAATGTAATTGCTTTGACTGTAGATTCCTATCTACCATATGTAGATAATAGTAGCTATGGTATAATATTTTCATGGGAATTAAACGTGTTAATAAGGGAAAGCCTGTTGAATAGTATCAGTTTCATTCTAATTTTACAGCATGTTACCTTGCATCGTATGCTAATGTCAATTTACAAGCATTTCTATGTATGGCAAGTGAATATTTTCAGTCCCATAAGGGAAATATTTATCCACAATAAACTAATTATAAAAACACAAGGCCATTCATACAATAATTGAGAAATCAGTCCTCATTCTAGCTAAGTATCAACTTCGATTTCTCACCAGTTTAAAACATTATACCATGGGTAGAGGGAACTCCACCAGTGTGACTGGCTTCATCCTCATGGGGCTGGTGGATTCTGAAGAGACGCAGCTCGTCCTCTTCTTGCTCTTTCTCCTCATCTACCTGGTCACAGTGCTGGGGAACGCAGGGATGATACTGATCATCCGCCTGGATCCCCAGCTTCACACCCCCATGTACTTTTTTCTCACTCAACTGTCATTTCTTGACCTCAGCTACTCAAGTGCCATCACCCCTAAAACCTTACAGAACTTACTAACTTCCTCCAAGAACATCTCATTCCTGGGGTGCTTCACTCAGCTGTACCTTTTTGTTCTCTTTGGTGGCGCTGAATGCTTTCTTCTCTCCTCGATGGCCTATGACCGCTATGTCGCTATCTGCAAACCTCTACACTACCCAGTCATTATGTCCACAAGACTGTGCTGTGCCCTGCTTGCTGGCTCTTATATGATTGGATTTATGGATTCCTCTATCAATGTACTTTGTCTGAGGCGTTTGAATTTCTGCAACTCTAATGTCATCCATCACTTTTTCTGTGACACTCCAGCAATTTTAGCCCTGTCCTGTAGTGATACTCATGACTTTGAGATCATGCTATTCATTGTTGCTGGTTCCACCCTAATGCTGTCCCTCATCACCATATCTGGATCCTATGTGTCCATTCTCTCCACTATCCTGAAAATTAATTCCACTGCTGGAAAGAAAAGAGCCTTCTCTACCTGTGCCTCTCATCTCCTGGGAGTCACCATCTTTTACAGCACTATGATCTTTACTTATTTAAAACCGAAGGAGTCCTACTCTTTGGGAAAGGATCAGGTAGCTTCTGTGTTTTACACGATTGTGATCCCCATGCTGAATCCACTCATTTACAGTCTCAGAAACAAAGATGTGAAAAATGCAGTCATTAGAGTCCTGAAGAGGAGAGAGAGCTGTAGCCAATTAAAATAACGTGATGTTAAGTACTGAACTCCCCTTTTTTTCTACTGAATCTTTCTTAGGTCTGTCTGTAAAAACAATTATTTCACTTGTATTTCCGTGGAGCTGCTGTTTACTTAAAGAAAACCCATCCCAGGAATTTTCAAGACTTTTTTTTTTTTTTTTTAGAAATTCCTACTATATTTGAAAACCATGAAACATGATAATCTATGGTCTAAATGCATGTGTCTTGGAGGACAACCGTTATTCAAAATACCAAAACACTACATCAGAAAGTGGTCTATCCTTGCTCCAATTGTATGGTACTTTGTCATGAAAAAGATATATGTTTGGACAGTGGTTACTGTTTCAGAAATCATTCCATTTATAATATAATGATAACATACAGCAGCATAGTTTGGGGCAATCTTTTTGGAATCAGATATTCTAGAATTTACAGTTTAGATTTGCTATGCCTTTAGATGTACAACTCAATAAATCACTAAAATTTTAAGATTCTATTTCCCAACTGAAAAAGATGAATAATTATTCCTGGTCAATTTGAACAGAGGATAGCTGTCATGCATGAATGGTGGCCATTTTCATTAGAAGGGTGACATCCTTATATATATTTTCACATAAAATGTGGATGTTTTATTAATTCCTATGATTTTTTTTTCTTTGTGGGTACCGGGGGGTCGACCTCAGGACCTCGCGCGCCAGCAGGCGCCCGTGCCGCTGAGCGATATCACCGGCCCCTTTTTCGTATGTGGGTTCCGGGAGTCGAACTCGGGCCCTCGCGCTTGCAAGGCAGGCGCTTACGCCGCTGAGCCATCTCACCGGCCCAATTCCTATGATTAATAAAGCCCAGAGATAAAAAGCAATAAAAATGCAGTTTCCAACTTTGGATTAAGAATAAAGTAAAATTTTTAAGTAGATTTATGTTATAGGATCATATGTATATTAATGTTGGAAGCAAGTTGGAAAATATTGCAAACTATTACAGAAAAAAGAAAATTTCTAACAACTGGTGACAGTTTTGTGCATGTTCTTCTAGATCAATAGTTGTGAATACAGGAGTATATATTAAATATTTAACTTAATATCTTTTGTTCCCTATGTATCTTTCACAGCTTATTATAGTCAATAAAAGTTTAACATTTGATAACCATCACTGAAACCTGTGTAACAAACAAGTTCTCGGGATGTGAACAGAACCTAAAATCTTATAAATTGAAAAACTGGAAAATCTGCATGCAGTGATATTCCTTAAATGTTTGCTTCTTAGACATTTTAAAATTATACCTTACTGTGGCATGCCACGACACTTCAATAAACTACTTACGGTCTTTCTTATAATTTCCTTAGGTTGAAGATAATTGTTAAAAACAAGTTCATCTCAATGTAATAATGTTTCATTATCTTTACATTTTTAATACAGTCATAAAGAAAAAAATTGAAAATTAGTATAGATATCTGTGTCATCCCATAATCTTAGGTCAAGGCAAGAATATTTTCCTTTATTTTTTATTTTTTATTTTTTATTTTTTTTGTGGGTACAGGGGGGTCGACCTCAGGACCTCGCGTGCCAGCAGGCGCCCGTGCCGCTGAGCGATATCACCAGCCCCTTTTTCGTATGTGGGTTCCGGGAGTCGAACTCGGGCCCTCGCGCTTGCCGGGCAGGCGCTTAAGCCGCTGAGCCATCTCACCGGCCCTTTCCTTTATTTTTAAATTTTTCCCCACACATTCTATAATTATCATTTTAATTTTCTGTCTGCAATTTAAAGTTTAATTCATATTCTGTTGTTCTATTTTCTAGTTGTTTAATTGTTTAAATTTGTCTAACAATTAGTAAATCTACTTTTAATCCAAGCAGTATGAGTATATAAATTAATTTTTGAAATTTAGATTTTTGGGGTTGGGGATATAGCTCAAGCAGCAGAGTGCCTGCCTGGCAAGTGCGAGGTCCTGGGTTTAATTCCCAGTCTCCCCCACTAAAAAAAAAGAATTTAGGTTTTTTATAAAATTGTATTCAATTATTTCTCTTACGTGCTATTATAATAAAGTAAAGTTCATTTTTAGGAGTTAATTTTACAATATTCCATTAATTCAAAATGTTCAATTAATTTATTAAAATCCTTAGAATGTTTTGTTTTACTGTATTTTCTTAATAACGTCTAATTTTTGCCTCATATGTCAATGCCATAAAGAATTTATTTTGTTTTATATATGTATTATCTGTAATTTATATTTATATGTACTCCCATTTGTTATTTGTTTGCAATTACAAATAAGTAATAAATAAACATTTATTAATCGATAATTCCTTTTTGTCTCATTGCTCACTTTGTTAATGTCTTATTGCATTTCTTATATGTACGGATTCTTTTCACTTTTCTAGTCATTTTTATGAGATATGATTTGGCTTGCTTTCATTTATGTATATTTCTTTGTTTTAGAGAATTTCTAAAGAGTAAAAAAATTGTATGTAGCTTGTGATGGAAAGATGGTCAGTAGAATGTAAAACTTGTAAACAATATTTAAACTGAATAAACTCTAAATTTTTAAGTAAATTAAGACTACACTATCTTCTTTGTCATATAGTCCAGGAAGCATTTATATCTTTAAAGTATATTATAGTGTATGGGCAATGAAACAGATTTAATTATTTGCATTTGGCCTTTACTATCCATACTATATTAGTGAATATCACATTTCATGAAAGATGCTGGAAGTAATTTAAAATACAGTCCTCTGGCCCATGGTGCCATGCCAAAATAACATGTAATATAATTAAGAATTTTTAAAAAAGAATCTAATGTACCATGGAAAATAGAAACGGTTATCTTTTTATGTGTGTGTGTGTGGGTACAGGGGGCCAACCTCAGGAACTCACATGCCGCCAGGCACCCGTGCCGCTGAGCAATATCACCGGCCCTTCTTTCGTATGTGGGTACCAGGAGTTGAACTCAGGGTCTTGTGCTTGCCAGGTAGGCCCTTAAGCCACTAAGCCATCTCACCGGCCCCTGGAACAGTTATCTTTGATACGAAAGAATTGATGGGTAGATAATAATATTAGGGCTTTTCAATGTTCTAGATAGTATTCGAGGTGTTTTATATGTAATTATTATTATTATTTTTTATATGCGGGTACTGGGAGTCAAACTCAGGACCTCGCACTTGCCAGGCAGGCGCTCATGCCACTGAGCTATATCACTGGCCCTCTATGTAATTATTTCACTTTATTTTTACAAGATAAATCTTTGGTAGGTACAAGTAACATATAAATTTTAATTTCATATAATTGTCATGTTTTGATATTAAAGGTAAGTCTAATTAATTCTTTAAATTTAAAAAAATTTATACTACATATTCACAATACATATGATCACAATCATCATGAGGACTTGGTAAAATATCCACAGCGCATCTTAATTCTTTTTCTATCCCCTTTCCTTCTCTTCCTTCTCTTCTCCTTCCCTCTCTTGATTCCCTTTCCATTTGCAAAAGATCTCTCTCCCTCTTTCCTATTATCTTTTATTTTTCTCTTCAAGTTATTTACAATTTTGTTTCTCATAGAAGAGAAACTATACGATATTTAAGCTTGTGTTTCTGATTTATTTTACTCAAAATTATTATTTCAAAGTGTATCTAACATTTTATATCCATTCCACAAGCATAAGATGATTTTAAATATGGAATACATTTAGAGTGAAATTCAAAAACTTTGCTACCATTCTGGCTTAAGGAAATATCACTTCAATTTTACAATTATTGATGCAACTTCTTGGAGTCAAGGGAATTTAGACAAAGCTTGGATTTTAATGTCCACTGTTTAGCAGAGCAGCAACTTTAAATTACAGGCTGCATCTTTTCTCCATGAACTCTGCCAGTGCTCAGCCATCAAAAAACCAAAATCTTGCTGAGGGCCCAGTGGTTGAAAACAATGCCTCCTTATACCTGAGTCCTCATCTCTTCTTCATCCATCTTTCATGATGACTTTGTCTTCCGATTTTTGTTTTCATTCATACATAGTTGCAGTACATAATGATTACATTCATTATTGAGTGCTGGTACATGTACATAACACATCTGAACTCTTTTTACATCCGCTGCACACCTCCCCTCCATCTCTGGGTCACCTTCCTGCTTATACAAAATTTATCTCCCTGTTTCCTTTTATTCATCTTTTAATTTGCTTTTTAATTTATTTATATTTTCGTTTCTCACAAAAGAAAAACTATGTAATACTTAAGCTCTGTGTCTAGTTTATTGCACTTAACAGTATTGTGACATATGCATTCTTTTTCCTACAAATGACTTAAATTTATCCTTCTTTATGGCAAAGAAATATCATTGTGTATACATATGAGGTTTTCTTTTTCAATTCATATATTGATGGACATATAGACCACTTCCAAGATTTATCTGATCTTTAGAGAAATGCAAATTAAAACTGCCCTGAGATTTAATTTTACTGCAGAAACAATGGTTATCACCCCCAAAAAAGTTCATATCATAATAAATGCTGGTGAGGTTGCAATGAAAAAGGAAACATTTCACATTTTGGTTGGGAGAGTAGACTAGTACAACCATTGTGGGAATCAGTATGGAGATTCCTCAAAAAAAACTAAAAATCGAAATTTCATTTGATTCAGCTATTTCCTTTCGAGGTATCTTAACAAAAGAGTTGAAGACATCATATTACGACGCGTGCATACCCCTCTTCATCACAACACAGTTCACAGTAGCTCACTTTGGCCTATAGGACCTCCTAATCCTTCCCTCTAAATGTTAGCTCTGGTACCATCTGGAAGGTTTCCATCATTTCTTACTCCTGAAATGTCTTTCTCGCAAGTACAAGTAATATTTTTATTCTTTTTTTAAAAAATGAAGTCTATCCCTCACCACTGATTTTAAAGTTGCATCTGTCCACATATTCTTCTCTGCTTTATTGTCTTTCACAACAGTTATTCCCATCTGACCTTCCTATGTAATTCACTTGTTCCTTGTTTCCTGTTTGCCCTGTTCATGTAACATGAATGAATATATGTTCAATTGAAAAGAGTCAGTTATGTGCAGTTCTGCACACCTCACACCCACAGAGCCGTTCAGCTCCTAGAGGTCCCTCTGGCCACCCTTGCTGAGCGTGCTTAGCAGTAGGAGGTCATTCACCCACATCGTGTCCCGCGTGAAGACCGCGCCCTTCTTCTAGCTGGCCTTGCTGAGATGCGGAGCAGGAAACCGGCCGAGGTAGTGGGTCGGTAAATCCCTGTGTTCCACGCGGCAGGGGCGCTCGTGATTCCTGACTCTTCCTGTTCGTTCTGAGTCAGGGCTGCCAATCTTAATCAGATTCTGTGGTCTTACGCATCTCAGCCTTCAAATAAACACCCTTCTGTGGCGAGTGGAAGTTACTCGTGTGAACACTGTCAAAAGACCACTTCAAATTCCTTTTTTTGTGTGTGTGGGTACCGGGGGTCGACCTCAGGGCCTGGCGTGCCAGCCGGCACCCTTGCAGCTGAGCGATATCACCGGCCCTTTTTTCGTATGTGGGATTCGGGAGTCGAACTCAGACCCTCGCGCTTGCCAGGCAGGCGCCTAGGCCGCTGAGCCATCTCACCGGCCCAGACCACTTCAAATTCTTATTTGCTATTTTCCGTATGTGCGCTGTGGCATCTTTATGGTGTGGATGATTTATGTTTCAGTATGTATTTTACTGGAATTTCTGGTTATTGAGATTTTTAAAAGATTTTTTCCCTTGGCAGGTATGATTCAATTTTACTCAACTTTCTTTTTATTATGTTTTATTTTTCCTTTTGCTTTCATTTTTGTAGCAGTGTTGACTCTCGAATCTGGCCATCTTTGTGCATCTTCAAAACTGACTCATGAAGAGAAAACCCAGTGTCAAGTGTAATCCCTTAATCATATTTCTGGTTCAGATGTGACCCCTTCACCAAGCGCATCCTACACCCTCTCCCAGGTGTATCCAAACCACATCACCTGCGCTGCACCCCTTTCTCCTCGTGGCTTCTCTCCATGGTGTTTGTTGTTTCTAATATTATTTTCTATTTTTCTCCCCCATAGTGAACCCTCAACTGTATTTGTCATTTGAAATATATAAAAGTTTATGCAAATGCTTTCATTATTTAAATTTCAATTTGCTTATCTGTATGTCGATACATTTTCACAGTTATTCCAACTTGGCTCTCAGAAGGAGAAAATAGAAAATCAATGAAAAAAAATATTTTGTGCCTTTCTTGTCTACTAACTTTAAATTTCTCTATTATAGTTTTTTTTATAGTTCTAGGACTACATGAATGTGTGGAGCATATGTACACACAAACACACATATATACATATATGTGCACATGTATACATATATTTATGTGCATATATGTTTACATTTGTATCATTTATATCTGCAATTTAATATAATTAAACTATACATTGGTACCCACAGTTCACAAAATTGCATGATAAATGAAATCTTACAGAATTTTACCTCCTTTTTTCCCCCTCAACATACATGGCATTTTTTTTTTAAAGAGAAAGAACAATAAAAACAGTGATACAAAATTTCAAAACAAGATAGTAGGAGAGTAACAATGGTTGGTACATTGCTTATTGTTATCTTCAAATTAGTTGCTCAGATTATAAGATCTTCCAGTAGATTCAGTGTTTCTGTTTTAATATTTAGATCTTTGATCATTTTGAGATTAGTTTAGTGCATGGTGACAGACATGAGTCCAGTTTTACTCTTCGGCATGTGGGAAGCCAGTTTTCCAGCACCGTTTATTAGAGGCTATCTTTCTTCCAGTGAACATGTTTGGCCCCTTTGTCAAAGATAAGGTGGCTGAGTGTGTTTGTAGTTGTGTCTGCATCTTTTAATTTGCTCCACTGGTCCTCAGGTCTATTTTTTTGCCAGTACCACATATATGGTATTTTTATGCTTGCCTCTTTGACTGATAATTCTCCAAGAAGCTCAAAATTTAAACTTTAATTTAATATAGCACTTTACAATAAGAACAGAATAAAAGCTTAATCCATATTAAGACGGACTGTAAATGCATTTGCTGTATTTTGTTAAGAAACACTGTGATTGTAGATCTTTACAATTTTTCCTAATTATTGACTTGTCACAATATAAAATGCCTCATATTGACAAATGAGGAAACCAGGCTATAGGTAAGTTAAATTTTAACCAGTATCAAAGGCATTTTATAAGATTATATTTTATATCTTAAGATTTCTTAGCTAATATTAAAATATTTTAAATATTTTTATTCTTTTAACTTGCTAAAATTTATATTTGTTGTGTAAATGCCTGCATGTGTACATGCAGAGCCATTTCCATTATTATTATTTAGTAAATCATCATATTGCTTTCTGAACCAGAGGATAATTGCTGTACAATCCCTTTGGAGCTTGTCCTGTGGGTTTCATAAACAGTAGAATAAGTGAATATAAACAATACAAACTAAGCAAATATGACATAATTAAGCCTGCATTTTCTATTCTACAGGTAAGAGAAATTTTCAGACCATTTGCAGAATTTCAGGAGAGCTCAAAATCAAATTTAAATATATTATTTTATATTATACAATTTAGCCATTAAACATATGGTATAAAACCCTTTAGTCCTTGCATACTCCAAAGTAAATAGAATTTATTCAATATAATGTAATATTTTCAAAGTTCTACCTAAGAATTCAAAATAAAGAGGTTATGGAAAGCAACAAAGAAAATAAAAAATGTTGAATTTTTGTTTGTAGAGATAAGTAGGAATGCTTCAAATAGACTTTATGCTTACATTTCTTCAAGGGAAGAAGACAGACTAACTCAAAGAAGAGTCAAGAACTCAGACATTTACCCTACTCTGCTGGAAAGGGGCATTTATTTTAATATAATAATACCAAATATGATTCTATTAAATTTGTTTTGGTAGCTATAAAATTTAGAAGTTACACAAGATCAGTACTGATTTCTAAATTTTTTGTTATCAAACTGGGAATATAAGTGGGTGGGGATGTTTCTTGGAGAAGGCAGTGATTATGTAACAGTAAGCAATTCAAAATAGTCAAAGATACATACATGTTTTATGAGTGATCCTGCAGACTGAACTTTCTCCTGGCACTTAGTTGTGAGAACTGCTAGAAAGATGAAATACTTTCTATGCAACAACATATGCAAAAATATCAAAATTGATTCAAAATTTAAATATAAAATAAATGATTAAGTTGTTAACCTTAACAAATATAAAAGTATCTTAAGGAAAACACATGGGTAAACTTTGAGGGCTTTGGATTTGGTAATGGATTCTTAACATTACATAAGGAACAAAAGAAAAACATAAGCAACCAAAGAAAAATAAATGAATTTGACAAACAACAACAACAAACAACAATAATAGTAATAAACATTTTTATTACTATGGTTTGAATATTTCCTTTATAAATACATCTGTTGAAAACTAAATCTTCAAATGTACAGCGTATGTTGGTAATATTTGTAGTTGATGGCTTTGGGAACTAATTAGTATTAGATGAGGTCAGGATGGTGCCCCATGATGGAATTAGTGGTTTTATTAGAAGAAGAGAGGCCTGAGCTTGCATGTATTTGCTCTCTCGCCATGAGATGATTTCTGCCAAGTTACAACATCATACGAAGATGCTTAACCAGATGTGGCTGATTGACTTGAACTTCCTGGCTCCAGAACCATGAGCCAAATCAAATTCTACGGTTCTTGAATTATCCAGTCTCACGCATTGTGTTACACAATCACAATGGACTAAGATTTGTATCACTTAAGGAAGTGAAAAGACAACCTAGAGAATGAAAGCCTGTATTTTCAAATAATGTATTTGATGTTTTGAATATCCCACACATATAAAGAAATTATACGAGAAAACAGCATAATCAAATAACCCACTAAAAATTGGACAAATGGTTTCAAAACAAGTCTCTCGAAAAGATATACGAATGAACAAAGAGGCCATGAAAAGTTGTTCAGTATCAGTAACTATTGGAGAAATATAAATCAAACAATGAGATTTATTAACATAGAACAAAAGAATGCAGCAAACACAAGTGTAGACAAAGATATGCAGATATTTATACACTTATGCATTTGTGGTCATAACATAAAATCATAAATTGATTCCTAATTGTTGGAAACAGTTTTGTGATTCTTCAAAATGTTAAACATAGAACTCACAGTTCTACTCCTACATACATAATCGAAAGATTCTGAAATAAATAGTGCAACAAGTACGTGTATTTGGAGTACTATTACAGCAGTCAAAAGGTGGAATAAGCATAAATATCTATAACCAAAAGAATGGATGACTGTGTAGTAGTGGAATATTGTGACACTTTTCAAATAGGTGTGAATTTTGAAAACAATAGGAGAAGTACTAGATAGGAAAAAATCTTATTTTGTATGACTCGACATACAGAAATTACCAGGAACTGATAGGTCAATAGAGACAGAGACCCCGATTAGTAATAGTTGGGGCTTAGGAATGAGGAAAATTGTGTAAAGGATAGGTGGTAGTCATGGAAATGTTTCATAGCTAGATCATAGCAGTGGCTTTGCATTATGAATGTAATAATTGCCATTGGTTTGTTCCCTTTAAATGGTTTAATTTTATGGCATGTGAATTGTAACTCAAATTATTTGAGTAGAAATGGCTCTAAACAGGATTTCTCTTGTAAAAATTGTCATGTTTCTTTGAATGAAATGCCTGACTTTGTATTTTATTGCCACAACTAATAGGTATACTATATAAGAGTGTCTATTATAGTCAATAACATATTTTTAATTTGAATGTGATATTTACAATTTTGTAAAATTTCAAATTTGGTTTAACTGTGTTAATTGTATTGACCCATTACACATATTTTTAAAAAATACAATTAACTAAGTAGATTTTATTAACCTTAAGGGAACTGATAAATATTAACAATAAAACTCTGCATTTTATAAACGGAAATATACATTTTATGAATAGTATCAAATAGGAGTAAAATTGACTCTATATTCTGACATTATTCAATCTTTGATTTATTTTTTCCATTCGTATTTAATGAAGTAGAAACTGTTTGTATATCCTTTCCTCTTCATAGTAAACATGATCCTGATCCTATCTAGTTATTTTCTTTACTGGTGGTAAGTATATCTGCAATTTTTCATTCATATGCAAGTTGTCTTTTAAGTATATATTTATGTCCTCATTAACAAAATCTAGTTTAATTTTGGTGATGTTTTAAAATCATTATGACATAGTGCTGCCTTGTTCAGCCACTTTGGTTTTATTTCTCACTCAACTATATGGTTTTGGACCCACTATATTAATTCATTTGGTTATATATCGTATCCTAATTTTGTAGATATAAACTTACTAGAAATTTACAAATTGATTTTCAAAGAGACTATACTGTTAATAATCCCACCAACAAAGTAAGCTTGTTAGCTTTGCTTCAGCACCTTGGTATCATTGGTATTTAAGGAATTTTAGGTGTTTTAATTTTTTTGTTTTGTATGAATGTTGTATATCATTTTCTATTTATGTTTTTCAAATTATTGTGAAAATATATGTATGGGCCATAAGAGTTTTCCTTTATTGTCTTTATTTATACTTTGTCCATTTTTTTTTACAAAACTTTATTATTTAAGCAATGCATAAGTGCATCTATTTTCTCCAACCTGTGACTTCTTCTTCTCCTTTGTGATGATTTCATCATGTAGGCTTTATGATTACATATCATGAAATGTATTAATCTTTGATTTTGAGTTGTATTTAAGAATCTCTGTCATCATGAATCCTTTTCTTAGTCTTCGTTTCCCTGGTTTCGACTCTTAGGAATAAAAATATCAGTGGCCATGGCACTTTTGACATTTGGAGGAAGAAACTCTATGAGTAACAGAGAGGAGAGCCCTCTAGATGGGAGGAAACACAGATATCACTGTACACATGTGCTGGAATCAGAGGTGCTCTTTATTGTTAGCGTTGAGGAGATATTAAACTTGTGAATCTCATTTTTAAAATAACCTTTGATTATACAATATGTTCCAAAATTATTGTTATGTTGCAAATAATGGAGAATGATTTTTCATAAAACCATAATTTAAAATAAATAAATAATGGAAGTAAAGAAAAATCACAAAAGAAACCAAAAGAAGGAAGGAAGAAAGGAAAAAGAAAAAGAATCTTAGTCAAGAGCAATGTTTTTTGTTGTTTGTTTACATTTATTATTTTTAATAATTATAGAAATATTTTATCCTGATATTGACAGTTCTTTTCCATAATCCTGACAACCTACATCAGATGATGGTTGCTATACGTCTATCACTAGTTCTAACCCAATCGACTCTTTTACTGATAGAAATTATGTCCGTCTCTTGAAAATGGAGCCTGACATATAGTGATGAATCTAAGTAGTTTATAGATTATCATTTGCAGCCAATTAAACACCCTCAAGACTCACCCAAATATCCCATGGTGAGTAAAAAGCAGACTTACGTAATTTAAATAAAAGCTATTCCCTACATACTTCTGTATTATGAACAAACAATAGAAACTGGGAATTCACATATAGTTGGTAACTAATGCTTAATTTATTTAATTGGAAGAGTGGTGATGGAGGATTTCTTTATTCTCTCTTTTAATACTAATTTTGCTTTTAATTTTTATGTTATGAAACTTTTAAAAAATTTTTTATTTTATGGAAAAAAGGTGAAACAAAATTTCATAACAAAATAATAGAATATCAATAGTTAATACATTACACATTGTTACCTTTAAAGTAGTTGATCAGGGTACAAGATATGGGCATAAATATTTCTCCAATCGATATTAGTACAAACCTTCCCTTTTTTTTTTTTTATTTTAAAGAGAAGAAAAAACAAAACAAATCAAAAAAAGAACAAATTTTCAAAACAACATAATAGGAGGGTAACAATGGTTAATACATTACGTATTACTATCTTTAAGTTAGTTATTCAGGACACCAGACATTAGCATTCAATTGTCCAAACATTATTGGCACAAACCTTACTCTTCAATGAACTAAGTAAAAATGGTAGTGTATCTATCTTAACCATCTTATATATATATATACAATTTTTTTTCCCTTTCCCTTCTTTCTTTTCCCTATTCCAGTCTCTCTTTCCTTTTTACCAGTTTCTTTTTGATTCACCATATCTATTGTACATTTTGGATCTTATTTACTCTTTCAGTTTCTCATACTAGAGAGATAATACGATGCTTACACATGTGCTTCTGGTTTATTTCACTTATGAGTATTTTCTCGAGTTGCATCCATTTACCTACAAAAGTCTCCAGTTTATCCTTCTTTATGGCTGAATAGTACTCCATTGTATAAAAATACCACATCTTTCTTATCCATTCCTCAGTTGATGGGCATTTGGGTTGTTTCCAAGATCTGGCTATTACAAATTGTGCTGTTATAAACATGGGTGCACATATATCGCTGTGGTACGATGTTTTTAATTCTTCTGGGAAGATGCCCAGAAGGGGAATAGCTGGGTCAAATGGGACCTCCAACCCTAGTTTTCTGAGGAATCTCCACACTGACTTCCACAGTGGCTGTACCAGTCGACACTCCCACCAACAGTGAAGAAGGGTTCCTTTTTCCCCACAGCCCCTCCAGCATTTGTTGTTAGTTGATTTCTTAATAGTAGCCATTCTTTCTGGGGTGAGATGGTATCTCAGTGTTGTTTTAATTTGCATCTCTCGAATGACTAGTGATGTTGCACATTTTTTTGGATATTTGTTTGCCATTAGTATTTCTTCATCTGAGAAATGTGTATTCATCTCAGATGCCCATTTTTGGAGTGGGTCTTTAAATTTGGGAGGTCTGATTTTTTTGAGTTCTTTATATGTTCTCGATAGTAATCCTTTGTCTGAGGAACAGCTGGCAAACATTTTTTCCCACATTGTGGGTTGTCTTTTCACTCTGTTGGTGGTTTCTCTTGCTGTGCAAAAGCTTTTTAATAAGATGAGATCCCAGTTATTGATTCTTTGGGATAGTTCCCGTGTGGTTGAGTTTTTATTCATAAAGTCTTTGCCTACACCAATGTCTCCAAGGGTTTTACCTATCCTACCTTCCAGCAGATTTAATGTTTCTGTTTTAATATTTAGATCTCTGATCCATTTTGAATTTAGTTTAGTGCATGGTGAAAGATATGGGTCTAGTTTTAATCTTCGGCATGTGTAGAGCCAGTTTTTCCAGCACCACTTATTAAAGAGGCTATCTTTCTTCCAGCAAATGTGTTTGGCACCTTTGTCAAAGATAAGGTGGCTTAGTATGTCTGGGGTTGTTTCAGCATCTTCTAATCTGTTCCATTGATCTTCAGGTCTGTTTTTTTGCCAGTACCACACTGTTTTTATCACAGTAGCTTTATAGTATAATTTCAAGTCGGGGATAGTGATGCCCCCTGCCTTGCCTTTGTTGCCCAGAATTGCCTTTGCTATTCTAGGTCTCTTCTGATTCCAAATGAATTTTAGGATTGTTTTCTCTAATTCTGTGAGATATGCTGTTGGAATTTTGATTGGAATTGCATTAAATCTGTATAACAATTTTGGAAGTATGGCCATTTTCACTATATTGGTTCTTCCTATCCAGGAGCAAGGGATATCTTTCCATTTTCTGATATCCTCTTCAATCTCCTTTTTCAGAGTACTGTAGTTTTCAGTATAGAGGTCTTTTACATCCTTCGTGAGGTTGATTCCTAGGTATTTCATTTTTTTGGATGTTATGGGGAAAGGTATTGTTTCCCTAATTTCTCTTTCAGTAAGTTTGTTATTTGTGTACAGGAAGGCTATTGACTTTTGAGTATTGACTTTGTATCCAGCTACACTACTGAATTTGCTTATCAAATCTAGCAGTTTTTTAGTGGAGTTTTTGGGGTCTTCTGTGTAGAGTATCATGTCATCTGCAAATAATGATAATTTAACTTCTTCCTTTCCAATCATTATTCCTTTTATTTCTTTCTCTTGTCTAATCGCTCTGGCTAAAGTTTCCAGAACTATGTTGAATAAGAGTGGGGACAGTGGACATCCTTGTCTTGTTCCTGATTTTAGAGGGAAGGCTTTCAGTTTTTGGCCATTTAGTATAATATTGGCTGTTGGTTTGTCATAGATAGCTTTTACCAGATTGAGATAAAGACCCTCTATTCCAATTTTCTGTAGGGTTTTTATCATGAAAAGGTGCTGGACTTTGTCAAAAGCTTTTTCTGCATCTATTGAGATGATCATGTGATTTTTGTCTTTGGTTCTGTTAATATGCTGTATTACATTTATTGACTTATGTATGTTGAACCATCCCTGCATCCCTGGGATGAATCCAACTTGGTCATGGTGTATAATCTTCTTGATGATTTGTTGGATTCTGTTTGCCAGTATCTTATTAAGGATTTTTGCATCTATGTTCATTAGGGAGATTGGCCTGTAGTTCTCTTTCTTAGTTGGGTCCTTCTCTGGTTTTGGTATCAGGGTAATGCTTGCTTCCAGGAATGAATTTGGGAGTATTGCTTCCCTTTCAATTTCATTGAAAAGTTTGAGAAGTAGGGGCGTTAGGTCTTCTCTAAATTTCTTGTAGAATTCGGCAGTGAATCCATCAGGGCCTGGACTTCTCTTTGTTGGGAGGTTTTTAATTACATCTTCAATTTCATTGGTTGATATTGGTTTATTTAGGATTTTTAAATCTTCTTGATTTAGCTTTGGTAATTCATACGAATCTAGGAATCTGTCCATTTCTTCTGCATTTTCCATCTTAGTAGAATATAAATTTTCAAAATAGGTATAGATGATCTTCTGGATTTCTGCAGGGCCCGTCGTGATATCACCCTTTTCATTTTCAATTGCATGGATTTGAGTCTTTTCTTTTCTTTTTTTAATAAGGTTGGATAAGGGTTTGTCAATCTTATTTATTCTTTCAAAGAACCAACTTTTTGCTTCATTGATTCTTTGTATTGTTTTTTTATTCTCCAATACTAAACCTTCCTTTTTAATGAAATGAGAGACACTAATAATATAACTGACTTGCATTTTTCCCCTTTTCTCTACTGTCCTTTCCCCTTTCACCCATCCTAGTTCCTTACCACAACGATAAATGTGCACCCATGTTTATAGCAGCACAATTTGTAATAGCTAAATCTTGGAAACAACCCATATGTTATGAATCTTGTTATAAATAATGTTATGCATTATAATTTAATTACTGGTATTTGTGACATGTTTAGTTGTGACTTTATACCTTGCTGTTATTTCATGTACTCCATAAATATTAACTAAAAATAATACTAACTAAAAAAAAATCATTAACTAAAAAATATTTTTTCAGAACAGTTCTACTGAATTTCACCCAGTATGAAAGCGCAAAAACATAGAGAACGCCATGAATTTAAATGTTAAGAAAAATATAAATTAAAAACAACTTAGTTTAAAAGGTAATGGAATTCCATATATTTAAGAAAGAAATTTGAATAAATATAAGTTGTCATATAAATGTAATGGCCACCTTGTCCCTGACATATTCATTAATCCTATTTAGACAACCCCAACAGGACCTATTAGAGATAGAATAATTTAGAAAAAAACTTATAAAATACTATAATACAGAAGCAGTTGCTGTATAGAATCAACCTTATTTGGCATATTCTTTTTTTTTTTTTTTTTTGTGGGTACCGGGGGGACGACCTCAGGACCTCACGCGCCAACAGGCACCCGTGCCACTGAGCGATATCACCGGCCCCTTTTTCGTATGTGGGTTCCGGGAGTCGAACTCCGGCCTTCGCGCTTGCAAGGCAGGCGCTTACGCCACTGAGCCATCTCACCGGCCCTAATTTGGCATATTCTATTTTTAAACTAGATTTTACTAATTTTTGTTCTACAATATTTATATTGATGTTGTAAAACAATGTTCTCATTCTGTAGGAAAGTATACTATAACAAAACATGTTTACAAAATTGCTGAAAGCTCTAGAATTCTGAGACTCTTTTCCTATGATTTGTGCCCTAATGGGTTTGGATGTCAGAATAACATTTTTTAACTCGCTGACTATGTGTTTTAATACACTTTTCTATAGGACCAGCTGAAGAACACAGGCATAGCTTAACCAGCTGTCCTGAGGTGTTAGAAGCAGTGCAGAGTCATACTGTGGGTGAACATTAATGTCTCCAATTTCTATCTACATTGATGACATTAAACTGTGACCAACCATCTTGCCACTGCTTCCTAATCTACTGTTTGGACATTATATATTGATACAAAATGAAAGCATAGATTTCATGTTCCCTCGACATACAGTAATACTTAATATTTTCATAGTAATATGGACTGCAATGTTCTGAATGTCTTCAAGTCTTTTCTATGTATTTTCAGTATGAACAATACCACTGAAGTTACAGCATTTGTCCTCAAGGGCTTCACAGATGATACTCAACTGCAGATCATTCTCTTTTTCCTCTTTCTGGCAATTTATCTTTTTACTGTCGTGGCAAACATAGGACTGATTGTATTGGTCATTGGGGATTCCCGGCTGCACAACCCAATGTACTATTTTTTGAGCATTTTATCATTTGTGGATGCCTGTTTTTCTACTGTTATTACTCCAAAAATGTTAGGAGATTTTATGTCAGAAACAAAAGTCATTTTATTTCTTGAATGTGCATCACAGATGTTTCTTGCTGTTACTTTTGGGACTGCAGAATCCTTTCTCTTGGCGGCAATGGCTTATGATCGCTATGTGGCCATCTACAACCCACTTCTGTATTCTGTGAGCATGTCACCCAGGGTCTACGTGACACTCATCACCGCTTCCTTTGTTGGAGGAATGTTGCATTCTACAATACATACGATGGCCACTTTCAGCCTGTCTTTCTGTGGGTCCAATGAAATTAGACACATCTTTTGTGATATCCCCCCTCTCCTCGCTATCTCCTGTTCTGACACTCACATAAATGAGCTTCTACTCTTTCTCTTTGTGAGTTCCATTGAGGTGGTCACTATCCTGGTTGTCCTCATCTCTTACGGTCTCATCCTACTGGCCATTCTGAACATGCCTTCTGCTGAAGGAAGGAGAAAAGTGTTCTCTACCTGTGGCTCTCACCTAACCACAGTATCCATTTATCACGGGACCATCCTCTTCATGTACTTGAGACCAAGTTCCAGCTATGCCTTGGAGCACGACATGATAGTGTCAGTATGTTACGCCATTGTCATTCCCATGCTGAACCCCATCATCTATAGTTTGAGGAACAAAGATGTCACAGAGGCAATGAAAAGAATATTTAGAAAATGTGGGTGTAAGGACAAAGTGAATTTTTCTCAGCAAAATTTTAACTGAAACATCTTGTTTTAGATAAATGGTGTGTTTTTATTCTTATTGAAATTTAAAAAAATAAAGATCTTAGTGTAACTATGCATTTTTCCACACACGTGAATATTTCTTATTGAGTTCATATACCCTTACATATATAAATACGCATGGCTACATGTGACAATACCCGTTCCATTAGTTTGCTATGGTTGCAATTAAGAAAATGCAGTAGATGGAGTTGCTTTAACAGCACAGATGTATTTTCTTGGTTTTGGATACTGGAAGTCCAAAACCAAGGTGTTGGCAGGTTGCTTTCTTCTGAGGCTTCTCCTTGTAGTTTAGAGATGTCTAGCTTTACCCTTTGTCTTCACGTGACCTTCCCTCTGGATGTATCAGTGTCCTAATCTGTCTTTTCTGTAAGGACATCAGGCATATTGGATTAGAGTTCTAATTTTTATCTAATTACCACTTACATAACCTAACTTTTTTTTTTTATTGGTACTGGGGGTCAACATCAGGACCTCATGTGCCAGCAGGCGCCTGTGCCACTGAGCGATATCACCGGCCCTTTTTTCATATGTGGGTACTGGGAGTTGAACTCAGGACCTCATGCTTGCTAGGTGGGTGCTTATGCCGCTGAGCCATCTCACTGGCCCCAGAACCTAACTTGTAATACATGACATTCTGAAGTGCAATGGGAGTAGACAACTGTTATTCCTAGTAGATTTTCAGTAGTATTAAATTGATAAAAAAAATAAGCTGAGCAGTTATGACTGCTCGATACTACAGAGAAAAATGAATTCAGTCTACTAAAGTTGGGGAAATAAAATAGTGCACTTAAAAAGTTATGATTTAAAAAGTTAAACTGTATTTGTCAAAAAATAAAAAAAAATAGCAATGCATTCAACATAAAAAAATGATAACGGGCCAGTGAGATAGCTCAACAGCATAAGCACCTGCCTGTCAAGCACGAGGTCCTGAGTTCGACTTCCAGTACCCACGTTAAAAAAAAAAAAATTGATAACGGTGTAGGTTGATAGATATGCTAATACATCTGAGTCAATCACTACTTTTCATATTTATGAATCAGAATATCCAAATCTATTTCAAAATTTGTATAAATATGTAACTCTTATGAATTAAAAAAAAGCCATTCAATTCTTTAATTAGACAAAGATGAATGACAACATTATAATAAGAATAATCCAGGATAGAGAAGGTGGGTAGGGAAAGAGAGAGAGAAAAGAAGAAGGTAAATAAGAGTCACAATTTAAGTGTGATGATCTAGTAATTAAACTATCTCGTTGTTTACACTGAAAGCCTTTTTAAATCCTCGTTAGACTTTGCTTGCCCTGCGAAGGAGGACTTACGAGAACTGCTCTGCTGTCGTGAATAGCCCCACTCATGGCCCAATTTGGATTCAGTGTTAGAAAATCCTGGGTAGGAAAACATTCCTCACAGTGTCTTGCAGTCTAGTGCCTACTGCGGTGATAGAAATTCACCCTCACCCTCTCATTTGGCTGAAACCTCAAGGTCACCTGTCACCTGTTACCTCAGTGTTACCTGTTAGTTACACAGTTAGATATCGGCGTCTAAGTCTCCAAAATAGCCTGTCGCTGTGTAAAATAATTATGGACAAGTAACACTCTCTTTCCACAAGTCCAACTTTATAATAATTAACAAAAACAGTGCCTTTATCCTCCCCAGATAATTATCTCTGGAAATTTGGGGACATGAACACATTTTCCTAAAAGTCAGTTTTATATATGCATGAAAATTGATTTGTTCATAACTTCATGCAAAATTTACAATAACATTTTCCTCTAATTCTCACTATGTGCATTTTCAAATTCTCCCTTTGCTTCCTCATTTTGCATTATTATTCCTCAATAATATATTTCAGCTTTGTTATTATATTTTAATTTCTTCTCACTGTTTTCAAGACAACATCTGACTTGATTATCTATAACAAGAGCAAGATTTTGCCCACTGAATTCATTACAAGTCTTATGTTAGTCTCAGGGCTGATTATGTCTTTCCACTCATTTTTCTTTTATAAAATAAAAGTAAAATGAAGTACAGTAAAATAGCAAAACACATAGCACAAAGATGGCCTTAGATGAGGCCAATCACACTCTGAACCTGAATGGAGGCTCAGCCCCATTCCTGTGAGGCCTCAAGACGTGAATTTATCAGCTGTGCACACTCAGTGCGCATGTCAAAGACTAAGGTATCGTCCAATGCATTATATATGAGGGTGTTGGTTAATAATAGGCTAACTTAACAGGTCATGGTAGATTTTACTGTAGTGATGAAATGAGGATAAGTTACTGAATACACAATATTATAATAACTTCAAATCTGTCAGTAAGCATTCAAAACAATTTGGGGCACAAAGGATAAATGATTGGGAGAAAGTGCTATTGTATAAACAAAATGTTAGAATGTCTTGAGTTCGTTCATCTTCTTCTTTTAATTTTGTTGTTTTCTATTTCTTTTCTTTCTACTGAGTGTGTGGTACTTTTACGGCCAAGACATACCTGCAAGTATAAAATGTTCCGGGTGAAAATTTTATTGCTCCATTTTTCATAAAGTGAGTCAGTCATAAAATGAGTATGTCTCTGGAAAATTTTTTCTCCTGCACGCTAATCAATACTTTCTGATTCGCATTTGAATGTAAATATTATTCTCTACAGGTTTATATAACGGCGCATCTATATGAGAAGTTAATAAATGAAACATGACAACAATTTAGAGTATCACAAGAGAAGATGACTATGCTTTTAAACGTGGAGCTCTTAAGAGAAAAGAGACAAAAAAATTCTGTCCATTTAATCCTTGAACTTTTGTCCTCGGATTCATGCCAAGTAATGTTGCTTGGAAATTGCCCCCTGAGGATGACCACAGGCTTCAGTATTCTGAATGCACATTATATGAGGCGCCCTGAAATTACCAGCCTTGGAAGGAAGGCATCAACTGTTCTGGTTATTTTCACAGTTTCTCCCTCAAATTCTCTACAGACAAAACTTCCTGGTAAAATTTCCATCATTACCGATTGAACAAAATTTCTAGTACGAAATAATTAAACTCAGAATAAAAAATGAATGCACAGGAAATAGTTACATTACATCAAGAAATATAAATAGTACATCAAAGAAATGTTCAGCTCCTGAAATGGTTTTCATATTTTTTTGCCAAGAAAAATCTGGACTTGACAAACTTTCGAGCAGATACTATTGGAAGAAGGCTTTGTTTCAAACTTGCTCTCACAGTAAGTATCATTCTTCCAGTTGGAGGCAATTATACTAGATAAAATAAAATGGGGGTTTTATAGACTAATATGCATGCATACACATATTATTTAGGCCTTACCATGAATAATGTTATGATTGCAAAACAGTAATATAAAGCTGGAATCAAAGTATGCAAGCAACATACATTTCGGAAAATGTAATTTATCAAAAAAATTGATTTTGAGTAGACATTAGAAAAATACATCATTATCAGAATTGCAGGTCATTAGTGCCTTCACCCCCCAAAAAAAGATGGAGAAAATTTACTTAGTGGAAAGAAAAGACTTTATTCATTGCTAATCCAAAGGAGACAGACGGGCTCTGACGGCCTCAATGCTCTATCTCCATGTTTTGGGGTGCAAGGATTTTTACGGCAAGGTCACCCCAAGCTCCCTTCCTTTCTTGTCCAAATTAAACCAGACCTTGAACTCCTGGGGTCGTATCTGAATATTCATTTCAAGGGACATAATATTTTTCTGAAAGACCAATACTTTTCACTCCAATCTGTCGAGGGGAGGAGAGAAAGAGGTAGATATTCTTGTTCCTTGCCCATAGGAAGATGAAGAAGCAGCCAGTCTTTAAAACTCCCAATGCTTAAAGATGTGTTTTATTCTCTCAGTTACCATGCCTTCAGGAATTTGACATTGTGTGTACTCTGTAATCTTAACATGCTTCAGCAAAGTCCTAAGACTGAAATTATTTCAATTAATATGAAACACATTGGGAATTAAAACAGGAAATAAAACATAAAAAATGATGTTAGCATAAATAATTACACACTCTTTCTCAGGTTTGCTAAAACTACTTATAAGAGAAGCACAGGCTCTCATAAGCATGTTCTCCGAGGTCGGCATGTCTTGGTAGAATCACAGTGTCCACATAGCTCTGATTTCACATTAGTAACATTCTGTGACCTTTTCCTGAACAAAATATGTGGGAAATAGTCCCTGCGGTATGATATCTTCATGTGAATTAAACGTGTTAATGAAGGAAAGTGTTTAAAGTAATATCAGGTTTATACTAAACACAAGATGTGACCTTTGAATATATAAGAATAAAATGTCAATTTATATCCATATCTATACATAACAAATATTTTTGCTCATATTCTGTATAGTTTTTATCAATGTCTGGAAACACTAAACTAATGATAAAAAATGCCACTTATGAAAACAAAAAATATTTTTTAGTCAAGTTAAGTATCAACTTCGATTTCTCAATAGTTTAAAACATTACACCATGGGTTCATGGAACTCCACCGATGTGCCTGACTTCATCCTCATGGGGCTGGCGGATTCTGAAGAGACGCAGCTGGTCCTCTTCCTGCTCTTTCTCCTCATCTACCTGGTCACGGTGCTGGGGAACGCAGGGATGATACTGATCATCCGCCTGGATCCCCAGCTTCACACCCCCATGTACTTTTTCCTGACTCACCTGTCATTTCTCGACCTCAGCTACTCAAGTGTCATCACCCCTAGAACCTTGCAGAACTTACTGACTTCCTCCAAGAGCATCTCATTCCTGGGCTGCTTCATCCAGATGTTCTTTTTTGTTATCTTCGTAGCTGCAGAATGCTTTCTTCTCTCCTCCATGGCCTATGACCGCTATGTCGCTATCTGCAACCCTCTACACTACCCAGTCATTATGTCCACGAGACTATGCCATGCTCTGCTCGCTGCCTCCTATTTGATTGGCTTTGTGGATTCTACTGTTAATATGGTTTTCATGAGCAGACTGCATTTCTGCAACTCTAATGTCATCCATCACTTTTTCTGTGACATATCGCCAATTTTAGCACTGTCCTGTACTGACACTTACAATGTTGAACTCATTATATTCATTTGTGCTGGATCCAATTTATTTCTCTCTCTCATCACCATATCTGGATCCTATGTGTCCATTCTCTCCACTATCCTGAAAATTAATTCCACTGCTGGAAAGCAAAAAGCCTTCTCTACCTGTGCCTCCCATCTCCTGGGAGTCACCATCTTTTACAGCACCATGATCTTTACTTATTTAAAACCGAAGGAGTCCTACTCCTTGGGAAAGGATCAGGTGGCTTCTGTGTTTTACACGATTGTGATCCCCATGTTGAATCCTCTCATTTACAGTCTCAGAAACAAAGAGGTGAAAAATGCTGTCCTTAGAGTCCTGCAGAAGAGAGGATCTCCAGACAATTAAAATAACGGTGTTGCTAGGCATTTATGCTTGTCCACTTGTATTTTTTTTTTCTTTTTTACATATTTCTTCTGGGAAAGTTTTTGGTCTCCTTCTGAAAACAGTTGAATTTTTTTCCCTCTCCACTGCCCCTTTACTTAAGTACGGACATTTGCAGGCACAAGGTTTCACAAATTGATATTGTAATTTTCAGTCATGTATTAAGTATTAAATCTATGATCTAAAGAACCTGTGATTTAAAGGCAATTATTGTAAAAAATGAGAAAATTTTTGCAATTTTAAAAACTATACTATAAAATATTTGTGCATATTCCAGTTATAGAGAATTTTATAATGAGAACCACTACATTTTCTATGAGTCATTCTTTTTACAGAGATTATCAGCAGCAAGGTTTAGAGCAGTGGCTTTCAAATCATGATGATAACATTTAGATTATGATCTGGTACAATTCAGCCTACATTAATTCTTTGCAATTCAAAGGTTCAGTGATTCCACCTGCACAGGATATATCATAATTCCATCTTATTTTAAGCAGAAGATTTCTGGGAACCTTTTCAGGCAATAACAATAAATTCTGGCCATTATCATCAGGGGACTTGCATTCCTAAAATATTTCCATATATAATGCATATTTCTCAATCGTATTCCTTCATGTTTTACCAATCTCTATCACACAATTTAATTTACAAACAAACAGCAAAAAGAAAAATAAAATAAGGCAGTAGTTCCAGATTTTGAATTCTGAATAAAGTAATGAAGTAGAATTAAGTTTAGGGAAAGTAATCTATCTTGATGTTGAACACAATTTGGAAAACGATTATTAAAGACAATCTGTGTTTTGCACATGTTTTTATAGATCATTGGTTATGAATATATGTTTATATATATTTATCATAATCTGTCATTTCTTGTATAAACTTTGCTGCTTTAGTTTTACTCATTTGAAATTTTAATATCAAATAATCTCTGTGTAGTTAAGATCTGTAAGATTAACATATACTCAGTATATGAGCAAAATTAAGACTTTCATCGTGTAGTGCTTTCAACCAGAAATTTGTGAACTTACCAATTTAAAACTCAGTGAGCAGTGAGTGCTGTTAGGTGTGTTCCTGTGAGCTGTGTTAAAAGCCTCACCTTCCTGTGACCTGACAAGGAGCTTCATCCACTTATCTATTTTCTTTCGCCTGATATGTTCAGGTTTGTAGTGCTCTTTAAAAATAAATTAATGATTACAGTGTTTGCCTCATTTATGATACCTTTTTTTTTTTTTTTTGGTGGGTACCGGGGGGTCGACCTCAGGACCTCGCGCGCCAGCAGGCACCCGTGTCGCTGAGCGATATCACCGGCCCCTTTTTCGTATGTGGGATCCGGGAGTCGAACTTGGGCCCTTGCGCTTGCCGGGCAGGCGCTTAAGCCGCTGAGCCATCTCACCGGCCCTTATGATACTTTTTAAATAAAACTTTTGCAAAGAAAAGATTTGACAATGAATTTAGTATATGTGGCATTTCATAGGCTTAGATCAAGAAGAGATATAAAATCTCCATATTGTTAAAAATATTTTATCTCTGCATTTATAACTGCAATTCAAACTTTCTGTCTGTTATTTTAAGGCTTTGACCCACAGTAGAATTCTAGAGAAAATTCTGGTCTCTGTAAGGCTCCAATCAGTCCTGACTCTCCCAGCCCCCAACCTGATTGCCTGCAGAGACACTATTCTCATCAAGGAACTCAGCTCAGCCCTGAAGCTGTCATCGACAAGCACAAGATGCTATAAAAACATAAGATAGGACAGGAAATTTTGCAGGTCCTGCAACACCTGGGGACATCTGGAGACACCCGAAAATTTACACCGGATGCTTCAAGGACTCTGCCCAGTGTGGTGCAAGACAGCCAGAGAACTTTGGCCACAGATGTCTATTAAAATCTTCCCACCTGGTGTCCCCTGCCTCATTTCCATCCCTATAAAAGGGTCGAACTTCTTTTTGTTCCCTACAGACGATCTTTTCGCTTTCTGTCTGCCTGCACTCAAGCACAATAAATTCCATGCCGTGCTGCCTTTGCACAAGTCTGGTGGCCTATGCTGGTGACCCCAACCCCACACCATGTGTTACAGACTCCAGTATAGATGGCCCCACAAGGAGGCATAAACACTTTGTGTGTGTGTGATTTTGTAAGAATTAAAGCTATTGCTTTTGCTGGGATAGGGTGTTAACCTGGTTTTGTTAGGTTCTCTCAAAGTCAGGGTTGCTTCATGTGGTTTTCTAACATTCTATCAGATACACATACCTGCTAGTTCATTCGCCAGGTCCAGTGGACCCACCCCTTACTTTTCTAAGGTAAATTTGCACTTAACATAATAGTAGCCAGCTGTACATCTCAGTACTTTTCTCTGAGGGATGCGGGAAGGAATCTGTGGTTTACCCACTTGGTATGATGAACAGCAAGTTGTGCGCATGTGTGCAAAAGTTGCAAAATAAGACTTTTTACTCATGTTATGCTCTGGCTAACTGTTTTTGTGCATGTTTACCAAGCATCACATCTAATCTAATAGATTGACAACACTCCAGGATTTATTTAAAAAAAAGTTTTCTTTTGATTTTTCTGATGACGGTAGCCCAATTCATTACAATGGAACATGAAAAACCAGATTTGCAAGTTTTGGAGGCGGTCAAAAGTGAATCATGAGATTACTCATGGATGATGAAGATGATCCATTATGGTAAAATACACGCTCTCATAACAGAAGAGTGATGTGGGTGAATGACGATGATGATAATGATGATGATGGTGACTTTGATGTTGGCCGTGTGACCCAAAGTTCCTGTGACAGTGAAATGAAGCAAGAATCAACTGATACAGACACAGAGAAGGCAGACTACCTTGATTCAGATGACTAAGAAAACAGCAATGCGAGTACATATTTGATTAATCAAAATATTGCAAAATGGCTTGCAACCAAATGGAGCCAAATGGTCGGAAAATATACTGAGGATATTGGCAGGGTTAAAACATATTGAACAGAATGCCAGCAGTGCCATTCAGTGTTGGAAATTGTAACAGATGAAATGCTACAAAAGATGCTATGAAATGTATAAAGGCTGAAATGCAAGTAAAATGTTCTGTGTGCACCAATACCCATATTCAAATATGCATTTATTATGACACCTCACTAGCAGAACTGAAATCAGTCATAGGTCTGCTGAACTTAGCAGGGATTTCTCATAGGAATTGCAGGAATGTGAAAGATTTCTGGAAAAGCAATGGGTCTAAATGGCATAAAAACTTATCCCTTTCTACATGTGCTTTCAATTACGCTTTCAATTTAGATATTATCTTGGATCTCAGCCATCATGTCCTTATCTGTGTAGTAATAAATGAAATGGTGTTGTGAACAGACTTGCTACTCCCATCTTCTAAACTAATCAGAATGTGACATTCTACAATTCATTTACCAGTTTCCAATTGATGTTACATTTGCTAACAGAGCACAAGTTGGCTGGCACAGGAACTGTACTCAGGAACAAAGCAGAATTCCAAATGAAATGTTATAATTTCAAAACAGAGAATTGTATAGTATAATTTTTGGATTTCAGAAAGATATAACATTGGCCTCGTACACAGCAAAGAAAAACAAACTGGCACTGCTGATGTCAACATTGCACAATGATGGAACTATTGATAGGGAAACCTCAACAAAATGGAGGCCTGAGATGAAAACTTTCTACAAGAAAATAAAGGTAGAGTAGATGTTGTTGATGAGTTATGCAGCAACTATGATGTCAACTGAAACACAAACCATTGGCAAATTTGTGTTTTACTTGATCCTACACATGTGTGGTATAAATAGTTTGATAGTTTACAAAGAAAATAGCAAGTGTAAAATATGGAAAAATTGTCTTGGAAGATTAGGATTGGAGCTCATAAGAGATCATTTACAGCACAGGAAAAACATAGTTTCTGCCCAGGAAACTATGCAAAAAAACTTGTGGGGCACACTGGTGACCTGACAGGTTAAGAGGCAGGCATAGCATCAAAATCATCTACTGTGACAACAGGAAAACAAAAATGATGTCAACTGTGTCCTACAAGAACAGACAGGAAAACAAAATATATGCTCTTATCAGTGTAAGCGATACTTGTGTAGAACATGCAGTTATCATGTGTGAAGACTGCCTCAGGTGTGATAGTTGAAGTAAAGATTATTCCTGTGGTAGATTTTGTGTTTACACTGTAGTTCACATAAGTTTTAATTTTGATGTTATCTTTTAGGTTTTGTAAACAAGTAAACAGCTGATGGGAAAACGTTGATGTCTATTCTAAGCACTCATTACATATTTGATATTTTATTTTGTTGACATCTTATTTCACTACTAAGTGCATGTTGTACAACATAGCAGGAAGCTCCTGACAAAACAGGAAGAGAAGAGAGGTGACAAGACTGCCACATAGCCAAGGAAAGCTAAGCACATGTGCTGTCAGTGTAAGCAACATGTGTGCATGGAACCTGCAGTTGTGAAATCTAAAGACTGCCTTGGGTGTGACAACTGAAGCAAAGCTTACTTTTGTTGTAGAGTTCTACTGGTATTTTCATTATAGTTTATTTAGTAATTTATTTCTGATGTTATGTTTTAGGTTTTATAAGCAATACAGAGCAAATGTGAAGATGTTGATGTCTAATCTAAATGTGCACTACATAATAAGAATTTAATACTTTATTTTATTGATATTTATATTCCTGTTAACTACACCCTATAAAATATAATAAGAACTGCCCAACTAAACAGTGAGACCAGTGTGACATCCAGTATGTCCTACTAAAAAGCCAGAAAAGCAAAACACATGTGCTGTCAGTACAAGCAACAAACGTGTATGGAACATGTTGTTGTCATGTTTGCAGACTAGCTTAGGCGTGATAATTTAAGTAAATTGTTTTTTTGTAAAGTGCTACTGGTATTTTCATTGTAGTTTATGTAAGAATTTATTTTTATTGTTTCTTTTTAGACTTTGTACACCAAAAAAGTCAATGTTGAAAATTTTGATGCTTTTTAATAAACACCAATAAATATTCAAAATTCAAAAGTTTATGTTTGTTGTATATTTTCCTGCTAAGTATTCACTGTTTAATATAATAAAACTCATATAATTAAAATTAATAATTCATCAATAGAAATATATTACAGAGCAAATGTAGGACAGACCCAAGTTTCTATGTTTTTATGACAAAATTAGAGTTATGTTCAGAGTTCAAACTCCCTATTTTTTTCTCATTTTCTAATTATATTGCTTTCCCTTCTCTTCCTACTCCTTTTCTTCCTCAACTTCTTGTAGGGATACAAGTCTGTTGGCAGGGAAAGAATAGCATAAGGGCCCTATTAGGCTTTATGAGGGAAATTAGTAAAAATGTTACTCGAAGTGGCTTTACCCTCTGCAGTTAGATTCAGATCCACTGCCTAATCCTGATGTAAGATATGAAAACTTTACTAGAGGAATTTCTTTGGAGGGATTAAAAGGACAAAGGTAGGGAAGGAGAGAGTAACCAGACATAGAAAGGCACGAGATAGCGCAATTAGAATAAGAATTTACAACTAAGGATGGAATGCTCTCTCCTAAAGATATTAATCAGAGAAGGAGCTGACAGGCAAAGCATGAGGAAGCAAGAAGCATGAAAACCAGGATAACCAACCAGCACCCACCTCCAATAAAATGCAGAGGAGACATGGGGCAGCTACCTAAATTAAAAGAAAACAATAACTTAGTTTATAAAATACAAACACACACACATATAGAATATATATATGGAACAAACCCACACCATCTTATACATCACAAAAGGGCAGGAAGAAGTCAAACAAAGCCGACTAAATGAAATATGAAGGTAGGTGAAAGTGCCTTGGTTAGCATCATGGGACCTGAGATCCAGTCAAAGAGAGGCTAGGAAACAATCAAACTCTGACGGGTTTCAGCCTGGAAGGAAGGGCCCCTAACCCTAACAAAGGAAACCCAGGGAAAAGTCTTGTGGTTGTCCATTGTGTTCCAGACCCCCGTCTCCTCTCTAGAGCAGCTTAGTTCTCTCTGCATTTTTTTATTCCTTTTCACAAATAAAGCATCTTCCTTTCTTAAACTCCTTCCCTCTAATTCATTATTGGTGCTGACCTGCTGATCTGGCTAGCTGCTCACCCAAGACAAGACACTCTTAAGATAGTATTATAGATAGCTAACTTATTTAGAAATGTTATAAACAGTCAGACAGGGCTGGTCCTTGGAGAGAGTAGTGCAGAAGATAAGAGCATGTTACAACTGTGGCTGGAGGCAGATTCCTTGAAAGTCAGGGTTCAAAGCAAAGAGAAATGATGACACGCACCTAATTCCCTTGGAGATGAACAGCATTGATTGATACTCTAAAGAGGCATCAATCACCTCTGGTGGAAGACCGAATCCTCCCTAGACCGCTCCTTCTGGAAAAGTCTTGTTCATTCCATGTACTTTTGCTATGTGACTGCTTCCCCATTTGATCCCCAGTTAATCAATATTACCTAAGCAACTATACTTGTAGTCTTACTGGTTGACCATAGTTTGGTCCCACCTCACACCCACCTTGTGTTTCCCATTGGATCAACGTTACCTAAGTGACTATATCTGTAATAGTATTATTTGGCCACAGTTTTGTCCCACTTTATCCCCACCTCACCTCCGGGTTTTCCTCTATATAACTCCCTTGAGAAGTGGGGTTCCTGGCCACCCACCAGGGACCCCTTCTTTCTCAGTTAGACAGAAGCTATCTTTTTCTCAATAAATACTTCCAACTCTTAACCTCCATCGTTCCTAGAATTCATTATTTGATTTTAGAGAACATGAACATGGCATATAGGACATCTAGCAGTTTGGGAGTTATATTTACCTTATATTATATGGATTATGTGGACATACAATATCACCACTCTATCATACACCCTGTATCAATAGAATCATGCTTTTACTTACAAAATATTTCTGGATGAAAATTTTTATCATTCCACCCATAATAATGTCAGTCATAAAATAAATATGTGTGTAGAAATTTCATTTACACTGAGTCAAAAACAATAAAAATAAACAAAACAATCTGGACAGACCGCTATTGAGTGTAAGCATTATTCTCTGCAGATTTAAATAATTACATCTCAAATTAAAAAGTGAATAAAGTTTAGTAAATAAATAAAGTTTAGCTACAATTTAGTGTAACATGGGAGAACACGTTTATGGTCTTCTTTGTGGAACTTCATAGGGAAAAGGGGAAAGTTCTGCTAATTTACTCTTAGAAAGTTTGCCCTTGGAATCATGCCAAGTACTCATTCTTGGATATTGGGCTCAGAGGAGGACCAAATGCTGCACTACTCTGAATGCTTAATACACAGGGCACCCTGGAATTAGCAGTCTGGGAAGCAAGGGACACACTGCTCTGGATAAATTCACAGTTGCTTGCTGGGATAATTTTCAGAGGAGACTTCCTGGTAAAGCATCCATTTGATCAAGACCTGAACAAATCTTCTAGGGTGATTTAATTAACCTCAGAATTGAAAAAGAAAAATGCACAAAACTATAAAAGTGACTTATGTAAAAAAAAAAAGTGATTTGTAACAAAAAATACAAAAGTGACTTCTATCAAGAAAAACAAATATCACAGAAAGTCTCAGCTCCTTACACTGTTATTACTGTTTGTTTTTGAAAAAAATTTGATATTTAGATTTGTAGAAAGATAATATTGGAAAAACTTCTGTTCACCAGCATTGGCTCACAGTAATGAGCCAATTATGATTCTTAATATTGGAGTATTTTATAAAAGATAAAATAAAATAGGGATTATTTTAGAAGAATATACATATGCATACTTTTAAAACTTATCAAAGTAATATTAATATATTCATAGCAGAAATATAGAGATGATGGAATTGTAATCAGCACTGCAAAATGGAATTTCAAAGCTTAGTATTTTTTGTTTTTTTGTTTTTTTTTTTTCCTTCAGACAACAGTGGCTTCCAGAGAACAAGGAATAAACAGCCTGCCACAGTAATGTGGAAGAGCAGCCTGTGTTTAAAATTATTTTCATCTTAGAAACTTATTGTATTCTCTCATGTTTGATGTATTCAACAATTCTGTATTATATGTGGTGCATAATCTCAGTATGTCTCATGGAAGTTTTCTAAAACGTGAAATGGATTTGTAATTAATGCCAAAGGGCAGTGGGAAGTAATTGGGAATAAAAAGTAAATTAAAGTTATTTTCATTACAGTAATGAAAAATTCTCATTTTTGCTAAAACAATTATAAATAGGAATAAAGAATTGTTAGCATGCTCTCAGGAGGCAAAATATCTTGGTAGAATTCCAGTGTTAAAATGTAATTGCTCTGACTTCACGAAAGTTCTTTTCTGTGCCCTTCTTGTGCTCAAAAACTCTGTGGATAACAGGGACTGTGGCATAAACTTTAGATGTGGATTAAATGTGTTAATAAAGGAAGCATTTACAGTGGTACAATATTCCAGCTAATCCCATAGGAGGTAACTTTTTATTATATCAGAAGCAAATGTCAATTTACACCCATATCCTTCTCTATCTGACATCTGAATATTTTTGTTCATATTCAGCAGTTTTTTTTAATTCCTAGAAATGGTATATTAACTGTAATAAATACTGCACATTCATACAAATAAAACCTATTTTCAGTCACTCAAACTAAGTATCAACTTTGATTTCTCACCAGCTTAAAACTACACCATGGGTAGAAGAAACATCACCAGCGTGCCGGAATTCATCCTCACGGGGCTGGCAGATTCTGAGGAGACGCAGCTGGTCCTCTTCCTGCTCTTTCTCCTCATCTACCTGGTCACGGTGCTGGGGAACGCAGGGATGATACTGATCATTTGCCTGGACCCCCAGCTTCACACCCCCATGTACTTTTTCCTCACTCACCTGTCATTTCTCGACCTCAGCTACTCAAGTGTCATCACCCCTAAAACCTTACAGAGCTTACTGACTTCCTCCAAGAGCATCTCATTCCTGGGCTGCTTCATCCAAATGTTCTTTTTTATCCTCTTAGGTGGCACTGAATGCTTTCTTCTCTCCTCCATGGCCTATGATCGCTACATAGCTATCTGCAAACCTCTACTCTATCCGGTTATTATGTCCACAAGACTATGCTGTGCCTTACTAGTTGGTTCCTACGCAACTTGTTTCATGGAATCAACTGTGAATGCCGTTTGTATGAGCAGATTGCATTTCTGCAACTCCAACGTCATCCATCACTTTTTCTGTGACACTTCCCCAATTTTAGCCCTGTCCTGCAGTGACACATATGACGATGAAATCATTATATTCATTTTTGCTGGTTCCACCCTAGTGCTGTCTCTCATCACCGTATCTGGATCCTATGTGTCCATTCTCTCCACTATCCTGAAAATTAATTCCACTGCTGGAAAGAAAAAAGCCTTCTCTACCTGTACCTCTCATCTCCTGGGAGTCACCATCTTTTACAGCTCTATGATCTTTGCTTACTTAAAACCGAAGGAGTCCTACTCCTTGGGAAAGGATCACTGTGTTTTACACGATTGTGATCCCCATGCTGAATCCTCTCATTTACAGTCTCAGAAACAAAGAAGTGAAAAATGCTGTCATTAGAGTCCTGAAGAGGAGAGATGGCTGCAGGCAATTACAGAAACTGTGGTGTTAAGTATTTCATTTGTCTTTTCCTTTTTTTAATGGCAAATTCTTTGGTCTCTTTTTGAAAACAAAAATTGTTTTTTTTTTATTCTTGTTTTCCTCTCCAGCTGTCCTTTACTTAGCAAATATGATACTGGACATTTCCAGACATATATTGTTAGACATTTACATTGCCTCTGGCAATCATGAAGTTTGTGTTAAACCTGTGAGTAAATACATTCGCCTTCAAGAGCAACTAATGTGCAAAACAAGAAAACATGTTTGTTCTATTGAAAAGTACATCATACAATATTCATGCATACTCTAATTTCAGAGAATTTTATAATTAAAACATTGTACATTTTCATAAGTCTTTCTGCTTATAATAGAGATTAATTGTAGCAGTGATTTGAGAAATGCCTTCAAAATCAAGATTCCAGGGCCAGTGAGATGGCTCAGCAGCATAAGCACCTGCCTGGCAAGCACGAGGTCTTGAGTTTGACTCCCGGTACCCACATAGGAAAAAAGGGCCAGTGATATCGCTCAGCAGCACAGGCGCCTGCTGGCGCGCAAGGTCCTGAGTTGGACCCCCGGTACCCACAAAAAAAGAAAAAAAAAGATTAAAAGATTACAGCTTTTAGATTCTCAATCCTCCACTTTTCTAGCAGACAACCCACCTTAATTCCTTGAAATTCTAAAAGTCAGTATTGCCAACTGCACGAGATATGTGATATTTCCATGTCTGTCTAATCAGAAGATGGATGTAAAGCTTTTATGGCAATAACAATGAATACTGGCTATTATCAGATGCCATGCATTGCTATAATATTCAATATATAACACTATTTTTGAATAAAAATCCTTCACATTTTATTTTTATTTTATTTTTATTTTTTATTTTAAATTGAAAAATATAAAAATAACAATAAAATGGAGTTTCAAAACAGGTTAGTAGGAGAGTTACAATAACTAATACTTTGTGTATTGTCTTCATAGTAGTTATTCAGAGTACAAGATATAGGCATGATATCTTGTCCAAACAGTATTAGCACAAACCTTTCTTTTCAATGAACTAAGAGAAACTAGCTGTATAACTATCTTAACTATCTCATGTATAAATATATTTTTACTTTTTCCCTTTCTTCCTTTCTCCTTTCTCCCATCAGAGTTTGTCTTTTCTTTTCAACAGTTTCTTCCCAATTCACAATATCTAATATTCATTTTGGATCTTATTTACTTGTTCATTTTCTCACACTAGTGAGACAATACAGTGTTTACACATGTGGGTCTGATTTATTTCACTTATGAGTACGGTCTTGAGTTGCATCCATTTACCTACAAAAGTCTCCAGTTTATCCTTCTTTATGGCTGAGAAGTACTCCATTGTATGACAAGATCACATCTTTTTTATCCATTCCTCAGTTGATGGGCAGTTGGGTTGTTTACAAGATTTAACTATTACAAATTGTTCTGCTTTTAATATGGGTGCACATATATCATTGTAGTATGTTGTTTTTAATTCTTCTGGGAAGATACCCAGAAGGGGAATAGTTGGGTCAATTGGGACCTCTAATCCTAGTTTTTTAAGGAATCTCCACACTGATTTCCACAGTCTACACTCCCACCAACAGTGAAGAAGGGCTCCTTTTTCTTCACAGCCCCTCCAGCACTTATTATCAGTAGATTTTTTGATGATAGCCATTCTTTCTGGGGTGAGGTGGAATCTCAGTGTTGTTTTAATTTGCATCTCTCAAATGACCAATAATGTTGAACATTTTTTCATGTATTTATTTACCATTTGTATTTCTTCATCTAAGTAGTATGTATTCATCTGAGATGCCCATTTTTGGATTGGGTCTTTAAATTTGGGGGGTCTGATTTTTTTTTATATGTTCTAGATATAAGTCCTTTGTCTGAGGGACAGTTGGCTAAAATTTTTTTCCCAGTCTGTGAGTTGTCTTTTCACTCTGTTGGTGATTTTCTTTTTTTGTGTGTGTGCAAAGCTTTTTAATAAAGTGAGATCCCATTTGTTGATTCTCTGTAATATTTCCCTTGCAGTCTGTGTTTTGTTCATGAAGTCTCTGCCTACACCTATAACTTTGAGATTTCTACCTATTTTCTCTTACAGCAAATTTGGTGTTTCTATTTTAACATTTAGATCTTTGATCCATTTTGAGTTTAGTTTAGTGCATGGTGATAGACATGGGTCTAATTTTAGTCTTCGGCATGTGGAAAGTGAGTTTTTCCAGCACCATTTATTAAGAGGCTATCTTTCTTCCAGTGAACATGTTTGGCTCCTTTGTCAAAGATAAGGTGGCTGAGTGTGTTTGGGATTGAGTCTATCTTCTATTCTGTTCCACTGATCTTCAGGCCTGTTTTTTCAAATACCATGCTGACTTTATCACAGTAGATTTGTAGTACAATTTCAGGTCTGGGTTTGTGATGCCTCTGACTGTCTTTGTTGCCCAGAATTACTTTTGCTGTTCTAGATCTTTTCTGGTTCCAAATGAATTTTAGGAATGTTTCCTCTAGATCTGTGGTGTATGCTAATGATATTTTGATTGGGATTGTGATAAATTTGTATAGCAGTTTTGGGAGTATGGCCATTTTCACTATGTTGGTTTTTCCTATCCCAGAGCAAGGGATATCTTTCCATTTTCTGATATCCTCTTTGATCTCTTTTTATAGGATACTGTAATTTTCAATGTACAGATCTTTTACATCCTTTGTTGGATTGATTCCCAAGTATTTCACTTTTTAGATGCTATTTTGAGGGATGTACTTTCCCTAATTTCTCTCTATGTACAGGAACACTATTGATTTTTTTTTTTTGTGGGTACCGGGGGGTCGACCTCAGGACCTCGCACGCCAACAGGTGCCCGTGCCGCTGAGCGATATCACCGTCCCCTTTTTCGTATGTGGGTTCCGGGAGTCGAACTCGGGCCGTCGCGCTTGCAAGGCAGGCGCTTAAGCCGCTGAGCCATCTCACCGGCCCCAACACTATTGATTTTGGAGTACTGACTTTGTATCCTGCTACACTACTGAATTTGTTAGTTCATTAACCTAACACCTAAAAAGGAAAAGAAGAAAAGAAGCCAGCAGTTCTCAATTTTGAATTTGGAATAATGTGAAATATTGAATTAGAATTAAATTATAAGAAAGTGATATGTCTCAATGTTGAAGACAATTTGGAAAATGAAAATTACTAGGGAAAAGGAAAACGTATTAATTATCGACAGTCCTGTGCATGTTCTTCCAGATCAGTGGTTATGAATCTATATCTCTATATATTTAATGTCTGTAATTTCTTGTACATCATTTGCTGCTTTCTTTATTCACTTTATCATTTTATATCTAGTAATCTGTGTAATTGTATTTGGAAGATGAACATGTTCTCAGTATTTGAGCAATAGACTCTCATTGCAGAGTGCTTTCAACCAGAAATGAGGTGAATTTACCAATTTAAAAATCTGTGTGCGGTGATACCTCTTAGTTATGTTCCTGCAAACCGTGTTAAAGCCTCACCTTTCTGTGACTGACAAGGAGCCTCAAGCAGCTGCCTCTGTGCCTTTCCCAGGGTGTCTTCAGGTTTGTAGTGTTCTTTAAAAATAGATTAATGATTATCATATTTGCTTCATTTTTATAAACTTTTAATAAAAATGTTGCAAATCAAAAAATTGACAATGAATTTAAAATCCGTGGCATTCTGTAAGCTTAGGTCAAGAAGAGACAAAAATGACTTTTTTTTTTTAACATTTTATCCATACATTCTATGATTATATTTTGAAATTTCTCTTCGCTATTTTAAGGTTATTTTATAAGGCACAGTTTCATTTTCCAAGTAAACTTTTTGTTTAAACTGGCATTACAATTGTTATATTGGTTGCTTTACTCCAAGCATGTGATTGCTTAAATTATTTATTTATTTATTTATTTATTTATTTATTTATTTATTTTGTGTGTGTGTGTATGGGTACTGGGGTCCACCTCAGGACCTCGCGCACCAGAAGGCGCCCATGCTGCTGAGTGATATCACTGGGCCTTTTTTCGTATGTGGGTTCCCAGAGTCAAACTCAGGACCTCGCGCTTGCCAGGCAGGCGCCTACGCCGCTGAGCCATCTCACTGGCCCTAAATTATTTATTTTTTGATTTCACGATAATTTTTGTAAAATTATATTTGAGAGTTTGCATGTCAAAAGGAAAATGCAACATCTCTATTTTAAGAATAAAGACATATCAATGTTTTACTAATTCAAAACTTTTAATGAACTTATTCAAATAATTTAAAATGTACTATGCTGCTCATATTTCTGAATCAGTTACAAAATCGTTTGTTACCCTACATCAATATTATATAAAATTATTATTTATTGGCCCTTTTGAATCTATGTTTTGTAGAGTCTATATTTGTAGATACTCCTGGTTGTTTTTCTTTGCAATTAAAATTAATAATTTAATAAACATTTGATGTTAAACATATTAAGCATATTTAGTGTTATCTCTCATTACATAAATGTCTTAATAATTTCATATAATTATCAGTTTTTTTCTCTTTCCAGCTATGTTTATAAAATGTGGTTTTTTCTTACATTCATTTTTATGTATGTGTCTGAGTTAGAAAATTTATACTACCAGTTTCTGTTGGCCAAGCTATCAATAGAGTCTGCGACTTTGTAGACAATATTTAACTTGAAGAAATTCTTCAATTTTAATTAAATTAGGCTATTTTATAAAACCATAATACAGCACAGCAAAACATGAAGACCTGGTTTTGCTTCCTAATAATTAGAGGATAGACAGTAACACTGCTATTATCCTTCACTAAGGGAGAGGTGACTGGAAGAATAACTTGTCAGATGGTGAAGGATGGTGGGCAAGGTAATTGTCTTAGGAAACTGTTTTCCTAGTGTAATAAAATATTCAGGAATAGACTCGCTCAATATAGAACAATATTCATGGCTATAACCTGAATTTATTGGCGTTTCATATTTACCCTGTTGCTCAGAAGAATTTGGGTTTGGCTGTTTTGGGCAAGTAATTCAGCATCCAGGTTCTCCTGTCTTTTTGCTCTTATCTTAGTTAAAGAGAGTTCATCCCCTCCGCTGTCGATCATGCCAGTGTGAAGGACAGGTGAGAATCTGTTTTACAAATGACAAAGATTTTATTCATATGAACGCTCTTCACAAAATACTTTAACTTATACAGTAGATAATTACCCTTATTACCATTTCTTCCAATGTACCTTTAAAGCATTTTGCTTTTTAATCGTCAAATTCATCCACAGAATGTTTATAATTTACTTTCCAATTTAATTTTTGTGATGACTATGTGGTAACTTTATTTTAGGCTTGGTATGATATTTGTTTCTCTTCATGCAGTAATGAACTGTGATTTTAACACACCATAGTATAGTAATGTCACCTAAACTGATATATAAAATAATTTTTCCTTTTTGGTGCTAGGGATTGAACCAGGTCATGGAGAACAATTGGCAAGAACTGTGCCATTAGACTACATTCCCAACCCTTATTAAACAACCTGCAATAGAAGACCCCTTGAATAAAACTGCTCAATTTTTTCCCATTTTTTTAATTTTCCTCATAACTTATTTTTATATGTGGCTTAAAGTCATAATGCAATAGTATAATTTTCCTTCAGTCTTTTATTTTAAAGTAATTGAAATTAAAATCTACAATATTTGTCACATTTCATTTGATATTTTTACATTTGTCATTTCTTTCTCTGCATAGGCTCAAGTCTCCAGAGATATCCTTCCCAGGACCCTTTGATCTGCTTAACAAATGGCTTCTTAAATTTCTTCTTATTAAAAATATTGACTATTATGTCCTCACATACTTCCTGTTCCATTCCTTCTTTATATCACACTATTTGATATTGCCCCCAGTCACTATATACTTTCATTCATTCCATTTTCTTTACATTACTTCTGTTTGGACGAGTTCTGCTGTTTCATTTTCAAGTTCATAATTATTTCTTAATCTGCCCTGGCTCTACTGTAGGATCTTCTTGTAGGATTCTATGTGTCTGATTTCATGTGTGTGCATGTGCATTTCCGGTATTACATTGAATACTTTTGTAACTCCCATGTACCTAGTGTAAATCTGACATATTCCAGCATGTTGCTTACCCTCTCGACTAGAACTCTTTTCGACTAGAACTCTCTTGTCCGTCTATGCCTTTAGACAAATACTACCAGGAGTGCAAGTATTTGAAAAAGTTAATTATATGAGTTATTCTAGCACGTGTTTGATAGTGATGAACAGAGAAGACTTTGAGAGTAACACAAGCTCTTTCAATCCCAGGTTCCCTGTTTTCGCATCTGCTTGTGGTTGGCTTTAACTACGGTTTCGTTTGTAGCCGCGATTCCTACCTGCCTGTAGTGTCAGATCAGCTCCCACCCTTGACACCATCCTCCTACCCCGGATTCCCGAGTGCTTGCATTACAGATCTGGGTCGCCATGCTTAGCCCTAGGTTTTCTTCCTTTTTCCGAGTGGAAGAGCGTTTGAGAAAGTGTCTGGCTGTGTAGTCCGAGCTGGCCTTGAAGTCATTCTGTAGCCCAGGCTGACCACAACCCTCAGTTAGCCTCCTGCCTCAGCCTCCCACGTGCTGTGATTACAGAAAGGCAGCGCTATGCCCTGCTTTCCTTTCCTTTTTTTTTTTCCTTGCTCTTTACATTATTTACATGTCGTGTTTCTCATAGAAGAGAAATCATGCACTCAAGGATACGTGTCCAAGGCAGCAGACACACAGCTCTGCGAGGAGACTGGGGAGGCCTAGTACCGGTACACTGGTAGATGAGAGCTAGCAATCAGGTAAAACCCAGGTATATGCGATTTAAAAGGATGAGTAATTGAAGTACTTCACAGGCACAGAGTAAATGGTTGCTCAGTGAAGAGGCAAATTTCCCCTTCTTCGTGCTGATAAGACTCATAAGAGAAGAACCTCCGCATATCCTGAGTGCCAACCTGGCTGCCAGGCAGAGACGGAGCCTGAGGAGGAGGAGACCTGAGCTGAGCCAGCGAGCAGGGACAGAAGTGATGGTTGCCAGCGTTTCCCTCTGCAGGGAGACAGTGTTGGGTCTGGAGCCATCTTGGAAGCCACCTCTCCTTTGCCTAAGGAGAACAAGCAGGAGAAGGATTCAGACATCACTGGTGCTCAGAGTCATCTGAAATAACTTTCTCTACCTTGGTAGATGGAGTAGGAGAATAGAACAACCCCATACTTTCAGATCTTCATGATGCAACAGCCACTTCTCTCCCGACAGTGAGTCCATCTAATCGTTAGGTTAGATCCAAAAGAAATGCAGCTGTGACACACACACACACACACACACAAAAAAAAAAAAAAAAAAAAAAAACATGATATCAAATGACTGAGGAAAATGCCCTAGTGCCTGGCTTTCTGGAGAGCAAGCAAACGCCAGGGTGGGAAATTGTCAAAGGAGTGAGACAGAGAGGAGAGCAGGAAGCCCAGCTGTGTGGTTTCATAAGCACTGAAGCTATTGCTTTTGCACCTATAGGGTGTTATCTTGTTTTGTTAGGTTCTCTCACTGCCTGGGTGTTTCACATGGCTCTCTAATCTGCTAACACACACGTATCTGCTAATTCTTTAGTTGGATTCCCTCTGCCCATATTATTCTCACTCTTCTTTTATATTCCACTCCTTTCTCTTCCTTATTCCTCCTCCTCCCATACTTCTTGAGTATACTCTCCTGCCTGCTTTTATTCTTATACATAAATATTCTCATTCAGGCCTCCCCACCCAGCCTGTCCCACCTTATTATTCTCCCATCCTGATCCTAAATTAGCAGGAAAGGTGCAGAATTTTCAAACAATTTATAAATCATATGTTGTTGTACGATTTGTTCTTTGGATATTGACATTACTGATGATTATTCTGTCTTTGTAGATCAGTGGTAAGAACGCAACCTCAGAGAAGTTCAGTAACAAGAACCTAAGCCTAACCCTAAAACTAGCTCTTAATAAAATATCTCAGCTTTTTTGTTGTTTTCATTTCTTGTTATTCTTTTCAAGACAACATCTCACATGACTCTATATAACAAAGCAAGTATTTTCCCACTGAGCATTACAAAATATATGTTAGTATCCAGGCTGGTTATGTCTTTCCACTTATTTTTCTTATATAAAATAAGAAAATCAAGCACACTAAAATAATGAAATGTATTACATGAATATGGCCTGTAGAGGAAGCCAGTCACACAGACAAACCAGAGTGGAGATTCTGCCCCAGTCCCGTCAGGCCCGAGGATGTGTATTCAACAGCTGTGAAGCCTCACTGTCTCAGTGAGGACTGGAGGACCTTCCAGTGCGTGACACATGAGGCCTAGCACAGCGGGTCATGGCAGAATATATTTAGTGATAAAGTTAGGATGAGACACTGAACACACCGTGTTATAATAATTACGCAAACCTAAAAGCACACTCCAAATTAGTTTTTTCTCACAAAGGGGAATAGACCAGAGGAAATTACTGTTATGTAATCAGAATGCTAACCAGTGTTGTACTGCTTTATTTGGCTCCTTAAAGTTCAGTGTTTGGGCCGGGGATATAGCTCAGCGGCACAGCTCGTGCCTGGCAAGCACAAGGTCCTCGGTTTGATTCCTGGTACCAAAAAACTAAATAAATAAATACATTTCAATGTTTTCTGTTTTTTCTAATGTGTTTGCATTATGTCTGTGGCCAAGTCATACATTTAAGTATTAAACATTTCCAAGCGAAAATTTTATTGTTCCATCCTTCATGGTGTCAGTGGTAAAGTAAGTATGACTCAGGAAACTTCTCCAACTTCCTAGTCAAAAAACAATCCTAATTAATCACCTGAATGTAAACATTATTCCCGGCAAGTTTATATAACTGTGTGTCAATTTCAAAAGTAAATAAATGAAGTTCAGGAGAAACTTGGAGTATCTCAAGAGCAAGTGAAGTGTTTACGTTCTAAATGTGGGACTTCTAAGGCAAAAGACAAACCTTGTGCTCATCAAATCCTTGAACTTTTGTCCTTGGAATGCGGCCAAGGAATCTTCCTGGGAAATTGCTCCCCGAGGATGACCAAACGCTGCAGTATTCTGAGTGCGCATTATATGAGGCGCCTGGAATTACAGACTCAGAGGAAAGGCCTGCGCTGGTCTGTTTGCATTCACGGTTCCACCCTCGGAAACTTTCTGGTGAAGCTTTCATTTGATCTAGACTTCAACAAAATTTCTAGGGCAATCTAGCTTTCCTCAGAATAAAACAAAAAAAATGAAAGCTGAAAAACATAAAAATAAAGTACCTCTACGAAAACAAATAGATTACAGTAATTTTCAGCTCAACTATATGGTTATCATATTTTACTTCTGAGAGTATTTTGTGGTTGACAAATTTCTAAAGAGAAAACCTTGGAAGATGGTTTTTCCAGCAACTTTTGCACACAGTAAGTATCTTTCTGAAAATTGGAGGGGATTATACTGCGTAAAATAAATGGGATTTTATAAAAAAAAAATACGTACACACAGCATTTTGATCTCACCAAAGTAATGTTAAGATTTCCAAAAAAGGAATACGCAGTTGGTGAAATCAAAGTATATAAGTAATGTACCTGTTATGGAAGTATAATTTTTTGAAGAAATTTAATTTTGAATGGGAAACTTAAAAAATATATTGTTAGCAGAGCTGAAGGTCCGTACTGCCTCTTGCTGCCCCAGTAAAAGGTGGGGAAACTTTATTTTGGTGCAAAGAGAAGGGTTTATTTGCTCCACAGAAGAGAGAGGAGTCTCTTATACCCTCAAGTCTCTGTCTCCCTGGGTTCACTCCAAGCTCTCTTCGTCCCTTGTCCAAATTAAACCACACCTTAACTTCCTGGAGTCTGATCTGAGTATTCTTCTTAGACAATAGCGATATTTTTCAGACAGAGCACTAATGCTCTGTGCGGTCACTTGACCGGAAGAAAGGAAGGGTGTTCCTGCTGTCAGCCAGGAGAAGTTGGAGAAGTAGTTTATTTATAAAAATCCAAAAATCTGAAAGATTCATTTTCCTCTCACTTACCATCTCTTCAGGAATTTAATATTAATGTGAATCGCCTAAGTCCCCAGAGAGAAATTAATTAGTGTCATAAGTCATTGAAAACAAAAGGACAGTGAAGAATACACTAAAAATGGTTTTTAACATAGTCCATTATATGTCCTTATTCGGGATTGCTAAAATAAATTCTGATCAGGAACACAGCATTGCCAGTCTGTTCGCTGGAGTCAAAATATCTCGGTAGAATTGGAGTCAACATGTAACTGACGTCTACTGTAAGAAATCTCCCTTCTTCTGAAGCAAAGTATGTAAATACCTGAAAGAGTCCTTATGGTATAATATTTTCCTCACAATTGAATGTGCTAAAAATGAAAGGGATTTAGAATAGTAATCAATTTCAAAATAAAAAAAAAATGTATCCCTTTAATGTACCAGAAACAAATGTCGTTTTATAACCATATCTGTACATGGAAATTGTACATTTTCACTCTTATTCAGAATAGTTTCATCAAGTTCTAGGTACACTAATTATGAAAAATACTGAGGTATTCATATAAACAAAATATTTTTGGTGACAGGGAAATTTTAAAATTGATTATTTAAGAGACAAATGCAGCAGAACACCATGGGTTCATGGAACTCCACCAATGCACCTGACTTCGTCCTCATGGGGCTGGCGGATTCTGAGGAGACGCAGCTGGTCCTCTTTCTGCTCTTTCTCCTCATCTACCTGGTCACGGTGCTGGGGAACGCAGGGATGGTACTGATCATCCGCCTGGATCCCCAGCTTCACACCCCCATGTACTTTTTCCTCACTCACCTGTCATTTCTCGACCTCAGCTACTCAAGTGTCATCACCCCTAGAACCTTAAAGCACTTAATGACTTCCTCCAAGAATATCTCATTCCTGGACTGCTTCACCCAGATGTACTTTTTTGTAGTCTTTGGTGCTGCTGAATGCTTTCTTCTGTCCGCGATGGCCTATGACCGCTATGTAGCTGTCTGCAAACCTCTGCACTATTTAGTCATTATGTCCACAAGATGGTGCCGTGCCCTGCTTGCTGGCTCCTATGTTACTGGCTTTGTGGATTCCACTGTTAATACGATTTTCATGAGCAGACTGCATTTCTGCAACTCTAATGTCATCCATCACTTTTTCTGTGACACATCCCCAATTTTAGCCCTGTCCTGCAGTGATACTTCTGATATTGAACTCGTCATATTCATTTGTGCTGGATCCAACTTAGTGCTGTCCCTCATCACCATATCTGGATCCTATGTTTTCATTTTCTCCACTATCCTGAAAATTAATTCCACTGCTGGAATGAAAAGAGCCTTCTCTACCTGTGCCTCTCATCTCCTGGGAGTCACCATCTTTTACAGCACTATGATCTTTACTTATTTAAAACCGAAGGAGTCCTACTCCTTGGGAAAGGATCAGGTGGCTTCTGTGTTTTACACTATTGTGATCCCCATGCTGAATCCTCTCATTTACAGTCTCAGAAACAAAGAGGTGAAAAATGCTGTCATTAGAATCATGCAGAAGACAGAAGGCTCTAGGCAATTACAGTAACAGTGATGCTAGGCATTTGCATTTGTGCATCTGCCTTTTTTTCTTCTTCTGGGAAATTCTTTGTTTCCATTCTGAAAATAATTGAATCTGTTTTTTTTTCCTCCTCTCCAGTTGCCCTTTAACAAACATGATCTTGGATATTTTGAGGCACAAGTTCTATCAAGTTCATACTGGAATTTTGAGTCATGAATTAAGTGTTAAATCTAAGATGTAAAAACATGTTACTTTAAGGAAAAATTTTTGTGCAAAGTGAGAAAATTTTTGTAATTTTTAAACCATATCAATATAATATTTCTACATACTCAAATTTTATAGAATTTTATAATGAAAAAAACACTTCACTTTCATATGTCATTCTGTTTACAGTGATTATGAGCAGCAAGGTTCTGGGTGGGCAATGACTTTCAAATCAATATTACGGCATTTAGATCCCAGATCTGGCACTTCTCTCGTATTCGACCCACCCTAATTTCCTGAAATAATAAGATTCAGTATGCCCATCTGCATATAATATATAATATTTCCATGTTTTCTGATTAGAAGATGGGTGTAAAACTTTTAGAACGATACAATAAATGCTGCCCACTATGACGAGAAGACTTGGATTCCTGTAATATTTCGATATAATATATTCTACATATTTCTGAATAGTACACCTTGATTTTTTGCAAATCTCTTTTATTCAAATTAATTTACAAACAATCAAACATCTAAAAACTAAGGCAGCATTTCCTATTGTTGACAATTTTGTGCATGCTTTTCTTGATTGGTAGTTATGAATTATACCTATGGATATGTAACATAATTCCTGTAATTCCTTGTATAATCTTTAATAATCTTTGTTCGCTTAAAAATTTAGTATCTAATAATCTCTGTGTAAATAAAACCTGTAAGTTTAACATGTCTTGCATATATGAGCGAAATTGAGAATCTCATTATATAGAGCTTTGAAACTGAAATGTTGTGAATTTACCAATTTAAAAATCTGTGCACAGTAATACCCGTTAGGTGTGTTCTGTGAGCCATGTTAATGACTCAAGTTTCTGTGACATGAGAAGGAGGCTCAGCCAGCTGCTTCTTTGCCTTTCTCCTGATGTCTTCGTGTTTGTAGTGTTCTTTACAGATAAATCAATGATTATCATGTGGGTGTCATTTGTTATAAATTTTAATAAAAATGTTGCAAACCAAAGAACTGACAATGCATTTTGAATCTGCAGCATTCCATAAGCTTAGGTCAAGAAAAGACAAAAGTGTATTTAAAAAAAAAAAAACATTTTATCCATACATTCCATGATTGCATTTTGAAATTTTGCAGACAGACAGTGAGACGCTCTAATAGGTTAAGTCCAAAAGAAGGGCGACTGCCACCCCACACACACCTATACACACACACATGTGAAATCAAGCAACTGGGGGAAATGCCTGAGTGCCTGGTTTCCTGGAGAGAAAATGTGAGTGGGAAATTCTCGGTGGAGCGAGACAGAGAGCGACAGCCCAGCTGGTGGTGAGCACATTCAGCCCAGTGAAGGGAATCAGCAACAGAAAAAAGACATCGTACAAAAAACAGGGCCCTTTGAACACTGCTGCAGGCAAAGAGCTCAGGCACAGGAGGATTTGTGGGAGTCCGGAGTCTGAGGCTGGGAGCAGGGAGGTGGGGGAGGCTGGGCACGTGCGGCTCATTATCTGTGTGGAGACCCTGATGCCCCAGCCCTTCCGCTCTGCTCTGAGGTATCCACAGTAAACAGGGCAGCACATAGACACTGGGCATCCAGGCATTCAGGAGCAAGGCTGGGAATTTAAGGCACTTGGACCCAGGGTCAGGCCCTGCACACGGAATAGATGGACACTGTGTTTTCCCATCACCCTCCTTCCCAAGAGCAGAAGAGACCGAGGGGCAGATGTGGTCCATCTCATCCCTGGCAAACCATGGAAGTAGGGAGCTCAGCCTCCAGACTCTCTGCAACACTTCTGTTTGGGCAGAGGCTGAGAAGGAGTCATGGAAAAAGAAAAGAAATGTGATTTTCATGTTCCTTCTTTTACTAGGCATCATCCTATAACAGACACCAACATGGCTGCCACTTGAGTATCAGCAAGGTGCCCCTCCACTGTTCCTGCGACTTCAGGAGCTGGTGCTGTGTTTTGAAGAGGGCAGGGGTGCACTGACATGGCTGAGATCAGAGAGGGAGACACCTGGGCCACTAACATTCCCAGTCCCCAGAGGTGGCCTTATAGAAGGTTCCCTGGTTTCAGCACTGCCTCCTCACTGGGTCACAGCCATGAAGCCAGAGGGTCTTTTGGAGCCCTGAGCCAATCACAGGCCTGCAGCTGCTATCCATGCAGCACCCCACGACTTCTTGGGTTAGTCTAGGAGGGCTCTGTCCAGTGTACTGGACTCCTGTGCTATAGCACAGGTCCTGGTAAAATAAAGACTCTCTTTGGTGGTCCTGTAACCTGCTCATGATTTATTTATTGGGTAGTGCGGGCTCAAAACGGCTGTACATCTGCTCAGGACTCGTGTTCATGAGTAGCCTGGATACAGTGGTGGGTTCCAAAGAAAGAGCAATAAACTCTAGGGGAGGTTAGCACTGAAGAGCCAAGAGAGCAGCAGCGCCCAGCGCCCAGCAGGGTTCACACACAGTGTGTGGCAGAAGCCGGCACTGGGAGGCAGCGAGCGCAGCAGCAGAGAGCAGCACTTGACAGCGTCAACCTGCCAAGTCCAGCAGCAGCTAAGCCCAGCCCCCAGCGTGGTGGACCTGAGTTGTTCAGCGCAAGCCTGCCATGGCCGGTGGTGGCCAACAGCAGCACTGACCCGCAGCCATTGGGTCAGATATGTCATGCAGCTTTATCTGGTGTCATAGTGTGACATCAGAACCACAAGCAGAGCTACATTTTGCCAGTTCAGAATTTCAATCTAAATTTGGCCAAAAGAACACTGGTTTCACTGGCAACACTGTCAGTCTCCCCTTCCAACACCACCAAAGAATGACACTTCTACTTTGCAGATCTTGTTGAAATCAATCAAACTTTATGCACCGTCATCTGCACGGGTTTCCCCATTGATGGGTCTCCGTCTGGGACAGATCCTCCCAGTACCTGTAGGGCTCCTCCTTCCAGTGCTTGCTTAATAGACAGATTTTATTGTCCACATGGTTTCTCATTGCTTCCTGCTGCTCCAACTACTGAGCCCCCACTTGCTGTGTTATTTCCCATGTTATTTCTTCATTTGTGGAGAATTTTATGAATTCATATATTATTATATCCCTTGGGTATTTTAGTTTTCTTTTGCCTTGATGATTATTTATAATGTAGAAATACTATTGTTGTTACACTCAGACACGCACATCTACATCTGAATCTTCTCCAGATTCTTTGAGTTATCTATATAACTTGATTACAAGTATTCAAAAAATTTCTATAAGCTAACTTAATTTAAATAAAGGAAGTCCTTTTTTCTGATAACAATGAAATAGAGCATAAAATTAATATTGCAAAAACAAGGAAACAGTTGTTAATACTTTTAAAATAAAACATGATTTTATACTATTGTTAGACTAAAATTACTTAAAAAATATACAGGAATAGTAATAATCCAAAGCAATACATATGAGTGAAAAATAAAGTTTCTCTTACATGGCAAATGCAAATATTATATTTCAATGTGATTAAATAGATAAAAAGTAAGATAAGCAGATACTACCACTGACTGTGAGACACAAAAGTAAATTAAACCTGATAAAGTTGGGGAAGCAAAATAATAAAAGATAGCAATTAAAGTATGATGGTTTTAAAAAATAATATCTCTCAAAAAATGAAGAGTACCAATCTATTCATCCTAAAGAAATGACAAAGGTGTAAATTGTTGCATATGTTAATAACCAGATCTGATTACTACTCAAATGCACGAATCAAAATATCAAACTTTAATTCATAAAGTTGTATAAATATGGTGTCATTTGAAATTACAATAAAATGAAGAAAAAAACATTCCATTATTTAATGAAACATAGATGAAAGAGAAAAAAAGTATAGTAAGAATAATCCAGGAGAGTGTTGCGAGCGACAGAGAGACAGAGAAGGGGGAGGTAAATGAAGTGATGATTTAAAATGTGATGACACTTTCCCATTTATAAAACATCTATTTCTGTATTTCCTACTAAAAAACATAAATTAAAAAGAATGTGATGATCAAGGAAAGAGTTAAAATACATCATGGTTTAAACTGAAAGGGACTATATATCCCTGTTTTCACTTTGGTTGCGGTTGTCAAACAGTTGTATGAGAGTTTCTCTGCCGTTATAAACAGCTCAACACATGGCCAAATGTGTTTCAGTGATAGAAAAGCGTGCCTAAGAAAACCTACTTCGTGGCGTCTTGCAATTGCATGCTTGTTGAGTTGATATTGGCCTAAAAATTTACTTTATTCTTTCATTCAGATTAAACTTCAACATGATGTGGTAGCCACAGAGTGTGCTGCTGGCCTCTACATCTCCAAACTGCCTGTGTTAGTATAATCTGAAATATTCATGAATAGCATTTCATTTGAACAAGTTCATCAGCAATATAATACCTGACAGAGGGCTGGTGAGATGGCTCAGCAGCGTACGTGCCTGCCTGGTAAGCGCGAGGGCCCGAGTTCAACTCCCGGATCCCACATACGGAAAAAAGGCCAGTGATGTCGCTCAGCGGCACGGGCGCCTGCTGGTGCGCGAGGTCCTGAGGTCGACCCCCGGTACACACACACAAAAAAAAGTGTCTGACAGAAACACTCCTTTATTCCCCACAACATATTACCTCCTGAAATTTTCAGACGTGAGCACATTTTCCTAGGAGATTCTAATACTTATTTGTTCAGGAATTAATGCAAAATTCACAATAATTTTTCTCAGATTCAAACTGTGTATATTTTTCTTCACTCTTTGCTTCCTCATCTAAGGTTAATAATGCTAAATAAAACCTTTCAGCTTTTCTATTATGTTTTAATATCTTCTCATTCTTTTAAAGACATTTGAGTTGATTACATAAAAAAAGTGTTTATCTACTGAGTTCATTGCAAAAATTCATTTTAGATCCAGGGCTGATCGTGTCTTTCTGCTCACCTATCTTTTACACAATAAAAACAAAAACACACAAAAAAAGTAAAATACATTCCACAACATGGACTATACAGATGTAGCAGGTGACCCAGACAAACCAGAATGGAGGGTCTGCCCCATTTCGGTGATGCCTTAAGATGTCCATTCATCAGCTGTGAGCACTCAGTTTGCTTAGCGAAGGGTGGAACACCATAGCATACATAATACATGAAGGTGTTGGCTAATAAAATGTTAACTGGCATAGTCATGGAAGATAATGATATTTCAGTTACTGAATTAGGATGACATTGACTACACAATACTATAATAATTAGGTAAATCTAGAATTATGCATCCAAATAAGCTTTATAGGCACAAAGGCAAATGCTTTAGGAGAAATTATTATGTAAACACAGTATTAACGAGTATTGAATTGTTTCATGTTTTTCTTTGAATTTTGTTATTTTCTATTTTTTTCTAGTGACTATGACTTACTTCTCTGGTCAAGTCATACTTTTAAGTATAAAATATTTCCTGGTGAAATTTTTATATTCCATCCTTTATACTGTTACTCATAAATCGTTCTCCAGAAATATCTTCTCCAACAATTTATAACTTCAACACAAATGTTATTCTCTGCAAATTTATATATTACGTGTCACTTTGAAAATAAAATAAATGAACTTCAGCAACAGTTTCAAGGATTATAAAAAAGGTGAATTGTTTATGGTCTTCCATGGGTGAAAAACTCTTTCGTGAATATGTCCTTGAACTTTTGTCCTTCGAATCTGGCCAAGCAAACTTACCCGGAAATTACACCCTGGGGATGGCCAAATATTGCGTTATTCTGAATGCTCATTCTATGAGGCACCCTGGAATTATTAGGGGGAGGGAAGCTGCACACTGTCCTGTTTATATACACAGTTCCGCCCTTAGATTCTTTCAGGTGAAACTTCCTCGTAAAGTTGCCATTTGAACAAGAGCTGAACTGAATAAAATTTACCTCAAAATAAAAAAGAATGCACAAAATCATAAAAACAAATTACATCAAGAAACATAAATACAGAACAGAAATTTTCAGCTGCTTAATTGTGTTTAATATTTTATCTCTGGGAATGATTTGAGCTTGAGAAGATTCTAGAGAGAGAACGCTGGAGAGTTTTGTTGTTGTTGTTAGTTTTGTTTTGTTTTTTTCCGGCAACTTTGTCTCTCAGTAAGTATCATTCTTCAAATGGGAGGGGATTAGGCCATATACAATAAAACGGAAATTTTGTCAGAATAATTGAGATAAGTGTACCATTTAGGTCTTACCTTGAGTAATGTTAAGATTTGTGAAACAAGAATATAGAGTTGTAGAATCAAAGTCATCAGCAAATGTACATAATTTGAAAGTATATTTTTAAAATAAATTTAATAGTGAACGATCAAGTTGGGAGAAGATATTGTTAAGAGACTGGAAGGTGCATACGCGCCTTGTCTCCACACAAAGTGGAAGAAACCTTCTTTCGGTGGAAAGAACAGTGTTTATTCTCAGCTTCTCCGAAGGACTGGGCGCGCGGCGCTCACCCTCTCAGGCCCGCATCCTCCTGCCTCAGCTGCACGGGGTTTTACGTCCAGATCCCTCCGCGCTCCCCGCCCCGTTGGTCCAGATCAAACCCGACCGCGGCCTCCCGGCTGCTCTGCGGTTCCTCTCAGAGGGACGCGGCGTTTCCCGGACGGCATCGCTCCTCTGCGCGGTCATCTGCGTGGAGGGGAGGACGGGGTGGAGGGTGCCGCTCTCAGCAGGAGGAGGTTGGAGAAACAGCCTGGCTTTAAAGCCACCCTCATCCTCATGTGTAAAATTCCTTTAAAATGAAATTTCAGTATCAGTATTTTTAAGAATAATAATATGTGGCTATAGTCTCACTATGCCCCACTTAAGCTTATTGGTAATGAATGTCAAACAGCTTTGAAAAGTAAGGGACAGTTAATAACACATGAAAACTGATTTTAAAGTATTTTATTACATATCTTTTATCAGGTGTGCAAAAAAAGTTATAATCAGGAACAAATATTGCTAAGGCATGTTCTTTGCAGTCAAAATATCTTGGTAAAATCCCACTGTTAGCATGGAATTGCTCTCATTTCAGATGTTTCTCTCTGTGCCCCTGCTCTGATATGATTTCTACAGATAAGTACTAGTGTCTAGAGTAAATTATCTTCAGATGGATTGAATGTGTTTCGTAATTGAAGCATTCACGATTTTACCATCTTCATCCTTCTTACCTAGGCTGCAATCTTTTAAAACTTTAGCAGCAAATGTGAAATTATATCCATATCTACACAAGGCAATTATATTTTTACATTCTACTCAGTAAAGCCCTTCTAATTTCTACAGACACTAAACTAAATTATTAAAACTATTGTCACTCATACACTAAATATTTTTGAAGTCAGTATAGCTAAATATCAGATGTGATTATTCAGCAGACGAGTTCAGCAGGACCTCATGGGTGGAGGGAACTCCACCAGTGTGACTGGCTTCATCCTCATGGGGCTGGCGGACTCTGAAGAGACGCAGCTGGTCCTCTTCCTGCTCTTTCTCCTCATCTACCTGGTCACGGTGCTGGGGAACGCAGGGATGATACTGATCATCCGCCTGGATCCCCAGCTTCACACCCCCATGTACTTTTTCCTCACTCACCTGTCATTTCTCGACCTCAGCTACTCAAGTGTCATCACCCCTAAAACTTTACAGAGCCTACTGACTTCCAAGAAGAAAATTTCATTCCTGGGCTGCTTCACTCAGTTGTACTTTTTTATAGTCTGTGGTGCTGTCGAATGCTTTCTTCTCTCCTCCATGGCCTATGACCGGTATGTAGCTATCTGCAGCCCTCTGCACTACCCAGTCATTATGTCCACAAGACTGTGCCATGCCCTGCTCGCTGCCTCCTATGTTACTGGCTTTGTGGATTCCACTGTTGATGCAGTTTGCATGAGCAGACTGCATTTCTGCAACTCTAATGTCATCCATCACTTTTTCTGTGACTCATCCCCAATTTTAGCCCTGTCCTGCAATGACACATATGAGGTTGAAATCACTATATTCACTTTTGCTGGTTCAACCCTAGTGCTGTCCCTCATCACCATATCTGGATCCTATGTGTCCATTCTCTCCACTATCCTGAAAATTAATTCCACTGCAGGAAAGAAAAAAGCCTTCTCTACCTGTGCCTCTCATCTCCTGGGAGTCACCATCTTTTACAGCACTACGATCTTTACTTATTTAAAACCGAAGGAGTCCTACTCCTTGGGAAAGGATCAGGTGGCTTCTGTGTTTTACACTATTGTGATCCCCATGCTGAATCCACTCATTTACAGTCTCAGAAACAAAGAGGTAAAAAATGCTGTAGTTAGAATTATGCAGAAGAGAGGGGGCTCCAGACAATTAAAATAAGAGCAATGCTAGGCATTAGCACTTGTGCACTTGCCTTTTTTTTTTTTTTGCTTCTGAGAAATTCTTTGTTCCCATTCTGAAAAAAATTGAATCTGGTTTTTTTTCTCCTCTCCAGCTGCCTTTTACTCAACAAACATGATCTTGGATGTTTTGAGGCACAAGTTTTATCAAGTTCCTACTGGAATTTAGAGTTATGATTGACGTGTTAATTGTAAGATCTAAAAAACTGTACTTTTATGGAAAAAAATTTTCTGCAAAATCAGAAAATTTTTGTAATTTTTAAGATATATCAATGTAATTTTTCTACATATTCAAATTTTATAGAATTTTATAATGAAAAAGAAGTTCATTTGTCATATGTCATTCTGTTTATACTGATTATCAACAGCAAGGGTTGGGGCAATGTCTTTCAAGTCGAGATTATCAGATTAAGATTTTAGACCTGGCACTTCTCTCGTTCCTACCCACACTAATTCACTGAAATAATAAGGTTCACTATGCCCTCGTGATATACACGCGCTTTCTTTATTCACTTTAAAGCTTAATATCTAATAATCTCTGTGTAATTTAAACCTGTAGGATGAACATGTATTCAGTATATGAGCAAAATTATGAGTCTCATTGTATCGAGCTTTGAAGATGAAATTTTGTGAATTTTCCGATTTAAAATCAGTGAGCAATGCTAGTTGTTAGGTGTGTTCCTGTGAGCCATGCTAAAACCTGAGCTTTCTGTGACATGACAAGGAGCCTCAGCCAGCTGTTTCTCTGTCTTTCTCCTGATGGCTTCAGGTTTGTAGTGTTCTTTAAAAATAAATGAATGATTATCATGTTTGCCTCATTTGTTATACTTTTTAAACAAAACAGTTGGAAAGGAAGCAATTGCCGATGAATTTAGAATATGTGGCATTCCATAAGAGTAGATCAAGTAGAGGCATACGAATCTCCTTATTTTAAAAATATTTTGTCTCTACATTTATCATGTCTGTTTAAAATTTCTCATTGGTATTTTGAGGTTATTTTATAATGTATAGCTCCATTTTCCAAGTAAGCTATTTTATTTAAACTTGTGACAATTATTATACTGGTTGTTTTACTCCAAAATTGTTTATAAAAAAATTTTTTTGAAAGTGAAGTTATTTTTGTAAAAAAAAAATTTTCATTATGTTATGTCTAAAGTTCAACGTCTCCATTTTAAGAATTAAGATTTATCAATATTTTAATAATTTAAAACTGCAATTATTTTACACAAATATTTTAAAATGTACTATATTTGTCAAATTTCCAAACCAATGACAAAATTATGCCTTTTATTGCATCAGTATTACTTGAAATCATTATTTACTCTCTGTTCAATATCTGTCTTTTCTAGAATCTATATTTGTAGATATTCCTGATTGTATTTCTTTGTGATTAGGGTTAAGAATTTAATAAATACTTATTGCTCACTATATGGTTAAGGCTCTTCTCTCATCATAAAAACATCTTAGTAATTTCATATATTTATGGGCTCTTTCCTCTGTTCAATTTACACTCTCCCGTATTTTTCTATGGCATGGTTTTTACCTTATACTCATTTATGTGTATTTTTATGGTTTAGAAAATATATTCCATCAGTTTTTGTTGGCAAAACCATCAATAGAATGTACGACTTTGTAGACAACATTTAAACTAAAGAATTTCCTTAATTTTAATTAAATAAAAGCTAACTGATTTTCTTTATTACATAGGGTACAAAGCATTTATAATTCATTATTACATAAACACAATGTAATCTATTGATCTCACAGAGGCATTCAACTGAGCGGCACATAGGCATGGGACAGCCATGCGTCCGGGAGCAGGGGCTGGGTATTTAAGGAACTTGGGCCCATGGTTCGGATCTGCACAGCATACACAGATCCTCTGTTTTCCCGTCACACTCATTCCCAAAAGCAGAGGAGACTGAAGTGTCAGGTGTGCCCCACAAGGAGGAATAGTTGCTCTGGGTGAATACATGTGACTGTGTTAGCATTAAAGCTATTGCTTTTGTTGCTGCAGTGTGTTACCTAACTGTTGTGCCCGGGATGTGCACTGCAGCTTCACTGTCTGAGAAGCTCATCGGGATTTCATACTGAGCAAAGAGGAATTAAGGGAACCAAGGAAAGCAGGGGACAGAAAGGTTCCCTGTGAGCTGTGGGTAGGGGACTTAGAAGAGGCTTGTACCTCTGGACCTTTGTCTTCAGCTTCCTTTAATCAGAATGATAGAGACCCTCCCTCCCAGGTCCGTACCAGGAACTTGACACAACCTGATTGGTTCTCTGGACTGTCACTGACGGATCCCAGGCCCTAGAACCCTTGCCTGGGGATCCACTATCTACCTGCACATTCCTAGGAGGGCCAGCTTGTCCTCATTAGGGCCTTATCTCTGGAATTTATAGGTCGGATGGGGGAACCTTTCATACAAGGTGGGCTTAGTGATTAAGTTTCTAGTAATATATTGACCCAGAGTGAGAATATATACATATATAGATTCTAAATGTATATGTAATATACATATTATATACTTATAAAAATATATAATATGCACATTACATATACATGTAATATAATATATATTATTATACATATATTATTATTACACATATATATGTAATATAATATACATATTATATTCTAAATATATATAATATATATTATATTTTTATATATATAATATATATTATATATATATACTTAAAAAGAGTTATGTAATCCCCTTAGCTTATCAATTCCATTGCATTTTACTTGAGGGGAGGAGCGGGCTTAACCTGGCTCTGGCCCCTGCCTGCTGCCTCAGTGTTCTGTTTTTTGGCCCTCCTCTTATCCTCTTAATTGTTCTCTCCAGTTAAGCTTTAACTCTTTCTAGTCAGGATTAGTCAGAAAACCTAAAGAGGCCTTTCCCTGCCCAGAGACCCCTTTCCCCTACATAACATTCTATCAGATACGTGCACCTCCTAGTTTATTCCCTGGGTTAATCTTGCTACATTTTTTCTCATTTTCCATTTATATTTGCTTCCTTCTCTTTTTTATTCCTTCTCTTTTCATAGTCTCTCAAATATTGCCTCCCTCATTTCTTTTTATACATAAATATTCTCATTAAGGCCTATTTTTCCCCTAGTGGGTCCCAAATTGTTACTTTCTCTTTCTGTTTTTGGGTAGTGAAACACTTGGAGAATTTTTCAAAGAAGTTTTAAATTACATGTTGTTATATGGTTTGTTCTCCAGATATTGACATAATTGGTGGATACTCTGTCCTCAAAGGCAGTGTTAAAAGTGTACCAAAATTGAGTACCAAGAGTGATTGCATTGTTTCGTGCTGAGAGGCCCACAGCCCAAGACACACCACAAAGAATAAGCCACTTACTGAAAAGTTCTATACACAATACGTTTTCCACTCTCCATTCCCACTGATCTTCAAACTTAACCACACACACACACAGGTTCATCAGAAAGCAAGGAAAATTGTTTCCCAATATTTGTAACTCTTGGAAATGATCCTACTGATATTGCAGTGGAAGAAATTTCAAAGAGTTTTAAAACATGATAGTGAAATGATCAATGATATCAAAGATGATGCAAATAAGGAGCTGAATTCATCAAATATATATATTTAATGAGATCAAAGATGATACAATAGAGAACTCAATAAATCCCAGAGGAAATCATGGTACAATATATGATGCACTGCTTCAGTAAAATAAAAAGAGATTCTGGAAAAAAACTAAAAATTCCTATAAGTCAATCTGCAAATAGTCAAATGAAAAATTCAGTTGAAAGTCTCAACAAAAGTTAAGATGAATCACAAGAAATAATCTCAGAATTAAATGACAAAGTGGATGTGCTGGATCAAGGACAAAGTTAGAGAATAAAGAAAGAGATGTGATGAGAAGATTAATTGAGAGCCCTTTGAAAATATAAAAGAACAAAAATAAAAACTCAAGTAGGGTAATAAAGTACAGGCCAATGGTATCGACATCCTATTCACTGGAATTATAGGACAGAATTTTCCAGAACTAGGAAACAGAGACAAATAAATACAAGCAAAAAAGAAACCCCTAGTAGCATATCATAGTCAAACTGCCAAAATTTTAGACATAGAATATTAAAAGTAGATACAAAGAAATTACAAATCACTTATAATTATTAACTCTGAGACAAATAAAAGTTTTTCAACTGAAAATCTAAAAGCTAGAAGGCCTCAAATTGATGTATTTCAATCCCTGAAGAATAATTGCAAATGTACACTACTGTAGGTAGTCAAATTGAAGGAGAAATAAAGATCTTCAAAGATAAGTCGAATGAAATACTTAGCAAATAGACAAGTATTGCAAAAATTCTTGAGGGACTCTTCAAAACAAATAAAGAGGACAGTCATAATAATGAAACCAAGGGGAAAAATAGATCTCATCATTGGAATAGATAAAAAAAAAAAGAAGAAAGAAAGATGTGAAACCAACACTAGAAAAAGAACAAATGGAAATAATACATAACATTTAACAATATTAATGAAATTGTCATAATTCTTCATTAAGTGAACAAAATGACAGACTGGATTAAAACACAACACCCTAATATATGTTGCCTGAAATATTCACATGTGCCCCAAAAAGGCACCGATTGAAAGGAAAAGGATGGAAAAGGATACTTCAGTCATCTTGAACACTAAACCAAGTAGGAGTAAATCTACTTAGATCCAAAAGTACACTTGGGCCGGTGAGATGGCTCAGCGGCGTAAGTGCCTGCCTGGCAAGCATGAGGTCGTGAGTTCGACTCCTGGTACCCACATACGAAAAAAGGGCCGGTGATATCGCTCTGCGGCACGGGCACCTCCTGGTGCACGAGGTCCTGAGTTTGACCCCCGGTACCCAAAAAAAAAAAAAAAAGTACACTTCAGACAGAAACTCTTGAGCAGAGACAAAGGAAGTCACTACATATTGGCAAAGGGAGGAAATTCCCAAGAGATAATAATTGTAAATACAATGTACCCAACATTGATGTACCCAGTTTCAAAAAATGCTTCTTGATATAAAAGGTCACATAGAATCTAATGCAATAATTGTAGGTGTCTTCAATCTCCTACTCTCACAAATAGATGATCAACTAGAAAGAAAAGAACCAGCAAAGAAAAATTAGAGTTAGACTATGCTATAATTCAAATGGACGTACAGAAACCTTGGAGATTTTCATTTAAAAACATGACAATACACATCTTATTTAGCATACCATGGAAATTTCTCCAAAACAGACAGTATTTTAAGCCCATAAAGCAAGTGTTATTGAACTTAAAATTTAAAACAATATCAGGTGTCCTTTAATATTACAGTATGATGAATCTCTAAAGCAACAGCAGACAAACTACAGAAACAAGTCTAGCACAACAATTGAAAAATACACTATTGAATAATCAATGGGTCACTGAAAGTATAAAAGAAGAAATTCAAAAATTCCTGTAATTAAATGATAATGGAAATGCAAGGTATCAGAATCTGATGGACAAGATGAAAATTGCTCTGAAGAAAGTTTAGAGCTATGAGTGCCTATGTTAGAAAAAAAGAGTGATCATAAATAGCCTAATGATGACACTAGTGTTTCTAAATACCAAGTAGTAACCAAACCTCAGTCCAACAGATGAAAAGAAATATATACACGTGGGAGGTTGAAGAGATTCCATGACAGGGATGTGGGGAGGAGGAGCTTACATAAAAGAATTAAGAAAAGTCATGTACATGTACCAAATCCCTGCGGTGAAGGTAATCATTATGCTCTAGAAATATGCATTAAAAATATAAAAATGGGGCCGGTGAGATGGCTCAGCGGCATAAGCGCCTGCCTTGCAAGCGCGAGGGCCCGAGTTCGACTCCCGGATCCCACATACAAAAAAGGGGCCGGTGATATCGCTCAGCGGCACGGGCGCCTGTTGGCGCGCGAGGTCCTGAGGTCGACCCCCCGGTACCCACAAAAAAAAAAAAAAAAAAAATATAAAAATGAAAATTACAGAAAAATTTAAAGAATTTGGAAAGATTAGAGGTGAAGGAGAACTCAATTTTTCATGGACCAACAGAATTTACCAAAAGTGATCTGGAGACTGAATGTGATTTCTATTAAAATATCAACATTCTTCAACAACCTAAAAAAAGCAACACCGAAATTCATATGGAAACTCAAAACACACAGAAATTCTGATATATTTCTGAGCCAAAAAACAATTCTGAAGGAATCTTACTACTCAATTTCAAATTAGACTTCAATGCTGGGGTGGAAATAAAAATACACACACACACATTTAATGCTGACATGACAATAAATATGCACATCAGTGGAATAGGACAGAAAACACAGAAACAACCAAAGCACCTCCAGCCATCTGATTTTCGACAAAGGGAACAAAAACATGTTCTCGGAAAATGACAGCCGCTTTAACAAAAGCCAATGGAAAAACCTGGGTATCCACATGCGGAAGACAGGGATTAGGTCATTGTCTCCCACCTTTACTAAAATCAGAATGGATCGGAGATTCGATGTAAGTCTGGAAGCTTGAAAACTATTGGAAGAAAACATAGGAAACCCTGGAAGTTGTAGGCAGAGACACAAACTTTCTGAGTAGCACCCAGTTGCACAGGCAGTAAGATAATGAATCAACCAATGGGATGGCATCAAATTAAAAAGCTCTGCAACCTACAGAATGGAAGAAAATCAGAGCTAGCTACACTTTTGATAGAGGATAATTAGGTCTTATAAAAAAAATTAACACCAGTAAAAGAAAAAATCCCAATCATTAAAATGGTAAATGAATTGAGCAGATAATTCTTAAAAAGAGAAGCAGAAATATCCAGTAAGTCTATGAAAAAATATTTAACGTCTGTAGCAATTATGGAAATAGTAACTAAAAGAATGAGATTCCATCTCACACCAGTCAGAATGCCTAATATTGTTAATGCGAAAACAATGAATGTTGCCAAGGATGAGAGGGAAACGTGCCCTCCTCCACTTTTGATGAGAGAGTAAACTAGTACAAATAGTATGGAAATCAGTATGGAGTTTTTCCAAAAAATTAAAAACAGAAGTACCATTTGATCCAGCTATAAGAAAATGTCCAATGGATGGTACAGGAGAACATGATATTAACAAAATAACCATTCTCAGAGGTTGTCTGTCATGTTTCCTCTTATATTAATAATTTAAACATAAATGAGTAGAGAAGACAGGAAACTGGAAAATCCATTTGCTGAGTTGAGGAAGTGAATCTGGGAATGGGGGAGGTAAAGTTTGTAATCAGATGAAAATAATGAAAATGTATCATATGTATATATCCATGTACCAAAAAAAATTTCATCATTCTGTAGTGCTAATTTTGCTGCATTTAAAAAAAAAGAATTTTTACATGACATATGCAGCTGCTGAAATAAAGAACCAAAGGTAAAAGGAAAGTTAATATTTTTGTATGAATGCTCCATGAAAAATGGACTGCCCTATAGAACTGGCATTAGAAAAATGGGATTGGTGTAATGGTATTTGACTGAGGACAGAGGACCTCACATGGTCTCATTTTCCATGTTCTCCATGGCCTCTCTTTACAGCATTTCCTTCCCCTGGGTACACTTTAAGACTCTTCTAGAATGAGAGATAGATGATATATTTTCACATGAGGTAGGTCACAGAATTTCTTTGAGGCCAGCTTACCCAGAAATGTTGGTAGAGGCCAGAAAGCTATTTCCAGGTTATGAATTATTTGGGGAGTTTTACTGTACAGGACCTTAAGAAGTTGAATGGTAGCTTATACAGCTAGATTTGAGGATGAAAGTGAATCAGAAGAAATGTTAGTAGAGGAAGGTTAGAGTGATATGGCCTCTGAGGCCCTTCCCAACTCCTTAATTTCAAAGTTCTCAGTCTGCCAAAGAGATGTACTTTGTGGTGCTGTGTTCTAATTTGTAATAATTTTCCCATGTGGAACTTCCATAGAAGTTTCACAAAAATTAAGAGATCACCTTTGGGTATGGACAGGAGAGTTGGGTTAGTGAAAGGGTGATAAACTGGTAAACTATTCCTAAAAGAACTGAATCAGAGATAGGAATGAGAATAGGTAAAAAGAAAAATAATAACCTAAGAATATTAAACAATGTAAATGCATAAGAACAAGTATAACACATTCATTCATTTATTCCCCACTAATTTTTTAATTCAATCACATGTCCCAGATACATTTTCAAGTCTCAGAAATATAACTCTGAGACCAATCAGACACATTATCTAGCTTCATGAACCTGACAGCAACATATTAGTAGATCTAAATTGTAATCAAAACTCAAAATCAAAATAATCAAATAAAATTGTTAAGTGGTCAGGCAGGAGGTGCATAAGAATTGTGAAAATCAAATTATTTTTTAAAGGAGAAAGTAACTGAGCCTTTGGAAAGAAACTTTATTAAATTGAATGTTGAAAATCTCATTATTTTACATTATTTTATATCGATCCAGAAAACAACAGATAATGAAAAACTGACTTTCTCCAACATTTCATTTCTGTGACAGTGACATATAAAAATGATTCTTGAATTTTATTGCAAGTTAACTAAACATGAATACTTGATGAATTTGTTCATAAAACTAACGGGATTTTATGTAAAAATGAGATTATCCCAGTTTCTTGATCTCCCTTCTCATTCCCTAGATATTTTTTATTATGCTTAATGTCAAGCCACAACACATTGATATTCCAGAAGACAACAATCTTGACTAAAACGTTTCTTGTACAGTTTTGGAACTCTGGTGTGCATGAAAACTATCTAAAGAATGAACCTGGAATGCTGGAAATTTTTAGAATTTTAGAGTAGGGCAGTATGCAGAAATAGTGTACACTTAAGTTTTTTTTCTTTCTGAAAACTCACTTAAAATATTACAATCTGGGAAATGAATTTGAAAGAACTATGACTCTGATTAGCTTAGTTTTCATTACCTAAAAATTTGCCCAAAATGTAGGCAGTGCTGTGTGACTAAGAACTCAGTTGCGTTAGTTTTATACAAACATTGCCTGTTGATTCTGCTGCCAAATTTACTTCTTCCAAAAAAGATGCGTGAATCCACTTCAGACAACCAACAAGAAGAAAGTACAGATTGAAATAGCAAAGAAATATTATTTTGAATCTCAAATGAACATTTACAAATTATCTCTGAAACAGAATTTTGTTTGCATTCTCATGTACTGATGCTATTTTTCTGACAGAGTCACAAAACAATCACCAAATTCTAAGAAACAGAGATATAGCAAAAGTCAAGCAGGTATCTACAATATTGTACAGTCTCATCTTTTCCTTTTTCTTATTTTTTTCATAGTGCACACCACCATTTTCTGTCTCAAATGTTCCCCTTCCACCGCCTCCAGAAAATGAACCTTGTATAACATATTCTTCCTGGTTGTTTGTCAAACTCTGCATGCCATCATCTGTGCAGTCTTCCAGCTAAGGGCTTTCACCCGGAAGAACCTCCTCCCAGTTACTTGAAAGACGCCTCTTTCAAGTGTTTGCTTAACTGACACAGTTTCGTTGAACTCTACCTTGATCACACTGTTTCTCATTGCTTCCTCCTGCTACAACTACTGAACCCCATTTACTCTGTTCTCTCATATGTTTTCTTCAATTATAGTGCATTTTATGATCTAATATGTTGTATCACTTATTTTTGTACTTTTTTTTTGCCTTGACGGGAATCTATCTTCTATGACTACTACAGCTGACAAAGCCAGATACCCATATCACCTTTTGAATTCTCTCCAGATCTATGAGGTGTTTCTACCAGTTCATTACAAGTGTTCCATAAGTTTCCATAAGTTTACAAAGCTTAATTAAAATGACTCGTATTTTCTATCCAAGATACAATAGAACATAAAATTAATATTTCAGAGATAAAAACCTGTTACCTAACATGTATTTTAAAAATAAATTCAGAACTCATATTTTACTTAGCCATAAAAATGGAAAACATAATTTACTTATGTATTGTGAAAGAATAGTAGAGCGCCACACCAGAACATATAAGTGTGAACTAAAGGGAAATGCATATGATAAATGGAAATATATTTTACTATCATGAAACACATAAGGGAAAAAAAGTGACGTACAAAAGATAAAAGGAAATACATTTTATTGCTGTGAAACACCTAAAAATTAAGAAAAGCAGCTACTAGATGCTAGAAACAAAAATAAATTCAACCTAGTAAAATTGGGGAAATAAAATATTACAGTATAGTAATTAAAGTACTATAATTTTTTTCAAATATTACATATTATTTATCAAAAAATGAAAAGAGTAGCAAGTTATTCACCACAAGGAAATGATAAAGGTGTAAGTTGAGTTGATCACTACTCATATGCATGAATCAAATTATCACAATCTACCTTATACATTTGTACAAATATTGTCATTTAAAAAGGAAAGTAAAGAAACCAAATTTGATTGTTTAACCAGTCAAAGATGAAAGAAAAGAAAAAATATTATGGAGAGTGGAGAAAATATTATGGAGTGGCAATATTATGGAGAGTGAAGAAAAGAGAGAAAGAGAAAAGAATAAGGAGGTAAATAAAAGTGGGAATTTAAAATGTGATGACCTAGAAACTACACAAATGTTTACACCGAAAGTGATTAGAAATCACTGGTCTGACTTCGGTTGCTGCTCTGAAACAGTAGTTACAAGAAAAGCTCCACGTCATGAGCAGCTCATGCATGGCCCGAATGGGTTTCAAAGAAAGAAAATCTTGAGTAAAAAAATCTTCTTCGTTGCATCTTACAATTGCTTGCCTATTGGGGTGATATTCGCTTTAAAATTCAAGTTCAGCCTCTCATTTGTTTTAAACCTCAGCGTTAGAGTTAGGCTTAGGGTTAGGGTTATAGGTTAGGGTTAGGGCTTGGGTTAGGTTTAGGGTTAGTGTTAGGGTTAAGGTTAGGCCATCTCAGTATAAACCAAAATGTGGATGAATAGCATGGCCTTTTCACAAGTCCATGAGCAATATAATACTTAGTAGAAGCAGCTCTTATTCACCATAACAAATTTTCTCCTGGATTTTCCATATATGAGCTCTTTTTCCTCAGAGAGTCACTTTTCTCTGTACATTGCAGTTGATTTTTCATTATTTAATGCAAGAGTCACAATATCTATGTCTCTTGATTCTCACTTGTAATTTTTCCAATTCTAAATTTGTTTCCTCGGGCCGGTGAGATGGCTCAGCAGCATAAGCGCCTGCCTGGCAAGCGCGAGGGCCTGAGTTCGACTCCCAGAACCCACATACGAGAAAAGGGCCGGTGACATCGCTCAGCGGCACGGGCGCCTGCTGGCGAGCGAGGTCCTGAGGTCGACCCCTGGTACCCACAAAAAAAAAAAAAAAAAGAAAAAAAAATTTGTTTCCTCAACTTGGACAGATAATACTCAAAGAAATATTTCTGTTTTATTATCATATTTTAATTTCTCTGTATTCTTTCAATACATCATTTGACTTGATTATATATCACCAAAGCAACTTTTTGTCCACTGAACTCATTATAATATTTACATTAGATTCAGGTCTGATTTTGTCTTACTGTTCATTTTACTTTTATAACATAAAAACACAATCAAGTACCATAAAACTGTAGAACGCATTCCACACGTACGGCTTGTGGAAGAAGCAGGTGACACTGGCTCAGTGAAATGGAGGTGCTCTCCCACCACCGGGGGACTCAAAATTTGTATTCATCAGCTCTGAATACTGAGTTCACTTAGTGGAGGCCGAGGCACCATAGAATATGTAACACACGGCGGTGTTGGTTAAGAAAAGTCTAACCTAACGTACATCATGTTAGATTGTAATGTTTTAGCTGTAATATTAGGAAGAGACTGAATACACACTATTACAATATTTATATATAGCTATAAGTACACCAAGTAAGATTTATAAGCACAACAAAATTTAGGAGAAATTACTAGTATGTAAACAAAATGTTAACAAGTCTTGAATTTCTTCATTGAATTTCGTTGTTTTCTAGTTGTTTTTCTAGTAAATAATCCTCACTCTATGGCCATGTCATACTTTTAAATACAAAATGTTTTCTGGTGAACATTGAATTGTCCCATCCTTTATAGTCAGATGCTAAATAAGTGCGTCTCTGTCTTCTCCATCACCCTAATCCAAAAATTCCTGATTGCTCACTGGAATGTAAACATTAGTCTCTGCAAACCAATGGAGTTGTCCCAATTTAAGAAGTAAACAAATGAAATTGAGCAACAGTTCAGAGTATCTCAAGAGAAGATGCAGTGATCTTGGCTTTTGGCATGTGGCCTCTCATGGAAAAGGCAATGTCTTTTTGTTCATTAAGTCCTTGACCTTTTGTCCTTGGAATCAGGCCAAGGAATCTTCCTAGGAAATTGTGCCCTGAGGATGACCAAATGCTGCAGTGTCTGAATGCGCATTAAGTGATGCGCCCTGAGATCACCAGGCTGGGGGAGGGCAGGTGTACACTCTCCGCGATATATTCTCCTTTCTTCCTCCACGCTTTACAGAAGAAACTTCCTGCTAAAGTTTCCATTTGATCAGGCCCTGAAAAACCATTTCTATGGTGATATAATTTAACTCACTAAAACATGAATGCACTAAAACTTAAAAATAACTTACATCAAGAAAACCAAATGTATTTGAGAAATTTTCAGCTTCTCTGGTTTTTATATTTTATCTCTCAGAATAATTTGAGGTTGACCAGTTTCTACCCAGATAATCTTGGAAGAAGTTTTATTTTTCAGCAACTGGATCTCACAGTAAGTACCATTCTTCACACTGAAGTGGATTAGGGCATACAAAAGAGAACGGGTATTTCATCAGAAAAATTTGTATTTACATATCATTTAGGCCTATGATGAGTAAGGTTAAGATCTGTGAAGCAAGAATATAGATTTGGTGGTGTCAAAATTTCCAAACAATGTACATATTCTGAAAATATAATATTTTAAAGAAATTTCATTTTAATGGTCAACTCAGGAAAAGATGTTACAAGTTGACAGCCCATGCCGGCCCTCACTCCCATGCCCCTATCCCCACAAAAGTGGGAGAAAGTTTATTTTGGTTGAAAGAAAAGTGTTTATGAATAGTTAGCTCCAAAGTAGATAAAGGCCCTGTTATGCCTCCAATCTCTCTCCCTGTGCCAGGGCTGCAGAGATTTTATGTCCGGGTCACCTCGAGGTCCCTCCCTCTCTTGTCCAAACTACACCAGACCTTGGCTTCCTGATGCCGGAATCTGCTTATGCCTCTCAGAGGGCTGTGACATTTTTCTGACACGGCGTAACTTCTCTGCCTGATGAGCTGAGGTAAGGTGAGGAGTGGTGCACAATTGGGTTCTTGGTGTGCGAAATTTGGAGAAGCAGCCTATCATTAAAACATCCCAATGCTTAAAAGTTCGTTTTACCCTTGGGGCAACAATATCTTCTGGAATAGTAACATGTAGTCTACAATCTGAATATTCCTCACCTAAGTCCCCTACAAAGTGAAATTTATTGTTATTGACATCCAATGGCATTGAGATCTAGAAGGCAGTATGATACTTTTCACCTGTTTTTTCTGCGTGCATTTTACATATACTTTTGATAAAACAAGCTAAAAACAGAAACACAGTATTATAAGCATGGTCTCTTATGTCAAAATAGCCTAACAGACTCACATTCTTAATATGTCTTTGCTATGATTTCACATAAGTGAAGACCTGTGCCCACTTTCTGATCTAAAATACATGCATTTTACTAACTGGTATGATATATTCATATGGATTAAATGTGTTAATAAAGGAAAGCATTTGCAATAGCATCAAGTTCATTCTAAATACATAATTTAACTCTTTATTATAGCAGAAGTAAATGTCACTTATACCATACCTATAAGTGACAATTAAAATTATTTGCTCCTGTTCCATAACATATTATCAGTTGAAAAAACACTGAAATAATTACCATAATGCTGGGCTATTCATAAAAATAAAACCAATTTGAAGTCAGTCAAGCTAAGTATCAACTCTATTATTGAACAGTTAGTGGCCAAGGAACACCATGCCGGAAGTAATGACACCAATATTCCTGAATTCATCCTCATGGGGCTGGCGGATTCTGAGGAGACGCAGCTGGCCCTCTTCCTGATCTTTCTCCTCATCTACCTGGTCCCGGTGCTGGGGAATGCAGGGATGATACTGATCATCCCCCTGGAGCCCCAGCTTCACACCCCCGTGTACTTTTTCCTCACTCACCTGTCATTTCTCGACCTCAGCTACTCAAGTGTCATCACCCCTAAAACCTTACAGAGCTTACTGACTTCCACCAAGAGGATCTCAATTTTGGGCTGCTTCTTCCCGATGTACCTTTCTGCCCTCTTGGGTGGCACTGAATGCTTTCTTCTCTCTTCCATGGCCTATGATCGCTATGTTACTATCTGCAACCCTCTCCACTATCCAGTCCTTATGTCGACGAGACTGTGCCATGACCTGCTCGCTGCCTCCTATACGTTTGGCTGTATGGACTCCATTGTTAGTGCAGCTTGTATGAGCCTACTGAATTTCTGCAACTCTCATGTCACCCATCACTTTTTCTGTGATACATCCCCAGTGTTAGCCCTGTCTAGCAGTGACACATTTGAGGTTGAAACCATTCATTTTTGCTGGTTCCACCCTAATAGTGACCATTATCACCATATTTGGATCCTATGTGACCATTCTCTCCACTATCCTGAAAATTAATTCCACTGCAGGTAAGCAAAAAGCCTTCTCTACCTGTGCCTCTCATCTCCTGGGAGTCACCATCTTTTACAGCACTATGATCTTTGCTCATTTAAAACCGAAGGAGTCCTACTCCTTGGGAAAGGATCAGGTGGCTTCTGTGTTTTACACGATTGTGATCCCCATGCTGAATCCTCTCATTTACAGTCTCAGAAACAAAGAGGTGAAAAATGCTGTCCTTAGAGTCTTGCAGAAGAGAGGAGGCTGCAGTTAGTATAACAGTGACACTAGGTATTCATATTTGTCTTTCATTTTTTCTTTTTTGCAAAATTCTTTGGTTTCTTTCTGAGATACATTGAATGTTTTTTTTTTCCTCCCCTAAGGTTGCCCTTTGTTCAAGCAAACACAATCTTTCTATGTTTCCAGACATATATTATTAGAATTTCACATTGTATTAGGCATCATGAAGTATGTGTTAAATTTATGGGGTAAACACATGTGATTTTAAGGGCAAACAATGTGCAAAATGAGAAATGTTTATTTTCATTTTAAAAACTATATCATGCAATATTCTATTCGGACTCCAATTTGGTTCATCTCCCATTTAGAAATCTGTACTTTTTCTGATGTTATTCCACTCACAATACAGAGAACTATGGCAGTGTGGCTCAGAGCTGGTGCTTCTGAATCAAATTTAGATTCTCCATTTTGATTCTTTTACCACACAACCCTCATTATTTCGCTGAAATTTTATGACTCAGTTTTACCCACCGCACAAGATACAGAAAAACTGCAGGATCATCTGATCAGAACTGGAGGTAAAACTTTTAGAGCCACAACAATAACTGCTGCTCATTATAAGACCTGTCATATGCATGTGACATGTTTTTGAAGAATACTCCTTCATGCTTTACTAATTTCTTTTGGTTAATTCAATTGACAAATACACAGACAGTTAAAAATAAACTAAAATAAGTCAGTAGTTCCCATGTTTGGATTCAGAAAAAATAAAATACTAAAGTCAAATTAAGTATTGAAAAGTCATATATCTTAAACTGGAGACAATTTGGAAAATTAAAGAAATTATTAAAGGAAAGAGAAATATTGTAATCATTGTTGACATTTTTACATATGTTCTAGATCAGTTGTTGTGAGTATATATCTCTATATATATTTAAATTCTGCTCGCTCCTGTATAATCATTTTTCTTTCTGTAGTCAATAAAAGTTTAATAGCTAATAATCTTTTTGTAATTGATACCTGTAAAGTGAACATGTTCTCAGTATATGAGCAAAATTAACCATCATTTTGCAGTGCTTTGAGCTTGAAATGTGGTGAATTTGCCAAGTTAAGACTCGCCCGCATTCTTATGTGTTAAAGCAACACCTGCCAATCACATTAAAAGCGCAACTTTTTCTGACATGCCAAGGATCTTGAGCCACTTGCTTCTTTGTCATTCTCTAATGTTCTTATTCTTGTAGTAGTCTTTAAAAATAAATTGTTGAACTTAAAGTCTGTCCCAGTTTTCTTATATTTCTAATAACAAAGTTTGGCAAATCAAAGAATGGAAAATGAATTTAGCATGCGTAGCAGTCCATAAATTTAAGTCAGCAAGAAAACCAATATTTTATTTTTCAATGTATTTTCTATGTATTTGGTAATTGCAGTTTTAACACTCTCTTTGCTATTTTAGGTTATTTTATAACGTATACTTCCATTTTTCAGCAAACATTTTTTTAACTTGAATAACCTATAACATAATATTAATTCATTTATTCCAAGTGTGTGATTGGCTTTTTAATTTTTGAAATTCGCATTCTTTTTTTTTTTTTTTTTTTGTGAAACTAGCTTTGATGACTTTGGGTGTCTAAAGTAAAGTGCAGGGCCAGTGATATGGCTCAGCGGCATAAGCGCCTGCCTGGCAAGCGTGAGGTCCTGAGTTTGACTCCCAGTACCCACATAAAGGAAAAAAAAATAAAATTAAAATTAAAAATAAAGTAAAGTGCAGCCTCGCTATTTTAAAAATTAACAATTTAAAGATGTTTTATTAATTGAAAACTGTCAACTGTTATTAAAATATTTCATATATGTATTATATTATTCATAGTTATGAGACTAGTACAAAAATATGTTTGTCCTACATTTATGTTACATAACATTATGATTTATTCTTCATTTCTTATCTATGTTTTTAGAATGTATACATGCAATTACTCCTGATTTTTTTATATTAGAAATAAGAATTGTGAAATATTTATTTATAATACTTTGTTTTGTTTTCATTTCTCATTTAATAAATCTTATGTAATTCAAACACTGAAAGCTCTTTGTGCTTTCCAGTCCTTTTTACAAGATATGGTTTGTAAATTACCTTCATTTATATGAGATTTTATGATTTAGAAAATGTAAGGCATCAGTTTCTTTGCCAAAGAGGGTCACTAGACTATAACATTTTTAGAAAACATTTGGGTTGAAGAAATACTGTCACTTTTATTAAATTATCCCCTTAATTATCTTTTAAAATACCTTCTTAATATTGTAGGCTAGGAGAATTTAAATAATGTTACTAAATAAGCATAATAAAATATTTTGACCATAAGTAACATTTAAATTTTTTGTTTCACTGCATAGCTTATATATTTTAAGTTATTTTTCTGAAATTATTTAAAATAGTATCCTCTGGATTATGGTACCAAGGCAAAATGTTATATAATATAAAATATGATTTTTTAAAGATTGTAATACAGCACGGCCGAATATGAACAGCTGTTTTTGCCTCTAAAAAACTGATGGATAGATAAAAGTTACATTACATTTTAATGTAAGCTAGCCATGTTCCAGACAATAATTCAGTGGGTTTTAGATACACAATTAAAATATTTTACCCTTCCAGGATATTTTCATGTACATGCTATCCATATATAAATTTAATACTGCATAACGAAAAACTATCTTTTTTTGTTCAATCTAAGACTTCATAATTTTCTTCTGGGATTTTGTCTCTATGTAATAGACTTCACAGCCGTGCTGTTAGAATAATTTGATTCTTAACATGGGGTGTATTTGGACTCCCCTTCAACACTATTTCCATTACTATTCCGGCTCAAGGGACGATCGTTTCAGCTTTAAATCACTGTGACCGCCGCCTGCTTTCTCTCTGGTTCGCCCTCACTCCCTTAGGAAACACGGTGCAGTGGAGGCGTCTATTCCCTTCCCCTGGAGTTCAGCGCGTCTCTAACGGAATAAGGACGCGGCGCCGTCTGAGCGGAGCTTCTTCTCCGCCGTGGAACGCGCGCTGCTGAGCGGTGCACTGGAGAAGAGCGAGTGCAGCCCCTTCCCAGCGCCGACTGACGGGAGCGACACTGCCCCTCTCCTGGCATCTGAGGACGCTGCCCTACCTCTGCCCCCTCCCTCGCTTTCCACCCTGCGATCTCCTAACGCTCCCCTGCGCCTGTGGGTCCCCGTGCTCTCTAGAATGTTTTCTGTTTTTTTCCTGAAACATTTTCTCTCAAATGTCAGTATTTTTAAATATTTCCATCCACACTGTTAGGGTCGGGATGCCCGCCGCGTGAAGGAAGACTCCAAGAAGCGTTCTCTCATGCAAAGGGCAAGGGGTTTTATTATCCAAGCATGCGTGGGGCTCACTGAACACGCAGGAACAGTGGGCCCCGAGGTTTGTCTGTGCAGGGCTTATATGTCTATAGAACAAAGGGAGGAGGGGTCTTTGCAAGCGTGGTTACAGAAGCAGATAGCATTGGTTAGTTTAAACAGCTTTTTACATTCATTGGGAGAAGACACTCATACGGGAGTTTTTAGGCTGGCCGACCCAGCGGGGAGGATATTTTCTAATATGGCAGCAGGTGGTCCGGAACAGCACAATCTGCAATCCTTGCAAATTTCTTAGCCCAGGGTCAGTCGTTATCTTGCAGCCCAGTTCCCTGGTCTGTGGTCAGCTTTGTTTTGTTTTTATCTACTTTAGGTAGCTTTGTAACAGCTCAATTCCCGGAACATTGGGAGGAGGGGGACAGTATAGACTGTGCATTCCCAGAAGGGAAAATTTCTCTTACACACACCACCCTATTTGTCAGTCCACATCCCTCTTCTGTGCTTTGTTTTGCGTAACGGTTGTTCCCTTTTTCCATTCCATAAGCTTTGCTCATGCCTTTTGCTCTGTATCTGCTTTTCCCTGTGGTCCTGTGACTGGATGGGCACAGATTTTTCACAGCACTTGGAGCAGGGCTCAGTAAGTACGAAGCAGGGGGGAGGGGGATCCCGAGCAGAGCACGCAGACACAGAGCAGAAGCAAGAAATGGCCTTTATTGCCTGGGCTCTGCAAGCGACTAGCGTCACCTGAGAGCCCGGAGCGCAGCTTTTCTTTCATTTTACACCTTTGGGCTGTGATCATCATTGAGGTTACATAAGAGAACTGCTGCGAGGGGGAGCAGGAAATTCTTTGCTGGATCCCCCAAGACCTTTAGGAGAGGTTCTAGAAGGACCTTCCAGTGGGAGGTGTACTCCTCTCTCACCCCGCGCTTTGGGGCTCTGCTTGGAGCCTCACGTTGGATCCGTCCATCTGCTTGTTTCTACGCGGTCTTCTCTTGATTGTACCCCTGGCCCACAGAACTGAGAGGCTGTTCTCTGATCTACGGTGGCCTCTATCATGGGGTTGAGGGCCCGTATCACCACGGGCAAATGGCAAGGAGTAATTAGGCGTATTCCTAATAAAACTAAGACTCTTCCTATCAAGGTCTTGAATTCCCCGAGACCCGAGAACCATCCCCCAAACAGCTCTCCTGGGTCCCACCCTTCCATGTTTGGACGGGTACATGTCGTCTGCATCTTTCTTGTGATTTTCTCTCTCACGTGTCCCTGGCCATCAAGCAGCGGTTGGTCAGATTGAATTTGCCACAGAATGGGGTAGCTGGGGATCCATATTCTACAGAAAGCTGAGGCCCCCAGGAATTCTTGCAGTTACCTTTATGTCTTGGGCTCAGGCAGGTTCTGGATCATTGCCTTTTGGGCCGCCCCCAGTTTCAGTCTCAGGGCCAGATGATGGGGTGCTGAAAAACTCTGGCTCTGGCCTTGGGCTGGTGTTTCCCAGGTGGAAGGGGGTGGTAGGTCTAAAAGTGAGTCCTCTGAGTCTCCTAGGAATGGGTGGTGTTTCTTTAGGGGGGTCCATTTGTTTGAGCAGGCTGCAGTGGCAAGAGGAACTGGGAATGGGGTTTCCTCAACTATGGGCAGGGGGAATAACTAGCTGTAACCACAAGTCCACATAGAGAAACTGGTCTGGCCAGGATTTTCTGTCACATCCAGCCAGACCTCTTGGACCAGAGTCCTTCCTAATGATCCCCTTGTGGGCCACCCAACCTGGAAGGATGGCCATCTACTTCACACAGGGTCAGGAGTTTCCTGGGAGTGAGTTTTGCCCCAGGTCTCCACTAAATCCCTTCTTAAAAGTTTTGATCATAACTTCTAACAGAGTGGACTTGCTCTGACTCCCTCCTATGGTTCGTTCCCACCACCCACAAAGAAGACAACAGAAAGAGACACCAGTCACTTTGTCTGTCACTGGCCAGGCTCCTGGCGGAGATATTTCAGGCCCTCCTTAGCACTGCACTCTCTTTCTGTTTCCTGGCTGCTATGGGTGGAGCAGCTTTCTTAACCCATACTTTTCCACCATGCCATTTCTCCTTTGAAGCCAACTAACCATGGACTGGACCATTTGAAATTGTGAGCCAAAATAAAATTTTCCTTTAAATTGTTGGTGTTAGGTATTTGTTCCCAGCAATGGAAAAATAACAAAGTATATAAAGACAATTGTATTCTTGCATAATATTCATTAGGAAAATGAATATATTTCAATTTAGGAAAACATGCAGTTATCCTTTTGTAAAAATCAAAATTCTTAAGGTTAGTAGTATTTCCTTTGGGTATTACAAGTTTTACAAAATTGTGTAATGTCTGAAAGACACTGCTGTGATCCCACTAATCTTGAAACTTCTATATAACTGTAGTTATAATAAACTAATTTGTATGTAATAGACAAAATGTATTACCAAGAATACCTGCAGCTAGCCAGGCTTGGTAGTGCACTACTGTTATCCCAGCACTCTGGACAGCAGGGCAAAGAAATTACAAGTTCTAGCCTAGCCTGGGTAGTGTTGAAACTTAGAGAGACCCTGTCTCAAACTAAAATATAGAAAGAATGCTTAAGGTATAGCCTGGTGTCAAAACCCTGAGTAAAATCCCCAGCCAAAATGAAGTACTTTTATTAAAAATACAATGAAAGTACTAACCATTTCTAAGCACAATTAATGAAATTCATTAAGTTAAAATCCACAGGCCATAAAATTTACTATTTTACCTCTTCTGATGCAACTACAAGATTCACAAAGTTGTGCAAGAAACAACTTTCTCTAGTTCTAAAACATTTCCATCCATACAAAACTTCACCAAGTAATTTCTTTCTCTTCTTCACTTCCTTCAGGCCCTGTGTTCCATTTCTATGTATTTTGCTTTTAAATCCAGGGCATTTCATATAAAAATTCATATTAAAGATGACACTTTTTTCTTGGATGCCTTGAATTAAAGTAATGTTTTTGAAATTCATACCTGATATGGCATGTGTTTATCAAAAATTTATTTTGTTCTGCTTAACAACAAATCTACATTTTTAATTGTAAATGTGCAACATGTTACAGTAAGTCCCTGACTTACAGACAAGTTTCCATTCAAGGAGGATGCTCTTAGGTAAGGTTTGTTTGTAAGTCCTACAAAGTGAGTCTTATACATTTTTGACATAAGTATACAATGTAAAGTATAAAACACCAACACACACACACACACAGTAAATACATTATCTTTACTTTTACAGTTACCTAAAAATGGTAAGGTAGACACATGGGCTATTTCCTCAATTTTTTTGCAGATGTAAATGTTCGTAATACAATATCCTTTTCTACCTGTGAAAGTTTGCAGCTCGAATATTGCTAAGTCTGGAATTACTGTAGTCGTAGACACAATGCGTCAAATCACATTCCTGGAACTTACTCATTTTTCATAACTATGTCCTCATGCATATTTATGAACAACTCCTCATATCTCTCAACTCCCAGCCCTTTGCAACTAGCACCCCTCTGTGTGACTCTCTACCTTCAGGTGTATTAGATATTTCATATAATTGGAGTTGTCCGTGGTATCTGTCCTACTGTGACTGCGTAGTTTCATTTAGCATAATAGCGTACAGGTTCATCTATGTTATCACATATTGAAGGACTCATATTTAAGGCTAATTGATATTGCATTGTATGTATAATCCACATTTTATTTATCCATTTTTTATCAATGGATATTTAGTTTTTTTCACATTTGGTTATTTTGAATTTTGGTACAATAAACATAAAGATTTTTTATACACTTTTAAGACTGCTAATAATTCTTTTAGAGAAAACACAAAAATTGGGTGTTGGGCCATTCAGTCAATTAATACATGGATTCACAGTGTATCCACACTGTCCTTGAAAGTTAGCGGACAACCTCCAGGCGTTTCACTAAGCTCCCAGAGGCTTTAGGGATAATCAACCAACCAATTGCTTGGCTTCCCCTCAGGGATAGTCTCAAAAGGTAATAAATAAATAAATAAATAAATAAAAAATAAATCCATAAATTGTCTTCCAAAAGCATTGTTAAAAAGCACATGGGAAAACCAGGAGAGAATTTTAATTACAGGTGACACAGACAGAAAGCTGCAGGCATTGCCATATATTACCAATATCTACACAAATGGTCACAGTTTCATAAGGCTTTCTCCTGCAAGGCAGGTGACCTTAGAAGTTCTGTGTGTGCTTTCTCTTACCCCATTACTACTGAGAAGCTGTTGGAACTCTCCTTTTGTTTCAGATTAATTTTAAATATTTTCAAATACAATGAGAGTATAAGTACATGCAACACACATTGTGTGTGCTTATAAAACATTTAATTTTCTACATTATGTGTAGGTACATAGAGTTGTATATTTTTGTGCACTGTCCTGTCTAAAGGACACCAAAAGTGACCTGAGATGAAGCATAAAGAAAGGGCCACAGTTTTTCTCAAAGGCAGAATTTGAAACTCCAGGGATTCAGCGTCTCATTCTGACATCCTTCCAACACTTATTTACTCTAAGGGTTTTTTTGGGAATCTTATAGAAATAAATTTAAAGCAGTTATCACGTAAATAAATAGATAAACATGATTGATTTTGAATCTTGGAAGAAGGAATTTCTCCTTCACATCAACAAGTGAAAAATATTAGTGAAGGTTTAGGAGGTTTTTGTTTGTTTGTTTGTTTGTTTGTTTTTGTGGGTACCAGGGGTCGACCTCAGGACCTCACACACCAGCAGGCACCCGTGCCACTGAGTGATATCACCGGCCCTTTTTTCGTATGTGGGTACTGGGAGTTGAACTCAGTACCTCGCGCTTGCCAGGCAGGCGCTTATGCCGCTGAGCCATCTCACCGGCCCTAGGAGGTTTTAAAGACCCAAAATTATTGTAATGGTAAAACGTTTCCATTTTGCAAAGGGATCTGAATAAATTTAATCTTTTAAAAAATAAAATTCAAATATTCAATAAAGATAATATATATGAAAAAGCAATTTTCCTGTTTCATTGAACTCCAGGGGAGGTGAGAGGAAACATTTTTCATCTTTCCTTATAGAAAAATAGGCAATTAACTTTTAATATTTTTTACTCTTTTTAACTTTTCATGATTTCAAATTAAGCCAAACAAACAAACAAACAAAAAAAACAAGATTTGTCTCTTAGTGGTTTTATTTAAAGCATTCTTCTAACGTTGTCATTGGTAAATTTTTTCGTAAGTCTAAATTATGAAAGGTGAGGGCACCGGGTGAGGTAGGACACCAGGTAGCTCCAGCAGTATAAGCAATATTCTATGTAAGATAGCAGTAAGTGATGCTGACTCAGGTTTATATTTCATTTTGTGCAATTTCATTTGTTTAGACCTGATTTAGAGAATATTGTTACTACAATTCTCAATTTAAATTGTGTCACTTCTATTTCTTTTCTTAGTTTAGGAAGCATTGGTACAATTTTTTACAACAGTAAGGATGATCTTACCTTAAATGCCATACATTTCTTTGTATGTTGTGCTTTGCAATCTCTGGGCCTTAGAGATATCTGGGTACATTTCATTGTACTACTCATGTATTTCTATGTGTTACACGCTATCATATTTATTTCTTATGAATTTGATGTACAGAAATATTTCAGATCATATTCAGAAATCCCCATAGATCTCAGAATTAGTGTATTTATTGTCTGTGTAATATTGTGTGCCATAGTAAAAGTTTTATGCAATGTATGTATTTATTAAATTTATAGTAAAAGTAATATATATATATATTTATTTATGCCATATATATCCTATAATTATAATGAACCTCAGGGAAACAGCATTTAAGTAAACATATATGGAAGCATCTTACCTTACAATTTTATTAAAATACTTATTAAAAAAAAGATAAGTAATCCAAAACAATGGTATGTTCTTCACCCAGTATTAGGTTTTTTTTTTTTTTTTTTTTTTTGGTGGGTACCGGGGGTCGACCTCAGGACCTCGCGTGCCTGCAGGCGCCCGTGCTGCTGAGCGATATCACCAGCCCTTTCTTTGTATGTGGGTTCCGGGAGTCGAACTCGGGCCCTTGCGCTTGCCAGGCAGGAGCTTATGCTGCTGAGCCATCTCACCGGCCCTTCACCCAATTTTAATCATAGCATTGGGGCAGGGGTGATGGGATCAGGATTCAGATATGTAGCATGTACTTTTTCTGCTTCATCAGTCCTTCATCTGTTTAATGTTCTATTCCAAAGAAGAGAAGCCTCTTTGCACAAGAACGTGCATGTGCATATGTAAAGAAAACCTCTTTAAAGTAAGGCAATTTTACCATTTAAAGAACAAAAATAAAACACATGAGAAATATGTACATGATCATAGAAAACTACATTCAGGTCTCCTGATACTCTGAATCACTTACTCAACCATCATCCTTCTCAACAACCCTTTAAGAATATTTTGAGGGGCCGGTGAGATGGCTCAGCGACATAAGCACCTGCCTGGCAAGCACGAGGTCCTGAGTTGGACCCCCAGTACCCACAAAAAAAAAAAAAAAGAATATTTTGAGGTATATTTCGTGTACAAGACTAAGTAGTTTTAGTTAGATTACTTGACCATAGAAATTTTTGGATGCTAAATTAAGGTATAGCGGGCCGGTGAGATGGCTCAGCGGCTTAAGCGCCTGCCTGGCAAGCGCGAGGGCCTGAGTTCGACTCCCGGAACCCACATACGAAAAAGGGGCCGGTGATATCGCTCAGCGGCACGGGCGCCTCCTGGTGCGCGAGGTCCTGAGGTCGACCCCCCAGTACCCACAAAAAAAAATAATAAAAAATAAATTAAGGTATAGCATTGCACACAAACATACATATTTCTGCAGGTATGCTTTTTCATAGAAAGGCAACTTCCACTGTGACCTTTCTGTCTTTTATTCATACTTCTATGACATGTGTTAATAATTTCATTTGTAATACCTGTAATTATATGTATTTTAAAGGAGGAGGTTTTGAAATAGTAGCTGAGACAATAGAAGTAATATTGTATTTATTTTTGGAATTTGTTGTTAGAGACTTTTGATATATCCTTGGCATATGTATTATGTCATTTCATTAAATGTAATGAATAAGCACCACAATGTGATCGTCAGTATACAAATGAAAGGCAACTATTAAAGAACAGTACGATCACTACACCTTTAGCTAACATGCAAAGTTTTCACAATGCTTAAGCTTTATAATTTTGTCCCATGGACCTGCATCTGTATCTCTGTCTTACTCCCTGTTTATCTATTATTTCAGATTTATTCAGTTTAGAATAAAGTTATTGCTTTGGCTAGAGTTTAGGGCTGCATATTGAATATAGTATGATGGATAGCATCTTAACCTCCCTCTAACCATTAGATGACCAGAGAAATCCACTACCATTGGTGACGACCAAGCTACGTCTAGATATGGAAAGTGTTCTTTGGTGAGTCAAACCACCTTTCTTGAGAACAACTAGTCTAGCTATGTGTCTACTTCTGTATTATCTGCTGGTAGTGGTGCATGAATATCATAAAATCTACACCTGAAAATTAAGGCATAGCTTCTATACAATAGCTTTGCATAATTATCTGCCGTGTGAAAATACCGGAAATATATTACTTTTTCTACTATGTCCGTCTAGAATGTTTTGTGGCAGAAGTGGATGGAGGAGCACAACTTCACAGTGGTGACCGAATTCATCCTGCTGGGCATCACAGATCGCCCCGAGCTGCAGGCTCCGCTGTTTGTGCTGTTCCTCGCCGTCTACCTGACCTCGCTGGTGGGCAACCTGGGCATGATTGTCCTCACCCAGGTGGACTCCAGGCTGCAAACACCCATGTACTTTTTCCTCAGACATCTCGCTCTCACTGATCTTGGTTACTCTACAGCTGTGGGGCCCAAAATGCTGGTAAATTTTGTGGTAGATCAAAATTCAATCTCATATCATTGTTGTGCTACACAGCTGGCTTTCTGTATTGCTTTTATTGATTGTGAGCTTTTTATCCTGTCTGCCATGTCCTATGACCGCTACATGGCCATCTATAAGCCTCTGCTGTACACCGTCATCATGTCACCAAGAGTATGTTGGGTACTAGTGGCGATTCCCTATCTCTACTGCATGTTTGTATCTCTTCTGGTCACCATAAAGATTTTCACTTTATCCTTCTGTGGACACAGTGTCATTAGTCATTTCTACTGTGACAGTCTTCCCTTGTTATCTCTTGTCTGCTCAGACCCACATGAAATTGAATTGATAATTCTGACTTTAGGAGCTTTTAGTTTGATTTCCTCTCTTCTGATGGTCCTTGTGTCCTACAAGCTCATCTTTGTGGCCATTCTCAGGATGAACTCCACAGAGGGTAGGCGCAAGGCCTTCTCCACCTGTGGGTCCCACTTGACTGTGGTAACAGTGCTGTATGGGACTTTGATATTTATGTACCTGCAGCCCAAGGCCAGTCACTCCTTTGACACTGACAAAGTGGCTTCCATATTTTATACCTTGGTCATCCCCATGTTGAATCCGTTGATCTACAGTTTGAGGAACAAAGATGTAAAATATGCTCTTTATATGACATGGAAAAAGATATCCAAATATTTTTCTTTAAAGTCATGTACAATATAAGCCATGTAATACCATTGCTCTCCTCCATAGATGGGCTCTATTTACCTTCAAAGTTTGGACTCTGGTACTACTTAAACTTCAAAATGTTATAAATGCTTCAGTGAACAGAACATTATAAAATGGTGCCTTCCTTGAGATAGAGCAATTGTAGTATAATAGTCAATGACGTGTACTAGCACAATGGTATGGTCCATCAGTAAAGCTGGTATGCTGTATAAGATTGTAAAAGAGTAGTGGGCACAGAAGATGAGTAAAAAGCCTTTTTTGTTCTTTGAGGTCCTGGGGTCTAATCCTGGGGACTTTACACTAAGCTACATCTCCAGCATGCAGCTATGTATGCATGTATGCATGTGTTTACTTTAAGACATGTTCTTAGGATATCCGTAATTTGTTCAGCTGGGATTTCAGCATATATTCCTCCAGCCTCAGTCTCTCATATTCCAAAACAATTTTCTTTTGGTATTCTCAGCAACTACAGTAAACTTTCCTGTGTCCATGTATGATTTTGTGTCTGTGCCTCTGTTTTTGTGTGAGAACAATCTTACTGTTTCTTATTCTTTGTATACTCATAGCTGGTGGTGTTAAAACCAGACTTGATTGAGTTTCAGTAAGTTCATTGTAGCACGATGATTGCAAAGAATATGTCCTATGAACATCTTAAGTGTGCTAAGATGTACTAATATTGTAATCGTAGCACACTTTTCTTTTCTCATCAGTGACCCTATGTTCATGTATTAACCCAATAGAGCCTACTCATTCAACAAAATGTGCTATCCAAAAGGCCACAGGTCCAGTGTACCATGTAATTTTGTGTAATTCCGTGTATGTGTGTACGTGCATGAATACACAAGAGTGCGTGCACTTTAAAATTTGATTAAAATTATTATATGAAGAATAAAAGTTTGTGTATACAGTCATCTGGCAATAAATATTATGAATGAGTTTAGGCAATAGATATTTTATTCATTTTGATGAAAATACAGCTTAATTTATTTTTTCATATACACAAGACAATATTGTAATTCCCTACAAAATGCATCTTGAAATGACTGAATTGAAATGTTCACATTATTTGTTGGTGGGTAACTATTTAAATTAATATATTTTAAATTACTTTTGTTTTTCTCAAATTACCTTTAGCAGTTATTACTTTTATGATAAATTTTTAATACTCTAACTTCAAAAATGAAAATGTGATTTCATGTACCCTTATATATTATTTCTAAAATAAATGTTCAGAATTTCAACAGATCTCAAATAATGGGCATAAAGAGAATGAAATATGCTTATGTTAAATTATATATCATATTTATTTGATTTTATATGTCAGTATGCATTTTATAATTTATATCTTGTGTTAAAATTTTTAAACTTTTTCCCTTGAATGAATACTTTGAAAAATCCAGACTGGAAAATAAGTGAAATAATTGCTAAGATAATTGGAGTCAGTGGAATGCAATATTTTGAACAATGCTCCATCATGTTCAATAAAATTTAAAATAAGAGAAAATACATAAAATATGTAAGGTCATTATGAACATCGGTAACCAGCCAGTGTATGATTGAGCCTATATCACAAGCAGTGATATATTTAATCACTTCAGCTGACCCTAAGAAATTCACTCAGATGCATCTTATGAATATACAGGATCAAAACATTGAAATTTATATTAAAATAACATTCTACCTGACCCCAAATTTCACCCCTGGCAAACTTTTTAATGAATTCTAATCACTGCTTAAAAAAAATATCAGGCCGTGATATAGCTCAGCAGCATAAGCGCCTACCTGGCAAGAGTGAGGTCCTGAGTTTGACTTCCAGTACCCGCATATTAAAAAAGAAAAAAAATACCAGTGCCTGAAAACTCTTGGAGAAATATAAACAGAAGATTAATTTCCATGTTTTTGAAAAGTACTCCTCACAAAGACAGATAAGGCATCTTGTATGTGAAAATTCTAAACAAAATATAAACTGATGAATCCAGCAATACATAAAAACAGCATAATACCATGTTAAATTTAAGCCAGGAATTTATGTTTTAGCTAATATTTGAAGATCAAAATTTTATTCATCATATTGGAAAATAAAATTAAAAAAATAAACAATACCAGTAGATGTAAAAAATGCTATGATAAAACAGCACCCCAGTTGGGTAAGAGCCATATGTAGAAAACCCTTCCTGTTTCCTTCCTGGGAAGAGCTGACAGAGTGCAGCCAGGGTTAGGGGGAGGGTCAGGATAGTGCGTGGAGCAAGACAAGTACAAGAGTAGAATCTGGCCTGTGCACATCAGAACAAGAAACTGAGAGGAGAGAAAGGATGAGGCAGAAGCTATGACTGATTTTACTGCATCCACAGCAGGATGAAGTAAACGTGGCCACCGCTGCTGTGTACTCGTGTGCAGAATTCCACCGGGATAGGAAGTGAAGATGAGCAGCGCATAGACACTGTGCTCCTGTTTCCTGACACGGAAGTGTGTTGTAAATGGTTGCATTTCAATCAAAGTCCTCGTGTGAAAATTCTAAACAAAATATAAACTGATGAATCTAGCAATACATAAAAACAGCATAATACCATGTTAAATTTAAGCCAGGAATTTATGTTTGAGCTAATATTTGAAGATCAAAATATTATTCATATTGGAAAATAAAATTTAAAAAATAAACCATACCAGTAGATGTAAAAAATGTTAAGTTCCATGATGCATTAGTTACAAAAATCGTGACCACACTAATATTAAAATAGAACTTCTCTTGGGTGTACAGCACAAATCATGTATCCCATGTAGGTGAGATCATGCTCCAGATATGCCTTCCGTCATGATGTGATAGTGTTTAACTTTTACACTGTGGTGATTCCCACGCTGAATTACACCATCTACAGTTTGGACAGCAAAGATGTAAAAGAGGAAATGAAAAAGAATTTGAAATGAAATTGGTTTATCAATTAAGGATATTTTTCATGTTACATATGAAGAGTGGTATTCTGTATGTCAATGTTAAGAGAGTATGCTGAAAATCTTTACTTAAGTTATTAGTGCAATTCTCCTCATTGTGGATGTTTCATTTTACTGTATTTATTTATTTATTTTTAGGTTTTTGAGACAGGGTTTCGCTATGCAATCCAGGCTGGTCTTGAACTCACTATGTAGACTAGGTTGGCCTCCAATTCATGGCAATCCTCCTGCCTCAGCCTCCCAAATTCTGGGATATTACAGGCATGCACCACCATGCCTGGTTGGGATATTTTAAAGAAAAATAATGGTCGATCTCCCCTGCGTTGTTTTAAGTACAGAAATAACTATATCATTTATTTGTTTTCTGTGACATGCACACTAATATCTTTAATACATAATATGAAAATTGATGCTTATACTAAATGAAATATACAAAGTACACACAGACCTGTATTTATGCAATATGTAATATGCTGTATTTTTTTCTAATCTAATTAGTATATTGTGGCCTCCCATATTTAAAATTGTAATTCATTTTATATCTATATCTAACTGACCTGATCAAACACAAAGTAATTAATCCAAAGAGGAAGGAACACTTCTTTCACTAGGCTATAACATTTTCCACTAAAGAAAGGAAGTCACGTGACAGACCATAGACCCGGTCATAGTATAAAAATGTTGAAGAGGGTGGGAAGGAAAGGGTGGTGTGCATTACCCTTCCCACAACTCTAAGCAGAGAGCACGGAAGAAAGATGCCTTCACCTTGTGAGAGGAAGAAGGAATGGAGTTCAGGCCTTAAAGCTGAGCTCCAGTTCCTCGCCCAGCACGGTGAATCCTGTTGGTAGGAAGAGCCCCAGCCCTACCTGAAGGTCTACACCTGCAGGCTGAGTCACCGGAACTGGATCACTGAGGCTACTCAGGGACCCCGCCCCCCCAACCTCAGGCAGCAAGTTCGGACATGAAATTCTCCCCACAGGGGAGCAGGGCGTGAACGTGAAAGCCAGCACAGTCCTGTTTTACATCCCAATGCCACTGCAGTGAATCCAGCATGAGGAAGAAAATAGGAGGACCTGGAACCACAAGAGGGTGCAGAGACAAAGCCTCCAGCAGCCCTAACATCAGGTAGAGACCTACACAGAGTGGGACAGACACACTTTCCCTGCATCATTTCCAGGCTTGGAGTGGGTCGGGTGGGGACGCCCTCACCCAAGACCGTCTTAAGGTGAGCTTCAGTTGTCACCCAGTTTAGCATCAGCCCTGTGGGCCATGGGACTGTTTCCTCCACTCTTCCCCTCCCCATGGGGAGCTCAGCCATCCCCAGACCGGTGTTTAGAGACAGAGATGATAGAGCTGCCCGGACACCATGCAGAGAACTGAGCTCTGTGGACAGAGTCTCACGCTTTGGCCTCTAACACGAGCACCTCTGTGGGCCACTGAGCCAGTGCTATCGTCTTGACAAGGTGACAAGGACTGCCTTCACCAACACTACACCCAACTTCGACCACCCAGCATGGTGTAGATATTCACTTGCCTCGGCCAGCAGAGGTTACTTAGCATGGGACTTCGTCCTGCAACTCAGTGCAGGGCATTTGGGGATCTTAACAGACCGTATCCCCAAGCCTTCCTGAGAGTGGACTCCGGAGCACCCCTGGTCCCAGCAGAGGCACACAGCTGCAGTGTATCCACCAACATCATTCGGGGCCGGTTGTGGGATCTGTGGCCATGAGGAGACCTCAGCAACAGGCAGCCCACGGCAGTGTGGGCCGTGGGCTTTCCCAGCGCTGTGCTGGTCCTGACAGGCTGTAGGCTAAGGGTGTGACACAGCTTGTGTTCTTGGTAGCCACGGGCTTAACACTGGAGTTTGGGTCTAATGGGTATTTGGCCCAGAACCAAGCCGAATCCTTGATTTTAGGTTAAGGTCAGTGGAGTCTAACCCGATCGCGAAGAAAGGTTCCGGCTTACCATCTATCCTAAAATAATCCCCCTTTCTTACTGAACAACATACCATTTCCCTATTTGGAACCTTACTGTGCTCCCATCGCCCTCTAGTGGTGAAAAAGTGACAAAACATCAACAGTAGTCATTAGAAACATGGACTCGAGTTTCCATGTAGTGGTATGGCAGGGATAATGGCTGCAGGATCAAAAAAAGGAACACATAGCTTAGATTTTCTCGAAAGACAAGCACAAAGCTAAATCACAAAGAGTAGAGTAAAAACCCAGTCATTTAATGACGCTGTGATATCACATGCCAACAGAAATCAAAAGTTTCAAGCGATGATCTTGTGTAATGGAAAAAATTTCCCCACATTGACCAAAAGTTATCACCACGGGAGAAATCCCAAAGGAGAAATTTAAAAAGAACTGTTTTAAGTTACTCAGTAACTTCAAAAAACACAAATAAGTCATTCAGTACACTAACAGAAACTTAACAGGAACAAATATCCTTGAGTTTAAAAATACTAAATTGTGATGCATCGAGTCACTTCTAGGACAGACCAAACAAATGACAGAATTGGTGAGCTTGAAGATAGGTTATATGAGAACATACAGCTGGAGAAGAAAAAGAATAAAGATCAAAAAGGTGTAAAGAAAACTTTAAAAAATATGGGTATTAAACTAGGCTATTTCAAAATAAACTTCAATGTAACAGTAATTAAATTAGCATCTTTTGGCATAAACACAAGTATGCAGTCCACTAGGAAACAATAGAGAATCTAGACGCCAATCCATGCATGGATTAAAAATCAATCCATTGATTTTTAATGTACAAAATAGGAGAAATATTTGGGATCAGTATATCTGACCAGATATCTTTGTCCAGAATGTGTAAGGAAATCCTTAAACCCAACAGCCCAAAAGCAATAACCTGATTTAAAAATCAGCAATAGATCTCTAGTGTCTGCTACATGCAAATATAGATGCTACATGTAAATATAGAGCAAGGGCCTAAAAAATGCTCAACATCACTAATTGGGGAAAAGCAAATCATAACCACAGTGAGTTATTGACTCACCAAAGTAAGGGTGACCATTACTGAAAACTGAAAAGACGACTACTGCTGGTGATGGAGTGTAGAAAGGGAAAATCTTATACACTGTTGAAGAGAATGTAAATTAGTGTAATCCTTGTGAAATACTGTCCAGAGGTCCCTCAGAAATTTAAAAAAATAGGTCTAATATATTATCCAGTATTCCCTCTAGTGGGTGTATATTATGGTAGGAAATGAAATCAATGTGGAAGACAGGGGAAGAGACATCCACAGTACCATATACATTGCAGTGCTCTTTACAAGTATGAACTTGGAGACACTGAAGTGTTCATTAACTAGTGATGGTATAAGGAAAGTGTGGTACATCTACTCAATGGAATACTATTTACCCAGAAAAAATGGAATGAATCCAATCATCAGTAACAAGATGGGTAGAATTGGAGATGATGATGTTACTTAAAGCAGACAACTAATGATATTTACCACAGTTTATCAGTCAAATGTGACATATAAATTGATCTCATAAAATTGACAGCAGAATGGTGATTATCAGAGGCCAGGAAAAGCACTGAGTGCTAGGGATGAAGAAATGTTGGTCCGTGTATACTACACCAGAGTTAGATAAGAATATGGATTTCTGGGCAGATGCGATGGCTCAGCGGCATAAGTGCCTGCCTGGCAAGTGCAAGGTCCTGAGTTTGACTCCCGGTACCCACATATTAAAAAAGGGCCGGTGATATCACTCAGTGGCACGGGCACCTGCTGGCGCATGAGGTCCTGAGTTCAACCCCCAGTACACACACACACACACACACACACACAAAGAAGAATATGGATTTCTGTGGTACTATTGCACAGTACAGGATTTCAGAAAGGAATAAAGAGCTGAATATTAAAAAAGAGAAAGAAAGAATTGTGAACGTTTCCTCATAAAGAAATGATTATTGTTCAAGGAGATAAATAATTTAAACTATTTTGTACCTGACACCAGGTACACATATGTGGAAAAATCACCTAGCATCCCATTACCAGGCATAATTGAGTGGTTCCAATTTTAGTTAAAAACAATTTTATTTAAATAAAAAGTATAAAAAGGTTGTGGTATTTGCAGGAGGAAGATTTTTTGAGTAATGGAACCCAATTGAGAGCCAAGAAGGAATTTCACACATACATGCTTAACTGATCCTCGACACACGTAAGCAAGGCGAGTCAGTTCACAAATGATAACAGTGAACACTGAGCGTGAACAAGCAAAGGAATGAAATGAAAGCCTCCACTGATACTGTGTAGAAAAAGCAACTCGAGATGGATGAAAGATGCAAGCGTAAGTCCTCATTGTAAAGCCCTAGAACAAATGTTAAGGAAAAGATTCAGGACTTTGGGCATAGCCATGATATCTTGGATGTGGCACCAAAACCAAGTGATTAAAACCAAATTAGGGGAGTGGGACCACATCAAAATAAAGAGCATCCACAGAGCAAAGAGAAAAGTTCACCAGATGGAAGAGGCAAACTACAAAATAGAAGAAAATATTTGATGTGGTATAGGATTAATAATGAAAATATGTATGAAACCTTTGAAACGCAATAGCAAAATATACATAGTTTATAAAGGGACAAAGGACTTGAACTTACTTCTCTTCAGTGAAAAATTGGTCATCAGGGTTATGGATATTCCTCACTTAAGGACTGAACTCAGTTCCAGCAAATAGGTCATTAAATGAACTGGCCACTAAAATAATGAATTGCATATAGTATGTACAATACTATATTCAGAATAAAGAAGTGGTCAAAGGAAACTCCAACTCAATGACTTTGCTTGTATTTGCACGATTCTTTTTTTTTTTTTTTTTTTTTTTTTCTAATGTGGGTACCGGGAGTCAACCTCAGGACCTTGCACTTGCCAGCAAGCGCTTGTGCTGCTGAGTGATATCACCGGCCCGTTTTTGCCTTTATCTGGGTTCCGGGAGTCGAACTCAGGACCTTGCACTTGCCAGGCAGGCGCTTATGACGCTGAGCCATCTCACTGGCCCATTTGCATGATTCTTATATGAAGTACTATAATGTGTAACAGAACATAAAACTGCAATACTGTTTGCTACAGTACAATCAGCAAAAATTACAGTGGTGTATAAATAAGGTACACTGTACAAAAAAGACACTGAGGCTCTATAAACAAGATGTATACAGAAGTGTACCAAAAAAAGATAAGTTGTAAGTCCAACCTGCACTTCATAATTCAGAAGAGCACACCTCCGTGTGTAAGTCCACACAGTCATTAAAAAGGTAGGATTTAAATGAGGAATATCTCTATATAAAACAAATTCAACATCATTGATCATCAGATAAATTCAGATCTAACATTTTTAAACACTGTAATATTATACTGTGGATATGTACAGTACCAGTAACAAATTAAAAATTAAATGATACATTTCAAACAAGGTCAGAAGCGTGCTAACCAATACATAACAGCAGAATGGGCCTTATTCCAGGACGTTAGGCTTGCTCATTATGAAGCAAATCACTATGTTTCTATTTTGGAGGTAATTGCGGCCGGTTCCCCTAGGAAAGTCTGTCGGCTTCGTCAACAGTGAGATGACTGAATAAAAACAACCTCACTGGGACACCTTCTTGGTGTGCATGCACTAGTGTTTGCTGTTCCTTAGGTAAGAGAAATTTTCAGAGAATTTGAAACGTATTTGTGCAGCTAGAACCTAAAATTTCAGTAATATCTACATAATTTTTAGAAAATACTTTGCTCCTGAAAACCCAGCATTCAAAATTGCTTTTGTGTTCCAAGTGTGAATAATATGTATTCATTAGGAGCTAATTTATCCAGAGTTTTGCCCGAGAATTTAAACAGTCTTGGAATGAAAGAAAGCAATAGAAAATATTTAATTTATAGTTGTATAAGTAAATAAGAGAGCTATTTATAGAGTATATTCTTTAATTCTAGTGACTGATGAAGATAGTTCAAAATAAGGACAAATCACAGAATCTATCAATACAGGGTAAGGAAACATTTGACATGTTCAACTGTTTGGAGTCTTATATCTCGATATTATAAGGAAAACTATCAGTAATTCTTTAAAATTTGTATCAGTGATGTCATGCAGTATTCACGTAATATTACTATTTATTTCATATTTCTCCAGTTTTAGTTATTTAAAAATATCAACACACATCAAGACTTTTGTTTGCTTTAACTCACCAGGGTACATGGATTGTCCAGTAGTACCATGAAGCAATTCTCACTGAAAGTCATGCAAGAATTGTGAAAATTGTGATGCACAATGAGGTAGACTAAGGAGTGAGTCTTGAGTCTATAATTATTAACCAAGGAAGTTTCCGTAAGTGTGAAATAACATTAATATACGCACATGTCCATTCCCACAGCATGTTCTCAGTAGGTGGCTGTCATTGTTTCTCTTATAATTTGCAAATTTAGAGTTGCATCATGCGGCTCAAGATACTTGGAGTTTTAAATTCTCTATTCAATTTGGAATTACAGTAGTAGATTTACATTTTTTAAAAAGTCCTTCTTTCATTCAGTCTTCAAGTATCATAGTTATTTCTGTTTAAAAGTCTAAGTCCCTTGAATATGTGCCAATATTAACTTCCTTATACCATTATAGCTTTTCTTATGGGCAGCCAGTAGAAATAACTTGTTCAGGTAATTTAGCCAAATCACTTTACTCAAAGCAAATGGAAGATTTCTGCAGTGTATAAAGGGGAAGTGTGGTAAATTGTGTGTATATTTTTTAAAAACTCATACAATTCACAAAACAGTTTATTGCCTAAAGAATATTTAGATATATATATTCTTAGCAGAAGAAAAAATTGTAATTCAAAATATTTTCTATTTCGTTTAGTTGTCTTGCTATGATTTGTAGTCAAGAAATTAAGCTTATTCTATAATCATAATTTTTGAAAGATTCAATTTTAGCACAACTTTCCAATAAATATTAAGTGCAATGCAGTAAAATTAATATTCATGTGTACAGTCTAGATTTGATAGGTTAAACCACACCACACAATTGACGACAGACTTAGAATTGTGATTCTAATTCGATGTCACATCCTTGGTATAATATGTATATAATATTATGAAGTAAGGAGTAATTTAGATATGTTTATGGAAATACTTATGGATTTTGGATCCTGTTGTTTAAGGCTACAGTGAGCTTCATTCTCTCCTAGTAACATAATCTACCACTCATGAGTGTCTCCAAGGCCGTCCCATGACATGGCAGCATGGAGAATTTCACTGAAGTCACCGCGTTTGTGCTGAGGGGATTCACTGACGACCCTGAGCTGCAGCTCCTCCTCTTCCTCCTGTTTCTAGCAGTTTACCTCTTCACTCTCCTGGGAAATTTAGGCCTGATTGTGCTGGTCACTGGGGATTCCCGGCTGCACAACCCCATGTACTATTTCCTGAGCGTCTTGTCTTCCGTGGGCGCCTGCTATTCCTCCGTTATTACCCCAAATATGTTGGTAGATTTCGTGTCAGAGAAGAAAGCCATTTCATTCCTTGGCTGTGCAGCACAGATGTTTCTTGCTGTGATGTGTGGAACCACAGAATGCTTTCTCTTGGCTGCAATGGCTTATGACCGCTACGTGGCCATCCACAACCCACTCCTGTATCCCGTGAGCATGACACCCGGGGTCTGCGTGCCACTCATCGTCGCTTCCTTCCTTGGGGGGATTCTGCATGCCACGGTGCACACGGTGGCCACTTTCAGCCTGTCCTTCTGTGGACCTAATGTCATCCAACACATCTTCTGTGACGTCCCTGCTCTGCTCGCGATTTCCTGCTCTGGCACTCACACGAACCAGCTTCTACTCTTTTACTTCGCCGGCTCTATTGAGATATTCACTGTACTGATCGTCCTGATCTCCTATGGTTTCATTCTCTCAGCTGTTCTCAGGACACACTCTGAAGAAGGGAGAAGAAAGGTCTTTTCCATGTGTGGCTCTCACCTAACTGCAGTGTCCATTTTCCACGGATCTGCTATTTTCATGTACGTGAGACCAAGTTCCAGGTACGACTTGGAGCACGACATGGTGGTGTCCATATTCTACACCGTTGTCATTCCCATGCTGAACCCCATCATCTACAGTCTGAGGAACAAAGATGTCAAACGAGCAATGCGAAAAGTGTTTGGGAAAAATCAGTTTATGAATACAGTATATTTTTCACCCTAAACGATTACTAAAATTTAACATTGATATTCTGTATGCCAATGTAAAGAGTGTTTGATGAAAATATTTAATTTACTAATATGAGTAAATATTTAAGATAAAGAACATGAGAAATCCTCTCCTGTGATATATTGAAAGCAGAAATATATAATTATCCATTTGCTTTTACAATGTTCGTAACAATATGTGTACGCATTTCCATACACAGATGCTGGTACTCGCCAAAATGCAAGAAGTGTACACACAGCCCTGTATCTCTGTAAACTTCAACACACTGTGTATTATGTTTCCCTAGCCTATCTAAATTGCGTTTTCTAGCTTCTCATAATTACATTTATAAATAACTTTGTAGTTTTAGCTGACTGGATGGATCAAACACTGTGTCATCCCCTGGAAGTTTGCATTGCTCCTGTAATCCCAGAACATTTTCTCTGGAGACCTGGATGCTTAATTCCAATTTGAAGCAGTTTCTTTCATTCTTTCACTGTTCAGCAATCACATAACTGTTCGTTAGCTTCAGATTTCTGGGGTCATCACTGGGCTGATGGTAAGGGTGAAGTTATTCTGCTTTTATTATATATACAAATGTAACGCGAGCAGAAACCCATTCTTAAATTTGACAGCAATAAGCATTGTTTTACTAGGACTCTACTTAAACCTGATGACAACAACAACATTAACAATGCAGTTCATTTAATTCAATAGAACTTGTCCACAGATTTGGCTCTTCCTGCAGTGGAGTCGGCATCTCTCATGAGATTTCCCACAGGCCTGCCCCATACCCAGCTTTTGTCTCCACTTCCTTTTGACCCCACCATGCCCTGAAGCCCTTGGAGATTTCGCCCTTCCTCACTGCCCAGGTAATAGACAGAAATGACAGAAAATGACCTCACTGTGCTGATGCCGAGTCCTGCTCCCAACACATCTCAATTTCTCTGCACTTCTACGCCTTCATCATTGTGAGTTTAACAGTATTTTCCCTTCCCCATTCTTCTTTAATTGTTACATTTATATTATAATTTTGTGAATTCATTTACTCTCTCAAGGATTCCCTTTATTCATTAATTATAGTAACACTCTTAGTACGAAGAGTATAACCAAGTATTTTCTAAAATGTGCTTAACACATTTAAATAGCACTACAACAGTCAAATACACTATATACAGGGATATTCACTCCAATGTGTTCCTACACAGTACCCCAAAAATCATTTTATTCTTGTGTTGATCAGTTCCTGGTGATATCACAACATTATTTCCTTCAAACATAAAAACTCAGACCATACCCATGATTGTTATGTATTCAAAGATACATATTAGGACTGATGCAGAGTACCTGAGCTTATACGCATGTTTATGTCTGTGTGTGTGTATTACTAAGCATTTAAGAGTTCCTTAAACAGCTTCACATTATAAATAATGGTGAATATTACACATACACAAATTTAACTTTGCATCGTAGGACTCAATTGCAATCATAGTGAAAAAGTAAACCATAGACTTGAAAATTATACATTTATTGAATTAATAAATAGCACACTATTAATCCATGGGTCAATGGATAGCAAATACATACAAATAAAAATTCTAAATAAAGAAATCTCTCATGGTTAATGTCTGTACTTCATTTTAAAATAACCTGAAAATGTTAAATGCAGAGTCATATTAAATGCTGTTAAAACTCATAAGCTTTGGGGGCCGGTGAGACGGCTCAGCGGCTTAAGCACCTGCCTTGCAAGCGCGAAGGCCCGAGTTCGACTCCCGGAACCCACATACGAAAAAGGGGCCGGTGATATCGCTCAGCGGCACGGGTGCCTGTTGGTGCGCGAGGTCCTGAGGTCGTCCCCCCGGTACCCACAAAAAAAAAAAAAAACTCATAAGCTTGGTACAAATTTAAAAGCTGGCAACTTGGAAGTGGTGGTGAGGAAGTGAACAGTTCTGTGCTTTTGGTGGAAGTTTAACATTGATAGACATTTTGCCAAACAATTTTCAAACTTCTACTAAGTTTATGCATTCAGCCAAATGAGAGAATGACTTATAGCTAAATGAATTAACATAGAGGAGCTCAAAACAAAAACCAAATGAAAAAATAAGACAGTGAGGATAAGACATTGAGTAGTATATCAGAAAAATTTACGTATCTGCGAACTTGTAGAATATTTTGCTGTTGAAAACATAAATGAACAAATAACTACACATGGTAGATATCTCATATTAAAATATTAATTTAACTGGATAGGTTTAGGATTTATTGAATTAAAAAGGCAAATACAAACATTGTCAATGCTATAAATACAATTTTAAGGTAAAATGGATAAAAGATAGATTAATGTAAATATATAAAGTCAGTTGCACTCCATTATAATATTCAAAGTAAGCATACTTCTAATTTAAGTAAAAATACATAAGGTCAGTTGCACTCCATTATAATATTCAAAGTAAGCATACTTCTAGTTTAAGTAAAAATACATTAATATGCTATTTATCAGAAGTGTTAAATTGAGTAAAATCCTTTAGTTTTTAAAATTTCAAAAATTGAGTGAGAACCAGACATAAACAACTTGAAAAACAAAAGGGTTATTTTGCTTCACGATTCAGAGGCTTTAGTCCATGGTGTACTGATTTTATTGCTTTAGGCCTGCAGCAATTCAGAAACAGCAGAAAAAGAAACAAAGAGGAAAACTGCTCAGCATGGCAGCCAAGAATCAGAGAGGGCCAAGGAGTCAGAGAGGAAAGATCTTGAGACCAGATATACCCCTCGAGGTCACCCCCATGATGTACTACCTTCAGCTAGACCTGTTGCCTTTATTCATCACCTGCCTATAATGCCATCCAACTAATCCTGCTGCCTTCATAATCTGATCATTTTCCAAAAAGTCCATCAGCCCTCAACCAAACCTTCAGTTTTAGGGGACATTTTTGAGTTTACATGAGAACTTGGTTTTGAAGGACAAGTAGTGGGGACCATGTTTACCTCAAGAGGAGGAGAAAGCTTATTTGGATCAAGATCAGTATTCACCAGAAGAGGAAGGATGTGCAAAGAATTTCAATTTTAAAACAAACCAGATTTTTGATGTAAAAATAAATACACAGGTGACATGTGAATGTATACAATGTAAGTTGAAAGCTTATTTAATACGGATTATTAGAAACAAGCATAATTTCTTTTTGGAACCTGTAAAGTAATAGTATCAATGTTTACTAGAACCCTTGAAATTCTAATAAAACCATACCAGTTAATATTATATTTGTTAAATTTGATAATTTGCAAATACAAAATATTTTGAGTATACCATGGAAACTAAAAGATATCCAAATGTAATTTAAACAGTTCACTACCCTATTATCTGTAATAGACTAAATGAATTATCAAGAATTCTCATAAACATCAGCAAAATATAAGATTAAGATTTCAATAAAAATGTCACACAGAAAATGAACATATAAAATCATATTTAAATTATATTTAAATAAATTTATTCATGTAAAATCCATGCTCCATAAATCTACAGTCTCTGTTTTTAAAGCAATGATTTAAAGCCAGGCATGGTGACGCAGTCCTCTAACCCCAGCACTCACGAGGCTGAGGGAGGAGGATTACACAAGTTTGAGGCCAGCTTGGGCTACACAATGAGTGCAAGGTCAGCTGGGAATACATAGCAAAACTCTTGTCTAAATAAATAAATACATAAATAAGTTAATAAAAATAAGTCAATATAAAAGCAAGGATTTAATGGCAATCATTACATTCACATCCTTGAGTAACCACCTTGTCTATCAAGTTTCATCAGTTAAGCGGATACTGAAACATCAGGGATTCAGTCTCTAATTTTCTTGTCTTCCCAAATCCTTAGGTATTTATAGCTTGCAAGATTTTTTAGAAAATCTCTCAAAAAATAATATTTAAAGTTAAATAAATCAATGTTCCAAAACAAATCTCTCACCACAGGTGACACATGAAGGATTTTCTCTCCCTCCGTCGCCTGCCTGTGCCCTGGGCATCTGGTTCTCCATTGCTGCGTGTTTTAATCCTCCGATGGCTCATGTCAAGGATTCACAGGAAAAGTGGCCGTTTTTGCCTGGATCCCTCAAACTCTTATCAGGTTTTCAAGATTCTTACTAATTGGAGCCCTTCTTGGGATTTCATTTTTAATTTTTAAATGTATTCGTTGTGCTTCATGTAAATCCTACACTCTTAATATTTAAAGTGTGTAATACAGTACTGTTATAAGTACAATGTTTGGCAGCAAATCTCTGGAACTTATTTACATTATGTAACTGAGATACTACGTATATATTAGCATTTTTTCTTTGTTTGCTTTATGTTTTTTGTTGTTCTGTTTTGCATTCTGGGGATTGAGCTCGGGCCTCAGCAATGAGCTACATCCTCAGCACAGGACCCCTCCCCTCTTTATTGAGACCTGGTCTCACACTTGGAATTCTCCTGCCTCAGCCTTCCAAAGTCCTGGGATCACAGACACGTGTCATAGCTCCTGGCTGAGCAGTTCTGCATTTCTTAGCGACTTCGGCTCCTGTCACCACCTTCCCACTTTCGGATTCTAAACATCCGAGTACGTTACGGATCTCACGTGTAGGAGTGCGCATTACTTGTCCTTTGATTATTTTGTTTAATTTAGCGTAATGTTATTCTGGCTCATCCATGTTATTGCATATGTTAGGATATCCTTTTTAAGGCTGATATTCCATTGTTTCTGGAGGTTACATTTTATTTTTTCATTCATAAGTAATCATATTTACGTTGATTCTACATCTTGGCTGTTTCAATTGATGAGGAAGTGAATACAGCAATAATAATACCTCTTTGAGAATTTTCAAATATTAATATTTTTAGCTAAAACCCAGAAATGGTTTGCTGGGTCCTATAACAAATAAAGTCAAATTTGATTTTAAAATGTCCTCAAAAATTAGTGGACAACCTCCAGGTATGTGACAAATGTTTTCATGCATTTGTTATTTAAATGTACTGACTACTATTTCTTCATAGTTTTTCTGTTTAAAGTTTTCTCTATTTTAGACTCTCTGCTATTGCTCCATAATTACTGTATACTTTTATTCCTGCCATTTTCTTAACATTCTTTGTGTTTATTCAACGTCTACTGGTTTATTTTCAGTTTCACAATTATTTCTTAACCTGCATTGACTCCTTGTAAGAAATCCTGGGCATCCAACTCTGATCTCTCGAGTGTGCGCTGGGGTGGGCGGGTCTGCTGGAGTCTCCTTGAGCTGGTTTCTAGATTCTTCTAGACTGGAACAATGCATTGCACGACACAAGCAAAAGCGGTGACAAAATTTGTTTTAAAAAGTAAAAGTGGACAGTAAGGGAGGAACAGGATGTACAGAGCGAACTCGAGGCAAACAAAACAAGAAAAAAACTTACACCCTGAGGAGCACAGGGCAGGCACCCGGGCTGTGTCCTTTTATGCCGTCCACACCTCGCGGGAATCTGCGAGAACTTCTACATACGGGTCCTGCGAGGCGGACTGCGCAGGCGCTAGGCTCCCGTGATGCCTCTCTTCCAGCCCGTGTAAGCCCGCGCCCTGTGCGCTATTTCGGGTGTGTGTGTTTCAGGTATTTCACTGGACGCTGGCAGAGTTCTTCTGTCTAGTTATAGTGCTGGTATATTCGTGCGTGTATTGTTTAACTTCTCCATGAAAATTTTCAAGCTATTGTGAATGCCTGTAGGCAAATACTACCAGGAACGTCTGTATCTGAAGCAGCTGATTTTACGAGTCATTCTGCTATGTTTTTGACAGTGACCTCCAAAGTAGTCTTTAAGATTAGACATAAGCTCCTTCAACTCCATATTCTTCACTTTTCCTGTGTGCTTATAGTTGGCATTAACCTTTTTTAAACATAGCTGATTTCCTTCATGCCGCTTGGAGCTACTTTTTTCTCGCACCCTTTGCACAAAGTGACACGTTCCATGCTGTCCTCCTGAAAGGGGCATCTATTTGGAATGTAGATTACTCAGATGTTTGCAAACCTAAACAGGGAATAGGCTCACCAACTATGATTTTGTAGTTTAACTGGATTTTTACAAATAAGATAGAGGAAGGTTCATTGTAGCTTTCTATATCCTGTGTGGAAATGGAATTCTATCGCTTTTGAAATTTGACGCATTACCATGACTTCAAGGGTCTCTTCTATGGAAAACTCCACACCAGTGCAATATCAGCTTCTGACCTTGAAAACGTAAGCGCTCCTCAACATCACTCCAATTCTAACTGATCCCTTCTACTTCTCTCATATTGTTCTTTTCTTTTGCTCCTTCTTTCCTTTGTTTCTGTATCCTCCTTTTTTCTTTCCTTCCCTCCTTAATTCCTTTCCTCTGCCTTCATTACTTTCACTATTTTTTTTAGCTTTATCCTGTTAACTCAAGCCCAAAACCTGTAAATACTATATACATCTTTAAAAATGGAATGAATTACAAAACATTACTCCAAAGCTTTGTGGACACATTCATTTTTCTGTCTCATTTCTTCAGTTTATTTAATAAAATCAATATTTCCTGATGCATTTTCTCAAGGCTGAATAATAAAATTTAGAAATGAGCTTAAAAATGAGTCAGTTCGTTCATGTGTGAAAATCTCATGATATAATATGTTGTGGTGGATCAAGGTGTATTTCCAGTATTATATTGCTGATGGACTTGTTCAAATAAAACGCTATTCATGAATATTTTCGATTACATTGAGACAGACAGGTCTGGAGATTTAGAAGCCAGTGTCACATGTGGCTATCACATCATGGTGGGGTTTAATTTGAATGAAAAGCTAGGGTGAATTTCTATGCGAGTATCACTTGGCATGTGATTGCAAGATGTCATAGAAGGTTTCTTATGCAAGCTTTTTTTTTATCACTGAAACCCATTTGCTCCATGTGTTGAGCTATTTATGATGTCATAGAAATTCTAATAAGAACTCTTTCACAAAGACAACCAAAGTGAAACCAATCTAAACCGTAATGAATTTCAATGCCTTGACCCTCACATTTCTTTACAGTTTTTATACCTTTCTTAGGAAATACAGAGATAGATTTTTTACCAATGTGAGTCATCACATTTTAAATTATCACATTTTTTCTTTTACCTCCCTCTTCTCTCTTTCCCTACCTACACTCTCTGCTGGATTATTCTTATACATTTTTTCTCTTTCCTCTTTGATTCATTAAAAAGCTGAATGTGTTTCTTTAAGTTTAAATGACACCATATTGATACAACTTTATGAATTAAAGTTTGATATTTTGATTCATGCATGTGAGTAGTAATCAGTTCTGGTTAATTGGCATATGCAACAATTTACACCTTTGTCATTTCTTTAGGGTGAATAAATTGGTTCTGTTCATTTTTTTATAGATATAAATTTTTTAAAAATCACATTAATTGCTATAGTTTATTATTGTTCCCCAACTTTATTAAGTTTAATTCACTTTTCTCTTTCATATTCAGTAGTAGTAGTAGCTGTTTATCTTACTTTTTATCTCTTTAATTACACTAAAATGTAGTATTTACATTTGTCGTGTCAATGCCACTTTTTCACTCATATGTATTACTTTCGATTATTACTGTTCTTTCATATTTTACAGGTAATATTTGTCTAACCATATTATACAATCATGTTGTATTTCACAAATATAAGTTGACACTTGTTTTTCTATTTTTGCAATATTAATTGTATATTCTGAAACATTGTGATCAAAAGTAGGACTTATGGGCCGCTGAGATAGCTCAACAGCTTAAGCGCCTGCCTGGGCAAGCCTGAGGTCCTGAGTTCGACTCCTGGTACCCACATAAAGGAAAAAAAGGGCCGGTGATATCGCTCAGTGGCACAAGCACCTGCTGGCAAGCACAAGGTCCTGAGGTCGACTTCTGGTACCCACATAAAAAAAAAATAGGATTTAGTAATTAAACTTAGTAAACATCAAAATTTATGAAACACTTGTAATCAAGTGACATGAATAACTCATAGAATCTGGAGATAACTCAAAAGTAGATGTGGATGTCTAAGTGCAACAACTGTAGTATTTGTACATTATAAATACCCATCAAGGCAAAAGAAAACATAAAAAAAAGAGTAATGTAACAATATATTGTCGCTGGGGATATAGCTCAGAGGCCTGCCTGGCAAGCCCAAGCTCCTGAGTTCAATTCCTGGTACCCCCCCAAAGAATAGTAATAATATATTGTCATAAAATGCATTATAAATGAGAAAGTAACATGGGAAAGAACAGAGTGAATGGGGCTTTGTAGTTGGAGCAGCAGGAAGCAATGAGAAACAGTGTGGTCAAAGTCGACTTCAATAAAAATCTGCCTATTAAGAAAACACTGGAAAGAAGAATCCTACAGGTACTGGGAGGATCTGTCCCAGATGGAGACCCAGCAGTGGAGAAACCTGTGCAGATGATGGTGCATAAAGTTTGATTAATATCAACAAGGTGTGCAAAAGTGTCATTGTTTGGTGGTGTTGGAAGGGGGAACTTACTGCATTGCCAATGAAACTAGTGTTCTTTTGGCCAAATTAAATGGAAATTCTGAACTGCAAAATGTAGCTCTGCTTGCAGTTCTGATGTCACAGGCTGACACAAGATAAAGCTGCATGACATATTTGACCCAACAGCTGGGGGTCAGTGCTGCTGTTGGCCACCACCGGCCATGGCAGGCTTGTGCTGAACAACTCAGGTCCACCACGCTGGGGGCTGGGCTTAGCTGCTGCTGGACTTGGCAGGTTGATGCTGTCAAGCGCTGCTCTCTGCTGCTGCGGTCGCTGCCTCCCAGTGCTGGCTTCTGCCACACACTGTGTGTGAACCCTGCTGGGCGCTGGGCACTGCTCCTCTCTTGGCTCTTCAGCGCTAACCTCCCCTAGAGTTTATTGCTCTTTCTTTGGAACCCACCACTATATCCAGGCTACTCATGAACACGAGTCCTGAGCAGATCTACAGCCGTTTTGAGCCCGCACTACCCAATAAATAAATCATGAGCAGGTTACAGGACCACCAAAGAGAGTCTTTATTTTACCAGGACCTGTGCTATAGCACAGGAGTCCAGTACACTGGACAGAGCCCTCCTAGACCAACCCAAGAGGTGGTGGGGTGCTGCTTGGATAGGAGCTGCAGGCCTGTGATTGGCTCAGGGCTCCAAAAGAGCCTCTGGTTTCATGGCTGTGACCCAGTGAGGAGGCAGTGCTGAAACCAAGGAACCTTCTAGAAGGCCACCTCTGGGCACCGGGAATGTTACCAGTGGCCCAGGTGTCTCTCTGATCTTAGCCATGTCAGCATGCCCCTGTCCTATCCAAAACAGCACTAGCTCTTGAAGTCACAGGAGTGGCGAAGGGGCACCTTGCTAATAGCGAAGGTGCAACCATGTTGGTGTCTATCTTTGGAAGAGGCCTAGTAAAAGAAAGAACATGAAAGCCACTTTTCTTTCCTATTTCCCTGTTTCCATCTCACACTCTGCCCAAATAGGAGAAGCCTCTCAGGGCAGTCTGGAGGCTGAGCTCTGCCCTTCCATGGTGACATCTGTCCTCTCCCAGGTTTTCCAGGGGTGAGATGGACCTCACTTGCCCCTCAGTCTACTCTGCTCTTGAGAAAGAGGGTGATGGGAAAACACAGTGCCTACGGAATCTGTGTGCAGGGCCTGACCATGGGCCGAGTGCCTAAATTCCCAGCCTTGCTCCTGGATGGTTGGGCGCCCAATGTCTCTGCACTGTCCTGTTTGCTCTGGATGCCTCTGAGCAGAGAGGAGGGGCGGGGGCACTCAGGGTCTTCCTCCACTGTCCTTTTCCTGCTTCTTATACCGAGGGAGAGGAAGTGGGGACTTCTAAGATGGCTCCTCACCCAACACCGTCCCAAACAGGAAGGAAAGACAGGAAATTGTCGCTATTGTCCAGTTCATTTGGCTGAACTCAGTTTTCCTTTCTGCTCAGGCTGTGTCTCTGTTAGGAATCACGTGAGCACTCCTGAGAGTACGCTGAGGTCTTTCTCTTACCGCATGCAGAGAAGTTCCCCTCTCTCACAGGACAGCCATTCACTCAGTGCTGTGTGGATTGATTCTGTTACTTAGCTTTTAAATACCAATATGTTTGGGTTTAGCCTGCTTCCTGTTTTCCTTAAATTGCAATGGAATAATTTCCTATGATTCCTCTATCTGCACATAGAACTGTGTATCTCTTGATTTGGACAAATATCCTGAATAGAATGAATCGTCTTATATGAGAAACCCAAATGTAAATAGTTTAAAAATTAAAATGAAGGAGAGAAGGGAGGAAACACAGAGGTAGAGAGTGGAGGATGAGGAAGGGGTGAGACAAGAGCATGGGGAGAATAAGGGAAATAAAAAATGATCAAGATGAAACGTTTATAGATACCAACTCCCCAAAATAGCAATATTTAGCAAGATGAACACAGACTGATTTTTTTAATATCCTGGAGTGCTTTGTGAGTGGTGCCTCTTGTCTGCCACTTTCCAGCTCTCTCTTACATAAAATTTTATAGCATAAATTTTAATTACAATTACTTTAAAAATAAAGGACTGGTGAAAAATTATAATAATACATTGTGTATTTAAACCAAACATAGAAATAAATCTTCAGCAAAATAACAAAGTATTGGAAAGAAGATTTTGATCTATACTAATTAAATGGTTTTATTTTCAAGATTATCTTAGGCATTACTTTAGGTAGCCATTAATACATTATGGAATTTCATGATCAAAGATTACCACTGCAAAGAGAGAAACAAATATTGTTATATAAAGAATGAAATAAAGTCGTCACTGTAGAAATCAAAAAATATAAAAATGGAAACTAAAACATTATAAGCCATATTTTGCTAATAAATTTGGTAATTAAGGACAATTCTTTAAAAGTACATTAGGAGAAATAGGTGCTCAGAGTACTCCTATATCTACTTAATAAATTACATTGTTTAATGAAAACCATTGGACTGAATGAAAATTGTAATGGTTTTTCATTTGTAAAATAACTCTCACCTATTCCTCACCCTGGAATTGTGGACAGGTAATGGTTTAACTCTGTTTAACCATTTGTAAGAAGATAATAGTAATGAAATAACGCAACAAAAACATGAGGGGTTGCAGAATTACGTTGCCAAATAGAACCATCCCATAATTATAATCAGAGCCACAGGAATAAGTGTAACACACAGATATACTTCAGGTTATGCTCATGAATATTGTTCTATGCTGAGCCAGTCTATCTGAGTCCTATTGTGGCACTAGGAAAGCCTGCCTTCCAACTAACACGATTACCCCTCCCTTCATCAGCCACCATGGGACAAGTCATTCTGTGCTTTACCACGTCAATTTTTCTGTAAGTTTATACCTGCATATTTCCAAAAAATTAACTATTAATACCAGATCACTCTATCTTCTCTCAGAAATTCTACAAACTTTATGCAATAATGTAATCTTTTCAGTGACCTCTGTTATATTGTGTTTGTTTATATACTAAGAAATTCGTCCTGATTTTAACAGCATATTATTGTAAATATTGTCATGGAATAGAATGATGATCAGTGCTGGGGCTCTAAGTTCACGTAAGCGTGCTCTGTAATCAGTGGAGTGATCACAAACGAGTTATTTGACTTCTCTGTGCTCCATGCAGTGCCACCACCTACAATACTCAACCCTCAAATACATATATGGACACCCTGCTCTAAGTGCTGAGAAAATAGCTTGGGCCCACAGTGTTGCATCAGCACATGGAAAACCAGATACGGAACAGAAAGCAAGAGCAGAGTCTGTAGAAGGAAAGTTGAGAGAAGACTGGCAGGTAAAAGAGAGCACAGAGAGGGGTGTGGACAGACAGCATATAACCAGGGTGGAGAGGGGTAGAGTGTTCCTTTAATTGCTGATATTTGACGGAAGAAAGTTGAAGACAGACAGAGGAAAGCATCCTCGATAATACGGGGACCCACATTTCCAGGAAGGGCTAGGAGATCACTTAATGGAAACTCAGAGAGTCACACTGGTGCATGGCGGGAGTTAACGATGTAACAAGAGCTAACAGCGTCATTTCTTAGCCGTGGGCCCTTACAAAGGGCTTGGCTTTCACTTCTCATGTGATGTAAAGTCTTGTGGGGTTTGTGAAAAATGGTGCAATCTGTCATGTGACAATTCGCTGTTCAGCTGTAGAGCTGAGTCTACTCTTAGACTCTAAGTTTTATCCTTTTTCCCCCTGGAGTTTTCTTCAATGTGTTTCATAATTGATAGCAAAGCCAGAGAGAAGCTAATGCGCTGCTACAATAATTTTCAAGCTGAAATGGTTGTTCCTCATCCCAGGACAGTAACAGAGAATGTGTTGAAGTAGACTCTAAATAGAAAAAAAAAAAAAAAAAAAAACAACGAAAAAGTATTTTTCTCTGGCGTGCACAGTTCTGTGGCAGTGTCCCTATCGGAGCCCAAGTCCGTGCTGTGTATGCCTGGCAAGTCTGCAGTAGGATTGGTGCTGGGCGTGGGGCTGGTCTTGGCCTCCGAATGTGGGGGCTGGGGCCACAGTCTTCAGCCAGCAACTCTCTGGATGTCACTCTGCGGCCTGCCAAGGTCTCCTTACCCGGTTGGTCTCGACCTTGCACACCCAGTTGCTGTGGCGCCCTCAGACAGAGACATCCTGAGGCTGCTCCGGTCCCTTGTACGGTTGGCCTTTCCAGCCTTTGCAAAGCCTCCTCTGCTCCACTCGGCTGGCATCTCTCTATCCTCCTTAAGGGAAATAAAGAGTTAACTTTTTAGAGTTAAATTTCTGTGACTAGCTACTCCCCTGAGCAGGTTTGTCTACCTGCCTCCCACCAACGCCGGGTGTATATTTTCCTTACCTAACCGACCATACCCTGAACTTCTATGTTATCTCAAACATTTGCTTCCCATAACTCCGAGCTCGCCCAGAACTTGAACTTACATAGTTGCAACATATATGATGCAGTTGTCACTTAGACCAATCAGTAATAACAACATAAGTTATAACCAAGCAATAACCACCACATACTCTGCTTCTGTACTTCCTGCTTGCTTATCCCATATAAGCCCCAAACTACCAAGGAGCAGGGCCTGATATTTTGGTGATTGACTGAATCCCTGTCAGGCCAGTCGACACAAAGTAAATCTGTCTCCAAATCCTGGGTGTCATTTCGGTGTTTCTGTTTGCTACTGCACTCTCTCATGTTGCATGGAGGAGGGCAGGGGGAGTACTGCCCTTCCACTCACTGCCCCTGCACTGCCATGGCACCTCACCATGCTGTCCCTCAAAGTTCCGGTTAGCTGCTCGGACGTGCGACATTTACTGCTCTGTTCCACTGGTGTGATCCTCCCTGGGTGGTTCTGGGCTCGCTCACTATCCTCGTGTGCCTGTGGGTTCTAAACTCCACTCTCACCCGTTAGCTGGACCTGTGAGTCCAATATTGGTGGTTCCCAGCTCAGTCAGAGGTTACTTTCTATTCTCTCATAGTCTGAAGACAAATTTAAACAAACAAAACGACAGAAAATGACAATGGGAATGAAGATGCCAGAAAACTCCTGCTGTCTTTTAACTCTCTCACCTATATAGTCTGTGGGCAGCTCCAGACCTTGGGCTGAATGTCTTTAAATTCCCAGCCCTTGCACCTGGAGGCGTGGATGACAATGTTCATGTGATGCTGCTTCTACTCTGAATGCTCCCGAAGAGGTTTGGAAGGTGAGTCTGTGCTCAGATGAGAAGCTGTGGCCACCACGCCTTCCCCTGGCCACTAGAGCAGGGCTGCCAGACTCGGATTCCCACCCCCCTCCGAACTTCGAGTGTCTGAACTCTTATCTTGCTGCAGTGTTCAAACCACCTTTCGTTTTTGCTCGGTGGACTTCTCCATTTTGATGGTTTCCTCCATCAAATGTGCTCACCGCCACCTGGGTTTCATGGTATCTGCTCTTATTCTGGTGAAACTTTCCCATCTTGGGCTTCTGTCTCCAGCAAGCCAGGCACAAGGACATTTCCTTCAGGCTTGTGATTTTACTGATTCTGTGTCACTGTCACCATTTTCTCGGACCCAACCTAACCAGTAAAGAGGGTGTGCTCTGCCTGTCTGGAGAGAAATGAGTGGTGGTTGTAGCTACGAAGGTCAAGAAACTTCCTCACATTTCTTCACCAGTGCTTTCTGAGATTATTTTGTTTGTTTATTTTTGTTTTCTTTTATTTCTGCTTGTTTTATTGAGGTAGATGGAGAAGGGATTTCTAAGATGACTCCTGACCCAACAGAGTCTCACTCCATCATGAAAGGCTGGGAACTGTCACTTTTGTCCCCACTCAACTGGGTAATCTCAGGTCTTCTTTTCCTCAGGTTACTTCTCTGTCCGGTAGCAAAGTCATCACTCAGAGAGTGTGCTGAGGTTTATGTGTTATCACCAAGCTGGACGAGAAGTTCTCCCCCACACTGAGCAACCTCCCCTTCATTGCCTGTGTGAGCTACTTCTGGGATATCACTGCTTAGCTTTCTAAGTACCACTTTCTAAGTACCACTGGAGGCTTCCTGGTGGCTGGCTCACTGCCATCCAGTGAGTTTCTATAGTTCCCACTTCTCTTCACCGGGCTGCGTATCTGTTGGTTTGGACAAACATCCTGGAGGGCATTGTTTCTCTTATATGAGAAACACAACATGCAAATTAAAGAGAAAAATAAGAAATGGTAAGAAAAAGGAAGAGTGGAACTAAAAATAACCAAGATATAACATATACAGATTCTGCCAAAAATATATTCACACTTCAGGAAAACAAAAGCCATATTATGTTTTTTCAACAGATGGTATTACCCTCATATGGGAGACCCTAGAGGATGTCATATATCGCAGAGGACCAACTAGATTGCCGGCTCTTAGAGAAGAAATTGAAAATGCATGAGTGGCACTCTCATTGACCGAGGTTACCAGCGGTTTGCCGTAATAAAAAATGTCTGTAAGCCAATGACCACCACTTTGAACATCTCTTGTAATTGTAGAGGCCAAAGGTAACTTGTGTTAATTAATCTCATGATGTCTCAGTGAATTTAGTATTAAAATATTTATACAACCTTTTTATTTCCTAAAGTGTGTATGTAGTTTTGTGGAATATATAGGCAGTCATTCTCAGATGTAAGGAGAGGGGACAGTGTCTTTCCTATCAGTCAGCACTTAGAAAGGGGTTGACTTGCTCTTAACAATCCACCATTTAGCAGTATCTGTTACATGGTAGAGATGAAGCCATGCTTAGACGGCACTGTATCCTTATTCCCTTAGAGAGACACAGAAATGCATAATTGCCAACAGAAACTGATGCCTCACATTTTCTAAATCATAAAATCTCATATAAATGAAAGTAAGTTACAAACCATATCCTATAAAAATGACTGGAAAGCACAAAGAGCTTTCAGTGTTTGAATTACGTACCATTTATTAGATGAACGATGACATAAAACAAAGTATTATAAATAAATGTTTCACAATTCAGTTTTCTAATATAAAAAAATAATCAGGAGTAATTGCAAGGATACATTCTAAAAATATAGATAAGAAATGAAGAAAAAAAATCATAATATTATGTAACATCAATGTAGGATGGGGATATTTTTGTACTAGCCTCATAACTATGAGTAATACAATACATATATGAAATATTTTAATAACAGTTGACAGTTTTCAATTAATGAAACATTTTGAATTGCTAATTTTTAAAATACAAATGCTGTACTTTACTTTAGACATCCAAAGTCATCAAACTTAGTTTTACAAAAAAAAAAAGAGTGTGAATTTCAAAAATTAAATATCTAATCACATACTTGGAATAAATGAATCAATACTATGTTATACATTATATAAGTTTAAAAAAATGTTTGCTGAAAAGTGGAAGTATACACTATAAAATAACCTAAAATAGTAAAGAGGGTGTTAAAACTGCAATTATCAAATATGTAGAAAATATATTGAAAAATGTTAGTTTTCTTCCTGACCTAAGTTTACGGACTGCCACACACGCTAAATTCATTTTCAGTTCTTTGATTTGCCAAGCTTTGTTATTAAAAATGTAAGAAAACTGGGACAGACTTTAAGTTCAACAATTTATTTTTAAAGAATACTACAAGAATAAGAGCATTAGAGAATGACAAAGAAGCAAGTGGCTCAAGATCCTTGGCATGTCAGAAAAAGTTGCGCTTTTAATGTGATTGGCAGGTGTTGCTTTAACACATAGGAATGCAGGCGAGTCTTAACTTGCCAAATTCACCACATTTCAAGCTGAAAGCACTGCAAAATGATGGTTAATTTTGCTCATATACTGAGAACATGTTCACTTTACAGTTATCAATTACAAAAAGATTATTAGCTGTTAAACTTTTAATGACTACAGAAAGAAAAATGATTATACAGGAGCTAGCAGAACTTAAATATGTATAGAGATACATATTCACAACAACTGATCTAGAAGAACATACATGAAAATTTCAATAATGGTTACAATACTTCTCTTTCCTTTAATAATTTTCTTAATTTTCCAAATTGTCTCCAGCTTAAGATATATGACTTTCCTATAACTTAATTTGACTTCAATATCTTATATTTTTCTGAATCAAAACATGGTAACTACTGGCTTATTTTAGCTTACTTTTAACTGCCTGTGTATTTGTCAATTGAATTAACCAAAAGAAATTAGTAAAACATGAAGGAGTATTCTTCAAAAATATGTCACATGTATATGACAGGAATGCTGGTCTTATAATGAGCAGCAGTTATTGTTGTGGCTCTAAAAGTTTTACCTCCAGTTCTGATCAGATGATCCTGCAGTTTTTCTGTATCTTGTACAGTGGGTAAAACTGAATCATAAAATTTCAGCGAAATAATGAGGGTTGTGTGGTAAAAGAAACAAAATGGAGAATCTAAATTTAACATGTTTGATTCAGAAGCACAGCTCCTAGCCACACTGCCTTAATTCTCTGTATTGTGAGTGGAAAAACATCAGAAAAAGTACAGATTTCTTTTTTTTTTTTTTTGTGGGTACCAGGGGGTCGACCTCAGGACCTCGCATGCCAACAGGCACCCATGCCGCTGAGCGATATCACTGGCCCCTTTTTCGTATGTGGGTTCCGGGAGTCGAACTCGGGCCCTCGCACTTGCAAGGCAGGCGCTTATGCCGCTGAGCCATCTCACCGGCCCAAAAGTACAGATTTCTAAGTGTGAAATAAAGCAAATTGGAGTCCAAATGGAATATTGCATGATATAGTTTTTAAAATGAAAATAAATGTTTCTCATTTTGCACATTATTTGCCCTTAAAGTCACGTATTTACACCACAAATTTAACACATACTTCATGATGCCTACTACAATGTGAAGTTCTAGCAATATATGTCTGGAAACATCTATGATTGTGTTTGCTTAAACAAAGGGCAACCTTACAGGAGAAAAAACAAACAAAACAAACAAACAAAAAATTAAATGTATCTCAGAAAGAAACCAAAGAACTTTGCAAAAAGAAGAACTAAAAGACAAATATGAATACCTAGTGTCACTGTTATGCTAACTGCAGCCCTCTCTCTTCTGCAGGACTCTAAGGACAGCATTTTTCACCTCTTTGTTTTGGAGACTGTAAATGAGAGGATTCAGCATGGGGATCACAATAGTGTAAAACACAGAAGCCACCTGATCCTTTCCCAAGGAGTAGGACTCCTTGGGTTTTAAATGAGTAAATATTAGAGTGCCGTAAAAGATGGTGACTCCCAGGAGATGAGAGGCACAGGTAGAGAAGGCTTTTTGCTTACCTGCAGTGGAAGTAATTTTCAGGATAGTGGAGAGAATGGACACATAGGATCCAAATATGGTGATAAGGGACACTATTAGGGTGGAACCAGCAAAAATGAATATAATGGTTTCAACCTCATATGTGTTACTGCAAGACAGGGCTAACACTGGGGATGTGTCACAGAAGAAGTGATGGATGACATGAGAGTTGCAGAAATTCAGTACGCTCACACAAGCTGCACTAACAATGGAATCCATAAAGCCAAATGTATAGGAGCCAGCAAGCAGGGTATGGCACAGTCTTGTCGACATAATGACTGGATAATGCAGAGGGCTGCAGATAGCTACATACCGATCATAGGCCATGGAGGAGAGAAGGAAGCATTCAGTGCCACCCAAGAGGGCAAAAAAGTACATCTGGGTGAAGCAGCCCAAACTTGAGATCCTCTTGGTGGAAGTCAGTAAGTTCTGTAAGGTTTTAGGGGTGATGACACTTGAGTAGCTGAGGTCGAGAAATGACAGGTGAGTGAGGAAAAAGTGCATGGGGGTGTGAAGCTGGGGATCCAGGCGAATGATCAGTATCATCCCTGCATTCCCCAGCACCGTGACCAGGTAGATGAGGAGAAAGAGCAGGAAGAGGACCAGCTGCGTCTCTTCAGAATCCGCCAGCCCCATGAGGATGAAGTCAGGCACATTTGTGTCATTACTTCTATTCATGATGTTCCTTGGCCACTAACTATTCAATAATAAAGTTGATACTTAGCTTGACTGACTACAAATTGGTTTTATTTGAATTGCCCAATATTATGGTAATTATTTCATTGTTTTTGCAATTGATAAAATTTTACAGAACAGGAGCAAATAATTTTAATTGTCACTTTTAGATATGGTATAAATTGACATTTACTTCTGATATAATAAAAAGTTAAATTATGTATTTAGAATGAACTTGATGCTATTGCAAGTGCTTTCCTTTATTAACACATTTAATCCATATGAAAATATCTTACCATAGTTAGTGTTATGCATGTATTTTAGATCAGAAAGTGGGCATAGGTCTTCACTTACGTGAAATCATAGCAAAGACATATTAAGAATGTGACTCCATTAAGTTATTTTAACATAAGAGGCCATGCTTATAATACTGTGTTTCTGTTTTTAGCTTCTTTTATCAAAAGTATATGTAAAATGCACGCTGAAAAACCAGGTGCAAATATCATACTGCCCTCTATATCCTGATGCCATTGGATGTCAATAACAATAAATTTCACTTTGTAGGGGATTTAGGTGAGGAATATTCAGATTATAGACTACATGTTACTATTCCAGAAGATATTGTTGCCCCTAGGTTAAAATGAACTTTTAAGCATTAGGATTTTTTAATGATAGGCTGCTTCTCCAAATTTCGCACACCAAGAACCCAATTGTGCACCACTCCTCACCTCACCTCAGCTCACCAGGCAGAGAAGTTACGCCGTGTCAGAAAAATGTCACAGCCCTCTGAGAGGCATATGCAGATCCCGGCATCAGGAAGCCAAGGTCTGGTGTAGTTTGGACAAGAGAGGAAGGGAGCTCGAGGTGACCCGGACATAAAATCTCTGCAGCCCTGGCACAGGGAGAGAGATTGGAGGCATAACAGGGCCTTTATCTACTTTGGAGCTAACTATTCATAAACACTTTTCTTTCAACCAAAATAAACTTTCTCCCACTTTTGTAGGGGCAGGGGCATGGGAGTGAGGGCCGGTATGGGCTGTCAATTTGTAACATCTTTTCCTAACTTGACCATTAAAATGAAATTTCTTTAAAATATTATATTTTCAGAATATGTACATTGTTTGGAAATTTTGACACCACCAAATCTATATTCTTGCTTCACAGATCTTAACCTTACTCATCATAGGCCTAAATGATATGCAAATACAAATTTTTCTGATGAAATACCCCTTCTCTTTTGTATGCCCTAATCCACTCCAATGTGAAGAATGGTACTTACTGTGAGATCCAGTTGCTGGAAAATAAAACTTCTTCCAAGACTATCTGGGTAGAAACAGGTCAACCTCAAATTACTCTGAGAGATAAAATATAAAAACCAGATAAGCTGGAAATTTCTGAAATATGTTTGGTTTTCTTGATATAAGTTCTTTCTATGTTTTAGTGCATTCATGTTTTAGTGAGTTAAATTATATCACCCTAGAAATGATTTTTCAGGGCCTGATCAAATGGAAACTTCAGCGGGAAGCTTCTTCTGAAAAGAATGGAGGAAGAAAGGAGAATATACCGCGGAGAGTGAACGCCTGCCCTCCCCCAGCCTGGTGATCTCAGGGCGCATCACTTAATGCGCATTCAGACACTGCAGCATTTGGTCATCCTCAGGGCACAATTTCCTAGGAAGATTCCTTGGCCTGATTCCAAGGACAGAAGGTCAAAACTCAGTAAACAAAAGACGTTGCCTGTTTCATGAGAGGCCACACGCCGAAAGCCAAGATCACTGCATCTTCTCTTGAGATACTCTGAACTGTTGCTGAATTTCATTTGTTTACTTCTTCAATTGACACAACTCCATTGATTTGCAGAGACTAATGTTACATTCCAGTGAGCAATCAGGAATTTTTGGATTAAGGTGATGGAGAAGACAGTGACATACTTATTTAGCGTCTGACTATAAAGGATGGGAGAATGCAATGTTCACCAGAAAATATTTTGTATTTAAAAGTATGACATGGCCATAGAGTGAGGCATATTTACTAGAAAAACAACTAGAAAACAACGAAATTCAATAAAGAAATTCAAGACTTGTTAACATTTTGTTTACATACCAGTAATTTCTCCTAACTTTTTGTTGTGCCTATAAAGCTTACTTGGATGTATACTTACAGCTATATATAAATATTGTAATAGTGTGTATTTGGTCTCATCCTAATATTACAATTAAACTTTATAATCTAACATGATGTACGTTAGGTTAGACTTTTCTTAACCAACACCGCCGTGTGTTACATATTCTATGGTGCTTCGGCCTCCACTAAGTGAACTCAGTATTCAGAGCTGATGAACACAAATTTTGAGTCCCCCGGTGGTGGGAGAGCACCTCCATTTCACTGCGCCAGTGTCACCTGCTTCTTCCACAAGCTGTACGTGTGGAATACGTTCTATAGTTTTATGGTACTTGATTGTGATTTTACGTTGCAAAAGTAAAATGAACAGTAAGACAAAATCAGACCTGAATCTAACATAAACTGTGTAATGATTTCAGTGGACAAAAAGTTGCTTTGGTTTTATATAATCAAGCCAACGATGTTTTAAAAAGGATAAAGAAAAATTAAAATGTAATAAAACTCAAATAATTCTTTGAGTATTGTCTGCCCAAGTTGAGGAAAAAAATTAAGGATTGGAAAAAGTGCAAGTGAGAATGAAGGGACATAGATATTGTGAATCTTTTTTTTTTTTTGTGGGTACCGGGGGTCGACATCAGGACTTCGTGCGCCAGCAGGCACCTGTGATGCTGAGCGATATCACCGGCTTTTTTTTCGTATGCGGGTTCTGGGAGTGGAACTTGGGCCCTTGCGGTTGCTAGGCAGGCGCTTACGTTGCTGAGCCATCTCACCGGCCCGATATTGTGAATCTTGCATTAAATAATGAAAGATCAACTGCGATGTACAGAGGAAAGTAACACTCTGAGGCAAAAGTTCTCATGTGTGAAAATTCCAGGAGAAAATTTGTTATGGTGAATAAGAGCTGCTTCTGCTAAGTATTATATTGCTTATGGACTTGTGAAAAGGCCATGCTATTCATCCACATTTTGGTTTATACTGAGATGGACTAACCTTAACACTAACCCTAAACCTAACCCAAACCCTAACCCTAACCTATAACCCTAACCCTAAGCCTAACTCTAACGCTGAGGTTTAAAATAAATGAGAGGCTGAACTTCAATTTTAAAGCCAATATCACCCCAATAGGCATGTGATTGTAAGATGCCATGGAGATTTTTTTAATCAAGATTTTTTCTCGTTGAAACCCATTCGGACCATGCATAGGCTGCTGATGACGTGGAGCCTTTCTTGTAACTACTGTTTCAGAGCAGCAACCGAAGTCAGACCAACGATTTCTAATCACTTTCAGTGTAAACATTTGTGTAGTTTAACTGCTAGGTCATCACATTTTAAATTCCCACTTTTATTTACCTCCTTATTCTTTTCTCTTTCTTTCTTTCCTTCACTCTGTATAATATTGCCATTGTATTTTGTCTTTTCATTCATCTTTGACTGGTTAAACAATCAAATGTTGTTTTCTTTATTTTACTTCCATTTTTATTTTTTTAATTTTTTAATTTTTTATTTTTTGTGTGGGTACCGGGGGTGGACCTCAGGACCTAGCGCGCCAGCAGGCGCCCGTGCCCCTGAGCGATGTCACCAGCCCTTTTTTTGTATGTGGGTTCCAGGAGTCGAACTCGGGCCCTTGCGCTTGCAGGCAGGCACTTATGCCGCTGAGCCATCTCACCGGCCCTACTTCCATTTTTAAATGACAATATTTGTACAAATGTGTAAGGTAAATTGTGATAATTTGATTCATGCATATGAGTAGTGATCAACTCAACGTACACCTTTATCATTTCCTTGTGGTGAATAACTTGCTATTCTTTTCATTTTTTGATAAATATGTAATATTTGAAAAAATTATAGTACTTTAATTACTATACTGTAATATTTTATTTCCCCAATTTTACTAGGTTGAATTTATTTTTCTTTCTAGCATCTAGTAGCTGCTTTTCTTAATTTTTATGTGTTTCGTGGCAATAAAATATAAAATATATTTCCATTTATCATGTATATGTCACTTTTTTCCCTTATGTGTTTCATGGTACTAAAATATATTTCCATGTATTATATGCCTGTCACTTTATTTCACACTTATGTGTTCTGGTGTGGTTCTCTACCATTCTTGTGCAATACACAAGTAAATTGAGTTTTCCATTTTTATGGCTAAGTAAAATATGAAGTTCTGAATTTATTTTTAAAATACATATTAGTTAACAGTTTTTTATCTGTGAAATATTAATTTTATGTTCCATTGTATCTTGAATAGAAAATAAGAGTCATTTTAATTAAGCTTTGTAAACTTATGGAAATTTATGGAACACTTGTAATCAACTGGTATAAATTACTCCTAGATCTGTAGGTAGTTTGAAAGTTGATATGGGTATCTAGCTGTGTCAAATGTAGTAGTCATAGAGGATAGATTCCCATCAAGGCAAAAAAAGTACAAAAATAAGTGATACAACATATTAGATCATAAAATGCACTATAATTGAAGAAAACATATGAGAGAACACAGTAAATGGGGTTCAGTATTTGTAGCAGGAGGAAGCAATGAGAAACAGTGTGATCAAGGTAGAGTTCAATGAAACTGTGTCAGTTAAGCAAACACTTGAAAGAGGCGTCTTTCAAGTAACCGAGAGGAGGTTCTTCCGGGTGAAAGCCCTTAGCTGGAAGACTGCACAGATGATGGCATGCAGAGTTTGAGAAACAACCAGGAAGAATATGTTATACAAGGTTCATTTTCTGGAGGCGGTGGAAGGGGAACATTTGAGACAGAAAATGGTGGTGTGCACTATGAAAAAATAAGAAAAAAGAAAAGAGGAGGCCGTACAATAGTGTAGATACCTGCTTTGTTTTTTGTTTTTTGCTATAATTCTGTTTCTTAGAAATGGGTGATTGTTTTGTGACTCTGTCATGAAACAAAATTCTGTTTAAGAGGTAATTTGTAAATATTCTTTTGAGATTCAAAATAATATTTCTTTGCTATTTCAATCTCTACTTTCTTCTTGTTGGATGAAGCAAAGTTTGGCACACATCTTTATTGGAAGAAGCAATGTTTGGCAGCAGAATCAACAGGCAATGTTTGTGTAAAACTAACGCAACTGAATTTTTAGTCACACAGCACTGCCTACATTTTGGGCAAAATTTTAGGTAATGAAAACTAGGCTAATCAGAGTCATAGTTCTTTGAAATTCATTTTCCAGATCATAATATTTTAAATGAGTTTTCTAAAAGAAAATATTACCTAACTGCACAATATTTCTGCATATTGCCCTGCTCTAAAATTCTAAAAATTTCCAGCATTCCAGGTTCATTCTTTAGACATTTTTCATGCACACCAGGGTTCCAAAACTGTTCAAGAAATGTTTTAGTCAAAATTGTTTTCAGGCCGATGAGATGGCTCAGATGGCAAGCGCAAGGGCCCGAGTTCCACTCCCAGAACCCACATGCGAAGAAAGGGCCGGTGATATGACTCAGCGGCACGGGCGCCTGCTGGCGCGCGAGGTCCTGAGGTCGACCCCTGGTACCCACAAAAAAAAAAAAAAAAAAAGATTGTTGTTTTCTGGAATATCAGTGTGTTGTGGTTTGACATCAAGCATAATAAAAAATATCTAGGTAATGAAAAAGGAGATCAAGAAACTGGGATGATCTCATTTTCACATAAAATCCAGTTAGTTTTATGAACAAATTCATCAAGTATCATGTTCAGTTTGCTTGCAGTAAAATTTAAGGATCATTTTTATGTGTCACTCTCACAGCAATGAAATGTTGGAGAAAGTCACTTTTTCATTATCTGTTATTTTTTGGATCAATATAAAATAATGTAAAATAATGAGATTATTCAACATTCAATTTAATAAAGTTTCTTTCCAAAGGTCAGTTACTTTCTCCTTTAAAAAATAATTTGATTTTCACAATTCTTATGCACCTTCTCTCTAAACACTTAACAGTTTTAGTTGATTATTTTGGTTGTGAGATTTGATTACAATTTAGATGTACTAATATGCTGCTGTCAGGTTCGTGAAGCTAGATAATGTGTCTGATTGGTCTCAGAGTTATATTTCTAAGACTTGAAAATGTATCTGGGACATGTGAGTGACTTAAAACGTTAGTAAGTGGAGAATAAATGAATGAATGTGTTATACTTGTCCTTATGCATTTAGATTGTTCAATACTCTTAGGTTTTCTTTTCTGTTTACCTATTCTCACTCCTATCTCTGCTTCAGTCCTTTTACGAATAGTTTACCATAGATTATCACCCTTTCACTAACCCAACTCTCCTGTCCATACCCAAAGGTGATCTCTTAATTTTCGTGAAACTTCTATGGAAATTCCACATGGGAAAATTATTACAGATCAGAACACAACACCACAAAGTACATCTCTTTGGCAGACTGAGAACTCTGAAATTAAGGAGTTGGGAAGGGCTTCAGAGGCCATATCACTCTAACCTTCCTCTACTAACATTTCTGCTGAATCACTTTCATCCTCAAAGCTAGGTATATAAACTACCATTCAACTTCTTAAGGTCTTATACAGTAAAACTCCTCAAATAATTCATAACCTGGAAATAGCTTTCTGTCCTTCTACCAATATTTCTGTGTACAAGCTGGCCACAAAGAAATTCTATGACCTACCTCTTGTGAAAATGTCATCTAACTCTCACTCTAGAATCTTGAAGTGTACCCAAAGGAAGGAAGTGCTATACAGAGAGGCCCTCAGTCCTCAGTCAATTATCATTCCACCAATCCCATTTTTCTAATGCCTATTCTATAAGGAAGTCCATTTTTAATTGAACATTTACATAAAAATTATTAACTTTCCTTGTACCTTTGGTTCTTCATTTCAGCAGTTGCATGTGTTATGTAAAACTTTTTTCAAAACAATGCAGCAAAATTAACACTATAGAAAGTGAGATTTGTTTTGGTATATGGATATATGCATATGATACATTTTCATTATTTTCATCTGATTATGAAATTTACCTCCCCCATTCCCAGATTCACTTCCTCAATTCAGAAAATCAATTTTCTAGTTTCCTGTCTTCTCCTACTCATTTATTTTTAAATTGTTAATATAAGAGGAAACATGTGATAGGTAAGCTTCTGAGAATGGCTTATTTTGTTAATATTATGTTCTCCTGTACCATCCATTGGACATTTTCTTATAGCTGGATCAAATGGTACTTCTCTTTTTATTTTTTATTTTTTGGGAAACTCCATACTGATTTCCATACTGATTGTACCAGTTTACTCTACCATCCAAAGTGCAGGAGAGCATGTTCCCTCTCATTCTTGCCAGCATTCATTGTTTTTGTATTAGCGATGTTAGGCATTCTGACTGGTGTGAGATGGAATCTTATTGTTTTCATTAGCACTTCCATAATTGCAAAAGATGTTAAATATTTTTTCATAGATTTATTGGCTATTTCTAATTCTCTTTTTAAGAAGTATCTTCTTAGTTAATTTACCCTTTTAATGATTAGTACTTTTTCTTTTACTGGTGTTAATTTTTTTGGTAAGACATAATTACCCTCTATCAGAAAAGTATCTAATTCTGAATTTCTTCCATTCTGGAGGTGTCCTCTTCAGCTGGTTGATCATTTACTTTGCTGTGCAGAAGCTGTTCAATTTGATGCTGTCCCATTTGGTGATTCATTATCTTACTGCCTGTGCTATCGGGTGCTGCTCAGAAAGTCTGTGTCTCTGCCTACAGCTTCTAGGGTTTCCCATATGTTTTCTTCCAACAGTTTTCAAGTTTCCAGACTTACATCTAATCTCTGAACCATTCAATTTTAGTACATGGTGGGAGACAGGGATCTAATCTCTGTCATCTGCATGTATTTCCACTGGCTGTTATTAAAGAGGCTGTCATTTTTACAGAATATTATTTTGGTCCCTTTTTCAAAAATCACATGGCTGAAGGTGTGCATGGTTGTTTCTGTGTTTCCTTTCCTATTCCCCTGATGTGCATATTTGTTGTTTTAACAACATTAAATGTGTGTGTGTGTGTGTGTGTGTGTGTGTGTGTTTCCACCCTGGCACTGTAGTTTAATTTGAAAGTGAGTAGTAAGAGGCCTTCAGAATTGTTCTTTTGCCTCAGAAATATTTCAGAAATTCTGTGTTTTGTGTTTTCATATGAATTTCAGGGTTGTTTTTTTCTAGATTGTTGAAGAATGTTGTTATTTTAGTAGAAATCATATTCAATCTCCACTCACTTTTGGTAATATGGTCTTTTTAACAATGTAAATTCTGTTAACCTATGAACAATTGAGTTCTCTTCACTTCTAATATATTTTAAACTTTTTTCAGCTTTCTGTGATTTTAATATTTTATATTTTTATTGGTACACATTTGTAATATATAATGACTACCTTAATCTCAGAAGGTGTACAGGCATATGACATTTCTTAATCATTTTATGTAAGCTCTATGCCCCCTCCCTGCCCCTGCATCTCTTCAACCTCTTCTCCTATATGTGTACATCTCTTTTCATCTATTGGACTTAGATTTGATTATTACTTGTTATTATAGAAACTTTAGTGTCACCATCAGGTCATTTACTTATGATCATTCTATTTTTCTAACATAAACATAGCAACAAACTTTGTTCAGATCTAATTTCATTGTGTCTTTCAGATTCTGGTATTTTGCATTTCCATTATCATTTAATTATAGGAATTTTCAAATTTCTCCTTTCATACTTTCAATGTCCCTTTGATTATTCGATAGTGTATTTTTCAGTAACTGTGCTGGCCTTATTTCTGTGGTTTCTTTGCTGTTGCTTTTGAGATTCATCATACTGTGATATTATAGGACACCTGAGATTGTTTTAATTTTTTAAGTTCAATAACACTTGCTTTATGGGCTTAAAATATTATCTCTTTTGGAGAAATGTGTACTGTTCTGTATTTAAATGGAAATCTGTAGGATTCTCTTAGGTCCACTTGAATTGTAACATAGTTTAACTCTATTTTTCCTTTGCTGTTTTTTTTTTCTTAGTAGTTGAGCATCTATTTCTGAGAGTAGGATATCAAAGACACCTACTATTATTGCACTGGATTCTATGTGATCTCTTATACACGAGTGTGTTGAAGTTTGAAGATCACTGGGAATGGAGAGTGGGAGACTACTGTGTGGAGACCTTTTAAGCAAGTGGGTTTGTCACTGTGATGTGGGTCTCAGCATGGAAGCATTTGCTGCTCAACTTTGGCACAAGATCGAACTATTAGCACTGCTTTAAGGACAGAATAGCCACCAGTAATGTCAATATCCAAAGAAAAAGGTATTATAGACAGCTAAGTTAGTTAGAAATATTATAGGTACTGAGAAATATTGTAGGCTGGGCCCCAGAGGGAGCCAGTGCAGAAGATGAGAACACATTACAACTGCGTGTGGAGATGCGTTCCTTGCAGGGCAGACCTCAAGATGAGAGATGGAAGGACTACAACTACATACTTCCCCTAGGGATAAACACTAATGATTGACATTCTAAATAGGTATCAGGGCCGGTGAGATGGTTCAGCGGCATAAGCGCCTGCCTGGCAACCGCGAGGTCCTGAGTTCGACTCCCGGCACCCACATAAAAATAAATAAATAAATAGGTATCATTCATTCTGGGTGGGGGGCCAGGAAGAGTCCCTGACCTACCCCCTCCAGGAAAGGTCCTTGTTCTTTCCATGTACACTTGCTACATGACTTACTTCGCCATTGGATAATTATTGTCTAAGCAATTATACTCATAATCTTATTAGTTGATCACAGCTTGTCCTATCTTATACCCATTTCATGATTTTGCTCTAGATGCTTCACCTGTGAAGTGGTCCTTGGCCACCCACTCTGGACCCCTCTGTCTCTCTTAGACTGGAGTTTCCTTTCCTCCAATAAATATTTCCTGCTCTTAACCTCCATTGTTCCTGAGAATTCACTTAGACCCCTCTGTCTCTCTTAGACTGGAGCTTCCTTTCCTCCAATAAATATTTCCTGCTCTTAACCTCCATTGTTCCTGAGAATTCACTCTTTCTTTTTTTCTTTTTTTTTAAATGCAGGTACTGGGAGTCAAACTCAGGACCTCGCGCTTTCCAGGCAGGCGCTTATGCCGCTGAGCTATCTCACCAGCCCTAGAATTCACTCTTGCATCTAACATCTAGCAGGTTGGGAGTTATACTATCTCCCTTATATTATTTGACTTATTTGGAGGTCCTATTTTATCCCCATATCAAAATCATATATCAACATGTAATTTAAAACATCTTTGAAAAATTCTCCAAGTGTTTAACTACCCAGGAACAGAAAGAGACTGTGGGACAGTTTAGGGCAATAATAGGCATTAATGAGAATATTTATGCATTAAAAAAAAGGAGGGAGGGTATATTTGAGAGACTATGAGAAGAGAAGGAGTAAAGAAGAAAGGAAAGAAATATAAATAGAAAATTAGAAAAAATAAAAGGAGATTAAACCCAATTAATGAACTAGCTGTGTGGTAGAATGTTATGTAGGGGAAAGGAATCACTAGGCAGGGAAAGGCCTTGTTAGGTTTCCTGGCTATTCCTGACTAGAAAGAGTTAAAGCTTCACTGGAGGGAAAAATTAACAAGACAAGGGAGGGCTAAAAAAGAGCTCTGAGCAGCAGGCAAGGGCCATAGCCAGGGTAGCTGCTGTTCCCTACCTTCAGTACTATGCAACGGAGTTGAAAGGGGAAGTGGACTACATAACTACTTCTCTCTCTCCCCCCTCTCTCTTTATCACTCTCTCTCTCTCAGTATAAATATATATATATATAATTTTTTTTTCTCATTCAAGAGTCAACATATTACTGAACTAGATGCTTAATCACTAACAGGACCTTGTATATAAGACACTCCCAACCAGTTGATAAATCCCTGGTAAGGACAAGTTGGCCGACCTAGGAAGGTGCACGTAGACAATGGAACCCCAGGTTAGGGTTTTAGGGCCTGGGATCCATCAGTGACAGTCCAGAGAACCAATCAGGTTGTGATAATTTCCTGGTACGGACCTGGGAAGGAGGGTCTCTATCATTCTGATTAAAGGAAGCTGAAGACAAAGGTCCAGAGGTATCGCCTTTTTTAAGTCCCCTGCCCACATGTCACAAGGAAGCATTCTATCCTCTGCTTTCCTCCTTTCTTGCAAATAAAGTGTTTTATTTATTTTTTTTTTTCCTTTTAAATGTGGTTTCCTTAAGTCCTTGTGGCTGGGTTTAAGATCCTGATGAGCTGCTCAGACAGCAAAGCTGCAGTGCACATCCCCATAGTATAAAGTTGGGAAACCATATGAAACAATCTGGCTAGGAGAGAACATAACAAAACAAGGTAACAACCTACAGCAACAAAAGCAATAGCTTTAATACTAACACAATCTCACACACACACACACACACACACACACAGGAATTATTCCACCTTGTGGGGCACACCTGACACCTCAGTCTTCTCTGCTTTTGAGAATGAGGGTGATGGGAAAAGAGTATCCGCATCATCTGTGTGCAGATCCAGACCATGGGCCCAAATTCCTTAAATACCCAGCCCTCGCTCCTGGACGTATGGCTGTCCAGTGCCTAAGTGCCGCTCAGTTTAACCTGAATGCCTCCAGTAGATCAATAGATTACATTGTGTTTATGTAGTAACATAATATAGATGCTTTCCATGCTATGTAATAAAGAAAATGAGTTAGCTTTTATTTAATGAAAATGAAAGTATTTCTTTAGCTTAAATGTTGTCTACAAAGTTATACATTCTATTGATGGGTTTATTATAAATCTAATAGAATATATTTTCTGAATCATAAAAATACATATAAATGAGTATAAGGTAAAACCATGCCTTATAAAAATAAAGAGAGTTGAAAGCGGAGAGTGGAAAGAGCCCATAAATGTATGAAACTATAGACATTTATGTGATGAGAGAAGAGCCCTAACAATATATTGAGCAATAAATATTTATTAAATTCTTAACCCTAATCACAAAGAAATACAGCCAGGAATATCTACAAATATAGATTCTAGAAAAGACAGATAGTGAACATAGAGTAAATAATGATTTGAAGTAATATTGATGTAATAAAAGGCATAATTCTGTCATTGATTTGGAAATTTGAGAAATATAGCATATTTTAAAATATTTGGATAAAATAATTAACAGTTTTAAATTATCAAAACATTGATAAATCTTAATTCTTAAAATAGAGATGTTGCACTTTAGATATAACAATGAAATATACTTTTTACAAAAAAATAACTACATTTTCAAAAAAGTAAATACTTTTTATAAACACATCTTTGGAGTAAAACAAATAGTATAATAATTGTTACACAAGTTTAAATAAAATAGCTTACTTGGAAAATGGAACAGTGCATTATAAAATAACCTCCAAGTACCAAAGAGAAATTTTAAACTGACATTATAATGTAGAGATAAAATATTTTAAATTAAGGAGATTTTTTTTTCCCCTACTTAATCATTTTCATGAATGCCACGTGCTCTAAATTCATCGGCAATTCCATCCTTTGCAAAAGTTTTATTTAAAAAGTATGACAAATGAGGCAAACATGATAATCACTAATTTATTTTTAAAGAACACTACAAACCTGGAAACATCAGGAGAAAGGCAGAGAAGCAGCTGGCTGAGGCTCCTTGTCATGTTACAGAAAGGCCAGGCTTTAGCACGGCTCACAGGAACACACCTGACAGCTAGCATTGCTCACAGCTTCTAAACTGGGGAATTCACAACATTTCCGTTTCAAGGCTCTATACACTGTGAATCTTAGACTTGCTCATATAGGGAATACATGTTAATCCTACAGTTTTTAATTACACAGAGAGTATTAGATATTAAACTTTAAAGTGAATAAAGTCAATACCAAAGATTATACAAGGAATGACAAGAATTATGTTAAATATACATAGATATATATTCATAGCCACCAGTCTAGAAAAGCACTCACGAAACCGTCAACAATAGATGTAATATCTCTCTTTTCTTTAATAATTATTTTCCAAATTGTCTAAAACATTAAGATACCCGATTTCTTATAACTCAATTCTACTTCAATAGATTTCCTTATTCAGAATCTAAAATCAGGAACTGCTGCCTTATTTTTTGAGCTGTTTGATTGTTCATAAATTAAATTGAACTGAAGAGATTTGTTAAACATAAAGGAGTACTATTCAGAAATATATCCTATATATCAAAATATTATAGGAATCCACGCCTTCTGGTGATAATGGCCAGCATTTATTTTATTGTACCAAAAGCTTTATATCCATCTTCTGATCAGAAAGACATGGAAGTATTGTATATAACGTGCAGATGGGCGTACTGAACCTTATTATTTCAGTGAGTTAGGATGGGTCGAATACGAAAGGAGTGCCAGATCTAGAATCTAAATGTCATAATCTTAATTTGAAATCCATTGCCCCAAACCTTACTGCTGATAATCTCTATAAAGAGAATGACATATGATAAATGAAGTGCTTTTGCAATATAAAATTACATAAAATTTGATTATGTAGAAAAATTGCATTGATATAGTTTTAAAATTACAAAAATATTCTCACTTTGCAGAAAAATTTTTCCTTAACAGTACAGGTATTTTAGATCTTAGATTTAACTCTTAATTCATGACTCTAAATTACAATATGAATTTGTTAGAACTTGTGCCTCAAAATGTCCAAGATCATGTTTATTAAGAAAAGGAGAGCGGCACAGGAAAACAACAAGAAAAAAATCTTTTTTTTTTTTTTTCAAGACAGACCAATGATTTTCCCATTAAAAAAGGAAAAGACAAATGTCAATGCTTACTCCCACTGTTATTTTAATTGTCTGGAGCCACCTTTCTTCTGCATGATTCTAATGACAGCATTTTTCACTTCTTTGTTTCTGAGACTGTAAATGAGAGGATTCAGCATGGGGGTCACAATTGTGTAAAACACAGAAGCCACCTGATCCTTTCCCAAGGAGTAGGACTCCTTCGGTTTTAAGTATGCAAAGATCGTAGTGCTGTAAAAGATGGTGACTCCCAGGAGATGAGAGGCACAGGTAGAGAAGGCTTTTTTCTTTCCTGCAGTGGAATTAATTTTGAGGAGAGTGGAGAGAATGGACACATAGGATCCAGATATGGTGATGAGGGACAGCACTAAGTTGGATCCTGCACAAATGAATATGATGAGTTCAACCTGGTATGTGTCACTGCAGGACAGGGCTAAAATTGGAGATGTGTCACAGAAAAAGTGATGGATGACTTTAGAGTTGCAGAAATGCAGTCTGCTCATGCAAACTGCTACAACAGTGGAATCTGCAAAACCAGTAACATAGGAGGCAGCAAGCAGGCCACGGCACAGTCTTGTGGACATAATGACTGGGTAGTGCAGAGGGCTGCAGATAGCTACATAGCGGTCATAGGCCATCGCGGACAGAAGAAAGCATTCAGCAGCACCAAAGACTACAAAAAAGTACATCTGGGTGAAGCAGCCTGCAAATTAAATTTTCTTGGTGAAAGTCAGTAAGATCTGTAAGGTTTTAGGGGTGATGACACTTGAGTAGCTGAGGTCGAGAAATGACAGGTGAGTGAGGAAAAAGTACATGGGGGTGTGAAGCTGGGGATCCAGGCGGATGATCAGTATCATCCCTGCGTTCCCCAGCACCGTGACCAGGTAGATGAGGAGGAAGAGCAGGAAGAGGACCAGCTGCATCTTTTCAGAATCCACCAGCCCCATGAGGATGAAGTCAGGCAAATGTGTGATGTTCCTTCTACCCATGGTGTAATGTTTTAAGCACTGAGAAATCAGATTTGGTACTTGTCTTGAGTGACTGAAAACAAGATTTGTTTGTATGAACAGCCCAGTATTTATTATAATTAGTTTACTGTTTCTAGTAATCTACAAAAACTTTGCTGAATATGAGCAAAAAACTTCAGGTGTCAGATAGCGAAGGATATGGGTGTAAACTGACATTTGTTTCTGATATAATAAATGTTACATCCTATGGAATTAGCTTGAATATGATACAACCCATGAATGCTTCCTTTACTAAGACATTTAATCCACATATAAAGTTTATGCCATAGTCCCTATTATCCATAGATTTTTAGATCACAAAAAGGGCACAAAAATGAACTTTTGTGAAGTCAGAGCAATTACTACTTATCATTGGAATTCTACCAAGATACATTGCCTCCTGCGAGCATGCTAACAATTCCGTATTCCTATTTATAACTTGTTTTATCAAAATTGAGAAAGGATATGTAATATATTACAATGAAAATAACTTTAGTTTACTTTTTATTCTCATTTAGTTCCCAATACTATTTGACATTAATTACAAATAAATTCTAATTTCTTAGGAAAATTAGATGAGGCACACTGACAATATAGATCACATATAGTATAGAATTGCTGAATGTATCATAACTGTGAGGGTAAAATAACTTGCTAAACATGAAGACACTTTTAAACATAAGCTGCTGCTCCACGTCCTGCGGCAGGCTGTTCGTGCCCCTGGACTCAGGAAGCCACTGTTCTCTAAAGGAAAAAAATAAAATAAGTTTTAGTAAGTTACATTTTACCCTGAGTAACTAATTTAAGGATAAAAATACACAATGTGTTAACCATTGTTACCCTCCTATTATGTTGTTTTGAAATTTTGTTCTATTTTTTCTCTTTAAAAAAATTTAAAAAAATAAAAAACAAAAAATAAAAATAATAAAGTTACATTTGGCAGTGCTGCTTAGAATTCTATTATCTCTATGTTCCTGCTTTGAATATCAATATTATCTTGATAAGTTTAAATATATGTGTATATATATATATATATATATATATATATATATATATAGTCTTCTGGTAAAATCCCTATTTTATTTTATCTCTTCTAACAAGCTCCATTTATAAGAATGATAGTTACTGTGAGCCAAAGGTGGTGAAGTAAACTTTTCCCACTATTATCTGTGTAGAAATTTGAAAATTTCAAATTTTTTTCTGAAAGAAAATAGGAGAACAATGTACAAAGCTGAGACTTTCTGCGATATTTGTTTTCCTTAATATAAGTTATTTTTGTATTTTTGATATAAATTACTTTTATAGTTTTCTGCATTCTTCTTTATTAATTCTGAGGTAAACTAAATCATCCTAGAAATCTGTTCAGGTGTTGATGAAATGGATACTTTACCAGCAAGTCTTGTCTGAAAATTATCCCAGCGAGCAACTGTGAATAACCAGATTATTCAGCCCCTTGCTTGCCAGCCTGGTAATTCCAAGGTGCCCCATATAATGAGCACTCAGGGTAGTGCAGTATTTGGTCCTCCTCTGGGCCTAATATCCAAGGACGAATACTTGGCATGATTCCTAGGAAGTTCTAGAAAAAAAGAGCATATACACGTTCTCTCATGATGTTCTAAATTGTAGCTAAACTTTATTTATTTACTTTTTAATTTGACTCATAATTATTTAAATCTGAAGAGAATAATGGTTACACTCAATAGTGGTCTGTCAGGATTGTTTTTGTTTTTGCTTAGTTTTGTTGTTTTTATTGCTGCTGTTTTTACTGAGTGTAGACAAAATTTCCGGACATGTATTTATTTTATGACTGACATTCTCATGGGTGGAATGATAAAAATTTTCATCAGGAAGTATTTTGTAAGTAAAAGTATGATTCTATTCATATAGGGCATATAATACAGAGATAATCTTGGACCTCCAAATAATATCATGTTGATGTATCTCAAACCTGTCAGATGTCCACTGTGCCAAGTTCATGTTCTCTAAAATCATAGAATGAATTTTAGGAAAATGGAGGTTAAGAGTTGGAAGTACTGATTAAGAGAAAGATAGCTTCTCTCTAAGAGAGACAGAAGGCTTCCCAAGTGGTTGGCCGGGAACCTGCTGCTCTAGGGAGTTTTATAAAGTGAAACCAAAAGGTAAGGCAGGTATAAGGTGAGACAAAACTATGGTCAACTAATAAGATTACAAGTATGGTCACTTAGGTATTATTGACCCAATGGAAAATCACAAGGTGCGTACGAGGTGGGACAAAACTATGGTCAACTGGTATAATCACCATTAGAGTCACTTAGGTAATATTAATTAAATGGGGAACAAATGGGAAAGCAAGTCACATAGCAAATGTACATGGAAGGAACAAGCACTTTCCCAGAAGCAATGGGCTAGGGAGGATTTTGTCTTCTACACAAAGTTATTGATGCCTATTTAAACTATCAATCACTGCTGATCATCCCTATGGAAGTAGGTGGATACAGTCATTTCTCTTTGTCTTTAAGCCTGACCTTCAAGGAATGTAACTCCAACGACAGTAGTAATATATTTTTATCTTCTGCACTGACTCTCTCCAGAGCCCAGCCCTGTCTGACTGCCTATAATATTTCTAAATGAGTTAGCTATCTACAGTACTATCATAGGAGTGTTGCATCCAGGGTGAGCAGCTAGCCAGATTGAAAAGTCAACACCAATAATGAATTAGAGGGATGAGTTTAAGAAAGGAAATGCTTTATCTGTGAGAAGGAATAAAAAAAAGCAGACAGGAACAAGCTGCCTTGGAGAGGAGACAGGGGGTCTGGAACAAGATGGACAGGTGCAAGCCTTAGTTTCTGGGTTTCCTTTGTTAGGGTTGTGGACGCTTCCTTCCGGGCAGATACCTGGGACATGTCACACTTTCATTGTTTCCTAGCCTCTCTTTGGCTGGGTGTCAGGTCCCAAGACCCTAACTCAGGCACCTTTGCCTATCTGCACATTCTTTTTGGTAGGCTTTGTTTGACTTCTCCTGAACTTTTGTGATGTATAACTTGGCACTGGTGTGTCCAGGGAAGTGTGTGGACCTAGTGTGTTAATATAGTGACCCTAAAATGAATACATATCTCTATTTCTCTATTTCACTAAATGATTTTTTCTTTTAATTAAGGTAGCCACCCCATATCTCCTCTGAATTTTATTGGAAGTGGGGGGCTTGTTGGTTATCCCTGTTTTCATGCTTCTGGCTTCCTCCTACTTTGCCTGTCCACTCTTTCTCCAACTAATCTCTTCATGGCAAAGCATTCCAACATTAGTTGTAAATTCTTATTCTAATCGCACTGTCTGGTGCAATTCTAGGTCTGGTTTCTCTCTCCTTCACTACCTTTGTCCTTTTAATCCCTCTGAAGAAATTCCTCTAGTAAAGTTTTAACATCCTACATTGGCATTAAGCAGTGAATCTAACTGCAGAAGGCAAAGTGACATTGAGTACTATTTTCTACTAATTTCTCTAATAAACCCTAATAAGGTCCTTATTCTATTTTTCCCTGCCTACAGACCTGTATCCCTACAAGAAGTTATAAGAAGAAAAGGAATAAAAAAGAGAAGGGAAGTGAATATAGTTGGAAAGTGAGAAAAAAATATAGGGAGGTTGAACCCGAAGCAATACACAAATTTTGTCATAATGGTGTAGACACATGGGTCTACCAGATAAGCTTTTATTTTTTAGTATATTTCTATTGATGAAATATGAATTTTAATTTTATGAGTTTCATTATATTGAACAATGAATACTTAACAGGAAAAAAATCACAAAAATAAAGTATTGAATTTTGAATATTTTTTGAGTGTTTATAAAAATAATCAAAATTTTCAGCATCAACTGTTTTTTGGTGTGCAACATCTAAAAAAGAACAACACAAATAAATTCTTGTGTGAGCTACAGTGAACTTACCACTAGCACATTACAAAAAAAGTCTTTACTTATTTCACCAAAGGTAGTCTGCACACATGACAACAGCATGTTCCATACACATGCATTGCTTACACTGACAGCATATGTGTTTTGCTTTCCTGGCATTTTTGTCAGACATACTTGACATCTCACTGGTCTTGCCGTTTTGTCAGGAGGTATTTATTATATTATATAGTGTGTAGTTAACAGGAACAAAACCATCAATAAAATAAGGTATTAAATTCTTAATATGCAATGTGCATTTAGAATAGACATTAACATTTTCATGTCTCCTGTGTACTTGCTTACAAAACCTGAAAGAGAACATCAGAAATAAATTCTTATATGAAGTATAATGAAAATGCTAATAGAACTCCACAACAAAAAAAAATAAGCTCTTCTTCAATTGTCACCCCCAATGTTGTCTTCACACATGACAATTGCACACTCCATGCTTATGTCTTAATTACACTGATAACACATGTGCTTAACCTTCTTTTCATATGTGGCAAGCATCTCATCTCTCTTCTTGTTCTGTCAGGAGTTTCCTACTATATTGTGCAATATCTGCTTAGCAGGGAAATAAGATGTTCATAAAATAAAATGTCAAATATGGAATGATTGCTTAGAATAGACATCAACATTTTCACATCAGCTGTTTACTTGCTTACAAACCCTACAAGATAACATCAAAAATAAAAACCTATGTGAACTACAATGTAAATACAAAAATCTACCACAGAAATACCCTTTGCTTTAACTGTCACACCCAAGGCAGTCTTCACACCTGACCACTGCATGCTTACTACACGAGTATCACTTACACTGATAGCACAAACAAGTTTTGTTTTCCTGTCCTTTCTGGTAGGGCACAGTTGACATCATTTTTGTTTTCCTATTATTGTAGTAGGTCTTTGTGATGCTGTGCTTGCCTGTTCACCTGTCAGCTCAGGAGTGTGCTCCACAATTTTTTTGCATAGTCTCCTGTGCAGAAACATTTTGTTTTTCCTCTGCTGTAAATGATATCTTATAAGCTCCACTCTCAATCCTCTGAGAAAATTTCTTCATGATATTTTGCACTTGTTATTTTCTTTGTAAACTATCAAACTATGCCATACCTATTTAGGATTAAGTAAAACACAACCGTTATCCAATTCTTTGTATTTCAAGAGACATCATAGTTGCTGCATAACTCATCACCAACATCTACTCCACCTTTGGTTTTGTTGTAGAAAGTTTTCATCTCAGGATTCCATTTTGTCATTGTTTCCCTATCAATATTTCCATCATGGTGAAATGTTGACATCAGCAGTACCAGTTGTTTTTTTCTTTTCCACATATATGAGGCAAATGTTATATCTTCCTGAAATTCAAAGATTGAACTGTACAATTACCTGAATTGAAATTGAAACATTTCATTTGGATTTTCTGCTTTGTTCCTGTGTACAGTTCCTGCTCTGGTCAACTTGTGCTCTGTTAGCAAAGGTAACATCAGTGGGAAACCGGTAAACCCATTGTCCAATGTCACATTCAGATTAGTTTGGGAGATGGGAGCAACAAGTCTGTTCACAACATCATTTGGTTTATTATTATACAGATAAAGTATGAGTTCCAGGGTAAATGTCTAAGTTGAAACATAATAAGTCCTCACATCTACACGAGCATAAATTTTTATGCCATATTTTGATCCATCATTTGTCCATAAATGTCTTGGTTACTTTTCTCCCCTTGCTGAGGCAAAATACCTAACACCCAAAGTTAAAGGAGGAAAGGTTTATTTAGCTCAAGGTTTGTGGAAGTTTCAGTCCATAATCAACTGGCTCCAAGGCATGGTGGTGTGGCAGAGGGGCAACACTTCAAGGTGGCAGAAGACAACAAAAGCAACAAGACCAAAGGAGGGGGAAAGCCTCTTTTCCTCCCTTGTACTGTATGCAGGTTACCTGCCCTTGGGTGGGTGTAGCACTTACACCATCTCTATGCTCTCCTCTTGCACAGGCTCAGGATCTTTACAAAGTGAGGCCCTTGGCCCCCTGCTGAGTCACTTAGCTAAACTTCTAAACTTCTCAAGTTGACACAATAACCAACATCCTACAGCAGTGAGGGAATGTCCTCTACACACTAGAATGTAGAACTGCTGAGTTACTTAGTTAAGCTTCTAGACTTCTCAAATCGACACAATGTATCAACCATTACAATAAGACTTTTATATTCCTGTGATTACCATGAGAAATCTCCACTAAGTACAGCAGACCTATGAATGTCTTCAGTTCAGCTAGTGAGGTGTCACAATAAATACATATTTGAATATGGGTTCTGGTGCACACAGAACATTTTACTTTCATTTCAGCCTTTGTGTATTTCACAGCATCTCATACCATTTCTCCTGTCACAGTTTCCAGCATTGAGTGGCAGTGCTGGCATTCTGTCCAATTTGTTTTAGCCCTGCCAAGAACCTCATTATATTTTTGGACCTAGTTCTATCATGAGAACATTCCATTTGGTTATGTTGCCCTTTCACAACATTTTGATTAGTCAAATACGTACTAATTGCTGTTTTCTTCATTATCTGAATCAAGAAGTTCTGCATTACCGGTGTCTATGTCAGTCAATTCTTACTCAATTTCACTCTCACAGGAACTTTGTCTCACATGGCCAGTGTCAAAGTCATCATCATCATCGTAATCATCATCATCATCAATGTCATCCACCCACAACACTCTTCTGTTAAAATACATGAAAGCATGTATTTTACTACAATGGATCATCTTCATCATCTCTGCATGATTAATCTGTTGATTCACTTTTGACCTCCTCCAAATCATGCAAATCTGGTTTTCCATGTGCCAGTGTACTGAATTGGACTACTTCTACCAGAAAAATAAAAAAAAAAATTTTTTAACAAATCCTGGAGAGGTGTGGGCCTATGAGACCCTCTGTGATGCCCGGGTAAACATATACAAAAACAATTAGAGAATTATGTGGGTAAAAATCTCATTTTGCCACTTTTGCCTGCATGCATACATCTTGTGCTCATCATACCAAGTGGGTAAATACATAGATTGTTTCCTGTATCCTTCAGGGAAAGGTACTGAGACACACAGCTGGCTACTATCATGCTAAAGTACAAATTTACAGTAGAAAAGTAAGGGATGGGTCCACTGGACCCAGTTAATAAGCTAGCAGATGTGTGTATCTGGTAGAATGTTAGAAAACCATATGAAACAACCCTGGCTATGAGAGAACCTAACAAAATGAGGTAACACAATATAGCAGCAAAAACAATAGCTTTAATTCTTACACAAGTACACACACAAACACATCCACACACACACACAAACACGTTGATTATGCCTCCTTGTGGGGCCACCTATACTGGAGACCAGTATTTCATCTAGAATTTTCCTGTGGGTCAAGGCCTATAAAAGCAGGAACATGAAAATCATGTTGTCTTTTTTTCCCCCTTTCTCCTTCTCAGCCTCTGTCCAAGTGGGAGAAGCCATCTCTGCAAGTCTGGAGGCTGAGTTCTGCCTCCCCATGGTGACATCATTCCTCTGCCTGGTTTGCCAGTGAGGAGATGGGCCACACCTGCCTCTCAGTCTCCTCTGCTCTTGGGAATGAGGGTGGGCAGCTCTGGACCATGGGAAAAAGTTCTTTAAATTCTCCACCCGTGCTCCTGGAAGCATGGCTGGTCAATGATTATGTGATGGGGCTTTTACCCTCAATGGTCCTGGAAGGTTGAGTCTGTGCTCAGATGAGAAGCTGTGGCCACCACGCCTTCCCCTGGCCACTAGAGCAGGGCTGCCAGACTCGGATTCCCACCCCCCACAAAACCTCAAGTATCTGAATCTTTATTTTGCTGCAGTGTTCAAACCACCTTTGGTTTTTGCCTGGTGGACTTTTCCATTTTGATGGTTTCCTCCATCAAATGTGCTCACCACCAGATGGGTTTCATGGAATCCTCTCTTGTTCTGCTGAGAATTTCCCATCTTGGGCTTTTGTCTCCAGCAAGCCAGGCACAAGGACATTTCCTTCAGGCTTGTGATTTTACTGATTCTGTGTCACTGTCACCATTTTCTTGGACTCAACCTAACTAGCAAGGAGGGTGTGCTCTGCCTCCATGGAGAGAAGTGAGTGGTTGTTGCAGCTATGAAGGTCGAGAAATTTCCTCAAATTTTTATACCAGTATTTTTAAGGATTTTTATTATTTGTTTTTGTTTTGTATTGTTTTGGCTTTTCCTGCTTGTTTTATTGAGCCTGATGGAGTTGGGTGTTCTAAGATGAGTCCTGTCACTCTTCAGATTGAGAGATATCATGATGGCCAGCTGTACTTGAGTTACAAGCAAAACAAAAAGTTCATACAGGTTCACATTTTACATCAAACTGATCGCAGGTCACTTGCATGGAACTCACATTAGATGTTCCTTATGTGGTTTGAGGTATTTAATTTTCTACTTGGCCCTTTAGACATTGCCCTAATAATAAATACAAACATAGACCAGATTATTGCATTTGAGAAATACCTTTAAAAAGCACATTAAGAAATAGCTTTAATCCTTTTTGTTTCTGGTTTGGCTTCTATTCTATTCTTTCTTCTAGGACTTGGGCAACAAGGAAGTGTGCTATTGGTAAGGGATTCAGAGTAGCAGAGGTTAAAAAAAAATGCAAAAACCAGTACACACCTGACTTCAGGGACTCCCATAATGGTAGGAAAGAGTTCAGCTGCAGGAGGACCCCACCATTACAGTCAGTTCAATTTTATTTATGAAATGCGATTTTCAGGGGAATTATTTTTCATTTAAATAAAACCCAGAAAAATGGTAAAATATAATCTTGAGTCAGTGAGAAACTAAAGAAAGTGATTGATCCCTGTGCTTTTGATGACATAAATAAAAGGGAAGAAAATCACCCCCAAGGCCATTCCAGTGATGGCACCAGGAATTTGAGCACATTATCAATGGTATACAAACCACATGTCGTTATTAGTTTTTTACATAGATCCCAGAACGGACACAATTGCCTTGAACTGGAATCAGGTAGCAGTGAGTCCATGGAAACTGATCTGAGTTTACCAGAGCACTGGTTTTCCTTTGGATTAGGTGATGTTTGGTCAAGCCAGTCAGATATAAGTGATATTATTTGTAATTGCAACTATAGGAGTGTCATGGTATGGAACTGAAATGTCCCCTAAAACTAAAGGTTTAGGTGAGGGCTGATGGGCTTTTTGGAAAATGACCAGATCATGAAGGCAGCAGGAATAGTTGGCATTATAGGCAGGTGACGAATAAAGGCAATGGGTCTAGTAGATCATGGGGGTGACCTTGAGGGGTGTATCTGGCCCCAGGATCTTTTCTCTCTGACTCCTTGACCCTCTCCGATTCCTGGCTGCCATGCTGAGCAGCTTTCCTCTTCCTTAGTTTTTCTGCTATTTCTGACCTGCTACAGCCTAAAACAATAGAATCAGTAGACCGTGGACTGAAACATTTGAATCGTGAACCAAAATAAGACTTTTGTTTTTCAGGTTGCTTATGTCAGGTTCTTTCTTGATTTTTGAAATTTTAAAAACCAAAGGGCTTTTAGTCAATTTTATACTACTGATGAATAATAGCATATTAATATATTTTACTTAAAATTGAAATATGCTTATTTTCAATATTATAATGGAGCACCACTGACTTATATATGTTTATAGTAATCTATCTTTTATCCATTTTACCATAAAATTGTATTTATATCATGACAATGTTTTTATGCACCTTTGTTTTTCAATGAATACTAGTCTTATCCAGTTAAATCAGTTTTCTGATATAAGTGACATCTACCAGGTGTAGTTATTATTTAATTTATGTTTTCATCAGCAAAATATTCTACAAGGTTGCAGAAATTTATAGAAATTTTTCTAATATACTACTCAATGTCTTATTTTTTCATTTGGTTTTTGTTTTGAGTTCCTCTATGTTAATTCATTTAGCTATTAGTTATTCTCTCATTTGGCTGAATGCATAAACTTAGTAGAAGTTTGAAAATTATTTGGCAAAACATCTATCAGTGTTAAACTTCTGCCAGAAGCACAGAATTATTCACTTCCTCACCACCACGTTCAAGTTGCCAGCTTTTAAATTTGTACCAAGTTTATGAGTTTTGACAGCATTTAATACGACTCTGTATTTAACATTTTCAGGTTATTTTAAAATGAAGTACAGACATTAAGCACGAGAGATTTCTTTATTTAGAATTTTTATTTGTATGTATTTGCTATCCATTGACCCATGGATTAATAGCGTACTATTTATTAATTCAATAAATGTATAATTTTCAAGTCTATGGTTTATTCTTTCACTATGATTGCAGTTGAGTCCTACGATGCAAAGTTAAATTTGTGTATGTGTAAAATTCACCATTATTTATAATGTGAAGCTGTTTAAGGAACTCTTCAATGCTTAGTAATACACACACACAGACATAAACATGCACATAAGCTCAAGTACTCTGCATCAGTCCTAATATGTATCTTTGAATACATAACAATCATGGGTGTGGTCTGAGTTTATATTTGAAGGAAGTAATGTTGTGATATCACCAGGAAGTGCCCAACACAAGAATAAAATGATTCTTGGGGTACTGTGTAGGAACACATTGGAGTAAATATCGACTGTTGCAGTGTTATTTAAATGTGTTAAGCACATTTTAGAGAATTATACTTGGCTATACTCTATGAACTAAGAATGTTACTAAATTAATGAATAAAGGGAGTCCTTGAGGGAGCAAATGAATTCACAAAATTTTATAATTTAAATGTAATAATTAAAGAAGAATGGGGAAGGGAAAATACTGTTAAACTCACAATGATGTAGGTGTATAAATGCAGAGAAATTGAGATGCGTTGGGAGCAGGACTCAGCATCAGCCCAGTGAGGTCATTTTCTGTCATTTCCCTCTGTGCCCAGGGCAGTGAGGAAGGGTGGAATCTCCAAGGGCCTCAGGGCATGGTAGGGTCAAAAGGAAGCAGAGAAAAAAGCAGAGTAGGGGGCAGACCTGTGTGAAATCTCCTCATGAGAGATGCAGACTCCACTGCGGGAAGAGCCAAATCTGCGGAAAATTTCTATCGAATTAAATGAACTGCGTTGCTGTTGTTATTCTTGTGGAGTTAAAGTAGAGTCCTCGATAAATCAATGCTTATTGCTATCAAATTTAAATTTGGGTTTTCTGCCTGCATTATGTTTGTATATATTAAAAAAGCAGAATAACTTCACCCTTACCAGTCAGCCCAGTGACGACCCCAGAAATCTGAAGCTAATGAACAGTGATGCAATTGCTGTACAGTGAAAGAATGAAAGAAACTGCTTCAAATTGGAATTAAGCATCCAGGTCTCCAGAGAAAATGTTCTGGGACTGCAGGAGCAATGCGAACTTCCAGTGGATGACCCAGTGTTTGATCCAGCCAGTCAGCTAAAACTGCAAAATTTTTTATAAATGTAATTATGGGAAACTAGAAAACACAATTTAGATAGGCTAGGGAAATATAATACACAGCATTAAAGTTTACATATATCTGGGCTGTGTGTGCACTTCCTGTGTTTTGGCGGGTACCAGCATCTATGTATGGAAATGCATATACATATTGTTACGAACATTGTAAAAGCAAATGGATGATTGTATATTTCTGCTTTCAATATATGACAGGAGAGGATTCCTCATGTTCTTTATCTTAAATATTCACAGAGGAGAGACTCATATTAGTAAATTATTTTCATCAAACACTCTTTACATTGGCATACAGAATATCAATGTTAAATTTTAGTAATTTTTTAGGGTGAAAAATATACTGTATTCATAAACTGATTTTTCCCAAACACTTTCTGCATTGCTCGTTTGACATCTTTGTTCCTCAAACTGTAGATGATGGGGTTCAGTGCGGCAATCACAATGGTGTAGAATATGGACACAACCATGTCGTGCTCCAAGGCGTAGCTGGAACTTGGTCTCACGTACATGAAAAGAACACATCCGTGGAAAATGGACACTGCAGTTAGGTGAGAGCCACACGTGGAAAAGACCTTTCTTCTCCCTTCTGCAGAGTGTGTCCTGAGAATAACAGAGAGAATGAAACCATAGGAGATCAGGACGATCAGCGCAGTGAATATCTCAATAGAGCCGGCAAAGTAAAAGAGTAGAAGCTGGTTTGTGTGAGTGTCAGAGCAGGAAATCGCGAGCAGAGCAGGGATGTCACAGAAGATGTGTTGGATGACGTTAGGTCCACAGAAGGACAGGTTGAAAGTGGCCACTGTGTGCACCGTGGCATGCAGAATCCCCCCAAGGAAGGAAGCAATGATGACTGGCACGCAGACCCCGGATGTCATGCTCACGGGATACAGGAGTGGGTTGTGGATGGCCACGTAGCGGTCATAAGCCATTGCAGCCAAGAGAAAGCATTCTGTGGTTCCACACATCACAGCAAGAAACATCTGTGCTGCACAGCCAAGGAATGAAATGGCTTTCTTCTCTGACACGAAATCTACCAACATATTTGGGGTAATAACGGAGGAATAGCAGGCATCCACGGAAGACAAGACACTCAGGAAATAGTACATGGGGTTGTGCAGCCGGGAATCCCCAGTGACCAGCACAATCAGGCCTAAATTTCCCAGGAGAGTGAAAAGGTAAACTGCTAGGAACAGGAGGAAGAGGAGGAGCTGCAGCTCAGGGTCGTCAGTGAATCCCCTCAACACAAACGCGGTGACTTCAGTGAAATTCTTCATGCTGCCACGTCCCGGATGGCCTTGGAGACACTCATGTGTGGAAGATTGTGTTACTAGGAGAGAATGAACCTCACTGTAATAATAAATGACAGGAACACAAAATCCATAAGTATTTCTATAAACATATCCAAAATACTTCTTATTTCATAGAACTAAATACATATTATATCAATTATGTGACATCGAAATAGAATCACAATTCTAAGTCTGTCATCAATTGTGTGGTGTGATTTAACCTATCAAATCTAGACCATAAACATTTATATTTATTTTAGAGAATTGCACTTAATACTTGCTGGGAAATTATGCTAAAATTGAATCTTTCAAACATTATAATTATAAAATAAGATTAATTTCTTGACTCTACAAATCATCCCAAGACAACTAAATGCAATGGAAGATATTTTGAATTACAATTTTTTGTTCTGTTTACAGTTTATATATCTGAAATATTCTTCAGGCAATAAGCCATTCTGTGAATTATATGAGTTTTTAAAAAAATATGCACACAATTTACCACACTTCTCTTTTTACACTTCAGAAAGTGTAAAATTTGCTTTGAGTAAATAAAGTGATTTGGTTAAATTACCTGATCAAGTTATTTCTACTAGTTGCCCGTAAGAAAAGGTAGAATGGTATGAGGAAGCTAACATTGGCACATACTTGAAGACTGAATAAAAGAAAGATGACCCTTTAAAATAAACGTAAATCTACTACTATAATTCCAAATTGAATAGAAGATTTAAAACTCCAAATATCTTGAGCTGCATGATGCAACTCCAAATTTGCAAATTGTAAGAGAAACAATGGCAGCCACTTACTGAGGACATGTTGAGGGAATGGACATGTGTGTATATTATTGTTATTTCACACTTACGGAAACTTCCTTGGTTAATAATTATAGAATCAGGGCTCAGTGATTCGTCTTCCTCATAGTGCATCACAATTTTCACAGTTCTTGCCTGACTTCTAGTGAGAATTGCTTCATGGTACTACTGGACAATCCATGTACCCTGGTGAATTAAAGCAAACAAAAGTCTTGATGAGTGTTGATATTTTTAAATAACTAAAACTGGAGAAATATGAAATAAATAGTAATATTAAGTGAATAATACATGACATCACTGATACAAATTGTAAAGCATTATTGATAGTTTTCCTTACAATATCAAAATATAAGACTCCATACAGTTGAACATGTCAAAGGTTTCCTTACCCTGTATGGATACATTCTATGATTTGTTCTTATTTTGAACTATTTTCATCAGTCACTAGAATTAAAGAATATGCTCTGTAAATAGCTCTCTTATTTACTTAACAACTATAAATCAAATATTTTCTATCGTTTTCTTTCATTCCAGGAGTGTTTGTTTAAATTCTTGGGCAAAACTCTGGATAAATTAGCTCCTAATGAATACATATTATTCACAATCAGAACACACAAGAAGTGTTGAATGCTGGGTTTTCAGGAGCAAAGTATTTTCTAAAAATTACGTAGATATTCCTGAAACTTTGGGTTCTAGCTGCACAAATACGTTTCAAATTCTCTGAAAATTTCTCTTACCTAAGGAACAGCAAACACTGGTGCATGTACACCAAGAAGGTGTCCCAGTGAGGTTGTTTTTATTCAGTCATCTCACTGTTGACGAAGCCGACAGACTTTCCTAGGGGAACAGGCCTCAATTATCTCCAAAACAGAAATATAATGATTTTCTTCATAATGAACAAGATAAATGTCTTGGAATAAGGCCTCTTATGCTGTTGTGTATTGGTTAGCATGCTTCTGACCCTGTTTGAAATTATCATTTAATTTTTAATTTGTTACTGGTACTGTACATATTCACATACAACATTACAATGTTTAGAAATGTTGGATCAGGGCCGTGAGATGGCTCAGCGGTGTACGTGCCTGCCTGGCAAGCGCAAGGGCCCGAGTTTGACTCCTGGAACCCACATATGAAAAAAGGGCCGGTGATATCGTTCAGCGGCACGGGCGCCTGCTGGTGCGTGAGGTCCTGAGGTCGACCCGGGTACTCACAAAAAAATAAAAATAAAAAATAATAAAAATGTTGGGTCTGATGATCAGTGATGTTGAATTTGTTTTATGTACAGATATTCCTCGTTTAACTCCTACCTTTTTAATGACTGTGCGGACTTACGGAGGCATGCTCTTCTGACTTACGAAGTGTAGCTCAGACTTACGACTCATCTTTTTTCTTGAACGCTTCTGCATATCTTGTTTATAAAGCCTCAGTGTCTTTTTGTACAGTGAACCTTATTTATACACCACTGTAATTTTTGCTGACTGTACTGCAGTGAACAGTACTGCAGTGTTATGTTCTGTTACACATTACAGTACTGTATCTTAGGTTCGCTCGAGACTTTGTGTCTGGGCCATATTGTAGGTGTAGGGCCCCTTATTTTCTTCCTCATGCTGGATTTCACTGCAGTGGCATTGAGGTTTAGCACAGGCCTTGTGCTGGCTTTCATATTCATGCCCTGCTCCCCGTTGGTAGAATTTCACTTCCGGCCTTGCTGCCTGAGGTTGGGGGGTGGATTCCCTGAATAGCCTCAGTAATCCAGTTCCGGTGACTCAGCCTGCAGCTGTAGACCTTCAGGTACGGCTGGGGCTCTTCCTACCAACAGGATTCACTGTGGTGGGCGAGGAACTGGAGCTCAGCTTTAAGGCCTGAACTCCATTCCTTCTTCCTCTCACAAGGTGAAGGCATCTTTCTTCTGTGCTTTCTGCTTAGAGTCGTGTGAAAGGTAGTGCCCACCACCCTTTCCTTCCCGCCTTCTCCAACGTTTTTATACTATGACCAGGTCTATAGTCTGTCACATGACTTCCTTAGCTCTTCTGAAGGTAGTTTGGTGGTTGAATTAATTTCAAATGGTGTGACTCTGGGAACACGATCCCTTGAAGATATTCCTCATCTGCCAGCTTTCTTTGCTTGCCCAACTTCTAATTTAGTCTACTAAAGGGATTCTACTAACCTTTACTATTCTGACATTTCATAATTTTTCTATGGATTTTACTTGTAGGTCTATTAATTACTAATCCCATTCTTGGGCAGTTATCTGTTATCTCCAGTTCGTATCTTGTTTCTTTTATTATGTTTGTGATTCTTTTCATTGTGCAGACCAAAAAAATTATTTCATGAATATAACACATTTTGTGATTTTCATTTGTATTTCAGGATCTATCTCATGTATAAGCATAACCATAAACATCTGGACCTCTGTACACGCGCACACACACACACACGTGGGCCTTTATGCAGGTCTGGGATATACACAGATGATGAATATCGTTTACAACAACTGAATGCTGTCATTTGGAGGAAGGGATCATGTGAACAACATGGAGAGAGCCTTCTAAATAAAAGCAGAGATATCATGGTCAGAATATGATAGGAGACAGTGCTCTGGATATACTTGAGATATAAAACTGAAAGTCTCAAGTCTGAAATCATGGAAATATCCTTTCCTTGAACTCTGTTTTTTAAGAAGATTTTCCTGTTAGAATTAAAGATTAAGACCACCTCATGAGTAATAAAATGTCTCTCATAGTACAACAAAGATTATAAGCAAAAAAGAAGAGACAAGAAGACAGGACCTTACCAGTCTTGTGAAGTTGAACTTTAATATGAGTTTAGTCAAAGCTTTGTCGCTGATGTATATTGGAATTTAAAATTTGTTTTGCATCTATTGAGATGTCATATACATGAATATGGTGTTGAATGTGAAATCAAATAAAACTTTCTGGCTTAAGCCATGTGTACTAATGCTTTCACATATTATTAAAACCATATATCTTGTTTGGAAATTTCACTAGTATGTTGCCTTTATCTGTCTTTGATATTAGGATAATTCTCATCAAAAAATTTTAAAATATGTTGTCTTAGTCACTTTCTCCTTGCTGGGACATAATGCTGCACACCTACAAATTAAAAAAGGAAAAGGGTTTTCTGGCTCATGTTTTCAGTCCATAGTTTGTAGCCTCCAAGGAAGAGAGGCAAGGTGAAAGGGGCTGCACAGAGGAAAGCTGCTCACGTTATGGTCCTCAGGAAGCAGGAGAAGTAGGGGCCAGGAAGTGAGACAAGTGCTTCCAGGTCATGCCCCAGGGGCATTCCTCCTAACAGACCACGCCTCTTAAACAGAACTCAGCTGTGAGGCTTCCATATTTCAGTGACATTTTAAAAGCTCACCTCTACAGGCATGAGGTGCTGGAGAGACATTTGGAGCAAACCATAATATGTATCTTCCCTTTAGGTTTAGGAAGAATTTCTAGCATTTGGTTACACTTCTTTACCCTGAGAAATCAAAGTATCAACACTGACTGTTTTAATGGATGAGAATGAAGTGTACAGTTGGTTTTCTATACACTTTTGATTTTGAGTTCCTCCTCGTCATGACTTTTTCACTAATATGATTCTTAGTTTCTTTAGAAATGGTGTAAAACAATGCACTACTGCTTCAAATTCTGTTGTAACCACAGACACTCTGAGGTTCTGTATTTTTTTTTTTTTAATTTTACATTGTATTGAAGTTCTAGGGGCCAGAGATATAGCTCAGCAGCACAGCACCTGCCTGACAAGCACAAGGTCATGAGTTCGATTCTTAGTACGAAAAAAAAAGTTCTTACATAACTATTGGAGAAAATATGAAATTTTATGTGCTGAAATTATTTTTTGAAATATAGTCATATGATATATGATATTGCTGATTTTAAGAACTTTATATTCTGAAGAAAGAAGTAAATCTTTCTGAAATAGCATAAAAATTCATGTAATAATGAAATAGAGATTAATTGCAGAATAAATGTTGTTGTATATCTAGTTCATCACTTGAGGGACTATCTAAAGTGTGACCATCATTAATTTTAGAAGTATACCCTTGGCTTCTTTTTTACTCACAGTTTCTTTTTTCAAATTCAAATGAGAAAATTTCACCTTTATTATAAAAGTTATAATTGCTCACTGATATTAATTGGAGGAAATAAAACAATTTTGAAGTAATTTAATTTTAACAATTCTCTAGTAAAACCCATCCAGAACTCATTTTAATATTTTTCATTTTATCTAAGTTCATCATACATTTATTTTCTTGGAAATTAAAATATTTCTTAAACATATGACAAATTAATAAAACTTTAGTATATGATTTATCATAAAAATCAAAAAATGAAATCTAAAACTATTTGGTAATATTTATCTCCATGTTACAATATACATAAAATTTTATTATTCCAGTGAATGATCTTATTCAAATTTGTGTGTTACACAGGTAATTTTACTACACCATGGGTTACTAAGGAAGTACATCAGTTTCTTCACAATGTAAATATTATTTCTTGAAAGTTAATTAATGAAAATTAAAAAGGTATCAATTATGTTGATAAGACATGAAAGCTACATTTCACACAAAACTCTCACAAGAAACACAGCTGAGTTCAAATCATTGGATGGTGTCTTTTTGCTTCCTGAAATGAGATTATCAAATTGCTGCAAAGGATGGGTCCTAATCAAGGATAGTGCACTGTTGTATGAACCACATATGAGCAAAGTTAGACACGAGGAAGTAGAGCAGCGGATCCACTCCCTTCCTCATTGGCTGGACATCTTATGCAAAAATATAATGCAAAGACTGCGCCTTCTAAACAAGAGTTAGTCTTTTTCTCTATAAATATGAAGAAGAGTAACCATAAGCCTGAACATTGGCAGGAAGGGGTAAACACCAAGCCAGTAAGGAAAACACAAAATAACAAAAAATTAAACACAAAGCCCTGGGAGCTTCTATTGAAAGATTCAACAAATATTTTCCTTTTTTTTTTTTTCTTGAAAATGTTTTGTTATATTGCATAGGCTGCCCTCTGATTCCTAATCCTCAGGCCTCCTCCAACTCAGTTACACAGTAGCAGGAATCGCAGGCATATTATAACCTCTAACTGGGACATGGACCTTAGGGGTATATGCACTCATTTACATATGCACTGAATTAGACAAAATTATGTGCTGCACTGAAGCTCCTGGATGATGGATAACCAAATATACTGACTTAATCGAGCCAGTTGCTCTCCTATAATCAAGTAAGCGGAGTGTTGAGAGAAAAGCACTGCAGCTCCTTCACATGACAGAGTCATTTAAACCATCATGCTACACGGAGCTGCTGCAGCAGCTTAAATTTTGATTTAACAGAACCCACACAATAGGATGAAGCCTAAAACAGAAAAGTTGGGATGAAAAATCAGAAACACATGCATACAGACAAACATAGACCAGGTAAAAAATTTCTATACTTACAAATACAATAAAAAATATTTAAAAATGTCTACTCTTCTTCCTTATTCCCAGACAGTGTAAAACTCTACTGTGTGATCCTGTCATCTGCGGGCCTCTACTGTCCGAGAGAATTTTCTCAATTATTAGGTTTAAGACTCACCCATCTCCCTCCAGGGAGGCAAAGTCTTTTAATGTTTGTTTAGTTTTGTACTAAAATCATTTAGATGTTTAACTAGTACAAAAAAGATCAAACTTTAAACACACATGATCTCCATTGTGCTTGCCACACTCTGGGGGAAACGGGGCAGGTTCCTATCCAACCTCATTTTAAGGACTTAAAGTGTATGTATCCTTTAAGGAAAGACAGAGGACAGCTTTTTCCATGTCTTTTGTATGGCACATTTTATATTTTTGTTCCTCAAGATGTAGATCAAAGGATTCAACATTGGAATGATCAAGGTATAAAATATGGAAGACATTTATTGGTTTCTTTGCAGTGACTGGCCT